>OX637260.1:5112629-6392629 GCA_951799465.1 Leptophobia aripa
TGATTTAATCTGATTCTGTAATACTAAGGCCTCCTTTCCTTTTGGCTGTACTATTTTACCCACACTGTTTATTAAAGGAACAGAACTTGATAATTGATTACAAGCCAATCTGTGATCAATTGATAATGATTCTGCTAGTATTTGCATTACTTGGCTAACAACATCCACTGGTAATGATGCAATGTTCCCATTACAGATATTTATAACTATACCAGCTGCTAATGTTTTTATTAATAACATTTGAGGTTCATTGCTATGTAATAATAAAAATCTTTTTAAATGTTGTTCTGCTTCTAACTGTATTTTTCTTGCTACTATATTATTGTCTTCAACTACAACCAATATGCATTGCAGAACAGCTATAACAATGTCACTTCCAAATGTAGCTAAATCAAAATATCTTGGTAAAATATCAAGTATCCTTGATTCTGTTAAGTATTTGACTGCCAGATCTGTAAATTTACAACTAAATAAGACATAAAAACCTAAAACAAATACTAAAACATATATTATATTTGAAGAACATACCAGAATTTTCACACAAATTTAATAAGAGATTGACACACTGAATGAAGGTATCAATTTCTTCATCTTTTGTTTTTGAGTTTGATTGTGGTGTCCAGGACTCTGTAAACTGTTACAATATATATCATTGTTATTTATTTAGATTATACAGACAGCTTGACTACATATAAAATAATTAAATAGAAATACAATATTAATACTGTAAGGTACCTGGTGGAAATAGCACACTAGAGGCGTCATGACGTCTTGCTCCATGAGTGCTCCACATGCATGTTGTAAAACTGATAAGTTTCTAAGTGACCCCGCAGCTGCGTTCCTTACAGAGACGGCAGAATCAAGCAAAAGTGGTGCAACAACTTTTATAAGATTTTGTTGAATAATTTTCTCAATATTTTCAGGACTTTCGATCAACATAGCAAAAGTTTGCAGTCCACAATACTTCTCCTCCACGTTAACAGTCTGAAATGTGTATTTATAAAATATAAAGAAATATTTATACCAATGCACATTCAATACTTTGACTTTTGTAGAACTTACCTGCAACTGATCTATTATTGTCTGAATAGCATTTTCATTTGATTCCAATGGAATTTCCTGTTCTAGCGTTTCAACGACTTCTGGAGTTTGGCTTTTATTTGGCCTACGCTTTTTAATTTTACCCATTTTTGAAAATTAACCTATAAATAACACGTTTTAAGTAAGTGCACACAAACACATTACACAGTGCAGATTTTTTAAAAATATTTTATCAGATGACAGTGATACGTGATACGTCAAACGATACCAGAGCCGTCATGGTACCCGTCACTTTGAAATATGAACAATCCAAAACTATATCATTAATGTTTTCTGTGCTACTGTGCCCTTTAGGCTATACTATTTTCAAATTCTTATCATTCATTCAGTATGAACAGAATATTTTTTTATTGTTATATAGAATAGAAAATTTATTTTAAAAAATGCCCTTACAGATGAGAGGCATATACGTCATAATATTTGTACATTATCCTAGTAATTTATATAATTATTACATGGAATAAGTTAATAGGTATACTAACTACTATTTAAATAAATCTAGCTACGTAAAATGGACTGGCTTTAAAAATCACAGTAATATTATACTGATAATCTGTGCCAATCAATCGTTAGAGACCTACCAATGTCAATACGGCACAGATTATCCTAATAAATAGTTTCAGTACTTCTTTTTAATCTGTGCTTTACGATGATGAAGTGGAAATTGGAAAAGGAACCATCTACTAGGCCATACAATATTTAAAAAATTATAAGCAATTCTCGTAAAATAATAAAAAAAAGCTCCGTCTAAAATGTTATATTTATCGATTTTGTTATTTTTAAACATTCATAGTAATTTTTGTCCTTAACGAAATATGTAACTTTATTTCAATCAATATCTGTCATATAATTATATCCACTCCGTTTAAACATTAATATACCTTCGTTGTGACTTGTCGTTTAAGATGTGCAGTTATTTAATATTTAATATTTATTCTGCAACGATCGAATTTTATATTTTGATAATTTAACTTAATTCGATATTTCGACTGTTTTTAATGGTACCTAATTTTACATATTCATAAAAAAGAAATCCTACCATCAACCAATCCTACGGTCTACAACCAACGATTTATCCATTTCATTTTAATTTTACGCTGTCGATTGTATTAAGCGTAAAATGTGTTTTTTTAATAACCAATTACTTAATATTATTAAAATAAATGCCCAAATATTCGTATCCAAAGTAATCATGGAATTTTGTCTAATAGTAAAAAGCCTGGGTGTCTTTATATTGTATATACATAGGCAATCCATTATGTTTTAAGTAAATATATTAAATGCTGAAATTTATATGGTCTATACATGAAAAGCGCAACTACAGTTTTATTAGAAGCATAATCATCGTTAAGTGATATTAAACTATTTAGGTCATATGCATAATTACATCTTGTAGACATTAATTCAAAGGATAATAATCAGATATGGTGAGTTGGCGTATGCAAGTCGGCGGCGCGGCGTGTCAGCACATAGACTTCGTCTAATTGCACCCCTGTGGCGTGATGGATGGCCGAAGCCCCACCCTATGCACACTGCACCCTCTCGCATAAGCGGCAAGCCGAGCCCCAACACAAGGGTTGTTCTCGGAAATTCCATTATCGTTCGCTTCGTTTCATTTGACAATGCACCGACTGTAACGTTAAAAGTTCTTCAATATCCCAGAACAAGATTAAAAAACGTGAATAAGTATTGTATTGTTCTACAGAATTATAAGAATGCTTATTGTATACGATCGTATCGTCTGTCGCAGGTGAAATCTTGTAAAGTTTCTAATCGTTATTATTTCTATGTTAATATAGTCAGTTAAGGATTTTAAAAATGTTCTGATTGTTTACAAATATGAAAATATTGTATTTATTTGTTTACTCACCTAATTCTACTTATGAATGCGTTAGGAGTAGAAATATCATAAGTAGTTATTAAAAAGTTCTCTACAAAATGGTTCATATAATGCATTAAAGGGGTTAAAACTTCAAAGCAGCCTTGATACGAATTTACTTGACAATAGCCATCAGCTGCCGCTTTTGTATGACTATAATAAAAAGGAAATGCAAAAAAGATCAATATTTAGACAGAATTTATTAAGCTCAACCGGACGCGAATACGCTCCCCTGCGTTGGTTGGCGCTAATAAACGTAAGGCAGGATGAGATTTTCGACGGGATCATGTTAACTCGTCCGTTCTCAGGGTTCTCCTGTCAAAATATCAATAAAAAATGTGATTAATCCCCTGTTGCTCGCATTCGATAGTATTGTTTAATCGGAAATCGAGACATTTTTTGTTAAATAATGCTCCGAATTCGCATTGAATACGTTTCGGAGCTCTACTACACTTCCGTATATTTTTTTAATAATACAGGCAGCAAACGGGTCACGTGTTCATTTGATTCTCGCGAGTGCATTGTCGGCTTTTTAGGGATCAGTACCCTCGTTTCCAAGTCGTATTTGTTCGATACACATTGAATGTGCACGACAGAAAGTGTCAAGTGCCTAATTGTGGATCGTCGGGCACCCAGGCACGGGAATTCGTATTCTGCCTTAACGTAGTTAGTAGAATACTTAGTTCTTAAAGTTCACAATATAGTATATTTCCTTACCTTCTTATTCAATACTTTTGTGTTAACAATCCTCAAATTTCCTGATTCGTCTCTAATGGAAAAGTTGGGTAAATACCATTAAGTATTGCTATTCTCCGAGGGACTATTCCCCTACGGCGCCATTAAGGCGCCTTCAAGTCCTAGTGGTGACTCCTCGTAAACCAAATTTGCGGAATGAAGTTTAGTGCAAATAGATATATGTTATACACAGATAGTTACAAAGTTTCTTGATCTAAAGTAATATTGGCACATATGCTTTACAAAACACACATATTTCTGAACTGAAGCTGACCAATATTTTTTGGCTTCAACAACAATTCGTTGTCTTTCATTTCTAATAGTAGAGAAAATATATAATGGTTTCGTTTACAATCATTCACATTAGACGGCTCATGGACATGTCTGGTTTGTTTAATTATTTTACTTGTGAAGATAATAAGTAATCCCTCAGTTTACGTTAACTCAATTATATTTCTTTTTCTATTTACGCTAAAGCAATGATTCTCGGCTTTATTTACACAAGTTGATAGATAAAGAGCGATACCAAAGCGGTGTTCTTGTCAAGAAATATAAAAAAAACAAATAGAGAGATCCGGGCTCTTAGCTCGGCTGTGTAACACCGGGTATAGCTCTCATGAAGTAAACAATGATCCCACTCTCAAAAATCTGATAACGTAAATCTTTTGGTTCTTCAATAATATATTAGGATTAAAAGCGATAAATTTGATTTTCAAATAGTACTTACTCATTTTAATAAAACTTCTTTGATCGTCATCGTTATTGTCCTACATACATTTTATAAGTATGTTTGGCGATTCAAAGTTTGGTTGCAATTTGTGGATACAAATGAAATAAGCCTCTCATTTCCGGCCTTCACGATCAATACGCTCCTTGATGACAGCTAACGAAATATAGCCAAGTAGGTATACCCCAGAGAAATAAGAAAGGTTTTACCGTTAATAGAATTTGTCCCACAAGAAATGGGATTTCGACGTTGAACGCAGAATTTGTCGATTTCCAATTTAGAGGAGGATATTGAAAAGCTTTAAGTTAGGCCGTGTTTTGGTTAAAAAAAGAACATTGTGATATTTGTATGCAAACTTTCCTTCTAATAAACTATCCACAACAACAACCGTAACAACTGCTACTATCCATTTTAATATTATAAAGTTTAAGATAGAGGTTTTCATCTCTATCGTAATTACCTTACTGATTTTAATTCTATTCATTTTATACTTGATAACCTTATATTAATGAATCATGATCTATGTACGCTACGATCAATGAAGGGAACATGAATGAACGCGGAGTAGCGGAGTAGGTAATAGTTACTCAAACAGCTTTTAAAAAGTGGATGTTTATCGCGAGTTTTTATTTTTTTACAAAATTGTACTTCAAAGGAAAATAAAAATCACGTGAGATATCATATAAAGACAACAAAAAATATTGAACCTATTAATACATAAATAATAACAAGTTCTAGAAAAGAAAACAAAAGTTTTTAAAGTATGTACTTAACTATAATTTCAATAAGTTCTGGGCTAATTATTATTATATTAATGATGTAAAATTTCAAATGGACGACATTTTTAAGAAGTACAGAATTTATTTATTAAATATGTATATATAACATATCTTAAATTACCATGCCATGCAACCTATGCTATATTATAATTATAATTCTTGTATAATAAAAAATAGTATGTTACAAAGTAAATTGGGTAAATAGATCCTAAAGTGAATATTTATTTAAACATTCTAAAGTAGGTACTAATTTAAATGTAGATACATACCTATTAACTAAAGAAATATGTATAGAAATATACGTTCGCATAAACAATTTTGATATACAATTCCTAGAACAAAGTCGCTCTTATAACTTATATATTTGAGGCACTTAAGTTTGGTATTTTCGTGTCACTTTTGAATACAAGTTGCATCTTCTTGGAATGTCGGAAATAGCGTTTCTTAGTACTCTTGACTCACAGTTCTTGCTGTTAGCCTCGCATTTATTTATTATATACCTGTCCTAATCTTGATGGCAAGCCATCAAAAATTACCGGTACACATAAATTTGTACAACGCTTTTAAAACACTAATTGGCAGATTGAATTGTATTGTGTTTGTAAAATGCGTATAAATATGCAAGCACATACATACGTTCATATGTATATTAAATTGTATTAATATGAATTTAGTACGTAAACGTCAATAAGCCGCAAAGGGCAGGTGTGCGTAGTAACTGGAGAGCGGCATCCTCGGACTTTAGCGGCATCGACGACGTACGCGGTAACATCAAAGAAGCGAGGGTCGACGCACGCGGCTCTTGATTCTCGATCCTCCCGCAGCCCGCGCCGCGTCCGCCCTTTCACGAGATATCTTCGGTTCGTTCCGTGTGGCCGGCTGTGCACCGGTCGGAACGGCAACTTGTAAGACGTGCTGTGTCCGTCGGCGCGCAAAATACGCTCAAAGAGAACGTACCTTTTTGAACCGGTTATTGTTTACAAACGACTAGTGTATAATGGCCATAAATTGCCCCAACGAAATTTTGTTACTCTTGCACGTTCCATGGATGGATTTTTATTTCTTTCCGTTCATTTAATTCGCTTGCTTAACTATCACAACTTAGTGACTTAAATTAAATTGTCTATACTTTAAGATGTATGCTAGCACATTATACCTTTACAAAGATAGGAATGTATACGAATAAACTATTGCTTTGATATAAGATTATGTGATGCGACAGGAATCTTATAATTAAGTACTCTAATTTCCTGTGGTCAGTTAAATCTGTAAACTGTTTTCATGGCGTTTAAGATGATGATTAAATAAGCCAGGGGCATGCTACGTTGAATTGAATTAATTACAAGGGTACCGGTTGGCGGGCGCGCCACTCACTGTCTTTACAACATAATTTGCACTTCGTGCGGCAAGATCAAAGCGGCGGCTATTCACTGTCGGCGCTTTGATCACGATGAAGCCTTTGACTGCCGCCGCCCCCGCAGGGCACGCCTCGAAATAGTCAATTTGGACATTTTTTTATAAGTTCACAAAAAATTCAGTTGATATTACGTTACTATTTTTAAGGCAAAATTGGGGCTATGCGCACTCTAACTGAAATGTTTACAATGTTGTTGATTGGTTGTGTTCATTTTGTTATCCGTAGTAATATAAAGACTTTTGCACAAATTTATGCTTAAGAGAGGTTTAACGTGATACATATATAAAATACCTGCCATTTCTCTATGTAACGACAATGTTATATACATTGAAAATCTTTATTTAACTCGATGCTTGTTGATGAAACCGTTCGCTGAACTGAATATGAAAAAAAGGTTTATTAATAGCTACTTATTTGTTAATTAAAGTTTTGGCAGTTCATAATTGTTAAGCATTTGCCTCATTTTTTTAATGAATTGTTCATGTAGCAGAGGTGAAGCTAATGGAGATTGTAGAAAACAGAACGTTAAAGCGGTAGCCGACAAAGGGATAAAATATTGAGGCAATTAATTTAATCGCGCGGACCGAAGTCGCGAGTTGCCACTAGGCTTAATAAGCTTAATTCGGACGTCGGATATATCATAGCATAGATAGCTTCATACGCATTGTTATAACACTATTCGGTTAATAACAACTAATAACGAACTATTTTTGTTCTGTTAAAAAGAAAATAGATAAATAACAATAATTCTATTAATATTATTATAATATTTTATTAGTTATAGAAGATGTATGTTTTAGTAATGTCGAGATGGCTCGGTCGATAATGTTTCGATCATTTTTTAAGTATTCAGTGCTTCCATATGAGGTAAATAATAGAACAGCGAACTCGAGCTTCAGTACTTATTGTTCATATTAATCTTTTATAAAAAAATCATAGCGAGTAATAACAACTTTTGTATTATTCCAGATAACGCAATGGACAATCTATATGACCAATAAAGTAAAAGTTTATTTGTACTAAATTTAATAAAGCAACTTTTGTAAAAAATTGTAGTGGAAATATTGGCTATTCAAATAATTATTGGTAGTTAGAAATTCTTTAAAAACGAAACATTATCAATACGTGTTACATTTTCTTTTGCTTTATTATGTTATACTATTTTTACTTATAACCCAAAAAAAAAATTTTGGTCAAATTGTGATAAATTAAATAATTAATTTATTGCATGTTACGCATTTAGTACGTAAACGAATGCTTTTTCAAGTATGCTCTATCGTAAATGCTGTGCGTCCTTTTGTTTCAATTACCTATAAGTTTTATGATGTATATGCTGTAGTTGTGCCTTGTGGGTAAAAATATTTATTCTATTCCGATGAAGTTTAAACTGGAAAAGTCTCACATTATGCGAATCAATCTCAAGCCTTTATGGAGTGTAGCAAATGTGATTTTACGTTAAGAATATCTCAAATACAAAACAATGTAATGTAGGCGGTCTGCCATAATAGCGGACAGATCAAAGGATTGAGATAAGTATCAATGCTCCGGCGCAGCCGCGGAGAGCCCACGCCCCTATTTTTGGATATATTTAACAGTTTGAGTGATGTAGCCATAGCAGTTTTATTGCCGCCAAGAAAGATTAAAATTAAGTGGAAGCAATGGGAATCGTAAGTATTTCATATTGAAATATCTTGTGATTTAAGTTGCTATATATCTACAGTCAACAATAAATGACGTATTCTTAAGAAGTGAAATTCAATGATGTAAAAAACATACTAGAGCAGAGCCTTCGATATATTAAGCGAGTAAATACTTCAATCACGATACTCAAGCGATATAGGTAATATATTTAAGAGTTTTAGTGTTAATTTTAGTAAGCACTGACAATGTCTTGTGAAAGTGCTATTTTTAGTTACTTTTTCGCATTAATACTCATTAATATCTTGTATTTATTTTTACATAAACCCATGTAATTAAATGGTTTTCTGTCTGATATTCCAGCCCAAGAGTAGTTTTGTGATTGGGACTCACTGGGCGTTTAAACTCGGTAGCAAAATGTCATTATTCGCCATGGATACGGTAGTCAATAGTCCTATAGATGGGACCAAACGTAACGCCGACAAAGGGGCGCGGTATCACAAAGCTCTTGATATCATTTAAATCTCTTTGATACACGCCGACACGATGCAACCCTAGGTGAAAAGCTTTGAATCAAAATCAACCCTCATATAATTAAATGCACCATAAATTTGATGATTTGTGAACCTCTAAAACAAATCCTATTTAGTTTACGTCAACTGAGTTTCATCACATATAACTAAAACAGTTGGTTTGTTCCGTGATATATTTTTTTTAAAATTGCTTAGCTATGATAAACATATTATATAATATATATGAAAATAAGAGATAAAGCGACAACTTCCGGTTTGTTTGTTAGCAAATTATATCCATTAGAGTATAATTCCAATTTCACACTAATCATTGTTTAATCATGGTAATAAAATGAGGATGAAACATGAGGAATTTTTTGTTTTACTAGTTATCACATATCATAACGTAAGAGATAATCACTGGGATGTTATTAAAGCGGAATCACTTGAGATAGACCGACACATAAGAAACTGGTTTTGATGTAAAACGAAAAATTCTCGCCGCGAAGTGGGTACCAAAGACGATTCAGGGGCATCGTAATCGTACATTATTACAGCTTTGAAGTACCGCACCTTACGATTTTAATGATAATTGTTGAATACCTTTCATAATATAGTATTTTACAAGCAAGCAACCATATCGCTTTTTGTAAAAAAGTTTGTATAAGTTTGCATCATATGATATTCGGTACATCTATGAAATAGGTGTTGAGAACGTGTTCATTAGACGTGTTTATTATGTGCCAATTATGTAAGTGGATTTAAATATTTATACAATTTAACATAATATATCATAACAAAAAGATAATCGTATGAATTGGCCTGGAATGTTGATAGTTAAGCGTTTTATTTCTGCTATTCAGTTGGCCGTGGGCCAGATGCTGCGGTCGCTCTACTTCTGCTGCGTGGGCATTGCCCACTCACATTTTATATAAAAACAAATATAATTCTAATAGTAATATAAGTTCGTAAATTAATATTTAATTACTTTGTTATATTGTTACGAATGTATTAGATATACATATTAGCTTTATATTAATAAAACACAAAAGGCTATATTATGAGACTTATAAACAATACGCGTAAGACATGCTCGCATACTAAACTGTCATCCAATCGGTTTCACAATTTACAGGAAGGGTCGCGCGTAATGATAATAACAGATGTAGTTGACAGATTCAATTACACTAACAGGCAATATACATATATAAAGGATGACAGAGTATTATGAAAACTGAGTATTCACGGATGTTTATCAATAAACGCAAGTTGGCAGCTTCAACGCCCGAACATCAAGAATGCCACCCAAGTTGAGTCGAATTCTTAAAAAGAACGTTTCTTACCTAGCCAACATAGGTAACCTCTCGTGATTCATATAAACAAAACCAAGTATACATTTTGCATTATTACACGTTAAAAACAACCAAAACATGTGAAATAAATTATTAAAGGTACCTTATTTCAAGTAGTAATTCCGAATGGTCCCTTTTTGATAAGCGTCATAAATTTTTAAACAAAGTTTCTACTATGTTTTGTAATCATAATTAAACTCCATGTTTGTTGTGAGTCATTTTTGGAATACGATCTCATCTTGGTCGCAGATAAATCCTCGACAATAAACCTAACACGAAGAGATCGTAAAATTCTAATTTGAAAGCGAGCGTGGCGTCTTTTCGTTTCTCGCCTCGCCTGCATTGTCGTGTGAGGCGCCTACGACTATATTTTACAACTATGGTATTTAACAGAAGTGAACTGTAAATTGTGGATAAGCATAAAATCTGGAACGACTGAGATCAATTTAAACGTGAGGAATATTATACCCAACAAATGGATAATCAGACAAAAGCTTTTAATGAGATTAAGTAACTTCCTACAAATTAGTTAATGCTCTTTAAACTTTCTGTTCTTGTATGCGTTAAGCATGGCGTTGTTTACCGTAACGATTAGCCGGGGACTTAGATTTGTTAAGGCAAATGTGTTTACTGTTTTCTCACTCCGATGTAAATAAGGCAACTGCTACCTGAATATATCCTAGCTTTTAAAAGTTTTTTAAAGCCTTTCGAAAAAATGTATCCTGTGTGTATTGACCGAGTGATTTTGGTGCTACTGATTCGTTTTATTGTAAACATAAAATATGTTCAGGAAGAATAACGAAATACTTTCACCTTTATTTTTGGTCTCATGATCAAATTCGCAGTAATTAAGCGAAAACTGTTAAATAGTTTAATTTTCTACAATTTACGTTTTTATTAAACCTATCAACCTACTAAGTCTTTTTTTCAATAATGGTTGTACCTGGGTCGTCGACCGGAGGCTGCTAGCGACTAGCGGACCTATGTTCGTGTGCCCCCTCTATCTTGATTCTGCCCTATACATACTTGTGCTTTCTTTTGGCCTAGAAAGAGATAATAACATTTAAAACACAATTGCAGCTAGCCTTCGCTCTAAATTCTAACGTTACCTAGTGTATTAAATTAAAAGTTTCGATCGTAATTATTAAGGTCACAAAATCGTCAGTCTACAAACATCGGCAATAGTTTAGGATAACAATTACTCTAATATCATTCAAAAGGACCTATTGTATTTATACATATATTATAAACACTGTTAATTATTTAAATTCATGAATGGACGTTGGATTTATTTAAGAATTTTATCCACCTGGCTAAAAGTGCAAGCCGATATTGCTTACTAGCCGTCAATAGATATATACATAATAGGAACAATCACGGGTACGGAGTACGGAACCGCACCGCGCCTGCCCGCGCGGTTCCGTGGTTGCCGGTTGCCCCTTCCCTTCCATCCATCAGTCAGTCATTTAACAAACATTGTGAGGGGCGGTTGTGCTCTCGCTAACAGTGCCCGACATTCACGCGTACAACTAGGTCACGAGGTCTGTTTACGAGTTGACAATTCGATTAATTAAGTGTTTGTGAATGATCGTAGTGGCAGTGCATTTAGTGTTATTTAAAAAACATCGGCGCTTTTGATGTGTACATGATGTGTGCGTGAGCGCAGCGCATGACGTGCTACGAAACGTTGAGAGCTTCGGCACCCGCGGCGGACGCCCCCATGGCGCACCACTTTGTCAAGTGGTGGCGCAACAAGTTTAGGAGTGGATATAAGAAATTTAGCAGTAAGTAACAATTGCATTGTAGTGTTGAGAGATTTGTGAACTCATGAAGTTCTTTTTATTTACCTTTACGTGAAGGCCGTCGTGAGTAGGATTCCTATTTCAATTCTTGCTATGAATAGTAAATAGTATATTTATATCAGTTTATTTTTATAAATATAATGGCCGTATTATATTTGATTAATATTTAATGGGAACATTTTTGAATTATAGTAGTAGAAAACCTCTTCATTCATAATTTAGTCTTCTTCTGTGTGAGAAAGTGCCTACAAAATCAGTTGTCACACTGTTCGTTATTAATGTGAAAATATTGAAAGTTGTAATTTATCTACAAATCATTCGTGAAATAAAATTACTGTAGTAGGTATATGTATGTTAGTTCGTGCCAATGAATTTTAATGTAATGCTTCTAATGGATATTACAATTATGTAGTTGATAACTACGAAACAACACGAGTCATTAAGAACCGTCCATTTTTACTATTTATCGTTTCTTCTTCAATATACAACCATCAATTCAACCAGGCTTTTAATCTCTTTGATCTTTATAATAAAAATCCTATTGAAACCCAACTTCTAACTACATTGTAAGTAACAATAAATAGGTATAAAATAATAAAGTTTCGGCTCTTGAAGAGCATTTTCATTCTACATCAAAGTGATTAGACATCCTTTTGATCTTGTTTCTATTTCAATTAGAATATATTTTTTATTTCGTAATGTATCTACGTCAAACCCTTGGTTTGTAATATATGTAGTTTCAAATTCAAACCGCCGAGCCGCGCTCATTTGATTAACTTCAAAGAGAAAAGTTTAAAGCACTCGCCGAAGCGGAGACAATGATACCTTTTATTTGACATCAAAGAACTCCCCGCCACACGCTTTAAACTTTTCTTTTAGAATATTATGTATAAATGTATAGCTCGCTACAATTTATAGTATGCGGCAGACACAAAGCGCTTTTCAGAGATGTTGGGCTTTTGTTGCATAATTTTAACATGCTCTTAGTAAGCGGTTATTGTCTCTTTACGAAGGCTGTATTACTGAGAATCGTGTATCTTTTGATCTTTTTTATATTATGCGAGATGATATTAATAAAACTAATAAAATAACGAGAATATAATAATTAATGTTTGTTTATTGAAAATAATACATACGATAACTAAGATGCTGATTCTAAAATATAAATTACATAAAGTGATTAGGTACGTATATCATCACGGTTCAGTCTTGAATCTTCAGCATTCTGTCCTCGCAATGCACGTAATGAGGGCATGAATATGGTTAAAGCGTTATTCATTAGTCGTCTTTATTAGTCATTCATGATATGCGAACCTTTCGAGTAAAAGTGTACAATCATTTTAATTTTTCATTTAAATTATTTAGTTGCTTAAGTCTAATATTTCAAAATTAAATTCTAATATTGAACTGACTGAGAAGGAAGCGTAAATACGGCATCGATATCAAAATCGATTTAGAAACCAGGGTTAGAACTGATATCAATCAAATGGCTTTTAAATGAATATTCTGCAACAATAGCACAGAAGAAATTATTTTGACATTAGTAATTGCTAACGATCTGTAATATCATTTTACGGGAGAAATTTAACTCCTGATAAAGCCGTCCATTCATAGCAATGAAAAAAGAGCTCGTCACATTAATTATAAACGTTATTAACTTGGCACCTTAGTTCAAAAACAAACGTGTTTTTTAAAATTACATTAGCAACTGGCTTAACTTAGGAATGTTAAGAATGCGGCCACTTAAATCTTTTACTAATCGCCTTAAATAGCTTACGATATGTACGAAGGTATGCTGTATTTTCCATAATCACAGCTTGTACAGGATTATCTGATTCTACTAAAAGCTAAATTGAATCCGCAATAAATTTTAAGTATAGTTAAATTTCTAGTATTACCTATTAGTAAACCCGTTAGAAAGGAAATCTATGTTTACCGTATTTAAAGCCACATATATGATAGTTATTATAAATTCAACTTAATTATTTGTATACTTCTAGTAAACACGTTATAGTAATATTTTATTTATGTAAAGTGTTTGCTTTTATTTAAAGTACAATGTACATACAAAAATAAAATTGATTATTGGTTCCTTATTTTGCTGTCTAAACGCATATTTTTTTAAAATAAAATCAGTGGCAGATGTTCGTTGGCAAACTCGGGTATTAAGGCATTGGACCGACGTCGATCCGGGCTCACGAGGCCTTCCAGGAAATAACTAAGCCCGCCCTGCGAGCCCCTGTGCCTGCACTCTTTCGAGCACGTCCCGCTCGCTTTGTAAAAATCGTTTGTGTTTCGCCGACCGTTTATCTGATAAATTTTTACCTACATTATTAAATTTTTAATAAACTACAATCGATATTTATAACGTAAAATATGTCTTTGGATATCTGCTGAACATATTGTTTACGAAAAAAATATCGTTTCAGTTGGTACTGACAGCGAACGTACAGACACTGAAGAACTGGTCGGGCGAGCGGCTTCTCAATGCTCAGCTCCGCCAGACTTACTGCCAAGTGACGCAAGAGCCTTGCTCCAGCCATCCACTCCACCGCCAATTCCTCAGCGAACATCAGAACCTTGCTCCAAGAGATCATCCCCGCCGACACAAAATCCAGACTACAACGACAACAAACAACCTAGATTACGTTTTGAGGTAAGCAACGATCATCTTTTAAAAGGAAAATATAAGTTACTTTACTACATTATTACAAGGTGCATCGTTATTAAGTAATGTAGCTTTTTTGAATAGTAATCACTATCAACATTCATGGAAGATGCATCATCTATTTACGTCCTATCTAAGCGTCCAGGCGGCCCGCTTTGTTTCATAATCTAAGATCGTAAAGGCGCGACTAGTTTCCTTTAAAAGTGAAAGATAAGGGCGCCGGCCGCCGGTCCCGCATCAGGCGACATGCGGTCGCTATTCGGTGAACGCTGCGCCAGTAGTTATCTACTTGTTTAATGCATTCTTATAAGACTAAATTGAGCAACTAGCATGTAAATTACTTAATACTAATTTTAATTTTTGTAGGAGTTGACGTGTGATGTGGAGCTACAGCATCCTGAATCTTCCAAGCAACAACCACTTCAGTTTTCGTTTACTCTATACGACCTTGATGGACATGGACGAATGACTAAAGACGTAAGTAGATTGATTGATTGATTAATCAATTTGACTTATATGAATGTAGTGCCCATATAGTATAAAGGATCGAATTACCATAAAAAACATTATTACAGGATATAGCTGGAATTGTGTCAACAATATATGAATCTATTGGTAAGTCGGTGACAGTTCCGCATTATGGTTCTAAAACCATACAAGTACGATTAACTGTGGTGCCTGAAAACGGTCAAACCCGTAGTCAAAGGGAGAAGGCTAGAAGGAGACGGAGAAAGGAACAAGAAGCGGTAAATTCCGCCCCGACTCACGATAATAATACTGATATTGAACGTCACGAAAGATTATCTAACGAAGATGATGCGTCATCTAAATCATCATGTTCAGGAGATCGGAAGCCTCCTCCTCAGAGGCCACCACCAATTTTACGACAGAGGCCACATCGTCACAGCCGAAGGGAGCATCGAGAACGTAAATACACTAAAAAGAGATCCGGTAGTCTACAAAGACGGGAATTGCTCGAGATCATACAGGCTAATATGGAGAAAAATCATCTGAGCTTTCAAGCTTCAAGGTAACTTACTAACTTGTTACCTAGTCATAAGTTATAGATACAATTATTCTTGTAAATACATATCTAACACCCGTTATTTTACCATGATCACTAAAGTATCTGACGTAGAAGTTCTATTATTATAACTTCTGTAGGACCAGTACCTACACAAAAAGTTAGTTTTATCTTAATTAGATACTACGTCTATTTTTGGAAAGGTAAACTATGTAAAAAATAATGGTATAGCTATAGTAGTAAATGTCCTTGATATAGTACAAATCAATGAGAGTTGTTAAAATTAGTCCTAACCAAAACAAATTACGTTTACAGAAAGCCCAGAAGTCACGCAGCCAACGAAGAAGAATCAAATAAATATCATAAGATTCGAAATAGATCATACACAGTAAACGAAAAGCCCAGTTTATATCGCAAAGTAAAAACGGAAAAATCTGAAAACAGTTATTTGGATCTCGCTAGTGGGGGTGATTCTAACTTATGCCGATATGATAGGTATCTTCATGCTGTTATATGCTCTTCAGCAAAACACGCACACACTGGCTTCCATCAGAAACAGAATGCAACTCCGCGTTATGGTCGCGCATCACATCCACCATACCATCGATCACGATCGCATGACCTCGCATCGCCAACGCAGCAACCGAGGGTGCTTCAGATTATATTTTTATAGAATTCATTTATGGGCAAACCGTCCAGGAATGCCCTATAGGATTTGAAAATCAGACAATAACGTTACCGAATTATGTATAAGTTTAAATCAAATCTTGGTGACAATTTCATTTCAAATTTCATAAACATTCTATACAAAAGCATAAGTTAGCATTCCACATGTCATAGATAACTATTATAGTAGAGTGGTGTAGATAAGTATTTATTTTATCCATAGACTTATATAGTCTGTACAGTTTGTATGTAATAAATATTGTGTAACTGTATTACATATTTATTGAGAGTTACATAAGTAGTGTTAAGTTGAAGTATTTATTTTTAGAGCATTTAGCGAGTGCCTTAACTGTTTGTTTAAAAATTTTGCCACTTTCTTTACTGTTATAGCTTAATAATTGCACTGTTTGAGAATGCTCATTAGATTTATGTATTTTGTAAAGACTCGCTTAAGAGTAAGAGACTGACTTAGTAAGTAAGTGTTAGGTGCTTTGTAAAATGTGTATATTTTTGTTAAAAGTATTGCATTACTGTACTTAATAGATATGCTTCCTTTACCAGTTTTAAAGCATTTTGAAGAAGTAGTGGTACATTTTATATTATTACCGATATCAGTATTCTTGTAATAGGAATCTTGTTTCTACTTTTCATCTACCTCTTATTTAGTAGAAATAAGATTAATTTATTTGGAGCATTTTATAACTTGCGCCAATACATCAGTTTTTAATTTGACTGTTGATGAAGGCACAATTGGCCACATATAAATTGTATAATGTAAAAAGTGCTTGAATTTGTCAACATATTTATTACCAAAATATAACATAAATTTTAACTACTGCCTTTATATTATACACCTATTGTCCTTAAAGTAAATACATAATAAAATAAAAATAGTGACATCATCACAGCAGAGGCTATTAAAGTTACTTCCATTGGCAGACCACATTTATTAACAGCATAATTGTCAGGGGTTATAGAAAGCTGTAAAAAAGGATTTAATATTAAATAATAATCATTAAAACATGTTAAGGCATCAAATTAACATACCAACATAAACTTCGGATCGGGCCTGTTCCTCCATGAAAAGGAAGGTACAGAATATTCCAAAAATTCCTTATCTTTATTAGAATGTTTTACAAGACATCCATGATGTGTATGTCCACCAAATACTGCTCTAGGCTGGATTGTCCTAATGAGGTACTCAGTGGCTTCTTTTGATAATGCATCTATTTTTAAACGAAATATTTTATTTCTTTCTGGTAAAGGAGGTGCGTCTGGTTCAGTACATATGGCGTCAGATTTGCGGTAAAGTGGAAAGTGCTAAGAGGAAAAAAAAATTTGAATTCCTTATAAATTCCTAACTAAAACTAAAGATATAATACTACCTGCATAAGAATGGGTTGAGAGTAATTGTATGTGTGAGTTTCACAATTTTCTGAACATTTCCTAAGCTTATCTGTAACATTTTAATTTTTGTTATAGTATAAAAGGTATAGACACCTCATAATTTTTACAGATTGGATTTTTCATTTAAT
This sequence comes from Leptophobia aripa, assembly GCA_951799465.1. Lineage (NCBI taxonomy): Eukaryota > Metazoa > Arthropoda > Insecta > Lepidoptera > Pieridae > Leptophobia > Leptophobia aripa. Next base: position 5,130,465 of record OX637260.1, read on the forward strand.
TTACCTGATATAATTGATAACTGTCTTCGAGCCTCAAAACACATATCACAGGAATCCCCTTCCATAGCCATAGAATTTATAAGAATAAAGTGATTATTTTTTAATACCACATGCTGCACCAATGGTGATTTTAAGTGGTCTATAAACCTTTGTAACCCTCTCCTTCTTATCCTAGTTAGAAGGAAAAATAAAAACAGACCTTAAATACTGAATTGTAGTACCAGAATATAGTAACATAATATAGAGATGTTGGAGTTGGTAAGAGGGTTCATTATTATGTAATAAATTAATATTATTTTTGCGCTCCAGTTTTGTAGCTCAGCTTTGCAACACAAACTAAGACATGCAATGCAATCACCATTTACATTTTTAACATGCTTCTAATACTAACCTATTGTGGAAACCAATATCATGGTTTCCCACTGCTACATACATTGTAATATCTTGTGGTAAAGCAAAGAGACTGTTAAAGCGATTTACATAGTCATTGAATTGGTTGTCATTAGTCCATTCACCTTCATCAAACAGGTCTCCTGAAAATAAATTATTTAGCAATTTAGTAAATTCATTAGCAAATGTTGTTTAGAAAACTGAACCCATTTTAAGCATACAACATAACAACATTTATGTATGTCTAGCAATTACCTAATATAAATACGACGTCAGGCCTGTGTAAATTAATGACTGCTTGGAATGCCTGGTGCATTTGCCATTCTCGTCTAAGCTTATCTAGCCAGTGTCCCTTGAAAGGCCCTAATAAATGTGTATCAGCTAATATAAATGCTTTAAGTAGATCCTTGTTTGTGGCATTGGTTAAAATTGGCCAACTACACTGTAATTATTAATAATGTATGTAAATGTAATTATAAAAACAGCAATAATTTTTTCAAAAGATTTTACCTGAGCGATTACTACGTAGTAAATAATATATTCACAGTAAAATCCAATCAAAGCTAAGCCCACTATTAAGTACAACAACTTTTTAGAAACTTTCCGCATGTTTTCAAATTAATTTTAACATACAGTTGCTAAACAAAACTCTAAAACCCTTTCAAACACTAAATGGTAAAAGTTTAAAAATTGGCGGTAATTTAACTTTTAAAGTGGTTACTAGTCAATACGAGTATATGAGTAAATATTATTGTTTTAAAGTGAATAGACTGGCATTCACGTGATTTTTTATGAAAACGTTGATTAATACTGAGACATGAGGATCAAAATAGATACCAATTATGAAAATGTTATCGATACTCGATACTATAAACTAAAACGATAAACACGGATAAGGATTAAGTTCTTTTTCACCACAGAGTATGATCTATCGTATACGTTATCAATATTATACTATAGTGACTGTGAGTACTGAGTATAGACTATAGAGACGACAGGTGTTTAAAGTAATTTTGAGATGTAACGTTTTAGCGCTGCAGTTGCTGGCGAGCACCGCGAGCATTAGTGCTGTCAAGTAATAACTAATTATGAAATCTATTTTTTAACTCCTAGTGTACATCTTCTGAAGATTTTTATTTTAAATTCTTTGATAACAAAACCATGAACATTTAAAATTTCTGTGCAATAACGTAGTATAATTATTATAATATATATGTAAGATTCATATGTTACGAGTAGATATAGATGTATAACGACAATCTTATGGAGTAATTATTTAATTAGAAATTAAATAAAGTCACTTTTACGTCTTAAGATAAAGAGAACCGGCAAACGTTGCTTTGTACAAATTATTTATATAACTATTTAAATGTCGATTTATCAGTTATCGAACGGGATGAAAAATAACTATATTACTAAATTTAAAAAACAACTAGCTTTCCGCCCGCGGCTTCGCCCACGTGTAATTTGGTTAAGTATATAGCGTTTTTTAATGATAGGCTTTCTTTCACAGGCTAAAATCTTGTTACAATTGGAATTATATATAGCCTGTGTTACTCAGGGATGATGTAGCTTAACATGTACAAATGTTATCAACATCCTCTGTTTCTGTGGACTTGATGTTTATTTACGTGATTATATTTTGTTCGGTAGGGGGTACTTTCAAGTTGGTCCCGTAGTCAGGATTTGATGTTTTAGCGAAATCGAGGGCAACATTCAAATTAACTTACAGGCAATTACTTTTCTGACAATTTTATATTCTGATAGTCATCTTATGTGGATGAGATGATGATGGAAAGTAAAACTCCTCAGCGGTTAAGGAGTTAGTTATACGTACTTGTGAGGTTATTAGTTTGACCAAATAATAAAAGGTAAACCTCATTAACGTTAAGGATGTAGGTGGATAAATGGATGCGGACAAACGTCTCTTTTGTTTCCTTTTACTTGTTTGTATGGGTAGTGTTAACTCAAAATAATCATAGGGTAAAACGTTAATGAAAGTTTGAACTGCATGGTAGTCATTACACAATGGAGCATCTTAATACCGCGATCTATTGGATTGGATATTTGGCCTAAGTATAAATTCTTTTAAAAAAAACTAAGACTCAACCTCGCACACTCACTCACACAGCAACACCATTGCACACACACACTTAAATGCTCGTACTTCGATGCTTTATTTTTAATCTATTTTTATTGTGTAAACTTTTTTTGAAAAGCTGTATAGGTTTAAGAAATATTAAAATAAAATAAATCTAGGTTGATGACGAATTTTATCAACGCCATCTATCGAGCACATTGTTCAACACTTCAACCGCGCCCGCGCGCACTGCGGTATTTGTTATTTTTGTAACCTCTCATAAGTTTTAATATTAAGATTAACTTATATTAGAACATATTTAACAATATATAATCTACAACCAATCAATCAATATAAGTGTTTAAAAGTTTCAATTGAACATAACTTCTTTTTCCCTTAACCGATTTTGACAAAATAATAGTTTTGATAACGCTCCTAATTATATGTAATCCAACTGTGAAAACCGCGTTCAAATCCGTTCAGTAGTTTTGAAGTTATAACGTACCAGACAGACAGACAGACAAGAATTCCAAAAATAGCTTTTTTGGTTTCTATGACTCTTCTTTAAGTAATATATATATAAAGTAAATAAAAAAAATATTATTAGCCTCATTTTATTATAAAATAATATATAAAGAGTGTGTGATTATTAATAAACCACTACAAAAGCAAATCCATAAAATGACATTAAAAATATCCAAAAAAGACATAATAAAACATAAGACACTTCTCAATCACACTTAACATATATTAAATGACAGAGACAACGTGCTTATTAGGACATTATGCAAAAATATCAAAATAATCAAATCACAAGGGCATTAAATATAACATTAATCAGATACACGGTAGACCAATTTGAGACAAGTTTTGTTTCTATTATATTAATTTCAAAGTGAAAATCTAAATCTTTCCTTTCATAGTCATTTTTTAAACATAGAATACATTTGAATTTTGAAAACTAACGTCTTTTGTTTTTATGTTGTCTTGCAAAATAATCCTAAAAAATACTGTACCATAAAATAAACATGAACAATGTTCCATACTCCTAATTTAGACTCATGCCTAAATAAAAATTAAAAAAATAAGATCATGTCTGGATAATGTGGTAAATAAGGATGTTCTTGTTATACCTTAAGAAGCTTGTAACTATTACCACTACTGTATTAAGAAAAATGCCTCAAATTATTACTTCATTCATAACATATATGTCTTGGTGAATGGTTGCAATGACAAGATTTCATCGTTTCATTAAATAACAAATACATAATTAATAATATTTTGGTGTAAAAAAGGTACATAGTTTAAATTTTTGTTTAAAATCACAATTCATACATTACATTAGACAACACAATTACAGTCAAATAACATATATAAAAGAACCTAGTAAATAGGCTTGTTAAACGGTATACATAAACACACACATAAATCTAATTATTATTATCACATGTAAAATTACGTCTAGGGCCCTAGGCCTTTATTTAACGAAAAAAAAATTCGTTATCGCACGACCAACTAAGGTGTTGTATTGTAAAAATTGTAACATAATTCAACTTTTAAGTAGCCAAGCCATGTTTTTGTCAATTTCTTGACAAAATTTTCATTTATAAAATTTACTGTTTAGTAAAAATATTAGCAGGTTAACATTTATTTTTGCTTTTCCAAACATATCCATAATCGCACTGCCCTCATATTGTTTTTGTAGCAGATCTTGGATATCGATATCAAGAGATTCCATTTCAACACCCATGAACTTCGCTTTTATTGTAAACACTCCATTATTGTTGGTGGGTGCGATTTCAAATTGAACGTTTTTGAATTGTGACGTCGCAAGTCCGTCGATTTCCAGGAGAATTCCTCGTTCCAACAATTTTGCACCAGAATACTTCACTGTTAGTTTCGATTTTAATTTTTTTACATCTTTCCCGGATCTCAAACAGGCGTGAACACTCCTAAAATTTAACAAATGTATATTATAGTAACTTTAATGAATAAAAGTATCTTGGAACTTGACTTTTTGGGATTTTTAATAATTCATCTCACTTTAACGCCTCTCCATACTACAACAGTGAAACCTAATGATTTTAATAGCCATTGATTGGATCTGTAAATCCTTAACTTCGGAGCGATATTTCTATATATCTCAATTTTGGAGAAATAGTTTTTTTGACATTTAAGCAATTTTAAAGGCTGTAGCCATGTATAATAATATAAAAACAATAATATACCTCTTCCCAGCATGAAGATTAGCAAGACACGACCTTATATACTGATCGTATGACTTGCATTTCTCCTCATAGTACTTTGTCTTCTCTGATAGACTTTGTTTGGTTCGGGTTAACGTAGCTAGAGCGCGCCTCTGCGCTTGTCGGTACTTTCCTTTATTACAAAGATCTAACGCTATCGATGTTATTAGAGCTTGATAACCATCTTCTCTCGTTACGTAGCCTTCATCTTCAAGCATTTGAAGATTGCGTCTCAGTTTAGCGATATGTTCTCTTAGAGACATTGCTTCGTCGGCACGCGCTTGTCCCGAATATATTCGTCTTTGCACTTTTTCGTTGTATGTCTCTTGTTGTTCCTTTGTTGTACCGATACATATCGCCTCTAATAGGTGTTCACCTGTAATAAGTGTTCGCTTATAGTAGGTATGATAATTTACAAATCAATAATTTGTATAAATTCTATTTGATTGTAAGTGACAATTCTTGTACCAAAACAAAATTGCTGTTGACTTTATTGGTCTTAATCAGACTATATTACATATTACTGACCATTGAGGAAAGGTATTATGGCGACGCAAAGCTCCTTGGTTTTGATGAACAGCTTATTGACATCCGTCATATCGTCCGCTGGCGTTTGAAATTTATTAACAAGAGCCAGACACACTTCCAGTCGCGCATTCTCTTCAGTGTCTGCTGTCTGAAATGTAAAAATGGACCAATGATTATAATGTCTGCGTGAAGGTATGAAAGTGTTACATTAATAATATTATTATTAAATTGCAATTCAAATTAATGAGTTTTTTATGGTGGTTAAGGTATGGTGACGCCGGTTTTCAGCGACTATAATAATGTTAAGTTATATATGAGTGTGGACAGGAATTTATATAAACAAATAGGTAATAATTTGGCACGCGAACTTTTTGAACAGTAGTAAAAAAAGGAGACAGGCATAGATACCAGATAGTACTTACCGAATTAAGGTCTCTCGAAGCAAGGTGTGCGACACTCGGTACTTCTCCCAAGTCGTCCAATAATGTGTTAAGTCGATCATCAGGATCAGGCGCTATCACATCTTGATATTCTATCAAGAGGGCGTGACTGTCTACTATTTCCTATTAATTTTAATACATTTATATATATTAATATAATAATTGAATTGTCATATAATTTTAAAATAATCAAACTCAAAAACAGTTCAAAAATTTTACAAAAACTTCGTCAGAAGCTTCTCCACCTCAGACTTAAATTGATTATATACTCTAGATTATTTTTATACGCCTATTTTAACATATGAATGTTATTTATTCAAAAGCTTATTATTATAACATCTAAGTGCAAATGCCTAAATTTGGTATTTCGGTTAAATTCAACAACAAAAAAAAGGCCAAGAGCAGTTGTTTACTCACTTGTACAGTTATATAAATATGTGGTTGGTGTATGAGTGTTGCCTCAGTATATTCGTCAACCGCAAAGTATTCCTCCAGTGTCGGTCCGCGGCAGCATCGTCTGAATAGCTCCTTCATTTTCTCGTGACAATCCACTATAAACGGATTCAGACAACGCAGGTGACTTGACTCTTCACCAAACTAGAAATATTTGTTGGTGATGAAAATGTATAGATTAAGAATATAGACGTTTACGTGTCCCACGTTAAGATACGGCAAAATAATTTTCAAGTTTCTCTAAATATTCCAGTTTCTACATACTCGATCCAGGACAGTACATATTTAGTATAGTCAATATAAAAGTTTGTACTATACTTTGAGTGGTATTGTTTTTTTTATAAATTATACAATAAAATCACCCTTACCCCTTTTTTTGCTGCTGAAAAATGCAATATTTTAGCTATGGAAGCTAGATTTTTCCGTTGATCCGTAGTAAGGCTACTACTGTTCGACATGTTTATTATATGGAAGGCATCAGGGGCAACGATAGCCGCATTGAAGAACTGATAATATACTAAGTTTCCTATAACCTGTAATATAAATTAATCCTATAGTAACCATTTTTTAATAATAATATAATATTTTATAGAAATCATCATTAACATATTTATAAAAAATATAAAAACATAATACCAACCACTCGAATCAAAAATATAAGATATTGAGACTTTAAGAAAATCAAACTTACCTTTAAAATATCCTTTTCGGGCGTATGAGGAAACTTAGTTGTCAAAGAGCGATGTAGAACTCTTGCCATATACGTGATACAGAATGGTAGTAAGTCCGTTGATGTTGTTATTTTATCAAGAAACATAATAACAACACTTTTCAATTGAGTCAAAGCTTTGTCCAAGCGAGTTTTCACTTCTGGATATGTTAATGCTTCCTCTTGGGTAACACTGTATGGAAGTTTCCTGTAAAATAGGATTGCTTTTTAAATAGGTGACCAGCTAAGTTGTGGATATCATATGAAACCAGCCGCAGTTCTATAACCTATATTTTATTAAATTGTCACTTATACGATTATATATGGAAAATAAATACACAGGCTGCTCTACCTTCTACAAAAAAGGACTGTACTTAAGTAAACTTTGAAAAAAAAAATCAATCTTTAATGTTGTAAGTATTACCTGCATTCGTTTTAACACCTGTATATAATTATTTAATTGACATCAAGAACATGACAGAAGGAATTCGCACTCGGTCTCGAGACTAATTGGAAATATTATAAAAAATAATTTACTCACGATATCTGACCAGTTTTCATTTCTGTCTCATTCCTCCAAGCTTTATATATCTCAATGGGGCCAGTCTCGATGTTTAAGTCCTTATCACGTATAATTTTCTCAACCAAAGGCCCAATTATCGTTTGCAGACTGTTCAGCCCAGAGAGCTGCCGAGACAAGCTCACAGCCATCTTAAGAACTAAAGGTGTTGACGCTATAATATCAAACGGTTTTGCAACTTTACAACTGATTTCCTCTTCCAATGTAAACCGAAACAATTTTAACAGTAAATATTCGTCTCTTGTATACGCCCCAAAGTTGTATAAGCTCAATACAACATTTTGTAAAAAGGAATTCGTCTTATTTTGTGGTATACAAAACAGTAGCTTGGATAGATACGTCGGATTCGTTTGTAGTTCATAAAACAGATGTTGGTAGCCATCTAACAGCCTCTTACTCTCTTTGGTCAATGATTTCAACCCTTTCACCGCTGACGAAATGGTCATTAAAGTCCCTTTAGAATCTTTATTTACAGTGAGCTTAGTCATAGATGTGTGCTTGACCAGGTTATTCAGTTTCAATCCATGCGCGGCTACTTCTTGCAGGGCAATTCGATTTTGCACTAGCAAACCGATTTTTAGATCCATATCGTCTATCTGTTTTGATAATTCTTGATTTTTTCGTATGGAATGTACCACTTCCGATTTGAGAGTTTGCAATTCGATTTCTCTATCATAGTCATCTGTTGTAAAATCGAGCATGTGAATGAATTTTTTGACAACCTTTAGTGGTGGGTTGTCAGAGTGGAATAGAGAAGTGAATGCTTGTCTCGCACGCCGGCCACGCCATAATGCTTGTATTTTAACAATTTTCTCCTCCTTAAAAAGATGCATAGAGTTATTAAGGAAAGTTCAGCATATAATTTTTACAGCTATATTATATAGCTGTACAGATTTTAGTCGCTCTAGTGCTAGTGTTATTTATGTGGATAATTGTTATGAGTTAAGCTTTTATGAACTACCAATCTGTGGAATTGGCTACATAAGATATATTTTTTTTAAATATCGTAGTTGCAAGATCATCGCAGCAGTTAGTAAAACGAATGTTCATGGGTAGCAGAATTTGCTTTTATATAAAAAAATATGATGTTACGTCAACATACCTGAACTTTATACCAAACCAAAGGATTTAGTTTTCTCTCCTGTTTTAGCTTTGCTTCAATAGCCTTCATTTTAATTAAGGTACCATATTTCCGTCGGGCTAAAATTTGCCTCCACCACGACTGTATAGTAATAATCGCTTCTACATTCTTTTTTAAATACTGATGCCTCCTCACTCGCTGCCTGATTAGAATACCTCTACAATGCGCTTGGAATTTCGTTACCGTTTTCTCAAAATGTTTTTGCTTATATGTATTTATGTGATGTTTGTTTGTCTTCTCGACAACATGTAGTATATCTTTCTTAGTCAAATAACGTGCATACGGCACAAAATCTTTTGGTGTCGTCCAGCTATATGTGAATGATTCCATATCTATATACACTGTATTTCCAGCATTCGTGTGACACACTATCCACGGACATATATTATGACCCTTTTTCTTCAGTGCTTTTGAGAACATTTGAAAGTACATGTCTCGACACGAATCCTCAACTAAATATGAATCGCATAGTAGAGGACATGTTAACAACTTCCAAAATGTATTAACGTCATTTCTTAAAATGGATGAGTTGAATTCAACAATTGCTTCAGTGAATTCCTTAACTCTAACCGATTCGTCATTTACGTCATAAATGGCTTTAATGATGTCTTCCAACCATAGATTTTCGGAATCCTTTAGTAGCAATCTTTTTTTTAAAGTCCTCATGTAGAGATGATATTCCTCTTTATGCAATGGCAGTGTAAGCTTTAGGGCAGGATTCTTCAATAAATTTATTAATACATCAACATTCTCATCAGATACAGCCTTATTAATGGTATTAACTAGCTGAACCACTGCAAAAACAAAAAAAATGATCCAAAAACAAATTATATTAAAAAATATATATAAATTTAAAATACATACATTCGTCATTATCGTCATCCTTAACATTAACCATCTCAATCGTATCACGGATATCTTCCAGGGTCAAGAGTGGACATTCGCATTGCTCTCTAAACTTTACTTCTAAGGCTGACACTAAAGCCGAAAAGTATCGGCGTCGGCAATGTGGACGCAACATTTCTAAATGTATTTGATTCGAGTTCAATGTGTTCCATACAGCATTTTCATCACCCCTCTCCAAAGCTTCCGATATTGATGCTATAGCTGTTAAATATGACACAGATGCTGCAATTTCACTTTCATTTAGATTCTTTTCTAATTCACACTTCTCCAGCCTCATCTCTTCATACAAAAGCGGCATGGCAAACTTGTTTATTTTAAATCTCAGTCCCAAATGGGGATTTGACAATGATCTGAACAAATCATCTGGTGTTCCCTCATCAAGTGCATTGTTTACATCTGCAATGGCTGTCTTATGAGACACGTGTTCAAGAGATTTTCTGTTACCATCATTAATTATACTTTGAAATATTTTGTGCCAATTTGTTATACTTTCTACATCAAAGTCTTTGCTGGTTTCTGTGAACTCTTTGATGACATCACAATAAAAATCAAGATTATCGGGATTATATTTTTTTAATTTAACCCAATCGTCAGTAAATGATTTGTGTAAACTGTTGATATCATTCCTTTCACATGCTTTGCAAACTGATTTCCATACATATTTAAAATTGGTTGCTGTTATGTACCCCTGTATTTCAACTAATGTCAGAAGCTCATCATATTCATCAGGCACATAACTATCATCTATGGAATGGTTAAGGGCAACTTGTATTTTTTGATGCTTGGCATTTTTTAATACATCTCTATATTCATCAACCAATTTATTTTGGATATACTTAAATTTGAGTTGAGGGTTCAACAAAGCAGCTATTATTGGTTTTTCAGTGTCCAATAGATCATTAAGTTCAACTAGAGCTTTGAAGGTATTGCTACTATCATTATTGTTACAAGATAAGAGTCCACTTATTTTCTGAAATGCTGGCAGAGGGTGTTTACACTTTTGCAAGTCTTTGGAAACTGAATCAAGTTGTTCATCTAAAAAAATAATTAATTATTTAATCATTTTACTTAAGAAGCATGAGAGAAATACAATTTGACTATTATTTGCATACCTGTAAATATAGCTGTACCAAAAACATCATTTATAAGAGGTGCCTTGCCTAATTTAAACAAATGAGAACTTAGTGCATGAAGACAATAGATGACCCTTGGAATGTTTTTGTTATCATAAATGTCAGTTGTTTCTGGTTGGAAGGTCTGAGAAATTATTTCATTAATTTAATATTGTTTAGTATTAAATATTGAGTCAACAATATAAAACATTGTCTTACCTCAGGTAGTTCTGTTAACTTTAGAACTTGTAAAAATTTGTTAATATTATCAGTATGTTTAAACTGCAGCCCAAGTAACTAAAAAAAAGCACTGTTCATTAGTTACTGTATTTAATATAAATATATGCAAAAACTTATATTTTATTTTAAAGCTAAATTGAATAAAATAACTACATTTAGTACCTTATACCTTCGTTGGTCAATATCATAAATTTTATTTAAAGGAAGAATATCAGGAGCAATGTAGTGGCCTAATTTCGCCAAAAATACGCCATTTCTAAGGCATTCTTCAAATTCCACTGCACAAGGAAGTTTTTCGTTAATACATGTTTCCATCCATGTTTTAGCTTCCTCTAAACGACATAAATATTCATACGCAACTGTTCTTTGCCGAATAGTATCCATCTCTTGGGCGCTTTTGTGGACATCATTTCCGATGGCTTAAAATAATGATTATACATTCATTAATTATTCTTTTAAATAAATGCATAAAACTTTGCTGATGTTCTAGAGAACATATGTATTGCTTACCATCATCTATTTTGCCTATGAGTGTCTCGTTAAGGTCCTTCCCCATATTGTGCGATAAACGATATTAATATTTGTTTACTGATAAACACATAAGAGGTGATATTGTAGATCAAAGCAAAGACATTTGAAATATCACAACTAGCGAAAATACCAACGAGTAACTCTCGTGTGACTAATAAATTCAACTCACATATCTCTTCTTAAGAGAACATTACTACTTATTTGTCAACAATCATTTCACTAACAATTAATTTAGGCGACTGTTTCTAATATCTACTAACAAGTTAACTATGCCGTAAATAACGAAAATCAAAACTTGAAAAGCGGTTAAAAAATTAAAATTGCAAACTTCAATGTCAATTGTCAAAGCCAAAATCATTTCACTATACTAATGCATTATATCCGGTCAACCAATATTCACAAACGAAGTAGGTTGTTTTTAGAATAGTTTTTATGTTTAGAAATAACTTTACATTACGATTTTCCTCTAGATATTTTTAGTCCATATTCAAATTCCTAATTTGGTGAAGAGTACAGCAAAATTAATGGTTTGTTGTCTTCCTTTAAATATGTAATAATATTTTTAATTTGTCATAGTAACTGAATTCTATAAAATGTATGACGGTAATAATATTTTGTAAGCCCATCACGTTATTAATTGAGAAATCACTTGCGTGATGCTATACATTATATTGATGGTCTAAATGTATGCAAATAAAATTGTACCCAATTCAAACAACAATTAGTATTAAATTAACTAGAATAATTAAGTTCAGGCATCATTTAAACACAAAAGTTGAATACTTTAAGCTTATTAAGCTGTGAAATGAGCTCTTTATTATTTCAATGCGTAGTCTGTGTAAACATATAATTGAGCACTATAAATTCTGACCTTGGGGCTCAAACCAGATACTGCCCTGTGTCAGCAGGGCGCGGTACACACCGCCAGTGAGGGCATATGCCCAGGAATGGCACAGCTCACCCCTTCGGGGCGAGCCTACAAGATCAACGACGCACAGGACAGTCGCGCAGAGGCCGCTGTACGGAACAGACTTCTCTTCAATAGTAAAATATAAATCTTGGAAAATATCAGTAAAATGTTTCTTTAAATAAATAAGTGGTTATTATGACTGACTCAAACGTGATTTTGGCAATGCTGATGCTTATATGCTATAACCTTTTAGTGGTCCTCACTCCGTTATATCTTTTAATAAATAAATCTTTAAATTTATTTAAAAGGGCATTGTTATTATATATTTTCTAAATGCTAATAAAAAACATATAAACTACTATCGCAACTACAGACAATAAAAATAAATTTAAATTCACGACGTTCGTGACATGTTAGCGTGTATCAAACGGATTTTCAAAATATTTTATCATAAATATATTAATAACTTTATCAATTACGATTTGAAAATAATAAAACAAATTCATAATTCTTGTATATCAATGGAGGAAGAAAGTGTAAATGAAATATACGATCAATTCACCTCTTATCCTATTTGTAAATGTTTTCTTGAACCCGACGCTACTTCTGATCAAGCACTAGTTTCAGTGCGTAAGGAAAATATACTTAATACAGTATCTAGAACAGAAAAATACTTAAGAGAACGCCGTATTCCCGAACTTATACGATTTTTGCTAACTAAATTATTATCTCATGCCCCACACAAACCAGTCATATTTCTAGAAAAGCTTATCGATGATTGTATGTTGTTTCGTTCAGGACATGGATCAGCTCCAGTTTTGTATGAAGACAGGTAAAAGATAGATTATTTTTTGTTGAAACATCGAATTTTAATAAATATATTGAATGATTACAGACATATTGAATCAGTAATAAAAAGTTTTGACCCGTGCACACGAGGTTGGTTAAGTGCAGGACAAATCCGAAGGCTTTATACTACTTTAGGACTACAAACATCAAAAGTTTTAGAAAAAATGTCATGTGATCAAGTTTTGCAAAATTTAAAAATAAGTCAAGAAGAAGAATTGTATGAATTACTTTCTGCTGGAACAGCGCCTAACATTAGTAGTGATTACTTTAAATCTGAAGAAAGCTTTGACAATTGACCTTTTTTTAAAATAATTATTTTATATCACCTTAAAACTTGACTTTATTGTGAAGAGTAAAAAGATTTTTGCATGAACCAAAGCATGCAAAAATCGCTTCGCATATTTTTTGTGTGTTTAACTGTGTAGAAGAGTATATTTCTAATAAAATGTTTATTACTGACTATTATTTATTATCAATTTGAAGCAAGTCGATAAAACATCTTTTTGATATACGAATAGGCGGTGCCGTCGGTACACGCGAGAATAACCTTTTCTTTTTGTTCAACATTAGTTGTAAACATATTCTCCGTCCGTCTGTTCTAGAATTTAACTCTGTAAAAGTGAATTTAATTCGAAACAAGATTTGGATAAATTTATAAATAATCCATATAACTTTGAAAAATTATTTGAATTTTATCCTGTGGTGCTTTTTGTGAAATGGAAAGTCGCAGTGCTGTTCGGTTCTTCTATGAATTTGTTATCGTTTATTATGTATGTAATCTGTGACATATAATATATTTTTGTGATTTGTGGTAAACGTCTTTAGATAAACGTATTTCATAACATGAGACCAAATTAATTTTCTTTACTTTATATAAATAATGTTTTTGTTGGGTATTTTTATACATGTAACATTCCTTTATTCAATTTTTGATATTTATTTTAAGTCACCTATTGTCAAAAATGTAATCCCCTATTACCCAAAACACGATCCTCTTGCTGATAGATTAGTCTTATTTGTAGTAGACGGTTTAAGAGCGGAATCATTTCTAAACTATACAACAATGCCATATTTAAGGTAGATAATATTTAATATGATTCAATCAAAGTCTTCATTTTTAATTACGATTTGGCTTAAACATTTACTTTAATGTCTTAATAAGCTGTTTGCCTTCATTAGGACCTGGTCTGTATCATTATTGATGTATCTGTTTCTTGATCATGTTCTATTATTAGGAAAGTTGATCAAAGTGATCAGATTTGTTTATTGTCTCATGCTGATTTTTTCTATGTTAGGTTTCACGTTTGATTCTAACACACTGATGTTCAATGACTCAAGATTATTATATATCTAAGATGATTTACAAAATATAATTTAGTTACTGTGTTTTTACAGATCAATTGCGAATAATAATGGACGCTGGGGAATTTCAAATACAAGAGTGCCAACTGAGAGTAGGCCAGGCCATGTAGCAATAATTGCTGGGTTTTATGAAGATCCTTCAGCGGTGGCTAAAGGCTGGAAAGAAAATCCAGTAGACTTTGATTCTGTATTTAATCAAAGCTCTTTCACCTGGTGCTGGGGCACATATGATATTGTGGATATATTTACAAAGGAACATGATGAACACATATTTGTTCAAAAGTTTGATCCTTATGATCAAAGTTATAGTTCAGATAAAAATACAACTGTTTTAGACAAGTGGGTGTTTGTTTCAGTGAGAGAATTCTTTACAAATGCAAAGCTTAACAAAAATCTTATGGAAAAGTTGCATAGTAATAAGATTGTATTTTTTCTACATTTATTAGGTACTGATACAGCTGGTCACACACATAAACCAATGACACCGTAAGTAAAGTGATTGAAAACAATTAAAGCCAAATTGTTTATTATTTTTGAGCACATTTCAGTTCCCTCAA
Source organism: Leptophobia aripa (assembly GCA_951799465.1). Classification (NCBI taxonomy): domain Eukaryota; kingdom Metazoa; phylum Arthropoda; class Insecta; order Lepidoptera; family Pieridae; genus Leptophobia; species Leptophobia aripa. Next base: position 5,145,499 of record OX637260.1, read on the forward strand.
ATTACAACTAAAAGTCTTTAATGCAATTTTATGAATTACAGAAACTTCTTAACTACACTAAGACATGTTGATGAAGGAATAAAAGATATTGAAAAGGTTATTAGAGATTTCTATAATGATGATGGAAAGACAACTTTTCTTATGACTGCCGACCATGGAATGACTGATTGGGGTAATATATTTACTGAAATAATATTTTTATAACTAATAACATGTCCTACAAGGTTTGCAATTTTCAAATTTTTTTAAATATTTTTTAACTTGTGTAAAGTTAAAAATATTGGGTGTTGAGGACAAATGTTTATTAAAATGAATTAAAAACAAGTATAAATTAAATATATAATCTTAAATGGAATGGAATGAATGGATTTGGAATGGAAATTGATTAAATTTTAATTTATATAAGCTAATATAATTAATCACTGGCTATCTTATTTTGGTAATGAAGTATTTTTATGTTTAATACCTAAACCAAACACAATATTATGGAGATATAACATGAAATTGTATTTGGAAATAGTGGCTTTATTTTATCTTAGGCTCTCATGGCACTGGATATGATCATGAGACTAAAACTCCCTATGTCCTATGGGGTTCAGGAGTGCAGCAAATTCAGGGTGAGAAGAACATTGATCAGGAAACTAACTCAATGTATTATGAACATAGATTTGATTTGAATCAAGCTGATTTAACACCACTTATGGCTACGTTTCTCTCTATTCCAGTTCCTGTTAATTCTATTGTAAGTTACCAGCTGATAAAATAATTTATTAAAACTTCACTATAATAGACATACCTTTATTCATAGAGTGGAAAATGCATAGAAACTTCTTTTTATTAATTGTTGCTGTAATTTTTTTTAGTAAACTATATATTGATTCTGGTAAATTTACAATAATTTCCTCTTAAAAAAAATTGGGGTGAGCAGCATAGACTATTAAATTTAATAGAAAACGTTTTTAGGGTCAACTTAAACCAAACCTGATGAATCTAACATTGGAGAATAAAGCTAGAGCAGTCTATAGTAACAGTAGACAGATTCTTGCACAATACAATCAGAAGAGACTTGACGTTGAAGCTAATGCCTTGTCTATTTTATATTATCCGTACAAACCGCTAGATGGTAGAAAAGTTGAAGAGATTATACATTTTACTGAAATGCTTCATAAAAATGAAGATTATGAACAATTGATTATGTTCAGTGAAGAAATAATGAATTTAAGTCTCTCGGGGCTTATATATTACCACAATTATTATCAAACTCCATTGTTGTTTACAATAACAGTGTCTTTTTTAGGTTGGATAACATATTTATTGAGAATGTTAATGGAACAATCTGTATTTTCACAAATTGATGTTTCAAATAAGAAATATCAAGTGACAACTACTTATAAGACTGTTGATAAAAGTTTTTTAAAGTTAACAATAATTTTAATGTTATTATCTAGTGTTATAATTTTTGGTAAGCGAATAATCATTTTGTAACAAAAATTGTTTAGTTCAAAAGTTGGAAATATTTTTGGCATAACTATATTATATTCTTGTTTCAGCTCAATATTTACCAATTCAGTATTATATATACTTCAATCTGCCTATATTTCTTTGGTATTATTCATTATCGCCCATAGAATTGTGGATACAAACATTTAGTATGTTGGCTCAAAGGAGGCAGTTCAGTACATTGATTATTGGTGTTTTATCCTATACAATTGGGTCAATTGCAATAGTAAGTAAATTTACTTTATTAAATACGAGACATGAGGCAAGGAACTACAAATATTTAAGAGCTATTTAGGAAACTTTAGTTGAGATGTGCGACTTTAAAATTGTAGCAAAAACAATCTATTAGCTCTAGAAATGTCTATTTTTTCTATTTGTTGATTTTTTGATAATTGATTGCATTTAAAAGAAGATACTGTTTCATAATAAGTTAACAAATTAAATTAAAATGATTATTGCTATTAAAAAATGGATGCTCGATGGCATGTAGAAAAATAATAGCAAAAAAAAATTTAGTTTGTGGTGTCTATAATCATTTGGCTAAGGTTGTTAGATCATTAATTCTATCCCAACCTATGTGAAGACAAACCAGTGCTTATAGTTGATATTAAAATTAAGCGAAAGCTAAATGTGTATGGTGTATTTTTTAGGGCTTCTCGTTTTCATACAGATGGTTGCTTAGCGTACCACTTGTTGGAATGAGTTTGTGGCCAGTATTTTCTCGATTCAAACATAATATAAACACATTATTATATCTGTCATGGCCTGTTGGATGTTTCTTGTTAAGCATTTTTTCATTTAGTCCTGTCATTGGGAAGGATGTGTTTATTGAACTTGTGTAAGTATACTCATATGGTAAAAAGGTGTTATATGGGCAAATGTTTGCGAATATACAATAGGAATTTAATAATAAAAATAAAAAAATGACATATAAATCGCTTATATAATTTAGTAATTATCTTAAAGAGTAAAGAGAATTAAGACTTAAATTTGATAACGTGATTATTTTTTGCAGATTTTTAGGTGGATTTGTTTGGTTACTAGTGCTATTGTACCACGTATGGTTCGTATTTAGCCCTCATACTGATAACGAACATGGTATACGAGATGTGATACTCAGTATATTTCATATGGTCATACTGACTATAGCTTTACAAATTATATACATCCAATCAAAGAGGTTTGATAATGGGGCACCTATTTCACAGCTGTTGCAAACTGTATGCTGGTTTATTGCTGGTAAGTTATGACATACTTAATCGGAAGCTCTTTCAATAAGAAACTAGATTTTCCACAGATTAATAACATCATTTACTTGGAAAAATTTGTGAGACACCGCTTTTTCCCCCGAAAATTGTCCAAAATATTTTCTCCATAACTATAAAAGTATGGTATACAAAATGTACAAATATAATTTTTATTTTCTTTTCAGCTATATTGCCGATTTTATCTGTTATGTACACAAGAAAAATGAACAACCGTATTCTTGGAATTAATTCGTCGACGATAATATTTTATTTGCTGATGTCCGTAGCGCACGAAGGACTTTTTATTGTCGCATTAATATTTAATATCACATGCTGGATGTATATCGAGTTTAAATTACTCGATATAGGTAACAAACAGGTAAATAGTCCGACTGAGGCGAAACGCGTATCGAAAACTTCTAACATATAATAGTAATAAAAAAACATTTGGAATAAGATCCAAATTCATTTTTTTTTAAATTAATAATAATAATATATAATACTTATGGCCAGACTAAGTGTGCTTATTTTATTTTACATTTAATATGAACGTTGGTAATACATAAGTTAAAAAAATATGAAATAAATTGTAATGTGATTTTTTTTAGTCATGGACAATGACTATAATTTATAATTTGAAATGTTTGTAAATATAATACTCAACGAATATGGAATTCTCACGTGTATAACGGAGCGTTATGTTTTCTATAAAATATTTTGGTGGAATATAATTGAAAGGACATCGAAAATGAAAAAAATATTTTTTCCATGTTTTACACTTTTCAGATAAAAGACTGCTACTTTGAATCGGACGGAAATGGAAAACAGAAGCAATTTTCCTTCGAAAGAAGTATCGGCAGTGATGATTTTAGAAGGGCTTTCTTCTTTGTATCCTTTAAAATAATTAACTATTAACATACTCAAATTAATGTGAAATAATATTATATTGTGCCATTTCCTGACTAGCATATTGTGAGAGCACGTGGGACGACAAATCGGTTATGATCAACGACGGTAATTTTTATTGTGTATTGTGAAAAAGTATCGGCGATATGTATTCTTATGTAAGTGACAAAACTTATGAGGGGCATGCTCTTAGCTATAAGGCAATCTACCTACACAATAATTACATTAATATATAAAATATATTTCCTTAATATTTATACCAGTTATTATATATTGTATTAGCATATTTTGGCACAGGAAACATAGACTCATTGAATTCCTATGAAGTGAGATGGGTTTTGTGCTTTACAACTTCATTCAAACCATTCCTTATCACTAGCTTAATAGTCATGAAGACATTGTCGACACAGCTTAGTATTGCTTGCTGTTTTAGAGCCATACAAAAGTTGACTAAGGTATGTATTCTACCTCTGTAAAGATAATAAAGACATGGTTTATTTTCATATGAACTGTCATTCTCCATATAAGGTTAACGTTTGAAAAATAACTAGTTAAACCTATATTTCACTAGGTCGGTATACATTAAAATCGGTTATATGTTTAGATTCCTTATAGTATCTTTCATATTCTATTTCAAGCTGTATGCCTGTACCACCCGTTTATTCGCAAGTAAATGTACTAATATTTCTTATTGTCATAATTCAAGTTTTTAGTATAACAATTACGAATTCTTTGAAATGTTTTAGTTACTTTTGCAATATGATTAAGGGATACTTCGTAATATTAATTTCTTAATGTATTTGTTCCAGGCCCCAATTGGATTTACACACATAATTGTGCTGATATACTCTAACATAATGGGGTTGCTATTATTGTATAATGTAACGAACACTGGAAGCTGGCTCGAAATTGGTACATCCATATCCCAATTTGTAATTGTACAACTTTTAACACTCATTATTGTACTTATCAATCAACTTGCCAAACTGCTAACGGATATAGACGTTTTTGAATTACTTATTAAATTATTTAAAAATAGAAAGAAATATGTCTGAAAAAAAAACGTATTTTATTTCTTAGAATTAATATATGGCAATATTAGTAAATCTGAATGTAATATGAATTAGTAATCTAGTGTGAATATCCTCTTCACAAATAGAGACACCACGATAGACTAGAGTTCTAAAAAAATAAAGAATTGTAGTCATTTCTATGAGAAAAATGGCAGATTTTTTTTTTTTTTTTATAGAAGAGGGGGCAAACGAGCAGGAGGCCCACCATAAAGGTGAAGTCGCCGCCCATGGACACTCAAGTGGCTGGGAGCTCATGAGTGCGTTGCCGGCCTTTTAGGGATTTATACGCTTTTTTCTTGAAGGACCCTAAGTCGTAGTGGTTCGGAAATACCGTGGCGGGCAGCTTGTTCCATAACGTGGTGGTGCGTGGTAAGAAGTGTCTTACGAAACGATGATTTTAAATGTTCACTAAAATTAGAATCGACAGGATTTCTTCAATTTCAAGAGAGACTTTTTCGATTGAAGTTGGCAACACTGGGTATTACTTTCCGTGTTGAGATTTTGTTGCGAAAAGATTATGAAAGCATCAATGCTATAATAATGCTTCCATTTGATTATGATTTATTTAAGATGGTAAGAGGATACATATTTCTATTGATTATTTCGAACACTATTACGCCATTCTTATACCAAACACCGCTATTTGTATAACGTTAATTATCTCTATTCTCTATTTTCAGTTTAGAACATTCAGTCTAGTAAAATTAACAAATCTATCTATGGAGAAACCTATTTTTAATCGGAATCAATTATATAGAAAAACTATCTTTGGTACTGTAACAAAGATACTTTTCAAGTATTGATATTGGTTTTTTTTTATGTTAATCAATTCCCTACTGTTGTGTATTAACTTTGGAAAGGACTGTAGACAAAAATACTAAGTCTTATCTCGTATTTATAATTTGAGTGCTTGCTGAATGCTCAGTACTCACTGCTCACTCTCACTCTGTAGTCAATAGTCATAACTCATCATTGATCAGTCCTCTGACTCTGTGACCGAGAAGTGAGCCTTGTCTTCGCTACGAAACAAATCGAGCTGAAATAGCTTAGTTTCGTCGAACTTAATTTACTATACAATTTATTATTTTAATGAAGGGTTATTTATTATAAACGTATGCAAATAAACCAAGTTCTTAACAGTAACTAGATTTTATAACTCATTAGAATAGATTTAATCATTTTCTTTCAGCGAGTTTTAAGATTAGAGCCCTATCATTGGGCTACACTAATCACCATGTCTAAATCCAGAGATTTTTCGTCGAATTTTCACCAAAACAATGGGTGAGTATAATAGAATTTTCATATGAAATTTAATAAATAGCATATGGGCATATTTTTTAATATACGCAATTATTACAGATATATGGGAGAAAAACTTATTTATCCAGCAGCAACTAGAAATCAAGATCCTATATTGCAAGTTCTTAAGAGGTTTATTGTGTCAGATAGTGATCCAATTGAAGATGAAAAAAAACAATTATTTTTGGAAATAGCATCAGGGTCTGGTCAACATTTGGCTCACTTTGCAACAAATTTTCCGAATGTTCTGTTTCAACCAAGTGAAATTGATGTTAATTTATTTGGTAGTATTGCTTACTATGCTTGTGGTTGCCCCACAAAGAATATTTTACAGCCAATGCTAATTGATGTCAGGTCAAGTTTTTCAAATTATGGATTAAAAGCAGAATCATTGGATTACATGTATTCTGCAAATCTTATACATATAAGTCCATATGAATGTACCGAAGGCCTCTTCAAAAATGCTGGAACTTATTTAAAGTCTGAGGCGCTTATGATTACTTATGGACCTTATAGTAAAGATAATATAATAACACCTCAGAGCAATGTAGATTTTGATTCATCTCTAAGAGTAAGAAACCCATCTTGGGGACTTCGTGATATAAATGATTTGATAGAACTGGGTGAAAATAATAACATTACTCTTATTGATACAGTGGAGATGCCTGCTAACAATTTAACTTTGATATGGAAAAAAGATTAACAGTTGTTTCTAATTGAATAGTCTTTCACACAAAGCAATAACAATTATGTGATTTATTAATTACCTACTAAAGTTGTATGTTATACTTGCATAACCTAGTAACAAATGATGTTTACACATTTTACAGTGTAATGTAATGGAATGAAGCCTGACTTTTTGAAAAATTATTGTTTGCTATGTATACACAAGTATATACAATGCTGTTATAATGAAGTATTAAATAAAGTACACAAATAAAAAAATGATTTTAAAGATTGAAACCAAAAAAGCATCTGTATTAGATAGAGGTGATCATTGAATGAATGAACAGTTTTGTTTCGTTAATCTGATTGATATAATTGCATGCTTCTCAAATATAAATGTAGAGTAACAGTTCTTGAATCTCTTCGTTGAGATTAAGTAAAATAGTAGAATTAGTTATTCCCTGTTATTCAGTATATTGAAAAAAGATAATATAATCGACTGCAACTCAAAGCAGTCAATACAACTGTTTGAACTTATCAGTTTTAAACTAGTTTACCATGAAGGCAAAAAGATGTTCCGTAAAACGGTAGATCATATTTGCCGTTAATGATAAGTGGAATGGAATTCGGCGGGAATAGATGTAATAAATGTAAGAAATAAACAATAATATCTGAACAAAAAAATGTAGGTATAAAAAGTATACTTAAAATATCTCAAAAATATATTTTATCATAATTCTTGTTGTCTCGTATGTTTTAAAACTTTCACGAAGCAATTTTAGTTAAAATTGCCGATTTGGGGCAAAAGCTTTAGGAGGAATCCGTAACCCTTACCTGGCAAGTGGCAACATTGCTGTAGAAAACGATTCACGATTGGCAGTTAGAACTTAGAACGGAGAGGTGAGAAGTGAGAACTATATTAATAACAACTCAGAATGGACTTTGATTACTAATTATAGTTGTTTTCATGTATAATTTAAACAATAAAAATTATGAATTTTGATAAAGAATTTTTGATAGAGTTGTTTTTGGATGATAATGTATCAAACATAAACAGATCGATCGTAGCTGCTGCCAATGTTATTAATGAAAATAACGAAAATATTTCCTTTATAAACGAAATAATTACGAAAGAAGATGCTAATCAAATAATATCGACTGAAACCAAAGAATATTTGAAGCGTTCTCGCTCTTACAACAGTAAAAACTTTTATGAAGATACTGTAGTCAATTATAGTGATGAAGATTATACTGATAAATTTAAGATGAAAAAGACAACTATTCAGGTACCTATTTCATAATAACATTAGGAAAACTATGTTAAGGAAAAGAAGTTAGTCTGTTTGTTAAAATTAAATAAAAGATTATTAGGTACATATAATTCTAGTACTTATATCCCACATTCAGAGTAGGTATCTTTTAAATTAAAGGTTTTTTTCACTTATATCATAAATATTAATTATGTTGTTGTTGGTAGAATATCACCTTACTTTAAAAAAATCTGTGCAATTCAACATTTTAAAGGGTGCATGACATTTGGTCTGTAAATTAGATAGACTTCCTAAATTTAATATATATTCATATAAAGTATTGTGATCTGATTACAGGCATTAGTTGTTCACCTTCAAGAATATATAAAACCATGCACATCGGTGATACCATTGGACAAGAAGGTGCACATATTTTTATGGCTTCTCACATCTGATTCTTCTTATAGTGATGTTGCTGAATTATTTGGCATGCACAAATCATCTGTAAGCTATATTTTTCATGAAATTGCCACTTTACTATCAGAACAAAAATATCACTTTATAAATTGGCCTTCTCTGGAAGAGCAGCATGTGACTAGAATTAAAGTTAATAGTAGGTTTGGTTTTCCAAATTGCGTTGGTTTCCTTGATGCCTGCCGCCTACGAGTCAGGTCAAAAACGAATCAAAAAGACAAACCAGAGATCATACTTCTACAAGCAGTGTGCGATGAAACACTTATATTTTTTGATATCCACATAGGCCAAATTGGAAATACACATAAAAATAGGCTCTATAGAGAAAGTCAATTAGCTCATGAAATTAAAAATTTTATTGATTTTGATAATCATATTCTGGGAAATTCAGAATACAAGCTGAGAAAAAATTTGATCACACCATTTACAAGTGACAATACTTTGACAAGTGAAGAAATAAAATTCAATGAAATTCATTGGAAAGCTAGCACATATATTGGACATGCGTTTGAGATACTTAAGGATCGATTCCAGAAGCTGAATTCTATTGACATTAGCAAGCAAGACGCTATACACACTTTGATTTGTGCCTCATGTGTTTTACATAACTTTGTATTATTACATGAGGGAAGTAACTACCTGAAGGAAGAGGCAGTAATTAATAATGATGGTGTTACCATAGATCCAAATTTAGTTAAGACAGCTGCAGAAAAACGGAAATTTCTATGTAGTTATATTAATTACATGGATGGTGCATAGTTTGCTTGATTAATACATGACCATTTTAATATAAACAGTGTAGAAAATAGAGTTGAATACCCTGCTTACTGGTGACTAGTAAGATTTAAATTCATGTGATAATATTCATTACTGCAATTGTAAGTCCTCTTTAGTTTTTAAAATTAAAGATTATTTTTCTAAAGTAAAAACTTTGTATCAAAGTGAGTGGTAGAGACTAAATTTCCTGTTCTTATAATATAAGAACTATCAAAAAGTTGATTATCAAATGTATGAGTATATACACACTTAAGAATAGATTTTATAAATACAGTTCTAACTCCTTATAAAGTCACTCGATTTAACGACAAACTCTTAAGTGTGAAGGTTTGGCTTGTCCTAATTTTTCTTCTCTCCATTAACGGCCACTCCCTAACAGTATAAAATACACAGTCCCTTGAGTGTCGTTATATAGAGTATACAGTTTATTATTTTGGAACAGGAAAATAAAATATTGTATAATTTTTAAAATTGTTTTCTTTAATAGAAAGAATATAAATAATACATATTTTTGGAGCTGATATGACTCAACTCATTGAAATGTGTAGTATGAATATCATTTAACAATGTAAAAAACCACAAATTGATATGAAAGCTCTCAAAATGATTAGATTTACTTAGATTTAAAAAAAATTAAGAGCAATAATAATAATTTATCTAATTTTATAAGTTCAAAAAGACAAATTTGTCCAAAATGTAACTTTGAAAATGATCATTAAATAAACTTTTTGCTAGATTCACGGTGGGAACACTTCATTTTTATAGATCTCTGATTTCAGGTGGTATATTAAGTCTTTATGACAGTTTAAAAAAATATTAAAATACATTTACAGGATAGCACTGCTATTCAATTAGATTACATTAACTAAGTATTCAATATAGATTTTCCACAGAAAGATGGAGATTTATTGAAAGGATAGCATAGGAGTTGATGATTGATTAGGTATTTGTAATTGAGTATGGGTTAAAAACATAAGGACCTCTAAAGTAGTAGCTTATAAGCTTTACAAACATTCAAGTTAATAACGGGTGATTAAACATATATCATCTAATGCTTCCTAAAATATATTAGGCACTAAATTGGCAACCTACAAGGCACTATGCACTTAGCACAGCAATTTACTTATAATGACAATAACATTTTTGTTTTCCTTCAAATAAATTTGATCTCCATTTTATGCATTGCTTATAGCTTGTGCCATTTTTTGACGGAATTATATTTTAAAAATTTATTATAGACCTTAGTACCTATCCATTAAATTTCATCTAATTCATGCTAGACCCTATTTTTATGAAGTCCTATGTTTCTAAAAATTTGCAACTTCATAGCCTTTATATACATATTTATATTTACAAAATAGCTGCGCGTTATGTCAACACAACAATAGTGATAATGTGGAATGTGAAAAATAATGTTATAAAATTCTTAATACTGAAAAGATAATTTTGCCGTTGTCATTGACCAATCAATTATAGTACTTAATACAAAATTATAACATGCACTAGCTTTTACATAATCTCATTTTCATTAACGCATGAAATAAAAAATATCTCCCTATAATTCAACTTTGGAGAAATCAACAAAGAGAAACATGCTCTAAAAAATCAATTAAAGTGGATCACTGAAATGTTCAAGCTGCTAATATTGTAACTACGTAAATAATATCATAGAAGTTTATGTTTGCAGCTTTCGACAACAGAACTATAGTACTGTACAACGTTATAAAATATATTTATTATTTACAAGGTCAACGGGATTTACATCACTTCCAGTCCTAGCCGATCTACTCGGAAGACTTGGCACACATAACAATCACTTCGAAATAGTTCCACACACTGTTTTCTGGGGTATATTTCATATATAAGTCTTTTTTACTTTTTGTAAAGTACCGCACTTCAGATCTTTGTCGAGGGATTCTGTAGAATTTCGTAAATCTAGCGCTCTATCTTTTCCCAGCTCAATGTGTAGATTGTCTTGTTTTGCGAGTGGACACACGTTTGCAACCATATTCACATTTTTTGATCGAGGTGGCATATATCCAGAGTTTACGTTAAGAGGAGTCTCCAAGGGATTTAACCTGGGAATACACATTCATTTTAATTAAACAATTTGCAAAACAAAATTAATTTAATTATAACCTGGCCAAAACTTTGTTGTTGATTTTATTATTGTTTTATGTTTACCTGTTTAAATGATTGTGTTGTTCATTAAAGGGCGAAGTGTCAGTAAAAAATGGGTGACGAAATCGCCGAGAGAACAAGTAACCGATCACAAATCCAACCATAAGCGTGACCAGACACGATGCGACTACAGCCGTCAGCAAGGCTTGAGCGCTGTAAATGTTGCCCTCGGCAGCTTCCACCGTTAGTAGATCTGTTGGAATTTATATGTGTTAAAAATTTTAATTATATATTTCTAGATAAGGACTATTCAGGCTAGTAGTGTATAGTTTTAATGTAATAAGTGTGTTAACAGCACATATTTGATATGCTATTTTATGCGACTTTAATTATTAAGTATAACAGTTTTTTAATGTAGTTACAATATAAATGAATTATGTTATTACCAGTTTCATGTTTATTATTGTTAATACTCTTTTCTTCGGACATAACGTTCGTTTCGACCACTTCTATGAGTATTTCATTTTGTATGTCGTCCGGTTTGTGTCTCAGATTAGATTCGGATTGCGTCGGTTTCTTAGTAGCCGGACTTCGGTTACTATGTCTATCATTTGGCAGAAGAGCTGGCAATTTATTACAGATATCAGTCTTTCCATGCTCAACATTTTGTAAAAATCTCTCTGGATTTGGAAATTGTCTATTTCCGACCCATGAACACTGTTGTTGCTTTGAATCCCATGCACAATGCGGGTCTTGCAACGCTACGCATTCCCTGAAAATATTATTAAATGATTTCCTATAGTACAATTATGGTATATCTGACTTGAATTGAAATAAAAGCGGCTGTCAACTATCCGAATATTAATATATGTTACATCAAGGTTTAAATGTCTAAGTTCTTACCTGCATGATTGCACGTTTGTGCAATGAGATAAGCTGACTGCTCGTATAATATCTCCGGATGCGACGATTAGTTTTTCCGTCGTAAGAGCGACGTGCATTTGTCTAATAGGAACGCCCGGGGGTAAAACTTGCACTTCGGATATTACAGCTGTCCTAACCGGGTTTTTGCTATATTCCTCTGTACTTGCATCGAAAACACCCTCGTTTGATGCCACGTTCACAGCTTTAATAACTCTACCGTCATCCGTGCCAACGTACATAACATCGTATTTATTTCCATTCATAGATTGTACTTGTGGATGTATTGCTATAGCAGAGAATCTGTACTGAAGGCTTACTCTTATTAGGATAGGTCGTGCCAAAAATGATGGAACGGCTTTATCCATAAGGGGATGCGTTTTAATAAAATTAACCGTTGAATCAGAGAGTGTTCGACTATCTTCTACGCATGATCCAGGTTGTGGTTGCGGTATTTTTTCTTTTTCCAGCTGCAGCCAATTCGAGTTCATGCTCTCCTGACCTTTAAATGTACCGTCAAACGCATCTAATATATCTCTCATAGCAAATGCACACACAGCCGAACCTCCGATCGCATTTTGTGGTGTAGTAAAAACAGCATAGACAATATCATTTCTATTTCCGCCATTACCATAGATGCCGTTAATAATCTCAGTTGTGGCTTCTGTAAAATAAAGGAAATTGTTTATCACCGTTAATTTTATGTTAATTTAATGTATTGAATTTTTTTATCTTACGTATTTCGTCAAAGTAGAATGGATATTCTCCTGGAATAGAGCAATTCAATCGAGTTTTAAGAAATGATGTCCACCGGTCGCTGAATGTGTGTGGTCCACCTTTATCGTTTATACAAACTCTTGCTACCCTTGAATATACAGCCTGTAAGAATAATGTCATATGAGAGACCGAATGATAAGACTTTAAAGGTATCAACTTTACTTGAAGAATTGTTAGTTACTTACTTTACCGCAGTTCATGTATTCTACGGCTGTCTCGCGGTAGAAAAAGTAGACGTGGCTAGTTGAAGCTACAGCCGAAACAAATGAGGGATCATTTAATAACCGCATATCGGAATGTTCGGTTCGTACTGGCTCTCTATATATTAATGGATCGGTGCCTGAGAAATCTGCTGCCGTGGCCGTGTACAGCTGACCATCTGTAATGTGAATAAATAGGTGTTTTAAATTATTATTATTAATTGTAAAAGTAAAACTAGGATTTTATTGTTTGTTATGATCACAGTATACCAAATGTGGAAATTTCTGAGCCTTTTTGCCTCTGGAGCAAAATCCTGTTCCTAAATTACCAATTTTATCATTATTACCTGTAAATATAGCAGTAGAGTTGTGCTGCGGACTGTATGGACAGCGACCAGTTCCATCGAACTCTTCTAAATGATGATTCGGTGGATGCCGTGCGTATCTGCGACACATGGGTTTAAAAGCATTTGTTCCACATACAAGTAGTCTACCCTGAGCTCTTGCTGCCACTCGAAGATAGTTCTGACACTCATCAGCTGATTTTCCTTTTAACTGGCATAGCTCTCTATGCGCATCTGTAGACTGCCACTCTAAACGCTGCGGAAAATACGTCAAATATGGTCAGTTGAAAATAAAATATTTTCACCTCATTAAATGTAAACGAACTTGTACAATATATACTAGGCAGGCACTATACATTATTTACTCTGTCAATTACGTTAAAGCTTCGTCATTTATTACTATTTAATTAAAACCGAGACTTATAGTTTGAATGTTAAAAAAATCTAAATGCACTAAGACGCCTATTAAATTGAAAGTGCTGTGTGTGTTTACCAAAGTGAAAAAAATTACATGCGTAAAATTCGTACTGCCAAAAACGGTTGTACAATTTGATAGCGTGTAACAGTAATTCATAGCATGTCTAAGTCTATTCTATCAACGAATTGCGCATCCATCATGGCGATATCGCTTCTTTACTCCATGGGACAGTGCTAACTTTCTGTATTATAATTTATAATATTCAATGCGTCGCGTTTAGATCAATGCGACGTGTGGGACGCTAAAGAATGTAGAATCATAGTCGAGAAGCGTTCATTTGAATATCAAAGAACACATATTGAATGAATAGAAACCGCGTGTGGATATTTAAAAAAAAACAAATAAAATAAAAGACTCTGAGAGGGCAATAAAAGAGTGATTTTTTTTAACTCGCGATTTGAAAAATAGATTATGATTAGTCGTGTAAAAAGTATTTAATGTCAGCTGTTCCGTATTATAAAATAAGTATTTTAATAGTTCACCCAAGCGTCACGTCCGTTCTCGAATAGGCGGCTCGCGTGCTAGAATTGGATGGTAAACTTCCATAAAAGTGTTTCACCCTAAAAATATCTCGCGAACTCGTTTTATTTTACATATAATCCATGATGAATGAGCCACAAAACGTTAAAATATGTACACGATATGTCGATTCCCAGTACTATTCAATAAAAACTTTTAATTAAAACATTAGTAGGTATAAACGTGTTATTAATTAGAATGCTGACGGATCATGTTAAAAAAATTCTGCGATTCTATAATTTTTTTTTGTATGCGTGTGTATAGCGGAAATAAAACTTGATTTAGAACAGACTGTAATAACACTTGCAAGATAGAAGCTTCAGTGATATCTAGATAAACACATTGCTTGTATTTGCACCAGATTAGAGACATACCAGCAGCTAAGTGCTGGCTTTACTTGTCACCTAGATTGCAAACTGAGCAAAATTAATGTGTTCGAAGTCATGATAATAACATAACGTCACAATACCACACGTCACTATATTAAAGGCAGTATTATTATTTAAAACTATTATTTTATTTCTCTAACCCATACAGCACATTACCGCAGATTACATATTAATGAGAAAAATAAAAATAAGGCTAAAGGGTTAAAACATGGAATATAAAAGTAAGCAAAACTACATAGGAATACAAACAATAATATGATAAAACTTATTTGACTATCATGACTCAATTTAATACTATATAATAATTAATTATTACATACCTGATCAATATTTTCAGAGAGATCATATAAGCTTAAATTATACACCGTACTCCTGAAAAATAATAATAAATTATCAGCACAAAATTAGTTAAATATAAAGGTGTAGACAGGCTGAGAACCTTGACCATACCATGATTTTAAAATCAACTCAATAGAAATTCCAATGGCATTCGATATAGGCAATTATGTAAAAACAACGAGAACATTTCAATACAGATGCACAAAAGTGGTTTGGCGCAGCTGCTCGGGAATAATAATATTTAGCCTTTGTACAGACATTGGTATTTGAAATATTCATGGCTGAAACCTTCTCAACTTTCCGATTAAAAGAATGTGCATCCTTCGCTTTTAATTTGGCTCAATTTTTTTTTAATGGCTATGTAGAATAATAAACTCACCTTCCTCCTACTAATACTGAGAAGTCATCTTTGTCTAAAATACGGAAGTGGTTCGGTCCAGTTGTATTACCCGCAAACTGTTCGGAAGATTCATCGCCTGTAATATAATTAAATACACTTGTTACTTTAATATCACCATATAATTTTTTTCCACTAATTTAACCACACGGATACTTATATATCTATTCACGTAAGTGTAAAACATGACTTTATAACACTTAATTTACTTTTACTACCAGTTCTTAAATCTAGGCCGTAGAGCGGACGAAAAGAACTGGCAATAACCACTCTTTATAATCGTAATGTATAATGTTTCGCTTAGGGTTGCCAATATTATGCCTCATTGATTTGGCACGCATAGTTTATTGCCCTCCCTCCAGTCAATGCTCTGGAAGTTCATATGCAAATAAATAGCATTGATAATGTTGCCAAATCACAGTTTTTGTTTGTTAAAGTCTACATTGTAAATGGCATACGTATTTCTCAACGGTATTTTCTATTTCCTTACTAGGGTTGCCTAAAATCGATCGCTAGGTAGCGATACAGCAGGCCTTCCTTATCATTTAAGTTAAATCATTAAGAATGATTTATAACGTAACGAAGTTTTCTAAACAAAAAAGGGATTTGATTAATATATTGTAGGCTGGTATACTCTTATTAAAGCTCTTATAAGTTCAGTATACTGTGTTGATAACTTATATAGGTTACCCACCCCACTTATCCACGTCTCGGCTGTAACAATACAGCTATTGTACGGCTTTAAAATAACAATGAAAGATTTCGATTTCATAACAATTGGGTGTAATTCTCACGTGTCAATCAGAGACATTCAAGTTAATATGTTAGTTCTACGCAATATTAGATTGTATTATTATTCTTTGATTATGCATGCGGATACCTATAGGAATGTTTCGGTAGACAGTGTGCTAATTTTGTGTGGTTGTACATAAAATATTAGTTAGGCTAAAGCCCACAAAAATCTTTTCAATGCATATCTGATGTAGGTCAGGTAAAGAAAACATGAAAGTAGATAGATTCGAGTTCCAGTTTTAAACCTTACGTCGTTTATATTGAAACGTAATGTCAAAATATTACAGTAAATATTTAAGACACAATAAACAATAGGGAGAAGTTTTGCAAAACACCCCAAAAAAATATATTTTTTTTATAAATACAACTTACCATATTTGACATGGATTCGGGCATTTACATCGGGCATCCATGCTTGTGCAGAGGACGCTAGAATAACCAAGACCGCGCGAGCGACGGCCATTTTGGCTTAGTAAAACGCTCTTATTGGCTCCATCCTTTTGATCAGTCTGTAACAAATGTATCACCATTTTAACGTCTGAAGGTTTAATCGGGAAATTGTCTTATAAATAATTCAAAAACTGCTTCTGATGTTTGTTGGATAGGTTAACCTTCGTTGAATGTATTACGCCTCATTCGATTTAAACTCACATACATTATGCAGTTTTTGAAATTATACTAAGGCTCGAACAATGGAATTGATATTATAATTCGGGAAATGCATTTCCTCTTTTCCATATACTTTATGAAAAGCCATCGTGCATTTCATTTCATGCGTGTATTTCACTTTAAAAATGTGTAAGTAGGTGATAAGTAATGATAAGTATTTATGATTAGCAGAACTGATAATAGCAATAATTCCTTGTTAATACTAAACAGAGTAATTTAAACTAAGAAAACCAGGTAAATATTTTTTTTTGCTAATATCCATAAACTAAAAAAAACATGTCTTTTTTTACTTCAGTATACAATAATGCTTACATTATGACCATGTGAAATAAACTTCGTTGTTGCTACAACTCGACCATATGAGGCACGCAATATGCATCCGTGCAAGTCAGTCAGGATTCGCATTCTAGTTTTTTACATCTATTCTTGTAATCGTGAGAACCTACGCTCACTTTTTTTAAAATTTAATGTGAATTTCTACCTGCTTTGTGATATTACTGTGCATCGTTGGCAGTAGCGTAATGAAATTCTGCGTGATTGGAGGCTCTATATATCATAAGAATGAAGTCATGCAATATTTTTCATATTCATAAGTGTGAATTTAATAATCAATACGTCGACGTAAGACTTAATGACGCCGTTCCGAGTAATATTTATGTACTGAATCATGCAATAAGTGATAACAATGCGTGGTGAATGTCACGTGTTCTCTTGTGCAATAATGTAATTTAAAATGTTTGTTATAAATAGAAAGGGTCGGGGAAACCATCGTAACAGCAGGCGTGCGTTCTATAGCACAGATGTTATAACCAAAAATCAAAATTATAAAGTGCAAAGCTTTTTGCCGCTACATTGGAATACGTTATGACCCTACCAAGTATAGAATTGCACGGAATATAGGATTGTACTTCGAGCATGTTCCGAGTAATGGACGAATTAAATTATCTAATTACATAGAGAAAAATATTTAAGTGCCATGTGTGTTGAGATGAGGAAAACAGATCCGGAAATTATTTGCCCTAGGTACAGCGAAGCCACATTCACAGTTTAATGTTTAGGTCTTTTAACATCGCTAATGTTAAACGTCGCCATTTATATAATGAGTTGTGAAATATACACGGTTCTTTTTGGCCTTGTGCTCGGAAACTAACGAGGGAGTGGGCGTTAACGAGCTGATTATAATTTAGCTTAACACCGCCAGTACTTAGGTAAGTCGCCTACAAATACATAACGACCGCGAACTTGTAATTTATCGAATGATCTGGTGGCACAAATTATTTGCTTATAGCGTAACGTTATTGTACTAAATAATAACTTCTTCGCCATAAGTGATTTGTTGTTTTTTAAATGTGTGTTCAAATATTTTTTAAACAGTATCATAATATTTTTGTCATAAAATATTCGTTACCTCTATTGACTACGTATGTCTCTAAAAGGTGTCTTTAAGCCAATAAATTGATTTTATATCGACCATATACACATTATGTACTATTTCTTTTAGGATATAATATGATAACTCATCAAGGAAACCAATTCATTACACGTTGCATAGAATTAATTATTCTTACGAGTTCTCTGCAGACAACGACATCTGCTATGAAGCGTAATAGCAAAACTAATAAAACAAACGACATTTCGCATTCTGGCATTGAATACATGATATGAAATAAAATACACAGAGAAAAACATATCACAATCAAAGGATATCTAAACTATGTGCTGTACGTCGCGTAATATATATATATATTTTGATTGGTATTAACTAATAGCAATATATTACAAGTGCTAATTAGTTTAACCGTGTTGGCTAATTATCAGAAGCATGTTCAAAAATTCATTGTGAATAAATGTTGAGATAATATTAATTTCTAAGATGTAACACGCACTCAAAACGATCAATAGTTATTTATAAACATACTGCGTAGATCGTTCTAAAAATAAAATTTTGTTCGCATTACCATCTCAACGAAACTGTATTTTAATTGTTCTACGCATTATGGCTTCATAACCGGATTAGTAAGGATGCGTGGCGTGTTCCAGATAGAGCTGTTATTATGTAGATGTGGTTGACATACGAGCCTCGGGCAGCCCTTAGTGGTCGGCAAAATCCCACGAGACCGGGGAAGCTGCGGTTATTCTTATATTTTCCGTGAATTATCGTATCAATCTTTTTACAAAGACAGAATAAAAATAAGATATAGCGTGTTGGATTAACTCCGCTGGCTAGCAAAAGCCCCTGTCATAATCAAAATCTGTCATTGTCATCTGTCAGTGTTGAGGTTGGAGATTTAAAATATATTCTGGAATGCGGGCCTGAAAGAAACAAATGGTGAGCCTAATTATACTCACTAATTTTCGAAAATTTGTCATAGTTTATATTGTAGATACACTCATAAGTACAAATTACATAAATACATACAATGCGGTAATAGGAATACAAATTACCGGGCTTCATTACCCAAATGTAGTGTTGTATAGCGTTGTGTTAGTTCTAAATTGTTATCTATGAAATGAATTTTGTTACGCATATACAATTAGTTCATAATATAAGAATTTATTTATATTTTCAGAATTTTGTTAGAAATAATAATTGGAACTACTTACTTAAATTCAAACATTTAATAATATATTTTCTTAGATAAATTATTTTAACTAGGTTTAAACTTTGTCTTTAAAATGTCTTGAAGTAAATAACTAAATATACTATTTAGATATCTTATGTAGTGTCTAGTGTGAGAGTATGACGCATGCGCTGCGCAGGACATTTGATAATGTCATTCATTCATTAAGTTAGTAATGATTTTACTACTTCCATTTATAACAGAGGAACTTGTTTTCACTGATTTATGTCTTTTAAAGGCTGTAACTATACATAGTCGTCTGTTTAACACGATTAGAAACGTATACATGATAACACAATAAGAAGTATTATACATATTTCTAATAATAAATGTTTTACCTTGATTATGCAGTTATAAACAAGTGGACTTAAAATAATTAAATGGAAAATTTATTGAGTTACACTTTATAGGGATACAATAACAATTTAGAACTATGAATAAATCGTAGTTTGACATTTTGTTGTACATTATAAATTACATAATTCGAATGCTTTACTACCTGCACAGTCAATTGATCCCTTTTATTGAATTATTCGTAAATAGACATTTTTGAACAACACCATATAAATAAACATTATAATGTATTTACGCTCAAGTTTCGAGAAACCCCATGTGTATGTCAATGCGTCATTATTGTAAAGCGATTTTAGGAAATAGTTTTATCAATAGGTGTTGTTTAGGAAAGATTAAGAAACAGTTTTTATGTGAAAGTAACGCTAATTGTGAGGTCTGAGGTTAAGTCGTTATTTAACATCTAAAAATTAGAACGACGTTTGAATAGTATAATTGCAGGTAGTAGAAGTGAACTACTACCCTATTTTTAAACAAATTTGGTTCAACTAGAATGGAAATGTGAGCGTTTTATACATTCTATATTTTGAAAGGATCGTATATTTGCAAATGCATTAAAATGGAAGCACATAATTAGGGACTTACTCGGTACTCGCTGTTCTTTTGTGATGGCCAAGTTGAAACATCAAAAATATAGCATGTGTGGTGTTTGCAGAAAGGTAACGTGAGTGTAAAAAAGGCTATTAGTATTATAACCGGAGGAAGGAAATAATTATAGTTTGTTTGGACAGCAGCAATTTAAAAAATTCTAGGATTAGTCCTGCCCTGTCAACTGGTTTTGGCTTAAAGTGGATTTATAGACCTGTATATATAGAAACTTGAACAAAATACACAGATAATACAACCATGATTGTGATTTTTTTGGATATTTTTAACAAATCTTAACCATTATTGTTTTTAGGTTTATTGCGAGAACGATTGGACGATCAGGGTTATGACTTATGAGTCCCTCTAACCATAAGACTAACACTGCTCAAGTGAATGATGAATTAGACAAGGTTTAATCCGTCATGTCTCGTTGAAAATACAATAAAAAATGCAATAATAATGAAACAAAGGATTTTATCAGTTTAATTGAATAGCACTTATCAGAAATGATAAGTACACATGCAATAGACTTTTAGGTCATTGTAAATTACCTACCGATTACTTGATTTGTAGGAGGTATTTTATTATAGGTATGCTTTTTCTATTAACAATGTTTTGACAATTGTTGACATTAAACGTCGAATCCATTATTAATAATGTTTTTATTGCTTATGTGACGCTTTAGACTCGCGTGTTTGCTGTCGGCCCTAAAAATGCCTTTTAATTCGTTTTGACGATATCAGGATAGTGCCTCTATTTAAGTGACAAATTACAAAAAAATAAAATAAATAAATACAAAAAATAAAACAAATACCAGTACCAGTTACTATTGTATAGTGTGTGTGTGCGCGTGCGAGTAATAACATAAATTATTAATACAAGACTTTAAGTAAGCTTTTTATATCTTGGTAGCTTTGGCCACATAACCAACCTTACCTTACCTTTACAGAAGTGGTATGGTAAGGGAATTAAAGGAGCGAAAATCAATCTATTTCAGTTAGTGAGTGTTAATTCTGATTAAGAATTTCGAACTAGGCATGTGGATGTTTAGTAATTGGTAACTTTTTATGACATACGTTCGCGTGCTATACATATAAGGAAAACAACTTACAACATGAAGTAAAATGCCTATATTGCCTTTAGTTTAGTAGACAATACAGCATATAATGTTAAGTGCGTTAAAAAATGTATATAGTAAGAATAGTATTTTGCTCAAAGTTCTACCAATCATGGTCATAGGTTTGCTACATAAGCTTAATATCATTAAACTTGAAAAGACCAACTTTTTAAATTGTCACGCGTCTTCTACTACGAGTAATATTTTGTAAATGCTTACTTGCTTGTTTAGAAAGTACTTATCATTCATAAAGTTAACGATTCGAATTGTTCAAAACAATAAAAACAAATATTAGGAGCCAAGGGTCCTACAATAGTTAAACTCGGACAAAAACTTTTGTGCTCTAACTGGTCGGTTTACCCCGTGGAGCGTTGGCTGCGTGATGCGTCCCTCTGCAACGGGCCCAATTGCTGTTATAGGGTGACCATAATATATAAACATTCAAAGATATACGTTTTACATTTTTAATTGTCATATTAACAATTTTACTTAGTTTTAGCGTTTTTTCATGTCTAAAATGGTGATAAAATAAAATTTATTGAAGTGGTTGAAACTACTTTCAGGGAATTTAAGTATTAATTTTATTAAAAATAACATTTACATATTCAATTTGTGACTTTGGTTTATTATAACTAATTAGAATATCACTGTACCCACTAGAAACACTTAATACTTAATTATTAAACAATTGCTGGACTAAATAAACTTTGTCCTTTGAAAACATAAAGCAATGTTAATCTAGCCAGTGTCAACAATGCCCGCTCTCCTTGCTACCCTACAGCTAGGGCTTTTTGTAACGTGTCTTGCTCCACTCTACAATATTTATGGCGAACGTGGACTTACCGTTTGAATTTTTAATTCACCGCCGTAAATAATCCAAAGGCAACTGTATCACTGTTTTTAGCTCACAGGTCATCGCATCGTTAGTATAATTATCACTAGCACCAATTAACACAATTTTTTTTCATATAAATGGTCCACCGATCGCATCAATATAACTCGTATCACTCTGAGATCACAAAGTAGTAACCGGTTCTTAAGTAGGTGTAGACTTAGCTTGTGTTGTTTACACTGAACGCGCTGTCGACGTGGTTAAAACTACGGACGCACCAACGTGCACTCGTAACGCAGTCAAAACCGGCACTGGCTTGTCCGCTACTCTACAAGCGTGTGTGACTAACGCTTCTAGCAAAGCGAGCGCTTAAATAATTACTAAACGCCACGATTATAAACCACACACAAAACTATTTTGGTGAGGTTTTTCTTGAAATTAATCCCATTTTAATACAAAACAATATATTAATAATTTACTTAACTTACTTAACTAACAATGGTCAGCCTAGTTGATTCGCTAATATAAAAATCATCCCGAAATATAAAATAAACCATTTACGATTCATACAAAAATGCGGTTCAATTGTTGATTCAAAATTCTATTATTTCTAGTCGTTTGTTTATATTTTAATACAGCACTATAAGCGCTTAGCACGTCAAAGTCTGAGAGACGCGGGCTCCCCGCTCTACTGTGAAACTTTGTTTCGTATTTCAACTCGCTCGACTAGCTTTTCTATCTCTTTTATTCTTTAGCAACATGCGCGTGCGCCGTTGCCACGTTTACCTTTCAGTTTGTTGCCAGTTCTCAATTCTCATTTATTTTTTTGTTTTCTATTGACGCTTCTAAACGAGGGCCCATAAAATAGAAATGTATTTCGTCGAATACGAGGTAATGTCGACGTAGATGGACTGCGTTTTATAAACTGTATGTTATGTGTAAGTTCTGTGCGTGAGACGTTGTACAAATGAAGCTTTTATGGGCAAAGCTTCAAGTTTACGCGATTCTCTACTGGTTGACCTGCCTCAAACATCCTACCGTAAACGTAGTCGGTATACGTCTTACTACATTACGACTACCACATTTTAGATTATATTTTATTGATCTATCATATTTAAATAAATGAAGAAAATACGAGGCAAACAGTGGAGTCCGTACAATGCGTTTAATATTCGAATCCCTTATCTAAGGTAGACAGGACGCTTTATCTTAGGGTCCGATATTGGGGAACGTGTCAGGTGCTACCACATGGATTCATACCTGCTCCTTTTAGTATTATTATTGGATTTATTAAAATGAACCTTTTTACTCCGACTATTATATAATAAGTATACGTATAATATCGATTATAATATTTTGGTTTGTCGTTTTAACAGATTTGTGTACCTACTACTGGTATCATTTATTTAGTGATAAAAATGTATTTTATTATAGATAAGATAGTGTTCCTGCCATTTATGAGACGCATCTGCACGATTCTAATGTTACTTTTATGAGATGCCAGATTTAGATTATTTATTGAACACGTTAAAAATAGTCGATCGCTTGAGTAGAACTCGTTCCTTGAACGAAACGGAAAATGTTTTATAACGTATACAAAAGTGTTGTTAACCTTTCGTTAACATATATACTGAAAAATCCATTATCCTAAATGGCTTATAAATAAACTTACATAAAAATGATGATTTTTTAATTTTACTTACTCCAAGTTTTAAAGTTGTACGCTGCAACAGCCACCATGCTAAAACTGCTGTTAATATTTTTTAAAAAAACTAAAACAAAAAGTTTGAGGTTTTGTTTGTAAATTTTATTGAGTACACGAACACACAGTGTCGACAAGACATTGGTTCTATTGAACAGATTACGGCGCAGTGAATGTGGGTCAGAACGAGTTTTTGTTTGAACTCATATGGTTACAACGCACTCCATTGCTTAGTGTAGTCTGTACAACGCCTTTTGGGTAATTAGATAAATTATGTCATGGAGCTCTAAGTAATATTGTATCTGTGTATGTGTACCCTATTGGGAGGTCGGGAATGCAATCAATAATTCAGAAACAATTATTTAATTTTAATGTATGTTAATTTATTTATTTATATCTTTTCCAGATGTAACTGTATCAGCGATCACTTGTGTACATCAATAACTTACTTCTTATATCTAATGATATTATTTATATAAATATGTATTTAAAGCTTAAATACTACTAAAAGCTTCAAGTAGGCCGACTAAATAGTTAATTTATTACCAATTGTAAAAACTATTTTAGTACAATTTGATGCGTGTTTTACTTACCTATCTAAAGTTATTTATAAATAAGACATTCGGGGATTAGCTTTATAATGCGAGTGGGCTAAATAGAGATTCCATTTGACATTTG
The DNA here is from genome assembly GCA_951799465.1 of Leptophobia aripa. NCBI lineage: Eukaryota > Metazoa > Arthropoda > Insecta > Lepidoptera > Pieridae > Leptophobia > Leptophobia aripa. The sequence continues at coordinate 5,170,526 of OX637260.1, forward strand.
AAAAACTTTCCATAATTTTTTTATACATAAAAATATTACTATATATTTGTAATTTATTTATGTATATATTCTCACATTTGTAATATTTCTTTCTTACTTATATAAGACAAAACCGTGTAGTAACTAATTAGCGTCAATTTTGATAACGCCTCTTATCAGCCAACGACATTAAAAAATAAACTTGCTTGATATGCTTATATTGCTTATGATTACAACGTGAAATATTATAACGTTGTCGGATGCTCTCAATGTTTCCGAAATGTTATACTTTTTGTTATACATAAGCGTAAATATATTTTTATTTATTACATTTAAATAAAATTAATACTTTCAGTACGATACTCATATGAACAAGTGAATGTTGGCAACCCGGATTTAATATTTGTTATTGGTATGCATCGAATTTCGTTTTACAATATCAAAAACATTTATTTATTAGAAGTACAAATAAATAATTAGAAGAATGATTATCGGTTCAATCGTTGCTCAAGATTTAAGCTTAATATCATTGACATAGACTTTAGCACAAGTTTCATCAACGTATATAAAACTTAAATAAATATATTAAAAGACGGTTTATGTACCGATCTTCTCAGTACATCAGTTCAAAGACAGCGCAGGGCCTAGGCTAATATTTGTCAATATATGGCTACTCTCTGGCGTACTCTTTGCCGGTCTAAAAATAAACATGAAACATTTTATCGGCATAATATATGATCTTATATGGTTAGCGGGCTATCAGTTACAAATCATATATCACATTTACAAATAATATATCACAGTATAATATAATAACACTATTGTTGATATTAAATGGAAAATCTACAGCATTTCTTTTCCTCTGCAACTACGAGTTACTCTCACTGTAGAATGAAATCTGAGCTTAAACAATTATTATCATAGTAAATTTAATGTCATATTTATTCTTTAAAGACAAGGTACAATGCACAAACAAGGTCTTAACTTTATAATCATATTTTTTGTATCTAAATGTGTATTTATTTGTACTTTTTACATCGTCTAATTTTCTCCTGCCCTGGTTGAGCGTGAAAGCGACCCTAGAGTCTTTTTATTGCTGTCTCGTTCTATCCGAGGTGGTTTCAGTATTACCGACCGTCTCTGAATAGCAGATGACAGCGTGGGTCGAGTCTGAATGCGGAAATTTCGAAAAAAAACTAATATCCTCACTTAAGGCTTACGATATATAGCTAGCACTATACAGCCTATTTGCATATCAGTGGCGGGTGCGGTTTCAAAGCTCGCTTGAAGCGAAAGGGGACAATATATTTCAGAGGAAGACGTAGCTATCTCCCCCCAGTACAAAATAGTACTGAGAAAAGTACAGAATACTGGCGATTTGCCATTACCGTTTACTCGAGGCACCATTGTAATGCTCGTTTATATTTTAAATTGTTGTACGATATTAACACTTAACCTAAAATTATGTGTAAAAAATATTTATAAAGATCTCTCAGATCAGATGTATATTTCACGATAAAACTTCATTTTTAACTGAGCGGTAGTTAGATTCGCTTAATAGTTATCTCCGGCCGTAGCGTTGACAACTAGGGGTGAAGAGATATCAGCTAGATAGGGTTTACTTAACGACATCGTCCGTGATTCAAGCACGTCAAGAAACCTCGGCTACATCTTTTCTCAGCGAGATAAGACGCCTTGTGGGCCATTTGTCATTATCATCTCACGACGCCGTTGTGCGCCGTTCGCTTAAATTATCTTTCTGCTAAACGAAAATGGCAACATACTATCTACTGTAAATAATACTAGTTTAAATGGTAGGTGAATTTTTGAATAAGAGCGTTGTGATGATTTAATCTGAGGTGAGTTAAGCGGATGAAAGCATTATGTTGGGAGTATTACAGGTGACACAAAGCGCGGCTCGTGCCTACTGCTGCTGACGGTCTAATTCCAAACAAATGCAAATTGAGCGGGTGCGGGTAGCTGGCTGGACATCCGCTTAATGGCTGAGCATTGTGTTCGTTTCGCTAATGGCCGAGTAATTGTTCCGAGGTCAGAAACGGTCATACGCCTCACTTGGGTTTCTAATATTCTTTAAACTTGATCCCCATAAGGACTTCGGATAGAACTAAATGAGATAAAAGTGATTCAACTTACGTGTTTCCGATTGTTTTATTAAATGAATGAAAGATTTCATTTTGTGATGCCATTAGGCCTGTAATTTCGCGATGTAATACGGAGCGGATCAGATAGGTATGATATTATCAACACACGTCCTTGTTCATGTTCTGGTTGATGTCCACAGGAAATGGCTCATTGTACATCGTAGTGACCCGTGCTCGTGATATTAAACTCAGCCACTACTTACCACATAACAACCGATTGTATTTTCGGTACTGCTAAACCGTTTACCTATGGCACAATCTGTATAATCATATTCAATGAAAAGTTGAGATTCGTGCTTTATTTTTATGCATTAGTTGTTACTGGGCTGCACTTAAGACAAAAAAAACAATTCGTAAAGAACAATTTAAAAAAATAAAGTAAGGTAGGTGTAGCGACAGACGAACGAACGGCACTGTTAAATTTTTTAAATAAAATATTATAAATTTACAAAACGATTAACGAACTACTTCGTTGCGTCCGCCTCAGTTGAATATATATACAAAAAGTTGTTATATAATGTTAATTGTTCCATTATAATGTTTCGCGTACAAAAATTTCAATTACAACTTCTATACGTCGGACCTTCCCACACAGAATATGACACTTATAACAATCAAATTGCTTTGACCCGTTCTGACGGGGCCTTTTGTCGCCTTCTTTACTTATTCACTGCGGTCATAGACAAATACGTCTAATTATGAGGTATTTAAACTCATAATCATGTAAAAATATCTCAGCCATGATTCATCTATTACTGTAACATATGTTTATTTTCGTATGTATAATAATATTTATACGATAATTGATATGTAAACAAGAAATTAAAGATTTTTCGTTTTCCCTAAAAATAGTTTTGTGTTTTGATATTCGGTTTTAATGTATGATTAAACATACTTTTGTTATGACTTAGTCCTAAAAGGTTGATACATTGTTACAATCTGTGCATTATTTTATTGCAAAATTAAATCAATATAAAAATATTAAACACCTGAATTTTCTCACTACAAAACGACGCATTTATTACTATATTAAAGTCGAAAAAAAACAAAAATGCATTCAAAAATGCGAATTCCAGAATTATACACATTCATTCAGACATTTCCAACTACAAACGTCAATACACAAACACACACATACAAATCCTTTCCGGAAGACACTGGACACCCACAACACAAGTTTATCCCACTTTCCGCCATTTTTCTTGTAATGACGTTATTTTATTTAAAAAATGACTTTCATTAACCAATTCATTAAAGCACAGACTTTACAAACATATGCCTTTCTGTAGTTTTAATTATTTTGTAAATTAAAAATAATAATAATTATATGTTTCCACAGGAACTAGTCGCGTATAATCAATGTTAAACAGTGAGCGTGAGAAAAAACCAAAGTCAACGGCCGCGAGGTCGCAACAACAAAAGTAGCTCGCAAAATGCATTTTCCCACAAGCTATTAATATTTGTTGGGAAATTCTTTGTCAACTAAACAATATTAGCTAATTATCAGCTAGTATTGAGATAAGAACCATGGCTTTTCTCACATAAACAAAAGTTAAGATTGTAAGACTCATGAAGGTCTGTAGAATAATTCACTGCAGGTTTCTTAGTCTTCTTACATAATAAACTAATATACAAATAATAAGTGCGAGTGCTAGCTCTAGATAGCTAGATTATTATTTAAAAAAAAATAAAAAAAATCGTACATACATTCGATTCAGATGGACAAACCACTGAGCCAACACTGCGACGGATTAAATCTATGTAGCGATTTAAACACGACTGAAAATAATAAATATAGGTAAATGTTTTCGTTGAACATTTACAATATTAACAGAACATTAGCTTAATAAAGCTGTTTGTTAAAAAGGAAGTGAAAGTCGTATGTATTCATTTGTAATCTCTAATTATATGTCACGTAATGGCGCCAATGCAGGTTCAACAATCGCAAAATTAAATTGAAAGTGTGTTAACTAGCCACAACGATCTCACGCACAGCTCTAATTACTAACATGTATATACAATGTGGACATCCGCTATCATGGTCCTTTTTGTGATATTACTCGTGCTAAGTGACAAACGACGGAAATCCATAAAGCAACAACTGCATATTCAAAACTTGGAAATAGGCACAAAACATTTATTTGTCATTGTGTAAAAATAGTGACCTATTTATATTAACTTTATTGTCCTGCGGTAGATTTTGTGTGTGCTCTCAGTGTAACGATTTTCGAGGCACCATATTTTAATATCAATACTATCTTTTTTAATAGTTATGAACTTTGTGGGTTAGAACTTTTTTCAGCTATAAAAAAATATTTACTTTTGATTTTAATTACGTGCTCTACTTACTTTTAGGTTGCGGATATTGCGTGTTTTAATATAAACTGTTCTGGAACCAAGAGCTAAATTATACTTGTATCAGATTATATTCTGTATAAGTATACGTCCGGTTGTTTTAGATTATTTGCAAGTATTATATATAGATAGTATTGCCAGTTATTTTTGGAAATGTTTCAATTGATGCAGTTGTCTGTGTTTTGGGAACGTGCGGTGAATTCTCTGCTTATGTGTTTTATTAACGTATTTATTCTGTCGTCGCTAGGCGGAAAACTAGCTAACATAGCTTAACGTCTACCTTACTTATTTTAATTCTTAGTTTATTATCATAAAGTACTAACTTAAGTTAGTAACCGATAATATATGAAATATATTATCTATTTAGCGTTTATATCTTTTTATAGAGTTTATAGTAAACAGACAAAAGTATAGTGCTGATTTCAATTTAAAATTCACTTTATTCTTCGAACTGTAACATAACCGACATGTTACAAAGTTCGCAGAATGTATGAAGTAAGTAAGTAAGTTACCAGACTCTTCCTTATGGCTTAGACTTGCAGACTACACATTTGCAGTTCATGCGTCTACTTTCCGGGACAAAAATAATCTACAATCGCCAGTATCCGCTATCGAACAGTCTGCAGTACTAGTCATGATCAAAATATCTCCAACCACTAACAGCTTGCCACTGTAAATTAAACCTTAGTTACGTGAACTGGATCCTATTTCGGAATTGTTTCAGTTTATGGAATATGTTTTTAAAATATCAGCAGCGCATGTTTTAAAAACATTGTTAATAAGATATCGTTTTTAATAGCTCATATCAATTCACGTGTTTGGTAATTGCTTTTACATGGATATTTTTGTTATAGTTAGTAAGTCTACTTGAGTTTTCCATGACGCATCTCGATCACAGCAAGTACATTCTGCTATCGGAAATGAGAACCGGTTCTCAACATTCCTATAAATCCTTAAACGCACTATTCCTAGTTCAGTGACACTATAATCTTTACCATAAAAAACTATTTTTTTAAGGGATGAGGCGTTCTTATTGATTTATTTTAATTTAACCCTTAAACATAAAATATTGTTATTTATAGGTATATAGTAGGATGGTACTGATCGGAATATTATCAAAACATTCTATAGACTAATGTCCAATGTTGTCATACTTTACTTTAAAAGCTATCGACTGTTATAAGCCACTTCCAAAACGGGTTCAAAAGCGAGATAGAAAAACAAAGAGTAAAGGTAAAGCTTTTATCAAAGTACTTGTCCGTGCTGACTCCACAGCACGTGTGCCGTGATCGATCTATTGGAGTTGCGTGACCTATCAGTATTTAGTTCCCGTCAACTGTGATATTTATAATTACTCTATAAAAGAAGAATTATTATGCATTGTTAAAGCATACATTGTTACAAGATATAAAAGGGCAATGGAATACAATAAGAAACCTTTAATATAATTAATTTTAAATCTAGGTAAATTAAATGAATAAAATATAAAATAAAATAATACAGATAAGACATATCTTGCATGGTTTGAAAAGGTAACCACAGACTAACAGTGTTAAATAGAAGTTGGTTATGTTACCATAGATACCAGTTTCCTTAGATATAGACATTTTTGGCTCCTCAAAGTTAACAAGTGGGTATTATGATTTACGCCACTTAACAAGATATGCTCTACGGTTGTGTAAATGGAATATAATGCAGTTTTAATGTTTGTTACGAAATATGAACGATTGAGTAACGTAGGTAATTGTTTTACCGCGATTGCATTGGTCAAATAAATTGCTGCGTGCAGACAATAGAGTACACTAGTGGGGTTGGACACACCGATTAGTTACTTGTGTAGAAAAATTTAACTATCATTATTGGTTTAAGTAGTTTATAAATAAAAAATAATTAATAGATGACTTTTGTTTCACTTATATGCCAGGTTATAAATATATAATACTTATAACAGATGATGCGTCTTTGTTTTCGCAACATTTTACCACATGTTCTTAAATTGGTGTTTTTTTAATTTGTTGACTGTTAAAATAGTTGTAAATCACGCAGAAACAAACATACATTCTCTCAGTACTATGCCACATACAGGATTGCTTTACGAAATCGAATTTCATAATCACCAATAACGTACTAGTAAAAATAGCAAGGAATTCAATCATGCTGTTATTGAATGTGTGCGACGGAAGCTTTTCTTCGAGTGCCTGCACAAATAGATGATTGTAAAAGAGCAATTGAGATGTCAGAAATACAGGATATGATTAAATTGAAACTTATGATTATTGGAGGTATGTATATTGAAATTCTCTGATTAGTGCAATATATGAATGAAATAGGTTAATCTTGTATCCAAATAATGTTATTGAGCTGATAAAAATTGTTAAGTACAAAAGACAATGTACGAATAATTCATCAGAATGATTATTTAGAGAAAGTTAAACTGTTTCCGGTGTTCCTATTGTTTGCAAATGCTTGATCAATGTTACGTCTGCGATTACTGGTATAATAATGTTTTTCGCTATACCAAAGTACATGTGGTATTAATAGTATTAAACTCGAACTATGAATTTCATAACTTATGAAATATCTGCAACTGCTCTTTGTGAACGTAAAATTTATCGTAGCTATAAAACTATACAAACGATTTCGATATTTTTTCGATCAGGCCAGTGACAATTTTGATGCGGTGAAAATTTGTATTTATATTCAGTGAATGTTTATAGCCCGTGAGTTTAGGTCGATGACGTTGACTTGGTGAAAGCTGAGGTTATATGTTACGACTTCATATAAATTATCAGTTACTGTTTACCGCTAGTTTATAGTTGCCACTGGATTTAGACAATTTTCTCGCTTAATTCATTTTCTAAACAAAATATACTTAGAAATCGTATCTTCTAGTCTTGTATAATATTTGCGGTTTTTTGGCTCAATTCATGGAAAATGCCAATTACATTGGACACGGAGGAATACGACTAACGTCAGTTAGTCCTGACATAGAGCGCTAAATTAGGTTCCTAAATAGTTACACGTTTTGTGCTAGTAACTACTTTTTGAATCGGTGCATGGAGGATAATTTCTAATGACTACTTTATCAACTAAAACTACTTTGGACTATGAAAAAAAAAACGAATTTTAATTTAAAAAATTCTCGCTACGTTCACAGTTTATCACGCTGATTAATTTTCGGTCGATGTTACAAATGTAATTACTGGAAATATCCTGTGAAATATTAAAAGGTGAACATGAGTTTACGGCGTTTCATTAGGTAGATGCAATGAGGCACAAATTGGTGGACGTAATCGCGCCGGCCGTTTGAATCTCATTAACGGTACAGATTGATAGTCTCTAGAAAATGTTTCAAATTATTTCATAGTACGTTCATTTTCATAATATTAACGTCAGTTACAAAGCCATATGTACATAATGGTGTTTTAATAAAACATTATACATATACTCCAGGGCTGCTGCATTTAGTATTATATTTTGTATGAAATGATAGTTTGTGACGATTGGGAATACAACTCAAATACAAAGGTCCAAAAAAGTCCAACAGTATTTTGTCCGACAGTTAAACACAACCGTTGATGTGAAGGATGAAATTGGTTTAATTCAGTTTTATCGGTTCAATTCTGAGCGATTCGGAGGGATTAAAAGGATATCCGCTTTTCTCTCATGTATAGAGAAAGAGCGATGATTTTACTTCACATTTTGATTCTATTTAAAATTATATGCCCAAACAAACAATGTTAAATGTAATGTTAACCATACAAGTCTGGCATATTGCTTCCGGAATTTATAAGAAAAATACCCATATTTTGATTAATTAAAATTAAAATCGAAGTGGTGAAATAAATGTAGGTAATTCTTGACCAATCATGTCTCTTGTTATTAGAATATAGTGAGCCTAGTTGGGGCCAAGAAACCAATTTGGTTCCAATTTAAACAGATAGGTAACGGTTCTTTACGCAATAGACCATCGACCCGCAATGAATGGAGCCCATTCGATCACTTATGCATCAAACGAGTTGTGATATTTCCCCCTCACAGCTATAGGCTTCTACGGTCTACCGTATACTGTACTCTGTAATCTACTGTTTTTACTGTATATATAAGGTAGACATTATAAATACTTAGAAGAAATGTTAGAACACCAATATAAGGGAGGCCACAAGAAATATTCGATAGTAAAAATATACATGTGATTTGGTTTTTTAAATGATAAAAATCATGAAATACTACCGCACTAATTTTACTTTAAGCATTGCCCTCGTATCGTCATCTAGTCGGTGAAGTCAATTGAGTAATAAGCAAATAATTAACATATTTATAATAACAGCTTAAAATATTCTATAAAATGTGGAAATAAGAATTGAAACGACAATATGCGGATTCATTATTATAAAATTGCTTGTATTGGTATTTTGCTTAACAAATTTTAAGCTTTGATGTCAAATTACGTGCAAAAATGTCGCCTTTGTAGATTAAAATTAATATTGGCCGAGGAAGTACCTTTTCGTACCTCCGGGGGTGCTTTGGTTCCATGAACTATATTGAGATAGATGTGAATTAGGGTGTCAGAAAAAATACACTAAAATTATTTCTGTTGGATTGAGATGTATGAGTATTTAAGTTCTTGGTTTTATGTATAACGCTATTACGTTTAATATCAAATTATAAACTGTTACCTAGTGTTTCATCTTCTTCTATTTCACATATAAATCTGTTAATATATAAGTTTTTATATACCGTGGAAACCAAAAACAATTTATACCTTTACCTGAAAATATGGTGAACGGGTAAATATGGTGTATTTTAATAATTAACCAACAAATAATTCTGCCTTATGAATGTGTAATAAACACATCAATTTTATGTATAATTAAAATATTACGCGAATTGTGAGGGTTACAATCGAATCATAATAGGAACTTAGGGATACAACCAATATTAGTATGTAAACAATTATTTTCACGCACGTACGCAGAAAATGGATTCCAAATTTTCTAAGCATACGTGAGGTCACGCCGCTAACGATCTCAATACCTTATTCAGTGACGATCCTTTTTTTTTTGGAGGAAATTGCCTTCATTCTTGACAATAGCTTCCAAACTTGAAGAATTGTGCCTACATTCATGAAACGTGTGCACAAAGAAAGAATTATGTAATTTAAAGTAATTTACTGCACTATAGTTTGCATATCGTGGCATTAATACGATGAACTGGGGTTGTGTCGAGCGAAGCACAGCGCGCTAAGAGCACTATTTAGTTTCTCAGTTTATTATATTTATCTTGGAAGTAAATTGTTATGAAAATCTATGTTTACTCTTATAGTCCGTTCAGTTGAGTTGATGCGTTGTGAATTGATATTAAATGTATGTACTACCTTTTGTAGTAAGTGTGATATGAATATATTATAATAATTATCAAGGTGATAACGGAACTAAGACTAACATTAAACTATACGCTCTTATTTGTTATTCACAAGTGGATGTTATTCAGAGAAATGCCGTTCACGAGTATTGTTTATTCGACATTTGTTTGACTTGGGTTTGTTATGCTGCTTTGCAGAGTTCAACTGACGTATTCTTGGCCCAATTCATTTATACGGCTTTCTTTGAATACTATATTAATCTAATGGTTTCTTTATGTTCAAATAAGGATTCGGCGCAAACGTTTTATATCTATAGAATTATTTGATGTTAAACCAAGATAGTATCACCTTAAATTAATGATGGGTCGAGAAAGGGTTCTATAAAGAGGACGTTTCAATTGAGCCATACCTATTTGTTATTTGACCTCGTTAGGCTCGGTTTACCCTTGAAATCTCTGGCTGACCGCGGTCGCTCCCGCACTTTCTTGTCGCCTAGGGCCCGCCACTAAACTAGCCCAACGCCCTATTGCGGAAGCCATTACTCAACGTACAGATTCTTTTTCATTGGATATCAGTAATGTTGCGATCAGTCAACCGACCATTATTTATCAGTCGCTTTTCCCTCCGCCATTATTCGCCAGATTACGGTTCAGATTCATCCTATTTAGAGAAAGACCATTTATTTGAAAGTAAACTTTTTGATAACGTATTAAGGTTCATATTTCATGTTTTAACACATGTTTTTATATTTAAATCTAATATTTTATTATATCAAGGTTTATGTGTAAAATTAACTTGGATTTCTTGGACGAATGACATATAAATAACTTAGTTATTCAAAATTGGAATGCGTCAAAGGTTTTCACGAAGATGCGCTCTATTTTCGTTTACTTGTAATCTCGGCGGACTATCGCAAACGCTGAGACATGGGACTCTTGAGCTCGTAAGCCCGCGGCTGCCTCGGACGTGAATAGCATGACGACATAATCCCAATGAAGACGTTACCAGTTATCGCCTTACCACTCCGTTTGCATCATATCCACTTTACATAACGCTCTGTTGCAGTCATGCTGAATGTCAACTTCGAGGCCGAGACCTCTTTAATAAATGCCTGTTCAAGTCGAGATTTTATTGTATGCTCCCGACACTTATTGCGTTGATTGTGAAAATTAATCATAATTGCTATTGATGTTCACACTCTGACATTTCAAGGGGTATTGTATTCAAACAATTGATACTTTATCTGCATCACAAAAGAATATAGACAAAAATATTGTAGTTAAGGATATTTAATTGAGCTAAATACAGTTAGTTTGATGCAACAATTTTCCACGTGTAATATAACGCAGTGAAAGTGTCTGGTTAATGAGTTGAAGGTGAAATCGAGATGGTGATAAATGTTAAATGAATCATGTCTTTGGTGGATTAGCCTGACTCATGGTCACAACCAAAGGATGTTCTTAGAATAGCAAATAACCTTGACAATCAGAAGTAGATTGCTCACTCGTTCAAGCTCACTGAATAACTACATGCTTTAAAGTCAAATAAAGTCATTGAAAATACAATTGAGTAGACTAAACGTTTTTTTAGTTTGTGGTATTGTCAGTTGAGTGCACATAGATTAACAAAAAAATCACAAAACTATTTATTGTCTGTGTTTTATTGTTCTTTGAAAATCAGAGATATAAAACCCTCTGTCAATTTTAACACAACTGAGCTATAATTTATGAGCCGAGAGCTGATATTTTTAATTCCTAACTTAAACAAACGAGCGTTATTTAACCGTATTTCGGAATGTCTGTGACACTTGTGAAGGCCTGCATGAGTTATATGAGGATCAATCGGCATAGGTACTAGAAGGGATCAAGAGCGTCGAAGGGAGATTCTGTCGAATAAAGATAAATGGGAGTGCGGGTCTGACGGGAATGGGGTGCGGGGGAGTGGGTTAATTGGCTGTCAGCGAGTCCAGTTCCGAGTGTATAGTCAACAACTTATTGACATTGACACCGTTTTATCATCGAACAATAGGGTAAAGGAAACAATAGTTTGACTAGGACATTTAGGCACGGAGATGTCTATTGACAGGTATGCGTTCAAGGTAGTTTTGAGTTGCCAAGGACCACTGACAAAGTTGTGGTTTGGACACAATTGTTGCAAGACTTTAGCATTATGCACTTAGAAATGATTCAAACTCAGCCCCAAGAATATTGGCTGATACTGGCAAACTTGTTTTAGAGTTTTGTTGCTACATTTCCTTAAATCTCTATTAGCATAGAAGTATAAAGTCGTTTTGTGAAATCAATAATAATAATAAAAACACTTTAGTCACAAAAATAAAAAAAATTAAGAAAACAAGATAAATTATATTAGTTCAGATGATTAACTAATATGATTAATACCTACAATATCTATTGTTATTAACATCAAAGACGTTACGTAAACACTTGCCAAAAACACGAAAGCTATAGTGAGCGTGATAATTGCCTAGCACACGATTAGAGCCAATCCAAGGTTATTTAATTGGATCAAGATCATGAATGGTATACGTTTTCGATTATCACGCTTGTTGTTGTATAATATTTTTATGTGAAGTTTAAACAGTCACAATGGTGAAGATGTACGTATCTCTCTGAACTATATAATATAAAAAAGAATATAAAGATAAGAGCAATATATTAAAATGTAGTTATACTATTGTTATTTATAACCACAAAGTAGTAATAGAGGTTTTTAAACGTAATGTGCGGTTAAAAGTGTGAGAAAAACATTCTAGAGTTATGTATTGATGGTAGATAATTTCTTTATTGTTATTCTATTCGTCTGGAGCTACAGCTCTTCTTTTATGTATATCTTATATTCCTCTAATTTCAGCTGAACACGATCTCACATACAATGATAGAGAAGTTTTCTATGCAGCGCCATTCTTGTGTCATAAGGACAAGTCTCTTGACTTCTGTTGTACCAGCCACGATCAGTCCAAACAAGTTCTCGTCGCCTGTGATACGTTGTTAGTACATAGACTGTGATGACTGTCTACGTATTAACTATGATTTTGATATTATTTTCAAGGTGATGCTTATTAAACAAGAAGAACGTTTTTCCCAAGAATTTTTTTTTTAGTATAAAACATATTTATGTTGTGCCGTGAAAACTTCATTAATTATTCAATACGGCTTGATTTAAAGAGAACCTCGTTCGAGCTTTTTATAGGCAAAAGCAATTATTTTAGACTGGAATAGTATTACTATGAATAAATTATATTTAATGGCGAGTAGGCTCGGTTTTTGTTGGACCGGTACAGGGTACCTTTTTTGTAATCAATTTTAGATTTGGACTGTAGTCGTGACTTGAACGCATGCGTCTTACAGAGCTTCCGAGAGTTATTTTTTATAAAAAAAAACATGTAATGATTATACAGTCGTGATATAACTTAAAATCCACGGAAACAAAGTTAATATAAGAACGATTTTAAACGGGTTTTACTTAGTAAATATATAATAACATATTAAGGATAGTAGTTTTGCAAACATTTGTTACTGGACAAATTTACTGAAATGTAAGATTTTTCCAAAGCTTCTGATGTTATTAGTGGATACACTAGCCAAGCACGTTGAGAACACGCAATAGAACTTGATAGTTTAAGCCTGACCAAGCATGTAGGACACGCTTAACGGACCAGAGATGAGAAAAATCAGGTAATTACATATTGTGGGAAATGAAAATCTTATAAAACTTGAAATTACAAGTATGTGAGATCACAATAATTTTCATCATTGTAAAGTATTTTTTTTTAATCGGTGAATGAAACCCAGAAATACTACACAGCATTATTCCATGGAACTGTATTTAATTTGGCAAATCGTTATACTGGAGGTTCTATCGATTAACTATTTTTATTTGAGAACACGACTGACGATATTTAACATAAGCATTTCTTAGTTTTAAGTGTATTAGGGCTTCACAATAATAAATGCATCTAGTTATATAAAACATACTTTTCAAGTATAAATATTTTACTTTAAAGAAAAGCGGATTAGGCTAGGAAAAGCTAGTCTGTGCATAAGACGTAATATTTATTTTCCACATAGAATCGTATCAGCGATCACATGTGTACGTTAATAATTTTCTTCTTGCAGCTAAGGTCACATAGGTTACAAAATAAACCGGTCTGAGAAGAAACCCACAATAAAATCAGCTGGTTAACTATAATTTTAACCGTGTTTTGGTAGGCACAATCTTATTTAGCTATCACAGCTATTAGATAATTCAATAAATCGTGTAAGATCTTTGTCTATTTATATTATTTACTTGTTTGTACCTAGCGACATACGTGACTGTAAACTGTTTACTGCGGCCAAGACTGGTTTCATAATGAGTGTTATAACCACTTTATACAAAACGTGATTTTGAAACAGGTTACCAATATTTATTCGTGCTATTATCATATTTAAAGTTAATATTTCCTGCAGAAAATGTCACAGATGATTGTCATTACCATATGGCATATACAGATTATTTACGATAATATATATGTTGTAATTAATCCAAAAAAAAAAAAAAAATATATATATATATATTTATACGTATAGTAACTTTTCATGTTTCGTTTTTTAGAGAACAAGTCGTTAAAGTTGATTGTTTAACTTCTCATAAAAACTGAATGGCTCCCTGTTTAAAATATATATTTCTATAAAGCATTAAGTGTTATGTGGTAGGAAAATACGGTGTATCAAATATAGATATTTTCAGTCTATGGTTTAAACATGTTGATTGACTTGATTTGCGGGATCAATTTCTACTCTTTCCCATCCCTTCTCTTCCTATTAAATCCTTCCCCTCATAACCTCCTTTCCAACACCATTCCTTTAAATAACCACAAAACACTATAATTTTACGAAAGAGTAAAATGATAAAATGAACACGATATCCTTGATTTAAAACTCCGGAAAACTGAATTAAAAAGCCGAGATACACTCGAGAGCTTAACGCTTAGCTTATTCAAAGTATACTTAAAAACTCAGTATTGTCTGAACGGTACTTGCGTTGTCAAATGAGTCGCATCGGGGACTCTCAATTATCCCCGACAATATCCCGGAATGTCTAATTTCCTCACGTAATTTGGTCGGAATTTGTCCCCAGCCAACGGATGCCGTGAACTATTTTTATTGTTTTTGCTTGTTTCCCATTTATTCCAAGCCCTCGGGAACAATATAACTTGAAGCGCGGACTAACCAACTTCTCTCTAAACAAGTGTATTGTGAATTGCACGTCTCTTTTCAGTCGGTGAATCTTTATTAGACGACTACTAGGGTTTACGTTGTTCATATTTAACTACTCAATGTATTTCCAATATATTGTTTCACATAAAATTTGTACAGTACTACGGCGTAAACAACTGGATTTTTTTACTAAAATGGGCGATGTTTGATATAAGGGTGCTCGATAGTTATAAAGAATTGTTACTCGACAAAATGAATCGTACAGATGTTAATTATACAAAGTATACAAGTTTGTAATGATACGCAAATAAACCATATATAATATTGATATGATAGTTAACCAGCTCAGTTTCTTGTGTGCATCTTCTTAGACCGGTTTATTTTTGAGCCCTGGTAGCTAGAAATAAGAAAGTAAGTGACCTACACAAGTGATCGCTCATACGATTCTATGCGGAAGAGATATAAATAAATATTATGTTTTAAAAATATATATATTAATATACGTAGAAGAAATCAATTTTGAAACGTTTAAATACGAGCTTGTAAATGCGTACTAGCAAAATAACAAAATTCCTTGAAAATTCCTAATCCTACCCACCTGTGTTAACGAACGCGCTCCAGATGCTGTAACAATAATAATTATATATTTATAGCATGACGATAACCTTGTATTTTTGTAAAACACGTAAACTGAGTAAATCAGAAGCATTATTAAATAATAAGGTAAAATTTTAACATTAGAAAAATCTACTTGTTAATCTTGTAAACTTTATATTTCATTGTTAGTTGCTTTGACTAGACTAAAAATATTGTTCTCTTATAAAAATATTAAACCTTTGCGTGATGTTTCGTAGTCTTTCTCGAAAACGTCTAATTCGCACCAGTAGTTCCTGAGATTAACGCTCTCAACCGGACACACTTCAGCCTTACAAGTATAAATTGATATAAAATATTTCTCTTGTTTCTCGAAAATTTGTCTTTCATGAACGTAATGATAATTATTATAATGTATTGTATATAACTGTATACATATATAGTATTTAATTATTACAGGTCTTTGCTTTCTCATAAAAAAGTATGAATTAATATATTTTGTACGCTGAATATTAAATGTAAACAAACATATTTATGTCAAACGCACAAGGTACACAATTTTCATGATACCTATATATCAAAAACTCGATAATCCATTCGTGCAACTTATAAGGAGATAAAGATATACTAAACATATGTTAATAAATCTATTTTTGATGTAACCATAATAACAAAAGAAATTAAGGGTAAAATGTATTAACATAAAATACAACACGTACTCTAAGCAGTAGCACTAGTATTATATACATATCGCAGTTACATCAGGACCACAATAGACGAGTATCAAGAGACGTAAGAAATCTTATACATAAAAGTTCTGTGTGATTTAGGAGTACCTTTCTTTATCTACAGTGAATTGCCGTCATTCTTATCAATAAGCTTTATTTCCCTACAAATATATTGAAATAAAATATAATAAACTGAAACATTGATTCAGCATTACCTACAGTTTATGTTTGGAAGCAAAATAAGGGAGACAAGTGATTTTGGAATGGTGCCAAGATGGGTCCTGTCGAGCCCCACTCCATTTGTGCTTTACATAACTTCGCATTCAAGGGATCATTAATCTTCCTAGTTCCACGCCACGGTAACTTTAATTTTAATAAACGGCTTTGTCAATTAATTAATTTACATATGCTAATTAAATCAACTATTGTTCTGCTTCCGAACTATTTTATAATAACATACACTTCTTTTGTTTGGTGCAGAAACAACAAAGGCATACAACTAATTGCCACGTCTCAAACTGTGCGAAAATAACGATCAAATAAAAAAGTACAATTTATTTAAAACACTCTCAGATTCCAACACATTTGCTAAGTATTTAAAACTCTTAAGGTATTTGTATGTTTTTATCAAATCAAATTTGTGTTACATCTCACTAGACTGTATATGAGTTACTTGATTTCAGATCAATGTTTAGCAATGCACTCACGATAACGTCAAGACAGTGCAGCACAGATTACTCCTCTATACGTGACACTCTCGAGGCTGTTTGTTACCGATGTGGTTATACAATGCCTGATTTAGCTCTCTCTTGGGAAATACACTACAATATAACGTTGCTAGCGGGCCCTTTAATTCGGCTAATCTCGTGCAGACTTCAAAACTGCGGTTATTTGGTGCCTGTCGATATGCGAACGGAGCACCGCGCCATGTCCTTACCTAAAGTCCAAACAATGCGATCTTATCTGTCAGACGTTTCAATACTTCGGGGAAATTGCGTTGCAAAGTTTAAATACATTTTTAAGAAATGTTTTAGTCATAGTAGTCATAATAATGATAATAATTTCTTTATTTCAGACAACAAAAGTCCATACATTTAGGTTAGTAACAATAATTTCATAAGCCTCGGAAGAATGCACACAGGAATATTTTAATGTCATTAATCTTATGTCCAATTACAATGTCAGTGATAAAATTTATTTGATTTTTCATATAAACCTCACTATAAATTGTCTCAGTTTCATGGACTATTTCGATCATCAATGCGATGTTTTCTGAATCAAAAACGAAGTTCTAAAGCAACGCTTGTCAGTTCATGTATGCTGAACATTGAAATATTGGCACTGGCATAGATAGGTCTACAATTTAAATGCGATATTTTAATTCAATTAACATATAATAAGTAAAATTTAGTCCAAAGCACAAGTTACTTCTTCCTCTTGTTTGTCCTACCACAAGTCGTTTCTTAATGTGTGTATTCCGGTACGTGGTCTCTATAAATAATATTTCAATATTAATAAAATAAGAAACATTATTATTTAATGCTTACGTTGCTATTAAATGCTAAAAACGTTAACGTTTACTACATTAGTCTTAGTTGTGTTAATTTAAAATGATACTCGCGTCAGAAAAGACAAAAAGTATGCGAAAATGCTAAAGATGGCAATCGGCGGCCGTGCCCAGGAGCAGACAGAGTAAGTGGCTATCTGTGAGCTATTTTTACTATCAAGTCTCTATCGACATGCAAATCTCTATCACGAAACTGGCTTGCATTTAAACCAGTTGTTAAACATACTTTGTGAATATACTATTGTGATTTTTAAACTAAACGTAACAATGTACGCTTTACACACATACAGCACGTCTTATGTAAAAAAATCAGAATAAAGAACATAAAACGTCTAATAATAATTATAACTGTATGCAAATTTACAGTAGCCGGTTTATTATGAGTATAATGTTAGCCATATTTCACACTAACAATTCAAACTGGACATTTTTACTCGTACTGTTCTCTAAAAGCTTGATTTAAATATTCCTTGCATTTGTAGAATTTAAATGCTGAACTGTTTTCTTGAAAACTAGCTCACAATAAAAACAGCTGAAAATGTAAGAACGGTTATTAGCCTAGACCGCATTACATATAATATGGCAATACAACGAAAATTTATTATTAAATCGAAATGTCTCAGTTCGGAATAAATGATGAAAATAGACTATAAGCATTATGGAGAATAATAAAGGCATTTTTCGGTGTTTTAATTGTATTTGCGATATTTAATCTATAACACGTAGAATGCAGCTCAATGATAAGTTAAATAATAGGTAGGAATTATTTATTTTAACTTAATACTAAAGATAAATAGTGGACTTTTTAAATATTTTCTACTCTATTTATGTGAGTATATTATTTCCAATTATAACTGAAAATTTGATATATGTATATATTTTAAGTACCTATACGAGAATCGAGAACACATGCTGAGATATCATTAAGATACTAAAGTAATTGTCTTCCTAAGGAGCCGTGAGAAATGGCATCCCTTGAACAAAATTGCTATGTCTCTCTAAGGAAATATCACTGTTAAGAAAACCATTTTTCGGTTATACGCGTATTCATAGCGTAATATGTTATGTAAGCAAATAGATGTTTGTGTATTCCCTATGTATATGTACGTACATAGGAATTATGTTAACGTTAGTCTACATTTTAACATACCCCTTACCAATTGTTACATTGATTTGTAACCATAATTAAGATGGCGTAATTTATTAACCACGATTGCAACCAAGAACAATAGTATAGCAATCACATTATATGAAAACCAGTAAATTTCTAGAAAAAATTTATGAATTAATAATGGCCGTATTTAAAAGTTTCTTAAAAACTAGCACATTAAAATGTTTTATTTCTATCAAACAGTTGAAGGTCAAGCGTAATCGCTCAAAGTGGGTATTATAAAAAGTGGATACTCTGGGGAATGGCGTGAGCTATTTGAAACTTTCGTTCGTAAAGGCAATTATACTCCGAATACAAATAAGTGTTAAATAACTGAGTTAAAAACGAAAATCCTTTCACATTTACTAGTGTCAAATTAAAAACAAAACATTTGTTCTCCATGTGAACAATAATCCAAGTAATATTGTCAATTTTTTTCTCATCCACACAAAGCTCGAACAGGACAAACAAAATATATACCGATAATGAATCCGATTTTTTTACCTATTGGTTAAGTTTACTCCGGAACGCAACATAAAAATAAATTTATTGCAAGGATAATTCTGGTAATCCAGAAAAAACAATATTATTTTTAATAAATATAAAAACAATTTTTTTCGTTGTTAAAACAAGTAGATCTCTAAGTGATAAAACAACTTGCCTTGTATATGACAAGATCTACCTTTTTATTAAAATAAAGGGATATCAGAGTCACACGGTGCTTAGCAATTAAATATCATTAGAAAGAAAAGGGATTTTTTTACTATGGTGTTAAAAATTAGAGTTAGTTTAAAATAGTTTAAAATATTTGTTTTCTGGGCAACAGCCTATACAACCACTGTGTGGCCCAAGCTTCATGAAAGAACGAACGTAGTCACAGCACAGCGCAGGCGAAGTAGTTCATATATGTTCAAATTCTATGAAAGCAGAAAGTATTTATCGTTCTACATTAATAATTAAGTGCTATTATAGTAAGTCCAAAAGTACTACAATTGTAGTTCTACTTCTCAATAAATACAGTGTCCTTTTATCCTATGCCGTCCTAAATAAACACTTCTTATTTGATTCATAATGTATTCGTTCTTTTAAAGCTAGGGTCAATTGAAGGTCAGGTGGTTTCGGCAGGTGCACTGTATTTTTAGTACTATGTATTTATTATAATGTATTGTTGTGTTTGCAAAAAAAGTTCGTCTGCCACGCGCGCGCCAGACCTGTTCCATTGTATTCAAGAAAGACAAGAGACCAATTTCTTGTCAATTAATTTTTATGTTTGAGTTCTATTCTAAAAAGCTCGATGCCATGTTTAACCTTCACATCTCACTCCATAACAATGTAATGACAATATTACAGAAAATTACAAAAAAGTATATTGTAATATGTATACATTTGATTATTTTTTATGAATCATGAAATGAATAAGTGTTGCTTTTTACTCGATATAACTTGATTTAATTGTAAAATAATATATTTGGCGAAAATTAATTATGTTATTAAAGACAGCGATGTCAGAATAATTAATTGAGAATTCGAATCTGCTTGCGTGTAAAGCCGGAGGGGCACGTCACGCGAATATTCATGATACCTATTAAATATATTTATAAGGGTATAAACTATTGTACGAGGGATATAATATAAATAATATGAAATGTTTGAAACGGTTCTGTATTTCATTATATAATTTATTAATTTCTCCTGATCATAAAGTTATGTTTAATTCACGACCTTTCAATTGTATCACACTCATTGTTTTTTTTAATATTTAGAAATTAGTAAATGCTTTCTACCGTTAAATATTTTGTATTCATAGATAAACCTTTTTACTGAAAGTCTTTAAAAAGATGTCGTCCCGTCATGAAACGGGAACCAGTATTTATAACTCCTAAAACATTCTTATTCTACTAAATATATTATATATAGACATGTATACTTATAAAAAAGCTTAGGTGTGGTTAACTCCTCTGTAACTGTGTCCTATACCACGAAAATATTATATCTTATCACGTTCGTGATTTAAAGATTAAAAACATTCACAACTACCTTTACCTTGAGACAAATTGCAATGTCGCTTGCACA
Organism: Leptophobia aripa; assembly: GCA_951799465.1. NCBI lineage: Eukaryota > Metazoa > Arthropoda > Insecta > Lepidoptera > Pieridae > Leptophobia > Leptophobia aripa. The sequence continues at coordinate 5,191,718 of OX637260.1, forward strand.
ATATATGTATTGTTTTAGCCGAACGTTTTGTTTATCTCAGCACGAAATCGATAACGTTACATAAACGAGGGTAGGTTATATGTGTGGGTACTAATTATGGGGTAAATTGTAAAGGGGAACTCGGTGGAGAGTCCAGTGAGTCACGCGGCCAGACGGCGCCAGTTTGTTAGCTATCTTAAAACCTTTCTTTAAAGCAATAACTCGTTCAACAAATTCACTATTGCGCTTATAACAATCCCGTTTTGCAAAGGGTTTATTCTCTGAGTGATATTAATATCTTATGAGGTTCCCTTTTTAGGCAGTTCAATAAACTGTAGCTAGCGTATTATAGGATGTCAACCCAGTTATAGAAAAGATACAAAAAAGCGTTTCAAATATGTCTACCAAAAGAGTCCATTTAAATAAGTAATAGTTATATAGTTAGTAGTAATAGTTAAGTAGTAGTTATTTTTTATGCAATTTGTAACAAACAACAGAATATATTATGCCGGAGTACAAACGGATACACAATTCCGTTTGCGGTTAGGATCCCAGTACTAGGCACTCAGACTACACCCTGATCTGCGTCTTTAGACATTTAAAATGCTAAGCTGTAATTTCGGTAAACAGAGTTATGTACAAAAATACATTGTCAAAACATAGTTAAGCATTTTCAGTTTCAAAATTTTAATATTTATTTAGCATTTATCATTCCGGTATTGCAATTGAAGAAGGTTGAAGTTTGTTTATTCATAGACCAATCAATACTAACCCTAAATCTACCAATCAATCAATACTAACCCTAAGTCTGTGCGCCACCAAATCTACCATTAAACTTAATTTTATAAAGTTAGGCACAGATTTGGCCATATACCTAGGAGAGGTTAACGACCTTACAATACGAAAAGTGAGATTGAAGGAGTGATATTGTATGAAACTTATAATGAATGAAAATGAAAAATGACGATGAAAATGATGTTTCGCGCTTTTTAAAATATCAACCTGCAAAGTGACATCAAATTAACGATCAATAATGCTATTTCTAATGTATAATATGAATATAGAATATTTCTAATGAATAGAAATCATATTAAATTTTTGATTGAGAGCCAAGTGTGGCATACTTAAAATAAATAATGAAAATAGGAAGTTGATGGTAGACACCGCGGTAGACTAGAGCATTAGCAATCTTTTTATAGATTGAAAATGTGCCCAGACGTACGATATTGTGAATGTTGCTACACTGTCTGCAAAACATGGATCAATCGCATGTTTTATTATTGAAATCTGTTAATTTGTAAGTACACTAGTTGTAAAGCAAACTTCTCATGTATTACACAAAATACGCAAATTAACATAAGTGTAATCGAATCGAGATATTATCAATTTGATTATAAATTAAACACGTGATACCTTATAATGTATTTTTAGTTTCCTTTGAATACAACAGCCCGCGGCAAAGTAAACTGCAAATAGCTTGAGAAACTTTCACTCCGTTCAATGCTCTCTCACAATATAAATTGTAACATTGTCTACAACGATTCACTTTTTTCTTAAAACATAATAAACAGTATAATATTAAAAATATGTTTTACATAAATTTGGATGTTTATTAAAAAAGTTTGAACAAAGAAATGATACGTGTTACAGTACTTTTATGTTATAAATGGATTTAACAAGACTTTGTTGTTTACATAAATTTAATATTATTAGATATATATTAAACCAAAATGTTTCAGTTTTGAATAATTAAATCAGTTCTGGAGAAATAAACTATGTAACTCGAAGCTCGACTTAAAAATACAGTATCATGGCTGCTGAAACTTTTCTCTTCACAAAAACATTAAATGGCAAATAACCGTAATGGTGAAACAATAAAGTCACGTTACTGAAAGCCAATAATAATAAAATACACTTCGACCTTAACAGTTTAATGTCACCACCCATTACCTGTCTTAATGGATATTTTTACTTAGGTCTAAGGACATAATATATCACATGTTACTACTTGAAACGATCATAGATTATGATTAAACACATTATAAATTGCTATAAATTGTCAATGATCATCTACTTCATTGATATAACAATAAACAATGTTCTCGTAGTAACACTCAACACAATGACAGAAGTATAGCGGACAATTCAGCTTTCATTCGGAGATTCCACAGACACTCCGAACGTGGTCTATATGAAAAGACTATCTGAGAATAAGCAGAGAATATACTACGATAATTTAAAATTACGGTTCTTTAAATAATTAATTATGACTGTGATATAATTATTTGATATTGGATAAAAGAAAAAAAGCTTGATGATTGGAAAGAATTCTAAATATAATGTTATTTCAAACTTTAACTTTTGTGTGATGAAAAACATTATTCTTGTAAAATATTGTGTTTAGTAAATAATAATACATTTTAAACAAGTATAATTTATAAAAATCCTATTATCCCAATTAGTCTTTGGGTCCCAATAAGACTTACGTATACAAGACCGTTTTTCCATACGTTTTTCGACACGAATTAATATATTTGATTAAGTTAATCTTATTTCCTAGAGATAATTGATTACATTGTTTAAACTATGCGCAGTTATACGTTTTAAGTGATTTTCAGCGCTATTCCATAGACAAAATAAAAATTACTCTATAATTAACAAATTAAGTCTGAATTGTAATGTAATGATGCTAAGAATCGCTTGAAGAAATTCTTACGGGGCAAATTACCGTATTAAAATCGGATATTTTATACCAAAGTTTATATAACCAAAGATTTTACTACAATCACTATACATAATACTTAAAATGTACTATAATGATTATTCTATTCTTTTAATTATTAAAGGCGGGCTTAAGTGAATTGCTTTCGTTATTGATGTGAATAATTTAATAATAATGTTACATCGTATGTATGTTACGGAAAACTTTCGCCCTTGAATCAACTGCACGTCCTATTCCTAGACTTTTGTTGAACAGTCCGAAAAAACATAGCAAATGCGCATTTCAACGAATGCTTTTACGATTTTATTGACGTCAGTGTGAAACAATATCTGACGTGCATTAGCTTATGAAAACGTTGATTTTATAACCGGGTAGATTTTTATTACATAAAACACATTCTTTTTTTAATATTAGTAGTAACAAGTTGTAGATCTGTTTCCTTAGTTACGTAAATATATAAAAAAGGGTTCAATAAAGGACAAAAATATAGACTCGCTTCAAAGGTTTTGGTGAATTAACGTAGACACGTTGAGAACGATTTCTCTAACTTTTCGCTTTCAAAATGATTATTTTCTTGTAATTGTAACAACTTTAATTTATGCAAAAGTCCTATAGTTTGTTGTGTGCAACTCGAGAAATCATCTAATCTTGATAATTACTTATAAGTAGAGAATCTGATAAACTAAGATATTCTTATGTTCGTACGAGACATGTTTGACGCAGAGGTGTACAAATTGCCAACGTATTAACTTCTTAGGACTTGAGTATGAGCTTGGTATTTCATTAGTTGTTCAAGGGAGGGTTTCTTGCTAGACACTGTATTCCATTAATTGTGGGATAATCTTATTGTACTTTGAGAAAATTTGGCTTAGAATGGGGCTTTGAATTCTATCTATAGATAAGTGTTAAGGCCTTTGATTCTTTCCATATAACCTAATAACGAATCGTTAAATATATATTATCATTCTGAAATTTTATACATATTTAGTAATTTCTGGAAGAGATATGCTTAGTTATGCTGTTGATACCAATATTTAAACTACTACCTAATAACGGAATACATTCATAGAAGTTCCAAAACTTAACGAAGAACCTTACAACAAAGTTTTTAATATCATTACTTATTTTTAGAAATTTAGAACCAACCAACCCTGGGAATAAGGAATTCTCCATAAGATGTCCAGTATAGCATGTACGTACAAATTACAAAGAGGTCACGTAACTAAGACCGGTGGGAATTAAGAGTATGAGTAGGGTCAGCCTTTGGGAAAATAATCATGGATCACTCTGGACTATGTTTGATGTAACAAATATTCAATGAATGTCCTTGATGAAAAATAAACTATTCAATACTTGTGTAAAGTAATACAATTCACTTAAGCAAAATAGTACGGTCGAATATGTATGTCGTCTCTGTACCAATAGTAACGAATCAAGAAGAAAATTTAAGTCAAAGGTGGATCCCCGTAACAAATTCAAAGATAAGAAATACTAAATTTCCTTTGATTCGGAAACAATAGAAGACTTCGCAAATATCTAATTATGGACTTCGTTAGTTTGCGTGACCTAGGATATTTTCGAAATAACGGAATACTAAAATAGCTCATAGCGCGTTAATTAATGTTAAGTATGAGTGCTATTCTCTACTATAGAACCATAAGAAGGTATCTACATAAATCGACCCTATTTAAGTAAGATCTTGCTTTGTATAGATGAGTCTTAATTACTGTATACTTATTTGTAACCTCCTGTTTTAGAATAGTACAAAGCCAAACGAACAAAGGTCGTTAGAGGTCGCTTCTCCCTATATGCCATTGCAGGTGCAGTGGCAGATGTTAAGCAAATTTTAAATTGTTTACATACTTTACAAATTATAGCTAGACATGGCAGATAGATATGAAGCTAACATAATGCTTTGCACATGTGCAAAGGAAGTAAAAATTGCTTAAAATATTTTAATGTATCATGTTAAAAAAAAGATGAAATGAAATTTGTAATAATTACATGTATTTGTTGAAAGACAAGAAAATAAATAAAGTTATAAAGTATATAATACACACAATTTATAGTATGTGTTAACACAACAGGTATATTTAGTAATATATGCTCATCACATAAAGTTTACCCAAAACGGGAACCTCCATTCGTCCGGTAACCGTCATCAATAAAATGTAATATGTTATAAAAAGTATGTTTACCAATATTTAATATCGATAAAAATTTATGAATTAAATTAAATTTTAATCAATAAACATTTATATTAAATATTTTATTACTGATCTGTCATCTCTAACAATTATCAATAAAATATTAAATAGTGCAGAAATTACACAATTGCAAAATCAATTGTTGATTTTGTAATTCAATGCTAGATAATGCGGCAGTTAATTAGCTGTAGGCTAAATCACCGTTTAAAGGGAACAAAATAAAGCCGTTTTTAGTATTTAATTGAAACGTTTTTCAGTTGAATGTTTTAACTTGCCATTAACAGCTCTATAAAATTACCATTAATACAACTGGACTGAATTGTACGTATTGATATCTGCCGCACACGACTATTTACAAATCAACTCGTAAAACGTTCTCAACGACTTTGTCCATTCAAAGGCGACTTCGAAAAAAAAACACATTTATAATCACTTTTATTTTTTTATATATTCCTATTATTTTTAACTCTATAGATTGTTCTGTTAAGTTTACTTTGAAATCTTTGAATAAGTTCAAGCCTTCTTTAAACTTTTCATAATATAAAAGATAAGTTTATCTTTTTAATTATATAATTATAAAAAGGCTTTATTGTGTATAGTAAATTGTAATTTGGTAAGCTGTAGGTACAAAGTTAGTAGAGTAATATCAATTAATTTAAACGATTACGATGTTAAGTTGCACCGAGTAGGTATGTTAGATCTATTATAATTCAATTTTCTTGTATAGTGGAACCGACATGTCTGCAGAGAAAATTTTCATATTTTCCTTAATGTTATCGTAATATTTTCGAGCGATGATGTCAGTTCGCCTTGAGACATTCCAATTTAAACTTAACATTGCACGTGTAAACATTCTATGCACGTAATTATTGTATTGCAAATCAACATTAATCACTAGCAATATACTTGTTAATAATAAATTTGTAACGCTGTAATACTCTGTGTCTTTACCGTGGCACGAGTGACCCGAATTCACATTTTTGCAAATTCTTTGTTTCAACGATTTCAATATACGCCGATACCAAATAAGACCAAAGAGTTTTTTATATAATATAGCTCAACTATAAAATACTTTGTACTGTAACTCGCAATACTATTGTTGTTCCTAATTTGAAATTTATAGTTTACTAGTTTTCCGCCCGCGGCTTCGCCCACGTGTAATTTGGTTAAGTATATAGCGATTTTTAATGATCTCGAAAGGGCTTTCTTTCACAGGCTAAAATCTTGTTACAATTGGAATTATATATAGCCTGTGTTACTCAGGGATGATGTAGCTTTACAGGATCGGATGATTCGGGGAAATCGAGGGCAACTTTCAAATTAACGTACAGGCAATTAATATTCTGACAATTTTATATTCTGATAGTCATCTTCTTATGTAGATGAGCTGATGATGGTAGGTAAAAATCCTCAGCGGTTAAGAGTTGAAAGAAAATTCTTACGAAGTTATGAGTACGAAATACGTACTGGTGAGGTTATCACTTATTAGCTTGACCAAATAATAAAAGGTAAACCTCATTAACGTTAAGGACGTAGGTGGAAAAATGGATGCGGACAAACGATAAACGTCTCTTCACTCGTTTCCTTTTACTTGTTTGTATAGGTAGTGTTCACTCAAAATAATGATAGGGTAAAACGTTAATGAAAGTTTGAACTGCATGGTAGTCATTACACAATGAAGCATCTTAATACCACGATGGATATATTTGGCCTAAGTATTTATTTATTTATTTATTTAACACTTTATCGCACTTAAACACTAGAAGCAAATGACATTAACAGATGTAAGAACATATAAGAGCAACGGGCGGCCTTATCGCTAATAAGCGATCTCTTCAATCTATTAATCTAATTCTTCGCTAATAAGTAGAAGTTCTTTAAAAAAAAACTAAGACTCAACCTCGCACACTCACTCACACAGCAACACTATTGCACACACTGATACACACTCACACACTAAAATGTTCGTACTACACATAGTTCCACTTGTTCATGTGTATATATATTTTTATTTATTTTTTTCTGTTCGTGTTTTTTTTTGTTATTGTTTATTCTGATCTTAGATTCTATTTCCGATTCTATATTTTAACCTTATTTTGGCTTTATTTTTAATCTATTTTTATTGTGTAAACTTTTTTTGATAAGCTGTATAGGTTTGAGAAATAAAAGAATAAAATAAATCTAGGTTGATGACGAACTTTATCAACGCCATCTATCGAGCACATTGTTCAACACTTCAACCGCGCCCGCGCGCACTGCGTTATTTGTTATTTTTGTTACCTCTCATAAGTTTTAATATTAAGATTAACTTATATTAGAACATATTTAACAATATATAACTAATCAATCAATATAAGTGTTTAAAAATTTTGAAGCAGTGGTTGAAGTAAATTTTCAATTGACCATAACTTCTTTTTCTCTTAAGCGATTTTGACAAAATAAACTTTTGACAACGCTCCCAATTATATGTAATCCAACTGTGAAAACCGCGTTCAAATCCGTTCAGTAGTTTTCAAGTTATAACGTACCAGACAGACAGACAGACAAACAGACAGACAAGAATTCCAAAATTGTTTTTTTGGTTTCTATGACTCTTCTTTAATTGCCTACTTTCAGTTTTTTGGAAAAATATTTAATGTACAGATTTTCGATTTTTACTGTCTTATTATTAGTATAGATTGTCAGATATAATCTGTGTTATTTCGAAAATACATGTCATTTTATGTATTTTGAATTATAAGATGAAAGGCTACTTCTGTTAATTCCCTTAAAAACGTAAAAAACTTAAATTTATAAATTTACGTTTTTTGTAAAATTTATCATAATTAATTTTTATGAGATTTTTGATACAAAGGCCAGGATTCGTTTGATAAACCCAAAAGCGAAGCATGGCGTGTACTAGATACATTTTAGGTACTTAACTTTTCATTGCTGCAAACGGCCTTAATGCATGAACTAAGCTAAATGGACTATATTTAACTAACAAGTAGACAATTTGTAAAGAAATCTCCATCACGCCTACTACGTCCGGCGGATATAATGCTAATAATTTTATTGGTGTCGGGACTCGAGCCTGCGTGGGTTGGTCCACATGAAGTAAATATGAATGAGCAGGTGGCTTTTCATCCTACACCACAGTTAGTCCATACTTCCATACCTATATAACAAGCGCAGGTGAGAACTATTCTTATAGCTTAAAGATGTCCTAGTAGATAATTTTTTAACGCTATCAATATGTTTCCACACATTTACACGTAAACGCATATTCTATTTCTAAGTAAAAAACAATGATTGTGTTTTTGTAGAGTTTAAAACAAAATAAGAATTTATTAAAAAATGTTTTTATGTAAAAAGGTATTATGACTACGAATTAATTACTCTGTACCATGTTTGTTTTCTATTTCGCAAAACGAAACTTTAATTCAACTATGCCATAAATCCTGTTTAACGGCCTTTAATGTTATAAAGTACATTGTTATGTAGTTCACTTTTTCTTTTACGATGGTTTTTTTATGCTAAGACAACCATTGAAAAATGTATATCATATAATATTAATTGCATGAAATGAAAGGAATTACATGTTGTACTTGTATTACGAAATGTACCTCGATGCAACTGTCGATTTCTTTTAAACGCGTTTTGTGGTCGGTAAATCGAATTTCACGGTAATTTAAGCTAATAAAAATGTTTTATTCTGACTTGTGACGAACTAGTGAACCGTACTTAGGTCACAGCACAATTATTAACCAAGATAACTTTTTACGTAAGCTTCATTCGCAATCTTGCAAACCTAGCCTACATTTAAATTTTGAAATCAATGTTTTATAGGTATATAAACATAGTTATAAAACAGTTGAGGTTATATTAATTTGTTGTGTTAGATTTTAAATTTTGGCTTTCGTTTTGCAAAAACATTAATAATAATCATTTTAATTTCGATCATCGCTCATGATACCATGATTTTATCTATTTCCGAACAACCGTATAATATAATTTTATTTTTCATTCCGCAATGGTCTTAGTCTAATTATGAAATTAAATTAGGTCGTGAAACGCTAGCCGAATACAAGACATGAAAAATGCAGATTAAATGTCTCTAATTTGTAAACGTAAAAGATTCTTTAAGAATTTGTTCTTTCAATTTCAAGGAGCTAAGAAACAAGAACACTTATATCAATCAGCAAATCAGTGGAGGTCGCAATTTTATGAGGATTAAAATATCTAATTAAATATATATAATACTAGTAATTAAACAAACTGATATAAAAAAATACATTTACTAATTTGAAATATAGGCGAACTTATTTATAAGACAAGCCATCAAAGATAAGATGGTCTTGTGTTCTAGCTGTAATCAACATATATCATCGTAAGCGTCTTACAGATTAATTATGAGTGTAAGATTTAAATAATGACTGTCATTAATTTGTGAAGCAAGGGGGTTATCAGGCATCACTATAAAAACAAAACAAAAATATAAATTCTTGCTTAACAGTTGCTTCAATGTATTTAAGTCGTTATACACGTTACGTTGAGTCTTAAGTAAACGCCTGCAGGCATTGTCATTTGTACAAACGAAAATGGCTGTTTCATATAGGATTTCTCTGTTTTTATTAAAATTATCAATACTAGCTCCATATATTTATCAGGTTTGATTAAAACCTGTTTACTTAGCCTTACTAATAAGAATACTTTTTAAGGTAAACCTACTGTATGACTTATTTCTATATGTTATGGATATACATATTGCAGAGTTGTACATTTATTTTGTTCAATTTCCATGCGACGTCGCGTGCTGGTAAGAGTCCGGTGCTATTGGTGCCAGGACGTTTGTGTCTCGACTCGTCATGTCTTTGGTCACGCCAGCCTCGCCCTCTATACCTTTTTGAAACGCTTCACCAGTCAATTAATCGGGCTCTGGCTTGTCTAATTGCTTGTTAAGAGATCTGATAAGTCTTGACGACTCGTTCTAATTAATATCTCGTGTATCAACGGTCGAGTTTCCTGTGAGCAAGGTATACTCGCTCTATAAATTAAGTCGTTATGTTTAGATATAAATTTATATCTAAGGTATATATATATAATTGAATTTTTTACTGAAAAGACTTCACATAATTTAAGAAAAAAATAATAAGTAATAAATAAATATAATAAGGAAATTTGAAATGTTCCTTAAAATAGTGAAATAGTAAGTGTAAATAAGACGTAGTTTTCTGTATAATTATATATTGTAAATGCAGATACGGCTCCAATGCAATGTGTAAACGACGTGCAGCTTGTATTTTCACAGTTATCTAAATAGTGACTTCCTCGATAGCGCGGTTGCATCGGTGAAATAGCAGCTGTCTTTAAATCAGCGCCCGCGCATCCTGAGAGGACAGCCAATAGGAGAGCTTAACACTCGAACGCGCACCTGCCGTTAAAGGAAGTTCTAATGGATCTACGTGCCATCTTTACACGGTAAGCTTAATGCATTCAATTCGTTTTTTTTTTTTGTAATTTGAGATTAAAATTATTGTAAAGTACTAATATATATTTATATAGAACCACTATTAAAAGTATCCAAACATAATAACAACCTTTCATAATATTAACGTTTAGGTACTGGGTATTTAGTTTGTTCGTCTTTTATTATATGCTTAGAAAGTAACTCACTTAGTTTATTCACCGGTAGTTTCATCATAGGTTCAAAAGAAATATTTTAGGTTATGTTTTACCTGATAAACTGAACTACTAACGTACTCTATACAATCCAAGAAATATTTACATATTGTGGGTACATGTATTGTAGTCAATTTCCTCGTAGTATTATTACTTGAATCAGATGGCACAGGTGTTCAGAGAGCACAATCAGCAGTAAAAAGATATGACTTCGCCGCGGTTAAATTTCGACCCGTCAGATAAGGTTAAACACACCCAAGTGATCAGCAATTTGGGAAAAAATATTTTTTTGTATACCTTGACTTATTTTTCAAATTAATAATATTATTACTTGGCTTAATATGCTTTAATAGTTAATTTTCAAGCGTTTATAATCCGTAGAATTATTCATATTTTGTGCGCGAACATCTTAACTATTACATAGGACTATTATAGTGTTTGCTATACAATCTCTGATAATGAAATTTTGTTAAATTTTTAACCAGCGTGGACCGAATGATCAATTTGTAGAGTTTGTCCAATAGGCATATCATATAGTATCAGGTGGGTTGCGACCAATATACGCATTCAGTTGGTTATGAGGAAGTGGCTATTAAATCTTTACTATTATAACAGATGATTATTACTTAGGACCCCTTTGTGTTGTGTGGAGCACGCGCAGTTAAATCAAAATAATCTCCGATACAATTCCAAGCAACCAGTTATTTACTATAGCGCTCTTTGTTATTCAATTGCTGTTTTATAATATTCTTCAATAGATAGACCAGTGAATAGTAGAAAACGAACAAATGTCAATATTAAATTACAAAAGTTTTAGTTTTCATAATATGAATATTATAACATGGTAACTTTGCAATTCGTTTGTCTATTAAAATATCATATTAATTTTCTTCATTACTTTTCCTTTTCTGTAATGTATGTCGTATGTTTTTAAACTTCTAAACTTTGACCTCGTTAAACCGCATATTATGTTTGCCGAACATGTTCGCATGTTCGCCGATCTCGCGTTAGGTATTGTTTTCCATAGACAAAGTATATTATACAAAGAAAGTAATACCAAAAGGTACAATTAAATTAGAAATAGTATATTAAAGTGAAGTTAATTTTCATGGAGCAAGGAACGATGTTCATTTAAGTCGCTATTAAAATAATAAAACCGTTAATTGACTTGGCAATTTTTCAACTACAACCTGACAATAAGAAAGACCCTTCCTAGATCATTCAACAAATATTGTATTTAGTTTGAATTTCTTAGTGGAATTCTAGATATGAAACTAATTGCCGTTAGAAGACCGCGTGGCGTCGTTTGCGCAGGTGTCCAGTTGCATCAGCCGACGCATTCCACATCAAAAACCATTATATTTATATTGATACCTATAAAGTTATTAAAGGCGCGTATTTATTATTAATATTGCACAATGCATGTTGACGTATTAGTTAGTAATTGATAAGTTATATATATATATAGAGTAGATAAAAATCAATGATTTTAAATAGCTAATAATGAATATAAAACGGGTTTTAATCGCAAACACTCATATATAGATACAAAAATGTACTTTTTAATTACTTCTAATCCCGACTTATGGGTTTTAAACTTTAACTAAGTGTGTTTGTTATTTTACAGATTACATCAGGGAAAAAAATGTGTTTACGAAACATGTTTTGACATCATAGTGAACGTTGAAACAAAATGTAGTGTAAAATAGTGTATGGCCTGATGTTTTTATTTTTCGAAAATAGTTGTTTGCGCATCGAATAGGTAACCTTCATCCTTTTCATAATCAACATCACACAAAAACATAATTTAGTCATATTAAATGATGATACCCGATGACCTAGTAGCAAACAAGTTTATGTTAACCTTTGCGTTTAAACAATATTATAAAACAATTGGGTAATTCTGTGAATGAAACCTTGGATTTCTATTAATTCACTCAAATTTGATAACTTATAAACATTTATGACTGAGATGTGACTGTGGGTGAAATTTATAATTAATAAAAAATCGAAGATACTCTACTACTCTTTTTTTCCAATGATCTGTTTTACAAAACAGTTGTGATAAGCTAAAACCTTTTAATTACAACATGCGTACGGAATCAATTTCGTATACATATAATAATTAAGCCCTTGTTAGCGGTGGGCACACGTATAAACCACTAGAGGACTAATATTCAAATCAGAGAGCATACTCGCGATTTATATTATTCAAAAATAACGTAATTATTTCACTTGAAATAATAATTTCTCAATTAAATATAATTTCATGCCTTAAATACTCACTTAGCGCGACAACCGTTATTGCACGGACTAATAGTTTACTCTAAATTAATTAATACTGGTTTGCGTGAATCAAAGTGAAAGCTTTGGATGAGCCATTAAGGGATCTTAAATACAGTGGGACGGACAAGGGCCTGTGGTCATTTACGACATCAAGGAAACCGCGATTATTCAGGACGTCCATTACACAACATAATCGTGTTTAACGGATTGATGCAATGTGAGGATTTGTCATTCATTTCAATCGTATCACGGGATAGCGCTATTCTCAAAATTGAGGTTAGTGTGTTAAAACTTCAGTTTTGAAATGCGATATGTTTCACCCTGAGAAATTACCTGTCATGATTCAAGAATTTTAAGGTCCTGAAGGTGTTTATGGCTACTGAATATCGAAAAAGTTGTTGTGTACGTCTGTTATGCATCAATTACTGTAATATTTTTTTGTATAAATTTAAGGCTTGGTGTTAAATTCACGAGTGTTTAGTAAATTCTAGAATGTATGTACCTAGTAGTATATCAAAAAATAATTATATTCGTAATATTTAATTCTTAGATTCCCGTTTAATTTCAAATTGTGAAAAACATGATTAACCTAACCTGAACTCGAAGGAATCAAAAGATTTTAGCAAATCTTTTATTAAAGTGAATAGAATTGATGAATAGCGATTTCATTAATTTTTTTACGAAATTTCGTACAACACGCTACAGCTGGAACATCGCATATTCTTGAAATCGTTTGAATTTGTTGTATATCTTACTGTAAATACTTTAAATCCTATTCAAATAAAAAATACAAATTCTGGCAACGTGAAAAATAAACAGAGGTCAAAACTCATTTGGGACGGGGATGATTTATAACTGGTCCTTTGTTGCCTAAGCAAATACGTTGAAAGCATAATGTTTTGCATTTCCAGTTTACAAATTAAAGGCAATGGCGACCTACGCTGGCTAATCGCTATACTAAACACACTTAGAGGTCTACTTTGTTATCTTGTGTTTAGCACCTATGAAACCGACAGTAAAAGCCCGTTACATCAAATGTGTGAAATTACACCTATAAATTTCTGCCGATCATATGCCACGCTTGGTACTTTATAAAATAATTTCGTTTGTTATTATACATTTTTATATAATCCCAACTTGTGTACTATGTACAGGACTTATTTAATAAAAACTGCAGCACTGAAAACCCATTAAAATATACAAATATCATTTAGAATAAGTAGAATATGTATACACGTGTAAGATTTACTCAGGATCTTAAAAGCTAGGCTGCGCTAAACATAACCATGCAACCCCAAGCATATAGTGAATAAAGTCGTATGATTATATTAATAAGGAAAGACAAAGTAGACAGAAGGGGACACATGGGTAAGGGATTTATTTATTCAGATAATTAGCTTCAAATTAAAGAAAACATTAATTCTTATACTACATATATTACTCTATATTTTGTTTTTGTAATATGATTATTTCAAGATAAGTAAGAATATCTTTAAAAATATGAAATAGTTATTTTTAAAAAGGTTTTTTTACAATATTAGTGAATACATGTCTGTTAATGTAGCTGCACATTTTTTTTACAAATACAGTTTTAGATTCGGATATTACTCCCGTTTTGATGTGATAGTAACTTGTATTATAAAAATCGAGTTATTCAGATGACTTCGAGTGTTTTATAATGATTCTTTCATATAAAATATTACCAACGCATGTAGTAATTAAAATAATATCCCGAATTATACACGCACGCCATGTCATCAGAAAAGCACGCACCCGTGACCACAGTCACAGAAATATTATTATAGATTAAACATTGAATTATATTCGATTAAAAATATGATTTTTTTTGTGTTTATTTTGTATTTTTACTGAGAAATACTTAATATTAGCAAAGTTATATTTCAGAGGTATCAATTAATATACTGAATTGACAGGAGGATAGATTCTACAGAAATATAATTAGGTTCGAATAGTAATAGAAAAATGATTGACATTTTGTGCCAAAAGATAATAAATTCCATTTAATAAAAGTCATTAATCAGTCAATTTATAGTTTAATGCAAACTAATGTAACATAATATTTAACGTTAATAGTTAATATTTGAGTAATTCTTAACCTTTGGGTTTCGCTAAATATATAATTAATTAAAAGTATTAATTCATTAATAACAATGTATATTTTTCAATGTAAAAATCTCAAATATTAATGAATATTTTTTCATAGTAACTACAGAACCAACAATGAGCGATTCAATTTACCTCCGCTTTCATTTCGCGCCATCAGACTTTAATTACTTGTAACAATGACCATTCCCAAACCCTTCGCCTATTGTAAGGTTATTCAATAAAAATTAAAAACCAGACAATTCCGAACTGAATTTATGATCTCATTTAGACATTCGCTTAATCTTGTTCGACAGTTGCAACATTCCCAACCGGTCCCCGAAGGCTGCGCCTACCTATAACTTGCACTAGAACCGATATATAAACAACGCAGCAGACACTGGACACAATAAACATGAAGTTTTATTACTTGGCTGGCTTCCACGCACGGACGTTAAACCCGCGTATTTACAGGATAGTTTGTTATTAGGAGATAGTGCGTTTAACGGACGTCGCCTCTTCTATGTAAAAGACTTTATGAGCACATTACCGTGTCCTTTACTGTTTTGTCGTCTGTGGAAATAAAAGTCTCTAAAAGTATTGATTTTTCCTAGGTATCATGTAATTGAATTAATTATTCGATATTATATTTATAGATTTATCCTCATGGAATCAATAAGCCAGGACAGTATACATTACGTGTCCAATTTTCCGAATCCCGTGGTGTTTGAGGTCGTTACTCGAGTACGATATTGGTCGGCGGCTCTTCAGTTTGTCTTCGTTACAAATGGACGTCTGCCAACTTCACTTGCAAATGCAACGTTTTGAACATTATTAGTTTTGTTTGTACACATTTACTTAAATTCTTGGACTATACAGTGTTCAAGCTATTTTGAATCATGTTTTCTAAATCGTTTTTTTTATTAGTAAATAGTAATATATTGCTTTGTATGTCCTGCGTGGCTCTATTGTTTTAACTGTTAACTTTAATATTTACTATCATAAAAGTAAACAGTTAATATATTCGATACGTATAATGAGTTCAAGCGGAAGAAATTAGGCCAACCAAGTAAATAATATGTTTATTCAAACCAAAAATATCAAACGACTAAATAATTAGGACATCTGTATTTTATTGTTTGTACCTCAGCTGGAGGTAAGATAATAATCAGACAAGTGTAGACGCCACGTTGGCACTCTGACACAGATTCTATTTAATTCAGCAAGCTGTAATCGTGGTCGTCGCTAAATATAATTACGCATTGGAATTCTCACCACGCAGGCGTCCCTGTGACGGCGCACACTATTCTCGCACGGCATCCAAATCAGCTTACGCACCCCTCTAGGGTACGGATGGGCCTTTAATTTTATATTCTGAGTGTAATATACTCAAAAACAATGACGTTGTACCACCGTGCATACATATGTACTCACCTCCTAACCTGTTAAGAATTAAAATGGTTTGGTAAGCAGTCACTGAGTACTATTAAATATTTATAGACGCATACGTGACCCACCGTGTTGATTTCTATCAACATAATAAAGTTTTATATGGTGTAGAACATTTATAATCGAATTAAATACAATTTATAATAAAAAGCAACGTATGTAAGGAGTCGAGCTCTTTTTTTTACGCCGATTAAGATCGTTCCGTGTCATGGCAATAGGATGTTATAGATAATAAGAATAGAACAGTGGTCGAAGAGCACTGTAATGTAAACAACGGGACAAACCGCCAACGGCGCGCCTTCACCGACTAGTTTAATGAAGAGATTTGGCACGACGCGGCACGGGCTCTAACGGTTTCCGACTGCAGATAAATGCATACCACTATAGCTCTTAAGCATGACTTGCCATTATGCCAAATTGTAATGACTTCCATAAGCATAACCATTAGAGCAATACATACCAATACTGACTACTACTATTTCGATCCTTGTACCTTGTTATTGTCAGAGTTGAGTACAATGTATTGTACTAGTTTTTTGTATATCAATCGTTTTAATTTACTAAATTGTTATGTACGTTTGTCGATTGTCACTATGGATTATCGAATACAGTGGTCCCGTAGAATAACATAACATAATCTTACTTCATCGTTAAAAGCACGTAAGGTATACATTGTTATTCAATATGCCTACAACGTTAGGAAGACTACAATAAACGAATTTCGCAAGAAAAATTGATTGTATTTTACGTGATAGTTACTACGTTCTTAAGACCTTATTAAGTGTTCTTTTCAATAAATCAATTTATTGTTACTGACTAGGATGCAAAGCACAGTTCATATTTAAACTTTAACATTTGATGGGAAGTCTGTTAACCCTAAATTTCTTATAATAATATTATTAAAAAATACATTAAAATTATTAAATAAACATACTAAGTAAAGTAATATAGTATAAGTTGGGTATACAGTTCATGATCATAATGAATATTTCACCACGGTAAAGACTCCCGAAAAGTGTTTCCACGACACTTCAAACAAAAAACAGTCTGGCTTTTCAAGTGGGTCTCCCGATTTTGGGAGGTCCTGAACAAGGGGGTGACAACCCTCATGTCGACAATGACACCCGTCGTGCACTGTGTACGTACGACAATATCACTCACAATTCTACTTCATTTACATATTTCCACTCAGAGCTACCGTGTACCTAATACCGCCCTTGACACACGCACTGAAAGCTACCACAGACCTTCATAAACTACACATTAAACTCACGCTATCTGTATAAGCTAAATCTAATATAAAATATCGTTCGTTAAGAAATTTGATTGATTAATTTATTATTACCTTATTTCTTACATGACGTATAAAATTATAGTTTATGTACACATGGGCTTTATACGAATTACCTTTTGAATAGTTAGAACTTTGAACTCATAACAATAGTATCTTAGTTCAGCAGGCTTGGAAGCTGGTTTTAGCAACTAGATTAAATTTGAAATATTTTTACCCAATACTTATTAAAGATTGTCTATAACAATGCGCCACTAATATTTAGTTTTTTTTATGATTGCACACTTATCAAAAAATCATAATTTCATACATGATATCTAGCTGTAAAACGGTTTGTTAATTTTTTTGCCAATCAAAGCATTTTATTGTCAATAGACGTTATGGTCATGAATCATCAAGCGAATCTGGTTGGTAAAACTGTACTAGTTTAAAATAGTAATTTAGTTTTATATATACGCGACGTCATGTTTCATGCATGGGATGTAATGGTTGTTGAAAAATTAGTTATTTTGTTTATTTTGAAGCGATAGTAGTAACGATACTTATTAAATTAACCTGAATACCCACAAAAAGGGATATCACAATAAATATTCATTAAAATCTAGTAAAGATTATTATAAAAAGGTTGTTAATGTTAATTTCTGAACTTAACTTACATTACGTTAACATTATGCGTTACTTATAGAAGGCCTATGTTTGTATGTTTATGCAGTACGGTTTAAACATGTACAATAAATTAATATTTCAATAAATTACAGTATCTGGTAGATTACTATTTTATCAAAATTGACAATTTTATACAAATCTTGCAATCGAGAATGTTTATTTTAAAAAATATATATAAAATGCTTTACACTAATCTATATTCGAGATATAACTTGCATATTATCTTATTTACTTAGTTAACGCCAGGTATACAACAAAGAGAAGGCTGCGAGACAATTCCATAAAAAAGGTATGAGAAGACAATTAGAAAAACGACAAAACACTGGAAGCAATCCAGCCGATCTTGGCTCTTAATTGGATGGGAGCAGTTCGTAGTTGCTTGCCATCATAAGGTAAATTTTGCTCAGTTCAGTGTCCTACCGTTGAAAATAATTAAGGCTTATTCAATGCAGCTTAATATACCCCTTATAGACGTGAACTATTGTTAAAAATATATTATTTATAAACAAGAGTACACCGTTTTATTACCTGTAAATGATAGACCGAGAAAAGAAAAATCAATATAAGAGCTTAGATTTTTTTATGTTTATGCAATTTAATATTAAATAAACGTTATATAAAGCCATTAAAATGTACGTGTTTTTATAGTAAGATTAGTGAAAGGACCAAATATTTATTAATCCGCTTAAGTAAGCAAGTAATTAGGTACAAAAGCAAAATACCATTTGATATTTAATTTAAAAGTTTTCCAGGTATGTTGTAGCGGCACGATAAATCATGGCAAATCGCACTCAGTTTCTATTTTCTTGCGGAGACTTTGTCACGCGAGCTCATTGATCCAGTTGACACAAAATGGACCTTTAATATTCAATGACAATAATAGAGTTATACTTTTTATTGATTTTATGTTAGTTACTTAGAAAATAAATATCGATCCCGGCTTAGTTAACGCTGCAGAAATAGTTTTGAATATCGCGATGTTCTGTGTCCTACATTGAATACGTATGGACTACTTGCAAAACAATTATCGCTGGGTGGTCGTCGTAGAACACTTGGTATAAAAATATACACGGATTTGTACCAGTACGTACGTATAACTTTTGGGTAACGGCATTTGAATAAACATTTCAATACAGTGCAAATAATCACATATAGACATAATATATAAGAGTTCGCGTCTTGATCAGTGAACTAAAAGTCCTTATAAAAAAATTGCCCCGAGCTACAAAGGAGCTTCGTTGCAACATAAGTAGCCATTGTGTTATTCAAACCAAAACACATTGTCTGTAACTAATAAAAGCCCGGGGTTATTACGAAATCAACGCACATTTATATTTAAAGCTTTAATAAAAAAAAAACAGTAGCTTTTATATTTCTGTATCTGTGTGCATTTTTTTCTCTAAAGGCGAGCTAAATAGCAAACCTTTGGTCACATGTCTTCGATATAGTATGTAATATAGGTTCTGGTTTTTTTGTTTTTCTCCTTCACCGTTTGAGCTATGAATTGGAACACATGTACTTAAACATCCAAAGCTGCATAGTGGATTCTAGGAGGACGGTTGTTTGAACTAAGCTGGAGCATAGCATAGACCCAATTTCCAATGATTTAATCGGATTATCAATTGGAACCTCTATCAAAGTAAGTAAGGGAGAAGGTAAGCCTTACTACGGCAACAGTCAATGCGATAACACGAATATTTTATTAGCGATTGCCAAAAGCGAATAATTCTACGAAGTGAAAATAAAAAATAGCAATTAAAGTGTGCCCAGAAATAGAAAACATTTCAATAAGCCTTTTAAAATGTATACATATGAGGTAATATCGTTTTATATATGATTTCTTAAGTACAGTGTTCCAAGTTGTAATTAATGAGCGGTTTCTCGATTTTGATGGCTGTCAGGAAAGCTTGGAGATAAAGCATACCGGTACATTAAGTGCGTTCATAGGGCATATAATGTATGACTTTGGGCCGTAATGCGTCTACTATCTATATACGATAGCTTGTTACTTTTCGAGGTGTTGTCCATAAAAGATTTGGAGCCTCAAAGCTTTAGTGAAATATTTAAAGTAGTGTTAATGTCTAATGGATTATGGAAGTTTTTATTATATTTATGTAATATGATACGGACACAAAAAACAGCACTTAGCTTAGAGATCGGTACAGATATGTAAAATTGACTATTTCAACTATAGTCTTGTGATATCTTTGTTAACATATAGAACACACCTATATGAATATGATAAAATTAACAACATAATCAGCCTCTCAGTGTATTAGATGACACCCAAACAAGAAAATATTTAGGTGTGTTGGCGTAAAGTTGGCGATAACGTAGGCTCATAGACATGAGTATTGTTCAATGTGGGTCAAGAAGCAGGTCCTCAATTATGCTAATGAAAGTTCATAATATTATGTTAATTACAAATCTTTATATTTTGTAACATGCCAAGGTTTTTGACATAATCATGGGCTTGCATTTATCATATTACTATCAAAGAAAGCATTGTTTTTTTTAATGAAATAATATAATTAATTTTCATCCTCCAAGTCCGTTTTGCAGACTAAATGACAAAATACATTGCTTTGAGCTGCTGACCTATTACAGAATAAAAAAACTGTTAAACTATGTTTTAAAACAGTTAATAAAGCTATTTTCCTTCAACTTAGTGCATAATAAAAGGCCAGTGCCTCTTCGCTAACCACAAAGTCAAGCAATAATTCTCGTCCTTTGTAATGTCCCCTGTTTTATGTAGATACACCTGACTTAAAGTAAAGACAAAAGGCTGCAAGGCGAGTGAACTTTAAAAATGTAAAGAATAGAAAAACAATGAAGGACCCTTGATTCAAAGTGCGATATCATTAGATTAGGTATAGAATAGGCAAGAGTTAAATTTTCAAAGCTTATGTCATGTAATACAAGAACTATTTGGTACATGTTAAAGCAAGTTGCAAATGTACCGAGTACAATTTTGATTTGTTTAAAAATCTTAAAGTAGAGACAAGTCAAATTGTAGATTTGTCTCTACTTTATAATTTAAAGGTTTTAAATATTTATTAATAATTAAAAAGTATATTCATTGTATTGACCAATCAGGGAAGAGCTAGACAGGATCTGGACGCCATCTTGTTGTTGTGATAGTGTGTTCGGGATTCTTAGGGCAGTCTAAAACCAAAAGTACACAACTTTCACAAATCTGTTGTGTGTCAGTATTTAGAACCTACTTCTCTTCATAATTGTGTACTTGATTACAATTGTAATACCACGAGTATTACAATTGTAATCATTTTGTGATCATGTTTTGTGATCGACTAAACCCTTATTCTAGACTAAGCCCATTGAAAACTTGGCTTAATTGTATACATTTATTATGTCGCAATAAACTAATAACTTAATAATACACATTCAGAACACATTGTAATGTAACAAAAAGTTTTGATTTACTTGTAAGTCCAATCAGAACTTTGAGTGTATCTAAAATAGAATGTTCAATGATTTCAAAATGTATTTCAATTAACTTCAAAAGTCAAAATTATTTTGCCAAAGCCAAAGTTTGTTTTTGTCCCAATCGCTAATTATTTATATTGGATATTTCCAAATTAATTACTTATGATTCCCCAATCGGCTTCATCGTCACAGCTTTACCCAGATTACAATAATTTTCACCATTGGAGTTCATTATATCCAATTGTATATTCGGTAAGACATTTTTACGACTTCCCCATTCAAGATCATATGGCATTGAGCTTACTTTTATGAGTTGTTTTTACATGTACACGTGTACATAAGACCTAGAGGCTAAATCTACGTTAAGCATATTTAATTATATCACGACTGAAAAAAAAAAACAATACGTAGCACCATGATTCGATTTGTTATCGTAATAAAAATATATTATTGATATTATAACTAAATTTATACAATAGGAAAGATTGAAGAGTGTTTTATATTAAATTACAAGCCATTTCTGGAAATGCGATCAATAAATAATAGATCTAGTAGCTTATTGTTATTAGAAAGGTAGATTTCAAGTTCAACCGCTTTTATAAATCCGACGACAATTGTATCTCATAAATATTAATGAAACAAGTTTGAAAGGATTTATATTTAAAAAATCTTAAGCTCTCTGAAAAACATAAAATATATTTATTATAGTTGTAAATACTAAGAAAGGTTTGCTTGAAAAAGCCAAGATTTTTTAGGTACCTACTCATAAATACAAGATCATAAAATATACAAATTTTTAATTTGTGCTTTTAATGATGTTAATAATTATAACGAGCCAAACGCTATAGAAGGTTTTTAACTTATTAAAGTAATCCTGGCCCAAAATAATGGCTCTAAATCCTTTTTGGTAAATTTGACTAAAAAGGATTTATAATGCCGAATTCGACTTGTTTATAAGTATTACTTAATGTTTTATTTAAGTTTTGTGTCGCGCTTATTACTAGTAAATAATTCGACATTAATTATTATATTTCATATATAACAAGATATAAATTAACAATTTGAAACAACAAGGCAATTTACTAAAAATATTACAATTTTGAGGAGTAGACAAAGAAGTTACGTAAAGAGGAGGAAGACTTTCGCAATTACAGCAGTAACTGGCTTTTGTACATGGTTGTGGAGTAATATCCAAGGATCTCTTTATTTTTGTCAACCATGGTTTGATTTTTCCTAGACTAGGTTGATTTCGAAAACAATTTATACATTTGAACATTATTTTGAGTGATTGATGCGTAAATATAAATTAAATGAAGCACGTGCGAGCGATGGCAAGCTATGAACAAAATTGAAACATGTTAAATCGCCAACATGTTTGAAACTAGACGAATTAGAAGTCACACTAGTCGTAAAAAGGTCGTCGACACTCGACTTTTCAAACTTAATCACCCCTTTAACACTCGAAACTGTCAATATCCGAAAACATTTTGACAGATGAGAGACCGATTT
The DNA here is from genome assembly GCA_951799465.1 of Leptophobia aripa. NCBI lineage: Eukaryota > Metazoa > Arthropoda > Insecta > Lepidoptera > Pieridae > Leptophobia > Leptophobia aripa. Next base: position 5,215,038 of record OX637260.1, read on the forward strand.
TATTTTGACATTTACCTCGCACTTAAACTTGTTTCTGAATATCAGCTATTACGGTCAATACCAAATTTAATCTAAAGCATATAAAGTATCGAAGTCTATTGGAGAGCCAAAGCTAATACATAAAATATTGCGATTCGGGATTTCCATTTAGACGTAGATTTTGTTAGAACGTCCCACAGCGCCTTCGAGCACTTCTAAAATGTCCTTATCGTGTTTGAGAACTATCTGCAATCTACATTCTGAAATTGCAACAGTGTGCATGTAGTCATTATTATATCGTCACGTCCCAAGATGCTGTTTGCCGTGAGGTCAGATTTCTGATAGGTGTACGATGTATCGTTAATGCATATATTTGATAGTACCAAGTCTTGTTCAAAAATTTTATGTTTCTGCTTCTTAGTATTTTATAGACGAAATTCTTATTGTTTTCTTGCGATTAAATATTTGCCAATGTACTTTATTCGGATCTTTTAACAAATATCTTATGGTGACACAATAGTGTCACAGTAATAAACAATAGTTTATTTAGTGAGTTAATCAATAGAGTCAAAATATAAGACTCATTTTAAAATGATATTTTTTGTTAATGAAATCAGACGTTTTTATTCAGCAATTTATTATAATTTTCTGTTCAGATAAATTGTCATGAAAAGTCAATTAATATTTTCTAATAACACCGGCTGTATTCTGCTAATGGAGTCTAGACATCGAGATTGTGAGAGAGAATGCTTCGCAAACATTAAATAAAAAAAGTAATCAAGGTTCTAGTTAATAGATTAGGACTAAACTACCCTATAATAACCTAATTTAGTGACTAGAGCAAACACTACAGACGAAAGCTACTGTTATTGTTGCAAATACTTCTGTTGAAAATTAATGACCGCGGAATAACGGTGAACCGAACGTGTTTCTGCTGCAGTCGCGAATCCCATCGACATTTACAAGTGCAACATGAACAAAATGTGCATTTCACGGATAGTGAGTACTTAAATGTCAGAGTAAAAGTTGTATACAAAGAATGTATATGAGCTTACATTTTCAGCTTAGTCGTAAATTCAAGTTTTGTTGTAAGAAATTGGAAGCGTAGTTTGTCCTCATTTGTATTAGATTTTCGTAAATAAATATATTATGAAGCGTATTTATACAATGGCTATGTAATATTAGTACGGTGATATACGGTAATATAAATTTGTTTTTGTGTCAATCAAATATAATTAAAACGAGATTATGTTGGAATAAGTAAATCATCATTCATAGCAGGTATACTCTTGCCCACAACTTTACCGATGGTATATTTATATATAAGTTTTCCTAGCAATATCTAGGACAGAATGTTTAAGTAGTTTTTTGTTGTATCACAAAAATAACTGTTTGTTTGTCAATAAAAATGTTATGAATAAATATTGTCATTTCTCAATATCGAAAAAGAATGGTCTCGTATAAATTTACATAATTTAAAAACGCCTTACGCAACGAAATTCGTGAAAGTAAATTTATCAATCGTATTAATTCGAGTTAATTAAGTTTGTTTTGTAAATGTCATCGTGAGGTCTTGAGTCAGGGGTCACAGCGCATCTTTCCCGTAGTCACTTGGCCTACTCACGTAAGACCAATGGAACAAGTCAGCGCTAAATGTCTGACTTCCTTCATTATTATGTAATGTATTTGAAAGATATATTGGCTAACATCAAGGCTCTTTTGAAATTTTATCAACTAAATTTAACAAGTTTTCGTAGTATAGTTATGAAATTCTTGTAATTAATATGTATTGACCTAAAACATTGCTATCACTGAAGGCTTTAGTTATAAGGAGCACCTTACAACAACTTTTGTTTCAAAAACAATTGCTTGAATAGGTTAAGGCAAACTTATGCATATTAACTTAAACATTAAATATACAGAACCATAAAAAATCGTGTTGCCTAACAAATTCCCTACTAAAACTAATGTTACGTACCATAAAATGGTAAAACTCAAACCTTCAAAACGGTTTTCTAATTAAAAAATTACAACTTAAAAATATGTTATTAATACCCTGTAGGTACGCGACTATAAAATTAAGTAAATTGGACCTCACCTCTTTGCTTCACGTTCAATGTTAGACGTGTATTGCGTGTAACCTTTACATTCCCCCTTGGACTTCATTTTTCATACTATTGATTCAAATTCCTCGAAAGTTGAGCGGGAGCCATTGTTATTAGATCAAATTTAGACTTAAAATCAAAACAGATTTATTGACGTATAGACTTGTTATGTTTCTCTTGAAATCTCGTAAATCTATATGTCAATATCGCTTAATTAAACTACGTAAAAATTCAATTTTAAAGCTTTATATCTGAGCCTGTGTATTTACTCAGTTAAATAAGCAAACCGGCACGGGCGCTAGCGCATCGTGTGGCATCGTCCATCTTCGTTGTCGTGTCATAGAAACGTCTTGTCCCTTTCTCTCTTATGGGACACGCGATACCTTTGATCAGATCACTGAACCGAAAAGAAACAGAAATAAAGACTTTTCATCCGGTGGTCGAAGTGGTGTAGAACCGGTTTAAGTTGTTACTTTTAAACAGAGCCATGCATACATTATTTTATAAAAGAGGTTAAATGAGATTTACGTAGGGACCGTGCTTATAGGTTTGGAAGGAAACTGTTACTGAACGGAAATGGACACGGTTGATGCGGCCATTAGAATAGGGAGAGGGCCGAAAGGGCGAGCTTCATCCAATTTAAGGATAATTAAAAAACGTACCAGAAAGCAAATTTCTTATTAAAAAAGCTATGTTTGTTATTCTTATTTTAGTGCATTATAGAATGGAATTTGATTAACTAAATAGACACGATATACCTAATATGTTATACGTGATGATATATTAAATGTTTGTCGGAGGAAAGTGATAGATTAGTTGTTTGTACAATTGATGTAAACTTATTACACTTTTGATTTGTTTAAAGATATTCATAGTATTTTATTTGATTAGTCTCTACCTATATAGGTACATATATATGTAATAGTATAAAACATTTTTTAATAATTTAAAACTACGCTTATTGTATTGACAAATAAGAAACAAGCTAGCGCTTCGAGTGGGGTCAAGGCGCCATCTTGTTGTGGTAGTGTGTGACGTGTTCAAGACTGACTGCCAACTAGTCAGTCAGTCTTTGGAAAACCATTGTATATTGTTTGTCCAGGTTGGATCGTTGACACATCTGCTGACAGTGAGATCGGTGCCGTGAACCCGTTGCCATTCAAAATTTTGTGCTTAATTTCTATTGTAATAAACGTCTTTATTGCGCTGGCACCTAACCCTTATCGTATCACCTACATAGCCCATTGAGTATTACATCTTCGTATTTGTACTTCTTCTTCGAGATGTATAAAGCATAAATTGGCAGATAAATATTGCAAAATTTTAAAATTCTCCTTATATAAAATATATTATTTTGAATATTTTTATTTGATGTAAGTATATCGTGGGCATTTAATTGCTATTGTTACACATCACCAAAAAAATATAAATTCAATTTCAATCTTACAAAATAACAAAGAATAATAATGATTACTTATAGGACACTAATTTACGTGGGAATTTTTAAAGGATGTTTAAAGACCATAATCCTAAATACACACAATGTTTTCTTAGTTAAAACAACAACTCAAGTTCAAGGTCAAGGACTTGACCTATCGTTCGATTTTTATATTACATCTTAGATTGTGATATAAAACATATTATAGAAACGTTACTCAGCTGTTGACATTTCAGCCAGAGACAAGTAGTCGTTAACGAGGGGTTGTTTGTTTTCCCACGACTCTTGAGTCTTGAGAGTGGACTCAGTACTCTGAGTATGGAACATTTGACCACTGAATATGGTATAATGAGGCTGATATACTAATATTCGAAATGCTGGTGTAAGCTGGTTCAATCAATCGAAATAAACCATAGTAACTTGATAATTCATTAAGACAAAATTGCACATCGATTATATTAAACATTTAACGGATATAAATTAATAAGACATACTTTTCTAAGTAAAATGTTTTTTATCTACTTACCTAAAAATTATTCCGTTTAATGCATGAATAAATGTAATTACTAAGAGACAAAAAAAGTCAGAGAAGAAAAATCTAAAATGTTAGTTGTTTGCAAACAATCCTGTTTATTCAGTCAATTTCTTTTAACTTGCAGTAAATAAAAATGATTCGTTAATTATTGGGCACATTATTTGCACTTCACAATTATAGTTAACATATTTTGTTACGTATTCGGAGTCAAATTAAACCAAACTCAGCACACGTTAGTTGCAGAGGGCGGCTTTCACAGTACTGGGCGGGCGGCAATTGTCACCGCCCGCCCTTGTACAAAGTTCATAGCAACTTAAACCGACTTTCTGTTGGCAGCAAAAGCTTATTTCTTACTTGATGCAATTTAAACTTGTACGATATTCAAAGGAAATTTTTAACTTTTGTCCAAATCAACCTCGAAAGGATTTGTGCACTTGTAGAAATATTTCTTAATTTTCTTTTTAAATTTGAATTACTATTCGAATGGAAGCATCAAAATTTCTGTAAATGTTTTCAGCTCCGAATAGTACTCACTCACAGCTCTCAGTTATAAATTGTTGGTATCAATTACTTTTTGCGTCACTCAGCGTGTTTGTGGAAAAAAGTGATTTATCTTCGAAGGGAATTGAGTCACTCGCCTCCGAACTACTTCAAATAAAATACCATTTTCGTTGCAATGTATATAAATCACGACTCATTTTAGTTATATTGCCAACTATTGTACTTTACACTACAACCATAGCTAATAATATCATTTATGCACAAACTACAATTAGACAATTTTACGTTTATTAAAACTTAAATATTTTTTAATAAACATGCACAAAAGATGCTTGTAATTTTTTCATGTGTAATAAATTTACAGTAAAAGAAAACTTTCGTCGACTTTATCGTACATATGACACGTAGTCTAAAATAGTTCTGTTTTGTAGTCGGACGGAGAGTCTTTGAGGAAATTTTGTGAGATTCGAACTTCGCTTTAAAGTTTCCTTATCTTAGTTGCTTAAGTTTTCAAATTTTGGACAGTTATTCAGAAATTAATATTTTATGTCACTAAGAATGGTAGAATCGTTGTTTAGGTAATGTTTTCTCGACCTTCTGTGCTTATCAACATACAATTAAATATATATAGGTAAGTAAGTCGCTTCATACCTATATTGTATATTATATTAGCAGGAATTTATACAGATAAATCCTTTAATTATAATTAAATATTTGTATTGTTAATTTATAATAGAAAGTCTATTAAATTAAAATTCGTCTGATGATTAACTGTATTCCCAGCGAGAGTACACCAAACTAAATTGGTAAATACACTGAACAGTTATTCCAATTCACTCAGCAAAGTATAAAAGCGTTCGTTATGAATTTCATCACGTAAACAGATACTTTATTGTTTGAGTTCGGTTCAGGAAATGTAAACAAGGTCGCCACTATTCAGGCCAATACTGCTTTTAAAGTTATTTCAGTTATCTGCGGATCGACAGATCTGACTGATCAGATCGACTGATCCAGTTTGGAATTTCAAATTCACGTTTTACACAGCCTGCGAAATAGCCAATGACATTATAGTATTTCAAAACCAAACCAATGTTAATTAAATGCATTGTTATAATGTTCAACATTCTTCAGATATTTAGTTGAATGTATAAAGCCGCAGATATACGATTCCCTTACAGATAACTGGCGTGAAGTGGCTTTGTCTGAAGACAAACGTGTTTCTGAAGAATATGGAGTCTCAAACTGGGGTCAACTTAACGTTAGTCCAATTAAACCCCATATGGGCGTTCACCACTGTAAAGAACCATCCATTTCTGGACAACCCTAAAAATTTGAAAAGTAAGGCTAAATTAGTCTCTAAAAAGTGTTGTCAGCAGAGTGCGTTAATACTTCCCTCAGCAAGATCACTTACAACTTAGCTTAGAAAATTCAGTCCCCCTGTTTCCACCTGAGCAACGTTTTCACAATACCAGCTCTTTCCATTTGATCGTATACTTGACATCGGATCGATTCATGCATGATCTCTGGCATGATCTCTGTCATCGTCTGCCGCATTTTTTGCGGTTGTTGTTTGAATTCTGTTCGCAGAATAGGTCATGGCAGAAAGTATGTTGGCATCGTTAGCTTTCTCAGCCTGTTGACCCAAAACAATTAATGGTTAACTGTAAATGTTACTCTGGCTTTTAACTTTTATGTTTATGTTTATTTTTTATACCTAAAAATGAATTATTTAATAATAATAAAAATTATAAAAAAAAACATTGTAACAAAAACCTTTCTTTATGGAATCTCTGTGTAGTGGGTCTTCCTTGGGTATTTATGAAAATAAATAATTATTAGTCAACGTGCTGGTCAATTGTGTGTCTATGTGTGTGACCGAGGGTGATTCATTTATTAAATTTGAAGTTTAGTATGTGACACTAAAGTATTCAGTTTTTAATTGTAACTTTGTTTTTTAAGTAAATGTAGGAAAAGCTAAAGTGTAATTGTGCATGTACCTACAATGGTCTGTACTTTACTACAGTCAGTTTACTTATTTATTTGCTGCATTGTTATTTTTTGCATAGTTTCCCAAGATCAGTGACGATTAGTTTACTTGCATTACAAGCAAGCATGCATTACTACATACATACATTTTTTTCATAAAAACCGGACGCCAAAGCCAACGGATGTTGGTGCAGGTCGACAGCCAATATAATTGATTCTATATAATCCCTAGACGGGTTTGGTCACTACCTTAACAAGACTTAACGAGTCGATATGGTGTATTCGTGAAAAAACACTGACTGTAGTTCAAGTTTAAGTACCTTGACCAACTAGAACTTACAGAACAGCATATTAGAAATAAAATAACTCATCGTAGTAAAAGTACTGTCATTAATATGTTTAAATCATTTAAAGAGTATGAAATAAAATATATAACATATTCTTTCAGTTTTCATTTATTTTTATATGCTATTTTATTTATAGGTTATTAAATAAAAAATATAATTAGGACATAGTTTATACACGGTGAGTTTTAGCCTATACCCGAATCACCCATATGACAACTAACATATATGCTTATCGCAACATAGCAGGAATCAAGCCGGTATCCCCTTTTTGCCAGACCTGTATAATTAGTCTTCTGAGCCGTCAGAACATAAGTAAGAAAATCGTTTCAATCGAGTTCATTTAAATTTATGGCACAGAGTATTTAGCGCTAACACGTCAGTAACAAACGTAAATGAGCCCAAGAATAGGTCACACCTAAATCAGAACCCAAACAAAACAGTTAATTACGCCATAAAAACGAACTCAATTGAATATTAATGTAAATCGCTTTGCAAGTATCTTATCTGTGTCAGGCTAAATTATTCCATCCACGCCACATTCAACAGTACACATCTTCCCGTACCGCTACCCACTTGCCGTAGTCCACAATGAATGCCAAATCACTACGTTCAATAACCCATTGTCTATATCTCTTTTGACATTCATATTGCTGCGATATGCCAATTTTGCCTCGGCAGGAAACAGACATAAGAGAGACAAATGGTATATGCAAATGTGTATTATCTTTTATACGCTCTACGGGATTTACATAGGAATTGTGGCTATGGTGGACTAAGTTTCCGTGTCAGCAGAGGTCGCAAGCGCCGCCCTGCGCCGACTGTCGCCTTACAAGTAAAGTGCAACTTGATTATATACCATATTCCAACTTCATTCAAACTCGAATAAAATTTTGCATAAACGCTGCTATGTAAATGCAAAAGATGTGATTCACTATAATTTCGCAGCATCTTATCGGTATTAAAAAAAATTCAGAACTCATACCAACTATGTTTGAATAAAAAGCTTTCAATTTAAAATTAGAGCAAATTAGTAACAGAAAAACTTATTACTTATAAAGTAACTTTTTGTACATACTAAACTTACGTACGTTACGTACTTATACTAAATCAGCAATTATTAATGAATGAGAGTTAAAACATAACATATACTTAAAAACCTTGATCTGACTGGCATGAAATGTTAGTCATTAATGCATTGAGAACAGATCGAGAAACTTTCGTAATTGCTTTACCGGGAAAAAGTCGCACATAATTGTTGTATGTTAACCAATAAACAAGGTTACCTGCCTCTGTGACACATCAGATTTAAAAAGTTAAGCTTACACCAATACGTTGTATGTATAAATTTTTCATTTTTGGATTGGTAATTGATTTTTATAATTAGAGATTTTAACATATGTAATTCAATACTGTTTCCTCAACCTTTTAAGTAACATAATATATGATATAAATACTATATTATACATTTTTAAAATAGAATTTCACATATTAACCTATAATTTCTTCTCCCATTTCTTCTTACTTTAACATTTTTCGTTACTTCCGACTAAACATATATAAAAAAGCGCTAACGCAATCGTCCAGATATTAATATTGTAATAGAATTACAAATAGATATAAAAAAGTTTAAATATTTTTAAAGTCCCATAAGCTTTTACAAAGTAAACTAGTTACTAATGATAATCGTGAGGAAAAATTGCAACTGAGCTTGACGAATCGTTTAAAAGTGTCGTGATAATAATTTCACACAGATTTTACCACGGCCAACATTATTTAAAAAGTAATCATGTCGAACACAATTCGTTATAACTTATTACCCTATGCTTGCGCAATGTACATGGCGTACCGAGTGCCAAATTATAACTCGGAGGTCCCTGCGAGACCATAATTTTAATTTGGCGCAACGCTTTGAAGAAAAATACATAATTAGGTTTGGTACTCAAACGAACGTATATTAATCATAAATATTGGAAAGCAATTCATTAAATGTAATGTTTGACTATATCGTTATATAACCATTAAGTTTATCTATCTTACTAAGACTATGTAATAAAAAGTATTAAAAATCAACATCTCTTATTATTAATACTACCAACTGTCTATGTTCATGAACCTCTTTGCGTAATTTCAAAAGATTCTATGAATCATAACAGAATAAATTATGTAAAACATCATTCAATATTATCACATAAGAAAATATTTTAATCTCCGATGCGAATATAAGAATATTATTAACGAGAACAGGAAAATCCGTTGAGATTGAATGTGTCTACGTATCAATTTAATCTCTTCAAAATTCGCTGAACATTTTCCCTTAAAATTTGATGAACAAACAATAATATATGCTTGAATGGTTTCCTTTGAAAAGCAAAGATATTTTGAAAAAACTAGCTTGTTATCTTCAATAACTTTGCGAAGCAACATCGCGGCTGTTATCATAAAAATGGAAGAAAAGTGGTCAGAAGCGTGGGTCACAAGATTTCCGTTTAGAAAAATCTTTTCTGCGATAGTGCAATAGAGTTTTTATAGGTTTCATATTCTTAGTACTTAATATGTATTACATAATATACAAGTCTACCTTCAATCAGGTTCTAGAATGGTTTATATTATGTTTATTTTTATTGTGTCACAGTTTTCGTTCCCTTACTCCGCCGAAACGGGTTGACCGATTCTCCTGAAATTTTCTGAGCATATTGAGTAAGTCTAAGAATCGGCCAACATCTATATTTAGAGACATTTTTTTTATTTTTTTTGGCAAAACGACGTTTGTCGGGATCAGCTAGTATTTATATATAATTTTGTTTTGTATGTTTTTATTACATATCCATACCTCTAGAAAAAATTTATTAGTAATACACGATGGTGTAATCTGCAGGATGACAATGTTCTCTTTTTGTGTTTTGACCTATGTGTGTACAGCAAAACCCAAGTGTTACATAAAAATAAATGATTGAAATGAATGTTAAGAAATTTTAGCGTATTTGTGAAAGTGAGTTGAAAACAACGCTGAGTCAATGTCGCGACAGCCATGTTGCCACGTTACGTTACTAGGAGACAGATTCATTGAAAGGCGACGGGAATTCATGGTTTAATATGATTCATTCAAAAAATGACTAATTCCAAGTTAAGTCATTGTATTGTAGTATTAAAAAATATTAAAATTATAATAATAACGTATTACATAAACAAGTGTTATATGATAACACTTGTTAAATAACGAATAAATTAAATAGTTTACAAAACGGATTGAAACTGTATTTACTAGACACGATAAAAGATGACTCTTTAACAACCTGAAAATTCACTTGAAACATTTATATATTTAATAGGGACTAATTAATTAAGTTCATGATAGCGTTTTGTATAATTTAGTGCGGTCGGCTACAGCGAAAGGGTAAAAACGGTAACACTGGCAATTACCACCATTCCCAGTCCCAAGTGCATTGTTAAAACTCTACGATCAGATTACAGTTTAACCTTTATTTACCACTATTATTGTTCAGAATTGACGATAACACATAATTCATGCGTTTTACCAATTAGAATACAAGTTTTTATGTTGCATTAACGTAAAGAAAATATAATTTTTCTTTTTTCACAAAACGCATTATAAGTGAACTATTCGAAAATAACATGTCAGTTTATCTGTGTTATAGTTACAGTTATGTATAATATTGTACACAAAATCTCAGGGTTTTGTATGTACGCCACTAATTGGATTGCCATTAAATGGTATATTGTATAAGTTCTATACTAATAAGTGTTATATACCATTAGAAGATTTATATAATGGTTTGCAATATTATGCTAATAGCGTTATAATCATTCTAAATTATATATTATTGTCTGTGGTCTCATAACATATTGCACGTAAACTATGTAGGTACATTAAATGCATGCATTCTTTTGTAATCCGGTATTTACCTAATGCAAGTCTCATTATGTCAATCTATTACATAGAACATTATATAAAACTACACACCGACCATATATTTAAATTGAATTCATTCAGTTGAACTAAATTTTGACAGACTAACATTAGGCATTGCATGTTTTCAATAGAGTAGATGTTAGAGCAACGGGCGATCTTAATGCTTATGACCGAAGTAAAATATTATTAAATCTGCCACTAGTACTAATGTTTGACTATTCATTGTAATAACGTAATTCTGAGCCAGATCGTTTAAAGTTTTTGTGAATATCGTCAAGGTAAGAGCTATCAAGGTATTAAATCAATCTTGAAGATCAAGTATCTAGGTCATATAAATGTAGCACCGCGAATGAGCAATTTGAACAAATCAACACAACTAGGTCATTATATGATAACTGAGATGTGAGATGTGGTTACGTTTTATAGAGCTCCTTTCTAATGGGCAAAATTGCAAAAAGAGCAGTACGAATTACCATTGTAAATGGGATTCGTAATGCCAAAGCATGGTATTATAACAAGTCCATTATAATGGTTTAAATTCATTAAATGGGGGTACGTATATCGAATAAATGTAGACTGATGCAGATGAAATCTTTTAAATGACTGTCAGTCTTTGTTTATCTTCAAAATTATCATATCTTATCATTTAAAATAACGTTTAAAAAAACCTACGGTAACCCACTACATCTCGATTTTACCATTAGGTTTCCAATACTAATTTCTTAATAACTTTTTTTAAATTCAACATTAAGATATAATTCATTTTTGTATTGTTTGTTTAGTTAATTTATTTATAATATTTCCTTTATTCGGTTACAAAAACTACGATACCATGTTATATTTGTTAACTTAAATAAAATACTTGTAGTTTTAGGTATCCAGTTAATACAATGCATATGTAAGTTAGCAATACATAAATAATTCCAATTGCCCAAAAGGAGAGTTTTGTACATTAATCCTACTCCAGCTCTCATGATAATCCAGTCATCATACCCATCGGATTTTGATAGTAACGCGTAGTTACGCGTAAATTGGCAGCCATAGCAGGGGTATAGACTAATTGTCTTTAGTAGATTTAGGCCACCATGACCTAGACATTATTAGATATATAGATAGATATATAGATAGATATATAGATAGGTATATAGATCGATATATAGATAGATATTAGACATTATCACTAACGTTTGATACTAATATCTGTTTTGTTTAAATGTTTTGAATACTTTTTAACTGCAAACGAACCCTGAATATAAAAACTCGTAACAATATGTAGTTTAAGTTCCATATTGTGCAACACAATACACTATATGCATAGCCCCAACAAATCCATTGAGAATTTATATGCAATTCGTCAATAGCAGATTGTTTCGCGTTTACTATATGAATATTAATTCATTGAGGTAAGGACACCAACACATTCCAATTACAATACACACCTTTTGTTTTAAGTACTTCATTATGAGAACTCGGCGGCACCCGGTAACGCTGTGTGTATGTATATACGTGTTTTGTAAATAATAAATTACAAAAATACAGGGTTTTCTCGAACATTCGTTTTGGGCTGCGCACAGGTGCCTATAAAAGATTTAAGTAGACATTCCCTATGACCCTAGATTTGGTGGTTTCCTCGCAATACGTTTTTATTATTTGTATACATTTTAAATAATTTGTACAAGACAAGGTGTACATAACATTTGGCTAGCTTCGGTTTTTCGTCGGTATGAGCGTCGTTTACTTAAACTGTCCCATTTCATAACATTTAATAATAAAAATCATTTAGTTTTATTTTATCGCTCAAAAAAAGTACATACTATTTACGAGCTATTTTTTAGTCCTTTGGAATAAAATATTTGAATTATTATAGAATAATTTAGACTTTTAGTCTAAATTATGGCGTTTATACAGTAGAAGTAGAGAACTTTAGGTGGTTGAAAATTTTTCGAATATTATAATGCTTGTTTTTAAATTATTATAACGACACTTTAACGATGTAAACTATATAAAAGGTATGAACACTATAATTTAATTAAAGACTCGTTATGTGGTCTAACTACTAATATTAAGTTGCCACGCTCATGCATTTTTAATGTTGGTACTCAAGTCGATAAAGTTAACAAGTTCGATGTAGGCTCGCCAAACATTTTGATGCCTATCTAGCGTGTTTAAAGTACTTAGAGTGACCAAGCTTCTCGTTAACAATTTATTAGTTTTCTATGAACTAATTTAATCATTGCTTTTATGCAAACCCAACTTTACACACAAATTTTATATATTAATATTTTATATTAGTAGTACAAACAAACAACTGCGGAAATAAATAAGTTTTAGCGTAGCGCGAAATCATATTCAGTACCGAGAATTTAAACTTAACATTATTATTCCAAAAACAATTATGTTGGCGATTTTGTTCTATTTTTTGAAGCTCTTAAGTATTTACTTGTAACTTACAAGTTAGAAACAATTCTTATTATTATCTAACGGTATTAATTACGTTAAGCATAAAACGATTGTAAGTACTTATGTGATTAAAATAAATGAAACCCCCTTTCACTATGCAAATAATGTAATAATAATAATGATGTTTTTGCATTTCATTACAATATTCTCGTACTAATTATTAATGTTCGAATGAAATTATAACATATTCAAAACTAAGTTCATTTTTGATTTATTTTCGAAAGTACACAACCTTGCAAACAATCATGTGAGGTTTAAATGACCCTTAAATTACATTTCTTGTTTTTGAATCGATGATTGGTTCAGAATGTTCCGATACCTAAAAGCTACTAACCTTTTCGTCCCTTTTACGTTATGTCGGTTGTAACCCTCGTAAAATCCAAAGCACGTCGTGAAATTTTTCGATGTATCATGATAATATATGTCAGAAAGATGAATTACTCATTTTTATTTCTACTATAAAACTAAACTAGTATATCACGTCTTAATTTATGAAATACCTTGATATTCTTACGTCGGTGTCAACAGCAAAGTAGAAATACATGACGCCGATGTGTTCTAAAAGTTGGCTAGAAGACAATGTGCTGTAATATTCCGCTGATAGTCTAGTAAGAATAATCAACAATATATTACTATCACTATTCTGGAGACTTTTCAACAATTCAAAATATTTCATGGAATACATGAAAAAAATATATAACCAGACATATATAAGAAGACAACCAGTTTTGTGTGAGTTTATTTATTTATTAAAAGACGAAAGCTGAGTTAGGCGAAGTTAAAAGGGGTTTATGGCTAAAGTGACCACAACACCACACCAGGCAAGCAGTACGAGTTTGTTAATGTGAATTGCAAAGCGTAGGCTAACTACCTATTACCCCTCACCGCAAACAAACTAAATTGTCCACATGCAACTTTAACCGAGCAATTAATTCGTTCCCTAGCGAATACAATATTATGCTAGTGTATAGAATATGTTAGAAAAACGACAGTTTTTAGTTGTGGATAAAGAAAAGCAGTTAAAAACTTTAGTTTATTTAGCAGCATTGCGATTGTTTTTCAAATGGATTTTTAAAATATCTATTATTTGGGCAGTAATTATAAAGTACGCAAACGACAGACAATTTACATACATATGTAATACGCTACATGCTAACATTGACTCCATAAACTTACATCTTTCTTTAACAACATATTATAAGATCCAGACAAATTTCAACGGTACCCTATGTTCCTTAGTCCGACAAGATTCTCCATGTTTGCAAATATAGTGTAAACTTCGTGTAACGTCACTCGATGTAACGATTGATTTAAAGCGTCGTCTATTAGCTTTGGTTGGTTTAGCTTGTATTCCATACAATGATTTTTATTCTCTGCATTTAACGTCCACTCTCTATAACGCTATAAAAGGCACAATCCCTTCCGTGTCTTTAAAAAGAGTACATACTATATAGCTATTTTTGCAATAAAATATTTGAATTATGTACACTGTACCGGAATATGAAGTGAAAACAAAACAAATACAAAATAACAGATGAAAGTAATTTCCTCGCGTAGATGGAAATTTTCAAATTCGTATAAATAACTAGGTCGTAACATATGGGAGGCGGGAATGCAACTCGTTATTGCTGTTAGGCGATAAGTAATTCACAACGTACGACAAGGCCCAGATTGTCGCTGGAAATGTGAAAAGTTAGCAACTTAACCCGATATCTTGGTCGCATCTGCTTAGGCACGTGCCCGACCGAGATTCTAAAGGACCTTGATATTTGGCGGTGACTATTATGTAATCTGTGTATTTAATAAGGAAACGTACAGAAAAAAACGAGTTAATTAAATATATATGTTGAACAGTCTTCTTGAATCCAGCACTAACTTAGGGTTAAAAAGTTTTTTCTAAATGTCCTTCTCCATTATAACTAGGATGTAACCTTATTTTGTAACTTTTTTTTTATTTGTTTGCATGTTCATTGTAATCGCTGTCTGGGTTGTAGAAATAAATAAATAATGAAAATTTTGCCTGATTAAACAAGAGTCAGAGCAAAATATGACAATATAACTAACACAAACGAAATAAATTATTTAACAAAAACTAATTACATACAATGAACACAACAAGTTGAAAGAACAACCGTTACCTAAAAACTGCCTCAACCCGCTGATGAAGCAGTAGAAAAGTGCAAAAACAGGCTGAAGCCGACGCAAGGGTTCTCATCTCATCATCTCTCTATCGTGAGAGGAGCACATTCTGTGAATCAGCCTGCGAAACCCAATATTGGTTCAATGGTGAGTGTTGGTATCAATGTGCAATTTAAGTTCAGGTATAATCAGACTTTTTATCTTATTTTATTAAGAGCCTAATCGCTCATTAGTTATCAAAGGTAATTTATTGAATAACGTTCAAATACATACGTACTCACTTTACGCCGTATGCATCCTTTGTCTTAACGATAATCACCTTTTGATATTCATGAGAGTATTGATAAATAACTATAACGTTTATTAATTGACAGAAAATTTAAATAGCCTTACCTCCCTAATCGATATCTAGACAACCATGTTACTGTTCAATTTGTGGTAGGGTAGCAAATAATTATATGAATTAGAAATGTAATAACAATCTAACAAAAAATATAGACAATACAAAGATAATATATCAAAGTCACCCACAGATTAGAGAAGTAAATGTTAAATTAACGAAACCAGTCTTGGCTCGTGTTCCTGAGTCAGCACCAATTTGTCCACCCACAGGGATATTTTGCAATTGAGTATATTATTCGCTTACGTTAGTTTCCTTTTTAAGATAGACAACAACATTATTTGTGCCGAATTATATTATAAGCCACAAGAGTTTTGGTTTAACTCACTATTCTCAGGAATTAATGTTTGCTATGGAAAATAATTAGTGGAAGAATATAAATATAAACTTAGGCTTCTTTTCAGGCTTAATTTTGCACTACTACCATCTGTAGCCACTGAATATAAAAAGTAGAATTATTCCCTAAAGAAAAACTAAATTTACAACTCTCCATGACCAAAACACACCTCTGATTGGCTATCGTCATTGCCAGAAACATTTAATACAATTTTCGCTTCAAAAAGGGCTTTAACTGAATGATAGTAACAACAATTATCAATATTAAAATATTGTTATTAAAATAATTCGCTATTCAATTTAACAAAACC
Source organism: Leptophobia aripa (assembly GCA_951799465.1). Classification (NCBI taxonomy): domain Eukaryota; kingdom Metazoa; phylum Arthropoda; class Insecta; order Lepidoptera; family Pieridae; genus Leptophobia; species Leptophobia aripa. Next base: position 5,231,506 of record OX637260.1, read on the forward strand.
AAACACGAAAGTGAAATATAGTTTTGGTGTTTAGAATTATATTTTTCAAGCCGTAAAAATAAATGCTTTTACAATATTTTCGAAAACGTAATAAAGTGCAAGAAGTAGGGTTTTAGTATTTCAGAAGTGGTCGCAGCTCATGTATAAGGGATCACCTAACTCTTATGATGGTCTCTAGATTCTGTGCCGGAAAGCTCTTATAATAATTTACAGCTTCAAAGTCTCACGATTCCATTGCGTTGTCGGAAATAAAGTAAACCGCACCTCACTACAAAAATAACTAAATATTTACTATGAAACACACACTGGCCAATAATACAATTTTCAACAGGCTTAGAATATTTAAAGAATATTCATTTAAATTTTAGTACGTATTTTTACTTGAAGTAGGATAGGTATCAAATTTGTTTTGCTGCGTACTAAATGCCTTGAAAATGAACCATTAATCAGCAGGTATTAACAATATTTTATAAGAAAGTTTTTAAGAATTTCTAGTTAATTTTAAAGAGATAATCTCGGTTGACTGGGCCGGTGTACGGGAAGCTAACCTTATTACTTGGGGATCCTCGTCGGCTAGATTCAGCAACATCGTGGACCGTAATTCATTACCCGCAACTAGCGCCCGGCGACCGATCATTTGTGCTCGCCGCCTCGTGATTACTGGAACCCTCAATGGGAATGCACCAATTGCAGCCTGCAGTGCACTCTCATTCAACCCTATTTTACGGACATATTATAGCACGTAAGTGTCGGCTCGGTAAGTGCAGCCCTCCAATTTAAATTAACTGTATTTTCCTCGAACAATTTAACGATGTTGAGACTGCAAATTCTATATGAAGTCTGTTAGTTGGATTTATGAAGTCGACCGTAAACTATATACCTTTCAATTCATTGAATAGATATGTAACACGGTCATACGGTGCTGCTACTGTAGTCATTATTGTATGAATAAAGTCTATATAATTATGTTTTAATTAAAAAAGGCTTCTCGATTGACAACAATACTACTTAAAATGCGCATCGATCTGCGGTGCCGCCTGCAATCAGTCTCATTGACGCTGCGGAAGGCTCCGACGGCGTGATTGTCGCGACAACATTTTTCATCCCCCTGACGTCCGCTCAGTTAGAGTCAGTGCCCTCGTAAATTTATTCGGACGTAACTCATGCGTTGGATAGAAATAGTGTTTCACGTATTGCGCTGTTTCCCTATGTCAATATAAAGCTAGTTAGGCCGCCAACGCATCCATCAAATGGGCAGTCTGTCGGGATTTAATTGATTCACATATAACGGGCCACTTTGGCAGACTAGCGATTTTAATATAGATTGTTTTCTAACGACATAAATACGTGCCCTACGTGTATATATATATATATATATATATATATATATATATATATATATATATATATATATATATATACTATCAATTGCACTTTGTGTTTTTTGCATCAAACTTAGGGCTACTATAATACGTTTGATTTTGATTTACAAAATAGTTACTTCTCAATTTTTCTTATCCTAAGAAACTATATGTCTATTTTGCATTTGAATCGTTCACAAAATATATAAATATAAATTGTTGTATTGCCAAAATATATTCAAAAATACTTTAACCTCAGATGTACGTATGATACAATATTATACGAAGCAGTATACAAACTATTCAAACACATATGGATAAACGTGATGTGAGCTTAATTTACACGTATTACACATCTTCCCTTATTTGTTTTCGTAAATACACAAATAAACATGACTTTATGACGAGTTACAAGATTAACAAAAGTTGAGAGCTTAGAAACATCAAGGGATTTAATTTGAAAATTTATTTAGGATTACGATTCATAATTAAATTTCCAATAGTGTAAACAGTACCAAATAGTTGCTTGTTTATATGAACGTATTATTTACCAACGAAACCTTCATTATATACTTGTTTATAATAAATACCTTGGTAACTGGATAGAATATAGAGAAGTATTAAATATTAAAAATGTATTTCAATTTTTTAAGTTCATGTGTGACCTTAGACACTAACAAACCGTCTATTATATTTCAAGGTTCTCATATACATTACTAAATAATGTATTTGCAATGCTGCGATATAAGTTAAAAAAAATGATTTTATATAAGTATTGTAGCACGGACTTAAAAAATGCACATATTAGTTTCTATATATTTTAAACACATACAATCATTAACACATTCGTAAAGGCAAGATATACTTTAATGTAGGCTGCCTGGAAGAGATCGCTTTATAGATATAGGTGCGCCCTTCGTTCTCATTTATTACCGTTATTTAGTTTTACTATTTTGAGCAACGTGTAAATAAATATAATACATACAATTATCAAGACAACAAAAGGCTCAAACCAAGACAGGCAAACGATAGCAAACAACAACCTTATTAAATACTTGGGTTAAAGTTTGCACGTAACATTGCAACGATACTATTACGTATGTATGTTAACAAAAACCTCACTGACTCAAAATTGTTTAAAAATCTTTAAGTTTCAAACAAATCGTTAAAATAGATGTGTGTGTGGGTTTTGTATGTTAATTTTCACCAAGACGGATATATAACGTTTTATTCTTATTTTATTGTTCTTGGTTCGTTTAAGACTATAAAACAATCATTTAAAACCTATGAATTGGCCATTTAAACCATTTATGTGTTTTGTCAAATATTTTTGTAAATACGAATAATAATTGGCCAATATTAGAGTTTTTATGCGGAACTATTTTGTGCTATTATAGTGTGTAATAGAAATAATGAATTCAAAATAAGGAAATCATATTTTTATATTAAGTTAATTACTTTATACGTTAATTAAAGTTATACTCTATGGAAACCTTGTGGATTTGACATCGTGCATTTTATTTTAAGTCTTCAATTATCATCTTAAAGCATGCTTGATATTTAGTAAATATTAGTCTCTATTTAGTGGATACTATGAAATTTTCCTGTGCATTATTCTGGAGAGAGAAGAATATCACAGACTTTTATGAGACCTCCTTCACATACTATGTTATAATATTTGTAGCTCAATTTAATTAATTTAAGTCAAAGTAAATTGATCTCTTTAATGGCAATTCAATACGCATACAATAACCAAATTTCACTATCACAACAAAACCACCTGTCTTACTCAACTGATATTAAGTCGAATTCAACTCAAAAACATATTTTATACATTACCGCGCGGTACGTCTCTTTGATGTTGTAAGCTACGTATTTATAATAATTAATTCTAATTCAAACGGTAAATCTATGTGTCAACACACGTAAGTAATGTTAAATGGAGGCTGGATTAATTATTTGAAGAGGAACGGTTCTTACATACCCGTGCTGTTCAAAGCGGGAAGTGTAAATACAAGTAGCGAGAACCGTTAGTAAAAACCGCGTATGTAATGTGTTAGTATTTAGTCCGTTACTTATTATGGATTTTATTGATTATACCTTTCTCGTTAATCAGCGGTTAGTATGCTCTTATTAACGAGCGTTATTTATTCTGTCGTATACTTATAACGTTGCTAACGGAGCGTGAATTAAAGTTGCTTGTTGGCGTTTACGTACGTAGGTACGTGCTTCTAAGATGATTATATACTAAATGTAGCCGCTTTCTAGCGATGTATAAAAAATACATACTGTATAGTTTTAATGACAGAATAGTTTCTATGCAATTTAACTTGGGTATGCAATGTTATTTGTTCTATCATTTTTGTAATATTAAGATAAAGTATTTTATAGTAGGTATTGTCTGTATATTAGTGAAAGTAATATACAGTATGTCGGTCCCGTAATGTCTTAGTTCAGTGAGGTATGGCGTACACCACAGATCATTATAATTGAATCTGTAAGACAAACTGTGTGGGACATGCCTACGCCTGTTTTGAAGGTAAATTATTTTTTTTTTCCTTATGCCTTAAAAAAAATATTATTTTGCCATGGTGGCGGAGGGGTATATATGTGATACTTTACACATAAATTTTATACACTATCAATTAATCTGGACATTCATACCTGTCGGTGCATTCAATCCAGTTTTTCTAGCGTCTTGGAATGTGGTCTACATTGCACCTGCTATTCCGTTTACACCATATCATTAAATCTTGCCGTAACAAGTATCTACTTTTCAATGCTACTATTTCGAATTCCTAACATTCAATGTTAGTAATTATATTAATGTCTGTGCTTATGTCTCTCATTAACTTGACGAAATGTCATTGCCTAGGCTTACATTAAAATGTACCTTTGTTACAAACGATGTATATTTTGCATCGTTTATTGACTGAAGAGTAATTTATCCAATACTTATTATTATGGTTTCTATGTAACAAATCTTGAAGCTCCGAAATGGGATTTCGTATCCCCGGTGGTAAGCTTAATTTATATCGCTTAAACACAATAAATAATTCATACAATAGACCTAAATACATAATTGTCAAAAGCTAAATTTCTACCCACGTTACTCGCTTGACAACTCAACGAAATAATAATAACACGCTATTGTGTAAAATTATATGTAACGTGTGGTGTGAACTTGTTGCGAAGAATACATAACTTGTCTTAGACAAAATATGCAGATTGCAGAACTAGTTTTGAAACTTATAATACCCATGTTTGATGGAAATTTTAAACATATACCGATTCTTGTAAATAAAAGTTTGGTGGTTTAAAAATACTCAAAAAGAAAATATTCGCTAGGAATTGTTAACAATCACTTTCTAACGTCACAACTAAGTCCAGATGGATCCACTACATCCCTCAGCGAAGAAGATCCACAAGAAACTCAATGGGGTTGTCATGTTCTTTATCTTACAGTGATTAACATCAATTAACAGCATCAAGCAGCAGTTTCCTTAATCAATGAATATTATCGGAAAAACGTACAATTTACGCAATATATTAAAGTTTCGTTAGACATTTTTTTTCTTCATTGTCCATTGAAATAAACGCTTTCAAATATTCTGTCCACCTCAGCTGAAAGATTAATTATAATAGCCATTACGGTGCGATATTAATTGATAGTTCATTTAATTTCAGAGTGCCGCCAACCACGAATGTCTACGCAGGTTACAGTCACCGGCTGGCTCATAAATTAAGGGTGCAGGGTGCAGGATTGGTTGCTAAATGCTAACATCACTCATGCTTTCAATTACAGTATCAAAAATAACCGCGCGCACTGCCGAGCATTATTCATGGAATGGTTGATGCAATTAACAACGCAGTGGAATATGGAATTGAGCGAGTACATATTTCACAATGATAAATACTAATTTAGCGACATCTATGATTTGCTGCAACAATTAGTAAAATTACGTCATAGATCCTAAATCGTATTAAGTTCTCTAAAACACATACAACTTTTCGACATCAACTGGTCTGGAAGTCCTCCATTTTCGGTTTAAGGAAATGCTTTATGGAATGAACACTACTACTACTTCATAACAAATATAATATCTTCGAAAAATCAACTATGTCATCTTTGTGATATGGTTTCATTTCATGTAGATATAACGGGACATAATTAAAATGCGTAGAGTCGCGCCCTCTATAATTTCAACTTCAAACCACTATTATGATAACATTACACGAGTGGTATAAATTCTCCATCGAATGACTTAAAAGTTTACAGTCTTGTTAAATGCACAGATGGCGCTAATGATAATCAACATTGATTGATCAATTTATTAACCTTACAAGGTCGTCTAGACGAAGTATGTTAATCCTATTTAACCTAGTTAATATGCTTGCAAAATATTTTATCCTATTTGTTTTATTTTTATAATTGGTGACTGTATTTTGTGGTAACTGTAGGTCATTAAATTATTCAAAAATAAATGATTTTCATTTTTTTTAAACTGTATGTATAATTATGAGATGCCCATATAGAGATGGAATCCAATAATGAGTTAAGTGAGCTATTAATATTTATATTTCTAATTAATTCAGGATATGATTTATTACAGTTTTTAAAAATATTTAATATCACTCATTCATATCGAAGTTTGTTGATGACAAAATACCTTTTAATTTATTTATTTTTCAACATCTGTTTTAATAAACATTTTACACAGTAAAAGTATTGTTAGACGATATTAGCATTTAGGTCAAAAACACTATTCTGAAGGCATATTGTATCAAAGAACGGTTTTGCGGTTAGCTGTGTCGTGACTAAATATTTTATAAAAGACCTATAGGACAAAGGTGTAGCTTACATGTTCTTAAAACTGGAGTATCAACATTTGTTCTACATATAATTAAGTCTTTTTAGAAATAGGACCATCCATATTCAAATAAATGCTTATGTTGGAAAAAAATATAGTTTTTTTTACGTTTCAATATTATAAAAACGTACATTGGAATAATAAAATCTCATTTTGTTCCTGATAGTGTAATGTTTTTTATTAAGTATCTGCAAAAGTAAAATTGTCAAGTGCTTGTCCGAGAATTGTAGAGCTATACTCAAATTGTATCACATCGCCTCGTTAGGTCCTATCAAACGAACGAAGTCACAAAGTTATAGGAATCCCTTCAAGATACACGCGTTAATTTTCACGTAGAATTTTTGTGAGCCGGCTGAGTCACCAATAAATACGATGAAAAATAAAAACTAACTTAATGTTAATGTGATGCTGCAGTGATTAAAAAATATTAACAATGCCTATAAATTACGGAGCGACGGATGAAAATGATAATGGAGTGCTCAGTGCAAAGGAAATTACAGAAGATTATATAAGGTAATGATTAGGTATACCACAAACATGACCAATTTTCAATTAAGCCAATTTGCGACACTCGGCGGATAAATAGGACACAGAGATCGGGTAGTTAAGACCCATTGGCTCTTCCTTCACGATGGTCTGAAAGTTGTATAAATATATCGGTCGATTACTAAGTTATATTTGGGAATTAGTCGTTCGGGTTAGATATCAAAGACTCAGCATAACCGAGAGAGTTATAGAGTTATATATAATAGAATTATAGAAACATTTAAAAGTTGTAAAGTAAAGGTATATAATAGTTATTTTACATGCTTGACATGACAATTATATTTATTTCTTCTGTAATTTGATTACAATGTTTTTAATAAGAACACTCATATCTACTGTCTAGAGAGTACTAAGTACATAAAAACATGACAACTGTAAAGTATAACGACATCATTAATGCACAATATTTTTATTATTATAAAGAATATAAATATTTATTGCATTTTCTTATATATATTGTTGTAATTCGCATTGAAGGCTATGCTGAAATAAAATGTTTTTTTTTTAAACGCTTTTTTTATATACGTCGCTTGCGCCTAAATAGCGCTGCAACGCTTGTTCTAAATAAATTTGAAATAACAATGTACTTAGTCTGGCCATAAATACTGTTACTATTCAAAAAAAGAAAATATTACGTTTGAATTTGGAATCTGTCATTTTTATATGATTGCTTGATGTGTTTTCTTATTTTCGCGCCATTATATTGTTAAATATTTTGTTATATTAAAATGGAGTGGGGTGATAAAGAGAACCGAATCGCTGTGATTGCCTTACATAAAGTAGGTATGGAGAAAAGTGCAATTTTTAAAACCCTCCACCCGCTTGGTATTAGTCAAATGTTTGTTTACCGGGCTATTGATAGGTACAATGATACCTCCTCTGTTTGTGACAGAAAAAGATCTGGCCGTCCACGTACCGTTCGTGTGAAAAAGGTGATTAAAGCAGTTAGGGAAAGAATTCGAAGAAATCCTGTCCGTAAGCAAAAGATTTTATCTCGGGAGATGAAGATAGCTCCTAGAACCATGTCGCGTATATTAAAAGATGACTTAGGACTTGCAGCCTATAAGAGACGTACTGGTCACTTCTTAACTGATAATTTAAAGAAGAATAGGGTGGTAAAATCCAAACAACTACTTAAGCGGTACGCAAAGGGAGGTCACAAAAAAATTTTGTTTACGGATGAGAAAATTTTTACAATTGAGCAGTATTTTAATAAACAAAATGACCGTATATATGCTGGAAGCTCTAAAGAAGCTTCGCAATTAGTAAACAGAGTACAACGTGGGCATTATCCCACTTCAGTGATGGTTTGGTGGGGTGTTAGCTATGAAGGGGTGACTGAGCCATATTTTTGTGAAAAAGGTATTAAAACGTCGGCACTAGTTTATCAAAATACCATTCTTGAGACGGTAGTTAAGCCTTTAACTAACACCATGTTCAATAACAAAGAATGGTGCTTTCAACAAGACTCGGCACCGGGTCATAGAGCTCGATCCACCCAATCTTGGTTGAAAACTAACGTTCCGGACTTTATCAGCACTGAAAACTGGCCGTCGTCAAGTCCTGACCTAAATCCATTGGATTATGATTTATGGTCAGTTTTAGAGAGTAAGGCTTGCTCTAAACGCCATGATAATTTGGAGTCCCTAAAACGATCCATTCGGTTGGCAGTGAAGAATTTTCCTCTAGAAAGAGTTCGTGCTGCTATTGATAACTGGCCTCAACGTTTAAAAGACTGTATTGCAGCCAATGGAGACCACTTCGAATAAACATTGTATATTTTTAATAGTTATATATTGATGTATTAAACTAACTCACTATGAAAGGAATAAATGTTACGTATAAAAAAAAAATCGTGCTTTTCTTTATAACAATATTTATGGCAAGACTAAGTATATAAGGGCTATTATTCGCATTTCAGCGTACCGATAAGACGTAAATGGTGGGTTGTAAGTCAAAAGTTCCTATTTGGTTTGGGGCACGTTTACAACGACCTCTGTGCTGCGATGTGGTTCTCTTATATGATGCTATACCTGCAAGCGGTTATAGAAATGCAGGCTGTGTTTGCAGGCACCATGCTACTCTTAGGTTAGTTTAAAAATAGCTAAAGTTGCGACATTGGGCGCTTCCCAAACTACCTCAATTATTATCAATTTCTAGCTAGCCCATAATATATACATATTAATTATTTAAGTTGAAAATATAGAGGTAATAACTCTTTTAAGGTTTAGAATGGAACATAAGCCGGATTGTGGGATTTCTTATGTTTTCAGGTCAAGTCATAGATGCTTTAGCCACACCTGTTGTAGGAGTATTAGCTGACCAGTTTAATACGAAAAAGAGGTGGCATTTAGTAGGTAAGCAGTTTAGGTTGTAATGGTCAGCACTACTTCTGAGGTTACTCAGGAAAACCTCATTTAATACCTACAAAAAACACGTGGGTTGTTATGGTAGTTACACTCTATGGAGTGTGTTTAATGCCGTCGTTTGAGAATAGTACAAAAACAATATCCTTTTATTTACTTATTTATTTTATTGCACACAACCATTAGACAAATGAATTAAGTCTGTGAACAACATATGGCCTTATCTCTGATAAACGATCACTTCCAGGCAATTAATGCTTATTGGATATACAGTTATCTTAATCTAATAACTTTCTTTTCAGGATCTGTTTTAGTGATATGTTCGTTTCCTTTACTATTTGTGCGATGTTGGGGGTGTTGGCCTGATACAGAACAGAACTATGTATCAATATGGATGCCAGTGTATTATTCAGTTATTATAACAATGTTTCAAATCGGCTGGGCTGTGGTTCAGATATCTCACCTTGCGATGATACCAGCAATATCAGATAGTTTACAGATACGCTCCGAGCTGACTTCAATTCGGTACGTATTAGCAGTTACCTATATTTTTTTCTGTTTTGTTGTTGTCTATATTGCCTACATTGTCTATAACATAGGTATATTAAAATCAAGTGCCCCAAATTATAAGACATTTATTAGTAAATCGTTTTTGTACATAAGGTAATATGAGGTCTTTGGGATATCCAATATGCCCTACATATTTAACCAAATATATTGTATTGGTTTCCAGTTATATGGCTTCTGTGATATCGAGTTTGACCGTTTATTTTATAACGTGGGTTGTTTTGAGATCGACGATATACAGTACTTCCATTGGGCCAACAGATGATTATAAATTCCGGGTAATTATAAACATGAATTTAATTTAGATGTTTTTATACTGAAAGATATCTCTTGTTACAAATAAAATAAACATAGTGGAAGAAGAATACATAGCGTGATTTTTTCTTGCTAAATTTTATCTATTTAATCAAGTATCTAATAGGTTAATAAAACATACTTAACATTTTTAATAAGACACAAATTGTGTTTAAATAATTAATTAGAAAATATAAGAGATTTTCTAAATAGTGATAACTTATAGTGGTTCACTTAATCGTGATTTTTTGTTTTTCAGAATGTATCATTAATTATTTCCGCAATTGGAATAATGTGTACTACTCTCTTTCACATATTCTTTAAATTGCGATGTAAAGATGACCGCAAAACCCTCAAAATGGATGTTGGTGAAGAAGATCCATTTAAAAACACAAAATGGAAGATTTGGTATTTTTTAAAAATGCCTCTGTTATATCAAACGAGTTTATTGTAAGTACTTCTGTTGTAAAAGCTTAACGTACAAAATTAAATATTTCAGAGAGAGTATATTAAGAGAATTTGCATAATATGATTAAGAGTTGAGACAAAATTAAAATATACAAAGAATTTATAAAAATTACAAAACCAAACCATTACATTCAATACAATCGGGCCTTTTCTCACAATTAACAAAAAAAAACAACAATATAGAAAAAAAATTAATTATATGGTGAAACGGGCGGCCTTCTCTTAAAAGCGATAACAGACGGTTCGATACCCGGTACGGTCAATAATTATGTGACATATTTTTGGCTGTGGTCTGGGCGTAATATATACTTATTTAAAGTAATATGTAAGAAAATATTTTGTAACAGGTGTCTTTGTATTATTTCAGGTACGTGTTCTCACGTTTATATTGGGCATTAAGTCTAGTCTATGTGCCCTTATTCTTGGAAGAACGATTATCTGTTAACCCCACTGAAGGTTCAGAGCTCGTAGCCAGCGTACCACTCGTGCTGTATATATCCTCTCTATTTTTCTCATTTCTTTTAAAAAACAACATTGAGAAAATTGGTAACAAGGTTTGTTTGTTTATCTTGCTTAAAATTATACAACTAGCAAGATAATTTTATTTATTTGTATGAATCACGGCTGTTTCGATAATTCTGGCTAAGACACAGTAAATCTCTTGTATAAAAGAGACTTAAGTGACTGAGCTAACTTCTTTGTCAAAATATATTGTTTCATTTTTAGATAATATTATTGGCTTGTATAAACTATAAAGCACCCAAACCGTCGACTTATGTTAACAATGAAATTAACAAGCTCTTTTATACGTACGTACTTTATCCCTTATAAAAATCAGGGAACAAATAACAACTAATAATTTATATATTTTATATACGAGTACATAAATGTAAAATAGTGTTGTTTAAATTTCCTTTAATGATTAACTTTTATGAGTTCCAGGTTTCGTATCTAATAGGAAGTTTCTTCAGTTTGATAAGTTGTATTTGGATAGCGGTCACCATAGATCCAGAGGCTAATGTTACCCAAATTTATCTAGTGGCAACACTGATTGGTAAGTTTTGTTGTGAAACGAAATTATTTTTTATTTATTTTAATGCAATTCCAGTGTAATAAATAATATTTAACACCTATAAATTATATGAGATAATTAAATATATCATTATTCTTTTAAATTGTTTACCGTGGGAATGTTTGTTACTTCGGCAGACTATGAAGTGATATACATTTATCTATAACATTTAATTTATGTGGGTGTATTACTTCCATGCGATGTAATCTTTATTTTTAAACCATTTTTTCTATAGTTTTATTTATTGTTTACAAATTCAAATTAACACATTTTAAAGTCGGTTTTTAAATAAAGACATTAGTAGTATGTGTAGATAGCGAGTCGTAAGTTTTTGACAAATTAAAATAAGTATATTTTTTCAGGTGCTGGTAGTGCAATTACTCTTGTATCCAGTCTCTGTGTAACGGCTGATCTTATCGGACCGCATTCCCACCAGGGGGCGTCTATATACTCAATAGTCACATTCGCCGACAAACTTGTAACTGGAATAGCTGTTGTAGCTATTGAAAACTAGTAAGTATAGTAACTATCGCTAATAGTTAATCTAATATATAAAGGAAACCTAGTCTTTATAATTTAATAAAATATTAATATATAACCAAAGTACATTTTTTGAACCTCAGTACTGATGTTTTCTTCATCATTTGCTGTAGCCATAGAATCTTAAAAAATCCTATTGTATACACTATGCATAAGAAGCATTTATTTTCCTTAATAATATGTTATTTTTTTCAGCAAATGTGACGATGCACTGGCCTGTCCTCAATACTACAGGGGCGTATTAACCTATGCCTGCGGTGGAAGTGCTGTACTAGGAATATTGTCCTTGGGTTTAACAGCTATAGGAAAAAACAGAAATAATCATACCTAATATTCATTACACTAAACAACTTGCATGCTTTTTTTATTTTAAATAAGTATCATAAAGCACCTGATTTTAACCAAAAATTCGTAGAGTTATAAATGTAATAAAAGTTTTCTATGTTTTATTTTATTTGTCCCTTCATCATTTATCTATTATCATCATACTGAAATACGAGTTTCGTTACATTGTTAAAACAACATGTTTTCACCAACAACGTGAGAACATGAGTGAAGCAACAATGAGATCTTTAAATAGCAATAAAAGTAAAATTTTAAAAACTAAATATATTAAAATCAATATAAAACATCTTACACTGCACAGAAACACTTGGAAATAACAATAATCTGACAAAGAAAAGTCTTACCATAGTGTTTTTACATATATATTTCAAAATCAATTCTACTAGAGCTATAAAATTGTGTGTCTTCACCATGCTTTCTAACCCAAACACCGGTCTTAAAGTGACCCTCGTTTGCCCATTTATTCATTTGACTTGTAGAATATGGACCAGTTATTTCAGCATTGTTGTCTTGGCTCCATTTAAATTCCCATTTAACCTCGTTTTTATCTTCATGATCACTTTCAACTTTTGTATCATCCTCTTGACCCAAAGTTTTTTTCTCTTTCTGATCAAAATCATCTGCGTACATGTCCAATTCAGCATCTTGATTTTTCTTTTCAGCTTTTGCAATAATATTCGATACTTTTTCATATGTCTCTTGGTAAATATCCATATTACCAGTTTTAGTAAGTATCTGATTTGCCAATTCCGTAACTCTTGTAACAATTTTACTGCCTTCATCAACTATTCCTTGTTTCTTTTTTTTCCACCGTTCTGCACTGGATATTTTTGAAGCAGCACCTGAACAATTTATGGTCTTTAATTAATATACACAAAAAAAATGCAGGTCAATCCAATGGCTTAGAAGTTAAAACCATTAATTATTTACACATTATTGCACTTAAACAGTAGAAGTAGAAGATGTACATGTGGAGCAATGGGCAGCCTTATCAATGATAAGAGATCTTTTCCATTATGAAATATTATTATTCTATTTCATGAGAAAGCATCACAAAAACAATAAGTTATAGGAGTCAAAATTTAACACTATCTATACTGTCAACTTCATCTACAAAGACATTTTATAATATATATAAAGCTGTGATTGCATAATACACACCTTGTCTTTGCAAAGATTTAGCTATAGTCTCTTTAGGTTTCATGTGTTGTAATATTTCTTTATAATTAGAAATAAGATCAAACTTCTCTTCTGGTTCGTCGTCTTCACTATCACTATCATCAAGGATACCTTTTATTTCATCAGATTTATGGACCTTGTACTTGTCTTCTGGCCGCCCCTTTACCTTTACCCAGTCAATATTATCAAGCCAACCATCTCGTACCTCTTTTTCCTTTTTCCAATGGTAGTGGCCTTGTGTATCAAAATGTCCTTCTTCCAACTCTTCTTTCATGTTAAATGGTGTAATTGTAATCTGCAATGACAAAATAAACTAGTTACAAAAAAATATATTTCAAAGACTTTATAGTACATACAGTTTTGTTAATTGGCAACAATGATAATTACTTAAGAAAAGCTACTTAGCAGTAAGTAGCTTTTCATTTCTATACCGAACTAGTGCACAAGATTAATAAGCAAATTAATTTGACATTAAAAGAAGTTTTACTATAGGATTACAGTTTTAATTTCAATAGTTATTAAAACATAGATAGCAATTACATTTACACCTACTGCCCTAACCCAATTAAGTAGTGACAAGCTAGTCAGTCATTAGAAACATGCATCTAAATTCTAGTCCTAGTTATATACAAAGTAAAACACATATAATAAGTTGTGAATGTAAAAAAATCGTCTTTTGACTTACTTCACCTTCCATTCCAGCAATTCCTTCTTCTTCACCTTCAATATCGTCGGCATTAAGAACATTTTGTTTTTCTTCTTCAGCAGCACTATCCTCTTCATCAGAATCCAGTGAATGTTTTTTGCCATCGATAACCTTTTTTTTTGGTTCATCGAAAGCTACCGTAGCTGTTCTTTTAGCCATGATATTTATTTTTTTTTAAAGTTAACCTCACTAGTTGTTCTTATAAAGTGTAGGTAATAGCTATTGCAAATATCAAAATAATTACTAGGTGCTCAGTACTGATGCGCTAGTTCGTTTTGGGAGTGATTCACAGATGAAACCATCCAAATCTAAATTAATCACGAACACAGATTACTATCTATAAACTGATCTCGCCAAGGAAACAATTATGCCATACTTATTACTTAGAAGTTACAACTGTTCTGTCATTTTATTTATAGTCACAGTTCATACTTTAAAAGCGTTTGTAAAAACGATAGTGCTGTTTTAACCCTAAAGTATTGTTAGTTGTTTACTGTATGAATCGGGTAGCGATTATTACAGCTTCAGTATGTCTTTTGTGTTGCCAATGTAATAAATAACTGCTCAGAATATTTTATAGCATAAAAAATAATTTAAATTACAAAAGCTGTAATAAGAAATTGTTTAAGTACGATTTGTACTTTTCTAAAGAATAACTTAAAAGTAATTTTAGAATATATAAAAATGTTGGCATGTTTTGTAAATTTATAAGCTTTAATTATTGCTTTAATTTTCAACTCTAAACCAATTATATTATAAAATGACTTGGAAAAAATAAAAAGGGAAAAACCAGTAAGATTTTCTTCAAATGTTGTATTTTAATTTTACTTTTAATTTGTATGTACGTTTCGTTATTGTGAAGTGACGCTCGTTGACGAGCATTAGTTCTGGTGAGGGCCGCTTGAAAGAGATTTTTTGGAGACTACGACATTTTTGATTGCCTCAAGCAACTATGGTGAGTATTCGGCTGTGATTTTTTGGAGTAAGAGTGCGTCCGTTAGTGAAATCCGTTCTAGATTAGTTAGACACCATATTCTATCTAATAAGAAGACACTCATAAGAAATAAGAAAAGCAGACGACGAAGTACCTTTTCTGGACCATTACCAATTTAGATTTTTATTTTTTACTATTGCTATGAGAAGTGTTTTTATTGTAACCTATTTTTTTATACTTGACTAAAATCTACGTTTACTCTTACTGCTAAGAAATAAAGTCCATGTTGGTTTTTTTACTATTTTATCACTAGCGCAATCCAAAGACGTTAGAACTTGAGATTTATAAACTTATCAACGGAAATGACGTAATTGTTTTTAGTAATGGCAATTTTTTTTAACATTTCAACAGCGTTGCATTGCGAACAAATGTGAAATGGCAATATGGCTGTAGCTTTCGAGTGTCGGTGGTAGTGCGCGGTATTAAGTCCAATTTTGTAGAGAACAGTGTAATTCTGACGACTTGTACAGTTTCATTTTTGATTTTTTCACGTTAACTATCATTAATTACTTTTGTTTTACCAATTTTTAAACGCAAATTAACTGAATCTTCACTTCCGTCGTCACCATTATTCGAGCCACGACAAAATGGCGTCGCTTGACAAGTTTTTCACTAAAAATTTTATTTTAATTTTTCTTATTATTGAGTAATATTACATAAAACAAAATATTTTGTCGTGTTTATTATGATTTCTATTAAGTGATTAAAGCAGTTTACTTGATTTTAACTCATGCATATTTATGTTACAACGTTTTTCTTGAAATTTCTGCAAAATGCTCTTGGTAAGTGTTTTTAACCATGATTTGTTATTGTTGTGGTGATATATTCGTAAATTTTGTTATTTTTGAGGTTTTAGTTATCTAGGAATGTTCTCGAAGCAATGGGTGTGGCACTAAAATTAAATGAGTTTTTGAGACGTAGAAGCGAAAATATCCTTTTCTACAGTTGTTTACATTATAATTTTGGGATTTTATGTATTAAAATGTAATTGTTCCACGTTACGAAAAGTTTCATTCAGTACTTTGTTACGTAATCTTTCATAGGAGCACAATTAAAGTTGGTTTCTTCATGGACCCATTTTAGCAATTTCACTTCGAAAATTAGTCTTGATGTGAGGTGTAAAAGTACTGAGACGAGCCATTGATTATAGGACATGTGTGTATAAAATAATTTCCCAAGTAGGTTTCTTTATATGAAAAATATTGGACAGTAACATTCAGGAGTATTTTTGGTAAACATTTAAAACAATTTATTCATTTTGTTTTGTTTTTTGGTGTTTGTTATTCTAATTTGATGTATGGTTATAGTTATTATTTAAATATTACTGTGTTTATATGAATAATCCATGGAAATTACTTATTACTGTGAAGAAGTACATATAGAAGCATTTATTATCAATTTTTAATAACCTACATAGAAGTTACATAGCTTGAATGCTAAAGAAGTACTGAACATAGCACAAAATTTTCTTGTGTTGTATAATGCTTCTCCGCTTTACATAGTTTAGGTTTGTAATATAAGTGTAAAAAAGTCTTACATTTTAAGCATAATGTAACAAAAAAAATTTATAAATATGATGTAAATTAATATTATATAACAACAATCTTTTAAGATGTTAAACATGTTAATTTGAAATAGGATATAAATAAGTTATTAATTAAAAATGTTTATAATTTAAATGACTCTATTTAAATATTTTGAAATTGAAAATCATATTTTATTTAAGTATATTTGTTTTAGAAGGGCTTTATGAATGAATCGGAGAGTGAGTCCACAAGTGAAAAAGGTGAGAAAACCGATTCCAGTGGATCTGGATCAGGAAGTGAAAGGTATTTAATATATCATCCTAATAAAACTATTATATACTATACTACTATTTTATGTGAGGATTCTTTTACTTATGGTGTTTGTTAGTGACAGTGGCTCAAGTTCATCTGGTTCTGCTTCTGGTGGTAACTCTGGATCAGGAAAATCGTCTAATGCTGGGCGTTCTCACTTCAGTGATGATGGAAAATTGTCTCCAAAGGGTAGTCATGCAAATTCCTCTAAATCTGAGCACCATACTGACAAGGATTCATCTGATGATAGCATAAGACATAAGTCCAGAAATAGTCATGATAAAATTAAGTCAGATCTTTGGGAGGATAATCCTGATATTTATGGTGTAAGAAGATCTGCAAGGTCTCGTAAAGAGCCAGATCGTTTGAAATTGGCTGATAGTGATTCTAGTGACAAAGGTAGAAGTAATGGTAGAAGAAATAGAAAAAAGAGGTATGTATTTAATGTAGTACTAAAATATCTTCTTTAATAGGGGGGGGGTGTTTAAGTCAATGATTGTATTTTTTCTCTTTCTACATTTATTTCTCGATATAAATAAACTTATTTTATTTTAGTGATTCCTGGAATTCTGATAGTTCAGACAGTGATAGTGATATTAAAGGATCACCACCCCCACCATCCAAAAGACCAGGCCAAAGAGGAATACCATTAAGAAAAAAAAAACCAACAAGAAGAAGATTTACTAGTGATGAAGATGAAAGTAGTGAACTCTCAGATGAAGATGCGAAAGGGTAAATATAACAGAACAAAAGTCTTAGTAAATTTAAGAATACTACAATATTAAAATAAAAAAATATTTAACTAAAATATAGTTTTATTTAATGAAATTAATTACACTATTTGTTTAGTCGTACTGCAACACGGCGCACGGGAGCTGCTGTTAGTTATAAAGAAGCCAGCGATGAACAAACAGATTCCTCAGATTTGCTGGAAGTTGATAATGTTGAAGGTGAAATGGAAGCTGAGCCTGAACCTGAAGAGCATAGTGAAACAATAGAGAAAATACTCGGTATTCGCCGCGGAAAAATAGGAGGTATGTAATTTAGTAGGGACCTTAATTTTAAAATATTTGAATAAACTCATTTTAAAAATTATTATTTAATAATTTTTTCTATTCTCCATCTTCTTTCTTTTATAATATTTGCAGTCAAGTAAAAAATTTTAGCTAATTGCTTCTTATCATTGTGCAGTCACGGGAAATGTGACTACAGTTTACTATATAGAAGAAAATGGTGATCCGAATGCGGGTTGCAATCCTGATGATGAAGAGACTACAGAACCACAGTACCTCATTAAGTGGAAAGGGTGGTCCCACATCCATAATACATGGGAATCTGAGAAGACAATCATGGAACAAAAAGTTAAAGGATTGAAAAAATTAGAGAATTACAAAAAGAAGGAATCTGAGTTAGCTTGGTGGAGAAAACAAGCTGGTCCAGAAGATATTGACTACTTTGAGTGTCAATCAGAACTTCAGCAAGAATTAGTGAAATCTTATAATTTTGTGGAGAGGATATTTGGTTAGTATATTTTCACAAATACTACTAAACATTAAATTAAGATTACAATTATATTATCTTTTTTTTCAGCTGAACAAATTCGTGAGCTGGAAGGAGGTGGTACCACACATGAATATTTCTGTAAGTGGGAATCCCTTCCATATGCTGATGCAACATGGGAAGATTCTGCGCTTATAGAAAAGAAATGGCCTGAAATAGTTCAGCATTTTAAATCCAGGGAAGCAGCAACAACAACGCCTTCTAGACATTGTCCTGTTTTAAGGAGAAGGCCAAAATTCCATCAAGTTAAGGAACAGCCAGAATATATGGGTAAAGACCAGGTACTTATAATGATTATCGTATAGTACGTAAGTATTTAATGAATTTTCAACATTTAATTTTTAATTTGCTTTTTTTCAGACATATGTTTTAAGAGATTATCAAATGGATGGTTTAAATTGGTTAATACATTCCTGGTGTAAAGATAATTCTGTAATTCTTGCCGATGAAATGGGGTTGGGTAAAACTATTCAGGTAAATTGATTAAAAAAATTCTCGGATTTATATAATTCTGAATAACTTAATAAGACCTTAATGTGTTATTTTTTTAGACAATATGTTTTCTGTATTACTTGTTCAAAAGTCAACAATTATATGGACCATTCCTTTGTGTAGTACCATTGAGTACAATGACTGCATGGCAAAGGGAGTTTACACAGTGGGCGCCTGATGTGAATGTTGTAACCTATATTGGAGATGTTTCTAGTAGGGATATTGTAAGTAGTATTTAGTACTGACGTT
Source organism: Leptophobia aripa (assembly GCA_951799465.1). Taxonomy (NCBI): domain Eukaryota; kingdom Metazoa; phylum Arthropoda; class Insecta; order Lepidoptera; family Pieridae; genus Leptophobia; species Leptophobia aripa. The sequence continues at coordinate 5,250,954 of OX637260.1, forward strand.
ATCTTTTTTATAATAAGCATATTATGTTAATATTGGAATTTTCAGATCAGACAATTTGAATGGAGTTTTGCTAGCTCAAAGAGGCTAAAATTTAATGCGATATTGACGACCTATGAAATTTTACTCAAAGATAGACAATTTTTAAAAACATTTAGTTGGGCTTGCCTACTAGTAGATGAAGCTCATAGGTTAAAAAATGATGATTCACTATTGTATAAGGCACTTAAAGAATTTGATACCAATCATAGGTTATTAGTCACTGGAACACCATTGCAGAATTCACTTAAAGAATTATGGGCTTTGCTACATTTTATCATGCCCTACAAGTAAGATTATCTTTTTTGTAATATATAAATGAGCTTATTAAAAGAAATATCACAATCAAAGTTATAATTGAATATGATATTGATTTCAGATTTGAATCTTGGGAGGAATTTGAGAAAGATCATGAAGATGCAGCCACAAAAGGCTATGAAAAACTTCACAAGCAACTAGAGCCTTTTATTTTAAGAAGACAAAAGAAAGATGTGGAAAAATCTCTACCCGCTAAAGTAGAACAAATTTTAAGGGTAGAAATGACGTCAATCCAAAAACAATATTACAAGTGGATACTTACAAAAAACTACGGCGAATTACGAAAAGGTGTAAAGGGTTCTACAAACACATTTATCAATATTGTAATAGAGTTAAAAAAGTGTTGCAATCACGCCCTTTTGACAAAGCCTGAAGATTTTGAATCACGAGCTTCCCTTGCCACGACGGATGCAGTTGAGGTATGATTCTTAACAATTGTTATTACCCAGCAATGGAAACAAATAGTTAATTCTTTTTTATATTATATTTTCAGAAACTATTAAGGGGATCTGGGAAATTACTTTTGTTAGATAAACTGCTGTGTAGGCTTAAAGAAACAGGTCATAGAGTACTAATTTTTTCACAAATGGTTAGAATGTTGGATATACTGGCAGAATATTTGCAAAGGAGGCACTTTCCGTTTCAAAGACTGGATGGAAGTATAAAGGGAGAGCTAAGGAAGCAGGCTCTTGATCATTTTAATGCTGAAGGATCTCAGGACTTTTGTTTCTTGCTGTCGACCCGAGCAGGAGGCTTGGGTATTAATTTAGCGACAGCTGATACGGTGATAATATTTGATTCAGATTGGAATCCTCAGAATGATTTACAAGCACAAGCAAGAGCTCATCGAATAGGTCAAAAAAATCAGGTCTTTTTTTTATTCTTATCAACGAAATACAATAATCGATTGTGGTTTCTATTTTAAATTATTATAATATTTGTAGGTCAACATTTATCGGTTAGTAACTGCGAGGTCTGTAGAAGAAGATATTGTAGAGAGAGCTAAACGAAAAATGGTGCTAGATCATCTCGTGATCCAGCGAATGGACACTACTGGTCGAACTGTCCTTAACAAACGCGATGCGTCCGGTACAAGTGCAAATAATCCGTTTAATAAAGAAGACTTAAATGCTATATTGAAGTTTGGAGCTGAAGAACTGTTTAAAGATGATGACGAAAATGATGAAGATCCAGTTGTATGTATCTGTAAGAAATTTTACTATTTCAGTAAATGTGTTGAAAATCTTTGAAATGTTGATTTTATTGTAGTGCGATATTGATGAAATTTTACAACGCGCTGAAACACGAGATGAAGGTCCAACTATGGTGGGGGATGAATTGCTTTCTGCATTTAAAGTCGCTAGTTTTGCATTTGATGAGGAGAAAGCTGTCATGGGTGTAAAAAAAGAAGGAGCAGAGGACGAAAGCAAAGATTGGGTAAGCTTTAGTTTAACGTTATATACGGTAGGTTGTTTAAACAATAATGCCTATAATATTATTTCACTTTAGGACGATATCATACCAGAAAATGTCCGGAAGACGCTTGCGGAGAAAGAAAAAACGAAGGAAATGGAAGATCTGTATTTACCACCTCGCAGAAAAACGCAACAAAACAGTTTGGACAGTAAGCTATTAATTCTGATTTAGGTTGATTTTTTTAACTAAATGAGTTATAAATATTTTTTTGCACAAATTTTGTAAATAAAAACTTGTAGATTCAAATTAATATCTTTCTGTTTGTTGGACAACATGTTTTTTGATAATGTTATTAAGAGTCTCTTATTAATTCAAGGTCATGTCATGTCCGCCATTTTGTTAATTGCGTCAATCAAAATGGCGACGATGTGTTTGGTTTTGATGCCGCCTCTCAAAATCATTGTCGATGTTTATCGCAATTCCTGAATTCATTTATATGTATTATATATATATTTATATGTATATATATATATATATATATATATATATATATATATATATATATGATTAAAACATGTCCATTCATTTTATTTCCATCCCTACACTTGTTTGGCAATATTTGGGAAATGGCTGTAGTCGTACACGTTTGAAAAACTTGGTCTCTAGAAGTTCATATTTTCATAATAAGTTTTCTTTGACTTTCGCGTTTCACGAGTTCGCATCTTTTATTTTTATTATAATTATATATTCAATTGCAGTTTTTAACTGAGTTTTACTATTGGGAGTTAGTCATGCCTATATTTACCATAGTTTTACTTTTGGCTCAGAAAGCGGTCGCAGGCGACGTGGTGGGGATGGTGAGGGCGCTGATGGGGCAGATGATGATGCTGATGCAGATGAAACTGATGTTTCTGACGCTGATGTTAGCGCTGATGATGACCGCCCTAGAAAACGTGGTCGTCCTCCGGCCAGCCACCGAGAAAAGATCAAGGGTTTTACAGATCAGGAGGTAAGTTGATTAATATATTTTTTAAATTCATACTAATTGTTTAATTTGCCTGTCTGTATATCCTTTAAATCTGTATATAAAAAGCTATGTAATAATAAACTTATAGCAATTTGTGCAAAAATAGTGAACACAAGACATTTGATGAGCATTCTATATCAACCACTCAACCATTGACAGGACTTACGTTTTGTCTGGTTGATTGACGAAGTTTCTTTATTAACTAAAATATTATCTACAGATAAGAAGATTCGTGAAGAGTTACAAGAAGTTTTCTGCGCCATTGAAACATTTAGATAGCATAGCTTGCGATGCGGAGTTACAAGAAAAGCCTTTAGCAGAATTAAAGAAGTTAGGAGAAATACTCCAAGAGAGGTGTAAATCTGTTCTCAATGATAAAGCGGATACCTCAAGTAAGTTAAAAATATATATTGATTTTTTAAAACTAGCGCATTACAACTTGTATAATGAGTAATAATGATTTCTTTTAGATGATCATAGTGACGGCCGTAAAAATTCAAGAAAGTCATTTAAATTGGGTACCGTGTCTGTAAACGCCAAGACGATGGCGGCATGCCAAGGTGAACTTGCACCGTTAGATGACTTTCTTCCCGATACTAAAGAGGAGAGACTCAAATGGCATTTGGATTTTAAGTAAGTTTTACATTTTCAAATAACTCACGATTAATTTTGAAAACGTATTAATACAACAACAATTTGATTCAGAACGCGACCGGCTAATTTTGATGTCGACTGGGGCGTAGAGGATGACTCTAAACTACTTGCCGGCATTTACCAATATGGTATGGGATCCTGGGAGGCAATAAAAATGGATTCATCTTTTGGTATTGGCGATAAAATATTAACAAATGAGGACAAAAAGCCGCAAGCCAAGCATTTACAATCGAGGGCCGATTATTTACTTAAGCTAATTAAGAAGTTACTTGACCAGAAGAATGGTAAGCAAAAGCAGAGAAAGCCTCGTGTGAAACGGGGGACCAAAGAGCCAGTCACTAAAGACATTGTTGAAGACGATGCCAGTTCTGGTGATGATCATAAAAAGCATAGCAGGGCCGCAAAGGAAAAGGTAAAGTAACTAATGACAAATTATATTGACATTAAATGTATATTCCTATCTCTTATTTATAACATAAACTTTGATATTTAAGGGTAAACTAAAAATGGAAGAAGTGTTAACACACGATGAAACCTCGTGTGAAAGAAAGGAGAAAGATAAGAAAAGGTCAAAAAAAGAGAACAAATATAGGACGAAAAACGACAAAGTTAAAAAAAATAAAAAACCTGCCGGACCTATGCATTTTACAGCAAATAATGAACCACGTGCGTTAGAAGTATTAGGTGATTTGGATCCATCAGTCTTTGAAGAGGTAACTAAATATATATATCTATAAACATGTGTAACTTGGTTTGGTATAACCTAACAATAGTTCCTTTGCTTGGTAATGTAAAGTTTTATGAAGTGCAATCGTAATCAATATTCTTTAAACGCCAATTACACAGCTTTATTGAAATCCGATTAAAAAAATCTTATAACTAATAATTTACATTTTAGTGCAAAGAAAAAATGAGGCCAGTTAAGAAAGCTTTAAGAGCCCTCGACAACCCGGATCAAACTTTATCAGAAACAGAACAAGTATCGAGGACAAGAGCATGTCTTTCACAAATCGGAAATCAAATAGATATCTGTTTAGAAACTTATCCTGACCCCGAGAAGAAGGTTGAATGGAGAAGTAATCTCTGGTATTTTGTTTCCAAGTTTACGAACTTTGATGCAAAGCAATTGTATAGGTTATATAAATATGGTCTCAAAAAAAGTGATACAAAACATAAGGATGGAAAACACAAAGAAAACGCCAAGGTATAAATATAAATTACATTGTAAAATTTAAAAAAATCTAATATAATTTAACATATACAATATAAAATTATAATAAATTTTAGGGACACGCCAGAAACAATATCAATTCTAACAATCATGTAAAACTCACAAAAAAAGACGGCAGAAACGATGATAATTCCGAGCGGAAGGAGAAACGACAGAGGATCGAGAAATCTGATAAAATTAATGAGAAAGCCCCTCACGCTTCTGGTGTAAAGAGAAAATTGGAAGAAGGTGAATGTGATCCTGAACCAAATGAGAACAAAAGACACGAAAGGTAAAAAAATGTTTTGAACACATTATATAACATTCATCCTGTTTACCTAATACTTCTAACAAAAATCTTGAGCTTTATTGCTTTTGATCAAACAATGCACGACTTTATTTCATCCTACTTCGCATCACTAACACCTCCTGCTCGTCATCTCGCTTCACCTCAGACATAAGCACAAGCATAGGGATAGCAAGTGTAGGGAAGGAAGCCTGAAGCGAGATGATTTGTCTCACAGGGAGCGGAGTCGGAGCGAACGAGAGCGGGACAGGGATCGAGACCGGGAGCGGGATCGAGATCGAGAGAGGGACCGAGAACGAGATCGGGATCGGTCAAGGACGAGGCGGGACAGCGGAGGTGGTGGGCCCCGGGTGCGTCAGCCGTATCCTCATTCGGATCATCCCACGCATGGTCATCAGCCTCACTCCACTCACCCCTCACACCCGGGCTGGGCGCCTCCTGCCTATCCGGGTCCCAGACAATACCGGGGTGATCGGAATCCGAGAACACACGATAAGAGAAGGTAATTTTTTTTTGTAATTTACCGGCGCCTGAAATATAATTTACACTTTAAAAACCTACCAAAAATAACTCATAAGCCTTGACAATTTAAATATTTTATTTTAATTATAACCCATAAAATAGTGGATTTATAATTTTTAGCAGGTTTGGCGGTTATCCACCCATGGGAGGGCCTTACAGTGGTTACTACGACGGGGCGACGATGCCGGGCAGCATTGGCTTTCCTCCCGTGAGGCCATACCCCGAAGACTGGCGGGGCTATTCACAGCAGGAGTACCCCTACGATGACCGAGAGTATGAACGAGAGGTGTATCGAAGGGACTACGACAGACGCGCCCCACCAACATAGTGCACGAATTAGCGATCTTGGACGCTTTGTAAATACCTGTAAATAAAGTAGCCGTTAGACATCTCTTTCCACGGACACTGGTTTAACCGTAAAGTGTAAGTGACTACTACAGTGCTGTGTTTTATCTAAGTGTTAACTAAGAGAGGAATTGGACCTGAGTCAAGAATTATGATAATTGATGAATTTGTAAGTAAGACTGTATAGTAAATTTATTTATTACCGAGTCTGTCGATTAGATGTACAGATTTCAATGGATACCATTAATTTTATATTGTTTCAATTGTGTTGCCAATCTATCCAATTAATATTTTTTTATCTCGTGTATTTATTTGATGACTCAATTTTATGGATTCTTGACAAGTGATATATTTCAGATATACTTCAGAGTCGACTGTATAATTTAGAATACGATAGCTTGTTTCCAAATAAAATAAAATCATGCGCAACTCTGAAATGTGTATAATTATTGTAACAAAGACGAGAATCACAAAATGTTATCGTTGCATTTTACTAGTGCACAGGAAAGAGCTTTCATTTCTCATACATGCATTTCCGAGTCCAAGGGCTCGTATGGTCCTATTTTTATACAAATATGTAAAATCTTTCTCTGTTACATAAAATTGAATGTAATAAGTGAAAACGTCTTAATATGGTGTTAACCATGATAATATACTTATTAAAATTGTTAATGTGATTTATTTACTTTCCTTTTCCATCACACTTCAATGTAATCAATTATTCCATCAAAAGTCCGAAGTTGTTACTTTTATAATAAATAAAAAGTTTTTTACTTCAGACAAAACAATCGATACATTAATATATGTTAGTAACAAAAATATTTTACAAGAGAGTATTTATTATTTAAAAACTTTTTGTGGTTTTCAAAAGGTTTGATAATGAGAAACTAACTTGTTGACACGACGACGTTTATTCTTGTGACAGATTTTTCTAATATAGAACAGTCGGGCTTAACAACCATCGTTAGCTTAACCATAAAAAGTTAGGTAAAAATATACTTACTTATATATACAGGGATACAGAGAAATGATAAGCGGATGTTTCCATTTTCTTCAAAACTTCACTCACCAAGGCAAGTATGCAAAACTGCAAATTAAAGGTTATTTAAATATAATTAGGGAGAAAATAAGTGAACTAATCAATAACCAAAGCAGAGGAATATACACGAAAATCAAGAATATAACTTGTGTGTTTCTAGAATAGAAGTGAATGCTGATTGGCCATTTTATGTTACAAAGATGAAACAAGCAAAAAATAATGTATTGACAGTTTTAAAACGGCTTGCTTTTTATTCGTTAAATATATTTTGGTAACCAAGCCTCGTGAAACAGTCGAGCATTTTCACGATGCCTCGACTGATCGCTATTTATCAATGATTTTAGCGCATGCGTACTGCTTATTGTTTTAAAGCTGTACATAGGTCTGTCTATGATGTGCTTTTGTTAATAAAATCGCCAACATATGGTATTTATTATCTTATTGGTGGTTTCTAATAATCAGTTCTGCAAAGTTTTGTAAGAATCAGTGTTATTTTTAGAAGGTGTTTTTCTCTATTAATTAAATTAGAACTCTTGAGTAATGGATGAACAATATTTTATCGATTAGAATACCTGCTGCACTGCTGCCTGCTGCACAGAATATTCAATTAGTTATCAAATATTATTCGTGAATATTAGTTTTGATTATAAGTAAATGCAATATAAATTGAGCTGCCGTGCAAATACAACATAAGTATTGTATTTTCCAGGTGTAATGTTCGTAAAATTGAATAGTAGAATTGTATAGTAGAGGACGTATTAAATTTAAATAGACCATGTGGGGGAAGCAATTGACTTTAACCGTGTTGATATCAACAACATTCGGATGCTATCTATTTCCTAGCGGTAAGTTTATTCGATAGAACAACGACTGTCTATTATGCCTTTAATTAAGGTTCTAACTGCAATAAAATATACTTAAACTTAAAAATGTTTCGTAGATGGTATTATTTGTTACAGTCTGTTGATGTGTTGTGGCAGACGTGCCGGATCCGTGCCGTGGAGTGACGTGCGGGCCTGGAGAATTATGCAGACCCACATCTGATGGACGGAGTTACATTTGCGAGTGCCCTCCCTCCTGTCCAAGCTATGGGGACCACGATGGTGCTCAACCACTTTGCGGTAGTGATGCAAGGGATTACAACGGTGAATGTGAGATGCGGCGTGCTGCGTGCGAAGCAAACACAAATATAACTTTTAAATATTACGGAAAGTGTGGTGAGTTTTTCATAGTTAATTAAGCACCTCTTCTGCTATTTCAAGATGTACTGGCTTCGTACAAGTCGCTGTTTTATAATTTTGGATGTACTTAGGTGCATATTATTTAGCCTTAAATTTAGTAGGTATCTTAAGCTGAGCGCTTCAAAAATATTTATTAAAATATAACGACAGAAAACTGACTATACGTTTAATATATTATTTTTTCTATCTTTCTTCAGATCCTTGCGCAGGCGTTACCTGTCCTGATCCAGAAGTTTGCCAGTTAGACGAGAAGAGATCTCCTTCCTGTAGATGTGCAGAGCCCTGTCCCTTAGAATTTTCTCCCGTTTGTGCTTCTGACGGCAAAACCTACTCGAATGAGTGTCAAATGCATAGAGAGTCCTGTCGAGCTCGGAAACAGTTAAAGATTATATTTAAAGGACAGTGCAGTTCAGGTAATATCGTCTTATGATTGTAATATATTGATTTATACATAATCATTACCAGTTACAAGGACACTGTGAAGGACATTTCAATTGACATGGTTTGCAGTAAAATCACAAGAAAATATCTATCTATCCCACCATGTAAAGTGATACTTAAGAAAACCCTCTCGCTCCTGGTGTTCTTTCTCACCAAAAGTAATTTATGTGGTAGGTGTGAATCCTTGTGCGGAGGTGGAATGTCGTCATGGCGCGGAATGTCGAGTTGAAGGCAGCGGCGCAGTGTGCGCGTGTCCGCCACCCTGCGAACCTGTATTACGGCCTGTGTGCGGTTCGGACGCACGCACACACGACAGCGAATGCGAATTGCGACGAACTGGATGTCTTCTCGGTAGAGAGCTGAAGGTGCTCCATGCTGGAGCTTGTGGTAAGTGTGCTTACTTTTTGCAACGTATATATTGGAACTAAAATGTAATTTGATACATATGTAGTATTACTTTTTTGGTCTGGTACAGACAGACATTACTACTTACAACAATCAAACACGACTCTAGCACTAATATAGTACACGTAGACGCATATGCTGGTCTGAAGCACATTTAGAGTTGGATTGCCATTGGATTGTTACCATTTTGACTATCTATCAAACTTTTAGGATCAAATGGAGTATGTGCAGACCGTATATGTCCTAATGGCGGAGAGTGTGTGTCCTCTGGTGGTCGCGGTGTTTGTAGATGTCCTCGCTGCTCTAATGAGTTTGCGCCGGTTTGTGGATCTGATGGAATTTCATATGGAAACAGATGCAAATTGCAACTGGAAGCCTGTAGACATCGACGAGACGTCCAAGTACTATATGACGGGCCCTGTAGTATGTATTAATTATAATAAAAATAAAGTAATTTTTAGGTACAATTCCCGGTCAAGAGTTGTTCTCTTAAAGTTAGTTTTTGCAATAGTTATAATAGTAATAATCAAACATTAATAAACACGTCTAGGGCAAGTTTTAAACAATGGTACACACACCATATTAAGCATCTAGGCTTATTTAATAATAAGAAGTTAATTGATTTTCTACTCTTCAAACTAAACTTTTTAGTTAGTTAGTTAAAAATATAAATAAGCTCGGTATAAATAACACTGTATAAAGATTTTTTTTGAATAAAAATTGTTAATATTTTCAGACGGCTGCGAGAATAAAAAGTGTGACTTTTATGCTGTGTGTGAAAGCGATGGTGTGTCAGAAGCAAGTTGCGTATGTTCTAAGCACTGTGAAGAAGGCACTGTAAGTATTTCATACCACAACGTATAACAAAACAATTAAAAGTATACGATACGTTTTTTTAAAGTATCTCTTATAAATACAATGACTTATTATAAAAAAACTGTCGTGAAATTGGTCTTGTCTGTTGTGTTTAGAGGAGATTTAGTTATACAAATCCGAGTATTACTAATTACTATATAAAGTAAAAGTTTAAAATTTAATTAAAGGAAACAGAGGAAGTATGTGGAAACTTCAATCAAACATATAGCAGCGTCTGTTCTCTTCGAAATAAAGCTTGCCGTGAAAAGAAACGTATTTTTGTGAAGCATATGGGGTCTTGTGGTAAATACATTTTTTTAAGACGCTTTGAATATATCTAACTATGTATTTTAATTCTGTGTTTACTTTTTACAGAATCTTGCCAGAATGTCCAATGCCCCAACGGTATGTGGTGTTCCCGAGGGAAATGTGCGTGTGCGGGCCACTGTGAGAATGGGGCTCATGAACCAGTCTGTTCCGATACAAAAAGGACTTTTCCAAATGAATGTTTCCTACAACAGGCCGCTTGTGAAGCCAAAATGAGAGGAGAATCGGCCATACGAGTTGCGTATTATGGAGAGTGCTCGGAAGCGATGGATGATAATGGGAATTCTGGTATGTTCATACATTTTGTTTGATTTGATTTGTATCGGCTAACTGGGAAGTAAGTTTTTGGAGCCTAATTTGATAGGCTCTATCAACCTAACCTTTATAACATATTCGCAAACTTAATCGGGTTTGCGAAGATATATCCATCTTTCTGTAAAAAATATTATTCCTATTGTATTGTAATCTGACAGTTGATAAAGCTGGCTGTGCGTGAAAAGTAATTTTTCAATTATCAACAAAATACTAAATAAATAAAACATGTTTTATGTCGCCAAAACACTTCATTGCAGGCAACAAAACAAGTTTAAGGGACAACAATGATATCGTTCACGGGACTGACACATCAAAGGAAGCCACTGGAGCCGTATGCGCAAGAGTTCAGTGCGCATATGAAGCAACATGCGCCGTAGATGGTAACGGACAACCGCGATGCGCATGCTTATTCGACTGCGCCGCAGCAAGCGCTATTTCCGCACCGGTTTGCGCGTCAGATTTGCGCCTCTACCCCAATCTGTGTCACATGAAACTTGAAGCATGCCGCCGACAAGAAGACCTGCGATTACGGCCCTTGGCATTATGTCGCGGTTTGGAGGTGAGTTATGATTTGTAGGTTTAAAAAGGCATTAAGTAATATTGATAAGCCCAAGTTTCCCAACGAATGTGAGCTAATGAAGTCGAGATTAAAATTCCATATTAAAATTGTTATCAGTTCCGACCTTGCGGTGATGACGAGCCGCTGACTGATGCTGACGGACGGATAATGGACTGTGGGGGTGGACCGCATCGTAAAGACTGCCCTGTGGGTAGTTACTGCCATCACACGGCAAAGGCAGCTAGGTGTTGTAAAAAAGGTATATTTCCAAAAAGTTTCATATAAGATAATTAAAGAGTCTATTTAATGTATCAAATCTATTTTATAAATCATCTGTAGACTGTATATAGTCCTATTTTTGGCAGATAAAGGTATAATTGAGAAGAAAGCCTGTCAAGAATCGTGGTATGGATGCTGTTCCGATGGTATCACACCAGCAAAGGGACCGAGTGGAGTAGGGTGTCCATCTCAATGTGGGTGTCATCGTCTTGGTTCAGAAAATGAGCAATGTGATGGTGAAGGCCAGTGTATATGCCGACCTGGTGTTGGGGGACAGAAATGTGATAGATGCGAGCCAGGCTATTGGGGTTTACCACGCATTGGGACTGGGCATACGGGTTGTATACGTGAGTATTTTTGTATGTTTAATATGTCCAGTCAAACATACGTAAACGTCACTTGCCGTTTGTATGTAATGTAACCCAAATACAGTAATAATTTATATAGTGAAAACCATGACCGAGAAAGAAACCTTGGAGACTGCGTGCGAACGCCATCTCTGAGATTTACTAGTAAAGTAAATCTCAGAGATGGCGTTAAACGCAAATTTGATAAAGATACGAACTTATTATTCTTTATTATACGAAAGTGTTTAAGCTAAAATTTGCTTATATTATCTTTAGCTTGCGGATGTTCAGCGTTTGGTTCGGTGCGCGAAGATTGCGAACAAATGACAGGGAGGTGCGTTTGTAAGCCTGGTATTCAAGGTCAAAAGTGTACTGTTTGTTCTAACCACGAACATACTCTTGGACCAAGGGGATGCTTTGATCGTAAGTATGGAGTTTGATTTTTCGGTTTTTAGCATCTTTCCTGACTTTGTTCTTTGTTTTTTTACGATGTGGGATTTAGGTTAACCTATCAAATATAGCTGTAAATTAAATTTTAAAAAATCTAAATATTTCTATATTCAGTTTCATAAAATCTTTAGTTTGCGTTTGACAAAAAAATATTTAACACAATATGTGTAAGTTAATTTCGTTGTTTTATACAGTGTACACTCTATGTAACGTCAATCGATTTAACGACAATACAACGTCATAAAATGCACAATCCCTTCAGCGTCGTTATATAAAATTTACACTGTATTGGAACTTATAATGTAGTAATAGAAAATTCTATGATAACCCTAAATATTCTTTTAACAGCGGAGTCAACTCAGCTACCTGCAACTAACTGCGAGTATATGACGTGCTATTTTGGCGCTTATTGCGTAGTGCGGAGTGGTTTGGCCACTTGCGAATGTCCAACAATGGAATGTAAAAAAGATCAGCCCGCTGTATGTGGAAGCGATGGACGCACATACCTGTCGACATGTCATTTAAGGGCCCACGCATGCAGAACCCAGTCAGACACTGTGGTACAAGCATTCGGTCCTTGCGCAGACACACCCAGCGTCCGACGAGGTAGTCGATCTATTGTTAACAGTAGCCGCTCGATTCAGAAGACATACAATGCTTCGATAACCAACGATACCGGCAAACCCGACAGTCCAGAACCCCAAACCTGCGTTGATTTGCTCCCACCTCTCGAGTACCGCTAGAATTCGCTAGTTGCACTATAATTGATTAATAGAAATATTATTTCTTTATTATATTCGCAGAAAATTTACGCACAATTCACACTGTGCAGATAAAAAGTGATATAACAAGTAGTTGCAGTAAAAAATCAAAGAATTATTTCGAGTATGAGGACGAGCAATTTGGTACGAACGATGTGGATGACGTGTATCCCGTAATGTATGAGGAGGATTTCTACGAACACGAAAACAGTTTGTATTCGGCGCCATTGTTCGATGGGCGTGCTCGTATGACAGCTGGGATTTTATTACCGTCTAAACGATTCGATATATGGGCCGAAGTGTCTGCCGTGTGCAGCAAAGGCACGTTAATGAGCGCCTCAGGCGTGAGAGATTATTTATGGTTGGGTATTATAGATGGCAAGGCCGAAATGCGTTTCGATGCCGGTAGCGGGCCTTTGGAGCTCCGTTCTGGGAAGGTGAATATTGATAACAAGTCTAAATTATTGGCGCGGAGGTACAAGAAGGATGCGATGTTGAATGTCGGGAGCATTACTGCGAGGGGGACGACTCAGGGAAGAATGAGCTCGCTCGATGTGGATCCATACATTCATATTGGACTGCCGCCGATAAATGACACTTTGTAAGTACCTGACTTATTAAATTATTTGAAAATATAATGAGTTGTCGACCGATCATTATATATAACTAGTACTATATAAAAATTATCAAAATATAAATATAGGTTTTGCGAATTATTAGGATAAAGGAAAAACTAATATGCGCACATGTATGTTGTTCGAACTGCATTCATAACAAATTGTCGGAAAAAATGTATTTAATTCTTTAACTTTTTTATTATTATTATACTTAGTCTGGCCATAAATACTGTTACTATTCAAAAAAAGAAAATATTACGTTTGAATTTGGAATCTGTCATTTTTATATGATTGCTTGATGTGTTTTCTTATTTTCGCGCCATTATATTGTTAAATATTTTGTTATATTAAAATGGAGTGGGGTGATAAAGAGAACCGAATCGCTGTGATTGCCTTACATAAAGTAGGTATGGAGAAAAGTGCAATTTTTAAAACCCTCCACCCGCTTGGTATTAGTCAAATGTTTGTTTACCGGGCTATTGATAGGTACAATGATACCTCCTCTGTTTGTGACAGAAAAAGATCTGGCCGTCCACGTACCGTTCGTGTGAAAAAGGTGATTAAAGCAGTTAGGGAAAGAATTCGAAGAAATCCTGTCCGTAAGCAAAAGATTTTATCTCGGGAGATGAAGATAGCTCCTAGAACCATGTCGCGTATATTAAAAGATAACTTAGGACTTGCAGCCTATAAGAGACGTACTGGTCACTTCTTAACTGATAATTTAAAGAAGAATAGGGTGGTAAAATCCAAACAACTACTTAAGCGGTACGCAAAGGGAGGTCACAAAAAAATTTTGTTTACGGATGAGAAAATTTTTACAATTGAGCAGTATTTTAATAAACAAAATGACCGTATTTATGCTGGAAGCTCTAAAGAAGCTTCGCAATTAGTAAACAGAGTACAACGTGGGCATTATCCCACTTCAGTGATGGTTTGGTGGGGTGTTACCTATGAAGGGGTGACTGAGCCATATTTTTGTGAAAAAGGTATTAAAACGTCGGCACAAGTTTATCAAAATACCATTCTTGAGACGGTAGTTAAGCCTATAACTAACACCATGTTCAATAACAAAGAATGGTGCTTTCAACAAGACTCGGCACCGGGTCATAGAGCTCGATCCACCCAATCTTGGTTGAAAACTAACGTTCCGGACTTTATCAGCACTGAAAACTGGCCGTCGTCAAGTCCTGACCTAAATCCATTGGATTATGATTTATGGTCAGTTTTAGAGAGTAAGGCTTGCTCTAAACGCCATGATAATTTGGAGTCCCTAAAACGATCCATTCGGTTGGCAGTGAAGAATTTTCCTCTAGAAAGAGTTCGTGCTGCTATTGATAACTGGCCTCAACGTTTAAAAGACTGTATTGCAGCCAATGGAGACCACTTCGAATAAACATTGTATATTTTTAATAGTTATATATTGATGTATTAAACTAACTCACTATGAAAGGAATAAATGTTACGTATAAAAAAAAAATCGTGCTTTTCTTTATAACAATATTTATGGCAAGACTAAGTATAATTAAGCTTGAGACTTACATTAGAATACAGAGTGTCGTATGAATGTATTTTTGACATATTTTAATATACATATATCTACGAGTCGGATTAACATTTCATAGAAAAAGTAGTAAACTTACAAATCATATTAAAACTTACCATTATTAAAATCAGGTTATCCAACATCGGATTCCCTGGGTTCGTGGGATGCGTTCACCGACTAAGGGTGAATGGCCGTGACGTGATTCCGCCTTCCCGGGGTATGTCTGTCACTTCTAACGGCCTACGTGCGTGCACTCCGGAGAATCTTGCTCAGTTAGTATGTCCCTAATGCATCCAAATCATGCTTTGTCAAAGAAATTTAAAAAAATGTATTTTATTAAAAACGTGTTTGTATATGTGTTTAATAGTTTATTTCGTTTAAAAAAAAATACATTAATGCAAAAAATGTTCTGCATGCTATTTGAGTGAATTACAAAGCATTTGATTCTTATTATTCTCTATTATATACGTAAAATTAGAACAATGATAAGAGTAAAGATATACCGTTTTATTTTTTTAATAATAGATCTAAACTGCTGTAATATATATTGACGAAAACTTAATAAGTGTGGATTTATAAATTATTCGTTACATTTTTTAATAATGTTAGGTAAAGGTTTTAGTCGTTAAAAACTTTAACATATCTACGAAATTTTACGAAATATTAACTATTTTTAAAAATTAATCTGCATGGAACAATTTTGTGAAATAATGTTTGGAACTATTAAAGTTTATAATTACATGGTTTATTATTTCATTTACACTCGACTAAATCCCTGTCACTTATTTCGAAGCTGGGCCATTATTTTCTTATCTGAATTTCTCCTCTTATTCCCTTTATAAACCCTCTTATCGCTATCTCCTTCATAAAAGCCGGGCCTTCCAAATTTAAATCTATTTTATTGTCGAGCGGACAACGTGAAGCAAATCGTAAAAACTGTTATTTACAAAAATTCTATTGTCCATACTTAAATTACGTCTATCGTAAAATATTGAACAAACAGATAAAATGGCTCTCACAATAAATTAAAATTGTACATTTTAAATGTATATATTTAAAGTACATCTATCCGTTTGTTGAGAGATTTTGGTAAATTCCATCTTTCTTCGTCTTGACGTCTCGCTTCGAAGGTCGGCGGTCCTGAGCAAAGACTTAGTGGGCCGGAACCCGTCCAAGATATTTTAAGCAGACATCTGTTAACTCGAACGCTTGGACATAGACTTTAGTTAGTTATAAGATTCTACGCCTACCTTAAACCATAGATTACTTAACCGAATTATGCGCAAGCTGAGTTGTAATCTGCCATATTTAGTACTTACGGTAACTACTGAAATGACTAAGGTATGTAAACCATCAAGGTATATCAGACAGGTTTAAAACCTTTCATTCAATATTATACAAAATGAAGCATAAAGCTTATAAATATTTTACAAATATTTTATCCCATTACCATTACAGTTGAATAGGTATCGAGTTTCAAGTGCATTTCGTTTGGGTTCACTGTGCGCCTCTTAAAAAACCTTCATCTTATTGCCACCATCAATTTTTACGATCAATATGAATATTTTACGACTAGTGAAAGTTCTCATATTTGGTGAGCTCAAGTGCCACTTAACATTACCGGCAGGTACCAAATGTACACCACTCAAGCGGAAGCATTAATTTTGTCATAACAATCGCTCTACTCGCTCGCTCTTCCAAGGTTTAATACAGCTAAAAGCCCCATTCATATCTTTACCCTACCACTTTTTTAATGTGTCATCTTGATGTATTTTATCAGAGCGTAATTTTATCACGCTATTACTCATTGCTTTTGAAACTCGATATGTTTTGGCTTATTTCACATTTTGTCGCCTCTTGCGCGTTTGTTTAAACTCAGTTCAATTTTCGAGAAAGCAAATCAAGTGGGGGACATATCAATCCTTGGAATTATCTGTGCTTCATCCGTCGCCCGAATAAACACCGCTTTGTGGACAGTGCCTATGTTTCAATAATTTGTGTAAAGAATGTAAGACATGCATATTGCCTTACAATCTTTTGAGCAGAGAATTTCGCACAAGATGTAAAACAATTGACGGTGTGAAACACACGAACACTATTGTTGTCAAATACGCCATTTATATACTTAGTCTTGCCATAAATATTGTTATAAAGGAAAAGCACGATTTTTTTTTTATACGTAACATTTATTCCTTTCATAGTGAGTTAGTTTAATACATCAATATATAACTATTAAAAATATACAATGTTTATTCGAAGTGGTCTCCATTGGCTGCAATACAGTCTTTTAAACGTTGAGGCCAGTTATCAATAGCAGCACGAACTCTTTCTAGAGGAAAATTCTTCACTGCCAACCGAATGGATCGTTTTAGGGACTCCAAATTATCATGGCGTTTAGAGCAAGCCTTACTCTCTAAAACTGACCATAAATCATAATCCAATGGATTTAGGTCAGGACTTGACGACGGCCAGTTTTCAGTGCTGATAAAGTCCGGAACGTTAGTTTTCAACCAAGATTGGGTGGATCGAGCTCTATGACCCGGTGCCGAGTCTTGTTGAAAGCACCATTCTTTGTTATTGAACATGGTGTTAGTTAAAGGCTTAACTACCGTCTCAAGAATGGTATTTTGATAAACTTGTGCCGACGTTTTAATACCTTTTTCACAAAAATATGGCTCAGTCACCCCTTCATAGCTAACACCCCACCAAACCATCACTGAAGTGGGATAATGCCCACGTTGTACTCTGTTTACTAATTGCGAAGCTTCTTTAGAGCTTCCAGCATAAATACGGTCATTTTGTTTATTAAAATACTGCTCAATTGTAAAAATTTTCTCATCCGTAAACAAAATTTTTTTGTGACCTCCCTTTGCGTACCGCTTAAGTAGTTGTTTGGATTTTACCACCCTATTCTTCTTTAAATTATCAGTTAAGAAGTGACCAGTACGTCTCTTATAGGCTGCAAGTCCTAAGTCATCTTTTAATATACGCGACATGGTTCTAGGAGCTATCTTCATCTCCCGAGATAAAATCTTTTGCTTACGGACAGGATTTCTTCGAATTCTTTCCCTAACTGCTTTAATCACCTTTTTCACACGAACGGTACGTGGACGGCCAGATCTTTTTCTGTCACAAACAGAGGAGGTATCATTGTACCTATCAATAGCCCGGTAAACAAACATTTGACTAATACCAAGCGGGTGGAGGGTTTTAAAAATTGCACTTTTCTCCATACCTACTTTATGTAAGGCAATCACAGCGATTCGGTTCTCTTTATCACCCCACTCCATTTTAATATAACAAAATATTTAACAATATAATGGCGCGAAAATAAGAAAACACATCAAGCAATCATATAAAAATGACAGATTCCAAATTCAAACGTAATATTTTCTTTTTTTGAATAGTAACAGTATTTATGGCCAGACTAAGTATATAGTAACTTTTATAAAGCGTAAATAAAACCGTATGTAATTTCAGCGTTTGAATACGCTCGTCCTGAAGCTTGAAATATCTCTAACATAATGACTTGTTTAGTGCATTTTCACAGAGAGGGCCTAACACGCGACATTGTTAGAATTTTCAAACGGGTTAATATCAAGAGAGGTTGTGGAATGTTTAATTACCGCTGTGACATCCAACGGGATGCTTGACGCCACCCAAACCGTTATTTATATTCATGCAAATGTCGCTCGTTGCGCGTACATTTAGGCTATGTCTTTAAATTGTTTAAATATCTTTTTCAAAGATACTACCAAATTCTATAATATGTAATACAATACCTCGAATCAAGAAATTCTGGACTTTATTACGTGAATTTGACTTATTCGAACGAATGACGAAACGGGGAACTTAAATGTATCCTATTAAGAGGTATAATATAATTATTCAGACGTAATAGTAAAATCCTATTTCTACAGTTAGTAAATTTCAAATATAAGCTACTCACTTTAATCTCATAGATTTCACTCTCTACAGTGAATTATCGCGAAAGCTTCGACAATTATTTACAGCGTACCGAGCCGAAATTACAACACGATGTTCTGTGGGCTTTTATGTTTATTCACAGGTTATTATTCCGTAGCGGATTATTTGAAAATGCTCACCCGTATATCACATGCTTTGGTGGCAGAATGTAAAAGTAATCGCGGTGAACATGTCGGAAATTATCCTGTTGTAGGCTTAGTGTGGTTATTCGTGCTCGTTTGTAATGCTCACACAGAATGCATTATGGACTTTAGACTAACTCTCCGATATGTGTGACATACCAACATGATGATTAATATTGCCACAGACTAGCCTATTTACTAATGTGTTTTGATTGATAGATACAGATAGTGGTATACATTAATTGCTAGTTTATTTAAGAAGTACTACTACAGAGTTAGTAATGAACATATAAGTCGTTTTACGAAATATTTGAGTACATGCTTAATAATAGCAACTAATATGTATAAAAGGTAGGCCGGCTAGACAAAATTTTAAATATATTTCTAAACCATGAAAATAAAATCATCCTTGCCTTGGGTTGCCTGGAAGAGATCGCTTATCAGCGATAAGGCCGCCCGTTGCTCTTATATATATACTAAGTATTAACACCCACTGTTTAAGTGCAATAAGTTTAAGTAAACTATTATATTATAGGGACTATTAATCTTTCTGTTATAAAAGTTAAGTTAATGAGTGAAATCGAGAATATTCAGATAACATGACACTTGTATCCATAAATAACCTGCCATCAGGTAAGGCGTTATCGGGAGTAACAAACGGCAGCCATTATTACCACTGTTATTACGTTCAAAATGACTCGCTTTAGGAAAATGTGGATAGTAATGTAGCCGCGACTTTGCAAATGTGTTAAAAATCGTAATAAAGCGTTAATTGCGTCAATGGAAAAAGTTCAATTTCAGAATTTAATAGAATGAACAGCTGTGAAGCGGAGATATATTAAAATTACAATCTTGTATTTTGGCAAACGAAATATTTAATTAAATTTTAATTGGCCATATCTTGAAAAGGTTCTTTAATATATAAAATAAAAAATTACTAATTATACAAGTACACATATATTTATCTATGCTGAAAAGATACATCAAAATATACCGACGGTGTCATAAATTTACAGATTTTAATTGCAATTTACTAGAGAGCCTTTTGTAGGCATGAATTTAAATTCAATGGCCCTCATGTGTTACGTGGTTGTGATGGATTTTGTATTATATTACGTTTGTAATTACTTTATGTTATTTTGGAATTGGAATTTGAAAAGTCCGAATCTAGAGGGGATGATGCTTAAACAATTGCGTATTAAAATTTCGTTAAGACATTGGTGTCTTATATCTCTTATTGTTACTTTAGATGTTATACAGCCTATATGTCAATATATAGGCTCATGATAGTTACCTATGAAAATTATGCTATAAGTATTATGTTGGTAATTTAAATATAAGATATATATTGACTCAGCATTCCTCTCTAAGGGAATCCTAGCGTCATACCTTATGAGTAAACATAAAATTAATGATATTCATAATTTGTTTAACCATATATTAACATAACGTGTATAAACACCTTTAGGCCGAGGCAAATTGATTTTTGATGTCGCCTCTTACGTCGCGATAATTTTCTCCGCGGTCTGCCGCCTCATTTACTTACAAAAACTTATTTTGTCGGTAAACATTAATAACGTTATATAAAAGGAGCCATCTAAAGTTATTATCCGTTGATAAATTAAATTATTAATTTCACCTCCGACTTTTATTCGTTAACTACGCTGTCCCTTTTTTTATTAAAAATTTTGAAAGATTTTATGGATACAAATATACGATATGTATAATAATCTCCAATACAGAACATCGTCTCAGGACGCAACATAACTAACATTGCTTTAAAAAAACAACATCAATTTTAAAATGTGCTTGCACTGTTTCTTTGATCAACATCCTTTAACTTGGCTCTTATAACAAGCCTTACTCGTAGTATTAGCCGTAGATATATTGATTGATATTATCCTATTACCAAGTGTCTTATATCATGTTATTATAATATTGCTATCGTTGTAGAACAGCACCAATCAGTATGTAAATATGTGGGGTAAGTGAACGATCTGGAGTGAGTGGGTGCGCCAGCGCGCAACAGCCTCCGGCGTGTTCTGCGCCCGTGCGCACGCTCCCATCGCTTCGATACCAGTTCTAGTACACAATTTATCTTGTCTACAATAAACATGTAACTTTGTATTGTGTGAAATGTTGTTTTATCTAAACACAAAATGCGGTTCGCGGTAAACTTTGTGCTACTGACATTCACGCTCAATGCTGTGAACGCGGCGCAATTTTCGGTATCCCCGATCCCCTACGGACGACATCGTCACGCGCTATCTCCATGCCACACAAATGTCACTCACGATAAGGTGTTATTAAAACGTGTCAGTCTTATATCGAAATATATATTTACGGGAAAAGTGCACGGTGTAACTAAAAGAAATACCACTCGAATATATACAGTCAATATACGTCGTGTTTTAAAAGGCGATCTGAATGACATTGGTGTTACGGTTGGGTTCGGTAAAGCGGCGTCGCTACGATTCAGTGATGCTACAATTTTAGTGCAAAGTTCGATAGACTGGAAATGTCGACCTTTACGTGTGCGTACGTATGCTATATTTTTAACTGAAAGGAAGGGCGGCAGGATTGGAAACCTAGTCGGACTGAAGTTAGTTATGGAGCCCGTATTGCTAACGCTACGAAATATAGAGATCATAGAGGCTGCTGTCAAAGGTAAAGCTTTTTTATTTATGATGCGATACGATAAATATACACACGAACATTTTTGAGTGACTTATTACCTCTGAGTTTCCACTTAAAAAAATGCAACCTTCGACTATCGACTTTCACTTCGTTTTTTTTATTCAACTTAGACAACAGAGACGATTACTTTGAAAAATGTAGTGATTTTCAAATACCGAGGCGGATCTAACGCGGCAGAGACAGCTCGCAATATCAAGCTTTCATGATAGTACCTTCGAGTTGAAGACCGCCCACACAGGTGTATCGATGAATTGAAAGAGATGGTAGAAATCGATCCGAGCCAAACTACTTAGGAATTAGCGGCATGGTTTAACATTACCTTATTTTATTATATATTTTTACCTAACATATTGACACAAATTCACTAAAAAAAATATTTTTAATGGATGCCATGATTTGTCTAATTTACAGAATGACAAGCCTTTTTGAATCGGTACAAATCAGCAATTTCATACTGTAATTCCTTATATGTATTTTTCATCATTAGACTATAACAGCTATGTCCTATTACACGGTTTTTTTATTTATCTAATTATTATACCTAAGTTTCTATAATATAATTATATTATATTATATTATTTACCGCTATTTACTCTGTTGTTATTAACAAAGGAAATCGCGTTCATCAACCAATGTTTACGCTTATAACGAAGGATAAGAAATTGATTAGAATAATTATAAAAGCGACCGTATCAAGCCATTTAAGTGAGAGTTAATGGAAACGCTGGCAGTTTAACGGGAGCGTAACAACGCACCTAGCGTTGTGAGCAAACAAGTAGGCGGCAATTAGTTGAAGGGCGGGACAAGCGTCAAAGTCGTTTGCGATGACGGAAAACTTATTGCGCTTATAGTATAGGACAATTTAATTACTGTTTACTCAAAACGTAACCCTCTTACAATTTCATTAATTATTATTATTTTTAAGTACGAAACAACTGACTGCCGCAATTAACTGTTCAAAACCAACAAAAAATATAATCCAATACTTACTTAAATGTGCTCTTCATTCCGTTAAGCCCTGATCCGAATATGATTACACATATCAACAATCGTAACTTTGCACCAGTAAGTGACATTTTTAGCAAGATTAAGTGTGTTTGTAATAAGGTATGTTACCTTTAATTTATAGATTTTTTTACATTTTAGTTTTTGCTTTTCTTCCCGTGGCGTTTTTATTGTTTCTGTACTTGTGACTGTGTATATAACATATTTTATCTGTGAAACATGTTTAGGATGCCTCTGTACTTTTGTCATATATCTTTTTCTGTTATTGTATTTTTGTGATGTTTCGTTTCCGTAAATAAATAAATAGACAGTGGAATTATATAAGCGGTTATAAGATTTTTTAATATTTCATATCTGGTTTTAAACAAATAGGATGATAAACTGGTAACCTTACCTAATACGTATATGTGTACCTAATTAGCCTCATGAAGGGGTTACTATTTAAGATCTGCAGATTATAATATACAAGTATGAAGCCAGATGGTATAAAGCAATGTTGAGTAGGCGGTTAGGAAATTGAATCGATTGTTAGCCTACACCTAATGTAGGTTGTAAAATTATGATGCCTCTTCACAAATTACCTTCATACAATTTATTTTTAATTTGCCCCTTTCCATTGACTGCTTGCGGAACTTGAAACAAATGATTGTACCTACGTATATATATTTTCGCCTCGCTTACTTTTAAGTCTATAATAAAACGTTTTGTAGTAAACTGCAGAATAGTAACTTGGTAGTTTGTGCTTGACAACATTGTAAGATTTTGTTTTGGTTTTTATATTGAACCACAAACTTATTTACACTAAGTGTTTTTCATTGACCTTACACTTTACATCAGAAAAGTTCACAAATTTCCAACATTAAAACAATCCTAATGATATATTACACATACACTTTAGCAAATTCAGCTTGATAATAATACATGTAGGCGTAATAAAACATTTCTGGGAAGGTTTACAGGTCCGTTTACGACAGCATCTCATCCAGTATAAACTGGAGATCTGACAATGACTTATTTGCCGAGTTATAAAAACCTCCTCAGAACATTTTATGTTTATTTCGCTCTTATATTTCACACGTCGTCTTTACTTAGATTATAAGGAACATAACGTATGAGTCGACTGTATTTAATGTTCAAAGTTGATCCCGACCGTGTCTTCTATGAAGCAGTATATTTTAAGAATTAATATATATTAAGTAGTTGTAAGTTATGACTATAAAATCACAAATTTCTTTTAAATACAGTAAGGAATTCAAATATGTAGTTATATTTATGTAAGAACATATAAATCTAACCCCTTATAAACCAAATATTTTTATACACCTTATTTGTTAGCTAAAAAATTAAGAGGCGTTATGTCTTTTTACGTAACGCATAATTCAACGAAACTATATAATACAAAGAAAATAGTTAGAAATTTCAGTGTAGCGAAGTGAGCATTATCATATTCATGAGCAACTAGAAGATAATCAAAATATTAGTAAAAGTAGTGAGCTTAATGTCTAAACTTTGCAGGTCATTAAAGTTGATGATGGAGTTCGTTTCAACTTGGTTTCGCAACTTCAGATCCTTTGGGAACGCAACACCACCCAGACTCAAGCAACCGAATAGTTTTTGTTATGAAAGTTTTTCAATTTGCTTAAATTGATCTTTTTTATCAGACAGATTGAATCAACCGGTCGTTTATTTTAAATCGAATTGTAAAACAACACTTTAATGAGTGGTAATAATTGACTTGTCTCCATTTTAAATGGTCGAAAAAACTTGACGAGCCGAGCGTTGGATTCAATGAATTTATCGCATATAAATCGGTCTTCCATAATTGTTTATGTGGGATTAATTGTTCGTTTCGGATCGATCGCCGCCGGCGCGCCCCTCTCTCGTATAAATCACTAGCTTGACGTGCGATTCAATTAAAGCTACAACTGACAGAGGCCGCTCAAATGCATAAAATTCATAAAACACATACTTGTAATTTTTAAACGTGCATGCTGTCATAACATGCTTGTGTCAGTGATGAGTTTTGCACGATCTTGAATCGTGGTTACCAATTCATACGGTTGTAGCATACAGTTAATAATAAACAATTTTTATTTGTAGTTTTATCAAGTATACACAAATAAGCTTTGTATTTAATACTTGAATAAGTATAAAATGTTAAATATAGATTTAGAATATTATATTCCAATTAATTGCGGCTTGTTGCTGAGTGAATGCCACGAATATTTCAATTAAGTGTCGGAGCATATGCTGGCAAGTTTGAGTAACGTCTCATCCGAGAGCGGTGGTTAAATCTGCTACAGATAATAAAGTGGACCGTATTTACGACACGCTCCTAGCCAAGTTATCGGTCGATTCGATTAGCCCAATAGAGTTTACTAAGCGCGTCTACAACATCCGAACAAATTACGTCACTATAGGATTACTTTATCTAAAGTTTCGCTTGCAATAAACTGGTGTTTTTTTTTAAATTTCAACCAAAACAATTCATTAGTTCCGCCTCCAATACCTTGATACTGTGAAGTGTCGTTTGGACGCATAAATTGAAAACGGTTTTTATTATTACAGCCACCATTAAAACATTTTACGATTCAGTGGTAACTCCCATTTCAATGTTCCGAAACACGTCAAATAATTAAAACATTTTGGACGGTTTATTTAAATTCTTGTTGTAAATATAGTTAGTTTTTGTTGAAATAGAGATATATGCTGTAATATTCAAAGCAATTTAACGTAAATTTATGATCATTATTCATTCTTACGTCTCAACTTCAAGTTATAAATGTATTAACATTATTACTGGATAAGCCTTTGAAATGTAATGCAATCAGTAATGAGTTGACTAGTAACGTACAATTTAAATAAGTCGTTTCGAAAAACCGAATAAATTAAATATACGTTTGACGGCATTTAAAGTATCGCGACTGTTTTTTAACGAGATACCTCTAGCTCTCCGAAATTACAGCTACGTTTTGTTATTGTTTCTGTTAATCGTAAATTGTTTTACATGAGCTAAACAATTTTATTTATATCATGCCTATGTATATGTTTATTTACAAATCGATTAATTGGAGTTTAAATGCGACACGGCGGTGTATCCGCTTTGTGCGGTTGGGCGCTTTTGCACGAATAGTGTTTTATTGTACCAAAGGATTATTGGAAAATTCGTCAGGCCCGTATATTCTTTTGTTTACTTTAAATAATAAAATTTTGCGTTTTCCTTTGGCAGTTACAATTTATGAATTGTATTAAATTTGGTATTTATTTGTTTTTAAATTTAAATTGAATTCATTGTATGACCAAAATATAATTCATGAATGAATATATTTATTATCTTTTAGTTATGAAATAGCGCAATATAATATTTGGATTGTTAAAGTTATAACATATACAGAAGTAATTAGAATACAATATCACATATTTGCAATAAATTCGTATTGAATTGCTTCAACAATCAATTTTTAAAAATATAATAAAACAATCTGTATACTCTTCAATATTTTAATAACCTACGAAGAGGCATTTCAAGGAATCATAGATCAAACTTGCCGTTTTGTGACTGATCCTAATATGGTTTAAATTGCGTCATATAACGAAAAGAGAATATGAAGCTAGGTCATTGTTATATCTTAGTTTTATGGAGGCAGCAAACGAGCGGTATTGTGTTGAAGCGATCGATTTAAGCGGCGATGCAATATTGTCGAGCAAAACGACTACAAAAGTTGATTGCGCTTTTGAATTGTACGAATACCGTACTTACTTTGTGCCGACATACAATAGCTATCCGCCTTGTATTTTTAGGATTATCTCAATAGATAAACATGCGTGGGAGAAATCCTATCAAAAAGATAATGCTGAAACTTGATATTTATTCCTTAGTTTTCCTTTAGTTGGAACGAATGATCAAAATGAGGCTTTAATAAATAACACATTTTATTAAAAAATGTTTGTTTACGTTAAGAGTGTTAACGTCAAAGTTGGCAAATGGTGCCTTATTTTATGAAAGATATTGACGGCATTTTCTTTATCGAATTTATTAAACTTGTATCTTTGAATGGAAAACTTGACAACTAAGCCAGTGCAAATATGAAATTATCGTATGCCCAGTGCAGTGAACTCTGTGGCCACGGGAGAGCTCATTTTGGTTTGTAAACTTTTATACCTAGCCAAACTGCTTTTGAATTTTGTTGGCCAAATATGCTAGTTAAGAAGTAATATACCCGTAGTCATATTGTTCTGGAGTAAGTTTTGTTATTACAATTGATATTTAGTAAGTCACAATTTGTTTTTATTAGGAAAAGTATGCTTTATGTCTACACTTTAAATCTACTAATCTACCTGGGATAATTTTTTTGGCTTAAATAATACTCGTGAAGGCACCAAACTCCGGGACGCTTTTCAACATTACAAATAATTATAGCCCAAGAAAAACATGAAACCCAAAGTAAGGCTATAAACAAAATATTCTTTGATCCTTATTATACAGCACTTTGAATGAAGTTTACATTGATGTTGTAAGACTTCAGGAAAATTCGTTTACGAAAATATAAAAGTACACGTCACGGCAAAAAAGCCACAGAGGTACGTGATAGGAATAATTTCGTACTTTTATTTAATAGCAGATTACTTATATAGAATACATTTTTATAATATAGGTCTATTGGCATTGTTGGCAGGGTCGCTTTAGCCTTTATGCAAATAACACGAAGAAACCGATCGCGCCCGTACCATCCTTACATCTTTACTAACAAACTTTAACTGCATCAAAAATGTTACGGGTAATTACGGAAAAAGAAAAATTGATAATGATTCAACTTTGAGGTTTACCTACAATACATTAAGTATCGTTTGAGGAAATTCATATCTGCCATTCCTATACTGTTATAGCCATTACCATCTAGATACACTTTCTCCTGATACTTATTTAAATATAATATAATTTATATATTTAAATAGTATCTAAAACATCAGTGATAGTGCATGTTCTTCGCTGCGCTTAGCGCATGCTTTGTAAGTTCTTAAATAACTGTGTCATATATTTCTGTGTTCTTTAGCTCGTGAAATATTTGGGGTTTAATAAAATAGCTACACAAATACTGTAATTGATATCTTAATAAAATATCTTATTGCGACTCTATAATGAATAGTTTCAGCCCACGCGGGCCATTAAGCCCTGAGCCTTCTCAACTTTACATTTCTCTTTCGCGTTTATTCCGTGAAATAATTGACAGCACTGAGCAATTTATCTCTTTGATCCCTTAGCATACGTCACAGTCAATGCGCAAACGCTGCATACCATGCCAAAATGTATTAACGATGCAATCGAACAGGTACATTTTGTTATTTTGATTAAATTTCAAATCAAACGAGGCTTTTAATTATTGTAAGAGTTAACTATTTAATTAATAAAATTTAAAGTACCCTATACAGCTTTATTAGTAATGGCTCTATGCACTAATTCGGACCTTGATACGTATTATCACAACATTGCAAACTTTTAAAGAAATGTAATAGGTGTGTACATAAAAAGGCAAACAGTTTTGAAACCTTCAAGCTAACATCCAAGTTGTTAAAGGTTTTGTAATGGAAATGTGTGTGTAATGTGTCATAAAGTAAATGAAGTTTGCATGTTAGCTATGGCTGTTTAACTTAAACGCTATTAAAAGAGCATCAGTGAGCCGAAGTGGTAGGAACGGGCTCACAACGCAAATACACTGCGTAAAGCTAATTACCATTACGTATGTGCATTATCAAGCTTTTTGCTGCGGTACTTTGACGCTAATTGACTTGTTCGGCTCTTAATTCTTAGCGGGAATTAAGTTAAATCGACATGTTGATTTTACTTATCTGTGATTACGACATTTTCTCACCGAGTATCGATTTGTTACGATGTTTAATTTGATTATAATCTCTTTTGAGTTTAATACATAACATTTTATACCGATATATTATACAGGAATAAATAACGATATAAATGCAGTGTCTCTTATAAAAAAAAACATATTTTAAGAATTTTTGACCACAACAATCTTATATAACCGGTTCTCTGGTCTGTCAATAAATCAACTTTCATATAATTTTTGCAATAATTCATTACCGTTTGCGTGCTTCTTGTTAGGTGATACTTTGTTGACAAACCGCCACGCGTCGCTGCCAAGAAATGCAGTTCAGACCACTCTCTTTAAATACCGTAATCGACATCTTGACATAATTCTAATGATGTATATAGTGGAATCGCGAAATAATTTATACACTTTTTTGAGAAGTTCTAGTTGATTCACTAGCTTACATAATAATAATTTTATTTTACGTAACCAACATGGTTAAAGAAGATGTAAGAAATTTTATGTAATGATAGTATTTGAAAACCTAAAGATGGGGAATTCTTTTACCTTCACCTCAGAGAAAGGAATATTTAAGCCGTCTTTCAGAAAATTGTGGACGCTCTAGCTATCTATATTTTCTTAAAGTTTATTATGATCTATGATTATTATGCAGCTCTCGTAGACCTTATAATACCGTAGATAGAATTTCGTAGCTGCCCCACTCTGTAGCAATTTGTTCGAATTTGTGACTTGACTTTCCGTGCTCGTTTTGTGGCAATCTTTACGGCTAGAATAATAATATAGTCTCATCGAAATGTGTATTATTAGTTTATTAATACATGCCGAATTTCAGTTAGATCTAACCGAAAGCTGTCAGATTCAAATTTTGTTATTGCCGCCGCGGTGCAATTAAAGTTAAGATAATGAAATGGAATATATTCTTAGTTATTTTATAGAATTGAATCAAGTGTGTTTTTTATTTTGTTATAAATATGGGGTATATAACACACATTCTGTTAGTCCCAAGGTAAGCGATTTATACCTCATATTATAGGTATTATTAATTTTTAACACAACTATTTAATATGTCCTTCGTATAAAAGTTGAACGTACCAGGGATCGATCCCCGCTCCTATTTGACAGTCCGGATATGCCAATCGAGAGTTTTAGCTTTAAATCTATATATTATATATGTTTACAAAACTATGTAAAACCTTATGTCCATACTAAAATACAAATCGCGGGAATAAAAATATAGAAACAAAAAAAAGTTACCGTTTATTTTTTGTTATGAGATGCATAAACACGACAAACAGAAACAATTTAAACGCAAATTGATTATAAACATTTTGAAACCACGCTTTATTTGTTTCGGGTGATTGATTACCACTTTAGGGGTATTATCTCCATGCATTCCCGCCTGGAGTGCTATCAGTGTTCTCAAGCTATCAGATCGGCACCGCGCTGGGAACGAGATTTGTGATGTTGCTAACCAAATGATGCATGTAATTGCTCTTATTTAAATTTCGAATCTGTTATAGTGTTTTTTATGACACTATGCACTTGCTGTTTAATTTATGCTTGGATTGAAATTTGAAATTAGTATTATTTTATAAATATAGTTAGTAAAAATGTACCTTAGAGTTAATTACGTATATATTAATTAATTTTGCTCGTGAAAATTATGTAACGATTAAATCTCTTAACTCGTATTAAGCTGGCACTTTGTCATTTGCACGAGATTATTTTAATTGCATTCGATACGGCTATCAACACTGCGTTTAATGAAATAAAGATTTAAGTGTTGGGTGTATTTTAAACCTTATTGAATTTATATACTGAAGGTGATTTTACATTTAAAGACATCTTCTCAGTCTTTGTAATTCATCTAAATTATAATGTGTGAAGTCGGGTGGTACGTAAGATGGTTTGGTAATAGGCACAAATATTGATATCAGGAATTTATTGCCTACGGCAACAATGTGAACACCTGGCTCTCTCTGCTCCTCAACGCTCAGGTCTGAGCAATATCCGCGGGCAACCCGCATAAATATCCATGATGTTTCAATTTATATTCATGATATTAGTAAGTCAGATGGAATGTACGTCACATTTGATTTCCTTTGTTGGTATACGCGATAAAAGTACCGCTTTTTCATACATCCTTTACGCCACTTACGTATTCATAGATGGTAATTTTTCACTATTCGTGTGTTTATACGTTTTGAATTGATCTAATGCAATTATAATGTTATTTGAATGTATATTATTCATCACATTTGAATTAAATCACACTGCATGTTTGAATACTAAGGAATCTGAATTCGAATTTTAAAATAGTACAAAGCGAGGGCGACAAAAACGAGAGTCCATCGAATGTAGGGCCCTTTGTGAAGCTGTGAGTATTTCAGACGAATCAGGCGAACTCGTCCGGTCCACCTTTGTGCACTGAAGAGCTTCTGCTCTGCTGAACCGTGATTTCAACACTAATGATGAGCCATTTAAAACTTGTACACTTTAAAAAGTAAGTGAAAAAGAATTTATACATTATATATTTTTTAGCATGAAACATATTAAATGCACAGTATTACCCTTCATTAGTGGGGATTATGTACGAGTGAATGTGTTGAGAAATACATTTTAAAATAATGGGTACGATATTAAATAATAAGCTATCAGAAGGTTTAAACTGATTTTAAAAAATGTGTAATAAAAAGATCTTTATATTATTACAGTATTCTGACATTTGATAAGTATTTTAAATCGACAAAGGTGTCAAATCGCATACCTACGTATAAGAAATACTTTATTTGAATGATGTTAACATCAAAAGTGAAGTGTGCATCGTAAAAGCATTTTAGCTGTTTCGCCTTCGTACACACAAGTGAGGTTCCCAGCACACGAATCGAAAGCGGCTTACAAAGCTACTCTAGCTTCTATTTCAAATAAAACTAGCAATTGCCTTCTGTATAATTGCTTTTACGTAGGCTGTACCTATTTTTATTGATGACATTTTTGTATAAATCAATTTTTAGACATTATTATTGGGTTATAAAGCACAAGTTGAAAAGTGTTCACTTTTACTTTATTGTCTGGCCGTGATGTATTAATTGAGTTAGTGAGCTACGATAGGGCTGTATTGGCGTTTAAGCGGGCGGGCTTAATGAGCGGCTTGTTGTAGTTTGACAGAGTGATTTAATATCGCAGTGATCGTTCACTAAATCGGGATTAGGTTGGGGTAAAACAGTTGTGAATAATAGCTTGTATGTATTATGTTGTATTTTTAACTAAACATTTTTATACATTATAACGTCGGAATATAAACCAAATACTAAACATTTAGTGATTAGGTAATAATGGTTGAAAATCCATTCTTATTAGATCGTTGGCTGTTGTTATAGTGATTTAAACGCGAAATATTTTCATTGATTATTATACGGATGTAGGTTAGCGTTTGCCTTATTTGACAATTAGTTATAGCGTTTAACTTTGCTTTTTTCAAATCACAAATAAACACACCAAATGGCGATGAAATTCGCCTCCACGGTCATAGTCAATCTTTCGAAATTTTATTTTTACCCAAAGATAGAAATTATGATTTGGTGCACAAAATGGAATACCTTATAAAAAGGAGCTATATAATATTATTACGTACATACCCTATCTTAAATATGACTAGCAATTATAATATTTACTCTACGAAAAAACGATGAATGTCATTTATATTAATTGTTACTGAATTCATTAAGGATACTAGAAAGATAGTTCTTTACGTTAATACATCTTTTACATTCTATTAATCGATTCTTCGCAAAATCACCGTATTCCAAACCGTTAATCGGGGATTTACCGCTACTTAGCACTAGCAAAGTATTTGCATTTTTCCGTACGTAGAAAGCTCATGTAAGTATTCATTATTTTAATGGTTGGCATTAATTATGTGCAGAATACACTTCGAACAAAAGCTGCAAATTGTTTCGAGGGAAAGACTCGCAATCATTCTTACAACGAATTGTAGTGTGGGTGTGCATATCATTTAACCTTTTGCTTAAAACTATGTTTGTCTTAAAATGATGTACGCTGTCTCTGGCTGACTACAATAAAGCGGTTTGTATTTAGAAAAAGAATGCCGATATGTTTCTTCTCATAAACTATACCTATTTCTAAATTAATTAAAGTAGCTTACTTAATATACTTAACAGAACAACTGCTTATGAGAAACGATATATTAAAGTGATACTCGTATTACCAAATTCTGAACATCATACAAATTAATATGTTTATGATCATTTTGATACAAGATTCTGCCATTAGCAATTCAGAATATTCCCGTCTCAGGACCAAGTGTTTCTGTATCAGTCTATGTAATTACGGCTTAAAATATTTGTGCAATACGATTTTGCGAGTGGTGTAATTAATTATTAAATACGAAAAGACATATTAAATCAAAACCATCTGATATAACAAATGTAATTAGAATTATACATATTTTTCTATAGTTATTATAGTTTTTAGAAGCCGTAAATTGGCACATTTAGGGACTGGGTTTGGATATTAAATCGTTCAGTCTCGCGTTTTGTACATTAAATGGGCGAAGTTCGCGGCGCGGGCGCCACGGCTAGGCTGGTTCACCCACGCGTCTCACGCATCGAGCTTTCACAAGATCTATACGACGCTCCACGCACTTATCTCTTGTACAAAACTGGTGCATTCCGTTTTGACATCTAATAAATAGTAATAAAGATTACTTTATAGTAAAAACGACATGTTCTCATGAACCCAATATTCACGATACTATTTTGTATGCACATTTTTATCGATGAATACGTCGAGACTGAAGATTTATTTGCCAATATTTTGTGTTAAAGCAATAATGGTGAGGAACTAAGATTTTATTACATTTAGCTTTGTATGTATTTCATTGTAACTTTGTATTGGTAAAATGTTCTAGCGTAATATATTATATTCTTGATATACATTCACGACATCATTTTAGGAATTAAATATCTAAAATAATTATATATATATTTTTAATTACATAGAAAATCAATTCACAAGTCAAATAATTAGATAATAAGTAGGCTTATATATAATCTTACTGAGATACTGTGAAGCGTGAATTGCTATGAGAAGAAGTTAAAGAGTTAAGTCAACAACCTAATAAGTAATAATTTTAAGTGATTGATGTAATTGATGCGTTAATATGACT
The DNA here is from genome assembly GCA_951799465.1 of Leptophobia aripa. NCBI lineage: Eukaryota > Metazoa > Arthropoda > Insecta > Lepidoptera > Pieridae > Leptophobia > Leptophobia aripa. The sequence goes on from OX637260.1 coordinate 5,284,813, forward strand.
GTAAATATGCGGTGTGCTCCCTTATTTCACATGGGAGAGAAGGCGTGACAGGCTTTAGTTAGCTACGGCCAGCATCGCGCGCGCACGCGTTCTTGTCATAGATACGGACACTTCAACGTTTGTTTACCAACAAACTTCTATGATAGGTCGTTAAGAACAATATCAATCAGTTTACTAAATTTATATTATTTGCAAATTTTAATCTGATTGCACGCCTGATTTTGAATCGTAAACGCAACAATAAATTATAAATTCAATTCAATCAGTTTCTGTTAGTGAGATGTCAACGTTTTGCCCATTTAATAAGCTGTCGTCGGCACTTTATGTGAATCTGGGGACATAAATAACTTGCATAATGTGACAGATACATTTGTACGGACCGCATAAGTGTGTTTAACCGGCGACTCTCCGACATGAGGCCTTCAATGGTTATTGTTTATTTTATCACCCTCGCGATCATCGTTGGAGGCGAGATCAGGATTCGCGGTAAAGTTAAAAAAAGGCACAATGTACATCGGAGGCACAGGGCTATATTGCCGCCGTGTAATTTCAATGAAAGCCTTATAGAAGACGAATGGTCGTTGATGGAAGCGATAGGACATTCGAAGTTTATTTTTACAGGTAAAGTTTTAAGTGTGAGAAAATACAGATCGGAACGCGACAGCCGTAAGAAGAGATCTAATCTATATACGATATATTTGCGGCGTATTTTAAAGGGAGACGATGGAGATTTTACGATATTTCTAAAGCAAGATGGATCGGATAGTTTAAGCGGCTCAACATTGTTAGTGGAACGGCCTCATGCGAGAGAGAATTGTGTGGCTGGACCAAGGCCGCGGTTGTCGGCAATATTTTTAAGTGATGGGCTGTTTGAGGACAACGAAAGAGGACCCACACCGCATCTGAGATTATTGACTGACCCCATACCGTTGACGCTCTATCATTTAGACAGGATCAATGCAGCTGTTAAAGGTATGTATTTTTAATACTTGAATTTAGTATTACACATTTTTTAGTGTTGTATTTTAATTGTATCTCTTAGTAACAATCAATTTTAAGAACGTTTTCGTTTTTTTAAATTTTCTATCTATTCTTTTCCGATTATAATTCCAGTTTCAAAGAATTTAAATTTTACACAGATACTTTGCGTGATTTTTGGGACTGTTTTGTTAGTAGTAAAGTAGTGCAAAGCTTTCCTTATGACCGTAAAAGTCTCTCAAGCGTAAAATAAATCTAGTAATTTCGTATAAGGCGAATAATAAAAAAAATGTTCAATTTTGCATTTTTAATAATTTCATTTCAATTTCAGCTTAAGATAAATAGTATTTGAAATGTAAATTATTATATTGAAATTATATAAATTTAAATTTACTATATTTAATTATAAACCTATTAATACCTTTTTATTTATAAGTGATCGTTATTAAAATTAAAAAAAAAACATTATTAAAAAATAACTGTTATAAGTGTAAGCCATACTTATTACTTCAAATTTAAATTACATTTATACCACTAAATATATCGTATTGAAATGCAATGCATTCGGGTGTTTGAATGTTTGTGTAAACTGTATTAAGAAATTAACAATTGGTCATTAGTTTTATGAAATTTTTTTCTCCGTAAAGCAATAAATCCTCGTTGATTAAAGTAAATTTTATTTTCAAACACAAAGGCGAAATTATATGTACTCAATAGAATGAGGTTCGTGGAAATTACAATAATGTGTGGGTGCTGTATCCATAATGCTCGGGCATTGAGATGTGGTTTGATCGACATCTCGACAACTGTTCGTTAAGTTAATGCACTGAGTACGGCTGATGCGTTTGTGTTCGGCCGACAACAGTTTGCCCGATCGCATTAACTTCTGTTTGATTTTAGATCGCACTATTTACTGTATCAGGTTATAAGTCATTTTACTTTGAAACATTGTTTTACCATGACATTGTCAGCTATTTTCGCCATATATATGCATCGTTTAATATTGCAAGTATTTTAAGAAATATATAATGCTTAAAAACGCTTTACTCAATATGTATAGGGAATATTCTGTCCAGATAAAAACAACACTTAAAATTAATAGATTCTTAAAAGGAGGTTAAAATAAGGTAAAATAAACAATAAATTGTGCTCACATTTTGACCTAAAAAAAATCCGGAAAGATCCAATTTAATCCTCGCATAATGCGGCGAGATGAGTATCGAGCCTCATCCTTCGGGACCATTCGCCAGTATCGGACGCATGCAAGTCTTTTGTGCGCGGATTACAAATGCTTTCTGACTTACGGATTATGCATTCCATAATATAGAGCGCTCATAAACAACACAGCAACTCGCAACCCCCTTGTGAATGTATTTTCTTTTATGAATAGTAAATATGTTTTATGCACGTTCTTGTATTAGCTAGTTTAAACACTTCCTTCGGCCGTCACTTACAGAAATTGTATAAAGGATTAATCATAGCGCTTTTAATTAGCAGTTCAAGCGTAATTTATTAACGGTCGGGTATAGTTTACAATGTTTTGTTCATTCTTACTTAACGCAACTATAAATTGTGTTCACAGTATGAGAGGATAGCTCTACCTGGACACAGTTTAATAAATTATCGGAGCAATATTGTCAATAAATCTGTCTTTGAGTAGTCCGGTCTACTGTTACGATCCATAGCTCTTTGTTGTCTATGTTCAGTCCTCTGTGGTTTAAGGTATTTGCTTGTATTGCGATGTATATCGACTGCACTCAGCACGATCCGTGAGAACATTCATGCACTAAAAGGCCACATGCGAAGAAGATATAATCATACTCATTACGTTTAAATAAATATTTTAAATAGCACGCAATTCAACTCAGCGCGTCGTTCCATCGTTTTTTTATGTCTATATGCATCGCATAAAGCACACTTGATATATGGATATTGTTGTTTTGTATCGAAAACTTCGATCACAAGATAGAGAAAATAATGGGCGAGTTCATTTATCATTATAGAATTACACCTCACACGATGTCGGTGTTGTAACTGCAAGACATTTGGGTGCTTTAAATAATTTTAAATATCAAACGTAATTATTTTTAGCGTCTTAACATTAGTTATTGTTAATTAAAGAGCGATACGAATCGATTATAAGAAAACCTTAGATGCCGTGAAATAATAAAGTGCGACGTTGAAGATTCGTCATGAGAGCAACCGCTTCGACTTGCCCGCCCACGCACGTGCCACTTTCCAAATTCCTTGTGTAAGAGCTGCAATGGCCTTATGTCCGTATAGAAATATAGAACCCACCACAACTTATGCAAAGCTTCATGCGAGCTATAATAAAAAAAAAACATGAGAATCACATTTTTAAATTTTAAGTTGTCTAACCAAACATTTTAAATAAACATGTAAATGTTAAAGTTTGTTCTGCATTTAGCCTAAGCCGCTACGATGGCGCTGTATGAATAGCGTGTAGTGCGGTAAAAGTAGTTATCCCAGGCGATACGGCGCGGGCCCGACTCAACTACATGAATACATGAATATTCAGGGCGCAGTAAGGCGGCGACTCGTTCGGCAATAACTGTTAACTTGGCCCATATTGTGCGCTCTGTATTATCTCCTATCCCCCGGCTATTGTGCCTCCGTTGACCCATGAAGCTGCACTGTAGATAGCAATATTTTTCAGAAAAAGAATGCTCGGTATTAAATGAAACAACCTTGCATCCGCTCTACAATTTATGTTTTAATCTTGTAATGGTATACAATGTTTGTAGCTTTCTTGTAGTAGCGTGATCTAACGTAGTTTCACGATTGTTTACGTTATCCAAGGTTGCATAGAATTGCGAGGCTTCCAGTACACGCGGAGGCCTGCGCTCGCGCACCCGTCTCGGTGGCGCCAAGCTTGCGCAACTTGTGATCGCACTCTGTGCTTACGAGCCGTCTCGATAATACACAATTAAAATGGATTTTTATTAGAATACGATCTGACGTCTCACACACTAAGATGAATGTTCTCATGTTAATGTTATTATTGTGTTACAATTACAGTATTATTTGCAGTCACATTACTGCCAGGGAGCCCGGGAATAAACGCAGTATCATTCACGGTAGAAAACACAAAAACATCGCCAAATGTGTTTTAAATGAGACGCTAACTAATGACTACGAGATTCTGTCGTCAGCGGTGTCTGAATCGAAATACATTTTCACAGCGCGCGTCCTGAGCGTCAGGAAGATTAAACGGGGTAGCAAGCCCCATGCGAGAGTAAACATATCCTACAAGCTGTATATCAGACTGATAATGAAAGGAGATGTTCACGAGTTGAAAAGTCACGTTTTTGTTGGAGACGAACGGACTTTGAATGGCGCGATTGTGTTTGTCGACTGGCTTCGGACGAATAAGTGCGCATATAAGTTGTATAAGCATTCTTCGGGAATATTTTTGAGCGATGGGTTTTACGAGAGCTACGGTCGTCGTACACCGCGACTGCGTCTCTTGTACGAGCCTCTTCCACTGTCGTTATACGATTTGGACAGAGTGAATGCCGCATTGAAAGGTAAATATCACTTTGTGTGAAGTGCTATGTCGCTTTGTGTGTCTTAGAAAGTGTATTCAAGTTATAAATGCTTTATGCGTAATTTACAACGTGCGTTGTGCTTACAACCTACGCTTCTTTGAGTAGTATAACGGACAATGCTATAATGCGCGATATGTTGGTGTTATTAACTAAATAGCACAAGAACAATTATATTACAACGTATACATACGTATTATTGACATAATAGGTTTCCACTTTAATATTTCACTGCATATTGTTTAGTTCAAAACAACAAAATCACTCACAATTTACAAACAAAGGTTTTAATTAATGACTTGCGATCGATCCCGGATGATGAATATTCTTTATATATGTGCTATTAGCACTGGCTCGTTCCGTGAAAGGAATATTGTGAATAAACTAGCAAATCTTAGACCCAAGAAGACTGATTACCTGTCTTCAAACCAAAGACATAAAAATATAATGTCCATGTTGGCTTATTACTATAAAAACTGCCATAATAAAAATATGTAGACAAAAGTATGTATATTTAAATTATATATATAAAAAGAATTCTTTTGTATTGACCGAGTTAATAAAACTTAATAAGCTCGTATAAACCGATTGTATCAGCTTGAAAAGCAAAGCTAAACAGTTTCAAATCAACTTGTCATTGTAGTTTGGCATAGTGGGTGGATATTGGCCCTATACAACGTGCAATTTACTCCACCACTAACGATCCCATCATTATACCGCCCATTGTGTCTTTACGTAATAATACCTATTGGGTTTTACAACAGTAATTTAATAATGCTTATAATTCGTTAAAGTCCACCTTTAATAAAACTGCAATATTTGATTATACTGTAAACTTAAATCGTGCCATGTGTATGTGCTTTATATTTTTATAACAAAATCCTATCGCGTATAACTTTCAAAAGTAAATTATTTTTTAACTAATTTAAGTAAAACGTTTAAAACTGTTTGGAAAAGTATAGAAATTATACAATATTGAGAGAATAAATATCATTGGTATATGTCAGCTATAGCTCAGCAACGGCTCTGTTAAATTCTTGAGTATATTAACAATGTTTTTGAAATTTGAATTAATCATTTAAGTAACTATCTAGTTTATTGCCGGCTCTTCTCGGAAGATAGCTTAAATCCTTTTTAACCGGTGGTAATGTGAAATTGACGATTCAAAAGTGTCTTTAAAAAGACCTACATGAATAAAGATAGTTTGAGTTGGCTCCACCCAGGTTTCAGAACATTAAGTCAAGTCAAATCCTATTTTAATTGCTATGGTATCTTAAATAACAGTTGAGTGATTGAGTGATATAGGTGATTACAAAATTCTCTTTGGAAATTAATTTTGGTTAACAATACATAAATTCCTTATATCGGCAAAAAACCCCAATATTTATTGTTACAATGTGATATGTGTACGAATGACTAGACTTTTTGAACGAGGCCAATCTCGGTTTCGAGTATGGATTGATTAAACATAAAAGATTTCGGTCAGCATGTTATGTTTGATCGATCAATCTGCACCGGCGCTACACGGGTGTTTTAACAGCTTTCGCATTAATTGGAGTTAATTAAATTTAAATACAACCTCATTACGTTGACTTTCATATTCTACTGCTAGTCAGAGATGTTTAATAACTGCGGTTAACTGGCCTACTGAGAGTTTTTTTGTAGTATCGGCCATGAAGTAAAATATTGTATGGAAACGTGACGTCATTTCGCAGCGTATAACCAAAATATATAAACAAATTACTTGTATTTTTCATAGTTGTCGATACATTATCTTGTGAGTTTTTTTTTAATAAAAATTCCAATTGTCTCATTCACGCTAACCACGCTTAAATGTGAAAAATAATGGTATTATAAATATTTAATGAATTCCTGATATATTTATTTACACAAGGGTTACTATTAATAGAGTGTAAAAATAGCTTATTTTATAAGCGAAGGACTAAACGAACTGATTTAAATTTAGCACAGAGCCTTAAACAATATAGGCGATTATTTATTTCTTAATATACGCATCGGCTGGTACTAGGACATTTAAGTGCTGTACGATACTTTTTTTTTCATTTTATGACACAATCTAATATACGATGCGTCCATTTTAGAAATAGCTTGTCGAAAGTCAACGACATAAACTTGATTGTAATTTATAGCTTATAATAAAGGCTTAGTATTAAATATTCTAGATAAAAAGTAATTATTGCGTTTAACTGGTTATTACATGTTATTGATACACATTACACGGTGGTTTAAATGCTGTAATTATAATATTCCATCTGTCTCCAAGCTTCGAGCTTGGAAAATAATTGCGTCGGTACAAAGGGAAAGTGTGCACTTTTCATATTTTATTACTAGTATCACGTCTGTAATAATTAGCGCAATTGTATGTTATTGCTCATAAACGATTTCTAGGCAACCGTTTTTGTATGAAATCAAGAAAATAATGTCGAAAACATGTAAACACTATTCTAAAACCTACAACAAACTTTAAGCTACTAAATAGATACTAACACGTTCTTATTGATTGAAAATAAATGTATAATACGAATTCAGGCTTCCTTGTAAAACAACCTTGTCTTTTTGCATAGACATTGTATAAGTTTGGTAATGCACACTTGATGGGAATAATTTTTCTAATAAAACTTGTATAAAATAACTGCATACTCACGATACTACATTAAAAGTTTATTTATTAATCTTGTAGGAAACGGTTGAAACGGGTTAACTATAAATTATTATATGAAAAATATAAAATGTATATAATATTTATTAATAGTGATCATAGTTTGCTTTTAACGTTTGTTTTTTGTTTATCCACTAACAGTTGCTTCAATTGTTTCCGTAATATTTTACCACTGGGATTTTTAGGGATTGAATGAACGAAGATAACGCCGCCGCGTAATTTTTTCCATGCCGCTACCTATAATAGATAATACTCATTAATAACAAGAATTCATTAAATTCACATTCCGTGGTTAGCGTGAATAAGACGAATAAAATTTTACTTCAATCGTAAAAATTTAAGAAAATAACTCGCATTAAAGTTATTGCAAGAATTGAAAAATAATTATAAAAAAGTATTAGAAATAAGTTAAAAGGATTGAATGATATTGTTTTTGATTTTAAGGAAGATTTGTAAAGTGCATTTCGAGATATAACAATTCTGACACAAAACATTTTACCTTAGTATCAACAAATTCTTGTATTTCCTTCTCTGTAACGAGTGAATTGTCTTTCTTAACAATCATTGCAGTGGGAAGCTCACCAGCTGATGGATCTGGTGCTCCAATAACTGCTGCATCTTTCACATCTTTATGTTTGAGTAACAGTGCTTCAAGCTCTGACGGAGATACCTAAAAATAGTTTAGAAATTCAGGATTTGATGTCAAACGACATCTTTACCCCTTTATATATAACATATCATAATAAAAAGTTGATTATCTTATAGAAAGGCCTAAAGCAAATGTCAAAATAATTGATCAGTTGGCTAATTGAAACTTGTGAAATTCAACACATACGTACTCAATTTCGTATGGTTACCAACTGTTCCATTTGACACCTTTGGAGGTGAAAGTACAAGACGGTTCTCTGTTCCACAAATTTTAATAAAAGTAAAAATATCAAATTTAAAAAAGAACGTATAAAAACATATGATTGAAAGTTCATCGTAAGATAATAATTATCTCACCTGCCATGCGTTATATTTAATCAATTCTTTTATTCTGTCAATGATGTAAAAGTAGCCTTCTTCATCGTAATACCCTATATCGCCTGTTCTATAATATCCATCGGGGTAGAAGTTGCTACTGGAGTCGATTCCTATGTAGCCATCGAAAACAACAAGGCCTTTGATGCACACTTCGCCGGGCTCCTTACAACCCAATACCTTACCAGTATCCGGGTCAACTATCTGAAACAAGAATTCCAGTGTTTTCAAAAATTCAGTCAGTATTATGGTATTTTGTATAAACTATTATTTGTGGGAGTAGTGCATTGCTACATTCGTCCTTTATAAAAAAAAATAATCAGTTTAATTGTTTGAACAAAATATTGACTTGTTTATTTTTATTATATTTGTTAATTATTAAACTTATGGAAAGTTTAATACTATATTACCTTTTGTATAATGCCCGGAACTACTTTTCCAACGCTTCCCTCCCTTGGGTTTTCCTCTGAGTCAAAAGTAAGTGCGCCTGTAGCTTCAGTCATACCGTATCCTTGTAATACACATTTTATATGTGGAAATCTGTCAAAATATCCAAGATAGTTTTCTATATTCTAGTAAACTTACATCCCTGATTACTTAATGGATACTAACTTATTAATTACATATACATACATATATACTTTAAACAAATGTATATTATAACATCCATAACAGCTAACAAATATGTTGATCACATATTTGTTTACCGTACTAGGGATTGAATCCGGGCCGCTCTCTTAGCAATCCGTAATGATAATTGCGCCTTTACATAAACGATCAAAATTTAATTTTCTTATAGTAATGTCATTTGGTTTTATGAGTGGGTCTACAATATGACTCCTCCTATAAATATGATATCACAGTACATCTTAATATTTTATTCCTACCTAGTTTTTAATTGATTGATTACTTCCAAGCTAATTGTAGCGCCTCCACTGCATAGAATTTCCATGGAGCTAAGATCGTAAGTTTTCGCTACTTCCGATTTACACAACATTACTAAAACGGGTGGTGCTACTAGCATGTAGCCTACCTGGAAACATCGAAAATTGAAAAGTTTTAGAATTTTCAACTTAAAATATTGTCAATTGCTTATTATTAAAAACTCACCTTGAATTTTTCAATAGTTTGTAAAAATAGTTTTTCCTGAAATCGTGCTAGGAAGACAGTTGTATTTCCTCGGATGATAGAGAGAAGAATGTCAACAAGACCCATTGTACTACACCAGGGTGATATGGATAGTACGGTGTGATTTTTTTTAGATGCACTGTTAAAGATATTCCATTTTAGAAAAACTGTTTATTTTGTTTTGGTATATTTATAACGTAACGTAAGAATATGTAGTATTCAAAGAAATAATGATTGATATGAATGTTACTTTCTAGTTAAGTTGAATACTTACGGTGGTTGATGCATTATGCTAATTAAATTAAGATTTGTAATCTTTGCACCTTTCGCTGGTCCTGTTGTCCCAGACGAATATAATATCACACTAGTTAGAATTTTTCCTGAAACAAAAAAAAACAATTGTGGTTACAAAAAAAATCTAATTCATAAAAGTTTAAACAAATCTATATGTGACAAGTAGATTTTTGTAGGTACAAGGGAAATTTAATTAAAAATGAAGTAAAAAATTAAAATAATAAAACTTATGAAAAGTGTAGTTAGTAGTTCTACTCAAAGTTGTCCATAATCCATTCTATAATAATTTTGTACGTAGATTTTTGTGAAGTTTTAAATATATCTACTCACCTTCAAGATGTACAGGTTGGTACAAACTTAAATCCACGTAGCTGTTTACTAAATCCTTGTAATACACATTTTGTGACCTCGATGGGTCATTGAGATGGGTTCGTCTGTCGTCGTATAAAATAAATTTTCTTATCGTTTTATGCGTTTGCAGATTTTCATAGTGACTGTCATATGCACCTCCCGAGAGAAAAATGTATTTCGGTTTAGATATGTTTATCGCGTGACTAAGCTCGCCTGAAAAAAATGGTTATTTAAATGCTTTTACGAAAAAACTTTTACAGAAAATCTTTCCCTATATAAAATGGTTTGGTCCAGCACATCATGCATATATTGCGGATGTATTTAAGCTTATATTATTTTAGAGTGACTTTTAGTGGTCTAGCACAGTAAAGAAACTTAAAATACCTAACCCAATATAATGAAATAATTAAGTTGTAAATGTCAATGATTGTATTTACTTCCTAAAATTACTTTTAGTCATGAAAATAAAATAAATATGTTCTACTTCTAGAAAATAAATATTGTTTTCTACTGAAACCAAAGTAAAGGTAATGTTCAATCACGTCTGAATTTACGTATGTATACAAATAGTGTATGATACAGGTTCCGTTTACATACATAATTGAATGTTTACATCGATGTACAACGAATTTTATCCGTGACGTAAGATTATAAAATGCTCGTATATTTTAAAGACACTGATAATACGATAGGTAACTATATAAGATAAGTAATGTTTTTCACTTATTTTTTGTTTTATCATAAATATTTAGTATGTATAACATACAAAACATATTAAATAGAAAACTAAGGCCTGAGTGCAACGGGAAAAGTGATTTCTTCCGAGCAACACTAGACACATTCGAAAGTAAAAATATTATGTATTAAAATTCTTAATATGGTATAATTTGTTACTAACGACATATCTTTACCACAAATATTCTATCACCTCTCAAACTAACGGGTTAACTAAAGTGATTCTGAACGGGATTGTTGACTCAGCTCTCACTTCACCGTAAACGATTTTGTATACCAAATACTAATTAAAAAATAATATACATTCGTATAATAAATACTATTTTTGAAATCTACCACCTGAGGAGATGTATGAACAGTAAAATGTGCATATAGAGGTATATTGGATATTCCAAATATACTGTGCGCTTATAGAGATATTCTGATTCACAAATCAAAATATCGCTCACATAAAACAATATTGACTAGACAGTTTTTGGTCACAATCTTTTTTCAGTTAACAATAGGTATTTTGAAATCGTGCCAAGAATGCTATTCACCATAAGGAAAATTGCTCATCCATACAAACGAGCCTCTTATATTTCACATCAACAAGAACAAATATATGACGAATTTTATCTACATCTAATTTAATAATGTCTAATGTTAAATTATAATATATTGCCGTACACAATATTTACGTGCTGATATTTATATATAGTAAATTAACAGCATCAGTATATTTTAAGCCACCTTTTCCTCTGTTTTCAGAAGTATTTGCTTTTAGTCACCATTAACGTTTTTTTTATACTTAACACAAAACGCACAGTAAACAACAACAATAAAATTTAAATTTATCTAAAAACTAATACTACTATATAGTTTTATATTATTTATAGCACTTACTTGCGCCATAGGATATATTAAAGAATGTGGAAGTTGCACCAACGCAGAAAACAGCCAAGGTAGTAACTATGAACTCTATACGGTTCTCACTTAAAACGCCGACCACATCTCCTACACCCACTCCTAACTGTGTTAGAGATGCAGCAGTATTTACTACTTTTTGTGATAAATCTTTATATGTTATTTGCTCGCCTGTAACTCCATGTATCTATAAAATATACATATGTAAAAGTTAAAATTAATAAGGTAGGAATTAGGCTACAAAAAATTAAAGAAATAATCTATGTATATGATAATATACTTAGTCTTGCCATAAATATTGTTATAAAGAAAAACACGATTTTTTTTTTATACGTAACATTTATTCCTTTCATAGTGAGTTAGTTTAATACATCAATATATAACTATTAAAAATATACAATGTTTATTCGAAGTGGTCTCCATTGGCTGCAATACAGTCTTTTAAACGTTGAGGCCAGTTATCAATAGCAGCACGAACTCTTTCTAGAGGAAAATTCTTCACTGCCAACCGAATGGATCGTTTTAGGGACTCCAAATTATCATGGCGTTTAGAGCAAGCCTTACTCTCTAAAACTGACCATAAATCATAATCCAATGGATTTAGGTCAGGACTTGACGACGGCCAGTTTTCAATGCTGATAAAGTCCGGAACGTTAGTTTTCAACCAAGATTGGGTGGATCGAGCTCTATGACCCGGTGCCGAGTCTTGTTGAAAGCACCATTCTTTGTTATTGAACATGGTGTTAGTTAAAGGCTTAACTACCGTCTCAAGAATGGTATTTTGATAAACTTGTGCCGACGTTTTAATACCTTTTTCACAAAAATATGGCTCAGTCACCCCTTCATAGCTAACACCCCACCAAACCATCACTGAAGTGGGATAATGCCCACGTTGTACTCTGTTTACTAATTGCGAAGCTTCTTTAGAGCTTCCAGCATAAATACGGTCATTTTGTTTATTAAAATACTGCTCAATTGTAAAAATATTCTCATCCGTAAACAAAATTTTTTTGTGACCTCCCTTTGCGTACCGCTTAAGTAGTTGTTTGGATTTTACCACCCTATTCTTCTTTAAATTATCAGTTAAGAAGTAACCAGTACGTCTCTTATAGGCTGCAAGTCCTAAGTCATCTTTTAATATACGCGACATGGTTCTAGGAGCTATCTTCATCTCCCGAGATAAAATCTTTTGCTTACGGACAGGATTTCTTCGAATTCTTTCCCTAACTGCTTTAATCACCTTTTTCACACGAACGGTACGTGGACGGCCAGATCTTTTTCTGTCACAAACAGAGGAGGTATCATTGTACCTATAAATAGCCCGGTAAACAAACATTTGACTAATACCAAGCGGGCGGAGGGTTTTAAAAATTGCACTTTTCTCCATACCTACTTTATGTAAGGCAATCACAGCGATTCGGTTCTCTTTATCACCCCACTCCATTTTAATATAACAAAATATTTAACAATATAATGGCGCGAAAATAAGAAAACACATCAAGCAATCATATAAAAATGACAGATTCCAAATTCAAACGTAATATTTTCTTTTTTTGAATAGTAACAGTATTTATGGCCAGACTAAGTATATAATGCATTTTGTTGCTAGCCAGTTTTCGATTTAGATAAGATACTAGATAAAAATATGTATACGTATTTTGTTGTTTGTTGTGTGTAGTACAAAATATGTTCATAGATAATAATTAGTAGCCTTTTTGGAAAAGGTAAAGTAACCAAGTGTATGAATTTTAATTGCTTAAAGTATTAGTTTACATATTTCAAAGAAATATCGTCAATTACATTCCTTATAATGTGTATATTAAACGAGACTCACCAAAACAATTTTGTTATTGTATTTTAAAATATTTTTCAATACAAATGCACCAAAATTCATATGGTATGGGAAATTAAAATGTTGCTTCCCATAAAACACGCCATCTCTGAACTCATCACTAAGTATCATTTTAAGAACCCTTTCACTTCGGCAACGAAAATAAAACTACTATAACGATGATTAACACAAGTTTTTTTGAATGTTATATGACCTTACTGATAAATATGGAGTACACAGATATGGATATTATGTAAACTCTTTAAGTGTTAACATTAGATAGATCTTATATGTATATTAAAATGTAACATATTGCTTTGATGACTACATCAAAACTAGTGTTTCAATTATGTTTATATTTTATTTTGTTTGCACAATCTCCATATAACTCGAGCGATATTATTTCTTTATTTATTCGTATATGATTTATTGATACAAAACATTTAAATTTCGAATAAAATACGGTTTATGTTTTCGACCACAGATTACATTGTAAATAATTCTTATACTCATAACAAAAGATTGAAACCTTTGTTACTGTAAATTCAACAAAAAATTTAAAATACGTATGCATAGTAAGTCTTTACGATGTATGTAGTCGAGATAAATGTTTTGCTTAGAAAATAAGCAATTAGGTGACACGTCAGTCGGTTGCTTTGTCAACAGTGGGTTCGTGTTATATCAGCATCTAGGTGAGCTCATAGGGTAAACGTAATTTGTTATTACGCCTGTATGGAACTGGCTCACCCACGCATAATATAGGGTTATTCTGCTAGGAATGCTTAATATAAGATTAAAGCGATTATGAAGATCATATTTTAGTACAACGCATCCCATATGCTTTCACACGTTATTTTGTATAACAGTCTATATAAATAGTGTTAAAAGTATTTTTATATGATTAGTCGTAGTACATATTTGTATTCCTTCACTGCATCTTTAAAAAAAAAATTTATCATTAAAACGAATTATCACAATTATACTCAATTTTGTATATTTAATACGATTGTAATTTAATCCTCATTATAGCCGATGAATGAATTATTATATAAATTTATAACAGAGCACATCCTATGCAGCATAATGACCATTGCGCCAACTTATGTAAAAACGTGCCAGTTCTAAATTCAAACGACTAGTCTTAAATTTAATCAAAACGTGTTCGGTGCTTATAAACACCAGAATAATGTATTCACGATGTCACTCTTATGTAAAACATAATATATGTATGTTATAATCATGTTGATAAACGCTCCCAGCCCTTGTTAGTTGTACTTACCTCTCAAGTTTTATCTTATATTTAAAACATCTGTTCTTAATATTCTTGTCACAATTTCTAGCCGTAATGTATAATTATCATTTTAAATTGTATTAAAGTGATTTTGAATGTCAGATTGTTTAGTTAACAAAATGTTACGTGAATAAATAGTTGTTAATGTAAATGATTTATATATTACTTAAACCTTAAGTCTAAAGTGAGTCTACTTTCTCCTTCACATGGTTTGGGTGGTTAATATAATCCAGAAACATCTCATTTGGAAATACAGCAACGATTTACGATAAAATTCAAATAGATCTGTGTGGGTTTCATATTCGAAGTAATCTCAAAAGCCACAATTTGCAGCACATAAAAGGCAATCGTAATATTTTTATTCTAATCACTATTATATTGTTTAATGTTTACTGCAAGCTTTGATGAAATGTTTATGCTTGAATCATTACTATAAAGTTTTACTTGAATTTAATTTTGTAATAAGTATGAATTGTCAAAAATAAACCATATAAACTATACATTAACCTTAAAAAAGGTTTTATTCTTAACGAAATATTGGCTTATTAGGGGTGGTGAGAAAATAAGGCTCATAGTCTGATTTAGAAAAGTGCATATGCGATATTGATGCTAATGTGGTAGGGTATATATACAGAAGTCCATACAAAAATATTCGGGTATAAAGAAATCCTAAAGGCGACAGGCGACCTACTTCCTTTCTTAGAAATAATATTATTATATTTATCGCCCATTGAGATTTAGAATGTTTTTCATTTTATCAAGTTTATAAATAGCAAGAAATAATTTTATCCAACTATGAATATAATATTCCCAGACGTGTATGACACAAACTTGAGTTTAAGCCAAAACTAAGCCTTGCATATAATTATAGTAAAACAACATTTATCTTGTCTGCCCTTTATTTATAAAGCAGTGTGTTAAACACAAAATAATTATCTCAATTTTATATTTCACCCGCCTCTCTCATTATTTCGTATCGAGTGTGTGTTTTATTCCAATTAATTTTATGTTAAATATAAAAATATTTTTTTATCACTTAAATATTGTGTTGATATAAGATTGGTAGAATAAAGAGAAGAGATAAGTTAAATGATAAATCAAGAACAGAATTGATTTTGAAGAAGATCTTTTTTTAACGAATAGAATTAAATCAAACCCACACACAATTTATGCACTTAAAAATAAGACATGAAACAAAGGCGAAGGATTTGACTAACTTAAAGAAAGTTTCGTATTCACGTTGAAGTTTCAAGTGAGAACTAATATTTCGACCCTACATAATTTGTATCTTTATAATTGCTATTAAGCCATATTTAGTGTAAAAAGACACCGCGTGACTACATAATTGTATGTCATTATTTGTCAGTTCTATAACTGAGAAGCCGAAACCTTATTCCGGGAATTAATCGAGTATTGGGAGATTTTCGTGTGATTATTTAGCGAGTAATTGATTAAGGATTTTTCTTAGTCAAAGTTTTCTTTGTTTATTATTAATGAAACTTTTAAATACAATATTAATAAGTATTTTATGAGAACCTGCATTTTTTACGTTATCTATATTATGTTATATTTACCTACAGTAAAAAAAATTTAAACAAAATATCATGTAAGTGAATATTTGTCTAACTTATTAAATATAATGCTTAACGAGAATAACGCTGCAGGTAAGCTTCGTTTACTTAAAGGCAAAGCTCCCAACGCAGTGGGCGTGTGACCGTGAGAAACAAACATGGAGTGTCGCACCCAGCCTCCTTTAATGTGGTCAAAGAATTCAATTTATTAGTCAGCGTCATAAAATGTCGTTCTTCGAATAGTATAACAAATATGACGCTTATCAGAAAAATAATTATAGTTTGTAAGAATGCTTTCTATAATTTAATTATATTTTTATTAAAAAAAAGTAAATGCCATATGCAAAAGTTAATGTAGGAGAGTAAACTTCATAAAATCCACTCATATATCAAAAATAATGTGTGCACTATTTATGATATTGGTAAATAGTAAATTATTTTACTAGCAATATCGATTTCCAGGTTGTATTTTGTTGTAATAATACTACATGCAACAGAAAAATTAAGTGCAATGAATATTTTATAGTGTTATCGCATACCTCGATTACGTAAATAGCGTAATCATAAACTCATAAACGTCGGCTCAGATCGGAAAATGGTTTCGCGAAATATTATCAAACGTAAATTCCTAACGCCTCAAATTACTTAGTCAACAGTGGGTCATAAAAGATGCGACAGACATTCAACTGTCTGTAGTTGGAGTAAGCTTGCTACACCGCACTGGAGGTTACTTAACTTTCTCAATTGCATCCAATGAAACTTACAAAAGAGTTCAAACTTCTTTGATTGATATAAAACTTGAACTGGGAGTAACTTGTTACGAGTTTTCTGTTCTAAAATGTAAATGACAAAATGTGTTAAAGAAATAAAATTTGTTCAGAATTTAAATTGAAACGAGTTGAATATAAGGCAATGCAGTTTTATGAAAGACTTATTTCTTGGGAGTTACTTTGAAAGCTCATACACGAAATGAAATGAGGTAGATTTAAAAATTATATTTATAAAGTTTAAATACAATATCACGACTTGTATTCTATTCTGTAGTAAGCTTAAGAACACAGCATTTCCATTAAAATTTTATTCTCCAATACCCACGCAGTAATCTTATTAATATTGCACTGACTACAGAGAAAAGCAACATGTTATATTTAATGACTCATTCCTTAATCATAATATTATAAGTACGTAATTATTGTAAAGATAAAAGTTTATCGTCAATATAGTTTCTATATAAATATGTACCTATCGAATTAATGTAACACCTCTTTAAAAGCAAAACGGTTAACGGTTACATTAATTAATTGATAACATTATAAGAAAACGTATTCTCGCAGATAAAACGGACAAGATTAATGAGCCTAACGTGCAAAACGTTTAAACCCATTTCCTACTGAAATCCGTTGAGTCAGTTCCATATATTAGTACTAGCGAACGTTTCTGGCACAAATTTTGATCATTAACCAAATTAGTTAGCTTTAAACCGTCTCGTAAAGCTGGCCGAATCCGTGCCGTTGCGAACGAATTGAATATATTACTCTAACACCGTAAAATCTCCATGTGTGAATTGATACTGACCTGCCCACTGCGTGTTTTGATGACAACGGAAGACTTTATGCAGATTCCGTTCGCCTATTACACCTAAATTGGAATCACGTTAAATTACCTTCGTTTTTGTTGTAGGATCTATTATGAAAAATTGCAGAATGTTTGCGGTGTACATTCCCTCCTTCTTGATGAAGTTAGCTTTAGCTATAAAATTTTTATAGATTGACAGAATAAATATAACGAAGTATACACATTTGGTGTTAATCTGTTTGTGTAAGTAATAAGCGACGATAATGTTGATATAACAGTTGTGACTATTTTTCGTAAGCCCATTCCCATAGCATTGGCATATAATAAAAACAAAGTAGGTAATCGTAGGTGGTCCCCGTGTGTGGCAAATACGTTTAGTATTTTATACAGTTTAACATTTTCATTTATGGCAAGTTAAAGCTTGTTACAAATTGTGAATTATGTATCTTCTTATGTTCCTCTTTTTATGACTTACACTTAGTTCGTAAATGTAAATTTGTATCTGTTGAAATGAGTGTCGTGTTTCTTAACAAAAGTTATATCAATGGTAATGACAAAGAAATTTAATATATTTAGATTCAAACAGTACATAGTAAATTAGGTAGCGAAGTGAGTTCAATGATCCACCTTTTCTTCAAATATAAGGAGGTTAAGTGATCTGTCCGTTTCATTTAAACGGGTGCCCGCAGCACTTGAGCATACCGCTTGTATTCATAATATTTTATCATAATGATACCAACCTTATTGTTCCAAAAACTTCCTGCTTAACGAAAGCGAATTTCCTATACAAATTTAATAATAATAATATAACTCTATTATCTTTTTAACTCTTCAATTATTATTTAAATATTTGTATTATTTTGATTATCAAACTAATAAGAAGAAAACAAAGATACGTCTGTACCAATACTGCAATTGTATTAAATACTTTTTAAGGCCATTATCATCATGGGGCATACCCACATGTAGCGGACACGAAAGTCTTAAAAAAATTAACAGAAATTTTCAATTGATTCTGCAGATAAATATGTTTTTTTTTATTAATTCACCATTTTTTTCTAAATTCTATGCTTTTTATTAGCCCTAGCTTAGGAAAATGGAACACAAAAATACCAGTCTTGTGCCAACAAAATAATTCTAAATTCAAATGTTAAATACGTTTTATTAAATGCGAAGGAGGATGCTATAAGAGGTTAACAAAGTCCAGGTTGGCACTCGTGGCAACTAGTACTCACCGACCGCTCAGTGCACACTCGTAGTTTCCACAGCCGACGAGATTGCTTAGGTTGACACTTCTGATTGAATTCACTCGGACCTCGGCCTGGAAAATTAACTTGACCAGATAAACGCCAATATATGTCAAGTGGTTACCGGGATAAATGAGGCACTAGAGCTAAAATATTTCCTAAAGTATGCTTTTATTATGTGTGTCATTTTATTATTAGGTAAATACTATTTTTTATACTTGCAGCGATTTATCATATACAGACTAATATACAATAATACACACTAACTAACTTAAGTTTTTTATAGCTTTTATTTAGAAAGTAGTAGATTATACTTATCTATATCTCCTAATACAGTAAATCTACTTACATATTTCGTAAATTTTAAGGAATATATAAAATAGTACTCAAATAGTGTTACGTCCTGTGCTTATTACCAATACAAAAGTTTATTTTACTTATTGTTCCATATAATCAAGTATGCGGGTAGCATTACGCCTGGCCAGTCTTATTTAACTACAACATTTAGATTAAACATGTTCATGGTTAAATTATCAGGATAAAGGTATACCTTGATCTACTTATACCTATAGCGTAAACGTGTGAATAAACTATCAGTGTCATGACTGATAGGAATATCAGCTTAACATCTCTACAAGTGCCGTCAAAGCGTGTAATTAGTAACTTTGAGACTACGTCATTTTGTATTGTCATTTATGCAGGATGAAATTCCAATTGTTTCTAACTAACCTTAATATTGAGAAATATACGGTATTATGGTCTAGAAAATAACATTTTTATATAGCTTATTAACGCATTTACATTAGTTGTGTAAATCTATAAAATAAATCTTCTCGCTCGTTTCCTTATAGCCCTCTCCCATTATTTAGTCGCCTACCTTAATACTATTTCCGCTTTGTTCTGCAAAGCGACCTAAGCCGTTCAAATCGGCTTGTTCTCTGATATCGCCTCGAATTGAATATCATCCTTAATTCGCGTTCGTTAGGAAAGGCGCAGGTTGAATTTGGATCAGGCCAAACACTTCGCAGTACTGTTTCAACAAAACAGTTGTACGTAATTACTCGCCTATTTACATACGCACTTGTCGAGAAGATGAACGAGCTCAATATTTTAGTTCAAATTTGTCTTTAAGCTGCTATTCCGGCCAAGGAACAATTACTCCTATAATGAGAGAAAGTTGTTTCTGAACACAAAATCCTTCATGACAATTACGTCTCTTATATAACCTCAATTTTAGTATTTCTAGGCGATCTTTTTGCTTGTAAGTATCTATATTATTATTTACAGTACTTCCCTTTTTCTTTATACTTGTGCTAATGGTATCTTGGACAAGTTGTAAGAGAAATTATGGTTATTTATAAATGGGTTATAAGAGATTGCTTATATTGGGCTAATATTTAACCGCTTTCGGTGCTGATAAGGCTGCGGTCCGATAATGCGCTTAACTCGGTATAGGGAAGCTGTTGAGCATAAATCATTGGTAAGTGAGATTGGTTCCGATGTGCGAACTCGTAAATCACCCGTGTAAATGAGACCCTATGCGATCACTGTTGGTGGCCTACAATATAATCTGATACTAAATGTCTTTTCTTTAATTAATTAGATATCTTTATATATTTCTTTTTCATTATTTTATTGGAAAACGATGTTTTTGCACATTCTCTCTACGGTTCGTTGTATATTTTTAAAGTTAGTTCTATTTCAATTATTTAAGAGATATTTGTTCTAACTAATGTAGGACATAAGTGTAAAGTGTTACACTACTAATATACATGTATAAGCTGGTGTTAAAATAATAACATATTTTATCCATATTCGTTCAGTATTTAAGCAACTAATAATGTTGCGTACCTTTCTTCGAAATATTACGGAAGGCTAAAAGCCTAACATTGTAGGGATGGGGACACGTGCCTTTTAAGCTAGTTTCATTCCTCTGTGGGTAATAATAGCCAGCACGCAAACCAGCGATGTCCTGAATATTTGACTTAGCAACGCATACGTATTTCTTTTACTACATTCAAAAGTCACGATATTTCGATCTTTATACGTTCTTACTGGCTTCCTTATGTGTGATAACAAACAGTTTAATTTAAAGAAAAGCAAAGAAGGAGAAAAATCCACTAGAATTTTCTTTAATCATATGACGGTGATTTTTAAAATGAGACAGTTAAAAACATCCTATGACATCTTCTCGACTGTTTATTTAAAAAAAATAATACTTGTAAAGGGATATCTTATAATCGTGTATATGTTATTTATGTAATTTAGTGGATTAATTTTCGTGATATCTAGTAATAAATGCTTTAGTTTGGGTTCTTGAGTCATGTTAAGCATTTCACTCTATTTAGAACAGCAAATTAATGCGATGGTAATATGAGGTTCAAGTAATAGTTTCTTTAAGAATATATTGTTCAAGTCACGCAATGCGCCTGTGGCACTGATATTTCAATTTCCTTAATCCATTTTTATAAAATGATTCGATACGAGAATAATTTCTCGTACATTGGGATAAATGATGCGTTTTGTGCCACAAATTTAAGAAAATAGATTATTTTAATTATGTAGGTAGAATTAAATATAAAAGTATTAAGGTCGGGTTTTAAAAATAATAAAGCGTTTTCCAAAGATATAATAATTATAATAATAATATCAATTGTAATTGTTTAGTTATATTTAAGAATTGAAATTCGTATGCATTACTGTATTTGGACAATCACTTCACTTGCCAAAAGGTATGAGCTTAAAGCACTAATTAAGTTAGTTGTTCTAATGGCATTAGATTGCTATTTACATTGGCATCATTAGCCTAATGATTGTATCCTGACTTGGGTCTAATTTCAAAGACGCCTTATTAATGATTAAACTAATGTCTTAGCTCTAATGAAGGACGTACTTGTTATTCAAGTAATCTAGATATAAAACTATAATAATTACAAGACGTATACTTTATTGGAATTAATAAAGAAGTTCGTCGATGTAATTCCCTTAGGAAAGGTGTTTTGACAATGCGTCAGATGAGCATCTGATCTGCATGTGCTGTCATGATACGATCGGAATTTACTATGACAGTCATGGAATAAATAATGCAATTGTATATCTGCTGTGTACAAGACCAGTCTCGATAGAGCTTAGCTTTCGTGGCGGAACTGTCTGGAATTATTATCCGTCAGTGGATGAATGCGAAACCGGCAGTTCATCCAGGGGCGCGCTCAAAATATCTACTATTGTGCTATACGCTTAGACATTATATAAATCTGTACTCTAAAGTACACAGTCTCATTTCACGAGAGAAAGAAGAATAGTATTAAAGTAAAAATAATACAATCAGACTGAGTTGAATGTAAGGACAATTTTATAGCGCTGTCTGTATGTTTGTTTATTATTTCGCTAAAGAAAACGTTCATTAAACGTATATTGAAGTAAGTGCATTCATCGTGCATTATATGATTGTTTTCATTCCTGTCTGTAACCGTTTAAAAGGAAACAATTTCAGCGATAAAATAAGAAAACGTATCGAGAATGCACATGTGCCATTATAGAAATTGTTGTAAAGACGGGTTCGTTCCAGTTATATGGAACAAAATTTTAATGAAAACAAAAGATATTAAAATGCTTATATTTATAAAAAGAATTGTACAAATATTTAGATTTGTTTGCATCATTTTATACTTGAAATATAGTGTATCGGCAGTGCCTCTGGTTGAATGCAAACGCGACCCCAGTAGTCTCCAAATGCGGAATCGTGGGTTACACCCGAGGAATGTTTTAGGAGGAGGCGCACCGTTCCTCTGAGTAGCAGAAGTTTCCTGGTTGGTGAGTTGAGTCCCACATATACCACGTAATGCATTTCCTCCTCGGTTATCATAAAAAAAGTGTATAGCTAGTACTAAATGTGTATATAAAAGTGCTAGCAATCAAATCTACGACCCAAACGTGAAGAGCATATAAATCTAATGACGACAGAGATAATTAATATTGTCCACGCGACAACGCATACGTCTGATTAATAGTAAGGAACCATTTTGATATGAGGTTCTATAAAAAAATGGGATTAAAACGTAATTTATCTTTGCTGAACATTAACTGTTGGAATCTAGTTAAATTCAGTACATTAACAGCTGGAGGCCGGCAAAGGCGTTTAGATAATAAATAGCCATTATATTATCGCTGTATATCTTCAATGGCGGCTTTGTTTTATATAAATTTTATTGTCTGCAATATATCGCGCGTTTAACGTAACGAGATTTTGACAGTCTATAATCTATATTATGCATAAACTTGGATAATTAATTTGAAGTGTTTAATTGTATATTGAAACCCATATATGTTTTTATTAATAATATAATTTTGCATAGCGTTATTGATTTATACGAAGCGGTATGTAAATGGTTGGGATCTGAACGGTGACAAAATACCGATAGCAAGACAGTATCTTGCTCGTACAAATGATAATCTCATGAATATTCAGACCTAACTAACCGTATACTATTAATTAACGCCACGAGAATTGTGTGTATGTAAAAGTCATCGTAAAGCGATTTAATTTTTCGAAATTAAGCTGCTGTATTGGTACTCGTAGCAATTTTGGAAGAAGTTTCTATACTTCGGTCTTTTAGCTGAGATTAAAAAAGATAAACATATCGCGAAAATCCACAAGTTTATTTACATATGTATGTAATAATTAATGTAATTAATTTAATTTAATTTATAGGATTTTTTTATTTTTGCTTTTCTTCCCGTGGCGTGTTTGTTGTTGCTGTACTTGTGACTGTGTATATAATTAAACATGTATGCCTCTGTATTTTTGTCATATATCTTTTTCTGTTATTGTAGTTTTGTGATGTATCTGTTTTGTCTCCGTAAATAAATAAATAAAAATAAATACTTAAGTATCATGAACATATATAGCAACACTTTTAATACACTAAATTATTGATATATTTACATATATATATATATATATATATATATATATATGTTTTAATACATGGACGATGTATTATATATATTATATATATACTTTTAAATATAACCGTGTTATTGAAAGTCCCAATAATATTTGATTTGGACATAAAATGTTATCGTTCTTAAGCGAAAGGTTTTATTGTATAAAAGAAAGACATAAGTGTTATGGAAAAAGGAAATTGAAAAGAAAGTTTTGTTTTCTTTGCACAATTTTACTTTCCATTCGAGATATGAAGATAAGGGTAAAACTTCCGAAAGTGGGTAAAGGAAGTCGGAAATTGACGAATAACAAACGGTTTGACGTTTATATACAAAGTTTTGATTTATTTTTTTTCTATTTCGTGTACAAATTTAAAATCAAACATTCATGTGCTTCTAATTCGGTTATAGTTTATCCATCCACGCTTCCTATAAAATAGATAAACCAATATATTAATCCATATTCCGGTTTTAGTGCTAGATGTAAAATTAATATAAGAAACTATTGTTTCTTATTAAATAGTCAATCAAAAAGCAATGACAATTAAGCATGGGTTAACTAAATACGTATGTACTTTGTATGCATATCTAAGAAGAGATTGCCTTATGTTAAATTAAACTGAAATACGAAGTGGAGTTAACCTGCGTCACAAAAGATAAATCAAGTTTATGTGACGTCTTGAGGCATGCTTGAATTTATGTGGCTGTACTTCTGTCTTGAGAGTATAACTTTTTAGTTTAAAGCTTCTTCCGGAGATATCAGGGGACTTCGAGAAACTCAAAGTTGACAATCATAAAAAATATGCCGCCTTCAATAATACATAAATGAAATTGATTTTACAGTGATTTGATTTGACAGTACATTATATAGTATAATTATCCTAAATTATAAACATAATTGTATCCAAAACAATGTTTTTAACTTTCCAGGCACTGTAAGTCACACTTGAAATAAAATACTATAAATACATACTGTGTTTATTTTGGTAGCGTAAACGTTAATAAAACTCATGAGAACCGTAACCCACGTATTTATAATACGCTAACAACTTAATACTTTTTGCCTTATTGTTCGCGCGCCGACGCGTACGTGACTTCATTTAAATAAAAAACCCTCTGAATTTAAACACAAAGACCAATAATTAGGTTCAATAAGAAAGCTGCATTTATCGTACCGGTCGGTTTACTATGTAAATGGTTATGATAATGTAAAATTCAACATAAGTGGAGTAGAATTTGTGGAGTCATGCTTTTCGTTAGCATTCAACCGCGGTGGTACTGATGTAGGCACTGACGTGAGGTGATGAAGCGTTTTAATGTGGAGGTTCTGTATAATTTGTATGCAAATGCGGTCTGAATGGCTTAATTATACTGAAAACCTTTAATTTAAGCGGGATTTATTAAGAAATTTAATAAAATTTAACACGGAAGTTTTGGAGACTAAGACGATCTCGTGTTTTTTAACTTTGTTATTTAGTTATTTTAGAAAACATATATATATATGTAGAACTGAGCGATTTTTCGCCTTTTTGATTAAATTACACGAATGTTATTTCATATTTGGTTACTCAATATTCATAAACATTCGGAAACCTAGCGCTGTGGAGTTTTACGCAGAACTAAAGATAGAGAGTCTTTCAGGAAGATGATGGTTAGAGGGGCTCTCTTAGAAGAAGAAAATTAATTCCTTATTGTTTTTTGTATTAACCGACATTCAATTAGGCTTTGTGAGAATTGGGGTTTAATCATTCCACAGTCGTTTAGTTATAATAACGTAACATATTATAATTAATTCCGGTACATATTTCGTTTTTAAATACGCGTTCATACAATATTACATAATGAACGCGTGTGTAAATTAGTATAAAACTTTCTAATAAATATATTTGTTTACATATGAGAACTACCTTAATTAGAATCATATTGTATATACGTTTGGGAGACTGTTATTAATTTCGACGATAGCGATTTATAATTAACATTTATAAATGGTCGTTAATATTATTTAATTATGGAAGATTATACATTTATAGTTAGATTATACTATAAAATCAACAGTGAATTAATGTTATCAACTGTCAGGTTGTGAGATCGTGGTTATAAATTACGTTTTAATTCGAAATTTAAGAGTCTTTTGTGTGCGTGTGAGATATGTCTATTGTGGGTGTTTTATTGTTCCGCATTTTTGGGCAAAACTTGTCCGTTGTAACTGATAAACTGCATCTAATTCGAATTTCTTTACGATGTTGGGTATGTTGGGAATTAAATATTAATAACGTAGTATCTAAGAAAAAAAACATTTTCTTGTTTGCTTTTTTAAATGACAAAAATTGTTTGGATGATTTTAGGATGCCAGTGTTTCCGTTGAAATAAATTCATGATCTCAACGTTGACGTACGTCATAGTTGACGGAGCTTCGTATTTCTGAAAGATAACATACACATATCTCTTAAATTTTTCTGATGATACGACTTCAAAAAGGATTTATTCGAAAGGCCATGGCCATGGGAAATGCGAGACATTCTTATCTTGATTTGTTATCCTTAATAACTTCTTATCGACATACAATATATCCAGGTTTACAGTGGGAAGTGACCGTTATAGAATATTACGGAGACGCCTACACCTGTAGGGAGCACCCACGAGGCCGTGATCTGTCACGACATTGTCGGCTCACATGAACAATCGAATAATATCATTATGTCTCAATTAAAGATATGTTATATGTAGTTTTATAAAATTAGTTAGTATGTATATGCACGATAGAATCATACACTACTAATGAAATAACCGTACGATTCATGAAAAAATATAGACGGATTTCAAAATTGAAGATTCGTCAACCAAACGCCTGAGATTAAGTACTCGAAGACTGGTTTCAGTACCAGTAGTGCAGGCTTTGAATTTTTGTCCCTGGTAACTTGATACTTCCACAAATATCACTAAAGCCTTTCTATATAAACATGTTTATTTCATGTCATTAAGAAGTTCTGTTGTTTGTGTTTAGTACAAAATTATTCAAGTGTCCGAGGATACGAGCTTTATCTACTATACAAAATTTCCATGTTACAATGTTTGTTAGCGTACTCCTCCGAAACGGCTTGACTGATTTTTGTCAAATTTTACATGCGTATTCAGAAGGTCTGCGAATCGGCTTCGAAATTTTGTTTATTTTTATAATGTGGCATTGAGTTAATCATTAAGATAAACATTTTTCAGCGCCGGTCTAACTGATCACGACATTAAATTAGTTATCACCCCCCCAATTATTTTATGTCTACACTAGAAATTACTTTAAAATCATTGATATGGCAAAACAACGTATGCCGGGTCATCTAGTATATTATATAACTATACGAGAATACACCGATCGCGTACGCGAGTACCTAACTATTACATTCCACGAGTTACGGTTATAAGCACCTACACACAAATCTCCAAGGACCTCCATTGTTATTAAAAGTGATGAATCATAGTCGTCACTTAAGCCTCTTTTATTTTACATCAGCATAGACTTTCCCCGACGACAACTCGGCTGACAGGAAGATCTATCTGTTTGGATTACGTGAGCTGCGCCTGTGTTCTCTTTACTTATTTGTTTTTGTTATCTCAAGATCCTTTGGGTCTCGGACACTGCTTTGGAGTCAAGTTCAAGATGAAGTGACGAGACGTGACTACGTGTTTGGTTTTAACACGTACTTATCTGTATCTTATCGTTGGAGTGTTTTACTAAACACATTAAAATACTTTATAAGCTGTGCAAAAAATGTTTGTAAAAATATTTAAGATGCATAAAGTATTATTTTTAAATTTGCATAGATAACAAACGTACGAGTATGTATTTATGTATAGATGATTAGGATGAAAATAACATTTGGTTTAAATGGTACGTAATTATCTGGCGAGATGCGCCGCAGCGCTGAAATTGGCAGACGTTAATAAGGAAGGAACTGAAAATCGCAATTTTAAACAATAATGCTGAACGCATTAAGCACATAGAGTGGTTTGTGTAAGGTTGAAAGTCGTAAAACATAAAATATAAATGTGAGATAAGTTTGCGTCTGTGACATCGCCTCTAGGCTCAATTTAACGAGTCCCCTATAACTGACGCCGGCTATTTTGACCAAAAATACTTTTATGCTATTTCTAGCTCTGTTAAGAGTAAGTTTATATATTTAATAAAATGTATTCTATATAATTATTTTATATTCAATTATAAATCAATTTAGTATGTGTAAGTATATTTTTTTCAACGGTCTTGAAAATTAATCATTTATGTTTAAAATAAATACAATTCGTATAACACCATGGCCGAGTTATAATTAAAGTATCTCGAGTAACAATTAATTAGTCTCTGAACTGAACGAAGCAATAACTGTACCGATCGAGTGAGCAATGAGTTAGACACGTGGGGGAGGTAACATGCAACTTTAGATTAGAAACTGCTGCCTGAAATTTATTACGCTTTCGATTATTTGATTAGAAATTGATATTGAATCATACTTCCCTAGTTGCGATAGAAGTAAATTATAAATTGAATTCGAGCTTCACTAAGATTTGTTAAGTCACACAGAACAATCCTGAGCACGTTGGAAAATATCGAAGCTTCAAAGTAAATATTTATTAACAAATAGCTTATTATAACGTAAGATGAGTCGCGGTCAAGCAATCAGTCCTTTTTTCATAACATGACGTTAAGCGGGTTACCAATTATATTTGAAAGGACTGTTCTGACAAGAAATTTTACCGAGAATCTCTAGGGATAAGAATATGTCGAGTGGGTGACTTTATTGCGCAAACCTAACTAGTTTTCGTATGCTTTATTTACAACCCTATTCTTACTACGATAGCATCTTAAAAGACTACGCCGTATTTCACTTTTGGAAGTTATTGTGACGGTCGCAGGCGTCGCAACTATTTATTTATGCATCGTACCAAATAGCCTCGACAGGCATTTTCTCCCACGCCCAATATAACCTGAAACTTAACAACAGACAATAGCATCATATATTTATTTAACCAGTTTAACTCAGTTAAATGCGTGGCCTTAGAAAACAATTTCTAGTCTTGATTTATAATAATTTAATTTGTTTATCTATTGAACCACCTATTTTTTTTCTAAAACTATATATAAATGTTGAATTTGGCTGTTGTTACAAATAAAATATTAAATATCTATATCATACTAATACTTTCAAAGAGAAATCCATTGAAGTTCTTAATAGAGGAACTGAGCTTTCAATTACTGTGCAGTGTGCCATAAGCTTTTAGTGAATAATGAGAGCTTATCGTCACATAAGACGGCTTCAGTAGAATATTGTACTTGAGTGGGTGCAGACCACCCGAACGCCATAGTGTAACAGATTTTGTACGTATAAAGAGAGTATATGTTAGATTACAATAATTTATTTTTGTTCAATTGCAACAATATATTTATAATTACAAACTCGTCTCTAGATATTTAAAATTAATACCATTACAATAATACATTTTCATATTATTAAAAATTATTAAGAATAACAAACAACAACCAATTTCTTTTCAGGTAATATGAGCTTTCCCATCAAATATTTACTTTGACGCGTTGATTTATTAAGTCATCAAACTTTACACCCCGATAATGAGGCTATTTGCTACAATGATGTAGTCAATGCTGATATATCCTTTCAACCACAATCTCCATTTTGTTGTATTTAATGCCTCTATTTGTTAAACAAAAATTTACGTATCGACGAGTGGCTTTATCAAACAATAATCAATTCCGAAAGCGTTATTTCAATTGTAAAGGAGACATGTGTGAAAATATTGCCTTTCACTCATTTGTCATTGTTTATGCCATCTTAAAATAAATTTCTCCGCCAAACTTGTTACATATTCTGTCAGGATTAGAAACGTAATTATTTTGTAGTAGAAGCTACGGTAGCGGTTGTATAAAAAAGTAAATTCAAACGAAAAATTCAACCGCATCCTATTCGTGATGTTTTATCTTATTCGAAAAAATCTTATTGAAGGTAGATTCAAATAGTAGTTAGGTGTCAATGACTCTTATTTAAACTGGTTAATATATCACTTCATAATGTGGTGGTTTTAGTGGCAAATATAGCCTATAGGATACAGTTCGTACAACCACATAACTGGTGTGTACAGTTTGATGAGAATTTTGTGCAGTATCCGTAAAAAGGAACTAATTGAAAACCAATTCGTGTTTTGTCCTATTCATACAATAATTTCAGAATTAGAAACCAATTTCGTATATGAATGATTTTAACGGCAAACAAGCTGTGAAAAACTCAGACTACAATTTTTGAACAGCTTGTATAATCACAATGGTTGTGTATAAGACCTTGTACTTTAAAGGTCAACACAATATTTTGTATCATTACGATGTTTATGACATGTTGTATGTAATAAGATGAAAATTATGGTTTACCATCACTGCAATGCAGGTTGTTAATATTAAACAAGATGCGATATACAGCGTGTTTTTTTATATTCGCTCTGTGGAGATCATGCCAATTCGTATACGAGTATATAAACGATTTTTTACGATATTCATTTATAAAAGGTAATATAATTCTACTTTATTACAATATTGTGGAAACAAAATTATATTTTGGCGCATACAAACATAGAAAAACCTATATCAATTCATTAATAATAGTTTATGTGGCAAAGTACTAATTAAAATCTTTAATGAATAAATAAGAAAACGGAGTATATGATTGCAATGCTGTTAAAAAGAACAACGTAACCATATGGACAATAAATATCAGTGTGATTTAGGCACAATTATAACTTAATAAACGAACCCACATAAAATATATATACAAAAAAAAACCTATTATAAACTAATTTTCTTTATATTAAGATAAACTATCATCTTTGCAATTTGGGCAAAATTATAAATCCCCAAAAGTTACAGAACACCCTGTTATGAATAATCTGGAGTTACGGCTCATAATAACTTCAATTACGTTTCATGTTATCCGTTTCTAGTTATGAAATGAAAACAACTTGATCCCTGATTGAATTGTCAGTGCAATTCAATTTAACATGAAGTGAATTAGTTCAGTTCTCTAGAAAATACTTGTCTTTATTTATTTTTATAATTGAAGGTACTTTTAATAAAAAATAAATTAGCAAAAGTGACGTGGGCCACAGCATGCACATACATAAATCAGTTTAGAAAGCGTAGTTTTAAATACTTAAAAAAGAAAGCAAATTTTATCTGGTATGAATCACTTTTCTAAATACAAACGGCCGTAGTTTCCCGGTAAAAAATGGTATAGTGTAAATGGGAACCATCAAGCGTTGCATCCAGTTCGTGGAGGCAATTTGTCCAACATTTCTCTTGTGTGTCGTAGCAAAGCTTCGAATCGGACTGACGTGAAACTATCGATAACGTTGTGCTGAATTACTTATCCATTGTGCTTTCGTCTATTTTTACTTCAATTTACGTCTAGAAATACTCAGTCACTAAATTCAAGCGCGTCTCGTTACGTTAGTCTAACTTGATAAGCGCTGAAATGTTTGAACATTTTCATGAACAATTTTAAAATTGTACCGCTTTTTATAGATTTAATAGTTGTTGATTCTATTACTATTGATACTATTCCTAATGAAGATTTATGTGACGCCAATATCTATATTAGATAATACTTTCACGTCTTCAAAGTTGTGGTATTGTTTGAGTATGGAGTAAGGCCCCTAAGAGTGAAGTTTGTTTGAGTTTCATTCGATTCCGCGTGTTGCTCTCCAAGTGGAGCGTTCCGCGACCACAAAATGCAATTATCGACCGCCGTCTGCCGGAGCTATGCTCGAATTGCATTCCAATGCTTGAGCAAAGTTGACCCATGCTCAGACGCTCAGCGGGATTATGTGTGAATACTAAAACAGCTTGCAATCTAAGCATCTGCGCTAGCTCATATGCGTGAATTTTAACGTGTACAAACATTTGGCTCTATGAACTTACCGTCAACTGAGAAGAACACAAAAGAAAATCAGTAAGTCTTTTTCTGAAGACTGTTTTTACAATGTTACTGTAGTGATCAATAGTAAAAAAAATTGAATCAGAACAATTCATTTCCAAGCACTTAACGTTATAATATATATGAGCCGTTATTTTATAATGTTATTTCTTGTGTTAATTAGAAAATGGATAAGACAAAGCGAAAAGATTAATCGAACAATGCAGTAGTCGTCAGTCATTTTCATTTGTCATTGCGACTACATTTAATGGCTTTTTTCGTTTTACAATTGCGTCGATTATGTAATTAATCCGGGCGGTTTCTTTCACCCAGTTTATTCTAGCTTAACAAGGTATGAATAATTTAAATAGAAATTGGTCGGAAATATTTTTGAATCGAAAATGTCAAGATTCCCTTGGGGGAATTCGCCAACGACAAGTCATCTGTTACAGTGGCGCTAAAAGCGGTTGCTGTTAAAATTCCTCTCTTGGGGCTTCGTTGGAATTGGAACGGTTACCTTTAGTCAGCTAATAGTTTTATCTTCTTCATCCTATATAGGCACAAACAAATATTAATCGAAAAAAAATGATTGTCAACTGTTAATTTGATCCTTGGCCTGAAATTGTTTTATGTAATGTAACATAATTTAAAAAACCGGAACTAAAAATAGGTTAATATTTTTGTATGCTATGCTGTGTTCAATCCCGAAAGGTTCAAAACAATATTAGTATCGTGGTCATTCTTTCATAGCTCTTGTTGCTCCGGGCCGTTTGAAAAATTATAAAGCGAATTTTGCCACCGAACAAAGACTAGTCCCAGAGGAATTTCATTGCGGTGTGCTTTTAAATTAAATTTGGTATGATAGCTTTACCTTAATTCAGAAACGTTGGTTAGAATAAGCTACTCTTCACACTAAGAGTATAATAGAATAAAAATACGTTCTTACTCGAACAGCGGTCTTATTTTTACGTTGCTTATCAAGCCAGGTAGATCGTCCTTGGATCTGTGCATAAACGCGTTCGTTAGTTTTTTATTTCACTAATTGATGTGAAATAAGAGGTAAGAGTTACTTTTATTTAAATGCATTGCGTTAACACTGTCATGCTTGGTATCTTGCGTATATCGCTACTCGTTCGCCTACGCATATAACTAACACGCGCAGAAACCTCTAAGCGATATAAGCGATTTACGCTGCTGAACTACTTTAACTTAACTACTATCGCTATGATAGTTTAAGAAAAAGCGCTCTTTTGCTTTCTCGGAAAGTAGTCTAAATATCGAGTGTTTCCAGCTAGTTCTATAATTCTTGATAATACACGATAACGATTGTAAATAGGTTGTAAGGGAAGTTTGTTTGACCGTATATCTATATTAGGATCTAATACTCCTTAAAGAAGTTCATTGACTTTATTGGTGCGCCTTAAAATAATTTAAGTATATCCTGATTTAGTGCAAGCTTACATGAACATATACACGTAGGTATTAGAGAAATATCTATCAAAACCAATCAAACAAATACTGTAGTATTGTTTAAATATTTTTTTAAATATTTAATTCACTATTTTCAATAACGAGGTAAATCATAAGTCATTTCTGTATACGCGAATGAAAATTATTACTGTACTTGTTACCATGGCAACGGAATTATTTCTACATATTAAGAAGGGTGGTGAAGTAATAACCCAATGCCAAACCTATCAAATAAATTGTACTACGCTCACACCTTACTCAAACCCAAACGCAAATTCCATAATGCTCAATTTCATGTGGCTTTATCACATCACTGTGGTTAAAGCGTATTTTTTTATAGGGACCGCACTTAAGATGAATGAGACAATGTTAAAATAAAGCTGAATTATTTATTATGCTGGTCAAATAAAATCGAGTATAGGTAGACACTTATTGTTTTAGTGTTTACAAAAGTTTAATAGGCCTGTCGTCAGTAAAATACGATGAGGTACCAATGTGTAATTTAGTGAACAAAGCCTCGCTTGTTGTTTATTCTCCGGTTTTTAAAAGCTTTAAACAAGCTTTTAAAATAATTCTATGTTGGCACTTTTTACGCTGCGATGTAACGTGACAGTTTTACATTCATGATAATTTTCTAATTGCACAATTAACATGATGTTACGCATTTTAAGTAAGGGAAACTTATGGTAGTAGATAACGTTAGGAGAGTTTATATAAAAACTATAGTTCTTTTACTAATTGACCAGCCTAAAATGTCTTATATATTTTAAAGTACATTACCTCAAATATAATACTTAGGTATACGTGTTTATATTAACTCTTATATGTGTAGAGGAGCTAAAATAATTAACATAACAAAAACAGGCTTCAAGCTGCAACGACACAGATAAAGCCTTCAGTTACGATCGAAACGGCGGACTGCGCGCGCGCCGACATTTACGCATCATTAGCGCGCACCCGCATGCGATCGATACAGGACTTGTTATCGTATAAGCAATATTAAAATAATGTCCTTCAAAGTACGCTTCAATCTAAACTTAAAGCATTCAATATGACACGATTTTATCGATTTGTATCGTCCATTTTAATTTCATTTTTAATCATCTCTCCCTCTCAGTGCCAATTCCTAATAAATGGAAAAGTTAAAAAGCGAAATACTGTTATAAAATTTGAAAATAGCATTTCATCTAAATGTTACAACGGTTCAATTTTGGATAATGTTGAGTCAGTAAGTCGAATTGTGTACTCATCACGATTTATATTTACGGGAAAAATTTCACGAGTGCAAACAGGGAAGCATGAAATCGAACGTTCGAAAAAAAGTGTTTTCAAAGTGCTTATACGACGAGTTTTAAAAGGTGACCGAAGTGTGCTTAGTGATTTGTTAAATTTTGAAACGAGTAAGGGCAATTCGAGTCGAGCGTACGTGTTTGCTGAAGGGGGTGGGACATGGAAGGGGTTGTGTGTGTCTCATGGTTGGGCGGCGATATTGTTTGGCGATAGAGCGTCTTCACCGCTAAGGCTTTTAGTTGATCCTGTACCTTTGACACTCGATAGGGTACGGAGAGTTAGATTTGCTGTTCAAGGTAATATAATCTTAGTGCAATTAATCTTTAAGGGTTTCACTTTTAGCAAACAAACTCACGACGTACCGTACGCTACTGCAGAAAGCAACATAATATATATATATATATATTTCATTTATATTAATAAGCTTCAAGATTAAATCGAAGAGATTTGTGATTGTAGTATTCAAATGGATATTAACAGATCTCAACGTTATCCGTTACTTGAAAAACAATTACAAAATCAATAATTATAGTAGTCTTAAAGCGCTTTCAAATAACAGAATAGGTTGTTAGTTCACGTTACACCGATAGTAATTATCTCTAACTTTGGTCTGTCAATAAACTTCCACAAACGTTGAATTTGATTTGTTTGTTATCTTCGTTAACGTCACGATTGAGTCGTATACAAACAGTATAATTAAATTTTCATTCTAACATGGTAAGTGCATCTAAACCGATCTTTGTTTAATTCACAGATTACACGGTGAAACATCGTCGGTGCCATCACTAAGATGATTATCGGGTGTGAATTGTTGAGACCAAACGTTGGGCATTTAAAAGCATTAGGCAAGAATCCTTTTATAGATGTGACAATTGTACACGCATTGTCAAGTTGAGTGTGTTTGTATTAACACATTTCGTATCCACATTATAATTACGATTCGGATTATTTTCATATATAACAACAAATAAGCCAAACAATAAATTATTTACGATTTTACATAAAATAATAAGTAGGATATAGGATAAGTTTCCATATCTAATTGTATTAAAAATTGGTAGGTTTCCCACATTATGGAAACAGCTGAATATTATTATGGATGCAGAGGCACCGGACCGAAATGTATTCGTGGAATAGATGTGTGGGCGGAGACGCCGTGAGAACACAACTTAAGATTATATTCTTTTACAATAGGTGTCTAAAATCTGCTATTAAATAATCATAGGAACGAATACTTTAAAGTGTTTACCGCGAGACATTAGTTTCGTAAAAAATTAGGCGCACAGATAATACGCGCCACATTGTTCTCAGTTATATTATGTATAACCATAACATAAGCACTTACAAGGATAAACATAATACAAAAGTTAAATGAGATAACAAATCGATTATTTAATAAAAAGCCTCTGTAAGAGATTTATTATAATGGAGACAAGGTTTGTAACAGATAAAAACAAACGGTCTTATTTTCGAACAAGGGTACAAATCCGTCGAGATGCATCGCAGCGTACTATCAAGTTTATCGGACCACCAGCGTCGCACTAGGACAACCTGCGACAAATTTATTGACACTCTTTCAATTAAAGCTATTGTTGCGGCAAACGCACGCACGGGTCACAACAGAATAAAACACGATAACTCGCAGCATGAATCTGTAATGCGTCTCTAGATATCGCCAGCCGCGCGCTCTATACGCCGTAAAAGGAGATTTATTAAAACTATTTGGAAACTGATTCGATCGAAACCAAACGATTTGACATTTAGATAAGAGTTAAAAAATTTATTTTTCCCTCGGATGCGTCGCCTCCGAGTGACAATGGAATAAAAAGGTTATAAAAATGCGCCGGTTGCGACCGCTCGCCCACGTCCCACGGGCGTTGTCAAACGTGCAAGCTACGTATCGAATTAGGGTAGGCTGCCGCCGCCGGCAGATAAAATGCGACGAGTGTGTTATTACGAGCCGCCGATACTCGCAAGTATGTGTAAATTTGTATGTGAGAACACGGGAGATAAGTTCACTCGTGGGCGGAAAAATGCGTTGACCGCAGTCGGCGCTCTAGCAATAAGTGCAACTATTTTTATTTAGCCCAACTAATTGATACATAAATCAATCGTAAGTCGATACGTTTGATGTTTTAACACCTAAAGTACTAATAGTTTTAGAGGAAAGTTGATATTTAACAAAATGTGTACACGCGACCTTCGAGTGAGATAATATTTTACGAGCATCCTAAGGGTTCGGGGCCAACTATAGTTAAGTTTTATGAAACCCATTTCAGGTAACTAAGTATATATTCCTAAAGTTCCCTCATAATTCTCGTTAACTAAGTAAATAAACTACTTATGTCACACATTGTTGTATACAACAAAGTTGGGGGCAGATTACTATTCTAATTGCCGTAACCTTGTGATTCTTTTGTCTATTGTTCTACACAAATTAACGAAAATTGATTCAAATTATTGTTGAAAGGTAATTCCACGGTTGGGAAATAAAATTGAATTAAGTTTGAGGATTATGATGTACTTTCATATTTTCCATTGTTCTAGTTAATTTGGTCTTTGATGCATAGAATTGTAAGGTTTTCAAAGAACTTTTATTGACCTATAAAAGTAAACTCCCTCCCAACAGTTACTGCGAACATTAACAACGGTTTATAAAGTCAGTCATTTGTACTGAGTGTATTTTTACCATTAATTATTTCAACTTGTTATGACTTATTATAAACACAGTTTTATTACGTAATTAAAGTTTTTTTCTACTCTTTATGTTTTATGCAATAAAAAATATTAACAGCCATATAAAACAATAAAATATTTATTCTGTGGAGTCAAATACACGCTTCTTAATATCTTCTATGAAATACATAATGCTAAATATCTGTGGTTCCTATAAGGCCCAAGATCAATGATTTTAGAGTAGGTATAACTTGTATATATTTAATAGATATATGTACTATATACTAACATGCCTTAAGAAATTGGAATACCGCTGCATCAAAATCTTTTTATGATTCAGCATTTATTATTTGAAGGCCTTAGAGACAAAAGAGGATTAATATAAAACCATAAGAAGCTTAATTTTTTGTAAAGAAAGAAAGAATGGCTATCCAAGAGCTTTTTTGTGATGATAAAGATGCTTCATAATGTTATCAAATCTTTCATAAAATTTCATTCCCGGTAAATTTTACTGTCTTTTTTCTTTTGTTCAAAATAATATTAAAAAAGGGTCAAAAGAATCGATTAAATCTTCAACATAATAATCTATATAATATATAATAGAATGAAAGATATACTATTCACAGCTTGCTTCACTGAAAAGTGCAACCTATTAAAGAAATGCAATTCAAATTTTTAGGAAAATAATTATATGATTAAAGAATATCGTTGTAGGCCGCCTCTCACGCTATGTTGCATTGCCTAAAGGGCACCATAATTAACTGTTGCCTTTATTAACACATGTTACTGAAAGCCATGCTAAATATTCAGAAATACTTGATTATTAAAAAAAAATACTTGATAAAATTAAAAATCTGTTTATTATCCGCCTCTTAGGCGGATAATAAACTCAATCAATGAGCTCTCAATCTCTGATCAAAGTTCGCAAGATCAGCTAGTATAATACATGTTTGTAGTAATTTAATATCTCAAACCAATGGAGGTTTAATTTTGAGTTTTTTCTGCTTTAAAATCCATTTTAAACATGCAATGTCATAACACAAGTTTAACCGGTAATTTTAAGAGGAAAATATGTTAGAAAGAAGGGGATGTAGGGATCGTAAAAGTCTGTTACGACACGGGATGCTTTTCATCGTAAAGCGTTGTGGCACCAACGAATGAAATTGAACACCATGCCTCGAGGCTTTGACAAGCACTCGTTACTGTCTATAAACTTAATCATTTCCGGTTTAAGTCTTATGCAATCCGTCTGCACTCATTTATTTTATTGTAAATTGTAACCTTATTTTGTCAAAATAACGCGACAAAATAAAGTTGTTTTAATAAAAACAATTTATTCAAAGAACTTTATTTGTTGCGCGGTTACTCATTGATATATTTCTATGTTCTTGAATGCCTTAAACCATACAGATTACAAGTTTCAGGACAGGGTAGCTTCGTTTTTATATATACTATAAAAATGTATAGGTAAAAAAAATACATTCGACTGACGTAATATTCTAAAAGCCCAATATGGATATTTTTATTCAACATTATTTAGTGAAAATAAGCGCTTTAACGGTGTTGTTGTCCTGGGTTTGAAATGTTGAGAACAAATATGCGAGATATGGCTATATTGTGTATTTATTAGAATACCCTCGCACGCCAAAATAATAAATTAATTAGTCAAGTGTTTGAAAGAGGATTTTATTTATTGTTGTATATTAAAGATCTCCGACGCAGGTAGCAATACCCTTGGCCGAAAAAAAGATTACCGGAAATGGACATAAAAACACAATCAATGAAACATATCAATAAAACCATTGTTTTGGTGCTTAAGGTTTTTTTAAAGTAAAACCGAACATTTCGCGTTGACATAGTTTTTATATTTTTAATCAACCGTTAAAGACGTTTCAATTAATATCAGCATTTAACATAATGCAAATCGCTAGTTTAAAAAAGATAGTGAATATGTAATCTGTAAAATATTTTTGACAACAATTGACTTTGACATGCAAATTTCCCATTGATACAATCTGTCATTGCTAAACCAATCACCGAAGTTAAGTCAAGTTTGACATAAACGTGGTTATAAAAAATCGACCAAACACAATATCATCGTTCAATAATTAATTTCTGACACCCACTTACTAAAGAGCATTACCATAACAATAACGCGGGGGCTGAGATATATTATAGTCCCAATAAAGATTTTAAAACATCTTTTTTCGCTCATCATTGTTACGTGTGTTGTGCAATTTGTTATAAAAGTCTATTCATATTGTGATAGTAGGCAAATCTAAATTAATTATCGAGAATAAATTTTACTCTGTATTCATAATTATCAACACTAAAATCTAATTTAATATAAACGATATCTTTGCCACGTATATCGTCAAAACAAGTAAAAATATTTATTTCATTAAGCTTAATCAAAACGTTAATCATATAAGCTTTAGTGAAACAGTCAAGTGTAGCCCTCCCAAGCAAAAGAGGCTTGTGTAGTCAAAGACTCGAGTAAATAATACGAGTTGAATCTAGGGGCTGACTTTCGCCAAGTTATGTTTGCGTGTGTGGCGTTTTGTTGACAATGGCACTGCGTACGGTTATAGGTATGTGCTACGTTGTTGACAAAGGTGAAAAGAGAGCTTCTTAACCCTTTCCTTCATAAAACCCTATTGACTGTACCAAGTTGTTTATACCTTACTACGTGCCTTACTAACAGAATATCGTTGAGTGTGCGTAGCTTTTTAATGAATGAAAACATCTAAAACCAATAGATTTTTTCATATTGGGAGTTCTGATTGTTTTTCTAGGTTTTGCGGCGAATTTTTTGTGTAATATGTTCATGTAATATATTATATGAATACGTCCATTTTACAGTATATTGAGCAAACGTGCGAGGCCTTTTGTTAGTGAATTGTTTAAAAAGTATGCAAGAACAATATACGGGTATATATGTTCTTTGTGAGTATTAAATATTAAATTAGCTAATATAATTAAATTTATTCAACATTTAAAAAAGAAATAGTCAGTAATAATAAACCTTAAAAGTAAATTTTAATACAATTTCGAATGAACGGGAATTTTAGAATATTGTTAATGAACCATTTACGTTTAAATACCTGTGCGTTGGGACTAAAATTACTTATACGTTAACTTTAATGCGACTTCTATAACAGTATGAAATAATAAATTTTAAAGTGCCGAGTATCGACTGGAAACTTCAAAGATTTTGCAGCAGCTCTTTGTGAAACTTGTAATAGTTCAGACTTGAACATGACCCCGACTTACACGTTTTGACTTAGTACCGATATCATAAATAACATACACTTAAGATCTCTTTTATTACATCTCCTTCTTAATTTATTTACTAAAAATACACATTTTATTAAACATTTATTTTTATTTTTCCTATTGGAATTTTATATCGGTGATTTCCAAAGGATAACACAATTACCGGCATGTTTATATCCCAAATCCGGCTTTTATGTGTACAGTTTAAGTAATAGTGTTAGGCAGAATCAGGGTATATTATCGGACCCTTACGGGCGCCATAAATGTATAATGGGCTAAGACAGATTGCGTAATAATAGATAAGGTTGTAATGGCGGTAAAGTTATGCTCGAGTGACAATGTGGCCTTTATGACATTCTAATCGCCGGCTGCTAAGAAAGCTGACGTGTTTAAATAGCATGTTGAGCTTTTAGCGTGTGTTAAGCTTTATTTCAGTAATTTGTTAATCAGATGACTTTCCCTAGGTAAACGGTATTAAGTCGATCTTTTATAACATATTTAATGTATCTTATACTCACATTAAAGAAGTATAACTTCTGTGCTGGATGAATCTGTGTTATAAATAAGTATTCACCTGGTTAGCTAGGTCTTGACATACAGTCTTAAAATGTGAATAACTAAGTTATAATAGAAGCGAAGCTTATAAAATATGCACATGTTATAACGTAATAGCGAGTACGACTTAATCTGCTTGACTGAGAAACTTCCATCCATAGCTAATTGCTCTACGTGCTTTACACTTTAACAATGGGTTTGTGAGTTTAAAACTAGTCTACGGTTAGTTAATTTATCATAGCTAAGGGTAATTTTTCAATTGTGAAAAGGTTAAATTGAATTAAATCTTAATATAATATATAAATATAATTATTCGGTTGTAACAAACTTAATATTTTAAGTATGAATAGTTGGAAGCTTCAAGTTATTCGGTTTTTATTTTTTTTTCGTAAAACTGCATAGAACCACTAACGACTTTCAACATCTGGAATTTAGTTTATACGGGAATAGAATTCACAGTTACGTAGATAATTTTGCGACTAATCCATATATCATCACGTTACAATACTATATGAATACTCAAGACTGGAAAATAATAATGATTAACTCAGCTTAGAGATCACTTAGAGAAACTTATAGCTCTTCACTCAAGACAGCCGTTACTAACATCCCGGGTTTATTACAAGCAATGCTTTAAGCGTTCACTTAGAATGCGAAAATAAATTAAGCCGCTCTTAATTACAACTCGCAATAATTTGTATGTAAGCCACTTGTGATAATTGGTTTTAGAATGTTTTGTGAATCTTGGAGTAAGTTTTTAAATATAAATATCAAGGTTGAAGATGATAATAGTGTTAGCTAAGCATAATGACTTACTAAAATTAAACTTTAACTTAGCTATTAGTATAAGCATGTAATTGCATTAAGTTACCTAACATTATACTTATTAGATATTGAAGTCAATATATTTATAATTATACAGTGCTAAGATCATTTATTCCTCTGTATTATTTTAAAGGTCGGAATTATTCTTTTTTTCATTCACTGTTCATTTTCGATTCGTCCGTTCATATTTTTAACGATGTAAAACTAGCAAAAGCTGCTTTTTCTGTGTAAAATACGTTATCTCAAGGAATGCGTTTGATTTACTGAATAAAATCATTTGCATTCGATCGTTAGTTATTGATACAGCAATATTATTGTTGAAAGTTCGTTTTTACCACAGACGTTAAAACTATTTCAGACTGACATTCTCAGAAACTCGAACAGAAAAAAAAACAAGCGTAAACACCTGATTACTAAAGCACTATATTTTAGTAGATATCATAGAGAACATAAATATTTCACAGTTAATTAGCGTGTCCAGTACATTTTGCGGCCTCTGCGCCCACGCACGTGCCGAGTGGCGCCAGACATGGCTACATGGGCGGTTTGATCCACTTAATGTCAACTTGCACATTCGAAAGAACCTTCACATTAAATATTTTTGTTATTTATATCCTTCTAGGAATGTATTAATAGTTTACGAGAATTTGCGGCTGTGAGGTGTATGAATTCTAAACGAAGGGTAAAAGGAGTTTATTACTTTAGTTTGTAATTAAACTGTATATCTAGTCGCTATAACAATTATAGATATAAAATATTCTTATCAAAAAATCTACTGATTTAAAAAAATATAAAATTAAATTTAGTTCTAAACTTATTGACATTTCTAAACGAATGACCATATATAACTGACAAGAAACTTTCGACAACTCTTTTCCATGTTAATGTTGATAGTCACACAAAAACTTGTATGAAGCCTGCAAACATTATACCTTACTCCTAAAATCTTAAATCAAAATGAAGCAATCACTACTTTAATTAATACGATTACACATTTCAGTAAGTATAAATAAATATTTAAAAAAATCCAATACTGATACATATATTCCTAAGACGCAAAATAATACGGTATAAGGACTTGTCTTGCTAAAGGCGCTGAATAAAATTAAATTGTATTTTAGTTTATGATTGGGACCTTAAAAGAGACATTTTAATTATACTTACGAGGTCGCTGGACACTGCCCATAGGCTTAGCAGAAATAATTATATGAAGAACTAGGAATGTGAAAAATAATAAATTATTTATCAGGCAAACAAAACACTATTTTTACAACAGTCCAGCATAGTAGAATCTCGAGACATTTCGTGAATCTTAGTAATATTATTTGAAAATAACAATACTTTTGTCTACTTAATGCTGACTTTAATTTAAAGCATTATCTTAAACCTGAATTTATTTCACTAAAAAGCAGTTTATTGTTTTAGTGATAACCTTTTTTTGCGAACCACGTGACGTGAATATTTTTTGACAGCCAGTACACGAGTCATGATCGATCTCTTTGGTAATTAAAACTTTAAGGAACCATATCCAAATTGGTTCGAGACAAAAAAGATCTTTACGAAAAGATATAATATTAATACTAAAGCCGATATTTATTTATAAAATAATTAATTATATCATGCTATAACAAAAAGCAATTATTCTAAAACTTAAAGGGCTGTTCTATTAAAAAGACTTAACCTTTGTTAGTGGCTGAAACGTTTACAATAGCGTCTCAAGGATAGTGCTTTTACTGATACCTGCGCTTAGAAACTGGTTATTTCAGTTTTCAATAAAAGTTACAATAGAAATTAGATAACGGCTGAAATATTTATGATATGGCACAATTAGGACGTATATGTACTGTTTGAATAGCTACTAACTTGATTAAAGCCACTCAGTTTACCTTATCCTATTATGCAGACTCAAACGTCCAAACTTTCAAGTAGTTATCCAAAGTTCAACTATCTGCCTCTAAGATGGGGCAATTGCCCTTCAGCTGAATCTATACGTCCGAGAAAAGCTTAGGTTGCAAGGATAAAGCTGAGAATCAAAGAAATAGTTGAAATTATACCTAAACTATATTGAAATTAAAATATTATAAGACGTTATTAGAGGAGAAAAGAGAAATATAATTTAATTCCCTTTTAAATTGTAATAGTAAGTAGGCATACTTGCACTTCATGTAACCAATATGATCAGTGCGTTTGTTTCGTTTCTGGATA
Organism: Leptophobia aripa; assembly: GCA_951799465.1. NCBI lineage: Eukaryota > Metazoa > Arthropoda > Insecta > Lepidoptera > Pieridae > Leptophobia > Leptophobia aripa. Next base: position 5,329,197 of record OX637260.1, read on the forward strand.
GACTTCATTTTCATTTACAATCACTATAGGGTTGTAATATCATCAACTATATTATTATTAATATTTAATGTTAAAATAACAAAGCTTAGATGTAAACTTGCAATTGCGTAACATAACATTACCTACGCATATATTATAAAGAAACAAAAATTAAACGCAAGCTACTGACTGAAAGTATGGTGCAATAGTAATTTGTTTTATTCCACCGCTGCTTTCATTTTAATTCTATAGCATGACCGGACATTACAAGCAAATGTTACGATTTTAAAATGCAATCTTTGCGAAAGATAAATGGGAGAAACGTCCCAAACGTACGGGCGACTGTTGCATTAATCGAACAAAAACACTGGCCAGCATTGAATTGGCTGGATTAACTGGGTGAAAATTAGCGTTAGTTTGAGCCGCAGTTGCAAGAGGTTAACCACATGCAAGTCATTATGCGGACGATCATTGAATTAATTACGCGGTCCTTGTAGGAACAATCACATAGCGCATACAAATAGCTAATCTACAATATGCATTATTTGTTTTTTAAATGTAAATAATAAAAATGGCATACGATTAAAACAAGAAACTCATACGAAAGTAAAAATTTGCGGCTTATCTGTAAATAGAAATATAAAAAAGTTTACACATATAGAATTGAACAAGTGTGAAACAAAAGCCATTATTAAAATGACGACTAGAATCACAATTGAGGTAGAAACGAAGAAATGCTTACGTTGCATCAAATCAATGCTATAAAATATTATGAAACATATTTCAAAAATGTTAAATTTATTTAAGTGATCTAGCTGTTTCTTGTTTAACTAGAATTGCTCATGACGCTTTATAAATGAATGCGCTACGCGTCGTTCTTACTAGCTCCTACTTTCTAGTTAGATTTGATTCGACTAAATCCAATTTTATTGAATGAACGGATTCTCACTTCAAACGCAATTTGTAAATGGGATTAAAGATTTGCTTTGTGAAATAGTTATTAAGCACTGTTTTCTTTATACATTTATGGTATTTTACTACTAAGCACTTGCGTAAAAACTTATATATTTAGAACGAGAAATATACACAGTATATTTCCATACTAATATTTTAAATGCAAACGTAACTCTGTAGGTTACGCTTTCACGCTTAAACTACTAAACCACTTTCAATGAAATTTTCTATGGTGATACACTAAACTTTATGAACCGACAATGGTGAAGAAAAAAGATTGAAGGTGTTAAATAGTTTTTATAAAAATTCACCAGAACGCTGCAAAAACAAATTTTCCAAATTTGTTTTATATTTAAACTACGCGGACAAACTCGCGGACAAAAGCTAATAGTGTAGTATACAATAGTGATTTTAAATCTAATTGATATAATTTTTATGTAGTGACATGAGTAATGATTTAATACAAAGAAAACTAACTGTTTAGTTTAACTTTAATCAGATTATATTCCATCTGGTCAATTTACATTTAAATAGCTCTCACAAAACTAAACATGCTTCCAAAAGTTATACCTGAAAGTTGCTGTTTTTAATTAAACTGAAAATAAAATTGATTAGCAACATTTGAGGCAAGTTTGCGTGTTAAAGTATAGATAAGGGGGTTGTACCACTCCCTAGGGCGAGCCTCTAGCTTTGGTTAACTAAGGCAGTGATCGCAATAGCTCTGAAATGAATTGATTTGCTATAAATAAGGGATTTTGTTTAAATAATTTAAACATGTTATTGACGCTGATGCTGACACCAACAAAAAACCTATACTGTATCTAATCTTTCCACCACACTCTGACACAAATTACTTTAAGCTAACACATAGAAACAGGATATCCACATTAAGCTATAGAGTTATAAAGCATATGTTTCTAAATATGTGTGAAATAATTTTAAGTTTATATATATACCTGAATTTTAAGCAAATGACATTAGTTTAAAAAAATCTTATTGTTAATCTAAATATCAGCATTAATATATAAAAATGTAGGCACGGGTAAATTTAACGACATTGTATATAAAAGGTATACCTAAATATTTGTATATAGATATGAATCAAGCCTTAACTTGGGTGGACAGTATCGCGATGCACCGTTCCGCCCTCAGATAACAGAATGTCAACTAAGACGAGCGTTCATTTGCTTATTGCTTTGGGTCCGACGACTCCTTTAATGATCACGAGAATTTTTAACTTCGTGCCTTATCTTTATAACTGAATACCGTTATTTTATACAATGCTTATTCTAGATAATCTCTAACTATACTTGTATTATAAAGCATCAGAGTTGTAGTTCAGCTTATCAATCATATGAAAAAAACATTTTCGTATTGTATTTGTATTAACTAGTAACTATCAATGACAAAATATCTTAGAGTTGAATAGACAAAGTAAAATAATTTTTATTCAGTAAGGTCTATTTCGAACCGTCTTCTAAATTACTCTACACCTACTCGTACGCGACCAGTTTAAGAAGTAACCGACAAGAAACTCAGCTTAATTGTTTTTGATGATGATCCTAATATGTTTTTGGGGCAAGGCCAAGATAGAGCAAATTCATTCGGCAAAAAATTCCACCATTAAAATAATCTGATAAATTATAAAAACGCTTTTTGTAAAATATTTTTATTAAATCTTTACTAATTAACAGATTAAATATATTTGTATAGTCCATTTTGGAAACATAGTGTAGCTTCTGCGTTACACTGAACGTGGCAAAAGCCAGTACAATTCAAATTAAACGTTTATGAGTTCCTTAAGATTGTGAATTAATAATAAACTACTCCACACTGAACTATAATTTAATAATGTTCTGCGGTTATATTACTTAATGGCACGGTGTTTCACGCCGCAAACAGCTTTTGCGGTGTTATTAGTAAACAATCATGAACAAGTTTTATATAAACTACGAACTACTTACATTTATTGGTGCAAACTGCTATAGATCTAATGCTTTGCATAATTTTATATTTGTCTTGGGCTATTTATCGCGTGGATATCACTTTTAAATTCAAATTTTAGTATTTAAATAGTATTTTTGCTAATTTGTGTAAAGTATCGAATAACCATTAAAACTTTGGTAGAATAAGTTACAGATATGTAGGATTAGCTTCATAGTGTGGAAGCCAACATTAATGTTATAGCTTAAGTTCTTTGGAACAGAGTAAAGCTGAGGCACGTTTATCAACAGACATGACACTACACAAATTTAACTTTTATATTAATAATATTGAATTATTATTCTTTATATTTAAGTGGCTTTGAGATGACCCTTAAATATGTTTAGCATCGATTTAAGAAATACGTAGATATTAGTGCAATATTCAATTTGTTACGATCAAACTTTTAAACATACATATTTTATTATGGAAAATAACCAAAGCCAGTTAATTGCAAGGCAACGAATACAGATGAAAATTAATTTGCATCCAAACAAGTATTTTTCGTAGTAATTGGCTTTTAAATATTTTTAAGGCGAAAAAGAATAGATTGTGTGCAAGTTTCATGCAAAATTAATTATTATCTAATGTTTATATTTAATTAAATACCTTTTGCATGTTCAAACATTCATTTCCATAAATAAACGCATGGTGTGAAAGGAACAAATATTAATCATAAATAGTAAACAGAAATTTAATTAACTTTCAAATATATGTGTTATAAAAGATACAGAAATACTTTCATGTATCCAGAGTATAAAAAGACGAATGTAATGTCGACATGGTTAAGATCGCCATAGTATAGCAAAAAACATACGCAGAAACGAACTTTTATTCCTTTGCAGTATGAACTAGAACCGAAAGACAGAAGTGAGTCATGCGAGCCCTCAAAATATATAGGATCCGTGTCTGGATGTATAAAGGCAAAGGAACATTTCTTTAAAAGCGACCCACTAGCACATCGATAAGATAAGAATAGCCACTGTATATGGTTGATCATAGAATCGACAAATATTCTCCTAAGTTAGTCCAAACACAATATTCCACACGTGATGTAATAAAGGTTACCCAAACTCTACATTAATTGTATATATATTAACTGTAAGCCAATTACAAGCTATAAAAGTCCTACCATAATTATCGTTTATATGGTAAATAAGACTTAACAAGCGTCAAAAGTGTTGCCTGCAAATTATAGTATGTACTCTGATCCCATATGAAGCACACTTATGACGCGACGCGCATCACTGACAAGCTAAAGCGGGAGTGAACATAGGGCTGGAAAACATGAAACTTTATGGCAAAAGCCTTTGGAATTTCTTCATGAATTAATAATAATTGCACCTGCGTTTCCCCTTTGCAATTAAGAACCCTATTTCATATACCAGTATATAAGCTTATGTCACAAGAGGTAGGTATATTATGTTATTTATTTAGACATTACATGTAGGCTAAATTTTATCGTATTTTTAATCTATTCTATAATAGTGCTCAGTTTCAAATATTAACAGTACTAAGTCGCTAATAATAGCTACACCTCTTATTTATTTAACCTGTTTTGTCATAGTATGTATATTAGAGTAAAATAAATACAGTTATATAATATTAAAAAAATATATATACGTTTTTGCGTAATAAATAAAGTTTCATCATTCAATCCAATCGTATTTTATCTTTTTAATAAAGGCAAACTTCAATAAAGCCAAATGTGGTCCAACAATATAATGCATTTCGTGTTAGAGCAATAAAACTCCTACATACGTAAGATATGGTTCCTAAAGAATGCTGAAATGACAATAAGTAGACCAATGGTTATGGTAATAAAAATAGCGGGTAGTGGGCGCATTACAGTGCGTGGAACAATTGTTTGGAGATGGGTGTTGTGTTTCGAGCATACATAATTGTATTTCTTAATTATTACTTGCCAAATACAGATTATATTTTTAGCGATTTTTATAAAACATATCAGTAATTTAGACAATTAAAAATTAACAAAACTTCTCTTAAATTTGAATACAGCACAAAAAAATATATTACGTAAGAAAATAGCATTAGAAATAAATTTGTTATTTAAAAACTGATTATATATTTTTTAATATATAAACGGAAAAAAAATCTAATGTATATTTGTAATTCAAAAATGTACACCGCGTACTGTATTTTTGTAGGGAGGCAGTAAATTGCACGCGTTGATTCCACAATCACAACGAATATATTTAATACGTCATTTGTATTATTATGTAACCACGACAGAACTAAATCATTTTTATGAATTATTAAATAGACACATAATATTAACCTGACTAATATAAGTAACTTAAAATAAATCATTTTCATTAATTCAAGAGTACCAATAATATCACGTTTTATAATACGAGCTTTATGACGAAAGCTACCTATCATAGCTTGTAAATATCTTGCTTGGAAGCGATCACTAAGGCCGTCAGATCCAATTTAAGCGATACTGTTATACATTTTCTGCACATAAAGAAATTTACCAACGGTTATCGATAATCGAAATTATCGTTTCCGAATGTCGAAATCGAAAAGTTGGCTCAATTTATTTTCATAAACAAAAGCCAATAGACATCAATCAATACGAAAATAATTATTCAACTAGACCATTAGCTTCATTATTAGTATTCAACGAAAATAATTATGTGTCTCGACTTGATAAATGAGGCAAGGAAATAATCAATACTAACTGATATTATAATTCATTATATACTCTGTTGATATTTGGCTCGTTTAGCTTATGATGAGGATAATGTGTACGAGTTTTAAGACAAAAATGAAAATTGTTTAATAAATAGATTTAAAATGTTCCTGAATCATATCCATTTCTGTGAGCTTCACACACACATTGTGATTATTAAAATGTGGCCTGGGCCTCCGAAACTAAAAAAACTTTATAGTAACAGATAAAAATTGCATAAACTTTTAAAGGTGGTTGTAGATATATATGAATCTATATTCCTATATTCTGATATACTTAGGAATTTGATCTAAAACAGATTCTTCCAATTAAATAAATAAATTTTCGCATTTAAAAAATCGCATTTTGCAAAAATAAGGACATAAATAAATATAAGACAACCCTTATGTGTGAAACATAGATAATTTAAATTATAAAAGCTACAAAAAAATTCTCAGAACAATATTTACTCAAAAGCCTTATTTGCGACATATTGGGGCCGCACCGGCTTCATAAAGCAATACGACGCCTACAAGCATTTTTAACTTGCTATTTTTGGGAACTATAATGGTATCACAGTTTCAATTGTTCAAACAACGTTAGATCCCTTCAAATGGAAACAATATCTGGAGCACAATCGTTTGCAAGAAAAATACATACGACCCTCGAAACGTCAATAAATAAAACTGTTTTTAATAAAAGCGTCCAACTAGCGCTGTATAGCCAGCATATTGCATCTGAACGCATAAATTCGCTAATATGCCTGAACTCGCTCGATAAACTCTAACATCGAAAGTTATTTTACTACCAGTATAATTCTTCGGATTTTTGACAGCGCAATCGAAGTTTCCCGGTAGGCCGCTTTAATTAAGGCATTGGAACTTGCGACCGACTCGTGCAACAAGGCAGCGCTAAATTACCACAAATTCTATTTTATTAAAATTTGTAACGGAAGTATGCATACAGCTATTATTAAGTTGAAAAGTAAGCTGGAATTTATTTCAGCCTTTTATACAAATTCCCATTTCCAACGTATTTCCTAAAGTACTTACTCAAGTAAGCAAAAATTCTATCAATAAATTAAATTAATCACTTAATTCCCAAGTCTAAATGTTGTTCTTTATAGATAATGTTTAAATCTTATGGTTACATAGTCGTTTTTGTGTCCATTCACGACGTATTGGATTAATATGATAATAAAGCAAGTTGTAAGTTTTGAAACCATTTATAGGATTTCGTAATAAAAATTGCTAATTAAAATCGATATTTAAAAACAACGTATAAATTTAGAATAAAACATATCTAACAAAATAATTGTAAAGTAGTTAAACACTGCCGATGTTACAAATAATTAGAAAAGCGAGTGATTACTATAATTCGGTGTAAAAGAGAACCTTCGCAATCAGCTAAAAAAAGAAATGAAGTTTTTATCGGGTGTCCGAGTACCGTGTGCGACCGATTCTAACGAGCTCATTGGAAATTCAAATGGCAGGGGCCGCCGCACCTAGCAATCAATAATATTACATGTACGTGCTTCCTGAAGCCGTGGCCAGGACCGCTGATAATGTTATGTCAAACCGACTGGAAAGTAAGATGTCAGCTACGTGTGTCCTCGGATAATTGTGAGATTCCGTTTTACGGGTAAAATCACAAACGCCAATCGCTGAAAAGGATTTTTTTCCATCGCTTTAGTCAGACAAACATCTATTCGGAAAAAAATCTTATTTGAAAAAGAAGGTTTCCAAGAGCCGTTGTCATGTCTGTTCAAAGTCGCCTTAGAAAACGATTGTGGGACGCCGACGTCAATGAACAGATGGAAGAATGATAAAATTATTTGAAAACTTGAAAACATAAAGTTCATCAGACGCAGGGGTTTCGGATTATCATTTTAAATATTCTCCTTTGATATACAAAGCAAGGACAGAGTAAACTTGTAGTGGTAATCAAAGCGTAAATTACCTTAATAACGTGTCGCCTTTCAAAATAGTTATAAATCGATTTGCGCGCGCCAATCGCAGTTTTCCTTTTGTATTAAAAGGTTAAGGTTATAAATATATATCAGGTTAATAATTGTAAAATTCCATTGAAACGTTGTCAATCTACTTTACGAGGCGTAAAGGAATATCTAAATTGACCTAATGAAGTGATATTCCTTATAGCACTCGTTGCAAATGATAACTTGTCCTTTATATTAAATTGTTTATTCAATGCATGTGATAATATTCTGCTTAAAATTCCACTTAGTGTTTATCTTAATGTTTTAATGTATTTCGAGGTGAAAATATCTGTATCAAGCTGATATGAATGATACCGATAAGGGAAATAGCATGTACGTTCACACGTATATAATTTTTTACCACGCAGTTATGGAGCAACACTTAAGCGTTTGGTTAATTTGTTATTCTTTTATTACAACATGAATTATATTTTTCTATTAAAACATAATTAAATTCTAAAAAATCTACTTAAAATTAAAAAAAAATACTTTTTTTATAATAGTATTTAACTTTGGCGTTTTGTATATAAAATTATTTGTTTTTCATAAGTAACATTTAACATTATCAAATTACAAATAATAAGTGATACGTAATCAACGGAAGCAAAGTATTTTATGTATATTTAACGTTTATGATTACGCTAAAAGCATCGCTTAGCGTGTTCGTTTTCATATTTTGAATATTAATGTTGTGCGACAGTTATTTTGTATAACATTGTAATTCAATAAATAACTCGTGTTATTATCGGGTGTTGACGACGATCTAAACGTAGCGGACCAAATCACCTGAACTTATCGGAGTCCGGTTCAACTTAATTTCCAAGTCAGATAGAGGCAATTAGGTATTATTATTTATACCTTTCATACCATTCAATGATGCGAAGAAGATTGCCAACTAATGATGGCAACATTTCTTGAATATATAATTAGGTCTTTCGGTACGCTACGTACCCATTATGATAGTGTTAGCAATGTGGGTATTCATAAATCTAACTTTAATACTTTACGTTCTATTTTAAAAGAAATGAAAATATTCAATATAGCTTTATACAATATTCGATCCGCAAATAGAACAATTTATTATGATTATAAGAAATAACCCTTTGACCTCACTAAGCCATACTTCGGTATATATTCGAATCGGCTCGTTCTTTATACGGGTTGCACTTACTTGCTATTCAGCTTGGGTTTACCGGGAAAATTTAGATACATTTGTTTCCATTCAGTGTATCGCTTGAACCTCGAATTCTTTGGCTAAGAAGGTTGTGCAGATAGTGAAATACTACGATATTGAAATTCCAATATTAAGCTTTTAGACAATTTCAAATAGAAATTGCTTTGCCGGAAAACTTTTGGTAGAAGTCATATTTAGGTAATTACGCTGCGGGTTGCGGTCGCGTTGTTGACAGCGGTTAAATTCTGTGGGAAAACCCACTTGAAATTGTCACTGAATATTGCAGAAGAGCCATCTCTAATTCACATTCCAGACGACATAAAATTAAAAACGCAGAAAACGTAACTCGTATGTGACGGCTGTGTTGTTATGTATTGTAGTAACCGCATTATAAAGAAGCAATTTATTTTAATAATACACAATTCGTTTTAATAAAAACTAAAACACTAAAATAAATTTAAAAAGTTTGGTTCTTGTGGCAAGGTACCCATAATGCTGGAATTTCCTCGCTGTATTGAGATGCTTACAACTGAGCGCCTTGCCTTATAGAAAAGCACCAACTTTTGGATCACCGAAAGTGATCTATAGACGTCTGCTTAATTTTTAAATTAATTCAATTATATAAAAAATATTTATCTTTCAGGTAATGAATGTGGTGATTTTCTTACATAGAAGATACAGGTATGTGGAGTGTTGGTGTGTTTCGATTTTGATACCATTCATTAAAGTTCTTTTCAGAGGATTATTTATTTCCATACAGAAAAATGTTATCTCATTGCTCACACAAGACGTACATATTTTATTCTAGAAATGAAAAATAAAAAATCTTTATTCATGTGTATAACAGTGTTTATGGTTATAGGTTTAATTATCCTTATTGGGTTAAAATTACCTATGCCATTAACCATCAACCTTCAATCAACAAGGCGCCTTCTATTCTAATATAATTCAAACGTTTGTTGATTATTATTTATTGGGAATAAAATTTAATCCTATTGTCTTAATAAAATAACATATGAACACAATGTTAAAATATAAAAAAATAAACAGATAAATAAATTATTGTATTGGTAAATTCAAAAAAAAAATTACATCACCACTTATATTATCTAGTAATTTTTACATCAAAAATATTAACTGACCTTGACTCACCATTTTAGAAATTGATAACAGACAATATTTTAAGGACGCTGATGAGAAAGAAAGACGTTAAATGTATATTCCTTTAGGATTTAAAACCTTCCACTTATTGCATATACTTTGCTTACCTTATGTAGTTAAATAGGTTGTTATCTATGTATCGACGTTACGACCCGGTTATATAGCTGTACAGCCCTACTCCTCAAGTGTCTGGGGAAACTAAGAGCTGTTATTACAAGAAAATTTATGAGCTGAATTGCCCCTAGTAAGTTCCAAGTTTGTCGTAAACAACAATGTAAAACTTAGTCCATATATGTGTATAATGTGACATGGAAAAGATTTGACTTCATACAATCCATATGAAACTTTACTTTTTCATTTACAAATTTTTAGATAAAAACTTTTGGTTAGTCTGTTTGTGCTGATAATGGAGATACATGTGTCTCTTACAAGAATCATTACCAAAAACAACCAGACTGTGTATTTCGTCTACTTCTTTTTAAGCTTGGTCGCGTACGAACAGGCATAGTCATTAAGATATAATACGTTACAAAATGTTCAAAACAAATATTCGACATTGACAGAAACATTTTTGGTCCTTGGTTATTATAGTTTTTATGTCAAAACATAATAATGAATCACGTATTCCAGGTACTTTCAATAGGTGAAGTCGGTCGATAGTTTTAGAGTTTATTGACTTTTAACAAACAGATAGATACGGCCGGGATCTTCATTATGTAATACAGTTCAATTTCACAGTGTATATTTACAATGTGTGGAGAAAGGAGAGTATACATGACTGGCTGGCCTCCAATGGCTAAGGTTAAGAAGGTGTGTATATTTATGCCTTGCGGTTGAGAGTACTTCGTTAGCGAATTCCTGATTGGTGACGTCATCGTATTGATTGTAATTGCGATTGTAAATGAATATAATACGCAGAATGATTTTGTATGAAAAAACGCAGATCTCTTTACAAGAAAAGCCACACCCATTAATAGGTCGAAAACACAAAACTACAAATGTGAGTCGCGCGGTTGTTCAATAAACTTGCTATTCATACGACTTTATATTATTATCTTTTTAGTATTCGTAATCGTGTAAAATGATTTATTCTGTACTGATAAACGAATCACGCTATTTAACAATTAGCTATTCTAGTTCGGAACGAAATGTCTTTTCCTGCTTTTTTTGTCAGGCTTATTAATTATGGAGTTACTTGTAATTTAAAACATTAATCTTCGCTACATTCACGAGATGTTTTTAATTGTTTTGTTAGTTAAAAATATTTGTAAAGTGAACAATTTTATATCTTTCACCTCTTATTTTAGATAGTTAACCTAGCTGAAGTTATATAGTAGATTATAATGAATTTAACACAAAAATATATATATAAATATATATATATATATTAAAATCACTATTTATCTAAATCTGGTTTTGTTGTTGAAGGTATGTAATGCTAGAGGCTATGTGTTGGTTTGGTTGGTAAGTAAAGGAGAAATAATAATAGACTTAATCAAAACAGGAGATATATTTTAATAATGAATAATTAATTATATTTCTGGTATCAATATGCAATAATTAATTGCAATCTTGGATTGATATAAAATGATCTAAACCTGATCTGGTTGTGAAACTCCGCTAGATCATTTCAGATAGGAATGGCGCCTGCGGTTCGACAACGCCCTTCTGCCTGTTATTAATTGCCCTTCGAACAAAGGCAAATGACTTTGGTAGAGGTGATCCTGGGAGGGACTATTCCACTGCACTAGACATTCATGGTAGATATTCACGATGGTAGAATTTATGTGTTTGATTTAGGTGATATATATTACGAAACGCCCTCAGAGTCTCGTAAAAAGAAGGGTCTCAAGTTGACGTTTTGAACAGTTCGTTATTGTTGTTTGCGCCGAGTGTTGTTGTCAGTGTTGGGAATTGATATAGGATCGAAATAAAATCGGAAATTTCCATATTATTTCCTTTCCTATCGTAATTCAATTGATATGAGCTCACATAAAAATGATTTTTGCTCACTTGGCGCTTTGTGGACTTTCTGACGGACGATAAATTTCACATTCCACTATGAATTCAATCTAAGATTGTTCTATGATTTTTTTGTTATTATTAATAACAATTGTAGTTATTGAATTCAATATATTAAATATTCAATATTAAGTTAACATTTTGATATACTCGCTTAATATTATATCGGTTTGATAGTTACTTTGTTATAACTCTTAATATTGTAAAAACATCTTGAGATATATTTTAAAGTTTAATGATTACGTATTAGTGATACATCTAAAATGAATGTATTTATGGTAATATTATAATAATAATTTTGCCTAGATTGTGGTAAGCATACGTTTAAAAAAAATAAATGAAAATCTGATAGAAGTACTCCATCAGCCATATGGGCATGCGAAGTCAATTAACTAACATATTCTAGGTCAAATTAGTTAAAGAATTTCATTTTACGACTTTTCATCGAAATTTCAAGAAAAGATAACAATATGTCTACTTAGTTAATATGGAACCTTATACTCGTCTTATGCTGGCCATTTTATTGCAGATCATAGAACAATAGCGTCCGCTGTACAGTTAAATGGCCATTTGTTTCAAATTAAAGGTTATAGTTACCCTAATCTTAAGGAGTTAGATATTAAACCCTAAAGTATGACAATAAACAAAGATAGATTAATTATGATAAAATACCACATCGGTGGCAAGCTTATAATATATATATAAATAAAAATAATTCAATTTTATTTCCTAAGCACATAAAATATTAAATAAAATGTTTCCAGCTATAAGAAGCTTAATCCAGTTCTTTGCTGAATAAGCAAACAAAAGAATATATTTTTGTCCTAGCACGTACAATTCTTGGACATTTTAATAAAATATGCAAACGTAGAGTGTCACAAAAATCACAATATGCATTCGGTACACAAGCTGAAATTATTTCTTGTCATCGCATTGTTCGCGGCGGCGCGCGGCAGTTAGTAGTTTTATCTCACACAATTTCAATTTTTCATCTGGCGCTGTCAGCGGCGAGCGATAAGTAACGCTTGTGCTTACGTCGGCAAAAGTTTGCTTTCAGTTTGTCCAGGACTTTCTACAACAGACATAGCCTACAGCTTTTCCAGGATTAAATTACATATATCTTGAAAGGTATATGAAATAACTTTTTTGATAAAGAGAAACTCACAGAATTAATAGCAAAGTATGTTTTCGTTAAAATTAACGAAATTAAATGTAACTTTATAATTTATAGTTATAAGATGGTAATGAGAATACTAATGTAGATACTAGAAATAACTGTAAATATAATATACAATTATCAGTTAACGTCTTTGAATAGTAGAGACAACAGCACATATTTTGTAAACCTAAGTCTCATATTTTAAACATAGGTTATGCTAGACTATGTTTATTATTACGGCTTGGTATTAAGATCGATTAAGAGATAACCCAATATTACGCACCACAATATATAGTTATAGACAATAACACGAAGCATTGATAACGGAACAATAGAACATCTACTAACAGTATTTGTAAAGTTTAATTAGTTCTATATCTGTTTCCTAGGGTGACTCAAATCTTCATAAAATTCCTTATAGTATTATAAATAAACAAACGTTTTTATAATGCAAATATGCAATAGCAAAAATTATTAAAAATCATTTTGAAACAAAGGTATTTTCTAAGTTTTCATTTAAATACTATAAATATTTCCAAGTAAAACTTTGCGCTAGCGTTTATAATCAAAAAAAATATTTAAATACTTAATAATGAATAAACCAATGATTGGTTTTGTTTTTATTCAAAATATATCCATTCAGGTAAACGATGTGTATTTAACCCGTAGTAAAAACACGCACGTAACTCAACGTATATAGGTGCGTAAAGTAAACGAATCTTTGCTTGTTTAGTGTTATTTTACGGGCAGTTAATTAATGCTGTAGAAAAGTTTGACTTGGACGTACTTTACACCGATAACAACATTAATGAGAACTCGTCTGGATTTGGGCTAGTGGTGGTGACAGGGGCGGGCGGGGTTCACGTAGAGCTCGCCGGCAGTCTACGTTTTGCTACGGCGACGCTACGTCGCTCCGTAACGCGCGAGCTACGCATCGAGTCAATGACTGTAATACGATCTTTCCTATTTTAATAATAAGTGTCGTCAGAATGAGAGCGTACGATCAGTGTTCTGCATGGATGTGTTTTAATTTTATGTATGTGTTGGTGCCTCAGAAATAAGGAAACACTTATATTAATTAAATTACCAATTAGTGAACTTTAAAATTTATTTTAATTAGTTAGTTACTATATTGCTATCCTTACTTTATGATAATCTCTACCGATCTATAGGACTACTTTTTTAAAATTTATCGGTTCGTCAAGTCAATTAAGGTAACAAATATAAAAGCCAGCAACAAAACTAAAATGTTTTAAATATACATAAAGTAGGCCACTAGATGATATAGCATACCTGATGCGGTAAATCAAAGTAAAAAATTTGTTTTCAAACCTTGAATGTGAAGGAGAAAAAAAGGTGAAGTAGTAAAAATCCCTTTACTTAGTTTTAATTACGGGATGAGAGTAATGAATCTGTATCCAATTTAGTGGTGCAGGTTACACTCTGTTTTTATTTATAACATTCACGAGACCTTTACAAATTACACAAAAAGATGGTTACCCTACCAACATTCCACCCGAAAGAACAGTTTTGTTGCAAAGATATTATTAAAAAATATTAATTAATTTTAATATGTTTAAAAAAAACCAAAATATATAAATATATATGATATTTCATATCGATGTAAGATTATTAAACACAATACGTGTACGTGCATATAACGTAGGTAACGCAACGTTTTCTTTCAAAACAATGTTTTGTATTCAATTAAACTTCTAGTTTCCCTTTCAGTAATATTTCACTCAGAATATTAATTATGCGGTTTATTTTTAATTAATTTAACCATTACTTATACGACGTACATTGAACTGGCTGCTAATTGCCTTCGACACGTTAGTTTTGTTCTGGCGAAACCTTATTAAGTTTTTCTTATTTCTTTTAATAAAATTGTGAAAATTGTACGCAGGAGAAAATTAGATGATCAAATAATACCAATAATTAATTCAGTTAATTAAAAGTTATTTCACAGCGATTTTAAAGCTTTAAAATGTAAAAATTATTGTATTTAATTCTGGAAGAGAATTTAAAAGCAATATTCGATGTCATGTCACGCCGTGACGGTCTATTAATTGGTTGTGACTTTATATCATATTAATCGAAAGTTTTAAGGTTATATTAGTTGTTAATTTAAAGACCGTTAACACGCTTTTACCCGTGGAGCATTAACTGCTTCTTTGCTTTACAAATGTAACTTCCTCCTATCCCTAAAATTTTACGCCGTTAATTAATTAGACGTCAAGTATACCTTACGCATATACCATTACGTAATACCAAGAATAACTTCTTTTTCTATAAATATATACATAACTTAATATTGGTAAAATTGTGTCAAATATTTTATATCTGTAATAAGTAATACGACAAAGAAAAACCTTCGAACTTATTATTTTTTAATTTATTCAAAATTTTGCAAATCAATTATGAAGATTCCCTTTAAAAGGTCAGGTATCAATTACTTTTAACGGCCTTTTCTTTGATCAGCTTGACCTGTTTAAAATCTAAAACTGTCAGTCACGTTCCAACATTTTTCACTAAGGGTTTTTTATGAATTACATAGTATACAACATTTTAACCTAACGATTAAAAAAAACTAATAAATTATAATGTAAATTTAGCGTAGTGTTAGCTAGTCCTCATTTTATATTTGAATTTAATTAACATACTCAATAAAGTGATAATATTATACGCAAAATACGAAATTGCATGTTATCAGGCATTAAATACAGTATAGGCTTTGTTCGAAACAGTTATTTAAATGTTTCGGCTATTTGCATATATTTCACGTCCAGGTGTGGGCAATTCTAACACATGCGACCCGGTCGTTTTGAAACTGCTGAACATTGCGTTTTGTCGTCGCTTTATTGACTGAATGTCGCTTAGAAACCCTCGCGTGAATATTGCTGACTGAAACATAGAGTTAAGATTTTCATCCCGTTGGCGTATTGCGGTAAAACTAAGGTGTTGCTTTTATGCAAAAAGGGAATGGGTTACATTTTGTTTTGCCTTTTATATACTCACTGTTAGTAAAAAAAATATAGTTATCTTTAATATTTGTCAGTTCTTTACAATCAATTATGATACAATTCATTATGATATGACACTTTTGCATGACTTGGTCTCGGGCAGAATAGACTGTAGCGGGCTACTGGAAAGCATAAACTTTCTGGTACCCGCCTATCCCACTCGCAGTCTTGCCTTTATCCAGGTCCCTCATGCAAGAACAAGCTACGGACAAAACTCAGTCTTGTGTCGCGCAGCAAGAACCTAAAATGATTCCTATGTGTCCTTAGTTATATTTGGCTTAAGTAGAAATTCTTTTTAAAAAAAGCTAAGACTCAACCTCGCACACTCACTCACACAGAAACACCATTGCACACACTAATACACACACACCCACACACTTAAATGCTCGTTCTTCACATAATATACTGCACTTGTTCATATGTATATATATATATTTATTTATTATTTTTAGTATTATTTTTTTCTGATCTTGGATTCTATTTTCGATTGTATGTTTTAACCTTATTTTGGCTTTGTTTTTAATCTATTTTTATTGTGTAAACTTTTTGTGATAATCTGTATAGGTTTAAGAAAAAATATATAAATAAAATAAAATCGTTCTGTAAAACTCGGATATTTAAAAGAGTGGCGGATAGTTTTTTGCCAGTAGTTCTCGTCCGCTCTACGCCCTTGATTTGGCAACTGGAAGTAAATGTAATTATATTGTCAAACAGTTATTCTTAGACGATTCGTAAGTGTAGCAAAGTTACCAACATGAATGTGTATATTTATTTTAATGTTTAATACATTTTTGAAAACCCTAAGCATACATTGCAAAAATCAATTTTGCGAAAATAGACGGCGTTAATATGGTCATGGAAGTACACTCAAGTCATAATTGCTTAAAAGCTTTTGCTCTCGCTAGTAAGGTAAAAAATGTCTTATTATAAAAAATGTATTTACTGAAGAACGTCTATTAATATATATACAGTAACTTGACAAGCATGAATTGAGATATTAAATATTTCAAACAAAGTATCACCAACAAGGCAATTCATTAGATTTCATTGTTACATTATGGCTTATACTATGTGACCAAACAGTGACCCAATTCACTTTATCCTCCCTGACGTCCACTGAGTAAGCTCTTAGTAAATACTACAGTTTAGTGCTTAAACAATTAATTCGTTAGTATATGAAGATCGTGTTAGGGAAATCGTCCTTTATCTTTAAACTTTTCAATTAATATATCGAGGTCGTAACACTCCTTGTGCGCAAATAATTTATAACTTGAAAAAAGGTATTAAAAGTAGGAGACACTCCTTCCGTGAATGACACAATTTAAGGATTTTATTCTTCAAGATTATAAGGCTTCACGATATTTATATAAAATATCGTTTTTCTTTTTAATATACGAGTCATTTTCAATTGTCACCGGGTTAATTTCCGGTGTGATCAACAATTGTGTCATAAACATATCTTTTAGTTGTGCTTTGAATATTATAATATGTATTTATATGTACATACATATGTTGATCATAAGTTGGAAATAAAAGATGCGAAATTTAACTCGCATTTATTTGCGCACTTTCCAGGCGCTGTGGTCGCGGAGACATACACAGATCATAAGTTATTAGTAACAAATATATATATAACCCATAATGTTAACTATAAATAATTACTCACTATTAAATGTGTTCCATATATTCCTATTTGTATGCCTCGTCTTAATGCATTGCAGTAGCTAAACTATCGAATTTAAAACTTTAACACTAAACAATTGTTCAAGGAATACTTTTCTTTCGATAGAAGTGAGCGTACTTAAGTACTTTAGATAAAATAGATTGGCGTTGAAAAAGGCACCAAAGCTTCATAAACTTTTGCATTTTCTGAACCAATTCGTTCCGCAAGTACTAAACTATTGTATAAGTCGTTTATTTCTCGAAATTGTTCAGAGAGTAGTTTATATTTCCAATTACAAAACATGTGCGTCTTTTCCTTTTACTGTTCAAAATATTTTATATTCTAGACTAGTTATCAAACAAAGTGTTATACATAGTTTCCTATAGATTCCTCTAATAAACATTTTGTTAAAGAAACGGAGATTTACTTAACATCGCTTTAATCTACGTCGAGACTCATTAAGCAGATTTTAATTAGGAAAATCGGAAATACGGATTACTACAAAACTTTCACAATGCTCAAACTAAGTAGATAAAATTTTCTGAGCTAATTAACGAAGTTCCTTAATAGACAATCCCATTATACAATACATACGATATTTACACAGACTGCACTGTATTTGTTAGCAAAGTTATTAATAAACCGGTCTGCTGGTAAACAATTAATTACTTAGGCTATGCTTCCAAAAAATGTCTAGTTGATTATAAATTACTATTGCCTTTCAAAAATTAAAATCATCATTTAAAATTATTTCCGAATATATACAAATTTACATATTTTATGAAAAGCGTATTATGCTTTTGCATTTATCTTTGTTATATTTGAATCATTATTTAAACTTTTATAAATTTAATCTTTTAATGCATTGTTCACTATGTTATATATCTTATTTGCAACAGCTAATACATTTCCTTCCCCAATCAACATTCACATTACAGTATAAGATTTATTTCCAACGATAATTCAATAAGAACAAGTTAGTATACACACGTTGTTACTTCCCTTCAACTTTATTCGGAAACCGGGAAATCTGGCGCTATTCTTAAAGAAAAATAAATACTTACGTATAACAAGAGACGTAATTGAGATAAACAGGTGTGTATTCCACTCTATAACTTTCTGACTTCGTGTAACATAACAAAATCATAAAAGTTAGTCTGCGAAGTTACTTCACCGTTCAGTTCAGCACTATTTATTACTTTCCCTACATAAACCAATTTATTTCTACTTATTAAGGGATTGATCACATTAGAAAAGGATAGCAATATAGTTACATTACAATATTTTAGTTAAACATAAAAATTTAAGAGTGAAGTAATTTCCAATGAGGGAAACACGGACTGAAGATGAACAGGCCGGGCTACGAATACACCGTGCCTGTCTCCACTACATATTATCCGACGAATAGTCGACCACCACAATATGACCATGGATATGGCCAACTTACATCAGTTCCTGTCTACAGTCCATCAGCGCACCCACTTGCGAATTACGCAGACATCTACGAGGGTAACAACGATACCACACTTCGAGCTGAGGAAAGGCATTGGTACATAGAAAACCATAAAAATATACAACCAAATCACACCAATAATGAAACTATACCAGAAGCTAAGATTAAGAAAGAGGAAGAGAAAAAAGCTGATACGCAAGTCGTGAGATCTGACGCAGCTCAAGCCAGACAGAGGAGAAAGGAAAATCGGTGTTCTTGTGAATGTTGGCCTAGTTCTGACAATAATGATATGCAAAATGTAAATGGGAATGCGACAACGAGATCTCTTTCAGGTGTTGATATGGTTGCATCGTATGGGGTATATGGTACATCACAAGATGATGACAGCTCTGGATTCGCACGTGTATCTGAAAAGAATGTGTATTCTCAGACAAGTAATGCTTCAGTCCAGGGTGTAATAGTGAATCAGCAAGGTAACAGTGCAGTGGTTAGAACTGCTAGTGCAGACTCTGCATCGTGTGCCAAGTGTTGTGTGTGGTCATCAAACCCGCAAGTAGCGAACTCTGAAGACTATTGCTGGGTACATTATTGTAGGCCAGCCCTTATAGTGCTGCTCTTATTATTTTTTCTAGTTCTGTTGGGTGTTTCTACAGGGTTTTTATTAACGAATAACTGTAAGTATACTTATCACTTTACTTATATATATTTTATTAATCTTCTAAAACCTGTAACACCAAGACTATTGTTTTATGATAAGTGTAGTTTACAAGTGCTTAGATTATACATTTTTTTACTTATATTAAATAAAAAGGTAGGAATGGCATTAAAATAAATATTGAGCTTAAAAACTTTCTAGAATAACTACGAGTTTCAACGACACTGGAAAACGCTATAAATTCTATTTACTCTTGCAAGTAAGATTTATCAGACAAAGAAATTGTTACCTCATCTAATGTACTAACGTAGTAAAATTACGGGGAAAATGGGAAAAGTATTTACCAATTTATATGTCGCCCATTTATCACAATACATTTAAATGACAAGAAGCACATATTTAAAAAAAATATTTTGTATTTGGAAAATTTTTATTTAACAAATCCGTCCCATAACATTATACGGTCTAACAATTCCCAAAACAAGTACCTAAATAAGGCATGTACAGATATACGTATAACAATGACTTGGGAACTAATTAACGATAATTATATACTTAGTCTTGCCATAAATATTGTTATAAAGAAAAGCACCATTTTTTTTTTATACGTAACATTTATTCCTTTCATAGTGAGTTAGTTTAATACATCAATATATAACTATTAAAAATATACAATGTTTATTCGAAGTGGTCTCCATTGGCTGCAATACAGTCTTTTAAACGTTGAGGCCAGTTATCAATAGCAGCACGAACTCTTTCTAGAGGAAAATTCTTCACTGCCAACCGAATGGATCGTTTTAGGGACTCCAAATTATCATGGCGTTTAGAGCAAGCCTTACTCTCTAAAACTGACCATAAATCATAATCCAATGGATTTAGGTCAGGACTTGACGACGGCCAGTTTTCAGTGCTGATAAAGTCCGGAACGTTAGTTTTCAACCAAGATTGGGTGGATCGAGCTCTATGACCCGGTGCCGAGTCTTGTTGAAAGCACCATTCTTTGTTATTGAACATGGTGTTAGTTAAAGTCTTAACTACCGTCTCAAGAATGGTATTTTGATAAACTTGTGCCGACGTTTTAATACCTTTTTCACAAAAATATGGCTCAGTCACCCCTTCATAGCTAACACCCCACCAAACCATCACTGAAGTGGGATAATGCCCACGTTGTACTCTGTTTACTAATTGCGAAGCTTCTTTAGAGCTTCCAGCATAAATACGGTCATTTTGTTTATTAAAATACTGCTCAATTGTAAAAATTTTCTCATCCGTAAACAAAATTTTTTTGTGACCTCCCTTTGCGTACCGCTTAAGTAGTTGTTTGGATTTTACCACCCTATTCTTCTTTAAATTATCAGTTAAGAAGTGACCAGTACGTCTCTTATAGGCTGCAAGTCCTAAGTCATCTTTTAATATACGCGACATGGTTCTAGGAGCTATCTTCATCTCCCGAGATAAAATCTTTTGCTTACGGACAGGATTTCTTCGAATTCTTTCCCTAACTGCTTTAATCACCTTTTTGACACGAACGGTACGTGGACGGCCAGATCTTTTTCTGTCACAAACAGAGGAGGTATCATTGTACCTATCAATAGCCCGGTAAACAAACATTTGACTAATACCAAGCGGGTGGAGGGTTTTAAAAATTGCACTTTTCTCCATACCTACTTTATGTAAGGCAATCACAGCGATTCGGTTCTCTTTATCACCCCACTCCATTTTAATATAACAAAATATTTAACAATATAATGGCGCGAAAATAAGAAAACACATCAAGCAATCATATAAAAATGACAGATTCCAAATTCAAACGTAATATTTTCTTTTTTTGAATAGTAACAGTATTTATGGCCAGACTAAGTATAAATAAAAAAAACTAATAGTATTCATACAAATTTAAATAGATATCAGCCCGCTCCAGCTAACAAAATCTTTAGGTGGAGTCAAAAAATATAATATATCAATACCTTGGTGAGATTTATTAACATTTTCAATGTTACATACAGTTGACATAAACTGTTGACAGGAACATTGCACGCATGTATGCGTTACGTATAAAGTATTTTTATAACGATTCTGCTGAGTATTACATGATATTTCAATTACATATGAAGGAGTATCAGGACCGAACATTTACGTAGCATGGTAACTAAATAATAATAAAATTATACGATAAATATTTTCGGTTTATACACATGTGTGTATGACATTTTACCCGTAATTCAAAGTTGATTCAGTCGAAATGAAATAGTGAGGTGTGCAAGTATAGGAGGGGCCGAGAGTGTGGCGCTGTGCTCGTTTTTCTCTCTGACAGAACATTTATTTTAGTGCCACTTCGAATGCCACGTAGACGATTTTTAAATTACAACAAAGCTAATGAATTTATTATTAAATCGTCCTTTTAATCAATTTTCAATTTAAATTATAACTAAAATGTGATTAGATATATATTTTTTGACATGACCTATTATACATTCTTAATGGAACCTACAAATCTATTTATTACTTAAAATTTAGTAAGGCAGTTAGCAGTGGCCCGTAGCCTATAACGGATTGGTGATGAGAGGGTTTCAGGTTAAATTCCAAGTATGGCCAACGATGTGTGGTATAAGTGTTATATAATATTTATTTAAAGTTTATTTTATATATGGATTATAGGTTTTGTTGGCAAAAGTCATAAATCGTGTGTAAAATCTAACCCTTATGTAAAATATATCCCATAATAATAATAAGTATATTAACATTATAAGGGAAAATATTACTATATATTTGAATAAGAGATACTAAACGCAATAGATGTTTCATTTTTTTTAATATTATGTCCATTGTATTTATATGAGAACTTTAATGTGTATAATGCCGGGTTTTCCGTTTTATTCATATATAATTTATTCTACATCTGAACCAAGTAACTAGTATAGACGGGGTGGAAAAACAATCCTCCATGGAGCTAATACAGTGAGATATTTGTAAACGACTGCCCAAGTTGTATACACAACTGTAACAACGGAATACAATGTAAAAAGTACCAATTTCTAACTCTATTCAATGCGCTGTCGAAAAGTCGAAACGGTTTGTTTGAATTTTTCGCATTTTTGTCGAGGGAATTAATTTCCACCAGTCGGGCACTGATTCACGAGTCACGTGCGGCTTAGCTGGGGATGCTGGGTGCGAATGGTTAATCGAACGATTAATTTTGAATAACGAATTCCATAGTTCTAATCTGGATTGATAAATAATATGTTAAAATAACCTGTTTAATATTATGTGGTTTTATATTTTAAATTGTGATATTAGTTCTTTGTTGATAATAGTGATTTGTTGTTGGTATTTTAATTGTTACTGAATTATTTGCCCTCCTATTAATTCTAAAACGCGTGAATGACAACCCATTGTATTTTAAATGCCACCCAAACAATTAAGAGAAACATCTGAACACAATCTTAAAAATATAGGTTATTTATAGTGGTCTTATCATCTAGTAATAAGATAATTAGTAAAGGTAATAATTTAAAAAAGTTTATAATGTGTAGTCTATAAGTCTTCAAAGTTTATAATAGGTATCAAATAATGATACATCAAAATAAACAAAACATTCCTAATAATAACAAACATAAATCCTATCAAACCGCTTTACGTATAAAATAAATTTTGACAATTTATTGAAAATTCCGTGATAAATTAGCAAATTAATAAAATTAAATGCTTTTAAATAGCCACCAAATTATCAACGACCCCCGCAGGTGATTAAAAAGCGTCGCGTTATAAATCACGCACAGTGCCACTCGTGTCCTACACAATACAGTAATTGAGTATGAAGCTATAATTTATACAACGGTAGTGAATTTGAATAACTGCCTCTTAGCACGCAGATTTCTAGATTAACAAGAATACAATGAACAAAAACCTTAAATGTACGAATCAGAAAGAAATATGAGCAAAATAGATTTATGGCTTCGAGAAAAGCTGGGGTAGTTTAGCGTTGAATTTAAAATTGGAATATTAAACTGTTGCCATATGTTTATCATAATAAATAATAGGATATATCGTAAAATGTTGGGTCTATGGTTTCACCGCATGATAAATGACTTGTATTTTATCTTTACTTTTTAAGGCCTTTTGAATAAAGGATTTACAACTTAAAATTTGTCGTAGAAACAGTTTTTGTGCGACATCAACATCACACGTCCTTGACCATAATGCCCTAATTTGTTACATATAGTGATAATGACAGGTGTTTTGCTAAGTATAAATTACTGCCCTACAGTGGAATATCGCAAACGATACATGGAAACGCTACATAAAGAATGCATAGAAAAAAACAATAATAATTTGTTTAAAATACTGCTTGGGGTGAATATTGTTATACTTAATTTTTATACTATTAATAACTAAATTGTGTAGTTTGAATTAAAAGAAGCTGAAATAATTTCAACAACATAAATAACACGTTATCATTAAATACGCCTAGCAGATATTCCATAAACATTTTTAGGCCGTGTCGGAAGCCATAAAGCTGTCAAGGGCAATAATACAAAGTAATTTCCTGATAGCAAAACCTTTTTTCGGTCGATTGTGTCGTATCGTCTATATCGATATGATAAAGTTAGAAGGATATTTAGATCCCACCTGGCAGTGCGTGATTGCGCCTGACACCAGTAATATCCGGCCGACCGCTGTCCAGAGATGATATCAATTTCAATTTGTTGCGGCGCTATTGCAGGTTCTCCTCGATTCGGGTAGATCGATTCCACTCCACTTTCCTGTTGCGTTCCTACAGAACTTAATCTACGAGTATTCGATTGAAACGTTTTCAAAACGACAACTCGATATATTCTGTGCAGATTTAATCTGTACCGTGATATCGCTGTGGAATTCGCATTACGAGATCAGTTCGATTACTAATTAACCTTTGATATAGAGTTCGACTGTAAAGTGGTTTGATTTAAATGTAATGATTGTGTACTCTTTATTGCAATACTGAACTATGTAGACTCTGTAGACTATGTTACTCAAACGTTACGAATCTACAGTTTGTATTTATTTTTCTTTTATTACTGAAAAATGTCTGTAAACTTGATTGGAAGTATAAAATAACATTTAAATTGTCTAACATAAGTTAGTGATCGGTTCGTTTGTCACATGAGTGGACACCGCGTATAGTTTAATAGCTCCCTATGTAAAGGACAGGGTACACCTCCATCCAATTTGCAATAAAACAATATGGCGCAGGCCAACGCGAACGCCGAGTTGTGACCGCAGAGTTGTATTTTATATTTAGCCGTACCATTAACCGCGACCTTTGTGTCACATTCCGAAATCTTATAGTTATATTAGTCAATTTATTTTGATTGAACAAGATAACAGGTATAAAAAATATTTTTACATTTAGTAAGGGTGATAAATAAATTTTCGATTCTGTGTAACTATATTTTGAAGTCCACATGTGAAATTAATAACTTATTTTAAACTTATATTATTTTGTTACAGATTTACATTACCAACCAAGACCGCCGGCCCCGGAAGGTTTGTAGTCAGTTATGTCTTTAAATGCTTAATATCATAAAATAAAGCTTTTTCGATTTCCACATTTTACATACGGATTATACAGATACAAGATAATTAATTGTATTTTAAGGTATAAATAAGTATTTATTACACGTTTCCAACAAGTATTCATTATAAAAACTGAAGGTACACTAGTGAGTTTGACCTTTGACCCTTAGCAATACCACAATGATTTGAACACCTACATATTGGTAAAACTCAATAATATTTGTACGTTCGCTCGTTTTACGTCGGTATATAAAGTACAAAGTATTTTAATTATAACCAACCAAAATAGTTCCTTTATTATAAACTAACTCTTACCCATGGTTTTACCCCAGTTAATTGAACCTCACACATTCCAAGATAATGGTCGAACCGTTCGCTTACCATTATCGATTATTTTGTTTATATATGAACTTATGTAATGTTTTAAGATTAAAATCCAATGCAATAGGCAATTTAATTCGATATTAAGGACGTGTAATAATGATAAATCTATTCGAATAATGATTTAGATTGAATTAATTAATCCGATGATTTGAGTGGATTATAGTTAAAAACACCCGTGAAAGTATTATAGAATAATTGCGATAGAAAAAATAAACTTTTAATTACTATTAAAAATGTATTATTAAAGGTCATGTATATACAATACTTCAATATGCAATAATTATGTAAACTGGATATTTACTATATATTATATAATAGCAGATCCCGACAAACGTTGTTATGCCAAAAAAAATGCCTCTAAAAATAGATGTTGGCCGATTCTCAGACCTACTCAATATGCTCACAATTTCATGAGAATCGGTCAAGCCGTTTCGGAGGAGTAAAGGAACAAACATTGTGACACGAGAATTTTATATATTAGATTAAAAAGAGATAATGCTAAATATATATAAAACAATAGAAAAAGATATGCATATGTTATTCAGATATTTAGAAAATATAATTTCACCTTACACATTTATACATCATTACTTTTATTGTTTATACAAAAAAAGCTAATAAGGAATATGTTTCCTCGTTTTTCCTACATTTCTAATTGAAGCTTGTTTTTGTTGGGTGATGTTATTGAATTCGAATTAGTAGTTGCAGAGATTGGCTTTGATTCATTCTATATTTAATAAAGGTTTTGTATTTAAACTAAATAATTTTAAAAATTGTCAAAGTATTAGTAATTTTTAATTTTTTATCTAATAGGAAATATTTTATCTGAGTTTTGGTAATGCCATGCTTCAGTTACTTTTTACGTAATTTATATATAGAGGTCATATTACACAACCGGACCTGAAACTTTATACTAATATTTTAAAACGTAAATATTGCTAAATATATTATAAACAATATAATTTATTTATTTACCGTAATACAAACTATATATCAGATAAAGCTTTGATTTATAAAATGTCTAAAGTCATCCCGCGAGTTGTCATAAAACTGAAGGGAATTTCTAAATTTGAAACGTAGAAAAATATTTAAGAAAGTTCTTTGTATAAAGGTACAGATGAGTAGAAAAGCTTATCTGCGGCTCACACAAGCACGTACGTTGCGGGTGACATGCCAACTACGTAGAGTGCCAGCAAAATTGCTTTGTTCATACTCAGTGGGAGCGCTTTTGCTCGCATTACTCAGTAAATGCTCCGGTATGATTTCCTCGTAATTAATTAATAAAGTTATTAGAATTTCTGTACTTTAAAAGCAAATTCTGCTTATTAGAAACGAATTACATGCTTTTTAAATTAAAAAAAGATCGGGATTTTTGCCTATGTACCTTTTGTTCTAGTTTTTGTTAAATAGATTTAAAAATTTTACCTTTGTAAATATAGTTTGTATCAATATTGTTTTATTAAAGTGACACTGTATATAAAAAAACCAAATACTACACTACGAAGCTCGCGTAATTGAGCTCAGCGCCTCCAATCTAAGCTTACCTGCGAAAATATACTAATTTTTTCCATTCAAGATTCGTCATCATTTTTATCTCCCCTATTCCATTTATATTGGTACCCAACAGTGATTCCTAATACTTTGTTTGTTTCTTACAAAATTGTTATTTCCGGCTGCTTTCTTTCCTTTAAGCGGATTCATCTGAAGCTTTCATAAAAGTCGAGGAAATGAGTTCGCGGTTGAATCTTGATGCTTGAAGTAATCTCACTTCGAAAAATTTATTCAGTCTTTGACGGCTTATGCTAATACTGTACGTTAGTGTTGTATTATGATCAAAAAGTAATTCTGTAATAGGAAGTTACACTTTTATCTGTCCATTGCAGGTTTCTTTGGTTTTTCTTTGATTTTATGCCTCCTTTTTCACAGTTCCACTGCTCCGACATAGTCTTGGCTCTAGCAAGCCTTGTATTGTAATCTTTTGTTATAACAAAAAAATATTTTTTAAACTTCCCACGGTACTTTTTTTAAACTTTCTAGTTTCTTAATGTGATACTAGTTTTTTTTAATTTGTTCTGTGTTATCATCTATTGCAATTCCTTGTAAATCATGCTAAATTTAATTTTCCACAGTCGTTACGAGAAGTGTCTTCTTATCGTATAGTCTTCTAACTAATAAAAACACACAAATGTTTTTTTTACAAAACCTCAAAGATATAGATAAAAAGATTTCGCACGGAAAACACGCCTTAGAATGTTAACTAGATGATAGAGATCGACAATTTCCAAAGCCGGTGAATACAATGCGGTGGCAAAACGGATATTCGTACCTTACTTTACCGTGTCTTAATAATTTAGTCACGGCTCCACCGCCCCGGTAGAAAATTGGAAATAGACTAGGTAATTGAGTTAAGGATTCGCTAAGAAATCACGTCTTTCAAAGTTCAATTACTTATATTATAAAGAAAATTGATAAGATTTGAAGAAATCATTGCCTTACATCGTATAAAATACAAATGAAAACTTGTAGAAAAACTTATTCGTGTAGTTCAAAGGGCCTCTCAAGAACCTTTTACGTTTTGAGTAAAGTTAAGTATGTTCTAAATGGTTTTCGTTGATAGCCTTCATTTAAATACTTATGTGGTTTTTGAAAGGAAATTAGGTTTTCTCCTTTACGAGTTTATGAGGCACATTAGCGATCTTTTCGGAGTGAATAATAATATTTTCTTATAATTTAACAAAAGTTACGCTTGCATGTTTATGTAAAATCTGGGCTAAGAAATTCGTAGCACAAATAATAAAACAATAGTAAACAATAATCTCTCTCACAATGATTTTATCATTGTGAGATTTAGAGTTAGATTATTTATAGAATGTAAAAAGTATTACCAAGCAATGCTTATTTATACTTATAATAAATCTGTAGAGAGGTCATTGCTGTACATAAAAAATATATTAAATAAATTTGAAAATATATTTCAAAATAATTATCAGGATTTGATTAGGGATACTGATGCCAAAACTGCTATAAGTAAAAATTTTGTGTCTGTCTCTCTGTCTGTCTGTCTGGGTAACCGTTATAGAAACAAAAACTACTCGACGGATTTTATCGAAACTTAACATAAACATTTTTTACTCCTGAGCTGGTACACTTTACACTTTTCATCACGCTGCAATTAATAGGAGCAGAGCAGTGAAGAAAAATGTTGGAAAAACGGGAGAAGTTACTCCATTATATAAGCTTCCGTCGCATATGCAACCTTAATGGTTAAATCTTGACAGAAATCATGGATGACGGATATGTTCTGCTTAAAATTATGTAAAAAAATTCTCAAAATAGCATATGTCAATCTTTTATGGTTGACTCACAATAACACGTGTAACTCCCGATAGCTTAGCAGTTCGAGCTTTCTGATTATATTCGTCTACTCTTAGGTTTATAACACTCTCAGTCATCCCTAATTAAAAAAGTTAACAGCATTAACGATTTCATAAAAAAGATTCATTAAAATCGATAAAGAAACACCAAAGTTAAAAATACGCTAATAATAACCCATCGCGCGTGAATACTACGAAGGATTATTTTTTATAAGGTCGCGAACGCACAGGCACCTTTATTTATCAGTAAATTAATATGTTGCATATATAGTAAGACGATATAATTTATATTCATATTTTTAACTGATATGATTATACATGAATTTGTTAAAACCTATTTTGTGAAATAGATTCATTAAAACCTATTTTAAAAAATAAATTCAATAAAACCTCTTTTTGGCTCAAAGAATTTATTAGAGGCATTTTTGAATAACGTTCGATGGTTCTGTCATATCTGTGGTAAGCGGCTCTTTTGGGTCCGATCGGCGAACGAGTTAGACGTAAGTGTTATTCCTTGAAAATACTTTTGTAAAATTATTGTGAATCAGCTAACTTTATTAAATATAATAATTCTAATGATTATATATTACTGTGTTTTGGTTAATATTGCATAATAACTATAATCCTGAAAATAATAAATAATTAAGCATAATATATAATGATGTAATGAGACATATATAAAGAATTCTATAGTTCATTAAAATAGATAAATATATTCAATTATAGTCACAAATTATACAACTATAACACGTGCAGGTTTGCTTGGCGCCTAGAGGCTAGCGAGTCACCTAGCTTCGTAAAAAGAACATTCTTGAACGTTTGCGACCGGCCTAGCAGCTAGGCGCCAAGCGGCCGGTCAGGAACGTTCGAGAATCGGTCGCCGCGCATCTCGCGGTCGAAGGTTTAAGAAAGCCTGTTGATGCGAATTGATGTTCGGAGCGTTCGACCTTATTGGCAGACAATACTTAATTGATTTTAACAAACCGTAGTAACTTTAAGTCTTTGATAATTTGCAAATTACAAGTTATTAATAGTTTACATTACATTTTATTTCTTTTTAGGTCGAGTATTAGTAGGTACGTATAGATTTTTAGACCGATAGGTGTTTTGGCTAATTAACGTTAATAACACACAAGGAGTAATCGCGGGCACAGCTATTAACAATAATTTTGTGCGGTTCCGTATTGTGATATTCTCAACAGTATTATAGATGTATTATGTAAGATGTAATATGTTATATTTCCCTACTAAAATACGAAAGTTAATCTGTCTGTTATATAATAACCACTGTACTGCGAGGAAGGACATAGGCTACTTTTTTACGATTAACGACGGTAATGGATGACTATCATCGCCTCAATAAAAATCAATGCAATCACAAGGTCACCTAAGTGGCCAGTTTGTATGTACTATGTCAGTCCGTATGTATTTATTTAAATATTTCCATTTTATAACTATTGTATATGCCATATAATTATTAATCCTCGTAGAAATTAGAGACTTTAAATTATTCTTGATGTGTTTAAGATATTGTACGGAAAACTTTGTAACCGGAAACCTTTTCCACAGAGGCATGTGAAAAAACATTTTGCCGTTGGGGAGCGGAATGTGTTTCACTGGGCGATGGCCGTGCACACTGTGCTTGCCCTACAAGCTGCCCACCAGCAGCAACGCCGGTTTGTTCAACGGCTGGACGGACGTATAGAAACCATTGCTTCCTTAGAAAGGAGGCTTGCGAACGGAGACTAAACTTACGAGTCAAGCATGAGGGTGAATGTGGTAAGCAACTAGAGATTATAACCCATAATAGTATTATAAAATACGAGTAGAAAGTATATATGTATGTATGTGACGCTTACACACTTAAAAATTACTAAACCGATTTCGATGAAATTCGGTATGGCTATTAACTAAACCTATGGAAAGGACATGGCTATTTTTTATCGCAAAAATGGGTTGAAATAGGGGATGAAAGGTTTGATAAAATATTTTTGTATTTATACCATGCGGACTAAGTTGCAGGCATAAGCTACTAGTAAAAATATAGTCCCTAGATGTATTTATATCTGTAACCCGTTAATCAAAATAAATTATTTTCTCAGCTTATTCGGTCTCGTAAAAATAAATTGAATTTTTCTAGAAGCTGGTGAACCTTGTAGTACAATGACCTGTCCGCCTGGTACACGTTGCGTAGCGACATTTGGTCAGGCAGAATGTCGGTGTCCACGGAATTGTCAGAAGCGGAAGGTTGTATGCGGCAGTGATGGTAGGGAATATCCATCAGAGTGCCACGTCCATAAACATGCTTGCGATAACCAACTGAATGTTACTGTGAAATACCATGGGAAATGCGGTGAGATTTTTTAAAAGAATTTATTCACAAATCAGACTACCGATAATCAACAATAATTTACCTATAAAATATTTTTATATACTCATTACTCTGATAAAATAAATCTGACATTACACAATTTTCATAATTTATATTAATACTTAAGGTTATGACATATAAACAAGTTACATTTTTTTATACTAGTAATTGTGATAATTAAGAATAAGTTACCAAAAACTTTACACTTTGATTTCCTTTATTCTGTAAGCTTGAAATAAAAGAAATCAAAGTAAAGTATAAAATTTAACAGATATTCATTCAAGTCTTACAAGAAAAATAGATTCTTAAATCAAACTTTTCTTAGTATAACGATGAAGCATGTCTAACCTTTTTACTGAATTGTCCTGGACCGTTCGATTTGAACTAAATTTGAAATGCCCGCACATTCAGTCCTTTGAGAGATTTACTGTTTACCTTACTAGCTCGCTTTTGTACCTACATTAAATTGTTCTCTTTGGACTTTGAAATCTTCGAGATGTAAAATTATGTCACAGTTCACTGCGTTCATTCTATAGACATCAGATTGACTTCAATCGTAATTTAAAGGTCGTGATTCAGTGTCTGTGACGCCATTTTATTTCTTTTGTTATGTCAACGAAATATTTATTTATTTTTAACATACCATGTAAGCGTTCATTTCATTTACTAGGTACATTTAATTTGAAAGTGTCAGAGTAATTACTATACAAATATCATGTTAGTTTTAAACATATCAATAATATGTAAGTTTTTACGGAAATGAACAAGTAAAACCGTATTATTGAATTAGTTTAAATAAACGTTGTGCAAATAATTCAAAAGTTTCGCGGCGAATAATAATTTACATAACCTATAGAAGTCGAGACAGTTGTTCGCTAAGTCAACAAAAGTTTAAACAGTGAATACACGTGTTCATTAAGTTTAGGATAATAACTGATGTTTGTAATAATGACGTATAGAAATGTTTTTTTTTAATTTTGCCCTATAACTAGCCACTGAAGTAGTAATGGCATTATAAGTGAATGGGATACCCGTTTACATGCAAATATGTCTATTGGTTATATATTATTTTAAGATTATATACTATTGAGTGTGTGACAACAATAACTAGCTATTATCCCTACAATTAATGATAGAAGTCAAGACCGCTAAAAGGGCACTTCTAACAATAACTGCTATGAAGTATATAAAAAATAATTCGAATAATGTACGGCTAAGATATAATGAATTATTATAACGTTTTAATGATAATTAAAAAGTACTTTTTTAACCCTTAGACCCTTGTTCGGAGCATGAATGCACTGATGGCAGCATTTGTCAAGTGAATGAAGTGCGTGCCCCGGTATGTCGTTGCGGCCCTGCTTGCGATCTGGCTGTTCAACCTGGTTCTGCTGTATGTGGATCCGATTACAAGGACTATATCAGCGAATGTGTTTTACGTCAAGAATCCTGTAGAACGAGGCAACAGTTGTCTATAGCCTATAGAGGGGAGTGTGCGTCAGGTATGTTTTTTAATAAAGTTGGAAAAACCCAAATATTAATACCAGTAATTAGTAGCTTGCATTTAATTTTATTTAGTTTTTTAAATGTTTAAAAGTCTTACAGTTCATCATTCTCTACAAAAGTTATTAGTATATATCTGTTTCGTATTAAAGTGAACGTATCGATGCTGAAGTTCATATTCTTAATGCAACAACCATTGACATCAATAATTACATTACCAATTAATATTGCTCATAATAACTGCTATCTGTCAACGTCAAACAAAACAATTTGAATTAAATGTCTAATTCTGAAGAGAAATTTCAAACAAAATCTTTTGGTTTTACAAATATTCACCCCAATGTCTGACGTCTAATCTATAATTAAATCTGTCTTCGTAAACACAAATATCCGTCGCTTATTGAGGTTTTGTTTGTTAGATATTTGTTCTAAAGAAAGTAATTGGAGACGACCACCGAAGCGTGGCATGTCTACAGGAATTGGGACAGCAAAGATATAATTCAATTTTCTATAGTTATTAACTCAATATTTGAAATACTGTATGATGTTTTAACCAGATATGATTGCTTGGTCTTTGTGAGATTAAAGATTATCCAGGGCGTTTGTTTTGTTATTGGCGTTATTATTTCATACAACGAAGTGACAATATTTCATGTTTTAGAATGGATTTATATTATTATTGTATCGTGTTTAGTTTCCCCGATGAAAAACAAATCCACCTTCGGGTTTTAAAGCGTATAATCCTACTTAATATTCTAAAATGGAATTTAAATTAATTAGTCTAGATCGTAACGAGCTCTTTAATGGGATTAAGAATCTACTTCGATATTTATTTTTTAATTTTGGGAATCGGTATATTCT
This sequence comes from Leptophobia aripa, assembly GCA_951799465.1. Classification (NCBI taxonomy): domain Eukaryota; kingdom Metazoa; phylum Arthropoda; class Insecta; order Lepidoptera; family Pieridae; genus Leptophobia; species Leptophobia aripa. Next base: position 5,363,163 of record OX637260.1, read on the forward strand.
TTGTATTTATAGTTGTATTGTTAGTTTATAATTCATATTTGTCATAGCACAACATCCATGCGAATCGGTGAAGTGCGGTGTCCGAGAGATATGTACCTTAGACGCACACGGAGTGGCTGTCTGTGGCTGTGGTCCAGAATGTGAGAAGGTGATGAGGCCAGTCTGTGGAAGTGACAGTCGAACATATGACAATATGTGCCAGCTGCTTCGTGCTGCGTGCTTAGAAAATCAAGAGATTCGTGTTGCTTATATGGGTGCTTGCGGTAAGAATCTATTTATATATAACAATTCAAGATGTTTTAATAGTAACATTAATTTTGTTCACAGGTAGTTAAAATATTTACAGTTGAAATCTATCTGTGGCCCACCCAAAAATGGCAATAGACATATTTTTATACACATACTTAATTGACAGGTGATGAAAATCCATGTGCCCAAGCAAGTTGCCCCTGGGGTGGGGCTTGCATCGCCCATGGTGGCACCGCGCGTTGTTCTTGCCCTGTTTGTGATTCCAGTTTAGCGCCTGTATGCGCATCAGACCACAATACGTATGGCAGTGAGTGCAAAATGCGCATGCACGCCTGCCAAGCGGGTATTGGCGAACATGAGCTTAAAGTCCTTTATAACGGTACTTGCTGTAAGTATGAAATATATTTATTCAAGTCAATATTACATATTGTATGAATTTTAGTGATTATATTATTATGTCGATAACTGAATGCAGATGCAAAACTATGTGGGGACTTTAAGGCAGTTTAGTTTTTAAAATATTTACTTTATCAAATGGTATATAATATAAACTTTAGCTCAGGAGATTTGAACGAGTGCCAACTAAATGAGACACTGCACTCAAGTAAGACAATATTTTAGAAACTAAGCAGATTTATATGTCGAATAGCAGAGGAATATTTTTTCGAGCCAGTTTAAAAAATCAGGATATTATTGTATGAGCTCTGTATCAGACTTAAGTTACTTTACGCTAATTAATATGAAAATATTTATTAAACTATTTGAAAATATAAGTATGAATATCCAAAGTAATTATTCATGGTCCAAACTAAGGTCCCATTAGGAAAATAAAATAAGCGAAATTTTAGCATCATTTGTAAGAAAAAACTAAATTGCCTAGATAATTCATATAGAACATTCAAAATTTTTATTATTAGATCAGAAAAATATTCTCAGAAGCATTATCCAGACGGTTTTCACTAACCTTTTTAATATTACCTAATATAAAAGCGGTACCTGAGGATATTTTCATCAGTCATTCAGATTTAAGCCCCGCATTCCGCAGCAAATATAAAAGTAAAGATGGAATCAATTATAAAATTCCCTTGAAAGAAAAATCGCTATCAATTTCCCGTGATGAAAGTCTTGGTCTTTTATAAAGTTGTCAATAAAAGACGCACAAGATTCCTTAAGCGTAAAAATGCTTTTATAAAGAGCGAGCTTGTTTTTAATATCACAACGACATAATAAAATATAGAAAATATTCACGCTTAGCGGTAACTAATACCGTTAGCAGCATTAACTTCTTTAATATTTACTAATTAGTTACTAGATGGACACAGGTTAATGTCGACTTTATACTATTCCAGTACGATATTAACTCGTCCCTTAATTTGAATGGCTAATTCACATCACATAGAAGCGTTGATTAGTTGCATGAAATCCATCAGCCGCTGCGCTTGTTGAAATGTCAATTAGTGATTAAAATGGCTCCAGTGAATAATGAAAAGAGGCACGGATTAATAGACAGGGAGACAAAGGATTAATTTTACACAATCTTATTGGTTATTGAATTAATATTGAACGTCGCTATCCTTTAGTAATAGCTTTCATATTTTAATGAAATCTCTTTCAGCGGGTTTAGCTTGCTACTTTGAGAATCGCTTTCTAAGACTTTCACTTTGGTTTTAAGAATATTCTGCTTCGTTTGAAACGACGTTGATGGGCAGATTTACGACTGAGATATTTTGAACTGTCTGTCGAGACTTCATTTAATTTCAAAGCCTTTGATGCACTGACTTTGGAGCTTTAATACATAAAACTGAACTATCTAAAAATAGTTTAGGACAATAATATAAATAAATGATATACGAATATTAATGGGTATTAAATATACGAAAACCATATTTCACATAATAATAAAATAAAGTTGACTTATTTTAAACAAAAGCATTGCAGTTAAAGTTAAGAACAGTTGTGAGATATTTATAACACTATTATTGAGTTACGTCTTTTTAGTAACATGTGGAGATATCGTATGCCTGGGTGACGGTGATTGTGAGGTGGATGCCCTAACTGGCCGCCCTGTATGCCGCTGTAACCACAACTGCACTGATAATCAAGTATGTCCATATGTTATGTGTTTTTATTTTCATAAAATAGTACCAAACTCACTAACTAGCCTGTACGAGATTTTTTTAGAATAAAATAACTATATCAAACAACCTTATTTATTCAATATTTAAGTTTAAAATAACTAAGACTTGTAGCCATTTGTATCGTCTAATTTTGAATTACTACTTTTATGTATGATATGTTGCCAAACATTAAATTCAATTATGAATAAAATTCAAGGTGATGTTATTTATTACGAAATTGCGTGACCCTTTTTAACTAATAGTCTGTTGTTATTTGATTAATTATTTATCTAACCTTTACTACATACAAAATATAGATGAATAAACTAACGATGTGCAACGATGTGTGTAACGATGTTTTAATTGATTCGTCACTTATCACTTTTTCGTTCTTCTTTTCGTTCACTACGTGTAATTTGGTTAAGTATATAGAGTTTTTTAATGATCTCGACAGTGTTTTCTTTCACAGGCTAAAAAACTCAGGGATGGTGCATTCTAATGGTGAATGTTTGAAAACGATTCAGTAGTTTTGAAGTTTATCGATTATTATGTAAAGAAACAAAAATATTGGTCCTTTTTCATATAAAACTCTATGCTTGTCTTGTTTGTGGGAAATACCTGGATAAATTGTTGTATTATCTCTTCCATGGTTTATACTAGTGTACACATATGTTTAGGGATGTCAAATATATATTTATAGAAGACCGGTTTAAAATATACCAGCCGTCGAATCACTCGTTTTTAGTTAACCGAATACTTTTTACTAAATAAGAAGTATCAATTTATCCCCTCCCCACCTGCTTGCCTTGATATTCCAAACATCTCCTCTTTACATATGTGACTAAAAGAACCGTTGTTCATAATCTCAGACTCCTGCGGTTTCGGCTGTGCGTTAATAAATCACTCACCCAATCGCACCCCCGAAATCACGATTGGGGGGGTACTTTGAAAAAAAATTATAATGTCAAACTTATTTACTTGCCTATGTACGTATTAGTTCCAAATTTCAAGTAAAAAAACTAATGGAAACGTTTTTGCCTCTTTTTACCCCTTTAGGGGTTGAATTTCTAAAAATCCTTTCTTATTGCTCCATTACACATCTTCAGGACCTACATGGCAAATTTCAGCTTTTTACAACTAGAAGTTTCGGCTGTGCGTTGTCTGTCAGTCACGGAAGAGATTTATATATATATAGATTATTTTAAATTATGATTTACACGATTACAAAAAAAAGTTTGTGGTTAATTTCAAGGCGTCATCCGCGCTTTAAATGATTTCCCGCCAATAACGGAGAATGGCAATGACATGTCAAAATATTAAATATTTCTTATATCTGACATTTGTATGTTATTTATAAATGCCGATATACTAATAATACATTCCATGGAAATATGAATAAATGTTATATTACAATAACATATTTCGCCTTAAATAGAGAAAACGAAATTGAGTTTGTTTACAAATAATATTATATTGAGAATTAGTATATTTTGTTAATATGTAACATTAGCATGAATATTTGAATGTTAAACCTAATTATACCAACCAACAACAACAATTATATTTAGTTTTTTTTATTCCAACCTTTTTTCTACTAAATATGAGTTTGTTTACAGGACGTAGTCTGTGGAAACGATGGAAAAACCTACAAATCTCAGTGTGACTTAGACTCAACCACGTGTCGAGAGCAGAGTGGCCTTCGGCTAGCTTATAATGGTGATTGTGGTGAGTACTTAATTCAAAAATAGACAATTTCAAAACATCTAATGTTGAGTAATTCTAACAGCTTTTAACAACCACTGTCATTTGAAAAAAGGCTAAACAAGACTTCATTTTTTAATTTTATGTTCCTTTTAATGTACACAAAATACACATGTTAATCAGATAAACGAATATACATAATAATCGTTTATCTGTTGTTGTCTGCCCTCGTTGCTTATACAATTGGTATGGCATAGCAATTTGCGGCCACGATACAATCGTGGCTGCGGTGTTACTTGTCATGAAATGTTTCAAATTTTGTCACATTATATATTATAACAAAACATATTTACGTAACTGAATTATTATTTTTTAAATTAAAGTGTGACTGTTTTAACTAACAGTGATTAATAGTTAAAAATAATTATTTAACGTAGCATTTACGTGTGCTGTGTTTACTTAAATGTAACAATATATAAAGAATTGAGATATTATGAGATATAAAGATGATTCTGTACCTGATTGACTTATATTTCGATGGCTACAACGAACTCGTGTCCTAGTCTTACGTAATCCAGTCTCTAGATCTTCATAGTCTAATTAACGAAGGTTTTTTGAAACGCGTTGTATTTGCTAAAGCGAAACACAGTATTAATATTTGTGTATTCGTAGTTTACATATACAAGATAAACAGTCACAGTACAAGAATGATTATAACAGTAAATGTCTCTCGTTAGTTTAATTGTGTCCACTTATTATAATATAATGACGCTGTTTGACTTTGATCTTTTGATACGTTTTTAAATTCATATATGAAATATATATTATACATAAATATTTGCCGGCTTCCTTTTCATTTTTTATTAGTAGGTATGGACTTACTCTATACAATCACATACATGCCCGTTGCTCATATACATATTAACAACTTCTACTTCTACTGTTTAACTGCAATAAAGTGTAAATAAATAAATGAATCTTTTAGGGAACAATTCAATTGTTTTTATATATGTAAATGTTTGTTTTCAGACCACATTTAATAAAGTAATCTTTATATAAAAATCTTTAAAAAATTAAATGTTTGTTGAAATTAAAAAATCTGGAGTTTTCGAAAAAAAAACAAGGTTTTCTTAAATTAAGTCCGGTGTCGTAATCTTGCTAATAACACAACTAGTCTGAGATAACCTGTTTCATTCAATCAATTAACACGATTTACTATTGTATGGATGGTTACACCTTAACTGAATAGGTATTTACTAGTAAATCCCAATTATTAGTATTGAACAGGTATTACTATAAGACAGTATAATTATTATTCCATATTCGTCTATCAAGATTATTTGTAATGAATTAAAATAACAAAAAAATACTGTTTATCTTTAGAATAAAAATTAATCTTAGCAACCTAAATATTTTTTACACTCAGCTTAGAATATGTTTGATATAAAATGACATTGAATCAAGAAGTGTAAAATGTACTATTATTAACTTATTTAAACATCATCATCATCAAGAAAAAGCTTTACATAAATTAACTGTAAATTGTAACGGCATCTTTAATCATTCATATTTCTGAAAATGTTTTTGTAAAGTGTATATTAGATTAAAATACAAATTCTGAGTTCCTTGCTAAACATAAAAAGTTGCCGTTTTAATAAAAGTTGAGAAACCCAGTGCCAAAAGCTGTGAGATATCACAACAAATATCCTTCTCTACTTTTCATGCTATAAACACAGTGCCTGAAGTGCGTACAACACTACGAACAATATTAATAAATGGCATATTTACACAACAAAAGCAAATTTTTATGTTACATAACAGAGTTTTATATTCATTTTAATATTGAACAGTACTGTCATTTATTATTAAAATCACTTCAGGTAAATGAACTTTACTTTTGGGTATTAAGAGATTGTCCAAAATTTTAATTAGTCCTCGTCAACGTATGAGTAATAATGAAACAGGGACACAAAGGATGTTATGAAACTGTGAAGTGGCATGAGAACTTTAATATTAACGTATTATGTGCCATCGGGATAAAGTTTTGGGGATTATGAGCGTGGGTCTAATATAACAGATATCAATGTATACTCGTAGATGTACATTGTCTGTACTGTGTTGGTATACAAAAAAGTTCTATGATTTGCTAAATACATAAATATAGTTTATTTTTTATATATCCTTATTCACATATAATTGCGACACTGATAGCCGAAATAATTATGTATATACGAAACAATGCTCAATTCTCACGGACGAAGCAAAAGGTAAAATTGAGGTAGAAATTAAAGGCACATTATATGAATTAATTATTATAGTCCATTTACGTAATTATTTTTCAATTAAGGCCGTTGTGGACATCATTTCTATTTTATAGGTCAAATTTGTGTTTAAAACGATTAATGAAACAAACAAAATGTTTACTCAGGTTATAAGATCGTAAGCAATAAAGAATATTGTAGGTAAAATACAAGGATCATCCTTTTCCAAGATTTATCTGGTTTTGGCTCAGCTATCAAAAACTTTTTAATTAACAGACATACCATTTCTAAATTTTCCTCCTTTTGCTCCAAGCCAAAATAATTTTTAATTCTTCGCAAGCAGTTTTTCGCGGAGCGGTAATCGACCGCGTTCACGAGGATTTCATTTTGTTGGAAAGTAGCAAACAATCGTTATTAAATTTTCACGGTCTCTTCTCCCATTTCTCATTGCGGAGAACAAAAATCCAACATGTCTGTCTAAAGTACGTAATGAAATAACGAGGGAATAGCATTGTCTTAACGCCTGAAGTTAGTTTTTAAATTTATTTTACTCGTTCATTTTGCCGTAGCTCTATGCGAGGGGGTACGGTGCTCTTACGGAGGCCACTGTGTCGCTGGGGATTGCATGTGTCCTACCGATTGTTTGGGAGCTCCTCGTGAACCAGTCTGTAGCAGTACCATGCAAACATATGCAAATGAATGCGAACTTCAAAAGGCCGCATGTGGATTACCACCACCGACAACACTTCATGTTATTTTCTATGGTGACTGCAAAGATAGACTCGCTGTTGTGCCACCTATAGCTATGAGTAAGTAGCGATTTGATGTTTCATAGACTTTAACGCATAAACCCTTATCTTATCTTCATAGTTTTACTTGTATTTTGTATTTGATCACTAAACTTAAAGTTTTGTTCGATCGCAAACAAAATATTTAATATCGGACCGCCATCAACTCCGTATGGTGGGTGTAATTCCAATAAAGCGACCTTCTCGGATCAATTAACTAACTTTCCGCTTTATCGCTTGACTAACACGCAAATATTTGCATGCCGGGTAGCAACGACCGCGATGACTACAACTGAGGCTGAGCAAGAGTTTACGCATTCTTTGGGCGCAACTGATGGAGAGTCGACAAGTGGCTTTGCTTGCCGTGATATTCGTTGCGATTTTGACGCCAGCTGCGAAATCGGTCTGGATGGCTATCCTCGGTGCTCTTGCCTCTTTGAATGTCCCACGAAAGATGAATATTTTCCGGTCTGCGCGTCTGACTTTCGACTTTATCCAAGTTTGTGCGCGATGCGGAAAGAGGGATGCCAGAAGCAATTAGAGCTTAGATTACGACCGCTGGATTTATGTAAAGGTTTGTTTTTATTTCGTGTATTGTATTTTTTTTCATTTACAGCAGCCTTAAATAAAAAGCAAAAAACGTATTAGGCACTTAAATAAGTAGAATATTTTTATAATTATTCTACTTTTCATCTGCTTTTTGGCTGAGCTGATACATTTACTTTTCGCCCTTTTAGGTGCATAAAGCTGCCTATAAACTAATTACTGTGAAGATTACTGATGTTAACATAACAAGTTTAAATTTTATGTTTAATTACATAATTAATACATGTTAAATATTGTTATTTCTTTATTCTATATAAGTTTACTATGACTATTAAACTGTTACATATGTTGTTCCAAAATACTTAATAGTATCTCATTTACAGGCATGGAAGTAAGGCCTTGTGGGAACAGCAAAGCAATGATTGATTTATCTACGGGCCTTGAAATAGACTGTGGGAACGGGCCACATCGACAGGACTGCCCTTTTGGGAGTTACTGCCATATCACAGTCACAGCGGCCAGGTGTTGTCCGAAAAGTAAGCTTATTTTACTTCTATACAATTATACCGACATACGTATATACCTTTCTTGTATTTTAATTACAATATCTCCGTAATTGTAGTTACATTTAGATCGACATACTTTTTAAATTTCAAATACATTTCAAATGCAAAACAGTAAGCGCGTCCCGCGGGCGGAGCATTTCGGGGGTTAAACTGAATACGTGATGATTTCAGTTAAAAAATGTGTAAAATTATTTTCAAATGCAGATGATCGTACGTTCCGCTTTTATTTACATACTCATAAATAAATTTGGCAAGCGTTTCATTCTGTGGAACTTTGCTGGATACTAAAGTATAAGACCGAGCAAATTGGATAAAATCACGCACGCTGAAACGGCTTTGAGTCACTTATTCTGGTGTTACAAAATGCACTTTGTGTTGCGCTTAAATTTGAATTTATATGCAGATGACATGAAACAAGAGGAGGATAAGAAGGTGCATTGTTCGGACAGTGTGTTTGGTTGTTGCGGGGATGGTGTGACGTTAGCGTCGGGCCCTAATGAGGAGGGGTGTCCGGTTACAATTTCAAGTTGTGGCTGCAATCGCCTGGGGTCGGTGTCTGATCATTGCGATGATAGCGGTCAGTGTGTGTGTCGGCCGGGCGTAGGCGGGCTTAAATGCGACAGATGCGAGCCGGGATACTGGGGTCTGCCGCGCATAGGCTCAGGACACACAGGTTGTATTCGTAAGTAACACATTATTGCAATCTCAGTATTATATGTTGTAAGATTTTACTTTAGAAGCTAATTTCTTTAGATATTAATAATTATTAAATATAGTTCTTTTTATTTGTTTGTCATAGCCTGCGGGTGTTCAGCATTTGGTTCAGTCAGAGAAGATTGCGAACAAATGACTGGTCGTTGCGTCTGCCGGCCCGGAGTCCAGGGACAGAAGTGCACTGTTTGCGCTGATCATAGGAGGCGACTTGGACCCAATGGTTGTTCGGACCGTAAGTATTTTCTAATTCAAACGCTTAATTAAGTTTCAATATAGCAACGACCCTTAACGGCCCACATATTATGTGAAAACTGTTTTTAATAAATATAAAAAATAGTCTTAGTGAAGACTTTCATATTAATGTTTTAAAAATATTTAAATGTTAGCAGAATAATTCAGCAGACGTAAATTTTAAATTGTTTTTTCTTAAACCTTTATATCAAGTTTTAAATGATTAAAGTTTTAACAAAGATTAAAAGCAACAGTAGGCTTTGCATTAAAAGCTAGAAGCAAGTTTGTGCGAACAGTCTCGAGCAGTTTACACTGTAAAGGAAATGTTTTCTTAAGAGTTGCGTATCTTGGCAGAAATTCCGAAGTATTCTAGACGTTTAATCGCCGGCTCGTTATGTTCTAGCGTGTAAATAACATGATACAATTTCACGCTACTTAATTGAAAGAGAAACACTTTAAGCGTGTACGTCCATAATTTACTGACCTCTTTCATTAATTGCCAGTATATATTTACATGGAGGTATTATCAATTGATCGAAGTATGCTTGTTATGATTTAGCAAAAAATCATAACAAGCATATTAGTGTGGAAACATTTAATTTGAATGTTTGTTTAAAACTCGGTACACTTTTTACTCCGCGGAATGTTGTTGGTACTCCTGTCATTTTAATTGGAGTTGGAAAAACTTCATATAGATTTTTTCCACAATCATTTATTAAGGAAACATATACTTACATCACAAAAAAATACAAGTTATATGAATAAATATGTTAATATGTTAAAACGACTTTGATGTATTTACGTTTCTATGTCACCTACGGTCACACGTCTTTGACTATAATCTTTGAATATTTACATATTAGTGTGTAGTGAATAAAACAAGTCTAGCATGTATGTTCATACTTTGGACGGTAATATACAAAAGAAATTTGCTATAAATTTGTATCTATATTCTATCATCGAACTGTAATAAGATTTGTTACAGCTGAAACCTCGGCGATAGTAGAATCGTGCGCAGAGCTTTCTTGCTATTTTGGTGCTGTATGCACGGAGCGGACTGGCGGAGCCTTGTGCGAGTGTGCTGCTGCACCGTGCCCTGACAGCGATCTCAACATGTTGGTTAGTTTATTTATATTATAAGATATTACACATATTTATGTAATGTATGACATATTTATGAAAAATTTGAATCTTAAATATAAAATCTGCAAGTTATATTAGGTCTAAATTACAAACAAAAATCAGAAGTCTTAATAATAAGTAGAACAAATAATGTCTAAAGGTTTTTTATGTGATTCAAAAATATAAAAGAATCGTATTTATTCGGATCGGGAATCGGATGAATGCTATGTCAAAAATAAATTTTGGAAATGATTTGTCCTTGTTCAATTTGGTTTAAATTCATGTGTTTATATGAGTTCGAAATATAATACAAACAAAGCTTTGAAACTCAGAAAATAAAATTAGAGATTTTTATTAATACTCAATTTTTCAATCAACCTTTCAGTATTTTTTATAATTTATCCTACCGTTTAACGTCCGCCATTAACTGAAAAGCCATAACTCTGAATTTCTTTAAGAGTTAAATATCCTTCCTGTTAAGTAGAACGTTAATGGCGCAATTAAGCGGAAAGGTTTTTAAGAAACAATACGGGAAAATAAGTTTGAGTCTTTTATTAAAAATGACATTTTTTGTGTAACAATTACTCTTTGTCATATGCGACATAATTGAGTATCTGTCAGAACATTTAGCTCATAAAGCCATCGTAATATTCAGCTAACATTAAACTGTGTAATATGCATCCGATTTGTTTGACAGCGCTATTGATTTTAATTTGTGATTTCATAACGGTAATAATATATATATTCAACATGATAATTTAAGTCGTAGTTTGTGAAAAAGATTTATTAAATTTTCATGTTTCGTCAGAAGCAGTTCGCTATTATAATTTATTTGGATGCGACTCTTAAGAAGTCTTGGACTTATTTAGTTTTTCAACTAAGCTTACATTTTTATGATATTTTTAAGGTTTGTGGAAGCGACGGAAAATCTTATGAATCTGAATGCCACCTGAAACTGCAAGCTTGTAGAACTCAAGAGGATATTGTTATCCAAGCATTTGGACCTTGTAAATTATCAGAAATACCGGCTACTGCGGGCCCTCCAAGACCTTCTTCACCCATACAGTTCACTCAACAAGATGACGGCGCAGCCTCGAAATCTACACGACACTTACTTAATCCTAATAAGTATGATTGGACATTAAAGGAAACGCCAAGTGATTTTGATACCATTATTTCTGGCCAAAAAATAAAAGGTAGGACATACTCTGAACATTATGATTTAAGCACGAATGTTACCCGTAGTTAGGTTTATTAACTTGAGCCGCGTGGTCTTAAGTATACCATTTTAAAATTTTGCCAATAATACTCAACATCCACTTAAGTACAAAATTATGACATTTTCTATAAATTTAAGTAGCAATAACCATAATTTTAGAAGTAAACGCTGACATTTAGATGTTATAAAATTCCGTCGTATCGGGAACAAGATTTAGGTCGCAGGTGGGACCCGTTAAAATTTTTAGGTCACATGAATTTATGGGTTTTTATTTCTTTACAATATCGACTCCAAGTGATTGATGATCATATTCTATTAATTGTTCCTTCAATGTAAGTGAGTATAAATGTTATGATAGGTTAAATCGGCGGCTTTTTATTTAGTGAGGAAAATTAACAGTAAGTTAATAATCATTTTTTTATTTCAATTATCATTGAAACTGATTGTGTGTAACAATAAATTGTCCCTAAAACAAAAGACAAAATGAGACAAATGACGTTTATTTCAATCGTATTTTTAACTTTTTTTACTCAGACCTTCGTGTATATAAAATAAAAATACCCCCTGTTTGAAAAAAAATAAATCTTTCCAATAATATAATAGTTAACTAGTTACTCTAGTTTTCATTTATACGAGAAATATATAGTACTTATAATTATGGTGGTACATAACTCAAATAATTCTGAAAACTATGATGATTAATATAATATGATAATGAAACCCTTTTAACGCACTCAACCATGCTTTCTGCGTCGCTGAATATCTCATATTAATTCTCGTTTTCCCTTAAAATAATGAAAATTGATTATTCGAAAGTGAAATTTAGTAGTTGAAAAGTTCCCGTGAACACAGTTACTAGTCAATTCATCTTAATCGCGTAATGTTCAGATTACAGTTTGGCTTGTGTGAGTTGTTTGCCCTTGTCATTCTACAACATCCCTCGTCCTAACTTCGTTAACGATTTATCTTCCTTATTCCATATTATTAATAATGCTAGTTGCCATCAGTCTGTTTCATTTCGTGAGATGAATGTATGTATTTCCGTTATCATGAAACGAAAAAGCATTGGTCAAAGTTCAATAAAAAGGTAATAGGGCAACGAATGCAACGCCTATTGCTCTTTGTAAAATATGTATTTACATACGTATATAATATTAGCTAAAACCGAAGATCTTTTTGACTGTATTTAAGAACGCGTACGAAATCTGCGTTTGCGTAAAGAGTATAAATAGAATAGGTATTTTGAAGTCATAAAATTTTAAAATGGATATTTTATAAAAAGGTTCACAAACAGCAACAACAGCAACAGTTGGGGCTGTTGGGGCATTGCTTGGCGATCTTTGTACTGAAGATTCTGATTGTAACGCACTACCGGGTGCCCAGTGCGCACGAGGAGGGTGCGTTTGCCGCCCGGGATATACACCCACTGCACACAGGAAAGCATGCATTGGTAAGTACATAACAGGGAGTTCTTGTTCTTTAAATCTAAACTTAAATTTGATGTTACGATAAAGTAATTGTGTATCAAACGCATTATATCTATTTTCGTATTTGTGATGCACACTTGTATATTGTTAAGTGGGATAAGTGAACGTCCTTTTACAGAGCAATTGTCTCCAGAAACAACGGAGGAGTATAGTGCTTGTTTGTCCGAGCCGTGTTACAATCTTGGCACGTGTATTGACTTGCCTGGAACAACATACGCTTGTGTGTGTTCTGACCATTACACAGGAATCAATTGCGAAACACTGCTCAAAGACGATTCCCCAATGCCTTATATCGAGACACCGTCCTTCGATGGTTCATCTTATATAAGGCTAAAACCACTGAAGGCTTACCATAAGCTCAATATTGATATCGAGTTCAAGGCATTTTCTGAAAATGGAGTAATATTGTACAATCAGCAAAAATCCGACGGTACAGGGGATTTTGTTTCGCTCGCTCTTGTGAACGGATATTTAGAGTTCAGGTACTGTATTGATTTACTTTATAACCTACTTTAAGTAATGTATTCTTGACGCGTGCAACTATGTTCTACGGCTTAAGTACTTCATGCAATGTACCCAACCAATACAATGTACGATATTTAGAACAAAAAGTGTTTTAGGTATAACCTTGGCAACGGAGCTATAATTCTTACATCTCTCGAAAAAATAACCTTAAATGAGTATCATAAAGTATCGGCAAAAAGATATCATAGAGATGGGATCCTATCAGTAGATAATATGGAAGATGTAGCGGGACAGTCGAGAGGCAACTTAAAAGCTTTAGACCTCGCTGATGACGCTTATATTGGCAGCGTGCCAACTAATTATTCGAGGTCAGTAAATGAAAAATTATCCTCCCGGTGTATTTGACACTTTGATAGTCATTATTAAATCATGTCAGCATCATAACTTCGCATAGTCTATTTTATTCCAGAGTTTACGATAATATCGGGACACGAAGTGGCTTTATTGGCTGTGTGAAATACTTGAGAATAATACGTCATCAAGTGACTAAGAAATTGGGTCGTCCTGACTCATTAGTCGTCGCTATAGAAAACGTCCAAGAGTGTCAATCTAATCCATGTATGAGTATGCCGTGTAAAAATGGAGCTACGTGCCAAGCTGTTGAGGGCTCACTCACTGACTATACCTGTATCTGCTCTATCGGATTTCAAGGATCCAATTGCGAAGAGAGATTAGACCCTTGTGAATCAAATCCTTGTGGATATGATGAGAGCCTATTGTGTGACATTGGACCGGACGGTGGACACGTTTGTCGCTGTCTATTTGGAGACATCGTATCTAATGGAAAAACTTGTTACAATGGTAAACATTTTCATTTCTATTTACCTGCCCAGTTTCTTGTTTTGTCGTCATTAATTGTTTCGTTTTACAGATGTTAATGTAATTCAAGAGACGTGGTCTCCTCAATTCAATGGAACAAGCTACATCGAGTTAATGCCCCTTGAAGGGCTCGGAAAAGCGTTTCGAATCGAAATTTGGTTTTTAACGAACAGATTCTCCGGAATGTTGCTCTACACTGGCCAGTCCAATAAAGCGAAGGGAGATTTTATAGCTATTAACTTAGTTAATGGATACCTTCAGTTTAGGTACAATTTAGGGAGCGGGATCGCTAATATCACGTAAGTAAAGCTTTGAATTCCTGAACCAAATTAATTTAAGAGGATTTCCTGCGCTTAGTACGGCTTATTCTACTTATAAATAACTCCTTGATTCAAACCATGTGCATATACATTTACAACAGAAGTTTATCTGTTGAAATTATAACTTTTAAATATTTATGACTGATGAATATAAATCGCTCGTTAATATCAAGTCTTATCAAGTCATCTTATATTTAATAATCCTATATATACGTTTATTTAAAATGCATTATAAAAAATACTATTATAATTCGTTTCAACTAAAACTAATATACAAACCAGAATAAAATAAATTAAAGTGTTATACATTATTTTTTAACTTTTTATTTTCTATCGTATTCATCGTGGTGGCAACATTCCCAATAATAATATGTATGTTATGTTTTAACAGGATAAAAACTTTACTATTTTAGCTAATTGATACTGATACTAATAGAATAACGTTACCAGGTCACCAGTGTCAGTCAATAAGGGTCGTTGGCACCGCGTGCGTGTGAGCCGGGCGGGCCGACATGGAAGCCTACAACTCGACCAACACCCCGTTCAGAGGGGGCATTCACCCCCACCCCTCACACACTTGGAGCTGACGCTGCCACTCTTTATTGGATCTCTACCGTATGTATAGTATATTGACGCATAACGCGTACAATGTGCGTACAAATTCATAATAAAACAACAACAAAACTTTAATTTGTTTTTTTTAGTAAAATTTGTTATTTAAGATTGCAGACTCGTAACACATAAAATTAAAGTTTGAACTAGTTTTCCGTTTATTATTTAAAAATGCACAAAATATATGGAAAGTTATCGTATAGAAATCATTAATTAGTACGAGTAAAAGTAATTAATAAAGTTGGTGAAATTAAATCGCAATGTATCGCATTTTACAAGCCAGATCCTTTGTCAAAAATTAAGTTCTGTAAATCAAGAATTCCATATAGATCATATTGAAGGGTAGACTGACACAAAATCCCCGTTTTCAGTTCTTACATCCGTCCCCACAAAATGTCAGGGGTGACCAGCAGTTTTATAGGAGCCGTGCAACAAGTATTTCTGAATGGCGAACCATTATCCCTATATAGTTCGGATACAGCGAAGTGTGTTGTAGTCCCTGAAGAGGAAAGGCTTCCTTGTGCCACGAGTGGGGTCACAAAGTACACTGGACCGCCTTGTGGAAATGGTAAGCTATATACGTACCTAGTGAATTTAAACTTTAATACTCTACCCCAATGTCGTATAACTTACTATTACTATACATGATCACTTGGTTTAAAATGACATTTTGTTATATTATACACGAATGATAATTTCATAACATCACAACAGGTATATATTGTATAACATACATGTTATAGTTTTTTAATATAAATGTTTAGTATTTAACAACACAACACATAACAAATACCAAGAAAGTTTTTAACAAATTTTATCTTTCACATTAGCGATTTGTATTGAAAGCGGACAATTTTCGCAGGTATAACACCGTGTAAGAATAACGGCTCATGCATACCACTATTGAATGAGTATAAATGTGTGTGTCGCGAAGGCTATGAAGGCAGGAACTGTGAGGTGCAATTAAAAGTGGAGATGTTGAACGACGGAGCACCTGTTAGGTTCGACGGAAATAATTACTACTCGTATAGGAGCCGGGGCGGACGCAGGTAATTATGAAGTCTTTGTAAGGCTAAGCAATACTGATTAGGGCCAATTACGTATAAATAACATTTTTTTACTATAGTGGTTTTATTGGATGATTTAATAACATGAATGTTTAAAATCTACTATCCACCTTATTTATAAATAAATCATACGATTGTAGTCTGTCATAACGTTAACAGAATTTGAAAGAAAGAGCCGAATGGATATTGGGATTAGGCCCATTTAACAAATTAATTTACATTTAAAAATCTGAGATCTTTAACTATATTTAAGATATATAGACAAAATTATTATTGTTTATTTAAGTGGATAACTATAATTAAGATATCAGCTTATAGAAACAATAATATTTTTGTTTTAAATGTATTGAAATTATTATTGTACAGTTTTTATGAATTTCTAATTAAGTATTTGAATAATATTAAAAATGCTAACTGTTACTAACCTTATTTTATTTTCTAGCTTACAAACTAATAAGCTGTTTGGTGATGGGAATTACGGCGTAAGATAGCGTTTAAAGGATAAATTTAACAGTTAACAATACTAATAACTTCACAATAATAAGTAATTAGGTAAATCATTTTGTAAAATATTTGTTTATGATTTTTTTACGTGACAGCAGTATAAGTAGTTTAGTAAAATAAACCTAATTATTATGGATATAAAAAAAGTACAGGTATATTTTTTTTTAGTTTTCATACCAAATGCATTATGCATCAGGGATTTAAAAGGTGAATTAAAAATGGCGTAGACATATTACCCTGAAAGTCGGTTGTAATAAAGTACTTTTTTTAGTACAATGTATTTATAAACATAGGATAAAAATTGCATTTTTTGCGCTTAGGAGTGTGTTATGTTGTTTTCTTCTTCATATTATTAAATAATTTAGTAAAGCAATAAATATGTCTGTTTGTAATTTATTCGCCTAGTTCACTTCATTAGTCTTTGTAAATTGAGTTGATTTATCAGATCACACTAAAGTGCTTGTACGTGACTTGGTTAAGTTTCAGAATATGCGAAATTCTAGTCATGCTCCAACTATTGTAATCTACAAAGGCGGTTCGGTTAGAGAAATTAATGCTTCTTATATATAGTAAAACTTTTTGATTAGATGATATGCCACTTTTTCACATATTTTTTTTTACTTTTATGGCGTTTTAATTGCGTAAAGTACTATAAAATAACGTTTTTTTTCTTTTGTTTTGTATTTAACAACATTATGTTAGATTTAGGGTCCTGGGCATTGAACAGATGTTTACATCGGACTGTGTATATATGTGTGTTGTCGTTCTATTTTGTGATTATAATATATGTGTCTGTCTACGTGCGTAAAAGAGGTAGAGGGTGTTTAATAAAAGTAGATAACAACTATATACTAAAATATACTTTTGTAATAAATTAGCTTGATCAAAAACTATATAAAATTGATATTCACAAAATGTCAGACTAAATCTTTTAGTTTATATATAGAAATGTTAAGTAATTAACCCACTACAGGTAGGCACATACTTCACGGTAATAATTAAACAAGTTTGCCGGATTTCCTAATGTCTCTCGTTATTAATTCAAGCTTTGCTTTCGAATGTGCAAAATTCACGGTATAATATAAAAGTTAAGCAAAAGTTCCGTATATTTTGCATAAAAGCATAAATTCAAAACTGCTGTCGCATAGACGAGTATTTGTATTGCATACCATTATTTATTTAAAAATATTTACATTATATGAATGAGCAAAAATATTGTTTAAAGAGAAATATCACATGGCTAGTTTAATTAATCGTCTAAATTTTTAGATTTGTTGTTATGTTTTCGTCTAAAATGCATAGTTTGTTTTTACTTTATTGCGATATAACAATTAATTGCTTTGGTTAATCGGCTCTCCATACTTTTTTATTAGTATATTAAAAAAAAATATTATATTTTAGGAATCGTGGCCCTCGCGGTATTAGATACGAAGTAAAGTTCCGTACGTTTAATGAATCTGGCCTGTTAATGTGGCGACGCAAAATCGGTATACGACCACGTGATTTTATTGGACTGGGCTTAAGTGATGGTAAACTGCAATTAATTTATACCGACACGGACGTACAGGATAATATGGGTCATGAAGATTGGTTTCAAAGTGTAGAATCAAGGGATAGAGTTGACGATGGACTGTGGCACACTGCTATACTAAGAAGACGTAAGCGGTTGGCTATGCTTCAAGTGGATGATTTACCACCTGTTAGAGGGTATTCTCAGTCTTTACTGGTACCTTCGAAGGCTAATCCTAAATTGTGGATCGGTAAGTTTATATCTAAAATAACAATTTTAAATACTATGATATGTAATTTGAATTTGGACTTACAGGTGGAAAATTAAATATATATATAATTATTTTATCGTAATGTCGTCTTGTGTATATATGTATTGTTTAGTACTTTAAGATAACCATTGTGTTTTTTAGGTGGATCACCATCACTCCCACTAGGGTTACCAACGTCTCTTTACACAGGACTGCGTGGTTGCATTGCCAGCGTTAAAGCGAATGGACGACATTTGGACGTCACAAACCCCATAAGACCCATGAGTACAATACGATATTGTCTATAACTATGCATCTCCTGTAGATAGTGATATTAAAAGTATTATCAAACAGTTGAATACTACTAGTACCTGTACTTAACTGTAACTTTAAATTAACTTGCAATATGTGCGGTTAATTATATTCGTTTCTTCTACGGATAGTTAAATGATAATTCATTTATATTGGATAATGTGCAAATTAGTGCTACACGAATTCTCGTCGTCTTTGTGTACATTATCCGTAATTTACAGCAATAAAATATAAATGTAAAATTACTATTATATCAGAATTGTTATCCATGTATCGTGTCAATTATTTATTATTGATTGATTTCTTTGAGATGTCCGGGATGGTATTAATGTGACATTAGTTTCGACAATTTTTTTCGATATATCCTTTTGAAACATAAAAAAACGTATCTTATGTAATTAAAAATTATATTTAAATATTGTTGTAAAAGCAACGCATTAAGTTACTTATACAAGCACTATACAAAATAAAATTGTATTATTAGAATAAAATTATTCAATGGGCTTTAATTATAACATTCCGTAATAGTAACGCTTAAATATATAAATACTGGGTTTTCGATATAAAATATCGCTCAGTAGTTAAAAATACATTTTTAATATAAGCCTTTCATTCAGAAGGTAATCACAATATGTTTTAATAATAGTACTATTATATCGTACCTAATATAAAGTGCCATAGTTGTACAGTAGTTGTTCCCTTAGTTAATATATAAGTGGTTATTTTAAGTTATACTTTCGCTTTGTTTTTCAGTGAATATAAAACATGACAATAACATTTCTAATGATCATCCCTAATTATATTTTCCAAATTAATATTAATGACGACCCTTCTTATTTCGGTGGCGAGGTAAACATTATTTCTCATATATAAAAGTTTTTATGTTTTCAATGAATCAGTTTTTGTAGATATTGTGTAAATAGTAAAATAGATTAGATTTTTTTACAAGCCGCTTTAATGTTAAATGTCAATGAATTATAACTGTTTCTAGCACATCTATACAGAGATATTATCATTCGTAGTTCATAGTGAAAATTGGTATTGGAAACTGTAGATAATAGAATTCTAAATAAACTATGCAATTTGTTACGAGTTTATAATTTTTAGACGCTTGTTAAGTTCGCTAAGTTTTCTATCTTAGCGTAATCTATTGTAAAACTATGACAATATTCGAATGATCTACTCGATTACATTTTACATGCGTGTTAGATTACGTGGTCAAACATATCTGTTGAAGTTTAGGTTTAGACTAGTTTCTCCGGAACGTGAATCGGATCGAATATTATTCCATTTGTGGATGTTTGCTTACTCATACGTTTAAAGCATATCAAACAGATCGGCTGGAATATTTTCATATATCGCTATCATTCCAACTCCGGATTTCTTCCAGTCTAATTTATTACGTGTTTTGATGTACCTACAATCTTGTATTAGTCTATACATAACGAAAATAATAAATTAAATGAGACTGCAAATGTACTTTTATTTCATATCCCTTGGGCTTAATACTGTTTTTTATTTGTTCTTGCTTAAGACAACTACGGAACATTCATACTCTAAATATTTAATACTAGCTTTCCGCCCGCGGCTTCGCCCACGTGTAATTTGGTTAAGTATATAGCGTTTTTTAATGATCTCAAAAATCATTTAACTTCTAAAATCTTGTTACAATTGGAATTACATATAGCCTGTGTTACTCAGAGATGTGTAGCTTTACAGGATCGGATGATTCGGGGAAATCGAGGGCAACTTTCAAATTAACGTACAGGCAATTAATATTCTGACAATTTTATATTCTGATAGTCATCTTCTTATGTGGATGAGCTGATGATGGAAGGTAAAACTCCTCAGCGGTTAAAAGTTGAAAGAAAATTCTTACGAAGTTATGAGTACGAAATACGTACTTGTGAGGTTATTACTTATTAACTTGACCAAATAATAAAAGGTAAACCTCAATTACGTTAAGGACGTAGGTGGAAAAATGGATGCGGACAAACGATAAACGTCTCTTCACGCGTTTCCTTTTACTTGTTTGTATAGGTAGTGTTCACTCAAAATAATCATACTGCATGGTAGTCATTACACAATGAAGCATCTTAATACCGCGATGGATATTTTTGATATATATATGATAAGTAGAAGTTCTTTAAAAAAAAACTAAGACTCAACCTCGCACACTCACTCACACAGCAACACCATTGCACACACTGATACACACTCACACACTAAAATGTTCGTACTACACATAGTTCCACTTGTTCATGTGTATATATATTTTTATTTATTCTTTTCTGTTCGTGTTTCGTTTTGTTATTCTTTTTTCTGATCTTAGATTCTATTTCCGGTTCTATATTTTAACCTTATTTTGGCTTTATTTTTAATCTATTTTTATTGTGTAAACTGTTTTTGATAAGCTGTATAGGTTTAAGAAATAAAAAAATAAAATAAATCTAGGTTGATGCCGAATTTTATCAACGCCATCTATCGAGCACATTGTTCAACACTTCAACCGCGCCGCGCGCACTGCGTTATTTGTTATTTTTGTTACCTCTCATAAGTTTTAATATTAAGATTAACTTATATTAGAACATATTTAACAATATATAACTAATCAATCAATATAAGTGTTTAAAAATTTTGAAGCAGTGGTTGAAGAAAATTTTCAATTGACCATAACTTTTTTTTCTCTTAACAGATTTTGACAAAATAAACTTATGACAACGCTCCCAATTATATGTAATCCAACTGTGAAAACCGCGTTCAAATGCGTTCAGTAGTTTTGAAGTTATAACGTACCAGACAGACAGACAAGAATTCCAAAAATTGTTTTTTTGGTTTCTATGACTCTTCTTTAATTGCCTGCTTTCAGTTTTTTTGAAAAATATTTAATGTACAGTTTTTCGATTTTTACTGTCTTATTATTAGTATAGATTGGTTTGTATTAGTTTAGTGTGTTTAGTAGCAAGCCATGAAAGCCATTAATTAGAAACATGACTTTCGTCCCTTCGATGGGGCAAAGGGCATCTACAGCCATCCATGCATCTATAGCGCTCTATTCGACGTTTCGACTTTAAGGTTAACTACTAATCTATTATATTTCATATACATTATGAATTCGAGCAATTCAAATTATACTAACTTATTTCGTAGAGACTAACTAGCTTATACAATTGTAATTTGCAACTAAAATGTACTGAAAAATCTATGATCTATGAAATTATTTTACTACTATACTAATTTAAATCTAATACAATTTTATTATTTGGCTCGACAAGACCGTTCAGCTCTTCGCATTCTGGTTGAAATTTACAAAAATCTTTTCTTAGAAAATGTTTCCATCGCGGCCCCACGCTAGTCTGTCAGATAGTTTAACTTAAATTATGAAGACTAAAATCTTCAGTCAGCTTTAAAAAGCTTCGTTTGTGTATTCAGCGACATGTTATCGATTTTCGTTTAAATAGATTTCAATTTTCTAGAAACTTGCAAAAGAAGATTGCAACTTATTAGTATGCATATTGAGTTGCTGTTTTTACCTCTTTTAGCGCTTATCAGCAAACGCCGCGGGTTTATTTTAATTTAATTAGTCAACAAGATTCACTATAAGAAAAATAACTAAAGAAAACCATCCAACTTGATTTCAAAGTTGATTTTTGTTTTATGTTGTGGAAGTCTCATAATACCTTAATAGGGTTGACACATTTCTCTTTCACTTATAATTATTTTTAGCAATTGGGGAAGTTTGCCTTTAAAAAATCGACTCTTTGAAATTTTTCTCATCTTTTTGTATTGGATATATTCCATTCTCAGTATAAAAATGAAGAAGTCTCTTAGTGGTCTTAACCTTATACTACGTTGTTTAATATTTTTTATAGGCGGAACAACCAGATTTCGTCACGTTGTGAGCTTTTCCGTACGAGAAAGAGTTCAATATATACGTCAACACGTCTAAAACGTCGAAAACGTCAAATGACACAAAATGTATACTTGCAAGGACGTAGAAATATTATACTTCTATTACTTAAGAATTGTTTAAGTTTTCATTTTGTATATGTGTTTTATTGGTTTCGGCCGTAAATGAATAAATAATTTTTTGCACTGTGGTAGCCTGTATGAGGTTGTAGACTTATTGGTGCAATAAAATGTAATACATAATTATAATTAAGTCAACAGATTTCTTCTTTCTTATTATTTCTATTAACTAATAATTAATAATATATATTAATTAATTAAAAATAACCAATGTAAGTCCCATTTTTATATTGAATGAAATGAAAAACATGTGGTTTTGATTGTAATTAAATTTTCAATGTGTTCGGGGATCTTGATAACAAACTTCAACATGGATAATAAATTAGTCCCATGCTTAGCTAGCCCTACCCTAAGGTGAGCTCTGATATCACCTTACTTATTACGTGAAGGCACGATATTGTGTAAAGAGAGCAAAAAAAAATAAAACTAAATCAGAATTAATAAACTTGTTTGACGATTTACACCATATAATAACTTAAAAAAACAAAGCATTTTTTTCATCAAACAAATAAAACTTTTTTCTTCCCATCAAAACCCCTTTTGAAATTTATACATGACATTATTATATTAACCAACTCTTTTTCTATTACCCTCCATAACTATAATTACTGATACTTTACTGCATATAAGTTAGTATTATTTTGTCTACATATCTGTAGATTTCCATATCAAATAAATGGGGCCATAAAGTAAAAGCGTATCTACGCATAAAATGAATAGATTGTTATATCATCCTTTACACGGGCGGCCTCTAATCTCAACCGGGCTGAATTATGGTGAAGAAAATATTACCCTCTTATTCTTTGCATATGCAATAAATCACGCTGCGATCCCTTAAGGTATTAAGGGAAGAAATAAGTAATAGATATTAACAACACTACATTCTGTTGTCGATAGCTACAATATTTCGTAAACAAAAATGTATCTTTAACTGAATTGTGATAATTGTATCTAACCGTAAGCAAAACTATATCAATTATTATATACATATAAATAAATTCTATAAATTAATATTATTATTAAATCAATTAAGCTATATTTGGACAAAATATAACATAAATATACTTAAGCACAAATAATTCATATTTAGTTTTAGAAAAGTACCAATAACAAAAGTGAAATTCAAAAATACTTTATGCCTCATCATTTATCTTAATTATCGTATTACTTAATAATTATAAAATGTATAAAAAAAGATGTGTGTCGTTAAATTTCAACGTATATACTCATTGAATCATGCCCAATCCATTGGTAGAGTGTAGGGTTGGATCACAGAAAAAGGGATGGATCATCTGGGATCTATGGAGCAGAGAAAATAAGGGTGCGAAGAGATATTGTACTGGATCAAGTTCGAAATACGAATAAATAAGGAAAAGTATTTCGTGACAAACATGCAAACATGAGGAAAAATTTACTTATAATCAGCCAATATTTTATCACTATTATTATTATCTATATTATCTCGCTTGAAATCAATGGTTTGCGATGTAAAACAAAGTAATCATTAGAGTTTTATTATTCATAAGTACCGAAATTAGGGAAGGACTTAAACTAAGTTACTTATGTTACATTTTGTTAAAGTGTAAGAGTCTTAGATAAAAGCCTCCTCGATTCCCTTTCGCTATTTTGCTAAAACTTAATTATGCGATTTAAAAAATGTATTGACACCTTACGTTAGGATTTGAACATTATTACAGCGAAATAATATTTACAATAATCAATAAAAGTGGGAATAAAAAGGAAATCGCGTGTTTGGCGTAAACGTTTTATAACTTTATTAAAAGCTGATATTGTATAAGTTGAATGAAAAGCTCGAGGTCGTCTCTGAAAGGATTTTTCTCTTCATGAGATCCGTTTTTCATTTTAATCGTGCTATATTTGGTATTATATAATAAATTATTTGCTTAAATTTTATTTGAAAACAAAAGTAGGTACGTTCGAAGTACGGAAAGTGTTCTAATTGTCGGCTCGGCTCTGTTCCTTTTCGAGTTAAAACCACCGTGACAGTGCGGAAAAGTTAATAATTTTATTTTATAGATCTTCATTATCACTATAAATGAGTTCAAATTCCTGGCGGTCCGTAAAGCTGTTTATTTCCTAGCACGCGACGTATAATATAACTTTAATAAATTAAATACTTATATACCACGAACAGTGCTAAATTTGCTCTGTACGTTTGCTCGTTCCTATAAATAGTTACTAGCAATGTTTGCTCGTGTTTAAATAAGGTGTACATGAAAGCATACTGTGAACAGATTTCTAGCGTCTCATGAGATCTGTAGTCGCGTCTTCCCGCAGCGTGCGACGTGTTACGAATACGAATACTGATATTCAAGTTGCCATACAGTGAGCGTCAGTAAATATTTATATAACCACAAGTTTGACTCCAACTGGCAGATAGCTGATTAATTTCCTTTTGAGAATTCCATACGAGCTAGGTTTCTGCAATCTGCAGCAAACTATATAAACCGCACAGTTGGTAACCTTGCCTTTCCTATCCCTCCCAGTTCCTTTTAAATCCTTCTTTACTACTTTAAGTACAACATTCCCATGATGCGCCTACTCGTTATACCATAAAATTGGATTTTTTTATTAAATTGCTGATCATAATTGCACCACTCCACACAAATTTATTAATAATTTCATTTAGTCTATTAACATATTGATTTAGTTAAATTTTGAGAAAGCGCGAGAAAGCGACATTGGAGTAGACAGCACAAACACATAAGCTTACGGCGCATGCAGTATGCTCATAATATAAATATATATTGATGGTTTTTGTATGTGTAACGAGAAAGAAGCAGAATAAAATTTTGTTTGTACAAGACGTTTGGCAATAGTCGGAGATTCACTAAAAGACTAAACAAAATGAAGTGAGTCATGGTTGTGGACAGGTCTATTTATTTAGTACTTATCTTAAGATCTTACACCCGGGCGACACTAACAGTGTAAACGCTCACGAACAATATGAATTGCAAATAACTAGAAAGTCTTTTTGTTCATTTTCGGTAAGTCTTTATAAATGTCCACTTTGTTTTACTTGAAAGTATTTTCAAGTGATATTTGTTTTTGAGTTGATTTTTTTACTAGAGTAAAGGTGACAACGTACTAAAGGCAGTGCAATCACAAGGCATCACCACCTATCCGATCTCCTGCTTCTATAGAAAATATTTAAGGTCTAGTATTGATAAATGTAAGAATGTTGGCCTTGTATATAAAATATAAGCATTTAATATGTATATGGCTATAACTCAATAAGATCGTTAAAAAAAGTTATATTTTGTAATTCCGTCATATTGGCCCACAAAAACGTACATTTTCAATATTCAATAATTGGAAATACAATAAATGAGGAATTCATATTACATTTTGAGTCAATAAAGTA
Source organism: Leptophobia aripa (assembly GCA_951799465.1). NCBI lineage: Eukaryota > Metazoa > Arthropoda > Insecta > Lepidoptera > Pieridae > Leptophobia > Leptophobia aripa. Next base: position 5,389,497 of record OX637260.1, read on the forward strand.
ATATTGTAACACAATTTTTCATTTTAAATGTGAAAGACGAATTCGCATGTGTTATGAAAATACTTCATAAGAAAATAAATTGGGGTTGATATATTGTCCCTGTAGAGGCCCACACAAAATGAGCCGTATTGAAATATGATTGCTGAAAGCTTCCTACGTAAATACATAGCTGTATAAATTTTCTTTCCTCAATGTGAATACTTTTAAGAGCATTTTTATTGAGTGTTCCTTCCGACGATACATCCTCCCTGTGTGGTTATATCTTAAATACTTAGTTCAATATATCGGATGGAAGGATCAACTAGATAAATAAACACAATAAAACTTTATATATATTACTTAGTCTGGCCATAAATACTGTTACTATTCAAAAAAAGAAAATATTACGTTTGAATTTGGAATCTGTCATTTTTATATGATTGCTTGATGTGTTTTCTTATTTTCGCGCCATTATATTGTTAAATATTTTGTTATATTAAAATGGAGTGGGGTGATAAAGAGAACCGAATCGCTGTGATTGCCTTACATAAAGTAGGTATGGAGAAAAGTGCAATTTTTAAAACCCTCCACCCGCTTGGTATTAGTCAAATGTTTGTTTACCGGGCTATTGATAGGTACAATAATACCTCCTCTGTTTGTGACAGAAAAAGATCTGGCCGTCCACGTACCGTTCGTGTCAAAAAGGTGATTAAAGCAGTTAGGGAAAGAATTCGAAGAAATCCTGTCCGTAAGCAAAAGATTTTATCTCGGGAGATGAAGATAGCTCCTAGAACCATGTCGCGTATATTAAAAGATGACTTAGGACTTGCAGCCTATAAGAGACGTACTGGTCACTTCTTAACTGATAATTTAAAGAAGAATAGGGTGGTAAAATCCAAACAACTACTTAAGCGGTACGCAAAGGGAGGTCACAAAAAAATTTTGTTTACGGATGAGAAAATTTTTACAATTGAGCAGTATTTTAATAAACAAAATGACCGTATTTATGCTGGAAGCTCTAAAGAAGCTTCGCAATTAGTAAACAGAGTACAACGTGGGCATTATCCCACTTCAGTGATGGTTTGGTGGGGTGTTAGCTATGAAGGGGTGACTGAGCCATATTTTTGTGAAAAAGGTATTAAAACGTCGGCACAAGTTTATCAAAATACCATTCTTGAGACGGTAGTTAAGCCTTTAACTAACACCATGTTCAATAACAAAGAATGGTGCTTTCAACAAGACTCGGCACCGGGTCATAGAGCTCGATCCACCCAATCTTGGTTGAAAACTAACGTTCCGGACTTTATCAGCACTGAAAACTGGCCGTCGTCAAGTCCTGACCTAAATCCATTGGATTATGATTTATGGTCAGTTTTAGAGAGTAAGGCTTGCTCTAAACGCCATGATAATTTGGAGTCCCTAAAACGATCCATTCGGTTGGCAGTGAAGAATTTTCCTCTAGAAAGAGTTCGTGCTGCTATTGATAACTGGCCTCAACGTTTAAAAGACTGTATTGCAGCCAATGGAGACCACTTCGAATAAACATTGTATATTTTTAATAGTTATATATTGATGTATTAAACTAACTCACTATGAAAGGAATAAATGTTACGTATAAAAAAAAAATCGTGCTTTTCTTTATAACAATATTTATGGCAAGACTAAGTATATGCATTCATTATTATACATACACGTTGAATGGGTTTTTTTGGTGTACTATTTATTAGCTTTATTAGATTAAGGTTTATTTTGTAGATATATAAATAATGAATGCACGACTAATAAGTACGACTTGTTGCAATGATTCTTTTGCCGGACTACCGGACAGAGCCAGGTTCGAACCCGGTACAGTCAAGAGTTATGTGATGAGATATTGTTTCGTTGTGGTCTGGGTGTTATAATATGTATTTATTTAAAGTATGCAAATTACATATGGGTTCAGAAATGTTTCAGATTATCGCTATTTGAAATACAAATAATATATCGAATGTTTAACCTTATCAAACAAATCTAAGTCAAGAAAAAAGAGTTAAAAGTATTTACTACGTTCTATGTAACACCATTATAGCGTAGTGTGACAGGGTTCCCCTGAAATCGCACTCCGTGACTACGATAAATCGTTTAATTCCACCCTGGTGACTCGGTCGATTGCGAGGGACCGACTACCATCACAATTTACTGCGACCGTACATACCTCGAACACAGTAAACAAAATTAACAGTTATTCAATCTATACACACGCTAATTGAGTTATAATTTTGAATTATAATATGAAAATCAAATTGAATAGCCACCGATTGAATAGTTATATCGGAGTTCAGAAGTTAAGATCGAAACAGTACTTTCACACACTATAAAACAATATATACAAGTTTTCAATACAATTTCGTAAATTTATTTAATTACTTATACTATTGCTCATAGCTTAACCAATATCAATAAACCTTACAATATCAAGGTATTTGGATAAGTAAATATGAACGACGAAGTAACAATATACTTATATTAAGAAGAAATGCAATTTTCATACCGAGGCATGAAAAAATTACTAATATTAAAACATTTTGCAACATTTCGCGTTGTATAAATAGTATTTATTGTTTGGAGATATAAAACCTTATCGCTAATAAGCCACCCTCTATATGAAAATAAAGCTCTGACTTAATAGATGACTTCATAGGTAGTACAACCATTCTTCTTCAGCTTTGCCGCATCAATTTTGTTTCGTTCAAACGCTTATATTTATTTACTTTTTGTCATACCTATTACATTCAACAGGTTTTTTGTTAAAAAAATTATGGATGCAAAATTAGGGTATTTTTACATAACTTAAATGTTTCACATTTATAATATACGTTAATCTTATCTAAATAAAATAATTGCATTTGAATACTAGAAGGTTAAATACTTTCCACGTTGCGGGTTTCCACGCAACAACAAAAAATGCTAGTCAGTCAAGTAATTGATAACTACTCCCTTTTAAGATAGTCCTTTATAAATAAAACAAAACATAGAAAAAGAGGGTGTATAAGATCCTCTTTCTCGCTTTTGTGTCTTTGATCCGATTCTAGAGCATTTTTATACAAAAAAGTATGGGATTGATAGGTTGGCATTTTCATCTACTGAGGTGTTATTGCAATTGGCAGTTCAATTCCCAAAGCTCACTTAACGTCCAAATGTAAATTGAACCATTAATAATACAAAGTAGCTTGTTTCTCAACCAAACTGGCTCCTTGGTCTGGTTCTCTTTGTCAAGAGAACTTAGGCTAAGTCGTATTTAACTTGTGTGAGCAGGCTGTGTTCGTACCGCATACCAACAAATTTTGACAGTGTACTTAGTGCAATTTGCCAAGTATTATAGTAGCTTATGAGTTATACTATGCTAGATGCTAAAGTCAAAGTTTTCAACAAGTTATTCTATGATACTAGAAATGGCAAGTTTCTCTTTAATGAATTAAGAAATTAAATTCAAATTTGTTATACCTAAAGTTAACTTTTTTAGCAAACCCACATGAAATCAATAAAAATAATGTCAAAAAAGCTCACTTTCTTAACAATGATAATTCTCTGCTTGAGTATTGTTAAGCCAGAGACAAGCAGAGATTGAATATCAGAGATCCTACAAGGTCCTCCTTCTCGTCAGACTAACTTAGATTCAAGTTCAGGAACTGTTGGTGTAATAAATTGGTTCATGTTCTTATGAACCTTATATTATATTGAACTTATGATTATTCAAGCGTCTAATCACTAGATCAACACCGCACAAAGTAAAAAGCAAATAAAAAACTAAAAACAATTCATTTTACACGGTTTAGCCAATTGTGGTTCCCACAAGTAATTACTTGGCGAAAATTAAGTCCGACTTACAACGTTGAAGCACGTCAACGTTTGAATACCTCAAAACATGCAAACGTTCAATCAATTTAATTTCTTTGTTGTAAACAGTAAAGCTGAAGCCACGTAAACGGAACACGGAATTGCTCAATAGATTGTTGTTGATCGTAAAGAATCTTTTCTTTAAACTAGGTCAAATTCAGTGTTATTTTGTGAGAAGGATTGCTTGTGTCTTTTATATATTCGTCTTCACAAAAGTACATGGGATTCCAATGAATAAGACACCAAAGTTATCGTGTTTTAGCGTGGTCAAGGGATTAATCACTTAGTTTTTTTTTTAATCTAGTTGCACTTTGTAAGAGTAATAAACGCAAAAAGGATACAAATACCTTGGTTACTATCACCTTCACCTGAACACAATGATGGACGGGATAAAATTATATTTTCTTGTATACAAGCCTAGATATATAAATTCTCGACGCCTTGCTAATATTTACCGTTTTGTTCGTTTTCTTACCCTTTCCCGCTTATATTTTTATCAAATCATTACTCATGTGTAAGTGTTGTTCTCGTGTATTGTTATATATATACACTTACACTTGTTTGGAAAAGTATAATATATGCAACATTAAACGTTGTATAATATTTTCGTTGTCAAATTATATAATAGGTTTATACTGGTAACTTAGCCTAAAGTGAGATTCCCGTTCAGCCCGTACTTTTTCCATCTCTCCTCTTTCCTATCCTGTACCATTCCAACTATTCTCTTAGGGGCTGGCCATTCAGTCACGGGCACCGGTCAAAAGTGATACGTCTCATAAAAAAAGAGGAAGTAAAAGTCAAAAATAAAATAATATTCTATAAGACGATAGATAGATAGAGAGAAATAACTTTTTATACTATTTCATTACTAAACCACGTTAATTCTCTAAAGCTTAAACAATTAAAACATTTAATTAAAAGTCCTATGCATTCGTTATAACACCAAGTTATTACTAACATTTTTGCATCGCTTTGTAAGTTAAAATACAAAGTATGAAGCTTAGAAAGGCATTTCTTTATTCAAATCCCCAAAGGCTCTGTGCACACACTGAAACAGTAGGTCACGACTACGACAAAATGCACTCACGACTTTACCCGACCAATCATTTACATATCGATTCTGAAATCACATTGCCATTGAAGGCATGTATTCTGTAAAATAGCAAGAAGTATTACGTTTTTATTATACAACGGATTGTTATAGCCTAGTTGTGGACGTGTTAGGTGCAGCCATTTACTTTAAATTTATTTATAAATTTTAGAACTATACCTACATACAAACTACAGGCACCAAAGATTAAGGTTTAAGCCTGGAGCCATAACGCAATATATTTTAGTATCTAATAAGGTTTTTATAATAGATATGTTTTTATTATATATTCAATAAGTTAATAAGATACACAAATACACCGGGGAAAAAATGTTATTTAGAAAAAAAAACATTTTTATCTTTAGTGGAAATACATATATTTAATACAAAAATCTAAACTTTTATTCACTCTCTTTTGTTGCTTTATATAATTAAAAAGTTAAGTTTAGATATATTAACAAAAACATACACTTAACACACTGTCAGAGAAGGGTCATATTTGCCCTCAGCCCCGATGTGGGGCAGTACACTCTGTAATTATAGGTAAATACAATTATTGTATAATAAAATTCATCTATATAGAAATAGCAAAGATGAACAATCATTCACATTCTATTATCGCGAGTATATAATCAAAATTGTCAATTGTGTGGAAAATATCATTTCTAATAGAGCATAAAAGCACCGACATAATTTTAATGGCTATACAAGAAATAATTGGCCACTGCAAAGGCACCATTAAAAGTAACATTGTCATAGTATACACGCTCATCATAATATAGATTGTTGATATCGTTGATAACTGAACAACAATGTACGTTTATCGATTTTTATCTTAGTTTTACTTTTTTTATAACTATTTATATATAGAAATGTGTTTGGTACAGTTAAGATCTAAAAAGTAATCTAAAACAGTCTAATTATTAACAACAGATTTAGCACAGGGAAGTTGTAGAGTGGGTGAACAATTCTGTGGGTGGGAAAAAAATGTAAAGAGTCATTAGATTTTTTTTATCTATTTTTAGGTTACCTTATTAAGATTAAATATGATTTGGGTAAGCCTACTCAGAATACATGACGTTGTATTATGAGTAGGACAGACTGAGTAGACATTCAAAGTTGTTTCGAGTCAAACTGTCTTTTTTTCAATTAAAATAATAGATTTATGTATTTACGTAGTTGGTAACTTGCGGTAACTAAAACAAATAATAATAAAATTTCAAACGCTCATAAGGGAAGCGACTTCTTATAAGTCTGAAAATAAACTGACAGGAGTTCGACATCCAAAGTTAATTTCACGGGCTGTGGAGGCTTCTTCAGAGTTCATCTCGCTCGAACAATCGCAACTCGCTTTACCATTAATCACTGAGCAGACAAATATCATTAGTTTTCTTTCTTACAAATTTTGCACCACTAAAATTTGTCAAAGCATTTAATTTTATAACTACTAGGCTATTTTTAGTTATAGGTAATTAAATTATATCACGTATTCCTATATGATATTTAGCTTCGTTTCGGAAATCTGCTATTTTACTTTGAATGTGCTGATCGAAAGCTTAACTATAATGTACAGGTTTGCATTTATGAGATACATTGGAAGGTCAATTAATGAGCTATCGTGTTTAATAACAAAGCTAAAGCCGCTTAAAACGATAAAACTTAAACGTAATCTAGCGTAGTATTAAACTAGGTTAGTCACCATCATCCGTCTAACGTAAAAAGTTTAAACTTTCTTTAGAAATTTTCCCAAAGAGCCGGTGGATGACATGCAAAACTTGAAGAAAGTTAGCCTATAAATCATACTAACACACCCTATATAATAGGTGTGTATATATTCTTAATCCACTTTTATCGTAAAAAAACGTGTACACCAACTTTTTAATACCGAAGAAGTTTGAGATATAGGAGTTAAAAATAAATCTGCCACGTTGTCTCACTACAGGATAAATGCATTTTTCAAAGCGGAAACAAAACACTTTGCGCATATTAAAAAGACTAACGGTTGGCTATTCGAATTTATATCTTTTAAACCGACAAGGGAATGAAAATCCATACACATATTCCGATACTGTATTTCTGAATACATATTTATACATTATAATTATAATATGAAATGTTTTTTTTATTTATAAATGAATTAACTTAAAATGAAAACTAAAAAACTTAAATAAATTTAAAAAGTTTGGTCCACGTGGCAGAGCTGTATGGTGATGCTGTGTCACCGATATTGACTACCAGGCGCCTACTTACAATTTTGTACACGTCTGTACTTGTACAAAGTCCAAGAGTCTTCAATAGAAACAAATTGAAATTTGCTACTCTGCGGCCGCGTATTGGCCTTGTCCGAAAGACATCCGAAACCATAGACCGTCCAAGGGATCAAACACATCTTGACATCTGGTCGCTAACCATTATCCCTTGCTATTCTCGTTGGCTCCATAATTGCTGGAACGTGGAATTGCAGGTAAAAGTGGATATATCCTAAATGAAACACCAAGTATCAAGTGTACAACTAATTCTAAAGTATTGAAATATTTACAATTTATGAGTAAAACATTCAATATACTGTCATAAATAAAGAGAATTTCAAACGATCTATTGAAAAGCGCATCAGGCGCACATCATTTTACATCAAAATTGAAACACAAATGAAATCCTGACCGAATCTGCCGGATAAGCTGTTCGAAAAGGCCACTCTAAATAAATATATTGTTTGAGAAACAACCTTAAAAGCGTATTCGATGAAATCCCAATTCAGTTGTGTATTGTATAACCGTTAGTATCGAATCGAAATTATATGTCAGCTATAGAGAATAGACGAGAAAAGAACATTGAAATTGTCTTTGAGAGTAGCTCTATTGCCGACTGAACGGAACGTGTCCCTGTAATCCCCAGAGATATTGAGGACCGGTTAACTGGCTACATTTCTTTGTGTTTTCTTTAACAACTCGCGCTATTTCAGCAAAAATAATAGTATTAATGCTGTGTTTGATATTTATTTATTTCATAAATGGCTTTTGAGATGAGAAGTGTAAATTGCCGAGTGAACTTTTACGTTCAGCAATTAATTTGTGTAATATGAGTATCAAAAGTTCTTAATTAAATACATAATAATGATTTCTTTAATTTCACGAATGAAAGTTTTTATGTAGATCGATTTTATGAACATCTTTATCTACCTTATAATATATAGATATAATACTTTGAGTTAATAGATGTCTGAAAAGTGTAATTGGGATAACTGATTTCAAATTCATCAGTAGAAGCTACTCGCACAAAAGCCCGCCCGACTTTTTTTCTCTTTAGTTTGTATATTACTGTTTTCCTTTCATGCAAACGATATTAGCTTGGGCAAATTTTCGGAACGAATATCATTAAGCATCTACATTCATACACATTTTTAATTAAACTCGTTTTGATATTTCACCAAAACTGTATCGGAATATATTTTCGTATATGATAAAAACGATATTTCAATATTAGTAGCATTTTCAACGCTTAAATTAATGCCTGTAAAAGCATGTTTAAATAACCATCTATATGAAAATGCTATCATACATTTTACCATGATGTGTAAAAGCCAATTCAATTTTAGCTTCGTGTCGAGAAGCCTATGTAACATATTTAAGCCTGGTCTTGGGAGTGTATGAATTATTTAGCTAAATGGTTCAGCGGTGAAAAGTAATTAAGTTTTAGTTCATAGGACAAAGCTCCTCTTCGGGCCAGATATCATTTGATAATTTTCGTTGTGTTTTTCTAACGGTGAAATACCCCCGCATTTTGTTATCCTTATGGAATAGTGATTTAGTCTTGTTTAATTAATTAATTTATATTAAATAAAATATTCTTAATATTAACCTAACTAATATAAGTAACTTAAAATAAAACAAAACACAAAACTAAAAGAAATTTAAAAAGTTAAGCACTGTTAAATTCTGGAACGATAGTGATAATTCTATACCAGATCTGTTTCACGGAACCTGTTGCACACACCACGGGCGGACAATATCTACGTCGAAATAACTAGTATATAGTTTATCAATGAAATGACAGAAATATTAAAACTAAATTAAATCATTATTTTTTACGCGATATTATATATTTAAAGAAAAAGTTTTTCCGTGACTGAGTCGTACATTACGACCAAAACCGTATTAAATAAGACTTATTTTCATATCATTAATTCAACTATACGGGATAAATAAATAAAAAATAGTATTTGTTTTAGTCTTTGTTGAAAAAAACTTTTTAAATATTACATAAGTTAAACTTAAATTAAGAGAACAAATACACACCTTATCGCGTTTTCTGTCAGGCAACCCTTATAGAGAGAAACGACAAAGAAACTGCGAAAGCGCCAGAAGTATGAATATAAAAATATACAGAAAGACAATTATAAAGATCAAAATAATAAATTCACGAAAACAACATTCAGTTATATAAGAAAGACGAAATAGTTTAATCATTATCAAGCACAACAATTTAAAATAAATTTCATTTAACAATCCTCCTAATTAGAGAAAATACCTAAACTACAATTAGCATTAAAAGAAGCGGGAAATGCGAATTCTTTAGGAAGGAAACCTAAATACAATTAAGTTGCAGTCTTCATTAGCGACAGACAAATCCTTTCACTAGTATTTCTCGTTCTAATTGCAGCATTAGGGGAGCGGAATGAGCTATTGTGGAACCTTCTCGGCTGTCGGATCTGTTTTGTTGTGATGTTATTGTTACTCGTAACAGTTAGTTTTTTTAAATGCATTCAAAGGTATTCTCGCAATTGGAATATATACGGGTGCGTAGTGATTGGAGTTTTTAGACATGCTAAGTTTTTAGCTTTATGTTTGCATGTGTGTAAATCGAATACGCATCATTGTAATTTCGTTTACTTTTTTTTATAGAAGAGGATGCAAACGTGGCTGGGAGCTCGTTAGTGTGTTACCGGTCTTTTAGGGAGTGGTATGCTTTTGTCTTGAAGGACCCTAAGGAGTCTATAACTATATTATCTGTATGCTTAAAGTTATGTAGGAGAAATGTATGTATGCAAAGTCTAAAATTATTGTAAATAGTTTTATGTACCGTTTAAATTATAGTAAATAATAAATAAATAGCTTGTGTTAAAGTTCTAACACAACTGTTAAACTATATATCATATAGTTTTAGTTTATACACAATACCCAGACCACATACAAGAATTATGATTTTATTCAAATTTTCCCCTCAAATTTTATAAGTTTTTACTAAACTAAACGAATCGACTATGAATCTTAGCATTAAAATGTGAATTAAATTCTTAGTAAATATATCTTTGCGTACTTAAAATAACTGCGCATTTAAACATTAGATGCTTCTACTGTTATTACGCGATAAGTGTAGGTATGCTAAATAATTAATTACATTGAACAAATGCAGGTTATTATTTGGGTACTGATTTAATTTAATTGTATGTACTTGATTAAATTTAAGGGTGCTACAAGATTATAAACTTTAAAAAAGCATAGGGTGAGAACGATGTGCAAGCGACTGTGTAATGGACTTAAAGTCAATCGTTTCAGAGGAGATTTACCAATCTTTCATTTTATACCTAAACGCATTTTATATATAAAACAATAAACAATGTTACTAAAAAGACAAAAAAACTAAATAAGTATCAGACAAGTTCCTGTAGAGCGAAATATATTAATGCGTGTATGTTGTATATAATAAGTTAATATTAACTTAGTTTAAAAGGTTTTATTTCTAACTTTCAGTATTTAATTAAGAGTATAACAATTGTATTTCGTGATAATACGAAAGACAGCCATTTATTTTTAAATTAATAATTATATACTTAAGTAATTAATACTTAATAGTAGTCCTTTTATCTAAATTAGTACACATATTAGAATTCACCTAGTAAATTTGATTACAGCAAAAATGTGACTACTGAAGTAGCGTCTAGAAGATTCGGTAGGCGGACTCAGCTCGGGTTGCGACTATCGATCCTGTGATCAATAATATTAGTGCATTCCAATTCTTGGCTGAGTGCACGCGAAGTCTACGTGAGTGCATTTTGTCGTCGAGGAAAGCAGTGAACCGTGCCCGCTGCATAAACACACGGCTGAAACTGAACGGCTAAGCCCCTTGCCGAGTAACGCCAGATTTTTCTACAAGCTTTGAATATTGATGTTGTATAAACAGAAGCGAAACCAAGCACTTTACCGCGATTTTTGTTTGCATTTGACTTGGAAACCAATTCATGATAAACGATTTGTACTTTGTTACGTTGGCAGCGACTGTGTAAACTTATAAAATATCTAATGTTTAAAATGTCTTTCCGCTGGTAATAGCTAGATTCACTTTCGCTTTACAGATTTAATTTTCAGAATACAATAAAAATAAAGGTAAATGTATTTTCTTCGTGTTTATACAATTTAAATAACTAATTAACAAGTATGAAATTGAACATTATATACATAAGTCAATAATTAAATATATTAAGCCTTTTCGAGAGAACATAGATCTGTTCCAAACTCAAATCAACTGAGTTTAAAATGAAATAAACCACTTAATATATGGTTACCCAGTTACCAAGGATTATATTTTAAAATAACGTTAGTAATAATATAGAAGTGTAAAGCTATTCAATAGCACAATGACTACTAAAATAATGTATTTACATTAATCGTTTATTTGAATTGTAATGTTCAATAACAAACTGCGTGGTATCACGCCATGGCCTTGAATTAACTTAACAAAAGGCAAAACGTTACTTGTTAGTTTTCGTAGAACTAATTATATGTAAGAGTAAATTTCCATTTACTAAGCCGACCGATATATTGTTAATTTTTACGGTCGGCTAATGTTCTTTTTAATTTCAAAATCTAACACCAATAACTCAATATTCCGAACCGGAAACTTCAGCTATGTTCTGAGATTCTACTTTCGAATTTCAGAAATTTGAGTTAAGATCTGGCCAAGTATTTCATCTTTCGATCATAAAGAGACAGATTTCCAATGTTTAAGAAAGAATAAGGCCTGAGGCGTCCTTTTGAAACAGAGAAGCTTTTAGTGTCCTTACAATTAATGTTTAGTTTAAAAGCTCTTTGTAAAAGAATAATATTGAAACATTACTTATTCAACTCACGGGCTATTTTTATTTAGCTCAAATGAGATTATTAATGTGAGAGAATTTGGAATATGATTTAAATAAATGTAATTATAGCGTTAATTACGAATGTAATATTTGCAAATATAAATTCTAACTTTTGTCACATTTGCTGCCAGCATCCATCTATCTCCCAAAGATAATAAAAATTATAAGATTATAAATAGAAAACTTGAATTAAGTTGTCGCTTATCTGTGACAATAATTTTATCCACGACTGAGAGATTAAGCTGAATCTTGCGTTTCTTTAAATTAAATATTTTCAAGCTTATCGTTGTATATATTTTGAAATTGTATTAATAATTAAATTTTCTTTATTTATATTGATATGCATATTAAAATGACGAATATTAAGAAAATAATAATACTAATCTTTACAACATCATTGTCTATATTTACTTATTTACCTGGAAACACAGTATTTGATTTGTTAAGAAAAATAAAGGAATTATCATGTTTTGAAACTGACAAGTATTTTGTTATTACGATCAACATTTACGCTCAAAATAAAACAATCTCGGAGAGTAATTCAATTTGCTCCGCAGAGACCCGACGAACACTGCAAGTCTCTATCGATTTATATCGTTCGCGGAAAATAGAAATTAATTGTAATTTAATTAAAACGTATTGTGTGTTACAAGAAATTGCTGTAATTTGTAAAGCAACAATGAATGGTTCATTAAGTGAATTTATTAAATTTGAAAAGTAAGGATATTTTTTGTCGAAGAAAAATTTTAGAAGTGATTCACCAAAGTAAATGGACAACGAAACTACCAGATTGAAATTAGAAAATCTAATTAGATTTTCATATAATAATATACAAGAAATTAATTAATTTATTTTATATATTTAATTAAATTCATAAATTTCTTGTAAGTGCCCATATTTTTACCACATATGATAAAGTAACAACTCAGTGGAATTAGCTCGTCCCTGAATAACGAGTACATTTGCACCGCATGTACGGAATACGAGTCAATGATTACGCAAACGCAGCGAGTACTCAACAATTCTCACTAAACGCACAATCATTGTTTGAACACGCTTCGGAACGAACATTGATTGGAATAACTAGGTTTTTATATGTAGGACTTTCATGTAAAGCTATGCCAAACTTTGCTTTGTTCCAACAAATTTACTTCGCGCAGACGCACTATCATTACTGTATTAAAATAAACTTATCCATACTTTTAAATAGGGTTGTATAATTATAGTGTGATTGTTATTTCAATAATCTTGATAGTTTTTGTAATATAACATTCTTAATACATATTATAATTTGGGTAGTGTCGTTATACTAGGATTGGCTTCAAGTATTCATTTTAATTAAAATTTCAGAATAGCATGCTTATATTTCATAACAAACATTGTTGCATTGTGAGGACATTACATAACTTATTTTACATCGCGTTGTCTATTTAATTTTAATTATTCCTTGTTCAGACTTCCATTTATAACAAATTAGCGTGTAACATGAAAAGCCAGTGACAGAAACAAAAGAAATTTTTTCTTCTCAATGAACACAATACTAATTAGTCGAGACAGTTGAGCAACGCAAAATGAATGTAAAGGAATCTTCATAAAACATAAATTCTTTCAACGAAATGGGAGAAGTAATTAGGGTTGTCTTAATTATCATTTTGTATAAGTTGAAGGTACAATATTATCTACAAGTATCGTTCTCTAGAGGGAAGTCCTATTTAATTAACGGTTCAAGTACTCGCGGGAGCTAAACGGATATCATTAAAATACTATTTAGTTAGTGTTACTATTATTATTATAAAATAATAGATAAGATGATAACATCTCTAATTATTAGAACTTATAAAATATCAAATTACAAACGCGAATAATTTTTTTATTTGTATTAAAAGTCATTAATTTATTCATGACAATTCGTCTTTAAGTAACATGAAACCCAAAAGCCTTCTGGTTAACTGTTTTCATTCAACGTGCGTTAAAGACTTTCATATTTTGTTTTCATATGTGGTCACTGAAAGAAACTACGCAAACATTTCGTTGAAAGAACTCAATAAAATGTAAGCTGGATTTATATTGCATTCTTTTTATACGAAAATAGTTTCTTTAGAAGTTAATAAGGCATCAAATACAGAGACGACATTAAGACTCCAGTCATGTGCGCTGTCTTTCTAATATAAGTAATTTAACGTTCCCTAAAACGCCAAGTAGAATTTCAAGTGCCAAACTTAGTTTATAAAGAGGCGTCGCCACGTTCCGCCGAGCTGTGGACCTTCAAATGTTTTTTTTCGTTAATACTGACTCTTATAACACCTGTACAACATACAAGAACTATATATATATATATAACTACAAATACTTATTATTCTTTAATAGTATTTTTTTTATAATATACATTTTAAGAACTTTTTACTTGAACAAGGGTAAGTCATGGTAGGGTAAGTTATGCGTTTATTAAAACTTTGTTTTCATAATAATTATGAACTGATGTATTATCTTTTATAAAGTGGTATTTTTCTGAAATGCGTATTAGATAAAATTCATGCAACGTGTTAGGTAATACAGATGTTTTACATACGGCTACATATTTATATGTATATGTAGTTTGAGCGTGTTAGTACCTTGAGATCGTTTTAATATACTAATACTTACTCTAGGAAGGTAAAGATCTTCAAGAAATCAGCATTTCTTTGACTTACAAAATTAAGGACATGTTAAGCACCGTAGGCTGATGATCTAGTTGTCAAAAATGTTCAAAAACAATCCGCGACCAAGATTGTTTTGAAAAATCAAAGCCACTTAAAGCGTGTTTGATTCAGTTATATAATCAAATTAATAAAATTTATTGGCGTATTTGGGATAATATCAGACTAACAATTTTTAAAACTTCAATACTGCCCATTTTCATCGTCTCTTGAACGCTGGTTTATCAATGACTAATGAGTAATGTTATTTCTTTATAAACACCGCTGATACAACTCTCAGCGATAAAATTATTGCGTCTATGTAGTTCAACACTATTAAAGCCATAAGATTTTTATACTTATCAGCTGTTGACATAACGTGGATATGTCTCAAAATATTATTATGACATGTATCGAAGCAAGGAGAGCGGTATCATTGAGTTATGCGGCGCACATACTGAACAAACGATCACTGGCGCCTTGGTGCATACGTGATGTGTGCAAATTGATGGAATACAAATGTCCGGAGAGAAGTGCTGATCAAATAGTTTGAAACTTCACCTATTAAAAAGCATTTGGAAACAATGTGCAAGTTCTACGTTCCCCGATGTATTAAAGAAAGTATATTTAATCATATAACGAAGGTTTACTTTATTGTCATATTAATATTTTTATTAATTATCTATTTATCATATAGGTGAACATTAAAACATATTATTTTATGATGGTTTTGAATTATGTTAGTTATATTGTACGCGACCAATTTTAGTATTGTTTTGCGGGGGGGCATGGCAGAAGGCGCGTTCGAGCACGTTTTCTGGCCGTTTTCTTTCTATCTCCACAATTTAACGTTCGCTCGTACGGTAGAGGAAATCCGATCAAACTGTACATTCACTGACACAGCGTGTCACAAAGGATAACTACGTAGTTATCCTTTTTTATTAAGTACGTACTTAAATTTAAAATGTTGCTCTCACATAACAGGATTTGTAACGATTCATTTATTTTTTATTTAAAAATGTATGCAGTTTTTAGTGGCAACATTTATTTACTGTAAAGCCATGTTACATCGCCGAGAAATATAGGTTATTATAAAATCACATAGCAATATGCATACTAGTAAGCGCTATTTGGGATGTTTTATCTCGCACCGCGACTTTTTGGAGGCTGATCTTTACTCAAGAATTGTATAATAAAATAAAAAATAAATACTCAAGAATAGAGCGTACTAACGTTTTAGAAAGCTGGTACTCATAGCTTTCCACCCGGGGAATTTTTTTTCTGAGCTTTTCGCTTAGTACTCATATTATGCGTTTATAAAAACTTTGTATAATTTAAGAAGGTTTAATTATATTTTTGTTTTATATGTTACGTTACGTGTATGTTACGTTTATATGTTTGATACGGGTATGATATTATGATATATACATACCCGGTAACAATTAATTACAGAAATCAAGCAAAATATAAATCGAAAAAACCTTATTGATATGATTTTTGCTCTCCAGGTAACCACGTAGATAAGAAATGGGGATATTGGTACGCGGGGCGTAAAATATGTCTCAGGTGTGCTTGATGGCTTTTATCCGCCAAAACTGATAATATATGTTCACCGTTCAAACCCACCCGTTATCGTTACTTAGCCGAACCCAATTATATGAACTAGCTTTGACCAATAATTCTATTTCATTCGGAAGTACAAACAGCATAATTAAAACATTTACGAACAAACTTCATGACTACAAGGTGTCAGAAACAAATAAACCAAGAGAATATGTATATTATGCACAATAAAAAAGGTAATAATGCAAAAAATAATAAAATTATAATAATAACAGGTGCAAATGTCATGCAATGAGTCACCAAATAGATTACATTTTTCTGTGCGTAATTAATGATTACGGTGAAATACAACCATAGCGAGACCTTGCGTGTGTAGGATCGATAAATCAAAGCCATCTGTCAGGCACAGTGGATCTGTGGAAACAGATATAAAAATATAGCAAGTACCTTGGTCCTAACTCTTGGTTAACAGCACCACTAACATTTCTTTTATAACGTACGGTAGGGTAAAACGTTTACTTTTAATATACTTTTGTTTTCTTAATCATTTTGTATTTACTACACCGTGAGTTAACGCTCATTCTTAAGTAATTCGTAGATATGCAATTAAATTAGTATCAATAAATTCCACAGAAATCGCAACACTTCATCTTCGACTCAATTAATCATGGCTTGTTTGAGTTATATTGATTTCGAAGTGCAGTTATAATTTGTAACATTCAGCGCAGAATCAGATCTAGCACTTAGATCTTGAATTGAAACTAATAAACTTGAATTATCTCTGCTGAGTATAATTTGCTATTAATGTTCGTGGAATATGTTTGCTTTTAATTATATAAACACTTATCTATCATTAAATTTTAAAGGCGATCATTTTTTGTTGGAAAACGTTTTATGAGATTGCATGGCTTCAACGCACGGATCTGTTAATTTCGAAATAAACAAGACGTAAATTATTATTCGCAAATCAAGGAAATTAATGGTTTTAAAATCTCAATCGCATTACAAAGTAATCTGAAAGCACTTAACCTGCAAGGCGGATAATTTCCGATGGAATATGATTTAGAAATTGCGAAATTTGATGACAGACTTGTATTGACATTTGGCGTACTCTAATACAAACGAAAACTCGTGAGGAGAATGTTGATGAGGGGATTAGTATCGTCCAAATTTCGCTATAGCCGCCTAGCTTAATTAAGTCTTAGCTAATGGAAGGGCGGCTAAACGGGTCCTAGTTATTCAAAGCAACTGCTATTAATTGTTCGAACATCACTAAGTTTTATATTGAAAATGGGAAGTAGTTTGAAACACCTTTGTCTATATATTGATTTAATACGAATTGAAAAATCTCTATATAACGATATAACGCAACTTAAGCGAATTCAAGTGTTATGCGGTAATTATCAATGTAAATTTGGGAATAGGAACTGTGCAGCAAATATGATACTTTTGATTTTGGTCATTTCTATTTAAGTGATGTCAACTATTTATATTTGGTATACACTTTTGTAATTTCAACAAAGAAACCTCAAAAACTCATAGAAACAGTCGTATTTTATTATTTCCATAATAATAACGTTTAACAACAGCCTGGATGCAATTGCAATGCAAGCAATAAAATTGCGGCGTTACTAGGATAGCGTTGAACCGCAATCTGACTTAGCCGGCCTTTAGAGTAAGCGGAAAATTATATTAACTTTTCATTTATGCATTGTGCATAGTCCTTATCTTAGTATAATTATGATAGTCTCCTATTTTTATGTTGACTGGCCCTTTTACAATTGTGTGTAGTGTGAGCTAGAATAGTGTTTGCATGCATTACATCATCTAATAGGGAATACTTAGTACTTTAAATAATAACTATGACATAGTGTACACCTTAAACTAGGATATTGAAGTTATTTTATGTGTGGTTTAAACTTTGTGCACAGCCGTGAATTGAAGTCACAACCCTGAAACTGCTAAGTCATCATTACTTCAATACACTTATATAATCTACAAATAGAAATACTACAGTACTGTGAATGAAACGCAATAATGATACTTAGTAATTGAGATATCTTTTTTTATATAATTCTATATATAATAATCTATCGGTTATTCGTAGGTAGGTAATATATAAATGGGATATACCAATAATGGTTGTCACTCTAAAAGCCATATTTTCCACTGTGATGTATGGCTTACTTGTGCCATAATGAGAAAATTCCTCTGTCAACGCTTTTTGTGTACGGGGTAACTTTAATAAATTTTTTATATCACTCGATGATGGACGGGTCATTTTTATTAACGTTATGCATTAACGTGTTTTATACCTTTTTTCTTGGCAATTAGTGTATTTTTTATTAAACTAAATTTAATACATGTATTGTAATGTACTAGTACATTACAATACATGTATAAAACGCAAAGAAAGTATTATACTTAGTCTTGCCATAAATATTGTTATAAAGAAAAGCACGATTTTTTTTTTATACGTAACATTTATTCCTTTCATAGTGAGTTAGTTTAATACATCAATATATAACTATTAAAAATATACAATGTTTATTCGAAGTGGTCTCCATTGGCTGCAATACAGTCTTTTAAACGTTGAGGCCAGTTATCAATAGCAGCACGAACTCTTTCTAGAGGAAAATTCTTCACTGCCAACCGAATGGATCGTTTTAGGGACTCCAAATTATCATGGCGTTTAGAGCAAGCCTTACTCTCTAAAACTGACCATAAATCATAATCCAATGGATTTAGGTCAGGACTTGACGACGGCCAGTTTTCAGTGCTGATAAAGTCCGGAACGTTAGTTTTCAACCAAGATTGGGTGGATCGAGCTCCATGACCCGGTGCCGAGTCTTGTTGAAAGCACCATTCTTTGTTATTGAACATGGTGTTAGTTAAAGGCTTAACTACCGTCTCAAGAATGGTATTTTGATAAACTTGTGCCGACGTTTTAATACCTTTTTCACAAAAATATGGCTCAGTCACCCCTTCATAGCTAACACCCCACCAAACCATCACTGAAGTGGGATAATGCCCACGTTGTACTCTGTTTACTAATTACGAAGCTTCTTTAGAGCTTCCAGCATAAATACGGTCATTTTGTTTATTAAAATACTGCTCAATTGTAAAAATTTTCTCATCCGTAAACAAAATTTTTTTGTGACCTCCCTTTGCGTACCGCTTAAGTAGTTGTTTGGATTTTACCACCCTATTCTTCTTTAAATTATCAGTTAAGAAGTGACCAGTACGTCTCTTATAGGCTGCAAGTCCTAAGTCATCTTTTAATATACGCGACATGGTTCTAGGAGCTATCTTCATCTCCCGAGATAAAATCTTTTGCTTACGGACAGGATTTCTTCGAATTCTTTCCCTAACTGCTTTAATCACCTTTTTCACACGAACGGTACGTGGACGGCCAGATCTTTTTCTGTCACAAACAGAGGAGGTATCATTGTACCTATCAATAGCCCGGTAAACAAACATTTGACTAATACCAAGCGGGTGGAGGGTTTTAAAAATTGCACTTTTCTCCATACCTACTTTATGTAAGGCAATCACAGCGATTCGGTTCTCTTTATCACCCCACTCCATTTTAATATAACAAAATATTTAACAATATAATGGCGCGAAAATAAGAAAACACATCAAGCAATCATATAAAAATGACAGATTCCAAATTCAAACGTAATATTTTCTTTTTTTGAATAGTAACAGTATTTATGGCCAGACTAAGTATATTAGATGTCACGCACAGATTCTAATATACTTTCAGTAGTGTATTTAACATTGAACATGCGTTCAAAGGAAAGAATTGTACACGAAAATAAAAGTCTTTTGAATTATGCCTAAATAGGTAAGCTTTTGTATAAACCTCTCGTTTTCCTTAGCATTGAGAAATAAACGTTCACATAACGGTAGTTTGAAAGTTATTTCCATCTAAAGAACTCAATTCAGAGAGAGGCGATAACATTTTCATCATTATGTGAAGAGGACAGGCTTTTGCAAGATTCAGATTTGCTTAGCCAGGGCATATAATATGTTGCAATTTTATGTACTTTTTTCAATATTTAATCCTAATTTTGTATTTTTAAATTAAATTAAAAAGTTTTAAGTAGTGTTGAGTGTAGTAAAGTAAAGTTAAAAACTTAAGTTATTTTCGTACTACTGTATCTTAATTTTAAGTAAACTAAACTGTAACTTATTTAACTAAAAGTTCACGTAGGAGCAATAAAAACCTACTTTATAATAACGCTCTCGTCAGCGAAAAGCGCTGATTTTTTTTCCAAAGTACAATAAACGACAAAGACCGCGTTATACATTTATTTTTCAAGCGCAAAGGTACGAGAATTACCTCTCTTTGTAATGCTAATTTTAAAACCAAGGAATTCATTTTTTATTCATAAGTTTTTCAGCCCCAAAGACTGCAGTCGGAGCATCCAACTCGTTTATGATGAGGTTGGTTTATATGGGTAGAGGTTCCAAGAGATAAATAATAGGTCTTAAGAAATATGACTTTAAAAACTTCTTTAGACTGTAGTCATTTATTTTAATGAGACAACAATGGGACCGAGAATGTAAAACAAATGTGATTTTGTTTAAATTTAATACTTTAAATAATTTCGTGGAACATATAAAATATTAAATTAAAACGAAAACCATACACAAATAAAAAATAATACATTTGCCATATTCAGTTTATAATACAATAACCCACCCACACGCTAATTAATAAAGTTCACATAATTGTATTCTCAGCACGAAAACTGACTGAACGCCAGAACTAATTCATAAGACTACTTTTGCTTGTGGTTCAAAGTTCTAATTCGGGAAATTATATTACGTTTGACTTTGTACCTTTTAATTATTTTAATGTTAAACCTAAACCTTTGATACAGTTTTATTTATAACAAGTAATAAATATAGTAATAGTATATATATATGTAATTTACCGCCTGTAGCTTATATTATGTGCTCAGAGGTCTTCTATTTGACCGTATGTGATAGGTGTCTAAAATTATTAATTCAGACAACAAACAAATGTTACTTAGGTAGGAATTGAGTATTTGAATAGAGTGCACAGATTATATTGTAATTGTTATAAAAAAGTAATTTTATGTAAAAAAAAAGTATGTATATTTTAATAAACGTAATAAAACCCGAACCCTTTACCGTGGAATAGTACAATCTAATTAAAAACTTTCATTGAAAAGCGACACACATTTGGATTTTTTCCGATATAGACCTCTGGGCATAGACTGCGTAACTCATTGACTATTCAACCCTTGCTCGATCCAACAAACTGGATTAGCCCATAACATGAAGGTACCAAGGGAAATAAATTGAATTCATTTTATTATTTTGCTTTGTTTGATTTCACGCTTAAAATTAGGAGTTAATTTAGCTTAAATTTGACTGAGTACATGACGTGTTGTTTGTCGTGTCGTATGTAATAAATTGTGGTTAATATTTAACGTTACTAACTAGTTTTAATGTATTTTGTACCTACTTATGAGTCATAATATAAATAAATATATATCATTATTAATCAACACATTTATTTTTAATAAATTAAACATTTTAAATACGATAATTAATTAATAAATTAAACATAACATACAGTAATATAGAAGTATTTTATCACGTTTTAGGGATTTATATTAATATTGACTATTTACACAGGATTTCATAAAGCGATACATAACAAAGTTTAAGGTACATATAGCTTAAATTAAATATGCTAACAAAACATGTTGTTATAAACTTTAAATAAAAAGTACAATACGTTAACATCTGATAAGTAGATTTTCATTTTGATGATTTGGCCATCGGTTCAATGAATTAGATGCATACCATAGAACCTTGAAAAAATGTTATAAACTTTTAAATCAAAAACTGTTGTTTTCCTGTGCACTTTCAAAAAAAGAAACACCACATCGACATCTCTATTTTTCTGACCTATAAAAGATATCCAAAACTGGCAATATTTGGCTAAAAGCCGTTGTATTTTTACTGGAGCAATGAAAAATCCATCTAAACTTTTCATGTCGTTAGCTATTTGGGGCCTACAAAAAATACGCCTCCCAACATACGAGTTTTTTATTGCCTTAAAGTTATGCTATATACACGTACATTTGTTACAATACGGTTTTAAATGAACAATGTTCGTCGGACCCAATTTAGGACAATCAGTTTTTTTAAGTTTTACTATATACACAATATTACTAAAATATTTATATTGACAGGTAGCGGTACTTTCGAGAGGTATTTTTATCAGAGATACAGAACCAAGTATGTTAATAAATAAATAGTTTAATATAGATGGTAGAAAGTCTGATAAATTACAAAATTAAATTAAATTAAAATAAATATTACAGAATCAATAATTCGCATGTGATTTTTTTCTATTTTTTTTTTTTTTTGTTTTTTTTTTTCGGAGAGTGACTGGTCAGCGACTAATCGAACCGCTCTACGTTGAATGCGATCAAGAGGAAGGAGCTGGTACTGGGGGGCTCCCGCCCAGAGGTGAGAACAATATTCCATGTGGGGCCGAATTTGCGCTTTATAAAGTTGCAAGCGGTGGCCCAGAGTGAAGTATCGTCTCGCCCTACTGAGCACACCAAGCTTTTTAGAGGCAAGTTTAGCCTTTTCTTCCAGATGACCGCGAAACTGAACATTGTCCGATATGTCGACGCCCAGTATTCCGATGCTGGCTGAGGCTTTAAGGAGGGTGTCTTCAAAGAGAGGAGTAGCGACAAAGGGTGTTTTTTTAGTGGAAAACGCGCAAACTTGTGTCTTTTTGGGGTTGAATTGGACTAGGTTAAGTCGTCCCCAGTCCGAGGCTACACTTAGTTGGGTCTCGACTTCAGACACAAGTTTGTTCCGGAACTGATCGACATCAGCCCGAGAAATATTTGCGCGGCCTGTGTATAATGCATCTCCAGTACTATCGTCCGCATAGCAATGAATACTGCTATGCTGCAGCAGATCATTGATATGCAGAAGAAAGAGGGTCGGAGATAAGACACAGCCTTGTGGGACCCCGGCATTCACAGGTTTGAGGTCGGAACAAGCTCCGTCGATAACGACCTTAATGCTCCTATCAGCCAGGAAGCTGGAGATCCAATTGCACAATTTCTCGGGCAACCCATACGCAGGAAGCTTTGAAAGAAGTGCTCTATGCCACACCCGGTCAAAGGCTTTCGCTATGTCAAGACTAACTGCCAGTGCCTCCCCCTTGGACTCTATTGCCTCCGCCCATCTATGAGTTAGGTATACTAGAAGGTCACCCGCTGACCGACCACGCCGGAAGCCATACTGGCTATCGCTAATCAAGTGGTGGCCCTCTAGATACTTCAAGAGCTGGCAATTGATGCTGGATTCCATTATTTTGGAGAACAAGGAAGTTATGGCTATTGGGCGATAGTTTGACGGATCGGAGCGATCGCCTTTTTTAGGGATCGGGTGTACTGAAGCGATCTTCCATCCGTACGGGACGAAGCCGAGTGAGTATGAGAACCGGAAGAGACGCGTTAGGACCGGAGCCAACTCAGGAGCACAAGTGCGCAGAACTATCGGAGGGATGCCATCAGGCCCGCTCGACTTATGGATGTCCAAGGAGAATAAAGCCTTGCGGACCGCTCGGATCCGGAATGCAATTTCCGGCATAGAAGTATCACACCGCGGGATTAACGGTGGTGGTTTACCATGGTCATCCAAAGTCGAGTTTGACGCAAAGAGGGTGCCTAAAAGATCAGCCTTCTCTTTCGCAGTATGGGCCAGCGAGTCACCCCTCCCACGCAAAGATGGAATGGACGGCTGACAGAAATTCCCTTGGACAGCTTTGGCCAGAGACCAGAACGCACGAGTCCCAGATGGAAGGCGAGCTAATCTCTCACCAAAACTGGCAATGTGCTCTGACTTTGACTTGGCAATCTCTCGTTTTAAAAACCTAGACGCTGAGTTATATGCTTTTTTAAGTTCGGCGGATTCTAAGCCGCGAGATGACACCGCGTCTGCCCAGGCTCGAAAGCATTCTCGTTTTCGACGTGAAGCCGCCATACAAGAGCGTTTAAACCAGGGCTGAGACTTGCCACCGATCGGCACTGCAGAGAATGGAATAAAGAGTTCCATGCCTTGCAGCACCACCTCGGCGACAGAGTCAGCAGTGACATCTGGAGAATCCGACGAAAAGCATAACAGCCCCCAAGGGTAGGATGCATAGAAGGACCGCATCCCATCCCAATCTGCTGACTTGTAATGCCACACGCGACGACAGCCCGCAAAGCGAGGCCGTGGAGGGCGCGTGGTTGGCACTCTACTCCGGACCACGCAATGGTCCGACGAACCCAAAGGAGGGTCGATGGAGACTTGGTAGTTCTCCGGATGTGAAGTCAGCAGAAGGTCCAACAAAGAAGGTTTATGACCCTCCACATCTGGTATTCGCGTAATCGCAGGGACCATTTGTGTCAGATCATATGCCAAGGCTAAGTCGTGAAAGGATCTGCCCGCGTGATCGGTGGTTTCAGAGCCAAGCCACTCGGCATGGTGGGCATTGAAGTTGCCAAGTATCACGATTTCAGCGGTTGGAACCCTTTCGAGCAAGGAATCTGTCGCCATTTGAATGTGCTCGATGAGTCGGTCAGTTTCGGAATTTCCACTATGGGACCTATACAAGCAGGCATAGAAACGCGGATGGTCATCGCAGTCTACGCGTAACCATAGGCTAGATAGGTCCACGCCTTCAAGCGTCCCGAGGCGCCGAGAGCAGACATCCTCCCTGACGTACACGCAAACTCCCGCCCGCGGCACAAAGGAATGTTCCAATTTATACCCCGGGTAGGAGAGGTAGGAAGTATCAGCCGGAGAGGATATCTGGGTCTCAGTAAGGAAGAGCATGGCCGGCTTCGCAGTCTCTAGGTGGTGGTGGACTGCGTTGATGTTGGAGTTGAGCCCCCTAATGTTTGAGAAATCCACAGTGAGTGAGATGGGGGACGCCTTGGAAATTTTGCCCTGTTTGCCCCGAGAACGGTGTTTTTTTTGTAGCGCAGAGTTGCCCCCCCCCAGAGTACGAAGGGCAGCCTGTGCGGCCATCAGCGGGTGTTGAACTTCCCGTTGGTGGACGCCCAGAGGAGGATTCTCCACCGCTGACACGAGTGGTACCTCCCTGGGGTAGTTTCTTTTTGTTCTGCACCTTCATTATTTAATTTGGGTAGGGGAAGAGGGATGGGCTCCGGGAATCTCAATCACCGGACGAAACGCAAATACAACAGGTGAAGCCCATTGTACCGCTTCACGCCGGTCTTCAGTAAGACAGTGGTACTGCCCCGGTCGTGCCTGCCCATTCGACTGAAGCCCGAAGGCAACAGTTTGACACTCCCACTAGGAAGGGGGTTGACTGATTGCACTGGTAAAATAATCTCTGAATTCTATGACGCACATTACTAAACTTTACGATAAACCGACATGGAAAATAAATATAGTTTACCTTAATTAGGCTAAACAGTGTATTAAATATATTTCAATTTAAAAAAAATACGCTTTTCTGCCCTAAATATATCTATTAGTAACTAGACATTTATTTCTCTTATATGGCAATGTAGCTGACCAATCTGCTGTTAAATTAAACAACTGAAAGCTTAAAGTAATTTGAAAATAGAAGAAGACAATTCCATTTTCTTTGAATCCAATTCAATTTTCTTCACTACCTTTTCATAGTAGTTGGCAAACTCATGAGTGCATATTTACTCAATGGATAGAAAATCCTTCTTTGAGAAAATTGCCTTTGATCGGATTGGATGTCTCCGACTTACATTCCATTCATTTACTTCGTGATCGAAACTTGCCAGTTATATAAATATACAAAATAATAATACCTAAAATATAGGCGAGAGATTTAGGAGAGATTTTATTTTGTAACATTACAAAATAAAATATTGTAACAAAATACAAAAAGTACTACGAGACGTTATAAGAAAATATAATAAAAAAACAATATGTGTTCAAGCTATGAAAAGTAACCCCCATTATAATGGAATTCAAATTCAAATAAAGTATTAATTTACACAAGGTTTTATATAAAAATAATTGCTACAACAAAGAACTTAATTAAATACACACAACAGGAACATTCTTGAACACTGTGCGGCAAAAAGCACCAGGTTTAGCTTGTTGCAGGCAACCCTAGAATGTGTCTGCGCTGATTTTCAGCCAGTCCCATTCCACCCACGCCACAATCTGCTGAATAACTATAAACGTATAAACCCATCAGCAAATTTATCTCCGGTACATTGTTAATAAAAAAATATGAAGCTTTACCGAACTTAAAATTGAAATTAATAAAACGTAACCGGTGAATTGCGAAATAATAAAAACATACAATTTAAAATAAATGAGCGTTTATTGGAGCAATTTTGTACTTTCCGAACGAATAAGCTGTACACAACATTATTACACGTAATTGTCGATTTAACTGCCGAACTAATTACGCCAGATTATTCTGAAACATGTCAGTTTATGGATAGGTTATATAATTATTATAATAGTATCCAATTTATTGACAAGTATTGAACAACCCGTTGTTTAATACTTGTATTGCGTCTTATAGTTTCGATAATACAAATAAATAATTATTATCTACAGACTAAAACCAGAAGCATTTGACAAACAAACATAAATAATCTGTATGTGTTTTATTATGATATTGATAATTATAATTTACCTATTAAATTAAGAAGAGTCGTAATATTACAGTAATGGTTCTTAATGCGAGAAATATAAGTGTGAACACAGCATCAAATAAAATCAAATATTCGTGGAATAATGGCTTTTATAAAAGCATCTGAGGCCTAGAGTGGATGCAAAACGTTACAGTAGAAAGTGGAATATTTCGCAATATTCCTTTAGGATTTTTTTTAATGAGACTATGTACTCTTTAAAATTTTTGCTATTCTTCAAACAAACCAAATGTTTATCACACTGCGAAGTAAATAAACCCGTTATTATAAAAAATCTATTTTTTGCAACAAAGTGTGAATAAATAAATAAATACTATGTATAATTAAGGAACGCAAAATTATACTGACAACAGATCCTAGTAATTAATAATAAGACTAATTTAACTACGAATAACAATAACTGGATAAAAATCCAAGCAAAAAACAAACATTTCAATAACAACATAAACTTTATGTTTTGTTATTCAAACTAAAATACCAGGAACATATGAAAATTAAGGGGTGAGTTTCGTTGTTACTACAAATACGTAAGTTAATTATACATTCACAACAAGGACCGGTGAACTCAGTTGGATTTTTAATAAACCACACGCCGCCGGCAGATATGAATTTTGAATTTTAAGATGCAGTAAAAACAAGGCGTTTGTAGTAAAGAAAGCCTATTTAGTGGAGAGTCTTTGTGCTGAGCCTAGGGTTAAGCATTGCAACGTACAAGGGACAATAGCCCTGGGCTTTTGCAGAAAACTCTCAACATCCTTGCCCCTTATATATCGTAGCACAAAGCCAACCGCTTTGATATCATTGCTGACAAAATTTAAATATTTCGTCATTAATTAGACGTGGTAAAATTGACTAATCGTATGTTGACAAACTTTTAATCCTTATACAGTAGTTTTAAATATATTGAGTAAGTACTTAATTCTCACTATATTACTTAATTTTCTTGTATATTTAACTGAGAAATATTAGGAATAAATTTAGTTATATTAGTTTTTTAGAAAAACGTATTTGTCCCTGTGTACCGTCTGTCTCGCTCTTATGATATAATTGTTAATAATAATATCATAGTCTTCACTATTTCCGTCAGTTAGTACACTGTTCTTAACTTTTTAGTTTCGTAACGTTCTATTGATTAATATGTTATATACAATACGTGTGTGTTAATTTGTTATTATATGTGTCATAATTGTAAATATATATTGTATTAAAAGTAATATAAAATAAAAAAAGAAGAGTCGCGCCGTTGCAATTACTAAAACAAGCCATGTAGCACTAACGGCTAAAGCATGCAGAATTTCAAAATAGTTTCACGAAGAATTTACAAAAAGGAATACAAACTGTAGTTGCAATGTGAATAACATAAAACTTTATAAGGCGAAACTTCGCGCCAGTATCCTATTAGGGCGAGGTGAAATGTTGCAGTTGCGGTCACATCTCTAAACTATGGTTGGACCTAATGGCTAAATCTGCGCGTTTAGCTCTATTCAACATAATAACTGAGTTTATATTTTATCAATAAATGCATTAATACAAATGTATTTATTGATTAATTTTTTTTTTAATTTAGTATTGTGGTTTGATTTGTTTATTATTACATACTATATTCGTATTGTTTAATATTCTATATTTAATATTTAATAATATTTGAATTAATCTAATCATTTTTTTGATATTTTGATCAATTTTAATGACCACCACATTTTAATGAAAACCACAACACTTAAATTTGATAATAAGTCAAATTTATTGATAAATGAAAAGAAATGAGGTTAAGTTAGTTTAGTATAATTTTCTATTTATGATTTCTTAGTTTTTTTCCAATTTCTTAAATTTTATGTTTCGAATGTAATTGGTGTGTATGTGTAAAATCTATAACAATATCAGATTTTACACATACACACCAATCTTGTCTTGAATTTAGCATACATTTTGTTCTAGAACTAATAAAATAAAATACAGAAATAATGGTATAAACGTAAAATACGATCCCATTGAAAGATCACCATGAATCCAGATAATTCCCATTTTTCGTCACCCGTCCGATAGGTGACATATCAGCAATATTTATTGCACACGATTGGACTGCACCAAACTGAAAATATTGTTACTTTTTTGGATTATCATATTCAACACATTTTTAGTAATATATCTTCTTTCATTCGTGCATTATATCATGAAAATTTATATTAATAATTTACAATCTTAATAGTTGTGATCTTTCATCTCTCAATGTTAGATATTTGTTATTATCTCAAATTTTAAAGTAATTTGTACCTGCTAACACTTATGAGTCTTAAATAAATAAATATATTTATATTATCGAGTCCAATTGTAGGAGATCATACGTTTGATAACCCACTTTTTCATTTAGTTATAATGAAAACAAACGAAACGCTATAAAAATGAATTTACAATTAATTTGTAAATGTAAAATAAGTAAACACATAAACGAAAAATATTTTAAACTGTCATAACATCAGAACGATAAGGATAAGTATGAGTATAAATATTTATGCGATTACTCAAGAGACGACAAAATATATCATATTCCTATGCTTGAATTGATGTACCTGAACTCTTTACATTAGATTATTTATTAAGTTTACCTTGTTAAAGAGTCAGTAAAGCGCTGAAACATTTCTAGTTTCCTGGGTATTGCTTTTTCTATAGTCAGAGCAATATTTTTCAATTTAAGTGACAAAGTGCACTTAGGTCGGCTTGTCGGATACCAAAACTTTTCCATCTGAACTCTTTCAACTACAAGTTGCTTACAAATAAATAGATTAGGTTCTGGCATTGAAAGTTAAGTTCAATCATTTACTTTTGAATAGATTAAATACAATTTGTAACGGACATTTAAATTGTTAAGATCAGACATATCTTCTCTGTTACAAACAGTGTACGAAGGTTTAAAAAGTCTATTTAAGACATTATGCAGAGGCTAATATTATTTAGGTAGAATAGATTGCCTTTTGTCTTTTGTTCGATATCCTCACCCATAATTTGTTTTGCGATCTTCGTAAAATTACACTTGTTTTTGATCATCCATATCGCATTATAATTCAAAACTGCATAAAGTCGGCTTAAAATGAATCTGAAAGTAAAAATTATACTGAGGAATGAATCTCGAAATACACTTCTCCTGAGGCGATGCTTACAACACTGAAAGGCTTTTAACAGATTTCATGATACAATTGTGATAAAAATACTTAAAAACAATCAATACTCTTGTCTAGGCAATGTCTTAATTTACATATTAATAAGTTTACATTTTAAATTAAAATGTTATTTGGGACACGACCGACCGTTGCATTAATTAAGTCTTTCGTCGTGAACAGTAAAAATACATGGAATTTATTTATCATATTTATAAATCATTTTGAGGTACAGGTATCGAACGTAGAAAAATGTTTTATGAATAATTTAGTACATCTATCCACTTTGTAGCACACAACGCTTTTTTATCAATATTAAAACTAGACTTATTGAAACATGAGAAATGAATTGATCATACATGTTTAATATAACCATATAAAAGACAAATGAAAATAATAATTTACTTTGAGGAAAGATAATTTTGGTAAATGGTTACGTTGTTTGACTTTAATTAATTTGAGGCTTGTCAACGGTGAATGTAATTTCTAGAAAGCTCCTGTCGGAGGCATGTTTCTCGTTACCGTAATCGTCTAACGTTCATTTAGTGTTGATGACACGTTCGTCGTATGTACATTTTGATTAATAATGTATAACTTCTGTTATTGAGAATCTATATCATCTGGTAAAAATACTATGTTTAAATTTGGAATAAGGAATTGTTAAGTATATAGTATTTACAAAAATAAGAAACTGTCGCAAGATAAATGCTGAGCATAAGTTCGATGCTTTTCGAGTCGCGAAAACCGATAGGTAGATCCCGGCGCAGGCTGAGCCAAACGGAATCCGTACCATATTTCATGTTCCCTGTTATGCGCTTTGTGAAAGAAAATACATTTTTCACTATCTTTAAAGCTATCACGGTATATTTCCTTTATTTGTTTCCGTCCGATCTCAACGTTTCTTAGGATTCCGGTCACATTCTTGCATATTAATTAAAAATTGCAACTTTGTTTATAATAGAGAATTTTTCAAATTAATTTCCGCTAACTACTTGCCGTTTATTGAAATATTATGAGTTTCCTTGAAATGGAACGATATCTCGTTCGGTTACACTTAATAAAGATTCATTTAAGAAAACTCATTTGCTGGAAGCCTCAGGAGAGCGATTCTCATTTGCGTTTCTAGGAAAAGCACCGAAGTTACCGGTAGCATAGAGGAGTAAATATTCCACGGCTTGCAATTACAAACGACAATTTAGTAATGCTCGGCATTAAGATATATGTTTTATATACATGTTTTGTTATGCTTTCGTAAAGCAGTTTATAAATAGATATTAAATCCGACGTATAAAGTTAGCAGTGTATGTGCTTATTTTATGTTAGATATCTTATTTTATTTCAAAGTTTCCAACTTCCACATCATAAATGCTCATGTCTTAAGAGTGTAGGAGGCAAAGAATGGTACCATCTATCCCACTTTAGGTTCTTGACTGTAAGCCAACTACAGTTCCGACTACAGTCTCTTAAGACAAAGGACAAAATGCAACGCTGTTTAGCGAACATTGACCGCGTTCAAGAATTGTGGTTATGAAATACTTTTGTTTTACATTTACGTCACATTTAAGCGTGTTTATATTCGTTTTATCGTCTTCGTTTAATTTTCAATATGAAATATTTAAAATTAAAGTTAGTTTTTCATTAATATTATTTTATAAATTATAACATTGTTCTGTTTCTAAATAAAAATTATTTACCATTTACTTTATAATTTGGTCTCAGGCGTCGTAAAAAAATCATACGTGAGCTATTTAGTATGTATAGATTTAACCTAACGCATGCAACCTTAATATTTCTTCTTCCTTATTCCATGGTATGATTAATATTTTTATTTATACATGTATGTTTTTAATAATGTTTTATAGGCACGGAATGACTCCGAAACTTTTTGTATAATGTTTAAGGCTTTAGTCATTAACGTCAACAAAGAGGCTTGAAGTGACCCAACATTAAAGTCAGCTTATGACTGTGAGCGTGATAGATTACAGGCCGGTGGAGGTTTCATTTTTTATTAAATACCACGCCATCTGGCTTCAATTGCGGTTTTTATTTATAATATTTATTCACTCAGTGTTTATTCACCTTAACTAAAAAAGACAATGAATAAAAACAATACAATCCTTAAATGTAATTTGTTTTCTTGCTACTTACAGAAATAGAAAGTCTTATAGTTATTAAATATGTCTTTACAGTAATTTAAGGGAACAACAACATTTTTGTAATATCCAGACGTGTACGTGCGTGAACGTTTGAAATGATATTTTTCAGTGAAATTGCGGAAGAGCAGTTAATAATTCGTTAAGGGAATCAAATTATATTTTTGGTGCGATGCGAAGACATATGCGATGTCGGGGTTTTCAAGTTGCTGAACCACAGTTGTATTTGTGACGAATGCGAAACGGTAAGAATAAATATTGTAAAAAAAATGGTATGAATATCAGTGAGACTTCTGTCAAAGGTTCCATCGTAGCTGTAAATCCTTTACCTAAGTTAGACGTGACAAATGCCCGATACCCATCTGTAGTATTACGTTAACTCGCCGCCGTAAAGTGACGTTGATAAGTGTTCGATACCAAGTCTTTGTTTGGACAAAATATAAGACTTACGTTGTATGTAAGTCTACCGGTGTACGGTCTGAAGGTGTAATAATTCTTGTAAAGTTACGGCAACTAACTAAACTTCGCTGGATAATTTCAAAAAACACAAAACCGGTGTAATTTCCATGCCGTCCAAGTTTGTAGAAAGACCATTCATAGTTTTTATCCCTGACTTCCTCCTGTATTTGCCTCCTGAATCTGGTTAAAGTTTTAAACGATTTATATCGTGTGTTGTTTAGCTATAAAACAAGTTTGTTGCTGTTCAAGTTTTATAATTGTAAAGTGGGTACTATATTATGCTTTAAATGTTTTATGTTTTGTAAATTCTACGTAACGTATCGAGAACACGTAAATGTATGCGTCAATACCTAATGTTTCAGTTTACACATGAAGTACATAAATCAGATATCCAGTAGCCGAAGGAGAGAATTCTGTCACCACTAAAGCGTATGCCTTCCGTCTAATCGAGTAAAATGTTTCCAATTCAATGGTTCGGATGCGCCACGTAGAGCCGCTTCGAACGCCCCTCGCTCGTTGCTCGTAGCTCGTAGAGTAGCTGACGTAAGCAAACATTTGTATAGCACTCACTGAATTTGATGGCTGCATCGTACCAAGTGTATCCTGACGCTTGTCTTGTGTGTATTAATTAATGTGACATTTACTAACGTTAGTTCTACAATGTATATAAAAATAGGTTTTAATAATGATAAGAAATTTTCTTTTTAGCTTTAAAGCGCATTCTATTCACTTATTAATAATTAACTTAATGAATTATAAAGCTTTTAAGACGCGACTGTCCGTAGATTAACTATATCTTGGAAGACTAAAGAGAGGATGTGGCTGTGCCCTGAAAAGGGTCCCTTTATTATGCGTATTTATTTAGGATTACGTCTGGTCCTATTAAATTGCCTGAGCGCACTATAATAAATTTAATTAATCAATTAAATTATTTTAACTATTACCCCCTCTTAGGTATTAACAAAACATCAAGTATTCTATTAAAATTTCTGCTATAATTTCTCATATTCAGAATCAGAATTTAAATATTTCATGGCATTATTAATTTCCGACCAAACTGTTACTTTTCAATTCGTTTCAAATTATAGAAATTTTCCCTGACTGTTGAAATAAGGTTTTCGATAAACTTTTTTGATATTACTCAGCACCCGATGCACGTAAATCTGCCCTTACGATGGTCTAAGTAAACTTTTTCAATTTAACAGGTAGGATAAATCGTTCAGTCCTTTTATCTGAACATTGAACTAATATTAAAAGTCACACTTAAAAGCTTGCATACCTTTTATTTCGTTACGTTGACAGTGAGCCCTTTAGAACTTTTCAAAAGTAAATTGAGGTATTGTTTACAATTCCTTTAAAATATAATTATAGTTTTACCTTTATACACCTAATATATCATAAATAACGACTTTAAAAGCTATTTAAATAATTATGTTAAGCAACAGATCACTAAAATTCATATTAAGTATGTTCTATTTAATGTTTTCTTTGAATAAGCATTTCATAGCTGCAATACTTTATATTGTCTATTTTTTTAAATACGAACTCTAACAGTTATATATCAAACTTATATGGTATTTTATCTGTATATTGTAAAATTAAAACAGAATTAAAAGTTTATATTATAAAATTTTCAAAATATATAATTTGTTATAAAGATAAAGTCATAATTCTTAATTTTATATGCATTATATGAAGAGTGATATTAGTTATTAAATGTTTTATCTAGAATGCAGATATTTGAGGCATTGTCTAGTTGGTGCTTTCAAGGCGCTAAGGATGTCGGTATCTTGCTAGTCTTATTCAACTAAAGCGTACGCGGAATGCATTAACTCCTGCAGTCCACATTCTGAACGTTTCTGGCACCCTGGTACCTAGCAAGAATTCTTTGAATATAAATTAACGATGTTGATTAAAAATTAGCTAAGATTTTATTTAAACTTTTTAATTAATTTGTTAATGATTTTAGTATTATACAGGGAATAATGTAAAGTTTTTTTTTTATCTATTTCTATTTTGAAATATATGAGGGTACATTTTCCAGTATTATTGTTGCTATCTAAAGATCGTATCGGTATTGAAAGGCCCTTTCTATAAGCGACGATAAAAATAAAATAACCAGTAGATATCGCTCGAGCAAAATTAAATATTTATAAGTAAAGAGTTTCACGTTAGTAAACGAAAATCTAAATTCAAATTTAAAACAGGATTAAATCGGAATCACTCGTTAAGTATAAAAAGCAAATCATTGTAACAGCGATTTTCCACTGAGAGGATTTTCCATTGAAGTCTGACAATGCAACGCGTCGGACGGAAGTCTATTGTCACACTCGGAAACTATTATTGATATTATTCAAAGTGCTCTATAATTTTATTGACGGCGTCAATTTTGACAACTCTATTATACGTTCTAGTTTTTATTATTTGGTATCATTATAGCGGGGACTTGGATATGCGAAGAATAAGAGACTTATCAACTTTTTAGTTTTGTCATGTTAAAGCAATTTGTGCATGAGAAATTCGAGTAGGTCACAACTTATACCCTTAATCGAAGGATGGAGTAAACGTGAGCACTTAAGATAAATTAGTTGCCCTCGGAAACCACTTATAAATACACATTACGTGTTTATTGGAATGGATTCAGGTTACTATGGAATTCACTTAGTTTGCTTTGTTGCGAAGTAGTATCTAACGACATATTCTGACATTCCACGGGTGTGTTGTAATAATTCCTTTACGAAATGCTTATAAAAACTCAAATTCGTTCAAGAATTAGTACATTTATTTAGTATGTAAAAAGATTTTCAATGAGTTTTTTAAATTCCAAAATCATTTAATAAGTAGAAATCAATTATAAATTAATTCATAGTCCAAACACACTGAGATTTCTTTAGTAAAAATATCTCAACGTTTTGGAAAATTGAGAAAAAGAGTAAGCAAAAAATCTTTATGATTGTATTGTATCGCGCTGTTATGCGGCCAACGTCCAACTGTGAGATGGCTCTTGAGGTTTTACTGGATCGGAAACAGATCCGGAAACTTACCCCTCACATAGATATTTCATAACAGTAAGGAAATTCCATAAATTAATAAACCTATTTTTATATTATATAGGTTTAGTAATACAAAACGAAATAGGATTTAAAAACTTATTTATTTATACTAAAACATAAATTCAGTTTAAAAATGTGAACACGACTGTCAACTTCAACGTCGACGATTCATCAGTCGCTTTGTTATATATTTTCAAAGAAAAGCGATTTAATTATATACTACTTGTTTACTAACCTGCTGGTTTATCACGAAACGTTACAGGTGGAATATCATCTGCAATAATATTGCTGTCACAGTGCAATATTCCCAACAGTGCATAGCATTTGTCTCGGTTGACTAATTCTGTATTTCACGTACATGCTTTGCTTAATTTAACCGCATTATCTGAGTATTATGATCAACATATTTATGAGCAGGAGGATTACGCTTTAAGTTGAAATGGAGACAGAACAGTTATATATAAAACAAAGAAGTAGACTAAATTCTAAACTTTTCGATTTGATTTCCTTTGTTTCTGATTCCCCAAAAATCTAATATTAAGTAACCAGTAGTTAGTACATTCGATTTTTGGAAAATTAGAAACAAATAATCAATATCTACTTTCAATTGAAATATTATGGAAAAAGTTTACATTTCCGATAAATGCAAACTTGTTAAAAATCAAAAAATCCGTATTGTTTAGTAATTGTTTTTGTCGAGTACAAAAGTGCTCGGTCAGCACTTCAATCAATGGGCGTAACTCAAAGCCGTGTTCAGTTTCACAGTGTCGCTGACGAGGCGATTCTGACCGTTCAGCTAAATGTTAGCTAACCATTGTTTACCTGTCAACGACCGCCGCTGCTCCTGTGATCGAACGTTGTACGGCACTCGTTAGATCCTTTAATACGCTCAACAGAATAAACTGTTTGATGTGTAAACGTGTAGCACACGCTAGAGTTAATTTCATTAAGACTTTCATGAATTATGTAGCCTATGAGTTTGTGTGCAATTGGTTCGTCTATTTTGTAAACTATTGGTCGTTGCCGATTGTATGTATCTCAGCCTCAGTTATGTTAGTCGCTATTGTCGCTTAAACGTATTATTTTTGATATTTATAAAAAAAACAATATATTTTTTATATTAACAAGCTGCTTTTTATATTATATGTAAACAAAAAGTGAATTTTTTAAGTAAGTATTATTGCTTAATTCAAAAATAAAAATACAATGGCATTCAATATAATCAATAACTTTATATCTGAGTGACTTCATTGTCTTTGGTGAAATATTTTCATAAATGAGCGCCTTGTAATTGAAAAGGTTCCAATCCATCAAAATTTTATAGATTGCTTTCGCGGGTAGCAAATTTAACATTTTTATAAAATTATTTGCAAATATAGCCGTTTAAAATGATAATTATTTTTATTATGTAAATAATGTTACATAATCGAGTTTTTCGGAATAAGATTTATATTGATGTGTTAAACTCTCTTAATGTGAAGACATTTTATTAAAAAGTATTATTAATAGAAATATATAAAATATAATGAATAGTATTTTATACCGATATATTAGTAAACATTCTACCAATACAGATTACCAAATAATCAGCAGCAAGTAACATTTATATTTCTAGTCACGAGCGTTCCCTTATACATATTTCCTTTTTAAATATTCCCTGAATCTTTTTGCGGTCCAGCCAAGAGGATAAATTACTCTTTATCACACAAATTTAAGTAACATAAATATGCGCCGATTGGCGAATTTAGTATTTCAATTTTTTTTTGTGTGTATGATTCATAAGTTGTTCTAGTATTAATCTGAAAAAAAATCTCTATTGGCTTTAATTTTATTATAGAAACCTAAAGTAATAAAAGGGCAATCACAATAGAAAAGAGAAAAAATACCATTTATAGCGTGTTTCGCAAACGCTATGCTGAACCATTTCTCTACGTCACTGTACAAATAGTTTGAAAGAAATCCACTCGGATCTTACGAAGTCACTTGAACTTTCCAGATTTTTTATAATTCTTCAATTGATTAATAGTAGTTTACCCTTATATTAACGATTATTAATATTTCGTTTGGCTAAAAATTATAACGGACAATTTATTTTTGATTACAAGTTTACTACATATCATCCCGAAATAGTAAATATATTTTTTTAATCTATAATTACTATTTCTATCGATACAACTAAATTGTTAAGCAATAAATTTATAACAATGTCTACTACCAGGTTTTTCATCTATTAATTACGACTATTAAAGAAAAATCCGATTGATTTTAGTACCCCAAGGGGAGCGGAACCTTACATAATGTAGCATGTTAAAGGTGCTACACGATAATTATTCTGATGCAAATAGTACGTAAGTTATACAAATAAAAGAAGTAAATAAATAAAAATTAAGGCAACATTTCGATATCTTCCTTTACCTTGACCTATACTAGTACAATGATGAAATACACCTGAGGAATATCTACCTTGACGGCTCAGTTGGCGCAACGTGATGACCAGACTGCCGAACAGATATCCCGCGTCAACATTTCTAAGAGCATATATATTATTATATTCTGGGTATTATAATATTAATTTATTTAAATTAATTATATAATATGTAAGTATATCAAATGTTAAAAACGCTTACATTGAATCTAATATATTGCATATATTTGTAATTTAAAGCCTTAAAGAAAGATCTGAGTGGCGTGAAAGTACATTTCACTAATTAAGTTTGTGTAAATTTTATGAACCACAATTGGTACTTAAATAAGAAGCATGTATGTAATAAATGTTCCCCTATTGAAACTAAACATAGGTTTTGAGGGCGGGGCAATTACGAAGCCCGTATGCCGTGAAATATTATAGAGATAATGCCATTTTGCAGATACCTTCTAATTTATACGGTTCTATACTGCCTTCCATTAAAAAAGTAATATATTTGAAGAAGGTATAAACAGAGCTCTAAAACAATATGTTTAATATTGCTTCATCGGGGAAAAATATGCTATTGGGAATAGGTTTATCAATTAGTTTATTTAGGACGATTCAATAATTAAATGTATCTGAACAGTTGAATAAACACATTTTTTGTACCAGACCCACGGGAATAAACTTATTGTTCAAAAAAGGTAAACCGAACAAAATGTGACTAAAAATTCCCTAAAATATAAAAGGTTTTAATGAAAACACAAATATGATTGCTATTTATGATACATTATGTCCTCACCAGAACTAATGCTTGTCAACGCGAGCCACTCCACCTGATGTGTTATTTGTATGACTCACTGTTAATTGACATAAATGTGTTTTCATGCTCACAGCATATTTTTAAGAATAAAATCATAATATTTTACCCTTATTAAATATTATTAGATACCTCGCTACAACGTGTAACTTTTTCTAACTAAGATCTGCATTATGACGTTTGTGGGAGCAAACTTTTAACAAAATTTTAACTTCTGTAAGCCATCTCTTCCACCACTACTTGGGGTGAACAACCTGATGGCCAACACCCCGAAAGAGAAAGCCGATCTTTTAGGCTCTCTTTTCGGGTCCAACTCGACGATTGATGACCACGGGAATACTCCACCGACGTTATTGCGGTGTGATACCTCGATGCCCGAAATTGTTTTTCGGCTTCGTGCTGTACGCAAAGCCCTTACTTCCCTGGATATTCATAAGTCGAGTGGACCGGATGGTATTCCTCCAATAGTGCTGCGCACTTGTGCTCCTGAGTTGGCTCCGGTCCTGACGCGTCTTTTCCGGCACTCTTATTCACTCGGCATTGTCCCGAACGCTTGGAAGACCGCCTTGGTTCACCCGATTCCTAAAAAAGGCGAACGCTCTGATCCTTCAAACTACCGCCCAATAGCTGTTACCCCTTTATTTTCTAAGATAATGGAGACCATTATCAACAGCCAGCTCCTTCGTTACCTAGAGGAATGCCAGCTGATTAGTGACCGTCAATACGGTTTCCGCCGTGGCCGCTCAGCTGGTGATCTTCTGGTTTTCTTAACTCATAAATGGGCAGAAGCTGTTGAGTCTAAAGGGGAAGCACTGGCGGTTAGTCTGGACATAGCAAAGGCCTTCGATCGGGTATGGCACAAGGCGCTTCTCTCAAAACTTCCAGCATATGGGCTTCCCGTGAAGTTATGCGACTGGATCTCCAGTTTTTTGGCCGATCGGAACATC
The DNA here is from genome assembly GCA_951799465.1 of Leptophobia aripa. NCBI lineage: Eukaryota > Metazoa > Arthropoda > Insecta > Lepidoptera > Pieridae > Leptophobia > Leptophobia aripa. The sequence goes on from OX637260.1 coordinate 5,429,539, forward strand.
AAGGTCGCTGTCGACGGTGCATGTTCCGACCTCAAATCCATAAACGCTGGAGTTCCCCAAGGCTGTGTACTCTCTCCTACGCTGTTCCTCTTGCATATCAATGATATGTTGCACTTAAGCAGCCTTCATTGTTATGCGGATGACAGTACTGGAGATGCTCTATATCACGGCCGTGCAAATATTTCCCGGGTTGATGTCGAGCAGTGTCGGGACAAACTTGTATCTGAAGTCGTGACTCTACTGCGTGGAGTCTCGGATTGGGGTCGACTTAACTTAGTCCAATTTAACCCCTCGAAGACCCAGGTTTGCGCGTTTACCGCTAAAAAGAATCCCTTTGTCGTGGCCCCACTATTCGATAACACTCCTCTTAAAGCCTCAGCCAGTATTGGAATTCTTGGTGTCGATATATCGAGCGATGTCCAGTTCTGCAATCATTTGGAAGGTAAGGCTAAGTTAGCCTCTAAAAAGCTTGGTGTTCTCAGCAGGGCGCGTCAGTATTTCACATCAGGCCATCGCTTGCAACTCTATAAAGCGCAAATTCGGCCTCATATGGAGTACTGTTCCCACCTTTGGGCGGGGGCGCCCCAATACCAGCTCCTTCCATTTGATCGCATCCAACGCAGAGCGGCTCGTATCGTCGACGACCCCATCCTTTCCAATCGGCTTGATCCTTTGGCTCTGCGTAGAGATGTAGGCTCCCTCTGCATCTTCTACCGCATTTATCATGGGGAGTGCTCTGATGAATTGTTCGGGCTAATACCTGCAGCGGAATTCCATCACCGGACATCAAGGCAGAATACGAAATTCCATCCGTACCACCTTGATGTCTGGCGTTCCACGACTGTGCGTTTTTTAAGGCAGTTTCTGCCGCGCACCACCTCTTTGTGGAACCAACTGCCAGCGCAGGTATTCCCGATCCGCTACGACTTGGGGACCTTCAAAAAAAGAGCGTTCCTCTTCCTTAAAGGCCGGCAACTCACTTGTAAGCCTCCTGGCGTTGCAGGTGTCCATGGGCGGCGGTTGGCACATCACTCGAAGTGACCCGCCTGCTCGTTTGCCTCCTCTCACATAAAAAAAAAAAAAAAAAAAAGCAACTATAATATAAATTATATTTATATATAACCTTAGTAATTAATAAAGTTCTCCAAAATGTAAATAAATAAATCAAGTACATAACATTTAAAATGATTTAAACTCATTATGTAATCGTTGAACAATTATAATACCAATATCAAGTAAATTGACCGAGTGTACGGCTCGCGATCACTGCCAAAGTAAACACAAACAAGAAGGCTGTTGTGGGTGTAAATATATTCCCAACATAATAATTTAGTTATATTGTTGTTATTCAGATTAAATTTAGGACAAACACAGGTTCGACACAGCTGCACAAGTTGAACTAATTTCATCATGACATGACAAGGGTATTAGTTGGGCGACCCTTTTCATAACGGAGGTTTTTATGAGTCTTTAAGAGAGGGTTATTTTTTTTTAATACTAACTTAAATTAAGTAGTTTCCCTAAAACATAATGTTGCTGACTACACTACTTAATTCTAATATGTGCGAGTTCTTTTCGTTAGGTTATTTATTACTGAAGCCGCTGAAGCGCCGTATGTATGAAAAGTGGCCTTTTGTTATTGATATATTAAAATTTGTTCCAATTTTAATAAGTACATTACATAATTTTTATTTAAGTCACTGTAAAATTCTAAATACTTTACTTTTTTAATATTTGAAACGTCTTTTAGAGTGGCTATAGCAGCGGACATAATCACAATGCTATTGATCAAGATTTAAGAGCGATCCGCCGTAGAAATGAAGGAGATAATGCTAGATCTAAAACTAAGACCCTGAATTATAGGCTCTTCAGAACCCCTCACTCTTCGAGTTAAATGACAATGTATGCGAATTTATTTAAAGGAACATTCCTTAGAGTTCGTACAACATAATTAACTTGGCAATAATTGTAATGAAATGCTCCTTGCTCGGCAGTTCGTGACCCAGCTGTGTTGGATTAAGACAATATTAACAATTTCATCAGGATTCAGGATTGTTCCTGAGCATTTAACGTCTATATTACTTACAAAATCCTTTTGTAATAAATTGACAGTTTTGTTAAAATATACTTTCATATCGTATCGAAACAAAAAAAGTACTGGAAGTTGGAACGGAACGCCTTTTTGAATTTTTTATCGAAATGAAAATGTAAAATACTAGTGATTTTATTTTCGTAAAACTAACGAGTACTTGACACTTTTATTACATTAACAATTATTAAGCTGTTATCCAGCAAAGTAAACGCCTAAAGTTGAATAAAACAGATAAAAATAATATAATGTTTAACTCCTCAGCGGTTAAGAGTTGAAAGAAAATTCTTACGAAGGTAAGAGTACGAAATACGTACTTGTGAGGTTATTACTTATTAGCTTGACCAAATAATAAAAGGTAAACCTCATTAAAGTTAAGGCTGTAGGTGGAAAAATGGATGCGGACAAACGATAAACGCCACCTAGTAATTTATTTTAATACAACTAATAAATTACATATTATGTATTTTTTTAAATAAATACATGTTAGAACACAGAATTGTTGACCATACCGGGAATCGAATGAGGGTCCTTCTATTCGGCCTCCGGGGATTGTGCCAATCCTGCTATGAGTGACAGGAATTGTAAACATCGGTAAATATATAATTATAAAAACTATATTTTTTACCATTATTAGCTTTATTGGTCTGTACAAGAAGTCTCTAAATAATAATATAGAAATTGAAATTCGGGAACTGTAGTATTATTTAATAACTTTTTCCAGACACCGCAGTGAAACTGTTTCCGAACTATTTTAATAAATAATATCCGGAAAAGATGTATAGGCTCCTTTGACAAATACGCGTACCGTTCTCATAAGAAATTCACCCCAGTCGCTTGCGCGAGGCGGTTCCGTGAATTATAACATCAGAATGGGCCAACTTTTTGCGTCAAAATTAACTGCGTGTTACGCGCCTAAAGTATTCCAATGAGACCGTGTCTTTCCTAATTGCTTAAGTTACATGCAGTCTTTTTTGTCGACTGGCTGATGTCTCGACATCGTCAGCGTACAGTTTGCACCCTTTCTAATTAAGCTAAAACAAATTAATATGATATTGATATAAATAAATCATCGATGCCCATCTTAGCGATTATGAAAATAAAAATGTTTCTTAGTATGAAAAAGATTTTAACCGATTTTTTTAAGATCTATTTTAATGGAAATATTTGTCGATACAAAACTAAATAACATCCCTCATGAAGAGTATTGAAATGTTAACTGTCTCAGTTAATTATTCGTTATATTTAACATCAAAATTTACAATTTGTCTTAATGTTTAAATCAATCAGTTAAAATACAAGATATCTGTTATCAATTTCAAACGCCTTAAAGCACACATAATGCTTTAAACTGAAACGGTTCATCAGTATTCAGCGGCAAAGCAATTGAAACTACGGTGGTGCTCGGTCCTCCCACTCAATTTTCCTTGTTCCGACGGCTCGAGTTATTTGCATCACAAAAACACAATGTCGAGGGAACGCGGTACCATTAATCACGCGTAGCGGAACTTAGCTACCGTGAATAGCGTCAACCACACGCAAATGATTCAGACGTTTAGCGTGTTTCGAAGTCTTCGTGGCTACCTTCAGCGCAGCGCTTTAAAGCTAAGAGGACGCTTAACACTGAAATAATAGGGTCGAATATAGGTTCAATAACTTATATATATGATTCAGGTGGCCTTTAAAAAACCACTAAATACATGTAACCGTGTTCAACTTCCATTTTGTCTTACTAACAGAATATTTCGTAGTTAAAAGAAGTAAAAAAATATAAAGAAGTTGAGAGGAGCACAATAGTTTTATGGCAACAATACACAAAAACAGTTTTAAATTGTCTGTGTCCATACTTTAAAAGATTTTTAAGTGCCGGAACAAGCAGCGGTTTTAATTGCGCCAACAGGAAAGGGGGAACGATGAATGGAAAGAAATGGCAACAGCCTCGCCAACCGCTTTACATTATTAAAACTTGCGTCTTACACTACGATACGCCTACCGCAATACAATTATCGCAGTGCGTTTACTTATAAAATATTGTGTGAATAAAATTAAAAGTAATCGCTTTTCTTTAAATATGTAGACTATTAAAGTTTTGTACTGTTACCTATGTAAGAGCTTTAATTAAAACACCGATCAATGCACATAAGAAAAACTCGTGTTAAAACTCGCCTGTATATAAAACCGATACATTCCGTAACTGAGCGAGGTTCGTTACGATAATATCGTACAACTAATAGAGCTACATTAACAGAAACACGTGTGTATGTATTAACAAATTGTTTTCTTGGGTCGTGAAAACGCGTTAACAAGGTTTGTAAGTGGGGGCAAGCATGACCACCTTATTACATTCAACGAGCACCTTACAAAGCCTCCGCCGTGCCTTATCTGCGGAACCGCAAGAGCCTCATAACCGTAGTTACCTGCAAAACATATTGTTACACATTATGCGCCAACGCTCTGACGACCCGACGCCGTCATCCTCACGTAATAACAACCTAGAGCAAAGTTTTCCTTTCGCTCCTCATGTATTTGGCTAATGTACGTAAACAGTACCTTTAGTTAAAGTTTATAACTCAAAACTATCATAATCAGAATTCCGGTGCGCTAAACCTCTTATTTATCACAAATAGTATCGTAAATATAACATTCATGTATATTTTTTTAATGGTTTTAATGTGAAGTTTAACCAATAACATTAGCTTCGTTTATTTAAGTCCATATAAAAGAAACAGATCATGTGAATATATTATCTGTTTCTCTTCAATATGAAGACGCAGTTGTGTAGACGCGATAACATGTCTCTGCGCTCAGAATGCAAAACTAAGTTTTAACCTACTCCCGATTTTCAATTGGAACACTCTTGTTTACCAACTCCACAGCTCCTCTAACGATACACAACTAGACAATACTCACAATTCATCTGCTATCTGCATACGTATTTTCACTTTAAATTTTCAAGTTTGTTTGATTTTGCATAGAATCACAAATAGTATAATATACTTCGCGAAGAACGAAGATCAATGTTATATAATATAATATTGTTTATTTTATTTTAATTTGCATTGTAACTAATACATTTTATTTTATCATATTTTAGTAATACTAATTTAAATTGCGACTACTTAGAAATGATAATGAAAAAGAACTGATCGCAAATACTCCTAGCAAAATCGTTTAGATACGCTAGTATGAATACTGGTAGTATTATAAGAAAAATATTAACGAAACATTTAGGGAAAAGTAATAAAATTATCATAATACTATTAAGAAAATAACTTTGTATTCAAAAGAGCACTCTTGTGCCAAGCATTGTATGTACAATGTAAACAGTGCTTGCACATTTATATGCTTATTCGTAGTGGATAGCCTGACTTTGTTAACTTACTTAGATATTTTAAATATTTCTTATATTCTACTAAATATTACCCAACACCAAATAAACCACTTACTCTGGTTATAATGTTATATTATTGAACTTCGTGAACTCTTTATAAAAGCTCTCTAACTTGAAATTCCACAATGGGTGTTTCTTAAGATATTCCTTACCACGGTATTTCCGAATCAATACGACTTAGCCTAGGGTCCTTCAAGAAACACATTCCACTTCCTACAAGGCCGGCAACGCACTCAGGAGCTCCCAGCCACATGAGTCTCTACGGACGGCGACTTCACCTTTATGGTGTGACTGTTGTTCGTTTTCCCTCTCTTCTATAAAAAAAAATATATTTTCAGACATCAGGTTTCTTAATATGTTTAATTAACACCAAATATTTTTTGAATGGCAATTTATTGACGCCTAAGAGACATCAATGTTTAATTAATAACTTACCCTTTACATAATAATCCTATTACAAAAGGCGAGTAGTCAGTGGTCAAAACGTCAATCATTACACGGTAACCAAGGTTGAAACTGAAGGGTTGGATTATGAGGGTCTAATACGAAAGGGAATTATTAATATTCAGGATGGATTTAAAACAATTTTATTCCATATTTAATTACAAGTTACTTTTATAAGCTGTGATGATACAGGTTTAGATCTTGTTTGTGCTTTGTTTAGGTAGGATCGCGGTGTCGCGTTGTTAACCCGGATTAGCAGTAAGATTATATATTTTTTTACAAAGCTGAAAACCCTGACACGGACTAATTAGAAGATCTTAAAAGACTTCCCTGAACCTACCTATAGTAATGTACACACACTTATAGATCTTTTTACTTTATGCAATAATAAAAAAAAATATGATATTTTCATTAATTAGATATATATTTTTGTGCTTTTGTACTGGTGATACATGAACAATATAATAAATTAAACCAAATTACAGCATGTACCTTATTGCTAAATACGATTTTCCTCTCTTATATAACATTGGCCAATGTAGTGTCATAATAATCTTTAAAACCAGGATAAACATCTAACAAAACGCGGTAAACAATTCTTAAATAATAAATATCTCAAATTTCTATTATATAATTGAAAACCCTTATTTATAATGAAAATATTACGCTTCACGGACCTTACCCTTAATGGACCCAAATACGAGTAAATAGGTAAATTAATCTTCGTACATTCCGTAAAGGCATTCTAAACCATAGTGTAATCTAATTTGTGCTAACGTTGTTCGTAAAATGACCACTCCAGTACCCGCGAATCTCATTAGCAAAACCGTATAGAAATTGCTTTGTATTGTTATTTGTAAACTTATTAAACTTTAATAATACCAGACAGTTAGCCCAATATCCAACATCACGGGCTGCGGAACGTAGAGTCTATTGTTCCATTTCAGGTAGGTTGTATGTGAAGTGTTTTGATATGTATTTAAGTATATATGTAAGTCATCTGCGACATCTACTATATTTTACTGTAGGAGTTGTATTACCACCCAAAAACAGGTTTTATAACGCTTTCTTTGTGGCGAACCTTGTGTAAACTGTGTTTAATATTTATTTAAACATAAAAGGTCTAAATGCACACTTTTAACTAATATATTCCTCTGTCTTTATCGTTTTTTTAAAACAAAAAACTGAACTGTATGTTACGTATGTTAAATAAGAACATTTTAGACAGCAAAGCATTAACCATTATACTTCTTAAAATATTAAATCAAAATATTCAAAATTAAAATCAATATATATTTTTTAAAAATATTAATATCTTTTCTAGAAATATGTCACGAAATGTTTACTTCAGAATAATTTCAACAACAACAAAAACACACTATCACATCATCACTTTGTTTAAGAATGATATAATATTTATAACCTCAAAGTGATCAGCCTGGTAGAGTATAACGTAAAATTATATTACAAATAAACATAAAAATGTCAAATGGTTTAGTCAGTACAAACGAGCAGTCTTTATCAGAATTTATACTTAAATTGAATAATTTAGGCTTTTGTTCGTTAATTCAGGATATGAATTGCAAATCACACGGAAGGTTGTATTTACGTGAAATTATTCAAGCGAAGCGTCCCTAACGAAGTATTTGCTTTTTCTTCAAAGTAAAGATTTGAAAATATTGACGTTTTGCTATGACTCGAATTAATTTTATCTTAGGTTTTCAAAATTAGAACGATAGATAGTAGATAGTTATACCGATTCAAATTTTAATAATTTGCTTTCTACATTCGAAAAAGACACTAAGCCCCTAATCATATATAAAACTAGCTGACCCGGCAAACGTTGTTTTGCCATATAAATCATTTTTAAGTCATGTCTAGTGTAGACAAAAAATAACTGGCGGGGATAACTAATTAAATGACGATTGATCAGTTATCGACCGGGGATGAAAAATTATTAAAATTTCTAATATGGCCATAAAAAATAGAAGTTGGTGAAAAAAAAGTAAAAATTTAGGGTAGCATTAAAAAAAATAAACACAAAAAATGGTAATTTTTTTTTTTTAGGGTGAACATCCTTTATCACTAAGGTGTATAGAAAATGATGTTGGCCGATTCTCATACCTACCGAAGACGCATATAAAATTTGGTAAAAATCAGTCAAGCCGTTTCGGAGGAGTTAATAACGGACTTCACGAAATAAAAGCTGTTTAATACGAGTAACTACCGCTCTTCAGGGAGGGGTTTTCACTATTCGCCCATTGTAAGCATACAGTATATTTAAGTTTTGAAGCACAAAAGGTATCTGCGTCAAGGGATATATATCCATAAAGGCTAAAGCAAAACTCAAGGTAACAGTGGCGTGAAAATTCAAAGTAACAGATCTAATAAATTGCTTAAACTTTACTAAAATATTGGTTTCATATAACCAACGTAAGTACATTGTGTATGTAAATCGAGTACAAACCAGACTTACATTGGTTTCTTTTAATTTATAAATAATAAATTTTAATGTTTGGAGGGTCAAGAGATTAAACCATTATAAAAAATCCACCAGTAAATTGACGAAAAAACAGAAGTATGGCGTAAAAGACGAAGCGTTAATAAAGATGGATTTAATGTCATCGTAGTTTTGAAGTCACTGAACTTTCCAAAGGCCACTTAGATCAGCGTTCTATCCTATTAATGCAAAACAGTTATTGTTTCGCTAGGATCGAACACAAAACCACTTTTTACGGAGTCGACAGAAATTTAAAGCGAAACTCAAAAGATTAATCTCAATAATCTGCTGAAATTTCAGCTTTTTAACTATTTTATATTCCTCCCACCGTGTGATAAGCGTTCTCGAGCAGTTATGTGCTTTTGTTTCGAGCTTTTTGAGCTTTCATAAATGCTGGCCATTTAAATTCATACGTTTCATTTTTCATTGCATTCCCGAGCTTTAGATTGTTTAAATACTTTTATTTAGAGGTTGGATCGCGTTTGTTTTGTTACATTGTTAAAGGAATACTCTTGTTGAGTTAAATAATAAAATAACAAAGATAAATGATTAACAGCTAGACATATATTTATGTTAGTATCATGTTTTAGCTTCTTTCATTTTATATCATGTTTGATTTAGCAAATACTACGTTATCATTATCGAAGTCAATATTTCTAGAATAATATTTAGTATATACTAATATTAGTATATACTAATTACATTACTTGTCTTATTATCAATTCGATTCTATAGAACCTGAGAATATGTTAACGGACTAACGAGAACAAGGCTCTTTAATTATCATTAGTAGATTAATAATTTTATGATAACATTGTCTCATTTTTGTAGTAGAAAACTGTGTTTTGTTTTGTATATTGAAATCCTTTAATTTCAAATAAAACCAATACTGATTTTAATATTTTGCATTTCGTCTCTTTACACATTGTTACGCGAAAATCTAATCAACTGGGCGAAAACAACAAAAGACTAAACTCCAATATCTCTTAATTAAAATCAAACGTTTCTTTGTATAGACTTTATCTATAATTAAATGTAAATATTGCAGTACGAAACAGTTAATCAAAACAAAAATAATTCTGTTTGATTTATTGTAACGAATTTCAACGCCTGCAGGATTTATTATCAAAATATAAGAGAAAATATTCATAACGGAAATTAAAATATTGAAACTGCTAGTGCTGATGTCATGCTCAGACGTTATTTTATAAAGATTAGTTGAAACGACTAGTGTAATCATAATACTACTCAACAATTAACGCAATAAACAAAACACTTAAATAATACCTTTACCTGCATTTTTATTTTAATGAGGCTCATTATATTTTGACATTTCGATTATTAAGCTATTGCTTAAAATTTTGTTAGTTTATAATTATATTTAATTACTGGCTGACGGTACGCGATCCGTCAGGGGGTACTTCTAAATAAACTTTTGACATTCAAATCTATTATTGCGAGTACAAAACGCAACTAAATGGATTGCATGAGCGTGAAGGTAGTATGTAAATAAGCTTTTAACTTTTGTTCTTAATGTTACTGAGGTACAAATTTTAACATTATAATTTTAAATGTATTTGCAGTATTATTAAGGAAAGTGCATTTTACACAGTTTATTTAACAATTAGACAGGGAAAGAGGTTGGAGATGCTCTTAAAACTTCTAATGGTTGAGGCGGTGGAACCAAATTAAGCTTTAGAATGACTGTTATCATTTGTGGTAAAACGGGAAAAAAATAACTTTATTATAATACTGGAATTCGACTTCGACTTCCACTTAAGACTGGCGAAAATTTTGGAAAAAATATATTTTATGTTTTCGCCTAAGCCTGTTTGGTTTTGACATACATAATATTGATTTACGAGAAGCGCTTACTTATTATAAAACACGTTGTAAAATATTATATACATATATTATATCCTTAATCATAAAAATGCGCTCTTTTTACTAAAGCACTTCCTTCCTTTTAAATTGTATTTGCTTAGTAGTGAAAATAAAGATTACTTTAATTAAAACTGTGCAAGAAGAGTGATTAATTTTGTATTATGAATTATGTGTATTAGTTGGGTATTTTGTCTTTATTTGCTTAATTCTCCAGATGATATGTTTTTTAGTATAACAAACAATGGACAAAAAAGTTGCCTGAATTCAGTTCGTTTAAACTGCATAAAAGGTTTTCCTGCAGAAGGAATGCATTTATTGACAATGTAAAATGACATCATTGCGTATTCCTTAATGAAGTAAGTATTATTTTATAAAAATACATTTAATAAATTATAATAATTTACTAAGATATGTCTTACAACCTTCGCAACCTCGATTCTCGTAGGTATACGAGCTACACTTGCGAAATTTCTAACTTCATTTTATTTTCAGAAACTTTATTGTTGAAGGTCTGAATATCTTAAAGATATACATGAATATTGGATATATAAGAGTTAAATAAATCTAAATTAACTCACATCGAAGAAAAATCTATAATATATCAGAATAAGTATAATACGCGTCTCAAAGCATTACCCTAAGTGTAATTTCGTTTCGTAATAAGTAATTTGGGAAATTCTCTCGCTCGAGGTTACTCGGCGATGGCATAATTAGATATGTTATTAATTAGATGGTAGCTCTCGGGGAGCACTCAGGCCAGCGTTCGTTTACTTTAATGTAGTACCATGAACAGCATGGTTTTGTTACGAAACCACAAACATTAAAACTAGTTATTTCATACTCCTTCAATCACTTTTACAAGAATACAATTGTCACTGTGAGAAGAAATAATAATATATACAAGACTGTAAGGTACCGTCAAAGACCTTGCATTTTAAGTTATTTAAATAATATGTAGGTAGATTTGAGAGAAAAGAAAATTTATGAAGCCTATAATTTACAATATATTACTACTTAGTATTACTATATACTATATTATATATACTTTACGAAATGAATTAAAAGTTAAAGAGTGAAACTATGGTTATGTAGGTACTTGACAAAAGGGTGAATGGTTCAAACCTAATGATATGGTTTAGATTTGTTTAAAATATGCGTAAACAGCTTAAGCCACGCGTAACAACTTCTTATACTTAAAATAATAAAAATATTCTCTAAATACGACTGTCTAGAAGGGCAATGTTCGAAAAAAGATCGTACAACGCAAAACCATACACGAATATAATCTAAAAATATTTAAGCTAGCAACGTAGTGTAGGTACACATAAGAAAAATGGATCGTATAATTTTTCGCGAACACATGGCGTCGTGGGAGGGCAGGGGAGAAAGCTATTTTCTTAATGGAAGCACAATGGAAAAGAAAACTCAATCAGGCGCAATAGTCGCTGTGATTTCTGCGCCTAACTACGAGAGATATATTGTCGGGTCGGGGTCGTCATTAGCGCGAAACGCTTTGCGGAAATTCTTCTAAATAAGGCATACGTAACTTTTCATATTAGCAGAGTCATTTGGCGACTCGCACGGATTTCGGAATTATACCAATAAAAATATTGACAGTTTGAAAGCTGTCAATATTTTCAATGGAAAATCAACATTTTTTTTATATTAGGGCTAAATTTATATACAAAAACTTACATGTAAATTTCAGTAAGTATAAGACGTTGAGTCGATATGCTTTAAGCGGGTAAGCTGAAATCATCAGTTCTATCGCCTGAAAAGCTATCAATGTACGATTTTATTACTTCTATGAGAATTTAAGTTGAATAATTTTGTATTTAACCCTCATTTTAATAAATTTGAAAAGCGGATAACATATATAATCAAATGTTTAGTAGACGCATCACGTAGGCACGATCTCGGTTGAACTGAACGTAGCGCGATGCCTACACTCATGACGGACGCGGAATTAAAAATTAATTAAAAACCAGCCCATATTTCAACAATTCACAATGGAATTGTGTTGATGGATGCGTTGTATTACTGTATAATGTACTTTATTTAGATCTGAATATAGCGTGACATAGATTTGTATATGCTTTCATTGTCTATCAAATAGGCCATCAATTTTTGTTTACTGTATTTACATGTTAAATAAAAAACGTAGCATGCGGTCTTATTGATCGGTGGATTTATTTTTTGTCTCGATGTTAACCTTATATATACTATGTATATTGTGGTATGCTATATGTAATAAGTGTAATGTTTTTCAAGTCTCCTCTCCATCAATACAATTATATAGATTAAAATCGTAACAACAAGTTGATTTCATAATGGTTACACCCAAAACCACTGTAGCCCTTTGTAAAAAATCGAGTTCCGTAGCTGTTACAAAACTCGTAATCCTACAAACGTCTGTTCCTAATTTCTTTTCTGATTTTAAAAGAGTCATCTTTCATTTACGACGACATTTAGAACAAGGGAATTTCGGGCTTCGACACGAAGTTTTGGTAATTTCCGCACTTGCTGCCACTTTTTTGTGACCCATACTTTGTCGTTAATCTTGAGAACAAAAAGTCGTCTATGCTCGCCGCCTCGTTATACCCACTGTGTAAGACGACAGATTTAAATTGGCATCCAAATTGTAGGCCGGTGAGTTATTGATGTTTTAAGAACTTTTAATCGACAAGTTTCTAAGTAAAATTTGGTTTACTCCATTTGATTGATATTATTCTACGTTATATCTTATCATAGTTTGCTTATGTGTGATGTATTTTGCTTTTTTTTAGAAATAAGAACTTAATTCTTATGAGATTTTGGAGTCTATTTTCTAAAGTATCGTTGTCATTTTCGGAGTTGCGGTTTTATTTCCTTTATTATAAAACAGTTTCCACGAGATTTTATGTAACGACTGTAAGGCGTTCACTCTCTCCATTCGAGGTTACATTCGACCCAAATTTGTCCAAATGCGGACACATTTTCAGCGTTACCCAAAACACTTTTCGTTTTATTGGAATGTATATTTCAGAATTGTATCGTAACTCCGCGCTTTCTAGTATCGAATAAAAATATCTAACATATTTTGAATTTCATTTATGTATTAAAGTATTATATAACGTTTAGTCTAGACAATTAAATTCTATTACTTCGCAGTAAATTGACTTTTGGCAGAAGCACTTCTACAATCTTAAGTTAAACGTTTATTTATAAATATTTATATATTTTATTTATAAATATTTTTTTAATTAATAAATATTTAATATTTAACAAAGTCATTCCAATTAAAATTGTATTTCCCTTAACAATTTAATTCGGTTTTTAAAAGAGTCGTTTAAAAATTCACAACAAAACAGAATCAGACGACTCGGTTATATTCACAGAATTAAAAAAGCGCGGACTCAAACATTTTAGCCATATAAACGCATATTTGCACCGCACTCATCCCAGATTGAAAATTGGCAATTCGATTAATTTTTTACTACATCGAACACAATTTAATTCGTAATCAACCGAGGTTCCGAAAATATATCGTAGATAACGTACCATGAAAATACCTGAAATGTATCATAGAAAATCTAAGAAATACAATGCAGATATGTTGCATTTTTTCTTTATAATCAGCATAACCAACAAGTTTGTCTGTTCTGTTAAAAACACTTTATTTAATACATGATAGAGAAGACAATTATCTTAAATGGCACTTATCCTTATAACGTAATCGACTCAAAGAAACATGGGGATGTATGATACATTTAGTGAATGTCCAAAACCATTATCACCAACACCAAAAATATCATACAATAAGAAGCTTCTATAGACATATTTTTTATATCTTTAGGAGATACACATAGATATATAAAAAAAAATAAAAACGAATTCATTCCATATATTTTTATAAGGTTTCATGTAACGTATAATTAACAATGGTGACGTGAGTGTCTTCTTAAAGGTTTCAAGATGGGACACCCACTATTTTACGTCCGTACAGTTTACAGTCAACAATGAACGCAAATATTATACACGTCATATATATATATATATATATATTACACGGCATATACATAATGATAAAAAGTGTAATCACATCGATTTTTTTATTATATCGAAAGCACTTAATTTGACGCTACCAACTAACTGAGTTTCGTAACGTGTATAATATTTCATGACGCTGTAAGACCCATATCGGAAATTGCTAAAATATTACTGGGAAATTTTATGTTTCCGTGCTTTTTATAGACCCATATATTGGAGCTTATTCTACACTGAAAGCGTTTTTATGGTCATATAGTGATCATAAGTAGGTGTTTTATCGTTTAAAACTTTAATTTTGTGTTACGACAGCATCACGACTTATTTTCACAGTTATGAAATTTTTTAAAAAGAGATTTTTTATGAGGAAAATAAATGGACAAAATGGATTTCGTGTATGCTATAATCACAATGGTCATTATAATTAGGTTTAAAAAAGTATCTTAATTCATACAGAAACGTCACTTGCAAGAACACAAGTAAAATAATTACAAAGCCATGCGTGCCTATATACATGTCTAAATAATGTTATGTAATAATTACGACAATACGATTTTACATGGAAAAGTTAAAAACTACAAACAGACTACCATTAAAACTACTAATAAACTACTACATATACATAGATATAGATTAAAGACTCTAATAATAAATTAATTGTTGAAATGATATCGCGACATTAATGACACGATAAAGGTAACTTCACATTTCATTCATTTCATTATTTTGCGAACATTACTCGAATATTGAAAAAATCAGTGAAGCGCAATCGCTTTGGGAATACACGCTGTACAATTAAATTTATGTCACGCATGTTCTATTTTTAATCACAGACTAAATTCAATTATGATTTCTCTGTTTTGGTCGAATAATGACCTAACCCATAAAAGAAACTTATAAGCCTTGGCTAAGGATAAGGTATAGATTCATAACTTAACACGTACGCCTTGAGATGAAGATAAGACGAAGTTAAATAGAGAAGGAGGAACGCTGGAGATATATTTTATATTATTAAACAATGTTGATAAAAGAATCATAATTTATGTTTAGTGGAGTATATAATTGTATTGAATACATTTAATATTGTTTTATTGTAATGTAAAACAATATAAAATAAAGTGGCGGAGAGTTTTTCGCCAGTTGTTCTCATCCGCTCTACGCCCTTGATTTGGAACAACTTTTTTTTGTTGACGATTCATAAGTGTACCACAGTTATGAAATATATGAATAAAGATATTTTTGATTTTAAACCAAATAAATTATGTATACAAAACTATTCTCATAGTTTTCCTAAACAAACAATAAACCAATTATATATACATTTTAAGTAAGCCCAGGACTACAGAGTATGAATATTTCATTTAAAATAGAGTTCGAACGAGATCACTATGATCATGATATTGATATTCCATCAAGCACTTAATTTACAAAGCCGAGTTAAGATGAATTAATACCAGTATAAACACCAGTTTAAAAAAACATTTTCAACTCGTCCAATATGAAAGCACCTTTGTGAAATTATTTCACGCCTTGAGCTTTCACGCAATAATGGATGTTTTTATTCAATTTACAAGGCTTACTTAAGTTTAAAGTGAGTTGGGATACAAATATTGATCGATAGGTCGTACAGGGGCTCATCAATTTTCTTTCAAAACCCGAATTTGCACTTTAATGGCCACGAGTGAATTAGCCCACATTGCTCAAAAAAGTTTTAGGTTCTAACTAAAAATGGCCGATACCTATACAAGAATTGAAATTGAAATAACATTTGTCAGTTCAGATTTAATGGAATAATAATCGATAAAATATTATAGCTAAAATGTTCCTACAAGTAGCGTGTAATGTTTTAATCTTGTTTCTGGGGCGAACACTTACGTACATAACATTACCTATGAATTTCTTATGCTATTCTTCCAAAATAAGGATATTAGTATAGATGGGAGCAATGAAATGTGAAAATAAATGGAAGTTATTGACGATAATATTTATATGTAAAGAAAATGTATATATATAGAAATTGTACTGATGTAACTTATCACAGCTTGTTTGTATTCGTTAAAAATAAGATATACCAATTTCCATTTTAGCATACATAATAGATTTGGTTGTATACTACTGACTTTTTTCTTTAAGTCAAGCGTATACAAATATAGGAATCGATGCCTTGGCCTTGGAACTCATTTTATAAGAGTTCATAAATAGACAAAGAGAAATAGCCTGTATTGTGTCCTGTTATTACAATTATATTAATACCAATTATGTATGTTGGGTCATTAATATAGGATTAATAAAATAATAATGTTTTAAAAGCAAATAAATATATGTGACTAAAGCCGTACGTAGTTATTTATTCATGTTTATTAAAAGGTTGGCCACTAGACATCGTAAACACCTACTTACAACTGATCAAAAATTCATTATTATGGAAGTGAAATTGGGTTACATCTAAGTAGGTAAACACATCAACTTAAATATTAAAAGTACGAAGTTCTAAGAAGGATTTCTACAATTATAAATCTGATATCTTCTAAATGAAATTTAATATTAACGTAGGCTTTTAAAAGGCATCTTTTTGTACGTACTAATACTTAGACATTCGTTGGGTCGCCGCGTGTCGTGCGCATTTGTTTTCGCCTAAATTATGGGCATAGCAGACGCGCCGCAACCAAACTTGCTGTTTTTGTTTCCAAGATTAACGATGAACAACGACCCCGGGAAAAAACGTCACAGAAAACGGCTGTTGCCTAAAACTTTGATGTATAAATCATTCAGATTTTACGAGGCTCATATAAAAGCAGTACTAGGAAGCAAGTTCCACGGTCGATTGAATCTAGGCGTCCAAGGTATTGAAGTTATAATTGTATCGAAGTTATATTCAATTAATTTCGAGTTGGCAGTTAATAAAGCTTTTGCTTAGCCCGCTGTAATTAGTTCTAAGGGTCTTAAAAATACATTCAATTAGAAGATGGTCATTGTTGATTTTTTTTTTCTGGATTAGTCTCGGTGTACTCTCTGTATTTTCGGGTTGTTCTCATTATAAAGTAAATGATCCTATTTCACTATGCCCACCTATGATAGGAAAGGTTGTATTATTTTATAATATAGATTATATATAGAAGATATATTGACCCATTCGCGGGTACATGTTGTTTTTTGCAGATTTTTACAACCGTATTGTAAAATATTCTCGGTGATTTACAAGAGTTTACTAAGATTACTTCTCGTCCGCTGTGCGCCCTTGATTTGGGAACTAGTAGTATATATTTAAATTTAGAGTCAAAAAAAATATAAGTTTTATACACGGTTCATAAGTTACCTATTCTTTGGAAAAAAAAATATGTTTGATTTTGATCGAAAACGAATTAAATACGTCATTCAATCCGTAAAAATGTACAGTAGTAGAGTTAAATTATGAAATAGGTACATATTTACTTTTACGCATATGTAAATAAAATTATAAAATGAAAGCGTTTTCACTATTATCGTATTCAGTTGTGTAAATACGAATTGTTACTGATTTTACTGCTACAAAACCTCATAGTTAATTTCACGTTAATTGTTGCTTAACATTCAGCCAATTCGGGCTTTCATATTAACGCTCGAGGCTGTCTGGTGGTGAATTAATATTTATTTCATATCAATAAAATATGCGATGCACTGTATTAATCTTAAATATTTTTTTGTAACAAATTAAAGTTTAGTTTTTGATAATTCAAAAACATTTTACACTCCATTTCTCTGTCGGTTTTTACCTCTGTTTTATAAATTAGCATTTATTTTCAATACAATACTTAAATTTATGCAATAAAAGACATCAAATATATTTAAAAGTGCGACAGTATTCCTAACGCAATAATGGAGCGCGAGGTCCGGTGCAACCATTAACCACCGAATTATCTCGTTTCTCCAAGCATTTGGACGTTTATTCACTGTGCAAATGTTTCGAAACAATTGTTTTAAATTTTATAAAGCGGCTGAGTATTTTACGTATACTAGAAATAAAAGAATCACTTATTAACGTACAAACGAAGTAGATATACAGCAGTGCGCAGTGTTCATCTGGCCTCACTCAACTGTTGAAACAAGCTAGCCTTTTGACCACAGAACTGATATTCAGTGAGGCCGTTAAGCCATTCTTTGTAAGAAGCGATTGAAAAACATCGGAGGTTCAAGCTTGAAATAAATATATATTTAATAAAATCAACAAAACGAAGGCACAAACAGAGACTGTTAATTGTAAGACGTAATGTAAAATAAATATTGATACAATAAATGAACGTTCGAAATAAAAATGTGAAAGATACTTTGTGAAAAACAAAAGGCACTCATTAGATCCCATAGAAATGAATTCAATAGCTGTCAATAGAAATAAGTATTTTATAGTTAAACTCATATTCAGTTTCGAAACTATTATATATATATCTGATCCTATTGGAATGTAATGTAGCAAAGTGAATATTATTTATCATTTATTGAACTGTAAAAAAATATGTATATAAATCGGTACATGGTAAAGTTTGAGATTAATAACTCCTATTAGACCTTTTTTGATATTCTTGTATTTGTACACGGATGTAGTTACAAACCGGACTCAAATATGGCCGAACATGAAGTCGAATAACGCATGCAAATATTTACGTGCATACGTGTTACACACTATAAAGTATAGTATATTGCAATTAATACAATAGACAACATTTTATATAGATAATATGAATAAAGCACCTAATTGCATCCTTTACAAAGATATCAAAAGGATTAGCAATCAGCAAACAATTCTCATTGTCCGTAGCAGATAGTTTCACCTGTAATTAAAGTTTGTGGCGCAGATAATATCGGCTCTGATTGCCGGGAACTACTTAATTACGAGAAGGTCCCGCTCCCGAGGGTAGGCGATCTGAGACGAGCACTTAAGATTTACTGCTCTTGACCCCACTTGATCCTCAAACTGACACCCGATACATCCCAATACATGTAATTACAACGTTACTAAACATCAGTCTTTAGAGACCTTTAATGGAGCAAAGCATTTTCAATTTTTCTTTATTAACACAGAACTACACATCAATATAACTACCTTAAATGGTTCCGTGCTACAACCGCAGATATATAGTTGTGAATGTCTGTTACAGATTTATCTCTAGACAACTATAAAATGCGGTAGTGCCCGGGGCTAGTTCAAAATAATAATATCTTACGTCGTATGTGTATGCCAAATATATTTAGGTGTAATCTAGTTCGTTTTATCAATGAATTTAAATCAGACATTTGAGTTAAAATTAATTCAGAGACTATAGCTTTATCTGTTCGATTAGTCTGAATCGATGACCGTGATTAGCCGAAACGTCTAACTAGGATTTATATCAACGACTAATGACCTACATGCTATAATAACATGCTAAATTCTGAATGCATGAATATGCTTACGCGACAGCTGCCAATTTATAAAATACGTTTCGTATTCATTGAAATTATGCTTACATACTTGATATATTTTATAAATATAGAATTACACATGAATGAAGACTACTAACTATCATACTTACCAACAAATGTTGCTATTTAAACTTTGTAAGTACCTAGCTTCTAAGTTAGGTAGTTTAGATTTTGTCACATGAAATCATTCCCGCTGACCTGTAACCGGTCGTATCATTGGTCACGCCCGGACATATATCCGCCCGGATATGTATGATATACGCTTTCTCAAAACTATTTTGTTATAGTTTTTCAAATAAATATTTAAACAGTAGGCTAAAGTTGACTCGTTATAAACATGTGATCATGTCGTTGTTCGCTTAGTCTTAAATACCATGGATCATAATAGCAGCTCAGTATGCAGACTTTATAGACAGAAGCGGTGCGATACAAGGTTATGGACAGATGTGTACAGTAGTTTATACCACAAATTTATAACGGCTACAAAATGAAAGACATCCTAAGTGGCTACTTGATAAAATTACATAGCATTATCAGGCGGACTCTCGATTAAGAAACGGAACCACGTAGAATCCTAATTGGCAAAATTCATAGCAGGAAAGACGAAAATCCGCCCCTAGGGGACAATTGTGTTCGCCACTTAATTCCATTAATATTGAAATAAACTGTACTATTTTAATGCTTACTTTTACCGGAGACATTTGAAAAAACTATATAAAATAATATCATTATTAATATCAGACAGTCTTATCCATTTATTAGTAAAGTTAGTATTACAGATTTACTCTAACGTAAGTAACATACATTTGTTTACACAGAAAACTGACCCTTAGTTTATGTCTTCTGAAATAATTCCACAGCATGCTCTACGTAGACAAAACTTCTCTCTATAGGCTATTGTTTTCTCAATATATATTTTTTTGGACTAATGTTTCCTCTAGTACATTAAAAGTGCTTTTTGCTTGCTTTTTAATGACTTAAAAGTTTAATTATAGTGCCGTAGTCGTTTAAGTGTCTTTGTTTTTAATACAATTTTAATCGCCCTTACAACAAAGGCGTAGGCTAATATGGCTAAAATGGACAAAATATGTCATAAAGTAATCTTGCTACTTACTAGTATAAATCCCTCAGAAATATACTGCCATTGGATTATTATTACTTTACAAGAAAAATCAAGTCAAATAGAACATATATTTAATTCAAACATGAAAATATACATTATTAACAAGAAGGAGGGTTTGAATAAGCCAATTCTGGTTGTATTCCAAAACCTGGCGAAGGAGGACATTCGCATAGCGTTGTCTGCCCTGTTATAGGCTCTGAAGCGAACCTTCCGTTTCTTTCATAAAACAAAAAAAACCTTTTAAATTCTACTTGATACTGAGTATAAGAAATAATTGTTTTATAGCACCTAATATACCACTATTTAATTGAACCTTTTTATTTTATTTTTATTACTAATAATAATCTGATCACTATTCACAAACGGTCGGTTAGCCTCAATTTAAGTGATTAATAGCTTGTATTATGGGGGCTAACACTACTGATAATCTACATATACATACATATTATATAAGCATACTTTAAACATATAGCGTATAGTTGAAATATATAGTAGAACACGGAATCCTCTGTTTATATTGGTGTATGCCTGCCGATTTAGGCCACCAAATTAAATGGATTTTTGTTGCTTAAGGCACCAAAAATCCAAATTTATAAAAATCTAAGTCAGTACATCTAATAAGGAGCAACTGTAAATCGCTTATTTTTGAGCTGACTAGTCTTGTCTCTTATTTATTTTAATTTACATCAATCAAACGATTTCTGGTCAAGCAATTTTGTATATTATATATTGGTATATTATAACCGTCACTAATATCTGAATATTGTTACTCTAAATGCAATAAGTATTTTGTGGGCAGTTTTGCAGGCAATTCGTTGTATTAGACTTAATTTGACCAAAAAAGGGTTTTTACACTTAGCTAGAATAACGTTAGTTTGTGTTATTAATCTAGTTTGAAAACCTCGTAGCCTTAAGAATAGACCAATTTGACATACACAAGTAATACGATTCTATGTAGAAAAGATATAAATAAAATGTTGTATACAAAAATCAATAAAGATGTGAAAACTAGTATAGTATAATTTGTATATTAAACCTAAAACTGAATCTACAAAGCGATAATACCGCAACACCTTAATTGAACTTATGTAATATAATATTTAATATAAAGAGACTTACTGGGGTCCCCAGGGTGGTATACCTCCACATCTCAGTGTTTGAATAATATTGTGCACGTCACACACATTTACATCCTCCTGAAACATAATTAATAATGGAAGCATACATTAGACTTTAAATACTACTAAAGCTTTTACCTGCTTGGTGGCGAACTCGATCATATTTAGGATGTATCTACAATGCGCGGTAAAATTAAAAAGTGACCAAATCAACCCAGGGAGACCTAAAGGAGATTAAATAAATATTTAATAATATCACTTACCACGATTGCCGCAAAACTTATCACATCAAGTATTTCTTTTTAATATGAAGGTAGCTAACAGCGTACATAAATAATAGCCAACTTAAAACTTTAATGAACCTGGATTAATTCCGGGACTCACCCGTTACAAGTTTGGGGCCTTCGATAAAAGAGAGTAACAGACATGAAAGCCTCCTGTCGTCGCAGGTGTCAATAGGTGACGGTAGCACTTAACTTTGACTCAGTAGATGATATAAATGCGATTTGTTATTGTAATAAATACTCTCTGTATAATTTCACGCACTGGTCGCGTCAAGTCAAACTTTAAAAAACATACCTAATACAGATCGATAAATCGAAAAGTGCTTTTTTAGCTTAAGTTATAGCGGGTTGGATATTAAACACACGTATCGGTGAGCCCAATCATCGATAGGCCGATATAATCTCCTTGATTCGATTTAGATTGGCGTGCATCCAGGCTTACTTACATAGTAATCATCATCAACAACCAGAACAGGCGCATTAACGCATGCGCCCTGGCACTGGACAGCGTCGACACCGAACATACGATCAGCTGATAGGCCACCAGCGCAGCAGCACGTCGCCTCTTCGACTGCCTGTAGAATGATGTCTGAACCACGGAGCATACAAGGCGTAGTAACACAGACTTTTACATTAAATTTTCCTCTGTAGCGTCTATGGAATGCGTAGAAATCATCACTAGAGCGGCTATTGTTAGATAGCAAAGACTTTTTAGCACGAATGTACATGTTTTTAAATACTGTACTGGTTTGAATTTATACTAGAAATAACACAGGCATGCTTATAAATTAAATATCTACTCGGATAGGAGAATAATATTCCTGAAACGTACCATTCATCAACAACATATAATATATATAATAATATATATATATATATATATTTATAGGTATATGACGTTGCTAAACAGAGTAAAGTGTGGTATATTAGGCAAATGTTTCTGATTTTGTTTTCCCTTTATTGATAAAAATTAACGCGGATACACGGATATTTAAAAATCTCTGAATAAACTTAATAATGTGCCCCACATTATTATTGTTTATATTACCTCTTATTCATGGTGTAAAACGTAGCCCACTCATACACCCTCATTCGTGGTACACTAAGTACCTCAGCCACTTTATGCATGGCTGATATAGGAATCCAGCCAATCTGTCTTTGCGCTATATCTAAAGCCGCAGAGATAGCTGACCGTTGACAGCCTTCAGGGTAGTTCTGGATGATTGCACATAATCTCTGAAAAGTACCCAATACGTATACAATTGTAGTTACACAAGTTTCCTTGTTGGAGAACAAGGCCCACTTTGGATTATTGTACTAGAATAGTGAGCTTGTGTGTCTGAAATCGTTTTACTCATTATTCTCCTTTTATTAATTATTAGTTTTTTTTAATATTTTCATATTAAATTGACAAGTAACCCAATTGAAACGTGTCATTTAATGGTAACAGTGTAGACAATATCAACAATTAAATATTAAAATACTTCTTTTTTAGATTCACTTTATTTTCAATATGAGAGCGATAATAAATGCATGCACAACATACGCTATGAAATAAAAACGAATTAGATTTTTGCCGTGTCATTAAATTTTACTGACCCGGTACTCACAAATAAATTTAATATTATATACGAATACCTTTTTCGTTACGTTACGCAGGTATCGGCTACGAGTGATAAATAATATGAATAAAAATTTAATGGAATAAGTTTATGTGGCAATAGCCACAAGTTAAACCAACAAAATATACATTTTTAAATTTACGTACAACGATTCATGATATGTTTTTATATTGTCTCATATCTAAAGTGGCTTACAATAATGGGAAATATACAAGAAAAGTATGCGCCAATAATATATCTATATTCTAGTAGCGAATTGTTTACCAACACTAGGATAAACAAAACTAATTCAATATTTTGCGAAAAACATAATTACCGTCATGTTAGCTTCCGTAAACTCGAATGGTGTCTGCGGATTGTTATCATTACTGTCACGGTGCACAAAGAGCTCTTCGCTAAAACGATTTGTAGAGCGGGAAAAATTTCTCACAATCCGTGGTATCTGGAAAATGTAAATAGGTAAGAAAATGTTACGCACTTCCATAAAAAAAATCAATTAAGTATAATTTTCATTCTGTACCTTTTGTACCACCTTCAACCTATTAACAAACATTATAATCACAAATTTAAATTCGTTTCCTAGTTTTAATAATCAGTGAGCAAACGTCAATATGTGACAAAGAAAATTTGTCACAGATAATTAATGCATACTTCGTGGAGTTTAGAACGAGATTTAAAATACACCAAGCATGCGCTATATTCTATGGTAGTAGAAATAATTAGAATTTAAAAATAGAACCTTGTAAACAAATAAGTAAAATAGTATTTCGATTTTCAAAATGGCCATATGCTGTAGCCTGAAGCCGATCTAAAAGTCGTTACCTGAACGGGCGATATTGCCGGATATTGGAAAATGATGCTAAAAGATGGTAGTTGTCGGATCAAGACTACTACTAATATCGGTGGATGCAATATCAGGGATCATTCCCATAAAACCGCCCGGAGCGAATATCGGGTACGTTATTGACCTCATAGAAATTCACCGATGAAGCACATAGCTTAAGCGATTTTAACATCGTAAGTGTAAAGAGATGTTTATCGGTGCAACCTAGTGACCCCTTTGGATGAGTTTAACTAAATAGGTCAAACTTTGTCATAATCTCTTTACATTATATGCGACTCACAATTAAATAAGCAAGTGTTATTGTTTGTCGAGGTAACAATATTTCATCGAAATATCAATTTGTTGTTGACTTTACGCTCGTTCAACTTATTGAAACATTTTTCAAACAACTACAAGTATTTTCATTTTGAACATGATAAATGCGGTTAATCCTGTCATTTGCAGTCATTTCCTTTGTTATGAAAACGTTTTGTTATTACTTCATTTACGAAACTCTAAAGTTAATATCGGATATTTAAAATTATTTAAAAGTTGATTTAAATCGAACGAATGGGTTTGATTTTTTTATACCTAAAAAGATATTTCTCATATTTAACTTAACGAATATACACCTAAGAACAATGTTATTGTCAGTTATAACTGCTTAAGTAATATTAGTTTTACACATGTAAGACTGCCTTTCCCCACAGTGACCGTTACTTACCAAGACGTAAGCCAGACCAACGTTATATAGAAATTTAGTGAGAAAAATATCGTTACTTTAATAAAAAAAGAACTTATACTAATACGATTTTACTTTACTTTATACTCTTAGCAGTGTTTTTAATATGAAGTATTCTAAGCATATACGCCTAATTTAAAACTTATTCTATTCTCCGTGAATAAGATGGTGCTAATTAGCTATAATAATACGGAGTAGTTTTATATAATATTATACTTGCTGCCACTATGTTTGGTTATTATATAATATACTTGCTTTCGTATATATATGGGCTATTGCTAAAAATGAATGTCTTAGACCGAGTAAGTAGGTGGAACTATATATTTTAAAATGATGCACTCTGTTTTAAGATCTGGTTTAGGTATCTTGTGGTACAATTGTTGTTTCTACTTGGTAAACATAAATATCTAAATTAAACATGTAGGTATATAAATGTAATATCTTACGTTCATCAAACTATTAACACAAAATAAGATTTTATATTCACACTATTCATCATTGACACCATTTATATTTTTTTTTCGTACCCGCGCTATTTGTATAATAATATGTATAGTCTCTAAGAAAAAGGCGTTTACCTAAAGCCGAGTGAAATTATTTTATCCCGAGCTAAGCTGACTCAATGAAAACGAATCTCTTCAAAGTGCCTTGACATCAGAATCCTGTGAGCCGCAACCCCTACTCATTACGTTATCGAGTTTCCTCCAACCCTTTCTCTCCCAAGAATGATGTCCGTAAAATAAACATATACTTGATTGAAATGAAATTTACACGTATCGTATTTTATTTACAGACTGAGTATACATATATAGAGATATATATATATAGGTAATGATTACGTATGCACCTAATATTTCTGTTAAAAATTTATAAATACGAGTCTCGGGAGATCTTTTTAAAAGACACTCTTGATTCATCATTTCTTACATTACCACCGGTTTGGGTTATATGCAGAGAAAAACAGGCAAGAAACTCGATAGCTGTTTCAAATATGAACCTCTTCTTAAAACTTTGTTATATGTTTACAGTAGTATTTTTCTGTTTTAGTTTATAATTATCTTATTAAATCTTTATTTAGCTAGTTAGCTCTTTAGCTTGAAATATAAAAAAAAATCTAATTACATCATTAAAACTAACTTTAATGAGATGGATCACTTTAAACTGCGGTCACAAAGATACTCATTGAAAATAAAACGTTTTAACAGTACACTCCGTCGGCTTGTTTCTAAATAACTTTTCCATTTAAACTTGTTACAACTCTTAACGTTCCTTAGCGTTACATTAACTGATTGTGTCCACTCTCAGCGATTATTTATAACACAAATATAGTTAATTTGATAGCAGTATTTTACGTCGCGTTTCAACCCTCTATAGGTCTTAAATCATAACACCTATGGCCCATAAATCTAATTTCTTTGATAATTTTATGAGGTATGGTTTTTATCATAATACTCCGGTTTTATGCGTATTCTGAAATTTACCTTAATGTGACTTACAGCAAAAGGGAAAAACTAAAATAATATTCTAAGTACACTTTTTTTTATAAAATTTATTTATGTATAATCAATAAATAACTGATTATTATATTTTTATAATCGTAACGTAATAATAAGTTGAGAGTTTCGTTACAGTAATTAAAAAAGTTGACATTGAAATTGACTTTACACTCGAGCACCGTATTACATTGATGACATTTTGTTGTATTATCACTTTGATGAATGATGATGTAATATCAAAATTGCGAAGCCTTCAAAAGGTTTGTATGAGAATACTTATGTCTTTCAAGACCCTCGTCAACGCCAAATGTATTATGAAGAAATTAATTTTTCATGAGTGAAATTGATGCATGGAACGTTAAAATTTTTCGTTAATTACCATATTCCGGGGCACATCGCTGTATCCCTTAAGAAAATTACTGAAATAATATTATCTAAAAAAATATTATAGCATGTTGTAAATGTAAAACATTATTTGATTTTTTATTATTTTTAAACAAGCAATCATGAATTTCGAAATTACTAAGTAGTAATGAATTCTACTTATATCATAGACTCGTGTATCTACGTACTACATAATAATAAGAATGCCTTTCATTAGTAAAATTCTGACAAAAGTACATTCAAAACAATCTTGTTTAAATTTGAATCTCAAAATTTTATTCAAGTTAATTTGGTAAATAGGCTGAACCAAGGACATTTATAATAAGGAATATCTTAACAAAGAAGCTAGGTACAAATTTAGGATTTATAAAATAAGCTTATCTTAGACCCTTATAATCCTCACTCCTAACTTTGATCCTCTCAAAATGAAGGACCTACTGAGATTGGCATTTACACCGTTATCTGTCTCGGCAGGCACTTTCTGTTCCCGTGAAATGAACATCGTACGCGAATATTCAATTCGAAGAATCATTTCTTTTCGCCAAAGGAGCTAGTTTATAACACACACGCGTACAATGTTACCTAAATGTTCAATTTAAGCTATTTTTCTAAACTAATCAGTTTAAATAAAAAAATATCAGTAAGTTTTAAAGACGAGGTTTTTGTTACGTTAGGATACGCTTGTTGTAAAAACGTAATGTATGTATTTATTTTTACATAAAATATATATATTTCGTTATTAATTTTAAATCATTTATAAAAACAAAACATTACAAAATCGTTGACGTACTCAACCAGGCTACGTGCGACTCGTTGATTTAATATTTTATAAAAACATAAAAGAACGCTTTGATGAGAACTTTGAAAAATATCTTAAAGATTTAAAATTAAAAAGTTCTAAAAGATTCTTCATTTTACTCGTAACAATAAAGTCTGGCTATACAACCGCCTCTTTTAACGATCTATTTGCAGACTATCGTTATACAGATCGTTCAATTTATAATAATATTGTATAAAATGTGTCTCAGTTGAAATATAAATCTTTTTAAATTATAAGCACATACCACTAATATTAATGTCGGTCAAATGAATACAGAATGAGACAAGTAGGGGTTTAAAGTAACAACGTACTCATGTTTTATGTTATTGCTGTTATAATGTGGGTACATCAAAGTAAAATAGTTTAATCTTTCTTTCATGACAATACCGACAAAATAAAGTTAAATCCAACGTAATGTTACAAATAAAACAAAGTATTCGTATTGTGTACTGAATTAAACATAAATTAAAAAACACCGCAATGCTTAATCTGATTTTCGGGAAAGCCTTAAACATCCTAGCATAAAATTTAATTCATTTAAAGCTTCTTATCGTGAATACTTGAAATTCTTATCGGATGAAACATGACAAAAGTACAGAATTGTAAGGCAAAATCCCCACGTCTTGACGCATTGCGTCTTCAACGAGTTCACCCCATGCGTGAAACATTAACGAGCTTTTAGTATTTCTTAAACATATGAAAACACGTGGTTTTAATTAAAGTATTTAAACTAGAAACAATGATTCAATATGAAATCAATTTGTTTGTCTTAATATTATTTGTCAGTTTTTTACATGAGTTACAAGTATATATAAACTTATTTCAAACTGTCCAACTGCTCAGAAACAAAAGCTTGAAGGTGTACTTCGATTGATTGTGATTTGTCAAACGAATATATAGAATGTGTTGGGTTGTGGTCGGACTAGAGATGCTCTTGACCGATCGCAATCAAATGAAACGAGTTGGCGTCTACCTTCGTTTAACTCTGTTTAGAAAATTCGAAAAATTCTATTTTCAAGAAATTAAATATAAAATACCACAACATAAAACAGACCACAGAGACGCGATTTGTGTGAAATTTCTAGGAGAGTTTCTTATTTTTATGAACATATTATTGATATCGCTATATGTTTACAATAAAAAAAAACAATATTTTTTTTAAATTTCAATGTACCAGTTCAATTGTGTTTACGGCATAAAGTAGGTCACATATGAGTTGTAAAAGTTTTTTCATAAAATTAACAATGCAATTTTAAATAGCATTAATCTTAGTTGTTTATTTTTAATCACCGTAGAAGTGTAAAAACCAGTTCAGAAATACACTAAAAACCGAATAATATGCACTCAAGAAATTCAAAATTTAACGTAACAAGTATTTACAAAGGCTATATTTACTTTGTTCGGTACATATTAAATTTAATATCTGTATGGCGCACCTGAAGGTTGAAACAGTAATCCGTTTGCTTTGACCCACTCTTGAGACTGCGGTAACCCTTGTGGCTGTGACGTCTACTTTTAGTCAAAAGGCAGCCTTAAATGTGATCATTGCCAAGGTTTGTGTAGAATATTGCAGATATATAAAATTGATAAAAGACTAAGTGTTTTGATATTCGTTGTATTATTCATTAAATGTATGCTATTCGTTATTTTCGCGCACTATCTCCCGTAACGACTGTCTTGTCTGTCCTTGTCTTGTCGGGAAATATAGAGGATTATAGGTTGGT
Source organism: Leptophobia aripa (assembly GCA_951799465.1). Lineage (NCBI taxonomy): Eukaryota > Metazoa > Arthropoda > Insecta > Lepidoptera > Pieridae > Leptophobia > Leptophobia aripa. Next base: position 5,459,445 of record OX637260.1, read on the forward strand.
GTAATTATAAAAAAAAATAGTTTTTAAAAAAACTCAATTAAAAATAAATTATCTGTCTATTAATAATTACGTGTGAAATTTACAATTGTTAATTCCAATGAACAAATAATACAATATTTTCTATCTCTATAACTAGATAATTGTAGATTGTATTAACTATTCTTTTGGGTTGGATATATTTATTACGTATAAGTATTACATAGTAAAAACAAGTCGTTTGAATAAAATTTAAACAAAGGTTAAAATGTATATATTGTTACATGATCTGCAAAATAAATTATGCATTTCTCATTGTTTGTCTCATATCAATTCTATTACATTTTCTCGTGAAGAACGTAAATAAAAGATCTCAACAATCGTAAATTATAGCTCGGAGTAAGACAGTGCACGGAAACTGTATCGTGCGTCAACTATTCATATGGGAATGATGAAAAACTTTTCTGTATTCTCTACTATAATAGAAAACACCCGGCTTTAATCCCATATCTGAGAGTGAACCGGCAGTCTTGCAATACTAAGCTCTACAGCACCTTTTCAGTTTCCACGGCGATATAAATGTTCTTAAGTATTTCTACAATAATAAAGCGATAGTCGGGAATATTTTATCTTCATACAGCTAAAACGGAATGTTACATTTAATCTATATATAATAGGAAAACCAGCGGGCGGAACACTTAAAGAAAGCATTCAAACTCAAACTCAAAATATTTTTTTTCAAGTAGGTCTTTATAAAGACACCTTTGAATGGTCAATTTTTACACTACCGCCGGTTTGGAAGGCAGTCATCTAACTCGATAGCTGCTATTTTAAAATAACAAACTCAAAAATTGAACTGTCCCGATGCTGAGTCAATTGCCAACACATTAAAGGGAACTTTGTCCTCTAAATATTCGTTTACGGTATAGTATGCCTTTTCAACCAAAATACTCTTTACGCGCGTTTTAAATTTGTTCTTCGTTGACCACAGACCATAGACCTGCAAAGCTGGAAAGCCTGTTTGTGTTGATGTTCCCTAAGGAAATAGTAGGGAAGATATGGGAAAGGGAGGGGAATTAAAATTTACTGATCGGCAGTACAACAGATGAATCTATTGTAACACTTTATGCCGGTTTTCTGCGAGAGAGTGGTATTTCCCTAGTCATGCCAACTGGACAGAAGTCCGAACGAAGTCTAACACATGGAAACTTAATTAATATAATATATATGTTTTGTAATATAATATTTCTATGATTGGTATTACGTATGCACTCATCTCAATATACACGAAGCCGAAGTTACTGTGAAATGCCAACAGAATAAAAAAAGATCGCAGTATTTGCATATTCTTAATTTAACAGTAAGTTAATAAAATTAGAGACGCAATGAAAAAAGCAATTAAGTTTGAAGCAGGTCACGAAAGGATTTATTTGTCGTTAAGGATTTAACGTTTTAAGTTTATTAAAAGAATTTAGGATCGCAGTGTTAGCCGAGTGATTCAAGTGAACGACGTAAGGCTGAACTGTGAGGTGTTGCGTTCTATTCCGACTATGCATTTTATTCTATGGACGCAATTAATATTTTCTCTTTGTCTTAGACCTTAAATGCCTTTGAATCTTATAAATTTAAATTAACTATCTAGATTGAAATTAGCATATCTTTCCGGTTTTACTTAATTGAATGTATGTTGTGTTTTGTTTTTGTATTTTTTTTTGTATTCTTCGCACCCATTGCACCAGTCTAATTGTATTTTAAGTATTCTTTTATTGTGTGAGTTGTCTGGAAGAGATCGCTATGTACTAGCATCTATTAACGTCATTTTCTTCTACTGTTAGGTGCAATAAAGTGTAAATAAATTAAGTGTAAACAGTTCTATAACACACCAATATATTTTTTCAATATCTTATTAAAATACTTGAGAAGTATTCGAATTTTTGCTCGAGACTCAAAGGGTTCACTTTTGTAATATCAAGTTAATAAAATACCAAAGAAATTGTATATTATATTTGATAACCAGGATAATATATTTTTTATCGTTCTATAAAATGTTAAGATTAATCACATTTATTTATTTATAATTTATGTTATACTCAAATGTTGTTTAACCCAGAAAATCTGGTATTTGAGCAATACTCAAGAATATGAATATATAATCTATACATATATTAAAATTAAAAATACATTCTATTAATAACGCGAATCAATTAAATAATGAACGCTAAAGTACAAAAATGACTAGATTAACTGTTAAAAATATCATTTGACAGTTCGGTAAGCTTAACATGGCAATCGTATATTTTTAGTTAGGTACCCTATAAATCTAAATCGTACTATTTAAAATGCTCGTATCGGGTACAGACCACTTTGTACAGACGTTGATACGATAATTAGCGTTGTAAATTGAAAATTCTAAATATTGTCTATGTGAAGTAAAGAGATGAACCAATATCTATCTGCTTCTATGTGTATCAATGTAAAGGATAAAATTGTGACTACAAAAATGAATGGGAGGTCAGCTCGTTTCTGCATTTACTCATTTTCAGAAACGTACCTACGTATTTTGTGAGCGGCGCTTCTTTTAATTAAATTCAAATAAAGTATTGAAATCAAAAATCTAAAAAATGATGATTTATAGAGCATCGTTAGCGTAGTGGCTAAGGCGTGCGTTGTATTCCAGATATATACACTAATTATTACTGGCAGCATTGTTTATTTAATAAAAAAGTGAAGCCAACCAAGAACATAATAACCAAACATCTTTGGCCTCGGTATGCAAACGGTAAAGTACACAATACTAACCACTGATATGATCTGAGGAGAGAGATTATTGTCCTTTAAAATCCAAAATAAGGTAAATTCCAGCTTAAGTTTAACAATAAAAACTTTTTACTTTATTAATTAAATTATTTGACAATTAAATTATACTTTTAGAGCAAATTAAATATTATATAAAGTATACAGGTATAAGTCGAAAGCAACTGAAATTTATATAATTTCAAACTATTTATAGCAATAAAAATTCAGTAAGCGTAGAGTATCTTCGAGTTATACGGGTTATGTCAAATTCATGAACTGTTCTACTGTAGACTTACTTTGAGAATGTCAAACAGATATTATGTAACTTTTAAAATTTCACAATATATTTTTAATGAAATCTATTTTAAAGAGTCGTTAATTACAATTCATTTGATTAAGAGCACCTTATAAAAATATAGGAAACCTAAAAAAAGATACTTTATAAAACATATACTTATAACAGTTTGTCTGAAGTTTGAATGTCTGATTCCACTGTGGTGTTCTAATACAAATTCAAAATTAGAACAATTATTCTACAAGGCTTCTCTGCAGACACAACGTAAACAAACTCGTAAGGTAATTAAATTTTGAGTCATTCGAAATCAGAACAACCGTATTGAAAGACGAGGCAGAACAAACGATTTACAAAGCCTATGTAAATAGAGCTCGGTGGAGCATGTTACTGAAATATCAGATTAAGGCTAGTTTATCCTCACAACGAAGGTTTATCCTGCTCTTTAGAAACCTCTCTAGTGGAAAATTGCACGTCTGTGTCAGTTTTGTAATATAATATTACCTAAATAATACAAATATAAGTTGTAAACTTGGTGACGCTTGTAGGAAAACTGAATTTTCGTGAGATCAGCGCCTTTAGGTAGGACTTATTTTAAATGCGGGAGAAGCGATACAGAATTGCAGTCAAGTGCAATGCATTCGATATTAGATTTTATTTTCCAAAATAGATAAAATGTACAAGAACTATGCGCGTTGCATTTCAAATATGTATTGTGAAGTCGAATCCAAATAAATATTAAAGTTTAGTCTCTTTAGGAATTCATGCTATACTTTTTGTACTATTACGGAATCTGTTTATTAATGTTGTCTTAGCAACCAAATTATTTATTGAATAGATAGTTATTAATATTTTATAACTTTATTTTTTATATATAAATTTGTATATACATGTAAATCATATAACAAAAACAAATCCATACTTTAGAATTCAATTCTGTCAGCCGAAGATCTCAAATTCCGTTTGTTTTAAGTTCGTATAGCACTACTTCACAACATTTTTCTTGGGCTTAAAACTAAAGATGTAAAACTTTAAGATGGTACGTGGTTGTAGTTGCATATTTAGTCTAACAGCGACATAAAATAATGATTGTGTTTATTAACAGTTAATTTACTTATCCATTTCGAAATATAAGAATTTGTTATTAATAAAATTTAAATCCAACAGTTTTCAACATCATGTACAAACACTGTAATTTTGAACACTTTATAGGTGAACCTATAAAGCCGCTTCAAAATTTCCTCAATAGCTCTCTGAATAGTTCAAAAATGTGCTCAAGTACTTTACTTACTGCGGGACGAAATTATTATTTTTACTCTCGTGTGAAGAGTGCCTCCAAAGTGTCATGAACGCAGAAGGACGAACGCACACGTATTTTAACATTCACAATATTACCCCAAATATGACACCTGTAACTATTTGAATGTTTTATGTTGAGTCGTTTATTGCCCCGATGAGATCACTTTGAGAGGATAAGCCTCACTTGAACCTTCATACTCATTCAGTCAATATTAATTCACTTTCTTATCGTACAAAAGTTACCTACAAGTAAGAAGTTTTTTATTTAAATTTTTGCTTTTTTTATTAATTTAACGACAAACAGTTGATACTCATACTAACTTCCAGACAAACTCAAAAGTCAGTTAACCAACCAATAGATAGACTATCATGTAATAAAAGATATTTTTTTTAAATAGCTGCAGTCTATTATTTGCTACAATGTATAAAATATTACTTTCGTACAGTCTATCTAGTGGCTTAAGTACGTTTCTTAACCCGGATTCACGAGCGTGGCATAATGCATAATAATAAAATACTCGCTGGTATTAACTATTTATTACAAGTGAAATTTTAGTAACACATAAACTTACAGACAACGGTCTTCAGCGTTACTAAGTACCTAATATACGTTAAAGTATCAAACCTCTCCAGCTCACAATTATGTGAAAAATGGGAGGGTATTCTGTAATGACTAAAAAGTTATAATACTTGTTTCAAAAAACAGTAGTCTTGTCAACATGATAAAATAAATGTGTGTAAATATTCCTTGTTAAGTATGATATAAATGATTTATTATGATAACGAAATTAGATGTGATTAAGTGACTCGGTTGATAATTTAGGCGACCCTTTGACGGATTGTTTTGTCAACTTTGCATTCTTAACCTTCAGGCACTCAAAATGAATTTTCCGTTTTGTATATTAAGTTCATTGTTTTCACATGTCATGTGATGTTTAGGAGCGTTACGTAAAATAAATATATAAAATATACCAATAACCCATGTGTAATGGGGGTTCTAATTACGATAAAAAAAACTACATTTATCTGCAAAAGAAATGCGAATAAAGTTTTAAAAGCAGACAGTAGAAATAAGCTATACAGAAGCTATATTGGGTAAATGGAAAAGTAACGGGTCACTAAGTCTGTGATTTTTTTTCGTATTTCATGACGTGATAAATGGTTAGGAGAACAGTTGAGTTCATTCAAAAGAAAACGAATCGCAAGTGAATGACAGTGGAGCGGAAAATTGCTTTATCTTCATCTAGTTACTTGATTAAAACTGTAACTTAAATTTATTTATTAAAATCTTGAAATTCGATAAAAAAGATATTAGGTACTTTTCTAACAATATTGTTTTTTTATTTTTTTGGTGACATCTATTTTAAATTATTGACACCAACACCAACCACATTTCACCCTTATAAAAATAAAATATATGAAATGTATGATTTATTTATTTTTTTGTTATAGCAACATCTATTGCCATTTTCTTAAAGTAACTTTTAAAAAGTAGTTTTGCGCCATCTAGCGCCCATTAATTTAATTTCTTAAAATTTAAATTAAACATGACTTCTGCTCGATTACATTCTTAGTAAGGACCATAACGCATAACAGATGTCGCTCATACAAGTTTAATCAAACAAGAAAGGTTGTTTGTCAGTTAAAGTAAACGAATATTAAGTATATTATTTATTTTGATTAAGGTATCTATGGGTAGCGACATCACCTTTCTAGTATGCGTTTGCCCGCATTTTAATTAAAAATAATGATAAATTGTTTTAAATTTAAGTATTATTTCAGAAAGCCTTCAGATCTACTATATACTTTCACATATACACATGATATTGCATCTTTTATATAATTTATCCTTTAACAAAACCGTCTAATTCCGAAAGGTAATTAATTTAAAAAAAAATACTTATCTTTTGGTCGTCGAAAGTTGACTAAACTGAAACTCAAAATATCTTTATTCAAGTAGGTCTTTATTTAGTCACTTTTGATCGTTACATTACCACCGGTTCGAAAGGCTTCTACCAAGATAATACACAACACCCATTACAACAAGTATTGCGATTCCCGGGTAGCTACTTACATCTATGCTAATATATATTAAAAACTACTTTCATTTAAAAAATCTAATGAGCCCTGTGGAGATTAAAAAAAATCCAAACGATGTTCAAAAAGATGAACAAACAGAATCTTCTCCGTCATCCTGCTCGACATATTTGTCGTTTGCGCAGCATCCTATTTTTTATATTAGTGATTAAGGCTTCAAGGATGACATACGTTGGAATATACACAAAAAAAGACTGCCTGACGATACGAGTTATTTGTATTGAAATTATGTTGGCTTACTTTACCATAGTTCTCGTATAATTGGATCGTATCGGGAAACATAAATCAATATTTTATTTTAATGAGATGAACGTTCATTAAGATTTACCATGAAATCGATCCGATTTAATCATTCAAATTTATTTCAGCCTTGTTCAATTTGTCAATGTGATTTTTAATAACTCGCGTTATAATTGCTTGTCAATGTGCCTTTTTAATTGTTTAGAAAACATTCGAATGTTACCTATATTTCCAACGAAGACATAAGTATTATTGTATCGTATCTCCCAAAGTTTCTCTGAGTTCATATGCTAAATTAAATATTCATTGGCCAGAGCTACGAAGACTGATTATCTATAAAGGAACGGATATATTTCTACTTGGAAATTTTAACGATGTTAACCTTTTATAACTGTTTATGAAACTGATACTATCCTAACCACGACACGAGTCACAATCTAAAACCTAAATATTCATGCCGCCTCAGAAAGGGCCGGATGCTGATGCGTCCTCATTAACCAGAGCATCAAGTTACTTTCATGTAGCTTAGTATTACTACTTGAAGGATGAATGTTAGGTCACTTTTCCAATATGTATTTCGTCTATAATGTTAAAATGATAAATATTTATAAAAGAAATAGATAAAATATGATTATAAATTATCACCATTAGCTAGGATTTACTCTTTACTTAAATGCCTTCTATACGGAGACTCTTTGAGAAATATTCCTTTCAACCGCAGAAATGCAAAATGCTCGCCAGTGAATGTATACACTATATCAAAGGTTAAAAAGAAATTAAAAATTAAACCATTGCTGTGATTTTAATTTACGAGATATCATTCCTAATTAATTTTGTTAATATTCATTTTAAATTACAATTTCATATATAACGTATCATAATAGAAAAGAGCATTCGATAAGGAATTACATCGTATGAACAACCGTATATCTAATAATCTACCCAATAGTAAAATCTAGTACAGCCAGGAATTACCCTTGCAAATATTATAATGGCCGCGTCAAATCTGAAGCTTCAACTCCCGATTGAACACAGAACACGACCCAAAAAAATCGATTCCTTTGGCGGTGAAACCTACACCCAAACCACTCATTTTGAATGACAAAATTGGATCTCGTTATACTTTAATATAAATTATTGCACCGTTATTATGAAGTACCTTATAAGAAAAAAAATATTTTACACAATTATCTTATCTTTATTTTGGTGTATCAATTTTACTTACTTATTTAGTATACCTTGGTAACTAATATCATGTTTCTAGGTTATCTATAAGTGGGTTAGGTTGTGAGTCAGTCTGTAATAAAAGTGCCGTCTTCAAATATTTATAAATTATGCAAACTATTTACAATTTTTATGTATGTAGATTAATTTAGATGTGAAGTTAAGTAGTTAAAACACATACACGTACATTCTTATTCGACCCAAGAAGTCTATATTTGTCTTCGTGTGTAGAATTTGGTATTTGGCTTTATTTGGTCTTAAACATGAGGGCTGATTGTGTTTAAATACATGCCCCAGTACATGTCAAAGCAATTCGAAGGTCGTGCTCCTGAAGAGATCTTAGTAGTTTACCTAGCTTTCTTCTTAAGTCCGCTTACAAAAGAGGACCACTGTAACAATGTAATATATCCTGTGATACGGGGGATTGATTCGGAAGAAACCATTCGGAAGACATTTGTCTTCCTTGGTTTTATATAATATTTTATGTTTGGAGCAACCGAAATAACGGGAATAGATTATCAGGTTTAAATCGGATCATCTTGAACTCGATCTGATGACCTACGAAAATTGATCAGATTGCATTCCCGCAAGGGAACGTCTCGTACACGCCCACCGAAATTATACACTACCTACAACCTCACGGATTGTAAAAACGACTGTAATTCATTTTTTATTTATATCCAATTTTTATAACATTTCTAAAGACTGCAATATACCGTCATGACATTTACGCCTTTAAAAACATTACGCCTTTAAAATCAAATCAAGATAATAAGTCGTTAATAATTATAGATTAGAAACGGTCAGTTTACTAATAGCAATTGTACAAAACGCGTAGTATAAGTAATCTATCAAAGGTTCTAATTAATTAAACACATTGAATTGTTAATAATTTTAAGTGGAATTGTAGTAACTGTAACTCTACCCACTGTACAGCGCGGATTATCCGCCAGCGTTCAGTAAGCTAGACGTTTTGAGTTACACCCTGAAGCCATATCGAAGTAGCACTTGAACTGAGGGCAATATTGACTCAAGTGCGAGGTTTCTGTCTGCCGTCTATTTGAAGTAAAGCCTTTGATGTGAATGCGACCCTCACATTGACATACCTCGCATCAGAGAACTTTTGTTTTGAAGTTTCTTTTCATAAATTTAAAGGTAGCTCCGATGGATGTGTCTAAATACATATATTAAGTTCAACGTCCTTTGCCCATTACAGATCTTCGATTACGTCTGTACAGAGTTAGGTGACTAAGGATAAGAGTCTTAATGGTGAACTTCTATGATTCTTCTTAATTTTAAACTAAACATGAACGTAAAGCATGATAAGAAAGTTAATGCTTAAAATAAATAAAAATACATTTATTACATAAACAATAAGACTGCTTGTCTGGGAGTTTTCACTGAGTTTTCGGATATTACATAAAAAATTAAGATAGCTATGCCAATTATCACGTCTGATGTCGGCACTCTTACATCACACATTGCTCTAAATGGTAAGTCTAAAAGATACACAGTTTATCTATACTACAGTTTTCCATTATCTTTTCTATTCGTTTAATTAGAATTGAGCCGACAATTTGTTTAAATTAAGAAGTACTAAATGAATTAGATTTGTCCATATTTATAGTGACATATTTGGTCTTATTAAATGAATTTAAAAAAAATTGTTTTAAAAATGTACCGTTAAAAACTATACATTCTTTCCCAATTTAATGATTTAAAAGACGCGATAATCAGCCCATATTGTATAAACGCCTAAGGCTGTCGTCAGAGCTTCAAATTCTCACAGTAGTTGCTTAAGACAATTGGCCTGGGTCAGACACCCTTTAAGCCCACATAAGCATTACATAACGGTTATACAGGCATTACATCACTTTCTCTTACCTATCGGCTAGTTTATGTAGGTCGCAGACACATTGTTTATGTATTCTGATAGTAGATGTTTCACAAAGGTCGTCTATAAATCATTTCTAGACTATGCAATGCTATAACTTCATTGCCAATCGCGATAAGGTTTTGTAATCTGTGTTATGATAATGTTCCAAACATAGCAACGCCAGATCCGGCGGTTAACTGACGTAGTATAGAACCATTGGAACAGCTGAAACAATGTAAATACAACATTACTAGATATAAGTTGTGAAAATGCAACATACCAATTATATTATGACTACAAATATATTATAGAAGCCTGTCCTATATCTTTTGGATTACCATTGCTTGTCTCATGGATATACAATTACGAGTGTCAAAGCGAACGCACTTTTGGATAAAAGAAGGTTACTACGTAGGTTAATGTAATGATTTAATTTAGGAAACATATTAAAACTACTGAGATTCAAATGGAACACAATATGCTACTACATTTACAAATGATATATTATACTTTTATTTCCCACGGAAAACGCCTACATTATTATTTAGTATGTTCTGACTAAAAGGTACTCTTAATTCATTCACGATCATCATTACAATATTTTAACGAGTCGTAATTCGAATAAAAACTCTCAATGATGAAAGTTGCAACTCAATTGTTTGCCACTTTTCATTGTTTAATTTTTCAAGTCTTTTAATGAATAAGGTATCGTATTTTTTTTAAAATTGGGTCGATTGCGACAAACATGTTGATTGCACGGACCCTTCAACCTTACTATTTTAGCTGGGTTATATATTCATGAAACTTAGAAAGATACTTACTAAAGTGTATCTTTGTTATTATTAAGAATAAATAGTTAATGCTTTATTAACTAGTAATTATATAGAAAGAAAGTAGATGTTAGACAACATTTTGAATGTTATTAAGCTGGTGTACACCAAATTTAAATGTAAAATCGCTTTACCTATAATAATAACCTGTACAAGAATTTAAAACATTGCTGTAGAAAATCTTAATGTTAGTATTAATTTATAGCAAGCAAGATGTTAAAGCATCCGCGTTTTTGTTCATCTTCCATTCATGGAAGTGTCTATTGTCTTCAAAGACGAGTAGAGGTTAACGAGTGCACATTTAACTCCTTGAGAACCTCCTTAGGCTTTTAGGAATGAAATAGATGTTTAATACACCCTGTGTACATATTACCTACAACTTTTGTATAACATCTATCTGCAGCTACAATAATACGATGACGTCGATCCTAAATCGTATCATTTTATCATAATATATAAGTCCTAACTTGGCCAATGGGTCTTCGGGGCAGGTCAAATACGGTGCAGGATGTCAGGTTCCAGAAGAAAAACATGAGAATAGTATAGATTATTTAAAAACAATTCAACATACATCATATATACCACTGTATATATGTTGTATGTTTTTCTTGATTCACTTATCCTATTACCTATTACCTATAGCGTGCAAAACTCAGAACTTCGTCACTCAAATATTCTTAAAAGTACTGCCGATGTTTGAACTTTCTTAAACGTTATCAAAACTAAATTAATGAATTACTAATATTGAATATTTCCAACGTTATGTATGTACAAAAATAACGAGGAAACATCGTTTAAGCAGTGATGCAAAACCAACACCATCAGTCATTTGGACGCAAATGGCACGTCCATTAGAAATTTCCTTTTCACTGCTCTGAAATCGTTCACCGGATTCAGTTTCAGATTTAATTTTATAACACTTATTTAATAAAAATGATGAATATTTAGATGTAAAGAATTATTTAATATTATGATTATGCGTTAAGAAGTTTTCATGTTATTAATTACATGTTTATGTTTAGAAAAACTGCTGAATTAGTTTTTTTTATATTATGGTATGTTTGAAATTAAATTTTTACATTAGTTAAATTTTAGTATAAATTCTTGAAATAATGCGTCGCCGCATTGTCCGTGCCTTTTTAATAAAGTAAGTTACGTAGGTAGATGGTTTTAAAACGTAATTAAATAAAACTTCTCTAACTTTTCCTATATTATATCCGCTAAAGTATTAAATGTATTAAGTTAACGGCGTAATTAAATGTCTGAAAAGACGAGTCAATTATGACAGGATCCCGATAGCATTAATATAGCCAGAACGTAGCGCGAATACCCACGTCAGCGACGTTTTAAATAAAACCAATAGCTTTTTATTACTTAATGGATTTCCAATACTTAACATAAGAGATTGGTATTTGGCAAATGTAGCAAGGGAATATTTATTAAAATCACATTTGATATATATAAAAAATGCAAACTATAAGAAATTCAGTTTGGTGGAATAAGATATGAATCGTTTCAGCCGACTTTAAAAGCCAAAATGATATGTCCACTGTTTTTTTTAAATATATGACTTAAAATATTCTCATTTGTTTCGGTGTATAAATTTCAAATACGATTTAATATAGCTTTGCTTTTATTTAAAAACGGTGTCACGAATTCTAACTTTTAAAGCAACTTTAAGACAATAAAACGGCTCTTTAGTTAGGCAAAAGATTCATAACAAGTGACGTATGCAACGTGCCAAGCATATGCGAACAATAACGTCACAATATAAAAAAAAACAATACAGATTTGCGTCAATGCACATGTGCGAGTTAGAAAAGTGCACTCACCACACGCGTTGTCGCTTAAATAGTACACAAGTACGCTTTGTATAGCCCTCTTTTGTAATCCAGCGTTGAGAATTCTTAAAAATAATTGGGCATAGTGTAGACGTTTTCTATTCAAAATTGTCTTAATGGTCTAGCGATATGGAATAATTGCTTGATTTTCGTATAACCTCATACAAATGTCCAATTCTATTTAAAAAATCGTGAAAGTGTTAAGTAAATTGTTATCCCGTTAATCGAAAAAAGATATTCGAATTTCGATTATCTAACCTATTTCACTCAATGCAATTTTTGCAAAACTATCCACCATTACTTATTTCACTCGTGCTATACGTGTTTCGGATTCAAAGTTGCCTAAATAAAAAAATCAATTCACAGTAAGTAATATGTGTTGCAATGTCCAAATTATTGAATACGCCTCCAGTATCTCTATACCTTCGGATTTAAAGTTTGTAAACGCGGATATTATCACACGATTGACCGGCGAACGGGAATGAAGACTGGAGAGTTCCGACTAAACCCGTCACCCGAGGCCCGAGTCGAGACCCGCGAGCAGCGTTCGGCGATGGTCGGCCGTCGACGTCGAGCTCAGTCGAAAAGGAACGATTGACGCGAGCTTACTTCACAATCTTGTACACCGCGCACGTGAATAAAGTTAATAGTTATTCAATATTTTCTTCGTCAAGGGTTATATTGTGACAGAAAGTGGAGTGATTATCAGTTAAAAAGGATTTTACGAATGACACGCTACTTGATTACTTCAATCAATTGCATTCGAACAGTGAAATTATACAAGGATCTATCGTGTGAGTTTGAAGAGAATATGCCGGTTCACTAATTGCTGTTAGTGGAGGTATGTCAAGTTTATTTCTGTTTGCTTTTTCTATATTTACAAATGCATGACATGTCAGGAATTATCTGTGTATTTCAAAGGATTTCTTGATTATTAGTGCCCTAGGTCGAAAGTAAGGTCGTAGTCATAATGTCTAAAAACTTTAAAATCAATTTACTTTTGATATCCACTAACACAATAAAATCAAGCCTAAATCCGTCACACAAGCAGTTACCAGCCAGTCAGTTGTGTTTATTTTTTGTCGTCAATAACGACAATAGTGAAACGATTTAATTAGAATGTATTAAATAGATGTTAGATCCAGAAAGATCCAGAGGGATTATAATTCGAAGATATTAGTCATAACTTCTAAAGGTCCACAAAAAACAACCCCACAATGTTGTCTATGAAATAAAACATGTGGGTTTAGGTGTTTTACCTTGTATTTTTTTCAATGGCCCATGGGTGACTTGTATGGTTGAATGCACTTCCAACGGTTTTTATAATTCGTTAAGTTAGTACACGCAGTCTTGTGTCGAAATAACGTTAAATTAAGTAAAGTAATCTAGTATATCTTATCAAATATGGGCAGATAATTACAAGATTTTTTAACAAATAACTTATGTAGTTAGTATGTATATTTAAGTAAATTATGTGTGGCTAATACTAGTCTACTATGTAATGTTAATGGGTAAAGTATTATATTGAGAAAATTATTGCGCCGCATTATTGTTATTTAGTGTATGTATCTTGAGAAATGATAAGAAGAGCAATGTCCTGACTGTGCAAGAATTATTTCTCACAAGTTGTGTCACATTTGACACAAGTAGTAATAGGTACTTGGAAATAAAAATTCAGCTGCAAACACTGGCTAGTCGAAGGTTCATCTACAAGTAAAAATAACACTATAATATTACTCCTATTGGATCGAATCGACTCGCTGATGGTGTTTAAACGAGAAGCTATGAAGTATTTCTATTCATAAACAATAATACTTCAGCATGAACAAAAGCTTACGGGCGTACTTAGAAATAGACCGGTAACCTAAAATTACAGTACGGAAGTGAACCACGTTCAAAACGGCTACTCAGGTATATACTATATGCTTTGATGAAAATAATTTGGAAATCAAATAGGACTGTCAAGTGACTTCATGGCTATTGGTTTGATAAGCCACGTAAAAGCAATGCATGACAATGCGTTATTGTTCACTTACTAGTAGATCCGCTCTATTTATTACCAAGTCTATAAAATTATATCCATCACAGTAACAGTACTATCAGATTAACAATTTTTATATAATCTTGTGGATATAATCAATAATTTTTGTGCAGTACTTAGAAAGTACTAACAACGTGACTAGCTAAATTTGCGTAAAACGTACGTCGGTAGACTTCCGCGTTCCCGCTTGTTTCCTTAAATCCATACATTGAAATTAGAAATGATATGTAATTCTATAGTAGGTATATAAATAGTATTTTCACTAATCTCAAAGTAGAAAATAGCTTCAATTGAATATTCAAACTAGAAATAGAGACAATCACAATCAATTCGTTTCCGTCGTTCGCGGTTTCGTTCCATGTTTAAATTATTCACAACTTGCATTATATGAATTGCAGGTGGAGTGGATTGTGAGGGCTAATGTGTGCTTACGATCGTTTCCATAGTGATGTGTTTGAACAACAGAGAAGCGCACCTGCCTCTACGTTTAGGGGATGATTCCCATATACTGATGTAGGTTTCAAAAGGTGTGAAAGAATATTCTATGTTTTCATACACTATAAGGCTTACATTTGCGCGAAATAAATTAAGCGTGTTAAAAGTAGTTGGACCATACGGTATCATTTGACAACCGTTGTAATCATATCAAAGGTAAACGATGCAATTATAAATATTGGTGTGTATATATTTATTAAATTCATTATACCCGACAAATAAAGTAGATATAGGTTTTTATTATTATTATATCATCTACTTGATGCCAAATCGTTTTTAATATTGTATGAATGGCACCTACTGGATTGCAGTTTGTTGGCTTAATGGGAGAGAATGCTGTATTTATTTTTATAGCTCGAGTTCAAAAATAATTAAAAGAGATCCTTGGCGAGGGTACTTTAAAAACGAGGTTAAGTGTGTATTCATGGAAACTGTAGCTTATTTTTCTATCTATTTGATGGAGGCATTTCTCGACGCTTCGTTCGCAATCATATCTCACGGGAATACATTCAGGATAACAATTTTTGCGTTTTTTTATGAGTTATAAAGGTAAGGATTTTGCTTGAGTACACTATTCCCATGTATGCATTAAAAAAGTCTTAATAAGAACACTAATTGCAAAATTGGGAAATAATTCTTGGGTGTCCATAAACTGGGAAATTATTAAGGTGTCCCAAATGTTTAGGTTTAATTAACGCGAACAAAACCAAAATATACAGTAGGTATATAAGCGTTTTTAAAACTATAACTATGCGAATTACATTTTATTTAACCTTTTTTTTAGCTATATGTGCCTTCCAATGTCAAGCTAGAATCATTCAAACCGTGGCTCTGGATAAAGCCATGCATGCGCCCTGCACACTATATCATCTATGGTTGCCAATTAATGAGTTTCATTAATGTTTTATCTATAAATCGACATGACTAAGAAGTTATTCGGACAAACTCATTAAACCCAAATAGATCGTTATTCAGTGAATTATATTCGATTTGGTAAAACAAGATATCTAACACGACACACCTGCTATGCTTAATATTTAAATGTTCTCTTTCCATGGAACTAACCAAAAGGACAAAGTCATATAACTAATGATTCGATTATTTTTTAAATAACTATTGGCATTACTACTGATATCCACTAGACATTCGTGGAAATCATTTTTGCTATCTTAAATATCGACGCTTTAGACAGTGAATTCGTAGAATTAAATACCAGTACCATATCATCTAAATTGCGATCTTTATGCCTACCTTCGGTGGTCGTTATCAAAGATACAAAAAGTGACCATAACAATAGTGTATAGAGTAGTTTTCACTGTGACGAGTGTAAAGAAAGAGCGTCAGGAGCAGTGAACTTTGTGTTTCCTTCCCCACCTGAGGTTCACATGGCCATTAGTTCCAAACGTTATAGTCTCAAGATATCATCAACGCCCTGATATCTTCATACCGACTACCTAAGTACATTCAAATTATAATTATTCCTATCAATTTTAACTACGTTGCATTCAAAAACAAAGTGTATAAAAACAAAAATACAAAAGACAACAAAAGACTTGTGTGGTGTCATTAATGGACATTACGGTACCTGCGGGTAGAGGACTTTGTGAAGGTTTAAAAAAATATATGAAGTTAGTCTCTTACTTTTTGAGATATCGATTTTTTTTTAAAAAATCACACCTGTTGGCAAGACTCCAAATAAAGGATTTCTTTTCATCCACTAAAAATACACTCCGACATTATCGTCGTTGTTATTTTAAGAAGACGATGTGGACTAGTAGTGCTTATAAAATGACGACTTAAGGGAAGACAGAGTGGGAACTAAGCGTATATATATATTGTTTATTTAATACAGTGGTGACTGGTTCTTAAAGATACGGTATTCTTAACCTGCTCAATCAACTAGTTGAAGTGCAAATTAGTGTAAATCTCAACTAAATAAACATTAATATAACACGTAATCAAAACTTCCTACTCTTTGAAAGTTAAGCATGTCCTCAGTCAGATGAGAACTAGTGTTAATTGTTATCAAATTCATTGTTATACGTATTACATCAACTAGGCTAATTGGCCTATAACTAATTTAAAAAAAATCAAATTAGACATTTGAATAAGACATGCTTACTTAATAAGCTTACTTACAATAATAACCAAGTTTTGTGGCCATTAATTTAAAAGATTTTGGTTGAAATATTGTTCTCATAATATTTTTATTTATTTATATGTCATTGTTTATATCGGGACGAGGTTAAAAATATGTCGAAAAGAAAAACTTTTCAAATTCGGTGAAAATTGAAGTTTCATGTAATGCTATCGACTGTGCCAAAGAAAATATTTTGAAGATATACATTCATACATACTTACACTCCTTAAAACTGTTGAGCGTCAAGAGCCATTGAAACTCGACGACCACAACCACAGAAATTCCTTTTACACAGCTTTCCACTAATTACTTGTAAGTCACGAAGCTCTTCGTCGTATAAATTGCCTCTATTTTTAATAACGATAACGACGGTTTAATAACCTTAACTGATGTTACCTGGTGCAACTTTAGTTCATGTGTTCATAAATTTTGGTTACTCGATTACGTACGTGAACTTTCTTGTCTCAGCCATATTTGTAGGCTGTAATCTGTATGTATTTCATTAAAGTATATAACGTTTACCTTGCGTCTAACCGACTGCGTGTAAAACGTGTGCATTTTTTTTTGTGACGGCTTTTATCATAGGAAATTTGAATTTTGTTATTTTTGTGACGTC
Source organism: Leptophobia aripa (assembly GCA_951799465.1). NCBI lineage: Eukaryota > Metazoa > Arthropoda > Insecta > Lepidoptera > Pieridae > Leptophobia > Leptophobia aripa. Next base: position 5,477,208 of record OX637260.1, read on the forward strand.
ATCTAAATTAAGTAATTTCCATTCAACAATTATAGTATGATTAGTAATTAATTAAAACTCTTTACTTTTATGTGATTAATCAGTCAGACAAATATTTAACTACTTACATATAACTTCAACGAATATCAATTTACTGGAATTGTCGCTAAGTTTGTTGCGTCTTAGTAAAAATTTCAAAGAATTACTTACAATTGTTTTGCGACGGTACTATAAAACATTGAGGTCACTGTTATTGTTAACTTAAATCGGAATGATTGCAGTGGAATTGATAAATTGATGTCAATGCAATTTATATGCAGACGTACCATAAACGCAAGTTTACAATAAACATTTTTCATTCCAAATATAAAAAGTATTGTAATATAATTGGCCACGCACGCACCGTATACGGTTTGATAGTACAGCCTTGAAGGGTCAAGGACCTTCTTCGGTGTCTTGGGTAAATCTTAACAACTTCATTGCGTTAAGCTTGAGCTAATGCTGACTCACTGCAGATCGGACTAATGTCCGCTCTATAGCTGTCTCATATAAAAATATTACAGTACTAAAATATAAGCGTGAATCAATACTCAGTTATTTTAACGAAAGTTTTATTTTATCATCTGTAGATGTTTAATTATATAAACTGGCACCTTAACTAGTATTGCCGTTCAAACTTAAAGTTGTATTAAACCTATTCTTTTGAACACTTTTGCTGACTTTGATCCGTACCTATTTTTGTCAATGATTTTAGGAAGTAACCCATTTCTCTTAGCAGACTTGGCATAGAAGAGGTGTCAAAACAATTGAATAACATGACAGGCAAAATAGAGCACTATGTTCTATTTTTAAGAATAACATCTTAATCTGTTAAAGTCGTTTGAATGTCTTCTATGTCTATGTGAGTAATCACTTTTTCTTTATTAGAAATGAAGGCTCAGTAGAATACTAGAATACACAATTATCTGCATTAAAACACTAGACATTCCGTACGTGACATGGCTTAAGTCCCGTAGATCGCCTCTGTCTCAATTATTTAACTTTGATAGGATTGCAATGAATCTTTAATATGTGGCAATTAAAATAATATTAAATACTCGTATTAAAATGAGCTTCACGACCTAACTAGTATTAATCGCTCAATAAAAATTACTCAGTATTGATCAATTTCTTAAACCAAATTGAAAATAGCATAGAAGATTCTTCTGGCTGAGATGGCAGCATTCAAAGCTTATTGAGAGGTTTAAATCGTGGAGAGCTTACATCGTGGATAGATAAAACTGGTTAGCCGATACAAGATTACATCGGTAATCTCAGATACCAATAGTTATGAAACGGAGTTTTCTATGAAATGTTGCTTACCTTCTGCGTCTATGTTGCCAATATTGTTACGATTTGCTTACTGAATTCCAAGTGAGAATTAATTGTTTAAAATATTCAAATTACACCGTTTGTATAGGAGAACTGTTAAATATATTTATAACACTAATAAAAGAAAAGGTAATAAAAACCGAATACTTAAATTATAAGTATGATTTGTTCGTAAAAATTTCAACAACAAAACCTTTTTATGTACACAAAATTACCTCAACCATTGTTGAAAAGTAAAATAGAATTTATTTGTTTTTTTAACTTTGAAACTCGAATATTGTATAACTTGGTATCTACCAGCAAATAAACAAAAGTTAAAATAAAACCAAAGGTACCAAATCATGCTGCTTTTATACACCAATGTAAAAAGTTGAAAACAATTACAATGTCACAAGTTATAATCAGGTTTTTGTGGTGTCACTTTGACCTTTTGACCACTTGGTTGATTGACTGAAGGTAAGCAGAGGCTACTGATAGAGGAAATCATTTAACTATCAATATCACATAAGGAAATCGATAATATATTTGTAGGATAAAGTTAAGTCAAGTTTATAAAATATTTATAGGATTTTAAATGTAATAATTCAGAAATAATAACATGTTTAATAATTACAATATTTTAGACAAATCTTTACTGATTGCGAAAGGTCACCAATATTTTTGGTCTTGTAAGTATTGTTCGGCGAATTGACATAGCCTCATCTCTCGTCACATGTTACCCATGGGGTGAGTAGATATTTTGCATCCATCATAACTCCTACTTTGTGATTTTAATTTACGGTTCATACGTCGTGTTTAAAGAAGCTAAGACCTTCAAAAATAGGTCAACCCAGCACATTTTACGTGCGGATACATAATAGTATTTCATTACAGCATTCATTATAAATAAGAATCTAAAATGGACACCTGCAGGTGTATTGTACAAATTACATCACGTTTCGTATGAATCGAGGTTCTTCTAGATAATAAAAATATGTATATATAATTTAGTCATTAAAACATTAAACATAAAAACAATCACAATCCTCAAACGTAATTTTGGTTTGCCCCAAGGATACCTAGCTCGTAACTAGTTTTAGTTCATCGTTAATAATGCTATTTAAAATTCGAGCCAGGCTTAAACATGTACTTTCAGATCGTACACAGAATTAAGATACAATATTCATTTGTTTCAATATTACAAATTATTCATTTTATTCAAGAGACGACCAATTTCATGGGACTTAATTCTTTTGTTTAACATATTAGCAATACTGTTTCGCTTCGGACTTAAATCGGGTGCCTCAGGGTGCGTATACAAATATTTGAGTAACCCCTGGACTTTTCTATATAAATAATTAACAAGTGATACGGCTAGCTTAGAGTATGTCGCTTGCACGTTTCTATGGCTTTAAGGGAAAATGAAGTCGGCTGTTATTGAATGCAATTAGTATGTATATACAGGCTTGTTAGCTGATACTTGTAAATTACAACCCGTATTGACTGTCCTCTTGCAATATGCTATATATATATATATATATATAGAAGATACATACTGCATGCGCTTTAAATGAAGATAACTTGTAATTTACCAAATCTAGTATACTTTTTAACTTAAACTTGGAATTACTGTTTATACTCTGTTATAAATTGTTGTTATATGTTGCAAATGTATAAAGGAAATACTGTTAGTACAAAGTTGTTCCAATGATATTTATAGAATGAATAGAAGGGTAAGCGCAGTCGATGGTGGAGATAATCGGATTCCCCGTTCTGACCTGCCGGAAGTGACCCGGCACGATCGAAGCTAAACCTAATGAACCTTCATTTTCCCTTTTCATGCAATCACTATGCTTCCGGTTTTGAATTGTCGGCAAAAAGAAAACAAATCAATCATTTAAACTGTGTTATGTATATAAATAGGTAGAATTATTGAATGAATTTGGGATTCCATTTTTAACTAATAATTACTATGGAAATTGAAATCTCACTTTTATTTATAAAAACTAAATTAGAACTTTATTTATAAAGTAGTATTATATCTATTTTCCTTAAGTTGTGTTGAGGCTAAAAAGAGTTTAAATAAGACTTATCTTTTTTTAAAAAAAGAATGAAGAAATAGTTAAATTAATTAATTTATTTATAATTGGGTCAACTGCAAGTCAACCTGAATTTACACATTAATTTGCATAAATTATATCAAAGTAACATAACAGGATGTCTATAATAAGGCTCAACAATGCTCAACTGTAAAATTCAATTCGCATCGTAAGAGACAACGAACGAGATTTAATTACTTAAAACAACCTGAATTTTATTAAAAATTCAGTGGTCTATAACTTCTTGTAATTATTTTATATACATATCGATAATCAAAACATAGTAATGTTCCTATAGCTTACTTACGTGACAATTAATAAATTAATAGTAAAAAGCAATATCCACTTCCCTTATTAAGGTAATGACTATAATATTATCCATCGTTAACGTTTTAGAATATTGATACAATTAAAACAATTTTCATACATATAAATGTACGATGAACATTTCGATATTTATTTATGTCTTTAACTTATCCACATATAATCATATCAGCGATTACTTGTATGTCAAGAAAAACAATCACAATCCTCAAACGTAATTTTGGTTTGCCCCAAGGATACCTAGCTCGTAACTAGTTTTAGTTCATCGTTAATAATGCTATTTAAAATTCGAGCCAGGCTTAAACATGTACTTTCAGATCGTACACAGAATTAAGATACAATATTCATTTGTTTCAATATTACAAATTATTCATTTTATTCAAGAGACGACCAATTTCATGGGACTTAATTCTTTTGTTTAACATATTAGCAATACTGTTTCGCTTCGGACTTAAATCGGGTGCCTCAGGGTGCGTATACAAATATTTGAGTAACCCCTGGACTTTTCTATATAAATAATTAACAAGTGATACGGCTAGCTTAGAGTATGTCGCTTGCACGTTTCTATGGCTTTAAGGGAAAATGAAGTCGGCTGTTATTGAATGCAATTAGTATGTATATACAGGCTTGTTAGCTGATACTTGTAAATTACAACCCGTATTGACTGTCCTCTTGCAATATGCTATATATATATATATATATATATATATATATATATATATATATATATATATATATATATATATAGAAGATACATACTGCATGCGCTTTAAATGAAGATAACTTGTAATTTACCAAATCTAGTATACTTTTTAACTTAAACTTGGAATTACTGTTTATACTCTGTTATAAATTGTTGTTATATGTTGCAAATGTATAAAGGAAATACTGTTAGTACAAAGTTGTTCCAATGATATTTATAGAATGAATAGAAGGGTAAGCGCAGTCGATGGTGGAGATAATCGGATTCCCCGTTCTGACCTGCCGGAAGTGACCCGGCACGATCGAAGCTAAACCTAATGAACCTTCATTTTCCCTTTTCATGCAATCACTATGCTTCCGGTTTTGAATTGTCGGCAAAAAGAAAACAAATCAATCATTTAAACTGTGTTATGTATATAAATAGGTAGAATTATTGAATGAATTTGGGATTCCATTTTTAACTAATAATTACTATTGAAATTGAAATCTCACTTTTATTTATAAAAACTAAATTAGAACTTTATTTATAAAGTAGTATTATATCTATTTTCCTTAAGTTGTGTTGAGGCTAAAAAGAGTTTAAATCTTATTTATCTCTCTTATCTTTTTTTAAAAAAAGAATGAAGAAATAGTTAAATTAATTAATTTATTTATAATTGGGTCAACTGCAAGTCAACCTGAATTTACACATTAATTTGCATAAATTATATCAAAGTAACATAACAGGATGTCTATAATAAGGCTCAACAATGCTCAACTGTAAAATTCAATTCGCATCGTAAGAGACAACGAACGAGATTTAATTACTTAAAACAACCTGAATTTTATTAAAAATTCAGTGGTCTATAACTTCTTGTAATTAATTTATATACATATCGATAATCAAAACATAGTAATGTTCCTATAGCTTACTTACGTGACAATTAATAAATTAATAGTAAAAAGCAATATCCACTTCCCTTATTAAGGTAATGACTATAATATTATCCATCGTTAACGTTTTAGAATATTGATACAATTAAAACAATTTTCATACATATAAATGTACGATGAACATTTCGATATTTATTTATGTCTTTAACTTATCCACATATAATCATATCAGCGATTACTTGTATGTCAAGAAAATCATACATTAAATTCTCCTTACTCACTTAAAATACTTCGCTTGGTCGTATTCTTATATATATTGGCTTACTTCTTATTCTATGTTTTAACCCTATTTTGGCTTTGGTATTTATCTTATCATTAATATGTTATATGTGTTTTAGTGATGTATGAGTATGTGAAAATAAAAAAAAAACTTGAAGATCCGACCCAATACTATACGAGGTATTAAGGTCCAGGATTCAACTTTCCTCGGCTGCGAGAGTCCAAACTAGCCGGTCTACCAGATAGTCTACCTATTGAAAGGTTGATCTGATCACCTAGTTGTTAAGACAACATTATCAAAACGAATTCAGAAATATGATATGCAAGGCCCATTTCATCGTGCAACTGAATTATTATTTGTATACATGTATGCTGCGATTCTAAGAAGAGTACAGATTACAAAGAAAACAATCTGGTGTAGTTAGTACAATCTGCTTACTCTGTTTATCGTGTTGTACTTTCTCACGAACTGTGCCAGGTGCTTTAAGGATTGTTTATAGCTTCTCTATTGTTTGACGCTACTTGTTTACTAAACATTGAGACTTGTACGTGAATTTGGCGATACTACATTTGAACACTGGTTTAATATCGCATCCGTTCAATGAATTATATTTTACAGCGCTTATAAACACGTCTATATAATATTAACAGATTTCTAACTCAGCATGGATTTCACTTGTAGGCCTTAGTGTTTCCTTCCTATTTATAATTGCGCGCTGGTTATGTTATCAAATTAAATATTACACAATTAACCATACGAAAACGTTACAACTCTCCCACAATTTATTTCAAATTATCGCGGTATAAACGATCTAGCTTCACCTAAGCATTATAATCTCATTTTTGAATTGAATTTGTTCACGGGTGAGAAAATACCGCGTCAATCTGCATCTTGTACGAAGGGTTCACGTTTGTGTTATTCATTACTGCTGATGTTCGAAAATATTGGCAATATGTGTATACAGTCCACGCAGTAGGTGATGAAACGAATAAAATTCTACCGGCGTAGATACACGGTTGATTGTGATGTCGTCAAAACATCAGTTCAAGTCGATCCTTTATGTGAAGTAAACGTCGGCGCGTAGAGGTTTTGTCGAAAGATAATTTAATTTTTAAATTCATATTGTAATATTATTTTTGAATACAACAGTGACAGTGACCAGTGTATTTAATTGTATCTTTGGATTACAAAATTTGAGTGGAGTTACAACGAGATCAAATTTCGTGGTACCGAAAATTTGTAGTAGGTGAGTTTTCATAATTTATTTTTGTGTTATTGTTTTACTATGGCTAATTGTAATTTTCAATAACACTGTTTGCATTATAATATAAAAATAAAGTATAATAGTAAAGTAACGTAAGCTATTCTTATACTTTATAAAATTTATATCATTATGTCACAGTACCCTACTGAAATAAAATCACATTCCGAGCATATTACAAGGCATGATTCATAATTACGACCACTAAACAATGCGGCTATCCGCACATATTACGTGTGGTAATGGAAAATGGAAATCTTGTCGTGGAACTACGTAATTTATGACAACTTGCCACTTGACAGCCAAGTGTTATTTTTTGATCCCACATAAATTAATATCAGCTCGACAACGTTATTTGGTAAATCTTGAATATATTTATTTTCAACTAATGAAATTGTTCCAAGAATATTATGTATCAGCGTCCATAAAAACTATTTATTCCTTACAAGTTGGTAGTAAAATACCTAGCTGCGATAATGAATTAAAAAAAAACGAATACGTGAACAACTTTTCGATATCTATTTTTAAAATTCCCTTCCTAGAAGACATTAAGGCTATTACTAAAATGTAATAAATATTGACGTTAATGGCTTCTTAGTTCTAAGAAAATTTAAATCCAATTATGTAAGCATTAGCTACAATCAATTTCAATGCAGTGTACATTACAAATGCTGTCGTAACCATAGCAATTGTAAACAATGCAGTATTAAACTATGTATATCCAAGCCGTAGCTTCTTACCATAATATGACTGCATCGAACTTTAAGGTTTATTTTGCTTGCATGTCCGGAAAAATATGTAAAAAACATGAATCCGATTTGTGCGATGTTCTTTTTTTAATAGATTCCATACGGAATATGGCCTGCTTTTACTTACTTTTAAGTCTTTCAATTGTTAACCGAATTTGATGGGTAACTTATTTACTTTGACAAATTACATGTTGTATATTTTTTATATAAAATACAGGTTTTTTAATATTTAACAAAAAATGAATGTCAACATAAACAACCCATTAGTATGGCTTAGATAAAATAAATATTTTTAAAGAACGACCTTAAACAAAACTTCATTTTCAGTCCTTTTACGAAACTTTACTCACATTAACGCCTACGTACTAAACCTTGTAAGTAGCGAAGTTTAATTATTACTCTCTTTGGGTTGAGCTGAAGGCTGTATATACATACCATTCACAAAGGTTGTAATTAGTACAGAATATGTATAAAGATTTAACTAAAATATTTACTGAAAACATTCATTTTCATTGATAGGATTGATGTTAAAACGTTAAAAACTTTACGATTTAATAAAAACAAATTAAATGGTTTAATATCTACCTATACCTAACCGTAACAAGCCTTATTAGTTTCTATGAAACGAATAACTTTCCATAGTAATTTTTATTGATAACTGCTAAGCTGAGCAACGCACTTAAAATTATATGTAAAACTACGAAATATATGATTCCGCGTCATATAATAATAAATATTAATATATACTGTTGAGGTTACTTTGATTTTGGGCGGTTGCCTTGGTTCCGATCTATTGAATAACCGGTGCCTTGTCATCCTTGACAAATATTTCACGCTTCATTCGCACTTTGTATCGTAAATTGCTACTAAATCAGTTGATAATGTCAAAGCTGAAACGCAGCATATATGTTCTATGCACTATGTACTCTTTGATAAGTCATTATTTTCAGCGATTTTCCTCCTCTAACAGTTTTTTATTTACTAGTGTGACGTCTTTGCTTATTATTCTCGTATAATGAAACTGGTTTGCGGAATTAAATTTGAATTTTATGCAATCAAGGCTCATCTTCAGATAACAAGTTTAAATCCTGCACGCTCGTAGCTTCAGATTTAATGTTATACGTAATGGATATACATATTTATAATGATTCTCGTTTTATACCTTTGGAGAAACACCTCTTAAATATTAAGTAACTAGATGTTTAAGGAAATACTAAAAGTATAAACCCAAGCCAACTAAAAGTAGAATCCATTTTCCATGTCATGACGTCAATAAAGTTTCAAATTTTAAAGACCCAAAGACCACTTATGGTGGTAGGTAAATGTAACAGAATGACTTTTAATAAACAAATAAAATATATTTGCTATTAGTAAGAACCTTATTTTAGTAAAAAGGTCTTAATATACTTGGTGTAAGATAGATTATTTTAAAAAGCTAGATATGCAAATTATAGACAATTATGCAATTGTCTTAGTAACTACGTCTATCTAATACTAAGCACTTGGAACTTTCACCAGACTTACATTACCAGTTTCCATTTTACTGTGCGTTTCTTAACTCGATTAAGGTAATGTCAACAAAAGGTTTATAGACATTAAATTAAATTAAAATTTATTTTATTTACATAATCATAACAATTTTGTTACTGCTACTTCTCTGAAGCTAATTCTCCGCTCTTCCTATAGAATTAATATCAATATATATGACATAATACTGAAACAAAGAACAAAAATGGTTACCAAAATATATTATTTGTAATATATCTTATCTCCCCTTCTCTTATATCTTATCTTAACAGTCATCAATTGTACATGTTAAATTAACAATATAAGCTGATGTTTCTGACATAGGTCTGTTTAATCGCTTAAGAAAAAACGAAGCCAGAAATGACAGGAAACAGGTGACAATCCATAATGTCTATGAACAGGATGGCCTAAGAAGATCTCGATAAAAACTATTGGCTCATTGCGATAGTATAATTGCTACGCCATAAATGTCCACAGCCAGGTGTCTCGTAGTTGTCGAAATATTTGCTGAAAACTCGTTTCAAATGTTAGAATGCTGTATTTTATTTTAAACAAGTTCTGTATGATAATGGTAATTAAATTGTGGTAATGGATATTAAAAATATAATTATGTATGTATATTTTTGTCGTAAAACCGGTTCAATGTTGCTGTGATGTATTAGATTATTAGACAATAATAAACACTAAGAATATAATCTCGCGTCATCGTTGATTACCTCATATTTGCATGTATATAATGTAAAGTTAGCCGTAGACTACTAATAATAATAAAAATTGCATTGCGTTACGAACATAATATTATGATAAAAATATTTCAATAAAAAAGCACTCACGATGTCTTGAACTATGAAGTTAGTTCGAACTAGTTAGTTAGGTAGGAAAATCTTTGCCATGATAAATACTAAATACATATATAAGAATTGGACTGTACGGGAATGTGATAGTGATATTTTTGTCGCGTTAATATTATATTTCAACTCTTACAGGTATTTTTACATTAAATGCGACTATTACAAGACAGTATAGAATTCTATTGAAAACAGGGCTTCGTTATACATGTCTTTCACTTGTAATTATAAACACTTTGAAATCTTTTATCTTGTTAATGACCATATTTACAGAGTTTCACAATTCAAAGACAAAAGAGCCGGTGAATATTTCATCTTCTCGTTCCAAGACGCTTTTCCGGACGCTTCGTACACTTCGTAACAAAAACTTTATGAATATTCATAAAAGTATTTTATGTAAAACGTGAGTAATTTAGTATTTCTTTAAGTGTTACTCATATTTTTGATACTATTTTTCTATTAAAAGACAGATTCCTTTGCGCAACGATTTTACATAAAAAGGATTGTTGGTAATTGTTACAAATTGTAAAAAATATTGTGAGATATATTTATTATGAGATAGTCTATATTTAATTAGCGAACGGCCATTTAGTATTTTATTTGTAGGTGCGTCACTGCTATTCTTAATAATCAAGTAATTTAATGACGTATTCTGGCCTCCATGTTGTCACGATTCTAATCTGTGCAAAGCAAAAACAGCTCATCACCATAATACCTATTAAACGTCACCTTATTGCTTTTTGTTTTATATTTCGTTAATATAAAAAACACAAGAGCTTCTAGGAATACATCAAGTCGGCAAGAATGGCTTTTTGACTTTTTGTTGGGTTGTTACCGAATCACAAACTATAAATTTCAATTATATTTCGGACTGACCAGAAATCCAACAATATCATAAGTGTCGGTTATAATGTTTCGTTAGTAATATGCAAAGAATATATCCACAATATCCGCATAATGGAACATTATATTCTTGTAATTTTACCCAACATTTGCGGGGAAAGTTTAGCATATTCTATCAGCATAGCACACATCGATTCCATGCATTTAACCATGAAGGCAAGTTAACGGATTAGCTGACCTGAATTACCTCAAAGTATTGTTAACTCGAAGTGCTTTATTCCTTTTGCTAAAAGATAACATAAGATCATTATCGTAATCGAAGATTTTCATCACGTAATTTGTATAAGCTTTGCATCTATAATAACTCGAAATAGCTACACGGTCATTTTATAATGAAGAAATACCAAGTGGTTGATTTTTTTGGTAATCACTCTAAATAATATCACAAAATACAAAAAGCCAAAATAAGCGGTTAAACGAGAGATTCATGTAAATATTAAACTCATTTACCACCTGATATGATATTAAAATATTCAAAATCATTTTTATGCATTTTGGCAGTAAATAACCCGATGTACTGATGGAACCATCCAAATTTACGACACAACGTAATCGTTTGCAAAGTGTTCATACTGTTTCTGTAATAAGACAAATTCCTATTTATTTTTGAAACTTTTCCAATTAAAGAGGTCTGTCTATATCCGCTTGACGCATATTTGTATTCAAAATCGGTTTCGACATTCGATTCTGATCACCGATCACATAATTTCCACGTGATGTACACTCTAAATATAGAGGTTTCACTCACGTCAAGGGATTTTCGAACCGGTGTAGAGAGTGCAAACTTCCGACAGAATATCACATTCTATGCAAAAAAAAAATTAACCGATCGGCTATTGGGAACGGTGTGTACGGGAAATGTTTTTATAGCGAAACTAAAATATTTGAACATTTAATAAATGTATTTAAGTTTGTTTCAATAACATGGCAAACTAGATTCATTATATGTTATTTATTTAATCAGTTATTAAGTTATTGATGCAATTGTAAATTAAATATTTTATTCAATGTATAAATTCAAACGTTTATTTATATCCTAAGCATGTCTCTTTAAACTTTGTTAAACACTCGACATTAAAATTTGCTTTGAATGTTCCAAAATTCTCAGTACAGCATATCAGAAACAGCATCAAATATAAATTGGATATTATAAAATGATAAGCATTATGTTAAATTGACACAATAATACAGAAAAAACGACTTAAGTGTTTCTAAATGTGTTTTATAAGTCCATTTGCTGATTTGTTCTTGTATTTACGCAATTTGTCTCAGTACTCACGTTGCTTCCGTTCGTTACTTCCTTGTAATATCAAGGAACTATACGTAAGGCTGACTTGCATACAAACAATAGTAAAATCCAGATTTTATCCGAAGTAAATTAGTAAATCTAGTTATAATGACTACAGGACGATTGAAACCATTAAGTTATCATATGAATTATTTTTTCTGATCCTTTGTATTTGAGATATATTCTATTTATGAAATAAAATGTAGATGCATTGAACTCTTATGTAAATTTCATCTCATTTGAGGCAATGCAATAAACACATTACACGATGGGCGTCGCAAGCCAATCAAAGTTGATAACTGCAATATTATGATAACCCGAAGTCAACATAATCGCAGGCGTCGCAATATAAATACATTTACTATGTAATTACATTGTACATTCCTTGAATCTTTAACGATAGGTCGTTGAATCGGGACAAAACCGGTCGACCTTTGAAAAACATTATTTGCCCTTGAACCACCTTATCTTTAAGTCTGGGGATTTCAATTTAACGCGTACGAATCTATGTTTTCTAATACAACTTGCTTCTAAGACTTGTGTTACGTTACTGAATCAATTAGGATTAGGCTATTTTCTTTAAAATCTGATATAACTTTCACATCGCCAGCAATGTCAAATAGCGACTTAAGTCTGAAATAGTTTTTGTATGATAAAAGATATCGCAATGCGGTTGCTTTAAAATATTTAAAATTACACAATAATGTCACAGCAAGGCTAACCATCGTTACGTGATCGAATCGATGGCTCTTAACTCTTACAAAAGAAAAAAACACTCTTATTTTAGATGCCTACTTGACATCTAAGCATGCTAGGGCTATGCAGATACTTATTGAACGATAGATGTTTTATCTCAATAGAGATAATTTTGTCTTTATTGCTCAGAAACTAATTTCTGTGGCACATCAACCCGTTATGGGTATATTTTGGGAGATTAACATTTACTTCCAAGTTTTAAAGGGACGAAACACGTAAATATGGATTTAGTTAGTAGCAGAACTACTGCAAACAACAAAGCTTGACGTAGGTATTATTCGAAACTAACACAAATCTTTTAGTTTGATATTTTAGGTCATGGCGAAATCAGATATTTGAAACCCACATTGCTGTATGACGATTACCAAATGCTGACATTGTATTAAACCAAAACAACCTAAATTTATAATCCAATAATTGTTCCGCAATTTTAGTACAAAATTTACATTATTAGCCTACTTCTAACTCTCACCGCTGGACAACGTTACAGCATTAAAAACTTGCTTGTCTTGGCTTTTCAGTAGTTTCTATTGAGATGGGACGGTGATCGACGAAATGCGGTGGTTCCGAAAGGGCGAGCCGCCGCGGCTGCTCGCCGTGTCACCGGAAACCGAACCTCGAACCACGCGACCATCTATAATTGGTAAGATTATACATGTAATATAAAAAAAAATTAGAGCAACGTGCATACTAAATAATACTTTTTCGGAATTATTAGTGTAAAATTGAAATCAACAAAGGCAGTGTTTAATGAAATATATTTTAATTGCAGATTCGTCACCAGTTAGTTACTTGCAAAGAAAAAGTAGCAGCAGTTCGGTGGAAACGAATTTCTATAATCTAAACGAACAAGTGATAACAGTGGAAAAAACGCAGCACTTATGTCACAATAATGATCAAACACCGAATACTCGACGAATATCTTTACAAAACAGTCCAACTTCCATGCAAGAGAGTTGTATTTCCAGTCGAAAGAATCGTGCAGGATCTGTAGAGAAGGAATACATGATTTATCGCGAAAAACGAAATCCTTTACTAGATAAAGTGAAAAATACAAAACTGTCATGTTTTAAGTCGAACGGTACTTTTAGATATGGCGATGATGCGGCGTCCACGTCAGGAAGCGAATGTAGTGGCTTCGGCCACGTCGAGGATGTAAGTCAATGTAGATATCCAGAGCCGCACATCGAGTTTGAAAATCACAACCCATGGGTTAAAATGCAGCATTACGACGATGACGTTTTTTATCCGAAAAGTCCTGTTGAATGCAATTGGAGAGAAGGCAAATCATTCACGAATCGTGGAACTAGATGTTACAGTTCAGGCTCTGAATGTGAACGATATCATACCACACAAAAATCAGCTACTAAACTTTCTAAATCCAGTGATCAAATATTTAACGACGATTATGAATACTCAGATACGCCCGTTGCCATAAAAGCAGACCGAAAGACTGATAAGTATAAGAATAAAACTGAAAAAGACACTATTGGACCCAGCTCTTGTCTTTCCGCTAAGATTCGAGCTATGTCAGACAGATATTTGAAATCTTCAAATAGAATTTTATCTAAACTGTATAAACAAAATGGCGAAGACGACGACATGCCACACAGCATGACCGAGAACACTTCAAAATCAAATAGTAGAAGCCGCAAGAAGAAAGGTGGAGTCAAAGCAAAACTAAGAAGCTTTTCTTACGGTGCCCTACCAGGACTAGATGAATTTCAACAAAGTCAAAGTGCTGTATTTCATGATGATGTCTTCAATATATCTTGTGATGATGAAAATGTATTGTTACATGATTGTGAAGATGCCGATTCCGGAATACTAGTCAATGAATCAGCTGCATCTTCAATATTTGATAACGACAGGATACCCCCGCGATGTGAAAGTTCCGCATCGCATACTAATTCTCAAGGACCTTGTCACAGCAGAAGTGTGTCTGGCGATCAAAGCTTCGCAAAAGTTAGAGTTTCTCACAGGAAAAGTCGAGAAAGGAGTGAAGTTCCTAAACCGAGACCAAGAAATTCCCAAAGAGCTCTATCATTAGATCGTAAAGAAATACTAAGGCGAATGCCAAAGAATTGTCATATTGAGGAACCTCAATTTCTTCAACTAACGGAGAAACAGAAGATGCGTCAAAGAGATGCTAGTCAACGGGATTGTGGAATTCCGCCTATACCGCCATGTCGCAAGCCCTTAAAGAATTGGACTAAACCTCAATGTGAGTTTAAAGTGGTTAAAATAATTAGGAATTGCCCTAATGATGAACTTGGTATATTTATTGCTAAAACGAAGCTGTCAGATGAGGGACACATTGGATACCTGGTAGCACATGTCGTACCCGGTGGTTTAGCAGCAAAGTAAGTTATTTTTCCTTTATTTATTTAAATAATTTAAACTTTTTAGTAGTTTCAGTTGCTGATATTTTTTTATCATTTTCCAGGGAAGGTTCTCTGCGTATAGGCGATGAATTGCTCAATGTAAATGGAAGAAGACTACGGGATCTTACCATGTCAGAAGCCAAAGATGCTTTGCGATCAGGATCATCAGAAATCGACATAGTTATTTGCAGACAACGTGAAAAAACTCCGCTAGAAATCCCCCAACGAGAACCGCAAAAGCCTGGTGTGTTAATGCGTGAAAGTTCCGTAGACTACGAAAACGCAGTCATATTGGGGAAGGAAAGAGGCGTCAATAAGCATGACGTCAGAATAGCACGTCATCAAAACCAGGATGACACTGGCTGTAATCGCAAATGCTTATCAATCGAGTCGGACGCGACGGCCACACAAACGCATTTCCTAAAGGGTCAGAACGCGAGCTACAGCAGTATGAATAACAAGCTCCTGCGCAGACAGGTCGTTAGTTACGGCGGTGCAAACAAAGAAACACTAACGTTAAGTTGTACGGGTGATATTGTTGACGTCGATGTGCCTGATGGGGTGACACGTGTAGAGAAAAATGATGATAACGAAATACAGACTCCTAACGCGGCAAACTTTTGTACATTACCCCGAAGGCCGAGAGCGCCTACGCAAACTTACCACACAATAACCTTTGAGAAGGGCCACGGGAAGAGGCCGTTGGGTTTTACAATTGTTGGAGGAAGGGATTCACCCAGAGGTCCTTTGGGGATTTTCATAAAAAGCATTTTACCACAGGGCCAGGCGATCGATGATGGCAGATTAAAAGCTGGTTAGTATCTTTTTTATATACTAAAATTTAATATGAAATATCTTGCTTTCTAAACAACGTAAATGTGTCGCGATAAGAATAGGAAGTTATTTTATCAGTTTTCGATACAGTAGGAAACGTGTTGCATGCCACGCTGATCACTATCAATTATTAAAAGAAATATAATATGAAAATGTATATTTCCTTAATCTTAATTTATTTTATTTGGTTTTAGCAACTTTAACTTTCATTCGAACATTTTAGTGAAGGAGACCTTTGCCACTTGGCAATCGGATAAGACACATGTGATGTAATACAATAGATTAAGACTAACAATTGTAAAGGATAATTATTTGAATAAAACGCTTCCATTATTATTAAAGTAACATTATTAAATATACTCTTCAGACTGTATTCGATATTTGCATGAATAAATTGTTTGTTTTTACTTTGTGTTATGAGTAACACTAATTGTAATTTTAAATATGACCCACTTTTATATGCAAATCAAACAAAACAAACATTTTTAGTAATTATATCCTAAACAATGGCTAATCTCGTTTAGTAACTGTTTGGTCTTACCTGCTTTATTATAATCACCTTTTTATTCTTAATACTTATTTTTTTAAATAATTTCAGGAGATGAAGTACTAGCAGTGAATGGCCAAGCTTGTCACGAGTTGGCGCATATTGAGGCATTAGCACTCTTCAAAGCTGTTCGAAGTGGAACCATAGAGTTACGAGTTTGTCGCAGAGTAAAAACTAACCAGTATGTAAAATTATTCATTATTTATTAATAACTCTTAATGAATAACCCATGAGAAATAGTCTCTCTCGATTTCACGGAGGTTTTCCTTATATTTTTGAATACGTTTTCG
Source organism: Leptophobia aripa (assembly GCA_951799465.1). Classification (NCBI taxonomy): domain Eukaryota; kingdom Metazoa; phylum Arthropoda; class Insecta; order Lepidoptera; family Pieridae; genus Leptophobia; species Leptophobia aripa. The sequence goes on from OX637260.1 coordinate 5,494,202, forward strand.
TTAATGATCAATGTTTAATAGGGAAGATTAGGCAAGATCACTATTCAATGTGAGCCATCATTTACTTGCCTCAATTTATGAAGATTTATATGTCTGGCCTGTGTCATTAGATTTTTTTTAATAACTCAACGCAATAATCCCCCACTAAATTGTCCTTTTTTGTAATTTTTATTACTGTATGTGTTCACGTCTCGCGACACTGAGGTGTGAGGAACTGAAAAGAAATCTCCCCATAAAACTAGGTATACACACAAAACAATTATATGGGAACTTAAAACATTTATATAGGTGTTAAAAGTTGTACCATACTCCAACGAATGCATCATAAATATATCATATACAACTACAGGTAGCAACATCTTTGCCCAATATCCTGCTGATCTTATTCTTTACGTAAAACATATAACCTTTACACGAACATCGTATAAATCTTTAAGAAAAAACTCAAATTTAATTGTTATTTTTCAGATCTGCTAAAGCCAAGTCATGCACAGATCTACTGAATGACGACGATTGAGGTAACGCAAAATCAGTAATTGTGTACAGGTGTTTGAAATTCAACCTTCCTACGGCGCAATACAGTCGCTACTCCAACGTTCGGCCTATGATTGCGGAAAACCCCCTAATACATCTAACATTGTGACGGGTCAATAAATGTATTTGACATATTTTATGTAGAAAACGTGTATTTGACATAGTTGTAGAAAAAAAATGACTTTTTAGTCAGATGCCCAAAACGATGACCTATGTTGACCAGGCGTTGAAGAAGATATATTTCCATATTTAAATATTATATGGTGGGATACATTTTAATATACGCCACTGCCTATATTAAATGTATCCCCTATTTATACACTTTTACAAGCCGCTATATTATGTGCCATTTTATTTCTTTATGAATGCTTTTCTATAAAAATAAATCTGAATTACTTGTCACAGAGTGACAAAAATTAAAATATACCATACCATAGCATACCGAAATTGAACGCCTTTCTAGGTTTGTTCAAAACCAGAGTAGTCCAAAGATCTACAACATATAAAATTACCGACTTTATTCCACATTCCATTTCCCTAGAAATATTCAAAAATCCCATTTTTTTATCTAATTTACTATCGGACTCCATACTTCATCTTTTAAACTATATACATTGTATTAATCTCAAGCTCGTCTCTTTTTTTATCTGTTTGTATGTTCTTTAAGCCAGTCTGTAGGTTTTCTAGCCGGATTACGATTTCACTAAAATAAGACGCCATTTTGAATTGATAATTCCACTGAAATCCTTTTATAGATATAATCCCTTTCTTAATGAACCAAGCTAATACAAACTCTCCCCCTCCCCCCCTATTTCCGTACTGGTTTTCTGTGTTTAGTCCCCATATATGATACACATACTCAACAAATACGACATTGTATGAATTTTGTAAATAAAATGTAAAATAGAGTTGTATCGTTGTAATTGCTGCAATTTGATATCAAAATTCTGTAAGCCCGTAGATTATTTATTGTAGATATTAGAAATATAAAATCATGCAATTTGTTCGTCAATTCTATATAAAATATTGAATTTTATGAATGTATTGAATCAAGAATATTATTTGCACAAATTGTAAATTTTGTGTCACAGTTATTTTTAAATAAGTACTAGTTGTATCCTCTGTCAGTTGAGTGCAATGCAAAATTAAAATTTAAGTTAGTATGAGCTAATAAGACTAGTTTTTGATCTGATTTCTGTGATACAAGTTATTTTATGAATTTTGAATCCTTTAATGTAAAACGAAAGACGATACATTAGGTTATGGTTAGTTTAATAGATCATGTAGCTTATTTGTGGGTGACCTAACGATAACCAACCACGATCAATCGACGTCTTTCGATCTAATGTCCTTTTTACTACTCTTAAAATATAAATTCTCAAACAATTATTATTCATATAATACACAAATGTAGAAAATTATTATTTAGATAGCTTTTTGTAATTATAAAACATGATTGTAAACATAAAAATTGTTTATTAAATCTTTAAAAAGGTTCACTTTTTTTAGTTCGCCGTCGTCGTTAAAATAATAGTTTAGATATTATCTTCTAATGTCATATCATAGAGATAATTAAGTATGTTGTACACACTAATTATTAAATAAACACAAAATGAAACTTTACATATAAAAAATATAACCGATGATGGTGAGGTTTCCACGACATTCTCATTTTACGCTCTTAACAATCTTAAAAGAATGATAAAAAATACCACTTTATACTGACTATCCTGTTTTCGGATTTATCAGTACATGAAATAAGATTTTAACATAAGTGACATCTAGTGGCAGCAAGTGGAGTTTTGTCACAAAAAATGATTTCGACGTTTTTATACATGTTCAGAGATGGCAGTATTTGAAGTAAGTATTGGCCAGCCATTTCTTGTGATAATTAAATAGTGAGGTTAGATGTAACAATTAATTATACTATATTTTAGGCATGTCATTAAAAGATAGGTTTTATTCACACTTTTATAACTAAATAATAATGTATGTATCACTATATATTACACTTACAAATAAGAAAAGATAATTGCTTAAAAAGAAAACGAACATGGTCTTAAAAAATCTGATATATAACAGTCACAAATTATTTTATGGACAGGAAGCTAACAACATTAAAAAATAGATTAATTATCTAATCATGATAAATATTGTTCCGCTATCAAATCTCACGCAACTTCCTGATTTCTCGTGGCATCGTCTTCGATTGAATCTAATTGTGATGTGAAACTTTCACTCTCGTTAGCTGATTTTGTTTATATATAGGTACTTATATACCAGGAAGTAGGTTTTATCACTCTCTGATAATTCATTATTTATCACTCATCATTCCGAATAGGGGGGAGGAAGCTTTTAGAATGTTTAGTATGAATTGCCGTCAAGGTAAAATCTCGGATAATTTCAGAAAACATCTTTTGTATATCATCAATTTGGGATACTTTTAGTTTATTCCGGACAAGTTTGGAATACTTGTGGTGAAGTCAAAATTCTGAAATTGCATTTATCACGATTCAGAAGCATGAACATAAAACACATTTTAACATGGAAATATTTGCTTAAACCCAAAAGCGTTGTACTTTAGTAGTTAAATTAATCAATTAACATTGTTCAATAATTATAGCAAACAGGTTTTATTAAGGAATCGCTGTTGTGTTTACGTTTGCCTGACGCAATGTTTGCAAAGAAACACGTGTTATAATTATCTTCACGGAACGAAATAGTTATTACGATTAACTGTACTGTTGCAATTTGCATATTTTGTGTAATAGACCAGTATATAATTTTCCGTGATGGGTTTGAACCTCCAGGGATCTGTATTTAAATCTCCACTTTGTTGTGTTTTAAGTTGAACCAGTGATCAATACGATCGCATTACGCTAACTACATTTCAGGCAAGTATATGAAACACACAAATATACAGTCTGAATAGGAACCGAACCCAGAGGTTCTAAATGCGAATTAAAAATAATAGAGCTTTTAAGTTTCACGTGAGTTAGACCAAGTATGCTCACACGTTGACAGAACTCTTCTAGCTTAGGAACATTTATTTTATCATCAAGTGAGCTCTGTTCATACATAATACTTATGGATCCTTGTTAGATAGTGATAATTTATAACATACCTCGTTACATTGATAAGCTCTGAATACTTAATGTCAACGACACAGCGCGAGGTAACGACTTGTTGCGTAATATTCGTAATTTATGTCGCGTAAGAGTGATGTCACGTATTTCAGTGATATGCCCAGAGCGTAATACGTGTTTCATATAATCTATTTAAAGAGATACATTTATATTTTGATTATATCATGTATTTTCGCAATTCAAGTTAGTTATTTTCGGATATTAACGAACTGAAAAACGCGATACTGATAAAAATGCTTTGATTGAATAAGTTAGCATTGATGTTTACTGTCATAAATATATGTCAAAAAATACTACGAACCGTTAAGAATACTACGAAACGTAAAGAATAGTTAGAAGATATAATTATTTCAATATTGTACATTGCAGAATTTCAGGTCTTTAAGGATGCGAACCCTACGCTTTTCACTTGTCAATTGTCAGAACTTCCCCTCAATATTTCACCGATGTATACAACGTTCTATTAGGATTAAGTATGAATTATTTATTGTAATATTTCTTGCTATTATACAAGGAAATGCTTTCTTTAGAGATGCACGTACTTGTTTTGAACTTTATACGTGCCTATATTACGACACTTAAGGGAGCTTACGGTGTTGCTATAAAGAGGGTGCACTTTAAGTACCACCATAAAGCTCCTAAAATAATATCATAATATGCCAAAATACGCACAGTATATATGTTATTACATATGATCTCATACTCGTGGATAGAATATTGATTCTTGAAGTATTAACTTTAAAAGACCCATTTCAATTAAAATACGTAAATAGATAAACACAAACTTAATCTGGCGATGTTTTAAAGAAATGAGCATCAAGGGTGTGTTGCAACAATTTGTTATCTACATAAATTTGATTAGCAATATAAATCTATAAGGCCGGTCCGCATGCCCAGACGCATCTAGCTAGATTCTCAGTTAATGACTCGTAACAAACCACTGATGGCGTCCTCTGCGTGCCTCAAGGATATCAATCACGGTGACTCACGGTCAGAAAAACCATAATCATAGCTGTGATTAGAACCTTAAACGACTTTTTAGATAAGCAACGATTACATAATAATTGTCAGATTCCCTATAACTGTTTTTGTGTTGCAATTGCTTTCTTCCTTATTAGAAATAACGAATTAATATACAATATTACAGTTGTCGGCTGTCGTCTTCTCTGCTTAGTGATTATAATGTGAATATAAATATGGGAACAGCTGAAATAATTGCAAATAAATACATATATTATTAGTTTTGTTAGGTAGAATGCTATAACTACGACTATTATTTTACGTATTGTAAATATTTAATTATGTACATAATATAAATGTTTAGTCTGATTCCCTGAGAAATTTCTTTATAAGCACATTAATGTAACTTCCAATTTCAAACGACAATGTTGGAAAGTTATCTGAGTTATCATAGAACATAAATATTACTTACAAATAAATACATTACGAACTTTTGCTTCAGATAATTTAATTAAGGTTGCTGGTACTAGAATATATTTAAAATGTAACACGTTGTCATAAAACAATATTAAATAGCTTTTAATTTACAATAACGGTATTATATTTTGCGGTCAGGAAAGTTGTTCAGTGCAAACACTGCAGGGAGCTTTTAACTAGCCTCCATTTGTGGTATAAATACACAATAAGTAATATACATTAATACTATTTTGACTTCAGCTTCAATTTCAATATTTGCAATAGAACTGAACTTGTAATGATCTCCGATAGGATAAAAACATGACACCTACACATACGTGTTTTTGGGTCACTATTTAATCCTTTAAGGTATTATTTTGACAAATGTTATAATTATAAAGTGTCGCGTTAGTTTTGTAAAACAACTTAATAAAAAGCTTACGTTAAAAGTTTTTGGATTCGGAAGGAAGATTTTGGATTTGGAAGGGACGATTTGGCATTGCTTTGTGGTTGACACAGATTGTAGCATTACAATGGTCGAATGTCGTTCACTAATGGAACGGCGTTGCGGGTCGTTGCCTGAGGAAAGATGACACTCATATTACTACAAGTACTTTTATTAATTCTGTCTTTTAATGTTGTGAAATTTTGATATCTTTTTTCTTAAGGTCACATTGCACACATAGATACAAGGACAATATAAGAGTAGAATACGTTATATAGGATATATACGAGTATTTCATAAGATACAATAACTGATTTACAAGATATCCTCACACACGTGAAATAAATACATTGTACAGCATTTCACATGGCCTTAATATTGAAAGCGTCGGGAATCGAACCTGGAGTTATTAGAATGGCAGTGACTATTGTGCTAACAAAGACGTGATATTGTATTATGGGTTCAATTAGTTTGGCTTTGATTGAAGTAATCACACAGTAGCGTTTTAGTGTAACTTGTATTTGTAATTATGTACCGAATAATTTTCAATGACTATAGAAACTAAGCATAATAAAACCTTATGAAAGATCGCTATAGTATTATAAATGAAAATCTGAAACCATTAGTTACTCGCGTAATTAATGAAAATGTCCAAACATAGTTTCCTAAAAGCATACAGACCTTGAAATCTACTTAAGCTTTTAGCAGTAGCTTTTGCGTTGCTAATGCTTGATATCGCAGGAAGTCGTCAAGACCGATGCCGGAAATTGTATTGCATTAAGAGGAACATTAACCGATGATATTAAAGGGACACCTTGCCCTACCTTTCAAATACAGTTATGTCTATTCGCAGCGGGATGACTTATTAAACTGTTACATAAACTTTATAGACGGCCATTATTCATTATTACTCGTAAATAAGATGAATGATGTTCATAATGTGTAATATTATGGATGGTATTAAAAATTACAACTTGATATAAGTTATGATCTAGCAAGCGTTTTAATCTCTATTAAACAACATTACATCAATTATAAACTGATTTTTTTTACAAGATTATTGTTTTAATGATATAAGTATGGATCGAAAATATTCTTGGGTTTATTGTGTTTAAATTGACTGAACCAGTAACCATTCAAGAATCTATTCAGACAAGGAGTATGTACTTTTTAAATGTCTGTCGGTTGCTTGAGTTCTTCGTCAGTCCAGTGCCAGATGCAGCTCCTCCACAACTGTTATGCCCGTCCACGTTACACTGACATATTTTTTAGGAATAGCATATACTATAAATTTTGCTATTAAATAGCTCGATGTTTTTGATTTTTTTCTTAATAAATTTACGATCAAATTAGTCACACCTAAAAATCAAGTGTTGAAACATTTTTTTTCGTTTAGATTTTCGTTGTCTTTAACATCTACCTATAAAAAAATATATATAAAACCTTGAGCAAACACGGCTTTAAGTAACTGTAATAAGACGCAACACTATTATGACATTACCTAAAAGATCACACGAAGCAGACATTAAAATGATACGTCTCAATTTGTAAAAACCTATTTGGACGGATCTTTAATACAGAGTTAATATTTGGCAACATGTATAATTAAGAAAATACTATGTAAATACAAAACTGCCAATAAAGCTTAAATTTATTACGTCTTTGCATTTTAAAAGAATAACTTTTGACAAGTACGGCAAGTGAAACACGTACGACAAGAATATCGGAGGTCTTCATTAATATTTATTTTTAATGTTTTACAAGGTTTTTAAGGCACACGCTTTTCAGTATCCTAATAGTATCATAAATCTTTATGAGAAACTCACATTCCCTTGTAAGTTTAATTACAATATCAAAAACTAAGTCTTTTTTAAGCGTATTTCGAAATTAATTTTACGCTTAGTCCTTAATATAACAGGAGGTGCCTCTAAATTTAGGTGACTTTTTCTTCTTTAAAGAAAAACATACTTAACTTCCGAGTTAGAAAGTCCATGACTTTTCCGACAAGAAATGTCAGCTAAACATTACCAGCTAATTACAATAATGATTTTGCGTTTTGTTTAAACCTCCTTTGAAACTTTTATTTTTAATAACTCTTAAGATATTTTATCAGACTCACACATTTATTGACGCATTCCATAGATATGATATAAGCGTTGACCTAAAAACCGACATAATATTATCATAGGGACCAACGATTCGCAATATATGTATTGATCCCACACTGAACTTATCGCAAATGAGTTTTATCGCTTTGACTGAAGAAAGTAAGAGTTATCAGGATTAGATTTGGGTATTTCGTAATGCTATTGGTAAAATATAGTACTTACACTTTTTGAAATATTAAATATCACCGCGTTTTATTAATCACACAGTATTCCCGTACAGTTCCATTCCCAATCTCAAGCTTCAAATGAACTATGATATCAGTCCATTTATAGTGGATTTCACTTATCGATATGTACCATCAAAAGATTTCTCCATTAAAACAAAATTGATAGAACATTGACAAAACGCATCGTATAAGATTAAATTCCCTTGGGTGTAGTTATTTGAATCCATATATTTCAGCTTTCAGTAACCATTTATCAACCGTAGAAAGGGGAAACCTTTTGACCTGAATGTACGTTGAATATCAAGGGATGTTAAAAAAAAGGTAATAAAATCTGTATGAATTTAGACTTAGACTTGTCTTTAGACTAGATACCAGCTCTCAAAACACATATGACAAGTCATTTATATAAATGTATACGGATAGTCTCTTTTTACGCCTAAATATATTTAAAAGAAACGCTTTATAGTAATATAACGAAAAAGCGTGACCTTTTTATAACGAGCTGTTAATTTCATTAAAATCATAAATCTCATCGTATAAACAGACACGCATAACATATTTATGTTATCTGGTACGAGTTGGAATCGCACTTGACCGATTTGTTTTATTTGCGGTTGTATACAGGAAATCAAAACGACAAATCAATGTTATTGCTTAACCAAGCCCAAATAACATGTCGCCATGTCAAGATACGTGGTGTACATTTTTATAATAATTAGATTTGAATATCAATTAATACTAACATAACAAATTCTATAATTTACAATTTGATTTTATTGTTTGAGAAATTCATTTGTGTAATTTATGTTTTAATTTCAATTAGAAACACCGAAAATAAATTTTTTATTATATTACCGTGTGTGATGATTATGATAGTTTACCGAGAGCAGTAGGTACTTTTAAACAGACTAAATTATTAGTTATAGATTAAGTCAGAGTAACTAACTAATATAACCTTTAAAATATTTTTAGGTGACATTTTCACACTGTTTAGTTGAAAGTTTCTAAAAGTATATCCAGATAAATACTTAGTCTGGCCATAAATACTGTTACTATTCAAAAAAAGAAAATATTACGTTTGAATTTGGAATCTGTCATTTTTATATGATTGCTTGATGTGTTTTCTTATTTTCGCGCCATTATATTGTTAAATATTTTGTTATATTAAAATGGAGTGGGGTGATAAAGAGAACCGAATCGCTGTGATTGCCTTACATAAAGTAGGTATGGAGAAAAGTGCAATTTTTAAAACCCTCCACCCGCTTGGTATTAGTCAAATGTTTGTTTACCGGGCTATTGATAGGTACAATGATACCTCCTCTGTTTGTGACAGAAAAAGATCTGGCCGTCCACGTACCGTTCGTGTGAAAAAGGTGATTAAAGCAGTTAGGGAAAGAATTCGAAGAAATCCTGTCCGTAAGCAAAAGATTTTATCTCGGGAGATGAAGATAGCTCCTAGAACCATGTCGCGTATATTAAAAGATGACTTAGGACTTGCAGCCTATAAGAGACGTACTGGTCACTTCTTAACTGATAATTTAAAGAAGAATAGGGTGGTAAAATCCAAACAACTACTTAAGCGGTACGCAAAGGGAGGTCACAAAAAAATGTTGTTTACGGATGAGAAAATTTTTACAATTGAGCAGTATTTTAATAAACAAAATGACCGTATTTATGCTGGAAGCTCTAAAGAAGCTTCGCAATTAGTAAACAGAGTACAACGTGGGCATTATCCCACTTCAGTGATGGTTTGGTGGGGTGTTAGCTATGAAGGGGTGACTGAGCCATATTTTTGTGAAAAAGGTATTAAAACGTCGGCACAAGTTTATCAAAATACCATTCTTGAGACGGTAGTTAAGCCTTTAACTAACACCATGTTCAATAACAAAGAATGGTGCTTTCAACAAGACTCGGCACCGGGTCATAGAGCTCGATCCACCCAATCTTGGTTGAAAACTAACGTTCCGGACTTTATCAGCACTGAAAACTGGCCGTCGTCAAGTCCTGACCTAAATCCATTGGATTATGATTTATGGTCAGTTTTAGAGAGTAAGGCTTGCTCTAAACGCCATGATAATTTGGAGTCCCTAAAACGATCCATTCGGTTGGCAGTGAAGAATTTTCCTCTAGAAAGAGTTCGTGCTGCTATTGATAACTGGCCTCAACGTTTAAAAGACTGTATTGCAGCCAATGGAGACCACTTCGAATAAACATTGTATATTTTTAATAGTTATATATTGATGTATTAAACTAACTCACTATGAAAGGAATAAATGTTACGTATAAAAAAAAAATCGTGCTTTTCTTTATAACAATATTTATGGCAAGACTAAGTATATGTCTAATATAATGTATATTAGACATATATTATATACTAAACAGTAATTTACACCAATATTTGAAATCAAATAGTAATAATAAATATGATTAAATATTGCGAAGCCGCCAAAGCCCTTATCTTCCATCGGCATTAGTGGAAATATAATTTTGTGCGCAATATTGCCTGTTCATGCCCCGTGCAATAGCTTCCGCTTACTGACGAAATCAAATAATAGCTGCCTCTGGAATGCAGCCATCGATATGTGGCTATTCGCAGTGTAATACCTGTCGCAACAGTCGAAGAAATCGTATGTAGTTCAGTGCGCTTAGATGCGTTCTACGGCACATACTACCCTGAGTTGGAATTCTTTATTTTTTGTTATTGAAGGGAAACAAACAGACACATAGCTATATAACGATTAAGAATTATGAAGAAACAAATTAATAGAACAACCATTATCTTTACCTTACTAAAGATAATAGTCGTTACCTCAAACCGTTCGTAAATTAAACAGCAGAGGACTGCGAAAATAGGACGATTCAAGGGTGAGATAAAAATAATTATGTTATGAATTTACCTTAAAAAGTACCTTATTTACCACCTTTTTTTTATTGAGCCGTTACACCTGAATGATATTAAAAATATTTATTTCCAAGTCTATAGTTACATCAAAAATTACTAACATCCTCATAATAGCAAGGTTTATAAATAATATTGATGTACCAGTTATTTAAATAGAAAAATGGGAATTATGAGGGTATCATACTATTCTTTAACATTTCGTGAGTCTCATAAAGTCTCTCACAGTTGGAATTCGTAATATCATCTAGACATGGAAGGTGTGGTTGACTAAAGTTCACTGGCTAAAGGTTAAATAGGATTGGTTAGGTCGTATTATTATTCTTAGAAAGATATAAACCATTAAAACATCTATTACTTATAAGAATATTTTACACGAAATATGAACAGTTTTAGTCTACCTGTTAACTGATTAACGCAAACCGTTATGTTAACTAATACAATATTACTATTGAACACTTATGAACCCTTAAGTGCAAGGAGCATTGGTTGTAGTGGTAAAATGTGGTTCTTAGGATGGATCAGCCCTCTCCTCGCGATGATATAAGTACTTAACAAATTTCATACAAATAAAGTTGAATATAAATCTTCAGTTTTCATTCTACTTGAGTATTTCCGAAGGATTCAAATAAAAGGTGGAAAAACGGAAATTCTTTCGCATTTATAATACTATAATGGAGTTTAATAGAATTTTATGCACCTGTTAAGTACAGTTACAAAATTAGCAGGAACATTGATGAACGAAGGACGCGCTGAAGCATAGCAAGTCTACAATTTCCTTTCTTTGTGTTATGACACGTTTTACGAAATATAACCTTCATTCAGAAACGTCAAATAAAATCGTAGAAACAATAAAATACGGTTGAGTTATGTTTTGATAATATTTTTAATAAAAAATTTATCAACCACATATTTACTCCTTAACCTAAAACTTTTTTACTGTGTATTTTTTAGAAATTTTAGAATTCAATGTTTTTTATACAAAAATTTTAATTCTCCATATGCCAAGCCAACAAAAATTAAACATGTAGTATTATTAAGCTTTGTTCGTATCTACCTTTGAGTATAAAAATCCAGTTAAAATGTATATAGCTGAAACTAACTATTAATGTCTCTATAACAGATAAATATTCAAACACCATGCTAGTTATGCAAAACATTCGTGAGGAGCATTTTTTTATCGGAATGCCAACTGTTAACATAAATTGAAAAATTAATGTAGGTCAGTGAATGTTAATTTTCAATATTGCAAGGTGATCATAATTAAAATAACTTGGCTCTTACTTATTTTATACGATAAGGCCTTAAACAAGCCGAGATGAGACCTTTAGTATATCTGAGAATTTATAAAAAAAATATTAATAACGTATGATTGCTGTATCTTTGTAAGGATATTTTTTTATTGCGTTGACCACAATACGTATTGAATTATTTTTTTATGTATATGAAACTTAACAATTACAACCAACATGTCTAGTTAGTTATGCCATAGCTTGCACTATGTAAAACCTAGGTATAGTTTCCGGCGAAATTAATTATTTTCATATACGTAAATTTCACAATTTAGCCTGACGCTTTCAACACTAAATCATAGTGGAATTCAACAAATATGTACAATATGTTGCCATCCAAAATAGATACTGATGTTATGTTTATGTTGTTCTATTAATTATTTCTTCCTGTAAAGAAGGCATAGTGTCGTAAAGTATAAATAGCAGTGGGACAGACAAAAATACCTTGCGCGCATCTGAGAGCGGGAGTGAATGAGACTTCATTTATATTCTAAAATGACCACGACTTATACACTAGTATATAAGAATATGAAGTAGTTGGTAGTAGCAGAAGTTAAAATATGCTACTTCTTAGATTGGTTTACAATTTTTTTAATAGGATAGTAGTAACATATCCTGTACCTAAAATTCAACCTTATGAATATTACTGGATTAAAATTATTTTGTCTGACCCAAATTATAAGGTGTTCATTTCGTTTTTTGTTGTGTACAATTTCCTTGCCATTGTTGGTCCAAACAATCGAAATCATTTCAAAACAATGAACTTTAGAAAGATAACAACAAAGACTTTTGTTTAAAAATACATAGAAAATTGCTTATTAATAATCTGTAAGTGTAAGTCTTAGTCCTAAAGTACGAGGTAATATTAATTAAAATTAATATTGTTTGAACATACGTACCGTTGGTGCGAAAGCAAAATTGCAATAATATTTTTAAATCTATTAACCTGAACATAAATTATAAGGCATCCGCTTTAACTTTTCTGTTCCACACTTCACTAATTACTATATCGGAATTTAACCGAAAATCTAAGACTAACATATCCTTAAGCATATTGTATTCAAAATTACGTTTATTTCAATAATTATAATAATCATTATATAAGTTTATCAAAGACAGACCGAATAAATTACGTATATTTGTCTATTAAGTTATCTTTATATAGTCAATTCATTTGCCAGTCACTTATAATACTGGTATTACACATACATAACTTTTTTTTCAGTATATTTACTTGCATTAATAACTTATATTCTTATCTTATCTGTGATATGTTTCCATAATAGATAAAAAAACAGGAAACATTCAAAATTGGAACACAAAACGAATCGTAATGAGCAGCAGAGCATAAGTTCAATACTTGATTTGTACAAAGCGTAAGACATTACAATATAAATGCAAAGTGTATTTTACGTAGCCCGTTACACTCCGATATGACATGCAGTTCTTTACAATTTGTTCGACTGGTCAGTTATGAATAACTTTGAACTCAATTGCCTAACCGTTAACCAAAACATTGATTATTAATTAATGAATCTCCTTGAATAAAATTATTTTTTATTTACTGTATATAATTTTAATTAAGGTTGCAAAATATTTTTTTTATCTTTTGCATAGCAAATTTAATAGTTAACAAAATAAGTATATAGCATAAGATTGGTTTCTTATTTATATTGTAATTTTTAATATATTTTTTGTCATTATTACAGTTATATAATATGTTCCTATCAAATTAAAATAACTTAAAACACAAAAAATAAATTTAAAGAGTTTGGTACTTGCAGAATGTTACTTGTTGTACTTATGGTTTGTAAGTTCCCCATTAAATAATCACTCATCTCGTTATGTCCATTATTAATTATATTAGATAATACAAGGTGTCGTCAAAGTATTTATAGCATATTCAGAATAGCAGTGCGGATGATGAACTTTTGAGCGGTAATTTGCATACTGCATCTATTTCAGTAACATTGGACTCATGCACCGGCTGTTACGTAGTTTGAACTTAAGTATGTATTTAGAGTTAATAATACAAAAACTTTATAATTGTACATCATTATAATAGACGTTATGGTGATGAAAAGAGTCTAACTTAAAATGAAGTATTTTTGTAACGAAAAGAGTCTAACTTAAAATGAAGTATTTTTGTAACCCGTTAATAGGGATTTATGCATAAATAGCCTACATATTATATTAACACTAAATGATAACGGTTTCAGCATTAAATTGTAACAGCTTGCCCACCTTGTAAGAATGCTCGTATCGATATATGAAAAATGGGTTACAATGTAAGAAAATATTCAATACGAAAGATAACACCACTCCCCATTACACATCCGTAGTTTTATCGTACCGATCATGTAAGTTTATTGTAATTGACTAAAAAATGACTGTCAATAGTGCCACAAAGTAAATATACACCTGGTCACTTTATGCATCCGTTGATTCGCAGTAGTAACACATTTGCGATATGCATGTATCTGTATATTGATAGTAAAACCATGTTATAAAATGTACAATCATATCTTGCTCTTTTGAAAAACCAATTAATTAAAACCTCTTTTTAACTAAATTAATTTATTAGAGGCTTTTTTGAATAACGTTCGATGGTACTGTCATGCCCGTGGTAAACGGCTCTTCTGGGTTTAATTGGCGAACAAGATAGACGTAAGTGTATTATGTATTATACATATTGTTATATGTATTATTATATATTCCGTGATGATGCTTTTGTAAAATTATTGTTAACCGGCTAACTTTATTAAATGCAAGTATTATGTAATTATTCCTTTGTTTTGTTATGTTTTTTTTTTTGCAAGTCACATTTTATAATTCTGACGATAGACTATAAAGCTAATAATGATATTATCATTATGAAATAAGAAATAAAATTAATTATAAATTATATATAACAAATATTACAACTGCAATATAGCAATGCCATCATGAAGTTAATATGAACATTACGTACTTATTATTGCGATATAATTATTTTGACGATAGTAAGCTTTCTTGCAATAATTAACTTTGTGCAGCGTTGATATGTTTAGGGGAAAACGTAGCTTTAATTAACGTGACTACGTACACAAATCATAATATATTGAGCTTTAAAAAAGCTTAGGAACGTTTACTTTTATATCATATAAACGTGCGTGAATCCATACCTTAAAGTAATATTAAGTTCAGACCCTAGGCATAAGTTGTAAGTAAAATGTATCGTTTGCTATTATCAAGATTGTTCGAACAAAAGTCAATTCTCACGGTCTATAGTTTAGGTACTACGCCATATCAAATGTCACTGAATGCCCAATTATAGTTCGATATTTGTCTTATATTTTGTATCGGCGTCATTTAATCAGATTAATATTAACGAGACCTGTCTAACGAGTCGTGGTTTCGTGAGAGGTGTAATTACATCCGTAGCCAAACAAATAAACAAACTGCGCCATCCGATGACAGCAGCATGATGAGAACTATTTGAAATAATTCACTGTAATAGCTGAGTTATTCAGCCGTTAAAGGACTTGTGATTAAGTTGAAATATTTTAATGATTGCGAAGAAACTTTAATTACGCCACGTCCTGCCTGAAACTTTTGTAATTGCTCAAAAACTATTATTTTTTCAATTTTAATAAGGTATTCGGCCTTTTATAACCAAGTAATGTACGCTGTTCATCCGACAACTGTATTCTATTGTGTACTTCCATGCGATGAATTTACATAGCGATAACAGATCTCAGAGTCATGGCTCGTACCAAAAATAAGAATTTTCTAGTCTGTACCTTAAAATGTTTTTAAATTTTATTTACAATATAAAGAATGATTTGCAAAAATTATCTATCGAAATTGTTGCAAGGACGATCCTAGTTGATAAAAAAACGATCAGCGTAGTAAAGAATTTATTTCCATTATTGCTAGCTAATGTGTTAAATAAGTCTAAACTATTTTAGACTAATTTATTTTAAATGTAATCGAGAAAGTCATTGAGATATCAATCGTCATAGAAAATATCATGAATTTTTAAAGTTACTTAAAAAAAATATTTATTCGAAAAGTCATTGTGTGGCCTAAGCTTATAACGGTGCAATTTAAATTACACAATTTATTATACTAAAAGAGCAACAATATTATATTCAGGTCCCGGGATGTAAACATTGATTTATTTGTGGACAAAGGATTCTGTGCAGTCTAGTCGGCGTAAGAGACGTCGCGTCGCAACGTGGTCGATACTGTGTAGTCTGCCGATAGGGTTACCGTAAATGGTAAAGCTTTTGTAGATTTGCTGTTATGTAAAAGGCATTAACTAGTTTCACTGTGAAAGATACATGAATACCTAGTGGAATGAAATGTTTGGTTTATATTTTATGATATACAGACCCTTATCGTGTAGTTTGATTTGAGGATAAATATATGTTAATTACAAAATTTCATGTTAAATTATAATTGAATGTAATTTTCTATAACTGGTAACCCTATCTCCTTGGCCAGGGATATGAACCGTCAGACGATTTATTGGAAAGACGGCGGGAGAATGCGCAGCAGTGAGTACGTGACGTGATGTATTAATATTAATGATTAATATTTAGTTCATACAGTGATTCTTTGTGATAATAGTAATTATAACCGAAGGATTCAATCGTAAAAGCAGACGTTGTTCTCTTGAAGTCAACGTTCATATTATCAAAATTCATTACTTCTACACTTCATACATCTGCGTCTTCTTTTAAAAGGACATAAAGTCTGTAATATTTATAAAATACATTGGAACTTTTGAACATGAAAGAACAATTTGTCTCATTTATATAATCAAAGTTAGATTATTATTTAAAAGCTAAAAGCTTAACCTAATAAGAGCTTCAATTCCTTTTAAAATCGTCATAATAAATGGTAAATATGTGTATACGATAAGGACACTTACCTTATCGTATAATTTTAATTAGGAGATGATAAGAAATGAAAATTTCTGCTTGTAAAACTTTAAGAAACATATGTTCTAACATGGTGATGGTAGAAACGTTTTAGTATCATTGTTAACAAGTTTATCTCAAGATAAAGATCATAAAGCGGGATCAGGTGTGACTAAGAAGACCCTTTGATCCCTTTTTGTTTATCTTCGAGGGTCCAAATTGCCACGAGACTTACAGCTTAGCCAAGATATAGTGTTAATTCTTTAAAGTCCGGTCAACGACCTATATATCGTTTAATGTGGAGGATTTATAATCGAAACGGAAGAGTACTGATAAGAACTATTTAATTTAGCACTTTTATATATTCTAATAAGTATTTTGGGTTTATTATATGAGCTTTAAACAGCAGAAAGGAAGCGACAAAAACGTGACTTCCGAAGCGTCCATATGCGATCGGAAGCGCGAGGCTTCGTCGCAATATTTTTTTATATGACGACGAGGTGACGCGTAAACAAATATAGTTTTATATAAATTTGAACTTGATAATGTCACAATGCAATGCGATCTATATGACTATCTTTTCCGCTAAACGAAGGGCTTTTTCGATAAGTATTTAAAATTCTGTCAAGAAATGATTAGCTCACACCTTATTGCTTAACCTGCAATAAAATAAAAGATATAAGCGATCGCGTAAACTATACTTTATTTTATGATTTTTATTAATTAACACGACGAATAGTATTTTCTTGCTTATGCGAGAACTATTCACATTAATCCATATTTTATACAAATTTTGTGCAAATATATAAACTTTTCGAACTACTTTGAAAGCTAAATAACAAATAATAATATTATCTGTATATAATCCGTAAAATGTTTCGTTGCCAACGCACCGTTTATATCCTGTTGAATCATCGTTAATATTAGTAAAGAGATTCTCACTTTATTTAGTTACATCTTTAGCTAACCTTTTCATATCAAGCTCACGTGATAAGCTCGTCACATATAGTATATTAAACGCGTTCAATAACTCTTTAAGTATAAAGTACCTAACATAGCAATATTGTTTTAAATACCACTGCAAACGGCCTTCCAATAGGTGTATGGAAAGTATTCTGGGAACTTTCAAGCCCACAACGCCGTGCAGAATACAAAGTACGCAACATTAGTTCGTCCTTGCGACATCTACTGATTTATCGAGTAGGGCTCGTGTATCGAAAGGGCTTATAATTTAAAGCACCTATTTTATGGTAGCTTATATTAAAATACTGTATTAGTTTGCAAAAATTAAAAGAAAATCAATACGTTGTCTAATCACTGGTCTGAACAATATGCGGTTCACCTACGATGTTAAATTGTATCAAGTTACGCAAACAAAATAAAAATTATAATATATACAGGATATTATATGAAGCGTACAAAAAAAAACTTTGCAATTCTGACAAGTTGCAAGGTAAAATGTTCTATTTTCGGGAAAAAAGTGCGTAATGCAAACATTGGTAAATGTCACGCAACCATTAACACGTGTCAGTGACATTTGGCCCCGTATAGGTCAAAGAAAACGGTACTCTGTTTAACTTTAAACAATTGCATAAACATGGCTGTATGTGTATATTTAATAATGCAGTCACGCGTTGGCTTGTATCTTCAGTATCGTTTTACGATGTTCACACACAGTGTAAATTAAACGCATGCGCGTGAACATGTTTAAGTAATTAGTACACGAATAGCTTAGATTACTTGTGATGCTGACAATAACTCGTAACTATCCATCCCTATTAATCCCTGAATAGATCCTTAATGCAATGCTAAGTATTCCATAGGAACACTCTTCGTATGAAAAAACAGTGTTGTTACTAAATCGTTGTTTACATGAAATACTATTTAAAAAGAAAGCATTTTTGATGATAAGTGTTTAAATAAATAATGGGGAATATATCTTTGAAATATACACCTACCTATTGCACTAAATTCTTCAGTGTTGTTTCATTTAATCAATTTTTATACTTTCACCTAGAATCAAACCGCCGGTAACCGCAACGAACATTCCAGCTGAAGGTACTTAAATCATTCACGCTTATACATCGGAACGTAACATTTTCGCGCAATATATTTTATTCCGAATAAAATTATTTTCATTTGCATTTATAATGTTTACCTTTTTCTTGAATGAAACCTCGAAGTCGTGTTAAGTGTAAAGCGTTAAAATCTAAGGTTACTTAACGGTCAAGGTATTAATTCTGTTACCAGCGAAAAATTCAATCTTAGTTTCGCGTTTGGTTAAACTAAACTGAAATAATTATAAAAAATAACTTACTTTTTAGCCTAAATTAGAACAAACGCCTAAGTATCATTCAAAACAGAATATAGAAGTTTTCGAAAGCGTTACAAATACGCTTTTTTCTTTTGAATAAGGTATGTATAGATTATATGAATTTAAATGAAAAATAACAAAGTATTTACAATCTGCGTCAATATTAGGCTTCAATACTGTTGTTCAAATAACACTGTCCCAGAACAATTTAAAATGTATTACAGACACGTGTCGAAGTACTCATATGTGATATTTAAGATTCGAAACTATAATAAATTTTCTCATACGCAATTATACTATTGCATTTTTTTAAGAATACTTTATTATATGTATGTCAGGTGTGTACTTGATATTAATTAAGCCAAAACAGATATGTCTAGTTACTATTACTGAAAGCTCTATAGAGGTACAATTTCATTTATTGGCATAATTCAATTATGCCTGATTAAATTTATGGCCTGAGTTTGACTGATGTATTGTCCACATTGTCAATCAATGTTTAGGTACTATAATATGTATTAGGGTTTCTCCTATCGTAACAACTAATATATATTAATAGAATAGACACAGTACATTTATGAAATACATAATGTTTTAAGAATTATTATATACTAAGTTTAAATAGTAGAGTAACTCTATGGAGTAAGTATTTCATTTAAAGGTCAGTGTGTGCGTTTTCACACCTTACTCCCGTGGGCTATCTAGGACTTGCCAATTGCTAAATTTAAATCTGTAATTAAACATAAATTTAATGAAAAACCTACTATAATATAAATTATTATGTAATAGATACTGCTGCAGTAATGGTTCTGGTTCAAATGTTATACTTATTGATGGTATTCACCACGGTAAGGCAAGATAGATTTAAAAACGACCCACTGAAAAGGACACCACTGATTTTCTTGTAGTTTCTTTTCATTGCGCACTAAACATACTTTTCTCTCGTTTAAAATATTATAAGATTGCCCTCTACAATCACGAAATCTTATGATAATTAAATATCGTATTTCTATATGTATCCAAGTTTTGAAAGAGGTCAAGGCACACTGTTAAATAAGTAAACTTGATGCGTATTATGTATAACATGTGTACAAGGCGGTTATCGGAGCGTCACCGTAACTCAAAACGGGCTAAAGCCGTGCACTCGAATTGCTGATAAAGCGGGACATCTGGCAGTCCTTCATCTCAAGTATCGGGTTAGTCCCACCAATGCCACACGTTTAACAATTATAAATTTAAAACCATTAAAACGTATTATTTTTGAAATTTGCTATAGTGAGCGAAATGAAAGAGTAAGAATCTATTTTTGAAAAATATTTTGTACCAATTTCGTAATATTTAGCTTATAATAATTATTTATATTAAAGTTTTACAACCGGCTGATGTTACGACGCCTGAACATTATTAGGTTTTAATTAGAAGCTGCTTCATTAGAAGTAATCTGGGTCAGACTTTTAATTGAAGTGACCTATTAGGATGTACTTGAAGGAAAAACTGTCTGGCTGTTTGCCAACTTTCCCTTAAGCGAAAATCCCGAGTTAAGCATTGCCCCAATTCCACTGTTCATATATCTTCAATAAAAGTAGGGGCGTTTCAGAGCAATTTTTGTCAAGGGCTTTGTTTGTCTGATCTATACTGTAACATTCTCAGCGGTGTAGGTCTATTCATAGCGTAATAAATAGATGATTCTGGGTATTTGAAACTTGATATGAAATGCCTTCGATTAGTGCAAACAAGCGGACGCCTCATTCTACATGCTCCGCCTGGTTCAGTGTGGCCTTTCTGTTTATCGATAATTAAGCTGACGAACATTAATTGTATTAATAATGATACATCATTACACATACAAGTACTTAACCGTTTTTTATACACTTAACGAATTTCACGAGAAATTATATTCTAGTATTAAACATTGCTGAAATGTTTGTCAGATATTTTTAAACTGTCTAAAACTAACACACTGCATTACTAAGCACTAATGTGTTCCTCATCACGTCTTATACGTTTTGTACTACCCAAGTATCTGAATACCTACTAAAAAACAAACACTCGAATGTCAATTTAATTTTTTTCGAAGTTAAATAATCCATGTGGCGGCACGTGGATTGTGTTATCTTTTTTCGTGTTTACATAATGCAAGTCTTCCGAGGTCGGTGACACTTGAATTAGGGTTAGAACAGGTTGGTTTTTATTATCTTATCAAAAGGTATGTCCCTATGACAGAGTGATCGGTACCAATGCAGAAGGTAATTACGTCGTTTGGGACACTAGAATGTAGGCGTCAGTGGCGAGCCCAAAACACTTGAGTTATAAGTTCTATTTATAAATTTTAGTGATAAGAGTTTCATCCGTTCGTTTTTTATCCAAACTCTAAGCGAACGAGTAATGTAACAGAACCCTAGCGTTATTAACGCAGATGACTTGCTTTATTGGTTTTCAATGGCTTGCATCATGGAATAAGTTAATCCGACCTCAAGAATGTGCACGTTAACACACTACAGAGTGCTTCTATCGCGTACCCAGTTATTTGCCGTGCTGTTGTTATGCCAAAAATAAAAATATTTCCACTTTCATATTTTCTTCATTTAATTATTTCATGAGTGTACTTGCATTAAATTAATGTATAAATATTGATGGTACATCCAGAGTTTAGTATTAAATTTCAATAACCTTTACAATTTACCTAAATTTCTAAGCTAAATAAGGGTCTTTAAGTAGGATATGCAAACCAAATACCAGAACCATTATAGTAATTTAGGTTAATCACTTAATGATAGATTGTTTGAAGTTCAACATTCACTCATGCAGACCAGCTGATAATAGGAAATAATATTGAATGTTTTGAAATTAATTGAGGATTTTTTAAATTAATAGCAATTACAACATTTTTTTAACAATAAAAAAACATCTTGTACTGCATGCCCATATTCATTGCGAATTCTTCGTTCGTTACTTTGTAAAAATTTATGATTTTATTAAAAACATTATTTAAAAAAAGCATCATCAAGGCTACAGGCTCCAAAAAAGGGGTTTAGTCGAGACGCCTGGAGCTTTATTGGAGGACTTGGACAATTACAAAACTACTTTTAAAACAAAGTTATGCCAACACTTAACATCTAAACTAGTTTACTGTGCTTAGATAAACTAGTTCGTGTTAAAAAACCACCATTCGTTACAGTTGGACGTTGGGAAGACAAAGGCTGTCTTGTTAATTCCTGAGCACTTTCCCACTAACGTTAAAAAGGAAGTCACGGTCCAGAGTTTGTTGCTCCACCTTAATAACACGGTAAAGGTTCATATATGAAAATGAAAGTACAACATTAACAATGAAAGTAAGATTAATGTAATGCGGTGAACAAATTACAGTTTTACGCAAATTTTTAAGATGGTGTAAAACATCAGATTAGATTAATGATTAAGCAATTCTTTTCTAAAGTAATTTGAGTGGCAATTTCACAGCACATTTCCGCAGGGTCGGTGTGTTTTTTTATATATTGTTGATAATATGTTTTGTGTTATACAAAAATTAGATTACATTCAAGTTTTCAGGTTTAGATAGAACGTAATTTTATTCTAAAACCTATAAACTAAATTTGTTAAGAATAATTTTGGTTATTTACAATTGATGCTAAATGAATACTTCGAGATTTTAAAATGCAAATTTAACTTATTACTTGTAATCATAAACATTTACATTCAATGAATTTTCATTTCATAACCTATGACGCTGCATAAAATTTAAATGTATAAAATTTCTATTTAAGATAAAAACTTAACCGACAAGTTTTAGACTATGTATGTATGTACTACTACTATGTTAGTAGTAGTACATACATACATAGTACTATTCTCTAAAAGGAGATGTATTAAGTACAAAAACGTATGTAAGAAACATAAATAACATACACTTAGAACCGGTTACCATTGGTATGAACATTTAAAAAGTGGAGTAGACGCATTAATATTCATAAAGTCCTGCAGTCTCATTACACGTTTATTGATTAATGCATTTTGTTTAATGCTATAATTGTATTTTTGTGACATGGAACCCTTTTTTAAATATTAATAACGAATTAACCAAATGAATAAATAAATAAATATATTAAAAACGAAGTTTTCGCAAAAACTTTTGTTCGGACACCTGCAGCTGAATTTCATCTTCGGATATAAAGGCAGAATACAAAATTCCATCTATATCACCTTTATATCCGTCGTTCTGCCACTGCGCGTTTCATGAAACGTTTTATAAAGCTATGTTTAATAACTAAGAAATTATAAGCCAATTTAGGTTAAAAACAGTATCATTAAACGGTTAATAAACTCTAATAATAAAACGTCTCTGTAGACGACAGTAAGATTTTTAATATCGAAAGGATTCATATCTCGATGTTGATCCCATAAATTTTAATAAATTACCCATACATGCTCCGATCGCGTCGTAAACGCGATAATAAAAATCGTCGCATGTTAAAACGAATGACATTTAGCAATTTTATGCAACTTAAGTAAAAATTTTATGAAACAATTCAAACTTATCAAACCAGTCAGTATAAAACTATATATACTAATAATACTATTGGTATATGTAATTTTTTTAATAAGTTAACAACCGTTATTTTGGACCATAGCTTAGTGAATTTATTTAAAAGATTAATCTTTTCTCTTTTAACTAATTCATTTTCAGGCGGAGCTTTTATGATTGTTGCCATATTAAAACATTACCTACTATGGAGCCTAATTAATTCTTGTATGGCCAAAGAAAGCCTTAGAGCAGTGTCGCTCTAGGACAAGACAGGACTTCAGTCCGGCTTCAAAGCTAAACCAGTACCCATTAGTGGAGCTAACCGCAAAAACAACAGGGAACGAATCGGGAATGCATCCAGGATTGAGCCGAGACCCTTGTATTGCTTACATTCTGCAGTCTTCATAATTGAAACTTTTTAATTTTATCTATGAAAACACTTTTAAGCAAATACAACGTTAATAATTTTCAGTTTTTTATAGACCCTAAAACTTTTTGACAAAAATAATTAAACTTATCCATCGAATCGATGGAATAGTTGAGTTTGATTAAATTAACATTCTATATTCAAATCTCCCGTAATATACAGCCGCGATCCTAACACGCATAAAGTAAATAGTACACGACCAAGGACCGCATTCAAGATGATTCTGTGGACCGGCCGGTTCATTGCTTTAATTACCTTAGATCCTCAATGCGTTTTTGTCTCTGGCATAGAACTTTAAAATTCCAATGCCTTTATTTAGAAACTTGTCTATGCTTAACCATACGCAATTGTTTTTTTATCAGCGAATGTTTATCTTTTTTATGCATTAATAATATTTCATATTTTATGTATTATACGTTTACACTATATAATGTATTTATACAATAATACATGTTTTTCAACTCTATTAGTTTATTTTATTGCTAGTATGTATGGAAATGACAAAGTATTTTTTTCAGTATTCTACATAACGTTGCCTATTGTATTGACATAATTTCATGCGACCTAAATTTCAAAGAGAAAGCAAAGGGCAAAGCAGAATGAATATGGAACATTAATGCATGTTTCTCCATGTTTAATGATGAGAAAAGTTATTTACCGCTTTATGTTTAATGCAAATGTGCAGTTTACGAGAGCGACCAACAAAAGATAAATTTCCCTATTCAGGCCCGAAATGAATATGATTTTTATTACGATGACTCATATGGCGCCGAAGCTATTTTCTTTCCAATATAATACAATTTAAATATTGTTATTCACCAAGTTCGTTTTGTTGTTTATAGAAATGTTATACAAATGCAATTGCTTATAATGCCTAAAAAATTTTAAAAGCTACGCCGAAATTGATCCATTTGTATAGTTCGCTATGTTAAGTTTTAAATAATTCCTTATTATACTCATATCGCCTATTTTTTGAAAAATAAATACTTCGTAATGTTATAAAAGCGATTAAGTAACAAATAACATTACTAAAGAAAGTAACTGGCGGAAGTGGAGACAATTTTCGTAAAGATTACAGCTTCATCATCGTTGGTAATAAACGTAATTTACTACTTTACGGCAATCCAAATCTTACTAATGTACATAATCATACAAACATAAACCATTCTATATATACAACGCCCAGACGGAGATTTAATGTAGATTCTTTTTGGCTTGCATTATTATCAGTGACTTTGAATCACCTAGAGGCCCAAGCTGTTTGTCATCAGTGAATATTTTTTCTTGTAAGTTGACATTATGTATAGTGTTGCAACTAGGTTAGGTTTTATATCATGATATATCTATGCTATATCTTTAAATTCTTAAATAAATAATACAGCAACGATTTGAACTCAATTGACTAAAATAAGTTTATGAATTTGTTTTGTGGTTTGATTTGTTTATACTTACTAAATATAATAATAATTATCAAAAAAGCTCACATAAGTCCTTATTCATAACTATAAACGAATTTTAATGAATATTGATAAATAATTTTAATGACACAGTACATTTATGTTGCTAGTTCAGAATTCTTAGTAAGCTCAGCTTAGAAACACGAGCCCCGTGGTACTAAATTGTATAAACAGTGTAATATTAACGGAATGCAAGAGCTAAAAACGTACGTTTTATTTGTCTTACTTAAAAGCCTACAGAGCATGTTGGCTTATGAAAATTACTAACAAAGCAATCATTAGTTACCTAGACAACAATATTTGACAAAAACCTGTTTCACTGTTTTGTAAACACTACTATGGTGTCATAAATGAATGTTTTAGTGCGAGGTTTAGTTGTTATTTAGATATTTTTTGCATTCATAAACTACTCTGTAGATACTGATACTGGACCAATGTTTCTATAATGGTTAGATAACAATAACATTTTAAGATTGAGCACCTATAGACGGGACTTAAAAACAAATTCCTTTTAAAATAGCTCAAAACAATCACAGTGTAAACATTATACATATATTTAATTAGTAGAATATTATAAATTTACACTCTTGTGTACTCTCAAAATAATGTAAAATATTAAGACAGGAAGCGACCAGCGCTGGCGCATGGCCCGAGGAACTGTAACGACCTCAAAGGACGCATTGTGCGCGGTTGCAAGATATCCGCATACCGCTTAACCGACCGCACCGGGCCCGCTAATTAATGATTTATATTGTAGCCAATTACCACAGCAAACACTGCACAATATACTATCATACACTGGTCCGTCGTTACAGCTTGTGTGTTTTACTTCAACATTAACAGCGTATATTATTATATAAATACATTAGCAGCAAATACTGATGCATGGGTTAGGATAGAACGAATTAGTTTAATTTTTATTTGAAATTATTTGGTGAACATTGATTATATAGGTATTATTTATTTAGCTCACTCCTCATTAATTTTTTATCAAATTGATTAAAGTATCTTCACAATGGACATGAAAGGGGCAACTTAAATTCTTCTATATTTTTTTAAAAATATGAAACCTAAAATTCAGTTGGGTAACCCCAAGCGATAACAATAAAATAACATGTTCATTGACTCTTTAAGTAGGAAACTTCAATTCAAAATCTAGCCACCTTTCTATGCTTATTTTAAATCATTATTTGACCACTTCAGCAAATCTTCTTTAAACTTAACATCTTACTGTACTTACTAAAAAGAGTAGAAATTCCGTTTAGTTTGAAAACAAATTTCAGAAAACATGACATAGTCCCTTTTTACAGCCCTCCTGAGCGATTTAATAAAAATGTATTCTCGGAAACCACAACAGAGCATAATCGTGGATGTAAATCCATTAGATCCGCAATTAATATGATTAACTGGAGTTATACTGATGAGATTACACCTACTCGCACCCTATGTCATGGTAATTACATAAATAGCGATATGAATTTAATCACTGGTCTAAGGAAAACATCATATTGCTATATTTTAAAACTCAATGACACGCATTGCATTGTATACTGGATATTTGGATAAGGTAGAAATAGTATTTGGCGATACTAAAAGGTCGAACCCATTTTCTAAATAATTATAAGTCCGGTAACCCACTCACGAACCCCTGGATAGTGTGACTCGTCTATGAGAGATTTTAGTCTACCCCACTTAAATAAATTTCGTTATTTCGATTTGTATTTTCTCGATATTTCTATTAAATTATAAGTTTAATTTTATATACAATTTCTAGGTTCTTAATTGGGTGAATTATTTTTTAGCGGCACACATAATAATGAATCTACGTACTGTGTAAGAACCTCAAAAATCTTTATTTCACTTCTAAAACAGTAACCCGTATTAAATTATAGACAATAGGAAGCATGAGAAGAATATTTGAAAGGCAAAGGTTTTCTAATAACCATCTAACAAAAGGGTCCAATATAATCTGCCGTTTGGCCAAAAGATAAAATCGAACCCGCATAAAATGTCCTAACATTTTTTCCAAAGCCCTCACATAGAAGACAAAACGTGTCTCGAATTCTCTAATCTTTTATATTTATTTAAAATTGCGTTTACATAATATATGAATAATGATTTCTAAATGTACTGTACTTTTTAGTATGTTAATGCTGGTAGACTAGGTATATAGTAATATTATGGTACATCACTCAATTATGCTTATCATATAGTGATGAAAAATTAGTTCCAGGTACAAGTGAAGACCGAACTCTTCGCCCCCTGTACACCTAGAGGCCCAGGCTGTTTATCATCAGCGAATCGCGAACTGTTCTTACCTCTGGTCAACCTTTGCCCACAAATTAACATCAGATCTGCTTCTGAAATCTAAAAACACTTTAATTACGCTATGTCCTTTTGAAATAAATATCGATCGAGTCAATCGAATCGATTGTCACAAGAACTTAGAACATCATTAAAATAAAAATACATTTTTATTTATAGTGAAATGCAATATACGTATTGGGTTTCATAATGTAAGTAGTGACTTTGTGAAATCCGCGCGACCTGTAACAAGAGTAAAGTGTGTCGCGTGCGAACAAAGATGATCTCCACCCGCCAATCATTCCGTTAATTGGAGAGAATCATCGCTGTAGAAAGTTTATGGTAAAAAGAGGGAGTGGGCGCGACTACTGCAGTGTCATCGGACACCACTAGTGCAACTGCGAACTTGTCAACAATACGCAACGTCGTGAATTCAATGGCTGTTTAAATCGTCAAATTTATTACACATTCTATTTAATGCATCTTTAATTTCAACGATAAAACTGTTTTTTGTGGTATCACCGGAGTGACCCGCAGCAATTATGTTCATGTGACTTTTTCAATCGAACAATGGATGCGGTCATCTATGAGGTTTTTGTCGTCTACGCCACGTTCACATTTTTCTCGTATTGTATTTTTGAAATTTATTATTATTTTTAACAACAATGCCTTTCATAAAACTATTGCATGATCTAAAAAACATTACACATTTTACATTCAATGATAAATTGAAAGGTAGTGATTCTTAAAGAAGCATTGTAATTATTTAATGGAGTGCACTTGTTCACTTTACGCCAAACATGGATCTATGTGGGTATCGAACTATAGATGCGTTGCGTCATCTTGGAATTTATTAAAGGTTGCGGGTATGGTAGCGACGTATGAGGTCGTCGAGTCAGTGGCCCTTCCTGCCTTAACCATTTTGGGTCGTGTTACGTGAGCGCCATAGCCGGAACGCGTCATGCACTCCAATGACACGCCGCCTTCTCGTCTGCTTCGCCAATTGTTATTTGCAACTGAAGGAAGTCATTATCCATTGTTGTCACAAAGCCGTCAAGTAGAAACAATCTCCTGCGTTAGCAATATCTATTCATACTTTATGGTTATTTATATTTGCATACGCAGACCACATGTGGCCGGAAATAGACTAATCAAGAATGTTAATAACATAGGTTAAGGAAATCGGCTAGATATAGGCATACAATGTTTGTGATCGAATTTAAATGATTATGAAATAAATATGAAATCAAGGTCCTATCAGATAATACGTTTACATCAACATCCTTAATGAGGTACTTTAGTTTCTCTCGTAGATAAAATTATAATCACTGCCTACCGTCCGCCTACAAATTACCTTCGATATCTACATAGATTTAAGAGTGTAAGGTCACTGACTCATAGTAATTAATTGTACCTACGCTTTTCGTGAAATTATAAATTAATATTTATATCCTATCATATAGAATACCTTATACTTTAAGACCACACTATCTTTTATGTGAATCTCGTCAAATGTTGTCGCATTGCGTGCGTCTTGCCATTAGTCAACGTCACAGGACATCATTTAATCTGTCATCCCATTCAAAATAAAGAACAAAAACGTATTCTGCCTTGCAATAGCGTTTTGTATTATTTACCTAATCAATCAACAAAGAATGTGAAAAATGTATAGCAGTTCTTGTTATGTTCAGATATTATCTAGTTTTCGAAACCTTTTATATAAACACTTGATAACAAACAAATATAGGATAACAAATTTCAGCACCTGAAAATGGAAGAAACAAACTTTAATAATGGTAATTATTTTAAATGGATACGGTAAGGGTAATAATAAAACATGAACTTGGCCCAGCGTCGTAGATGTTCA
Organism: Leptophobia aripa; assembly: GCA_951799465.1. Taxonomy (NCBI): domain Eukaryota; kingdom Metazoa; phylum Arthropoda; class Insecta; order Lepidoptera; family Pieridae; genus Leptophobia; species Leptophobia aripa. The sequence continues at coordinate 5,524,067 of OX637260.1, forward strand.
CAATACCTCATTTTTTTCTCACACATATTAATTGCTCGTACAGTAACACGAGGCAGGTGTATGTTTGTTTTATTTGTAGGATGTGGAGCGACATTTTTCTGCCCGCTATTAATTGTAATCATACCTGTATGTAAACTCTAGTTTTTTGACAGACCACTCGTGGAATCCCGATGACATTCGCGATGCCAAGTACAAACTAAATGATCGTTATGCTACTTGAATTCCATTACTTCATTCGTTAAGTTCACACGGTGTATTTTTTGTGAAGTAATATAAAATTCAAACATTCGTATTTTTTACCAACGGGTAGTGAGATAAAAATATAATACGATTTAAAACACGTTATAAACATGTTATATCTAAGTTACGAATTAGTTACTTCACAGCTTGCGTGTTTAATTTTCATATTAATTCTAGTTTGGTGATTAAAACATTAATTAATTTGATTAGTAGTCTAGGAATTTATACGTAATCAAATTATTGTTTTGCGTACGTTCTATTTATTTTATGCGCGAAGTGTAATAAGTTCGTATGACCTAGAACTTGGGTTTCATGAGCTAAGCCTCGGCAAATCGGATTAGCATTTAGGTATGATTATGCGCGTTCATAACCTTGGTTACATCTGACATCCATCTCAAAACTAACACAATTACTTTAAATTTTATCACAATAATTATATTTTTATTAAAATTGTTATTATGATGTTACATAGAATATTGTATTGGAATAAAACATTACACCTATAACGTCTCCTAATCTGCATGTAGAAGAAATGTATTTTAGAACGGTTCCCTTGAAATATGAAATTTGCAATTACTATTTACCAATGTTTAATGTATGGTAGATACATCCATTGCTAAATAGTCTTAAGAAATAGTCGTTTACTTCTTACGAGCCTATACGGCGATCATTTATAAGTAACATAAAAGGCTTTATACTTAGACAATTAAGTCTTATAAGGTAAAGATTTGTTTTAACTACGTAGCGAATGTTTGTAGCTAAGGATATATTATCATATAATATATACTTATTTTATACAAAAAAATAAGTACGTACCTAGTAAGCTAAGGAATAAGTGATGCGCTGTTGGGTATCTATATTATATCAATATTACGAAAACATTGTGGGTTACTAAAACTGTATGCGTAACTGCGATATCATCCTTTACAATATGTATCATAAATAATATTACAAAGTAGAGCATCACGTTGGTAACATTATATTGTTATAACGGTGCGAGGAATATCAATATACATAAAAAATATACTTCAATATAAAGTAAAATGCTTATCCTATTATTGTATGAGAAATTTTTATTCATCACATTGTACTATCGATATCATGCTAAAAAATCTTTTTCACGAAAAAAAGATACAAGACATTTTAGGCGTTCGCCCCCATGCTCCGGGATAGTTTACAGGTCTTCATTATATTTTATGGTGGGTAAGGTAGAGTGTAAAATTGAATGTGTGTAGCGAGTACACACAGTTATGTGGTCGAAATATATACATATAGATTATAAAAATTATACTTAAGTTTTAAAGATTTTTTCTAAATTCATTTGAATGGAAATATTATTGTTTCAAACGTTTTCTAAGACAGCAAACGTCCGCCACTTTGCATAGATACAATCAGAATATAAATGTACCTATACTCCAAGGTCGCCTCAATTTACTGAGGGCATAACTTTCGTACTAAGAATATAAGGAGATTAGTGTCTAAACACGATTGGTTACGGTCGAAGTCCGACTTTACATTAGTACGGGTGTTTGCTCGTCTGTTTTAATACCACTTAGTTACATAGGGAAACATCGTATGAAATTATTAACGATGACGAAATGGCAATTGGAAGAACAACCCATATCCAGAAAGAGATCGAGGTATCTGGAATTATTATCATTCTATAAAACGAATTAAAGATGATTTTGTTTAGAGTCTCTGTAATATAGACAACCGTCTAGTGATAACACGTGATTCTGACGAGAAACGTGTTGATGAGATGAAAATGGCACAATCTATCCGGGGTTTATCTATCCGTTGATAGATATTTCAAACATGCACACATTTAATACATTTACTCACGTCTGTATGTGAATCTAAGATAATATCAAACTAATAAAAATAACCGTTAATACATTACCAATTTTATAAATACGATTATTTAAGACATTAAGTAATATAAAATAAATTAACAATAAATCGAACAGCGGGTAATGAACGTATTAAGATTATTATACAAACTATTTGTTCAATGTGGTTTCGCTCGCGTAACACAGAAACACCATTTTAAAATTTATATTTAAAAAAAAGTATAATTATTTAATAATGCGATTCTACTTTAACCCGTTACGCGTATGTTATTAATGGTATTTATTTAATTATTTGTAAACTCACAAAATGAGACGTCGCGGTCGTTGTGAAACTATTCAAATTTTGTTTCGAAATAGCATAAGTTGCAATAAACCAGTTGTAATGTTACATACATATTCTGATAGCAAAAATAAAAATAAAAGAAAACGCTTAATTCTTACCGTAAATATATTAAATATCACATTCTTGACTTATGCAAAGACTTGAATACTTTTTACATGGCGTTAACACTTGCATTTCATTTGATTTTACGATTTTGTGTTCTCTCATTAATATATGATAACCCTAAATAGGTCGAAAAAAAAACTGTCATACAAGGCTTTTACTCTATAGAAGGTGATTTATCTATAAAATATAATAGCAATGTTTAGCTGATATCCAAATATCAGGAACTCATGTAAAACAATAATACGAATTAAATAAAAAAAAATTGGTTCTAAGTTCTCTTACAAAATGTATAATAATCAAATGATCATACAAATATTTAATAAAAAAAATGCATATATTAAGTAAGCCTTTCATGTTATCATTATAGTTCGACTTCTTACTTATATCAAGGCTTTAGCGAGATTAGCACACATAACTTACCACATATAAAACCAACATTTGATAAATTATGTTTGTAGTAACATTTTTATCCTATTTAATATTCAATTAAATTATTTAATGGATGGTTCAGCTTTCTAATGTTTTGATCGCCAGCTTCTTATGTCAGTTTAATTTATCTCTGATTATATTTGCATTACGAGTCACTATTAGAAAATTCAATATCACCTGAGTAGCATTCACATATTAACTGAGTACATTTAAGTTAATAGAAACTTGATTCATAAACACATATCAAGTGGAAGAAATATTTACTGTTTTTGTTCAAATTTTCTTAGTCCGTTTTAACGAAAGAAAGCCTTTATAACAGCATCATTTCTAGTAGATTTGAAAGCTTAACCATAATAATAATAATATAATTGTATCAATGTTATTTTTTTTATGAATGGTGTGAATATAAATCAATTCTTGCATAGCATAATAATGGAATGAATAAATGGAAACCCTGAGGTACAAGGCCGAACTTTCATTCAGTTCTATTTTATTTTTTTGTTACGGTTAACAAATACTATGTAATCCCGTTGATAATGCGGTTAGTACGTTTACTCGCCGCATTTACGTCGTGGAGTCTGGGAGCCAAATTTTTCTATAACCAATATACATTCAGCGCTGACATTAAGCCCTTAAGCGCTGTATAATATTTACGTATTCAGTATGTACGGTTATGTTTAATCCATTTAAGTCATTATAAACACTAAATAAACTTGTTTTCTTAATAATTAGACATGAAAATTATATTTAAAATATCAATACCGGCGGAATATCATGTTCGTTAAAATTTTGGATACAATGTTTTTTATATCATTCACTTAACTGGTTAAGAAATGTATTTAATTTTAAAGTATATTTTAACTTTATGTATTCGTATAGTGGTAGCAGTGTATTTTTATTAACCACTCACAATTTTCCGTATCCAAAGTCTAAAACGCCCTATCTATACTAATAATAAGACAGTAAAAATCGTCAATCTGTACATTAAATATTTTTCCAAAAAACTGAAAGGAGGCAATTAAAGAAGAGTCATAGAAACCAAAATATTCAATAATAACACACTTGGGAAATTAACATTTCCTATCCCTAGTAATATCCCCAACGAACCATTACGCATCTCATTCATCGTTTTCAGCGCTTTATTCCAGCACTGTTCTGTACAATAAGCAATTCTCATTGGGTCGAGCCGCGAACGCTGAGCACTCGTCAGTCGCGCCGCGCGCCTCGTGGTCTACGCTTCTTGTATAGCAGCCGCATTTCGTCGTCATTGCGTCCGCACCCGCCCTTATCAAAATATTCCCGCATTGAGATCGATCTGCACGTCTCTGTGATAACGTGCAAGTGACGTCATGACTTCAATGTCCTGTTTATAGTGATTGTGTTTATACGTGAACGCCGGCTTGTTTTGTTTTGACTTGATAAGAAGACACAAGTTAGTATTTATTAATTAATAAATTATTTATTGATAAAAAAATAAATATCTCATATGCTAATTAAGCATGATTATGATTTTTTATAAGTATGGACTAAATATGTTTTATCGCAAATATTCAATATTATTATTTTTTTGTTAACTTTGTTACGTCAAGTCCTTTAAGCTTGTAATTCCAACTAAGTGTGTAACTAAGTTCAACATATTATGTTTACTCTTAACTTATTCAGTATCAAATATTCCCTTCGTATAATTAGGTAAAACATTTTGACAAATGTATAATAATCATGTCATCTAGGACTAAACGCAACGCCACAATTTACTAAATGAAAACCAATGCCTCGTAAAGCCAATAAATATTTATTAACCTAAATACTGTCTGTTATTAAAAGCGATTATAGAAAAGGCCATGATATTATAACTTCCTGATTTAGCTCGAGAACGGTATTTTATCCTTGAAGGGCATGGATCGATTAATTTTACTATATAATAATATCAACTATATATCCCACGTTTGTATGATCTCGACACACGACAGTAGAATCATAGACATCTTAAAAGATACATCCGCTTTCCGCTATACGGACCGAAGCGTTAAAAACGAATTTATTTCGGTATTCAAAAACAACATTACAAGAGTTAAAAAACCAAATCCGTAAAAAGCTCCTCGACATCTAAATTTATTTAAAAACAGGATATATGTTAAAGGCGATGTTTGAAACAAACACACAGTTATATATAATTGATTAAATATTATTCATAATATCTATTTAGAATGTATAACTGATTGAAATTGCATTTCTTGCACCTGTGATATTAACTAGCTCTATCAATGCCATCACTGACCAACAGTTTTCAAATAACTATCAGTCGTAAGATTCAAAGTGAATTGACCGTGATCGTGGCGACTCGACCTGTACTTTATATAGTTTTTATTGAAGCCTACATAAACTTAACGATTCCAACCGTTATAAAACTACTTGATTTTATAGTAAAAACCTTTTATCGTTACAATCTTGAATCTCTACTTTTAGAAAACACAACATTTACGCTATATTAGTCGTAACATGTTTATTTATCGTTTATCTAAAAGCAGAAAGATCATTTTAGATTGTAATTAATGTCGGTGTCAATAAACCAGAGATGATTTTAATGCGTTACACAATTTGTTGTAAGTTGCGTGGTATTTGTTTCGCGTTTTTTTTTGCAGAGCTCATTGAGTGCGGCCGACATAGTCAGCGGCGCATATGCGACCTGAATGCCAGTAGACCGTCAAAGACTGCTTGATTCATCAACATTCAGTACTAAGTAGGAGTACGATATTAATTAGCGAAGTAGCTGTAAATTATAAAACACTTTTTTAATGACTTGACTTAACCACACCGATTGATACCTTAAGAATATTCCATTATTATTGTTTGTGTTATTTATAGGTGAAAGTTTTGTATGAATTTAGTACTTTTTGTGAATAAACAAATTCAATTGAAATCTCAGGTACTAATAGCAGTTAATATCAAGCGGTTCCCAATACCTTTTGTGTATAGGCGCCTGACCGATCCTTGTAAGACAACTTGAAAAAAGGGTCCCATTATTAAAAATTCACATACCTTATTGAATGTTAGATAGTTTAATATATTACAAAATGTTTAAAGAAAAATAGGTTGACATTTGCAAAAAAATATTTCGTTAGTTTTTTGTTCAAATACTGATGTTTATCAAAGTTCGTTTTTCCGGATAACAATAAGGTGTATTAATAAGAATAGAAGACATCGCTTATATTGCGTATTATTACAAAAGGAATAAAGTTTAGAGCGAGTCGAAGCGTTAGTACCTTACCATTGCGGGAAGCTTCATCTCGGACGTCACATGCTTCTTCATTCTTTATTACATATAGACTTCAGATCATAAATCTTATTTTAATCCCTGTTATACTAACATTTGTTGAACTCTCAAATCTTTATTTATTTGTTTTGACATCGCCATATAAGTTTATTAGTATTAAAATAATAAACGTATGCTTTCACACATATATGAATGTTAAAATTTACATTACTTCTTAATAATAATTAATATTCATGACTACAAATACTAATAAAATCAAAAAGCAATTTGCATTTCAATGTCATATCGATGTCTACTCAATTTTTATTGAGAAGCAAAGCAGTAAATTATCTCTTTTAAAAGCCATTAATTTTTATTTTAATGTGGGTAACATTGAATGCGAACAACAGTATTCAAAGCTTTAAAACATATGTATATAATAGAAATATTTGTTATGAAAGCAGTATTGGCCTAGCGAGTTGAACTTGCGGCTCAGTATCTTAATAAATTGAAAATAAAATATAAAACCATTTCAACGGGAAAACAATTTCTTTTAACCTTTTCGATGTCTCAAAAACTTGACATGATAGATGAAAAGATTTTAATTGTAGTTTGCAACAAACATAAGCAACGAAAAGGGTCTTTTAAAATTACAAAAACCCCTCTTCAATATGGCGGTAAATACAAATAGGATTTAAGAGTCGATAATTTGTAAAGCTTTTTAGACCCGCTGCTAATACAAACTTAATTAGTATTCCCGGTTCACTCGCTTTTCCAAATGACTAGTCATTCTTTGATATAATAATTTCAAATCTATTATTATGTATAGCTGTGCTGTAAAGATAACAAAGATTAATATATAATTTCAGTTGATGATTACCAATCCGTAAAATGGTCTTCCAAATGCATTATATTTATATATCTTTTCTAAACATAGCTAGAAGGTAAAACGTATAACAATTACTATATTAAATAGTAATTTGGGACTTAGTTATTAGTCTTTAGGACTAAATATGACAAATTATAAATACATTTATCAGACCATACAAAATGTAACAAGATATATTAGAACAGAAGACATATCAAAAATACATTTTAAGCTAAATAAGGCCGTGACGAAGTCGATGTATAAAGCTTAAAAGAATATTGTAAAAACAAATTGTTTAGTTGCAAACTGGTTTAGCGTAACTCCGGAAGTGAACAGGTTTCAAAGAGTCGAGATACATAAGTATTAATTGGAATTTTAATTTTGACTAATGAAACATCGGCGTTAATCGTCTGTCGTCGACCACGGATCGCTTTTTTCTGAACCCATTAAGTAGATTAAGTAACAGCTTTCACTGAATACTTGTTATTACAACGAATCATCACGCAACAGTTTTTAGGTAACTGAAAAACCTGTCGATAATATTTGACCACGCTCTAAGCACAATTAACGCTAAACAGTCCTGTATTACATGAAGTTTCTTCAATGCACATATTAAAGTTCATATACAACAATGAATTCTAAAAAAATGCTTGGGATTATGTTGTATATTTTTATTATATTCTAGTTTTACAATGTTTTGCAGCATCTGTGGTCAGGAAAAGACTATCAAGTTAACTTCACAGATAATAATTTCATGACGATTAAACTATTATTAAAATATTGCCTTTTTTAAATTTATTTACTTCACATTAAACATTATGTTAAACTTTAAAACAATTGTAAGAACTCTCCTATGAAAATTGGTATCCTTGGTGTCCTTAATTGGATAGTTTAAACCATCTTGCATCTTGTTTTCAATAGACTCGCCACATTTGTCTAGAAACCATATTTAATTATAGCTTATTGTTTTGAAATTTCGTGTTGAAAAAACGCTATGTTTATCCTTAATGTTTCCAGATGCACGGTACATTGACACGGTTTTTTCATACCTTGTGTTAAATGTACAAATTTTAATCTAAATACATTTATATAAACCCTGGGACGATGATCTCTTGATAAAATAACTTGGCTAGCGTTACGAAATTAAACAAAAGATCTCACTTGTACATTTACTTCATTCCGTGTCCGAAAACCATAACGAACTACTAAAACTAATTATTTTAATTGTCGAATTCTTCGTAATACGTGAAACAAATCATAACCGAGAGTTCCGGATGAGCTTCATCTATCGTGATCCGATCTACTTCTTGTAAAAGTAAATTACGTTTTCATTTCACCGCGAACAATTGCTATAAATAAAGACAATAACGATCACGTGTTACCTCGAATAGCAAGCAATAAATGTATTAAAGCGATAAAACTATTAAATAATTAAATACACGGGACATTATCCACTTAAAACCGTAGATCAAAAGTTTAAATCGTAATAAAGTACTAAGATAATTGGATCTTATTTCGAGACAGGAAACATTTCGAGATAACACCGCCACTGTCGAGGGATTTTATTCCATGGGTATCTGTAATTAATGTCTATCATGGCGAATTTGATTTTACTTGGCTCGATTGCACAGAGTAGAGCTGGTTAGCCACAGATTATATTAAGTTATCAGTATACAATGTAATTTAAAATTTACTGTCTGTCTGTCAATATGACGACTAAAAGTGGGATAAACTTTATACTGAATGCAGTTGTCGGCCTGCAGAGCCTTAGTATTCCTATTTATTGCCCAACAATAAACTTTTTTGTTTCATAAAAGTTTCCCAATGTTAACTTACTTTTTATTATTGTCGCTTTAGGTGTAATTCCGTTGTAAAAGTGTTAAAAATGTTATTACTCGAGGTGCGATTGTGGTCGTAAAAGTCAGAACTGAGTGTAGGTGGCAGCACAGACAAGGGCATTTCTCGTCAATGGCCGTGTCCGCCTACGAGGCGCGTGCGCTTTCTGCCCGCCTACATGCTTATAAATTGTTCTCTTAACAGTACAACCGACAAATTACCAGTATAGTGTTCGCGATAAGCTTTCATTGTATCTTAATTGATATACTTACGACGCATACTATTCTTAAATATTTTATAATATAGTAATCGCTGAGTAAAGCGCTGTTCAACAGCTCATAAATGCGTATTGCGACATACTTGTCATTAAATATAATGTATTTAAAATAAACGCCACAGATATGTATTAATAAAACGCCAGTGCCAGCTATTGATATGAACTATATTCTCAATTTATAAATATTATGACTAATCTAGTATTGTGTTAACAGTCATAACAATATTTTAGCTACAGGCATTAATGTTGCTTCATCTCATCCGGCATTACTATAGGATGTAGGTTGGAAGCCACAATTCGGAAGCCGATTTCGTTAGCAACCTACTATTAATCTTACCTATTTCTGTGTGAAACTGAAGTATAAGTCAAACCTTATGTGATGTATTCATTATAAAATATACTCAGTTTATTTCATACGTTTAAATTGTTAAATGAAGTTCATTTATGCGATGTAAATTGTTCTGTTAACTTAGAAACGTGTTTTTTTACCTATAAGTTTAAATTGATCTTATAATATTACAATGTTAAGAAGTCTTATTTCCTAATTAAACACAGAAAGTAGTAGCTACCAGAGACTTAAGTGCGACTTAGATTTTAATTGCCTAAGTCGTTTATCAATTGTTTTCGTAATTACTCCTAATTTAGAAAAAAACACATCGATTTTTAACACACAACGCATGAAAAAGAACATCTCAATAACTATTTTTATTCAAACAATTTTTAACTTTAAACGCTTCGACGGATTTCGAATCGAAGGAAAAGTAGTTATTTGCATGTCATGATGAGTGGTCGCGGTTAACATAGTGGTTACAGGTTGCTATTAACCACTCTTTCGATGCCGCCCTATTGTCCTCCACTGGCTGACGATAAATATTCTACGTGATGGAATCTTTATGTTTCCGATCCCTTCATGCCGCTTGCATTATTAAAAAGTACATTGGCATTATTAAATAGTTGCCGGCTACGGGCTTATTAAGCGTGTAATAGACCTATTTACCTTGTGATTTATTACTATGGATCTCTTATAATAATCGCTGTTTTAAATAGAGAAAATAAAAGACTTCTTACAAACGATTACAATTATTGTACTATTTGTACATTTCGTACATACCTAATATTTTTAATGAGTCGTTAAATAATGAACCCCATGCTAACCATTTAAGTGGACTCTTCCGAGAATCAAGAAAACAGGAAATCATATAGAAAGTAAAACGTTAGTTATTGAAAGGGGTTTTATTTCTTATTTCAGTCAAGCGTCGCCCGCGCACGCCACAGTCCGTCTGCTCCATGAGCATTCTTGGCATGAGGTGAGTCATCGTACTGCATTTATAAATAATGCTCCTAGGTCGTATGTTTACACTCAATGTATTGAGTATTCTTGTATCGACGTTACTAATACGTACACATTACAAATGAATCTTCCGCCTCAGCCTCACTGTTTGCATACCGCTTTCCAACCTGTCTATAGAAATTACCGCTGAAAGGTTGTTCCTGGCAAAAGAATATTGAAATAAATAACACATAACGAAATAATTCTTACGAGACGATGAAGGAAATTGCGAGACTCATTTGTTTGTAGATAAAATTCATGCTCCACGCGTAATGAGTAATTTGTGTACAAAAAGCCACAGAGCATTCTTAGAAATATCTTCAGCAAGAGTCTTGGTTGTTCGTGAGTTGGCTATTACCAAAGAACACTCGTGGTTGGGTATATTAGTTAGCAACGCACACCTGCCTCGCAGCTCGGTGTCAATGTCCGTCAAACGCGGCACTAACTGCGTACACATTGCCATTAAAATATCACAAACAAAGCTTCTGTATGCAAATAACACGTAGAGCGTTATAACAAATTACAATTTACGCAACTTATTGCGTTTGAAATACTCAGCTCCTCCTCCACCACGACATCATGATGGAACGAGTAACAAAGGATTACGAATATACAGATATATATTGATTTATTACTTGAGTCTTTGGATTTCTTAAACCGATAAGCTGTTTAAACCTCGAGATTCTACAATGGTGTCGTTATTAATGTAACTATGAACCCACTATATCTTAAAATGCGAAAAGAGAGTTATGAAGTTACAAAAATTGTTAGTCACAATCACTGCATACCTCAGCTGCGTGCTTTGAAAATTCTACGGTTTGGCCGCATAACTAAGAAAGCGCCTAATTATATAAAACTTTGTCCACAAATTGTCCTAAGGATGGTATTTCTTCGTGCCGCTAGGAATTTTAAGTGTAGGTAATCTGGAAATGTTGATCCGGCATGTTTCTTACTCGAGCATAAGAAATGCATTCAATTGCCCTATTGCATCAGTATGCCTATACTATTATTTAAAACTACCTTCTAATATTAATTAAAAAAGTCTTCCTTTATTATCTTGGACAATTTACTTAGAAATTGCATATCTAAATTAAAATGACGACCATTAACCGTAACCACACGGCATAGACTCCAGTTATACGAAAATTACGCCGTTTTTTGCAGCGAAATGAGTTTTTATCGTGCTAATTATAATGTCGCCTATCCGTTATTTCGTTTAAAGTTTTAATTTATATATTTAGAAAGCATTTGCTTTCAACCCCATAACTGTATGAAAATTACTCCATAGATTATTTATGTAGCCACATACTAATACAAGCGGAATGCAGCTTGACAAGATGAGCTACGTGGAATGAAGAATTTGCTACCACACCGCTTCATGCACTTCATAATATTGTGTAATTACAGATGTAGAATACACACATGCTCTGACCACGTAACGTTATTGACACAGAAGCTAAAATTAATTAGAATAATTTAATAGCTTCTCAAAGTGCGTCTTTAATAGTTTCTCTCTCCACTTACAAAACCAACTATCTATTATAAAATCTTTAGATATTACTCCTTTGATGTTTAAATTAATCCTTGGCGCCTCCACTTCACTACCTACACAAATTTTGAAGTTTGATGAGTAAGATAAGCGGAAAGCTATTAGTCATTAAAGATTTTTAAACGCCAACACCGGAATAGCCTACATCCTGTGAGCGACATGACATAAATAATTTTATCTCTTTAATTATATCTATTACGAATGATATTAAAACTTCATTGAATTATTATTTATGGGTAAACGGAATCTCTTAAGTATACTCTTGTATGAGTGGCGTGTTTTACGAAATCCAATTATTGTTAATTCTATAATAATGATACCAAATTGTAAAGGCCGAACTAGGCGGATAGACACTGTAAACTCATACTTTAACAGCAGGTGATCCTCATAATATACGTATATTTAGTTCTCATAAACTATATAGTACCTGGGTGATTTTCGTACTAAAATAAAGTTTATAAGTATATTACCTTTTTCAATTACAATAAAGTGCGCTAATATGTTTCCTTCCGTGTTATCGTGTAGTTACGAAACCAGATGTTTTCAATCAAAGTTAATGTCTGTCAATTACCTAGAAAATCGTTACCGAATTACCTAATTAATTAGGATTAAAGTAATTACTGAATAATAAATCATGAGTATTGCAGGCTTGTGAAATTATTGTTAACAACATTTTCCTGCAGAAAAACAATGCAGTAAGTTACACTGCATGACTGTACTTTGACTGTGTCTTTGACTAATTTGGTTTTGCCTCAGGCCTTTTCAGCTTCGTTTCCGCAAGGGGCAAATCAACATAACATATTCAAATTCGGTGCCGTACATCCTGTACCCACGTATAAATTATTTAATGTAAAAATCATTGCAAAAAAAATAAGTTCAGAAGTAACACTTATTTACGAGAGCAACTGCCAGCCCTCTGCGGTCTCTTAGAGGCTACCATAAGCAGGCCGTTTTAATCGTGAGATTTTTTGCTATTTCAAATTATATAATATGCCGTTAAGAGTTAATAATCTAAGCCCGTAATAAAGTCTCAGTAATTGATAAATAAACTACAGTTATCAATATTCTAGGCTTTAGACTAGAACGATTTCCGCCCATTCCGACAGTCATCATTACGACAGGACATTTCCGATAAGTTAACATAAATATGTACTTAGGGTATATAATTGTTGTCTCATCTAATTATAGGCAGCGAATATCCGCCATGCATCTCATAATGACACTCATCCACCATCTTCATCCCACTATCTTACCGTTTTACGTTGACTTCTTAACAGTTAAATCAATTTCCTGGCAACAAAATTACGTATAACTATTACAGTTTCTAGTATATAAATAAGTGGATACTCAAGAAGATTTAACAAATTACAAGCAAAAAATAAATGGTAACATATTTTCAAGACAATTTGTATAGTAGTTATTACATTTTTATGTCAAACCTTAAAATCAAATAAATATCGTTTTAATTTAAAGACAACTAGATGATTATTATATCGCAAAATATATTATAATATTGTATTCCAAATTATAATTTGTAACGTTTGTTTTTTTACGTATTTCTATCGTGTATTATAATTAAAGGTCCATTTACATAAATGCGCTATGCGTGCAAACAAGTTCAGCATTCCCACTGCACCTTGCAAAACTTAACATAATACTGTGATACATGAGCGCGTACTCACATTGAGTAATACTAGATAACTCGATTTTGCATAATTGCAATAAACATAACCATCTAAATTCCTAAGCGATATGTAACTATTGCTTTTCGTGTATTTCTTTAAATAAACCCAATGAAAAATGTCATATTTGAAAAAATCGCGAATAAAGAGAAAGAGTGTAATAAATTGTGCTTATAAAATTTGTTCGATTTCCAGAATAAATACGTACGGTGCGACGCGATGGTTGCGTGATCGGTCATCATGCGCCTCTTCCGTGGGCCGAAGCGCAGGGAAGTGACCGGGCCGCAGGCTGCGACGCCGTCTCCACGTAGAGACCTCGCCGGTACCCGCCCAGACCTCGCACACGATTATACAATTGTCACAGCGCTCCCAGCCATGGTCATGGAGGACGATGTCAGGGAGATGAAAAAAGGTAAATAGTACCAAACATTCATAATTGAGTTTTAACGATACAAAGTATGTGAACTAAATAACCTTTATTTTTTAAATTTTCAGTGTTTGCTACATGGGGTCGGCGGATGGGGAAAAAATTAGACATGCTCAAAAAAGAGCCGAAGGATTTAGATGATTTCTCGACAAACGATGTCACGAAACGGGACCTTTCACCTGCATCAGGCCAGTTTAAGAAGAAACAAAACTGGAAAATGGGTCGGAGTACCTCAGATTCCGCATCATTGAAGAAGGACAATGATACAGATTCGATCCGCAGTGGTTCGAGGGAGAGGTCTCCGAGCCCCTTCAAATCTTTTTTTCATCGTATGGGTTCAACGGGAATGTTAAATACATCGAAGACACAATCTTTAAATACACATAAAACTCCTGAGACTTATAATAATGGTTCCACATTATATAGAAGTTGCTCAACCTCTCAATTATCAACATATATAAAAGCTGATGATCCGTCTGACGACATCGATTTACAGAATACTAACAATGAGAACAAGAAGTCTCCAACTAAACAAAAAATTACTTTACACAATGAAGAAAATTTTGTGAACACATCAACAAAAGCTATAAGCTGCGATAATATATCTAAGCTCGATGGACAACAAAGCAACCCATCTAATAAAAAGCCCAATTTCCCGTATGCTTTCTTACGATCGAAACTATCTGTATTACCCGAGGAAAACAGTATAACATCACAGCATAGATCGATTTCTATGCGGCAGAGCTTTTCAGAAAGAATAGATAGAAAATCACCAAAGTTTCGAAAGGAAAGACTTTATTTAACAAATTCTCGTTCAGAGGAGCGTTATAGGAGTAGTGATAATATATCCGTTCACGAAGGAAGTGTATACGATAGTAATTCTGCGCTAAGACATGATATTGATTCCTCTAGAAATTCAATTCGAAGTATTAACGAAATTGATGGCACACCCTATCCATATCGGAGAATCGACGACGTCCCGCGAAGGTCATCTATGATCTCACATAGACCACCATTAGACTACGACCCCATGCTTATGCCACGAAATAGAAACAGTCTTCCTGTTTACGAATACAATTCGACCCTTGGGTCTATTCAAGATTTAAAGTCCGATTTAGCTTCCTCCAGCCAAAGCATACATAGAGAGATATTACAAGCTCACCGACTTAGTAATTACATTAGTTCTAACGAATCTGGATACGATAGCGACGGCAGACCAACTGATGAACATAGCAATCATTCTCCTCCTGCATATAATCACCTATCAACCGGCTCAAGCACCCTAACTCGGGATGGAAATAACAGCAACTTTACTAGACAGTTAAGCCTTAATCAGAAAATAAATGTCAGTAGAGTTCAAATTCCAGCAAGAAGAAGCTCAACGCCATGTGCTTTATTCCCTATAGATAAGAGTCTTTCATATGAACGTGACAATGAAAACAATACTCCAAAATACACGAAAAATATTTCGAATCAACTGACGATTGACTATAGTGATGCCAAGCCACCGCCTCTACCTAAAAAGAATACGAGTAAAAAAGTGCCTTTTGTTTACAAGACAATTACATTAGATGATCGATGTCATCCCAGAAAAAGTAACCTTTTACCTTGTCAGCTGTCAGCTTTTGAAAACTTATCAACTCCAAACCTATGTGAAAACATTACATCGGAAAGTACATCAGATATTAATATTTTAGAAAAAGATTTGTTTGGAAGAGGGCCGTGTACAAAACGTTTTAGAAAAATTAAACTTATAAAAACAAGATTAGATGAAAGTCTTGGCGTATATCTTGCTCAACATCGAGTAGATTTTAACAGGAGTGGCTCCAATTTCGAAGTTCGGTATATTGTAGTAAACCTTGATTTTGATGGCATTGCTCACAGAGATGGTAGACTTAGAATTGGAGATGAAATAGTAAGTGTAAATAGCAAGGTACTTAGAGGACTATCATCCCTGAAAGAGGTTCAGCATATTGTTAATTCATGTTCTACTGAAGCTGCCCAGGAAGAAGGAGCTTTATTTCAAAGATACGAAGTAGACCTAGTTATGGCACATGATGAAATTAACCCTATTAGTCTAGGACGCATTATAAATAATCAACGCTGTGAAAATAATCCAAATCAACCTAACCGTTTATCAAACGTTCCCCCCGATATTATTTCGCAAACAATACATAAACCAAAATCAACAAATCCAATTATTATGGAAACACACTTTCCAAGTGATAATAAATTCTACACAGATAGTGATCTCACAGGGCAGATACAAAATTTAAACGAAATGCAAAATAAGTGTGAAGTAGATGTTCGGGTGAAAAACAGGGTTCTAATATCAAATCAGAAGAGTGATGATGAAAAATTATTAGAGCGGAATTGCTTTTCACCGGTTCACCCGTCTTTGCAAAATATAACAAACATAGAAGTTTCAATGCTCTCTTCGCCAACACCTAAAAATAATATAAATTATAGACCTATATCTCTGCACGGATCTAGGACGCCTGTCTCAGTATATACAGATAACGATTCAAATGAAATAAAAGAAAACGCGTCTCATTATATCAAGAACGTACCTAGGCTGTACCAAAATAGGTCGTTTGAAAGCATTCCAGAACAATTGAGAAGCAATAATCGCAGCCGCTATTTTAGTCGAGTAGGTTCACAAAGATCCTCACAAAACTATGGTTCACACGGCTCTCGTCAACAAGAGCACAATTCTGTTAATCACGAGCCTCAACATTATTCAAACAGTTCTATTCACAAAGTACAGTTTTGGAAGGGCCCGGGTCACAAAAGTCTTGGTTTCAGTATTGTTGGAGGAACAGATTCGCCTAAAGGGCAAATGGGAATATTTGTCAAAACAGTTTTTCCAAATGGCCAGGCTGCTGATAAAGGAAATGTTAATGAAGGTTAGTGTTAGAAATGTATATATTTGTGCATGTAAGTTAAAAACGTTTACCCATTGTTTGTGGGGAAACCTTTTGAAACACCAGAAGTGTGTGCGTTTTGCATCATACTCTAAGATCGATCAGGCATACCAACTTCACATATTAAATAAATTAAATTAATCGGGAGTGAATTACTCTAGCGCCTGCGCAATTAATTGTTTCAATACTTTAATATGTGCATGCTTTATAGTGACCAAAGCTTTTTCTGATTTTTATATGGTATTTGTTTTTCGTTTCAGGCGATGAGATTTTATCTGTTAACAATGTACCCACACGCGGTTTAAGTCACGCTGGAGCAATATCACTTTTCAAACAAGTTAAAGAAGGAAAAATCGAATTGACGCTTTCAAGAAGAAGGTACTTATTTTATTTTTCAAAATGTCTTTTTCGAACCATTACGACTTAGGGTCCTTCAAGAAAAAAGCGTACAAACCCCTAACAGGCTGGCAACGCACTCACGAGCCCCCATCCACACGAGTGTCTATGGGCGGCGACTCACCTTTATGGTGGGTTGCCTACTCGTTTGCCCCCCTTTTCTATAAAAACAAAAAAATGTAGTAAACAAACAAATTGACGCAATCGCTTATAATTCTTTTTTTTACTTTTAGAGCTCCAAGGTCAAGATCGGTCGAGCCTCTTGGTCATTTCCGCGGAGACAGCAAATGACTTGTATATAAATCAAGAGACCTCCAAAGAAAATCTGTTATCGAGTGCAATAATTTTCATTTTATAGTTAAGCCAAAGGCGTCACCTAACTTATAAGTTAAAGTTGAGGTACGTAGTACTGTTTGTCGTTGTTACAAGATTATCTTAAGCTTGTAGATATCATTTATTGCGTAGTCGATGTTCGAGTACCATATTGTATATGCAATTCTGTTGCAAGGAATGGTAATAAAAAATAACGTATAGATCGGCTTTAATTACGACCTCGATAAAATACTTATCGTATTCACATATAAACTTTTTTTTGCCTATCTTTCCTTTGCAGTATAATTGTGCTTTTGTCTATGTATCACAGCTAAGGAATTAAAAGTACCTACCTAATCAGTATCTTGTATTTGTTTCTTAATAGTGTAAGTTTCAGTATAAAATAAGACTATTGTATCAATTAGCCTTATACTGTGAATATAAGACTGTATCTAATTTAGCTTAAGATTTATTAATTACTGATGTATTTAGACTTCTATTACAATAGGAATGCTAGATCTCGTTATATCCATTTTTTCTCTTTATACTTAGGCCTCATTTACACAAATTATAGACTGATTTAAAAAAAATTGCTAATTTGTACCTACAAATACTGCCAAAGTTTTAGTCGTAACGTGAGTAATATAATCCTTAATAATATGCTACAGTTAAAATGTGTATTTCATAAATTATTAATCCAGGTGCTTGTGTAATGTCAATAGTTTGGTATCAAAATCTTTTTACAGAGGGCTTTGTTTGAAATTGTATAAAAGATTAAAAATATAAATAGACTAGAAATTTAAATAGTTGAAAATGAAATACATCCCGAAACATAACATTTTAGATTTAAAAACGAATATACGAAGATATATATGAAAAATTTCCTAATATTTGCCCGCCCAGTGAATTCGCGATGAACATTCATTTTCAATTTTTTGTAATTACCTGGGAAAAAGTGTTATATTACTGATGCTTATTGAGAGTATTTTAAACTAAGCCTTACAAAACAACAGCGACAGCCAGCGAATGTCTCCGTCCAATTAAAATGTCAAAGTCAATTACTATAACTATTCAAGCAGAGGACAAAATGGGATTAATTCTGCAATTTTTACAATGTAATGTATGAAACTGGCGGATTGTGTACATATTTATAAACTTTTAAAACGAACACGACAGTATTGTTTAATATATACGAAATTGTAAATAATATAATATTGCGATACTTCTCGACGCTTCCATAATTAAATGTTAAATTTACACAATAAAATTATTGGGTATTTATTTTAAACTTTATTAAAATTACATATATAAGCAATAAGTACAAATAAATAAACACACGATTTGAATACTACAATAATAAGCAGAAAGCTTCCAGTTATAGAAGCTCATTTACTAAATGAAAAAGGCTTTTAAAAATATTATATTAACATCTAATTTCTATCGCTCGAAGAATTATCGAATCTTCTTCGAACGAAGAAGACATGGTAATACTGTAACATTACTTTATAATTGAGGTAAAAGTCAAATAGAAATAACACAAATTATTTAATATCACACAATATAGCAACACCCCTTAGTATCCAATGATCCGGATTTTTTATTGTTGGCAACCACAAAGGTGTGATGAATGTCAATCCTGTACGTACCGGCTTCTTATAGACGGGACACTAAAAAGCATACGTTTAAGATTTATTTCATCTAATTAATAGTCTATAAAATTACAAAAGTTTGCTTCTTTTGTTTATCAAGGATATAGCCTACAACTATATAGCAAGACCGCTACTAACAATAGGAGCAGAGGATTCATAAACCGGGGAAAACTGTTCCTTATTGCAAGCCTTCACATAATTTAATTTTAATAAAGTTCTTAGATAATATCATAAAATCATAGCTCGCATTGGGACACAGTCAATATATGATTCGATTATAGTTAAACTAAGAAGGTCTGTCGATGCCTACTTGAAGAGTTAGTAGAAAAGAATGTCTGACGTAAGAAACGTAAGAAAAAAAAAAATAAAGCAATACATTGTATGTATACCTGATACAATTTCGGGTCCTTCGGTGCAGTAGAATTAATGGCATACACGTGAACGACAGGAAGTGCGGTATATAAGACCTTTAGCGTCGATTCGCACAATCGCAAGTTGCGACGATCCCAACCCGCGCCATCGAGGAAAAGGCCGTGCACGAATACGCCTTCCTGAAAGTCAAAATAATTTATTGAGATCTTAGTTGAACTGGCCTGCTTATATACAAATTGGTCGGGTTTAGGGCGTAAAAGGCTAAATTATATAGAACATTAACAAACTGATGAAATCCGTAGATAATTGTCCCATAAAGGCTTGTAGAGGTCAGCATTAGAATAGGGAACGGCTATTTACCGGTGGCGGCGCCTTTATCTCCTCGTAGACAAACTTGGTGACGTCATTGTGTAAAGCGACCATGTCCAAAGCCCAGCCTTTGTGGGCTCGGGTCACTTCCTGACGCATGGCCGTCAAGAAACCTGAAACGATAATTAGGCGTTTTTATAGTAGGATAGAATTAGTAATCTCCTAAAAACACGTGCTCTAAATAGCCTAGTGATGTGTGATTTAGTGTGAGTGTGACAGTGTAAGTCAATGTGAGAGTGTAAGAGTGTGTGTCAATGTGAGAGTGTGTCTCAATGTGAGAGTGTGTGTCAATGTGAGTGTGTTAGAGTGTGAGGTTGTCAATGTAAGAGTGTGTGTCAATGTGAGAGTGTGTGTCAATGTGAGAGTGTGTGTCAATGTGAGAGTGTGTGTCAATGTGAGAGTGTGAGAGTGTGTGTCAATGTGAGAGTGTGTGTCAATGTGAGAGTGTGTGTCAATGTGAGAATGTGTCTCAATGTGAGAGTGTGTGTCAATGTGAGAGAGTGAGAGTGTGTGTCAATGTGAGTGTGAGAGTGTGTGTCAATGTGAGAGTGTGTGTCAATGTGAGTGTGTGTCAAAGTGAGTGTGTGTCAATGTGAGAGTGTGTGTCAATGCGAGAGTGTGTGTCAATGTGAGAGTGTGTGTCAATGTGAGAGTGTGTCAATGTGAGAGTGTGTGTCAAAGTGAGTGTGTGTCAATGTGAGAGTGTGTGTCAATGTGAGAGTGTGTGTCAATGTGAGAGTGTGTGTCAATGTGAGAGTGTGTGTCAATGTGAGTGTGTCAATGTGAGAGTGTGTGTCAAAGTGAGAGTGTGTCAATGTGAGAGTGTGAGAGTGTGTGTGTCAATGTAAGAGTGTGTGTCAATGTGAGAGTGTGAGAGTGTGTGTCAATGTGAGTGTGAGAGTGTGTGTCAATGTGAGTGTGAGAGTGTGTGTCAATGTGAGTGTGAGAGTGTGTGTCAATGTAAGAGTGTGTGTCAATGTGAGAGTGTGAGAGTGTGTGTCAATGTGAGAGTGTGTGTCAATGTGAGAGTGTGTGTCAATGTGAGAGTGTGTGTCAAAGTGAGTGTGTGTCAATGTGAGAGTGTGTGTCAATGTGAGAGTGTGTGTCAATGTGAGAGTGTGTGTCAATGTGAGAGTGTGTGTCAATGTGAGAGTGTGTGTCAATGTGAGAGTGTGTGTCAAAGTGAGAGTGTGTCAATGTGAGAGTGTGAGAGTGTGTGTCAATGTGAGAGTGTGTGTCAATGTGAGAGTGTGTGTCAAAGTGAGTGTGTGTCAATGTGAGAGTGTGTCAATGTGAGAGTGTGTGTCAATGTGAGTGTGTCAATGTGAGAGTGTGTGTCAATGTGAGAGTGTGTGTCAATGTGAGAGTGTGTCAATGTGAGAGTGAGAGTGTGTGTCAATGTGAGAGTGAGAGTGTGTGTCAATGTGAGTGTGAGAGTGTGTGTCAATGTGAATGTGAGAGTGTGTGTCAATGTGAATGTGAGAGTGTGTGTCAATGTGAGAGTGTGTGTCAATGCGAGAGTGTGTGTCAATGTGAGAGTGTGTGTCAATGTGAGAGTGTGTCAATGTGAGAGTGTGTGTCAAAGTGAGTGTGTGTCAATGTGAGAGTGTGTGTCAATGTGAGAGTGTGTGTCAATGTGAGAGTGTGTGTCAATGTGAGAGTGTGTGTCAATGTGAGTGTGTCAATGTGAGAGTGTGTGTCAAAGTGAGAGTGTGTCAATGTGAGAGTGTGAGAGTGTGTGTGTCAATGTAAGAGTGTGTGTCAATGTGAGAGTGTGAGAGTGTGTGTCAATATGAGAGTGTGTGTCAATGTGAGTGTGAGAGTGTGTGTCAATGTAAGAGTGTGTGTCAATGTGAGAGTGTGTGTCAATGTGAGAGTGTGAGAGTGTGTGTCAATGTGAGAGTGTGTCAATGTGAGAGTGTGTGTCAATGTGAGTGTGAGAGTGTGTGTCAATGTGAGAGTGTGTGTCAATGTGAGTGTGAGAGTGTGTGTCAATGTGAATGTGAGAGTGTGTGTCAATGTGAGAGTGTGTGTCAATGTGAATGTGAGAGTGTGTGTCAATGTGAGAGTGTGTCAATGTGAGAGTGTGTCAATGTGAGAGTGTGTCAATGTGAGTGTCAATGTGAGAGTGTGTGTCAATGTGAGAGTGTGTGTCAATGTGAGAGTGTGAGAGTGTGTGTCAATGTGAGAGTGTGAGAGTGTGTGTCAATGTGAGAGTGTGTGTCAATGTGAGAGTGTGTGTCAATGTGAGAGTGTGTGTAAATGTGAGAGTGTGTGTCAATGTGAGAGTGTGTGTCAATGTGAGAGTGTGTGTAAATGTGAGAGTGTGTGTCAATGTGAGAGTGTGTGTCAATGTGAGAGTGTGTGTCAATGTGAGAGTGTGTGTCAAAGTGAGAGTGTGTCAATGTGAGAGTGTGAGAGTGTGTGTCAATGTGAGAGTGTGTGTCAATGTGAGTGTGAGAGTGTGTGTCAATGTAAGAGTGTGTGTCAATGTGAGAGTGTGTGTCAATGTGAGAGTGTGAGAGTGTGTGTCAATGTGAGAGTGTGTGTCAATGTGAGAGTGTGTGTCAATGTGAATGTGAGAGTGTGTGTCAATGTGAGAGTGTGTGTCAATGTGAATGTGAGAGTGTGTGTCAATGTGAGTGTGAGAGTGTGTGTCAATGTGAGAGTGTGTCAATGTGAGAGTGTGTGTCAATGTGAATGTGAGAGTGTGTGTCAATGTGAGAGTGTGTCAA
Organism: Leptophobia aripa; assembly: GCA_951799465.1. Taxonomy (NCBI): domain Eukaryota; kingdom Metazoa; phylum Arthropoda; class Insecta; order Lepidoptera; family Pieridae; genus Leptophobia; species Leptophobia aripa. The sequence continues at coordinate 5,547,013 of OX637260.1, forward strand.
TGTGAGAGTGTGTCAATGTGAGAGTGTGTCAATGTGAGAGTGTGTCAATGTGAGAGTGTGTCAATGTGAGAGTGTGTCAATGTGAGAGTGTGTGTCAATGTGAGAGTGTGTGTCAATATGAGAGTGTGTGTCAATGTGAGAGTGTGTGTCAATGTGAGAGTGTGTGTCAATGTGAGAGTGTGTGTCAATGTGAGAGTGTGAGAGTGTGTGTCAATGTGAGAGTGTGTGTCAATGTGAGAGTGTGTGTCAATGTGAGAGTGTGTGTCAATGTGAGAGTGTGAGAGTGTGTGTCAATGTGAGAGTGTGTGTCAATGTGAGAGTGTGTGTCAATGTGAGAATGTGTCTCAATGTGAGAGTGTGTGTCAATGTGAGAGAGTGAGAGTGTGTGTCAATGTGAGTGTGAGAGTGTGTGTCAATGTGAGAGTGTGTGTCAATGTGAGAGTGTGTGTCAATGTGAGAGTGTGTGTCAATGTGAGAGTGTGTCAATGTGAGAGTGTGTGTCAATGTGAGAGTGTGTGTCAATGTGAGAGTGTGTCAATGTGAGAGTGTGTGTCAATGTGAGAGTGTGTGTCAATGTGAGAGTGTGTCATGTGAGAGTGTGAGAGTGTGTGTGTCAATGTAAGAGTGTGTGTCAATGTGAGAGTGTGTGTCAATGTGAGAGTGTGAGTGTGTGTCAATGTGAGTGTGAGAGTGTGTGTGTCAATGTGAGAGTGTGTGTCAATGTGAGAGTGAGTGTAAATGTGAGAGTGTGTGTCAATGTGAGAGTGTGTGTCAATGTGAGAGTGTGTGTCAAAGTGAGAGTGTGTCAATGTGAGAGTGTGTGTCAATGTGAGTGTGTCAATGTGAGAGTGTGTCAATGTGAGAGTGTGTGTCAATGTGAGAGTGTGTGTCAATGTGAGTGTGTCAATGTGAGAGTGTGTGTCAATGTGAGAGTGTGTCAATGTGAGAGTGTGTGTCAAAGTGAGAGTGTGTCAATGTGAGAGTGTGAGAGTGTGTGTGTCAATGTAAGAGTGTGTGTCAATGTGAGAGTGTGAGAGTGTGTGTCAATGTGAGTGTGAGAGTGTGTGTCAATGTGAGTGTGAGAGTGTGTGTCAATGTGAGTGTGAGAGTGTGTGTCAATGTAAGAGTGTGTGTCAATGTAAGAGTGTGTGTCAATGTGAGAGTGTGAGAGTGTGTGTCAATGTGAGAGTGTGTGTCAATGTGAGAGTGTGTGTCAATGTGAGAGTGTGTGTCAAAGTGAGTGTGAGTCAATGTGAGAGTGTGTGTCAATGTGAGAGTGTGTGTCAAAGTGAGAGTGTGTCATGTGAGAGTGTGAGAGTGTGTGTGTCAATGTAAGAGTGTGTGTCAATGTGAGAGTGTGTCAATGTGAGAGTGTGAGAGTGTGTGTCAATGTGAGTGTGTCAATGTGAGAGTGTGTGTCAATGTGAGAGTGTGTGTCAATGTGAGAGTGTGTGTCAATGTGAGAGTGTGTTAATGTGAGAGTGAGAGTGTGTGTCAATGTGAGTGTGAGAGTGTGTGTCAATGTGAATGTGAGAGTGTGTGTCAATGTGAATGTGAGAGTGTGTGTCAATGTGAGAGTGTGTGTCAATGCGAGAGTGTGTGTCAATGTGAGAGTGTGTGTCAATGTGAGAGTGTGTCAATGTGAGAGTGTGTGTCAAAGTGAGTGTGTGTCAATGTGAGAGTGTGTGTCCAATGTGAGAGTGTGTGTCAATGTGAGAGTGTGTGTCAATGTGAGAGTGTGTGTCAATGTGAGTGTGTCAATGTGAGAGTGTGTGTCAAAGTGAGAGTGTGTCAATGTGAGAGTGTGAGAGTGTGTGTGTCAATGTAAGAGTGTGTGTCAATGTGAGAGTGTGAGAGTGTGTGTCAATGTGAGTGTGAGAGTGTGTGTCAATGTGAGTGTGAGAGTGTGTGTCAATGTGAGTGTGAGAGTGTGTGTCAATGTGAGTGTGAGAGTGTGTGTCAATGTAAGAGTGTGTGTCAATGTGAGAGTGTGAGAGTGTGTGTCAATGTGAGAGTGTGTGTCAATGTGAGAGTGTGTGTCAAAGTGAGTGTGTGTCAATGTGAGAGTGTGTGTCAATGTGAGAGTGTGTGTCAATGTGAGTGTGTCAATGTGAGAGTGTGTGTCAATGTGAGAGTGTGTGTCAATGTGAGAGTGTGTGTCAATGTGAGAGTGTGTCAATGTGAGAGTGAGAGTGTGTGTCAATGTGAGAGTGAGAGTGTGTGTCAATGTGAGTGTGAGAGTGTGTGTCAATGTGAATGTGAGAGTGTGTGTCAATGTGAATGTGAGAGTGTGTGTCAATGTGAGAGTGTGTGTCAATGCGAGAGTGTGTGTCAATGTGAGAGTGTGTGTCAATGTAAGAGTGTGTGTCAATGTGAGAGTGTGTGTCAATGTGAGAGTGTGTGTCAATGTGAGAGTGTGTGTCAATGTGAGAGTGTGTGTCAATGTGAGAGTGTGTGTCAATGTGAGAGTGTGTGTCAATGTGAGAGTGTGTGTCAATGTGAGAGTGTGTGTCAATGTGAGAGTGAGAGTGTGTGTCAATGTGAGAGTGAGAGTGTGTGTCAATGTGAGTGTGAGAGTGTGTGTCAATGTGAGTGTGAGAGTGTGTGTCAATGTGAATGTGAGAGTGTGTGTCAATGTGAGAGTGTGTGTCAATGTGAATGTGAGAGTGTGTGTCAATGTGAGAGTGTGTCAATGTGAGAGTGTGTCAATGTGAGAGTGTGTCAATGTGAGAGTGTGTCAATGTGAGTGTCAATGTGAGAGTGTGTGTCAATGTGAGAGTGTGTGTCAATGTGAGAGTGTGTGTCAATGTGAGAGTGTGTGTCAATGTGAGAGTGTGAGAGTGTGTGTCAATGTGAGAGTGTGAGAGTGTGTGTCAATGTGAGAGTGTGTGTCAATGTGAGAGTGTGTGTCAATGTGAGAGTGTGTGTAAATGTGAGAGTGTGTGTCAATGTGAGAGTGTGTGTCAATGTGAGAGTGTGTGTAAATGTGAGAGTGTGTGTCAATGTGAGAGTGTGTGTCAATGTGAGAGTGTGTGTCAATGTGAGAGTGTGTCAATGTGAGTGTGTGTCAATGTGAGAGTGTGAGAGTGTGTGTCAATGTGAGAGTGTGTGTCAATGTGAGTGTGAGAGTGTGTGTCAATGTAAGAGTGTGTGTCAATGTGAGAGTGTGTGTCAATGTGAGAGTGTGAGAGTGTGTGTCAATGTGAGAGTGTGTGTCAATGTGAGAGTGTGTGTCAATGTGAGAGTGTGAGAGTGTGTGTCAATGTGAGAGTGTGTGTCAATGTGAGTGTGAGAGTGTGTGTCAATGTGAATGTGAGAGTGTGTGTCAATGTGAGAGTGTGTGTCAATGTGAATGTGAGAGTGTGTGTCAATGTGAGAGTGTGTCAATGTGAGAGTGTGTCAATGTGAGAGTGTGTCAATGTGAGAGTGTGTCAATTTGAGAGTGTGTCAATGTGAGAGTGTGTCAATGTGAGTGTCAATGTGAGAGTGTGTGTCAATGTGAGAGTGTGTGTCAATGTGAGAGTGTGAGAGTGTGTGTCAATGTGAGAGTGTGAGAATGTGTGTCAATGTGAGAGTGTGTGTCAATGTGAGAGTGTGAGAGTGTGTGTCAATGTGAGAGTGTGTGTCAATGTGAGAGTGTGTGTCAATGTGAGAGTGTGTGTAAATGTGAGAGTGTGTGTCAATGTGAGAGTGTGTCAATGTGAGAGTGTGTGTAAATGTGAGAGTGTGTGTCAATGTGAGAGTGTGTGTCAATGTGAGAGTGTGTGTCAATGTGAGAGTGTGTGTCAAAGTGAGAGTGTGTCAATGTGAGAGTGTGAGAGTGTGTGTCAATGTGAGAGTGTGTGTCAATGTGAGAGTGTGAGAGTGTGTGTCAATGTGAGAGTGTGTGTCAATGTGAGAGTGTGTGTCAATGTGAGAGTGTGTGTCAATGTGAAAGTGTGTGTCAATGTGAGAGTGTGTGTCAATGTGAGAGTGTGAGAGTGTGTCAATGTGAGTGTGAGAGTGTGTGTCAATGTGAGTGTGAGAGTGTGTGTCAATGTGAGTGTGAGAGTGTGTGTCAATGTAAGAGTGTGTGTCAATGTGAGAGTGTGTGTCAATGTGAGAGTGTGTGTCAATGTGAGAGTGTGTGTCAATGTGAGAGTGTGTTAATGTGAGAGTGAGAGTGTGTGTCAATGTGAGAGTGAGAGTGTGTGTCAATGTGAGTGTGAGAGTGTGTGTCAATGTGAATGTGAGAGTGTGTGTCAATGTGAATGTGAGAGTGTGTGTCAATGTGAGAGTGTGTGTCAATGCGAGAGTGTGTGTCAATGTGAGAGTGTGTGTCAATGTGAGAGTGTGTCAATGTGAGAGTGTGTGTCAAAGTGAGTGTGTGTCAATGTGAGAGTGTGTGTCAATGTGAGAGTGTGTGTCAATGTGAGAGTGTGTGTCAATGTGAGAGTGTGTGTCAATGTGAGTGTGTTAGAGTGTGAGGTTGTCAATGTAAGAGTGTGTGTCAATGTGAGAGTGTGTGTCAATGTGAGAGTGTGTGTCAATGTGAGAGTGTGTGTCAATGTGAGAGTGTGAGAGTGTGTGTCAATGTGAGAGTGTGTGTCAATGTGAGAGTGTGTGTCAATGTGAGAATGTGTCTCAATGTGAGAGTGTGTGTCAATGTGAGAGAGTGAGAGTGTGTGTCAATGTGAGTGTGAGAGTGTGTGTCAATGTGAGAGTGTGTGTCAATGTGAGAGTGTGTGTCAATGTGAGAGTGTGTGTCAATGTGAGAGTGTGTGTCAATGTGAGAGTGTGTGTCAATGTGAGAGTGTGTGTCAATGTGAGAGTGTGTCAATGTGAGAGTGTGTGTCAATGTGAGAGTGTGTGTCAATGTGAGAGTGTGTCATGTGAGAGTGTGTCATGTGAGAGTGTGAGAGTGTGTGTGTCAATGTAAGAGTGTGTGTCAATGTGAGAGTGTGTGTCAATGTGAGAGTGTGTGTCAATGTGAGTGTGAGAGTGTGTGTGTCAATGTGAGAGTGTGTGTCAATGTGAGAGTGAGTGTAAATGTGAGAGTGTGTGTCAATGTGAGAGTGTGTGTCAATGTGAGAGTGTGAGAGTGTGTGTCAATGTGAGTGTGAGAGTGTGTGTCAATGTGAGTGTGAGAGTGTGTGTCAATGTGAGTGTGAGAGTGTGTGTCAATGTAAGAGTGTGTGTCAATGTGAGAGTGTGTGTCAATGTGAGAGTGTGTGTCAATGTGAGAGTGTGTGTCAATGTGAGAGTGTGTGTCAATGTGAGAGTGTGTGTCAAAGTGAGAGTGTGTCAATGTGAGAGTGTGAGAGTGTGTGTCAATGTGAGAGTGTGTGTCAATGTGAGAGTGTGTGTCAATGTGAGAGTGTGTGTCAAAGTGAGTGTGTGTCAATGTGAGAGTGTGTGTCAATGTGAGAGTGTGTGTCAATGTGAGTGTGTCAATGTGAGAGTGTGTGTCAATGTGAGAGTGTGTGTCAATGTGAGAGTGTGTCAATGTGAGAGTGAGAGTGTGTGTCAATGTGAGAGTGAGAGTGTGTGTCAATGTGAGTGTGAGAGTGTGTGTCAATGTGAATGTGAGAGTGTGTGTCAATGTGAATGTGAGAGTGTGTGTCAATGTGAGAGTGTGTGTCAATGCGAGAGTGTGTGTCAATGTGAGTGTGTCAATGTGAGAGTGTGTGTCAATGTAAGAGTGTGTGTCAATGTGAGAGTGTGAGAGTGTGTGTCAATGTGAGTGTGAGAGTGTGTGTCAATGTGAGTGTGAGAGTGTGTGTCAATGTGAGTGTGAGAGTGTGTGTCAATGTAAGAGTGTGTGTCAATGTGAGAGTGTGAGAGTGTGTGTCAATGTGAGAGTGTGTGTCAATGTGAGAGTGTGTGTCAATGTGAGAGTGTGTGTCAAAGTGAGTGTGTGTCAATGTGAGAGTGTGTGTCAATGTGAGAGTGTGTGTCAATGTGAGAGTGTGTGTCAATGTGAGAGTGTGTGTCAAAGTGAGAGTGTGTCAATGTGAGAGTGTGAGAGTGTGTGTCAATGTGAGAGTGTGTGTCAATGTGAGAGTGTGTGTCAAAGTGAGTGTGTGTCAATGTGAGAGTGTGTGTCAATGTGAGAGTGTGTGTCAATGTGAGTGTGTCAATGTGAGAGTGTGTGTCAATGTGAGAGTGTGTGTCAATGTGAGAGTGTGTCAATGTGAGAGTGAGAGTGTGTGTCAATGTGAGAGTGAGAGTGTGTGTCAATGTGAGTGTGAGAGTGTGTGTCAATGTGAATGTGAGAGTGTGTGTCAATGTGAATGTGAGAGTGTGTGTCAATGTGAGAGTGTGTGTCAATGCGAGAGTGTGTGTCAATGTGAGAGTGTGTGTCAATGTGAGAGTGTGTCAATGTGAGAGTGTGTGTCAAAGTGAGTGTGTGTCAATGTGAGAGTGTGTGTCAATGTGAGAGTGTGTGTCAATGTGAGAGTGTGTGTCAATGTGAGAGTGTGTGTCAATGTGAGTGTGTCAATGTGAGAGTGTGTGTCAAAGTGAGAGTGTGTCAATGTGAGAGTGTGAGAGTGTGTGTGTCAATGTAAGAGTGTGTGTCAATGTGAGAGTGTGAGAGTGTGTGTCAATGTGAGAGTGTGTGTCAATGTGAGTGTGAGAGTGTGTGTCAATGTAAGAGTGTGTGTCAATGTGAGAGTGTGTGTCAATGTGAGAGTGTGAGAGTGTGTGTCAATGTGAGAGTGTGTGTCAATGTGAGAGTGTGTGTCAATGTGAGTGTGAGAGTGTGTGTCAATGTGAGAGTGTGTGTCAATGTGAGTGTGAGAGTGTGTGTCAATGTGAATGTGAGAGTGTGTGTCAATGTGAGAGTGTGTGTCAATGTGAATGTGAGAGTGTGTGTCAATGTGAGAGTGTGTCAATGTGAGAGTGTGTCAATGTGAGAGTGTGTCAATGTGAGTGTCAATGTGAGAGTGTGTGTCAATGTGAGAGTGTGTGTCAATGTGAGAGTGTGAGAGTGTGTGTCAATGTGAGAGTGTGAGAGTGTGTGTCAATGTGAGAGTGTGTGTCAATGTGAGAGTGTGTGTCAATGTGAGAGTGTGTGTAAATGTGAGAGTGTGTGTCAATGTGAGAGTGTGTGTAAATGTGAGAGTGTGTGTCAATGTGAGAGTGTGTGTCAATGTGAGAGTGTGTGTCAATGTGAGAGTGTGTGTCAAAGTGAGAGTGTGTCAATGTGAGAGTGTGAGAGTGTGTGTCAATGTGAGAGTGTGTGTCAATGTGAGTGTGAGAGTGTGTGTCAATGTAAGAGTGTGTGTCAATGTGAGAGTGTGTGTCAATGTGAGAGTGTGAGAGTGTGTGTCAATGTGAGAGTGTGTGTCAATGTGAGAGTGTGTGTCAATGTGAATGTGAGAGTGTGTGTCAATGTGAGAGTGTGTGTCAATGTGAATGTGAGAGTGTGTGTCAATGTGAGTGTGAGAGTGTGTGTCAATGTGAGAGTGTGTCAATGTGAGAGTGTGTGTCAATGTGAATGTGAGAGTGTGTGTCAATGTGAGAGTGTGTCAATGTGAGAGTGTGTCAATGTGAGAGTGTGTCAATGTGAGAGTGTGTCAATGTGAGAGTGTGTCAATGTGAGAGTGTGTCAATGTGAGAGTGTGTGTCAATGTGAGAGTGTGTGTCAATATGAGAGTGTGTGTCAATGTGAGAGTGTGTGTCAATGTGAGAGTGTGTGTCAATGTGAGAGTGTGTGTCAATGTGAGAGTGTGAGAGTGTGTGTCAATGTGAGAGTGTGTGTCAATGTGAGAGTGTGTGTCAATGTGAGAGTGTGTGTCAATGTGAGAGTGTGAGAGTGTGTGTCAATGTGAGAGTGTGTGTCAATGTGAGAGTGTGTGTCAATGTGAGAATGTGTCTCAATGTGAGAGTGTGTGTCAATGTGAGAGAGTGAGAGTGTGTGTCAATGTGAGTGTGAGAGTGTGTGTCAATGTGAGAGTGTGTGTCAATGTGAGAGTGTGTGTCAATGTGAGAGTGTGTGTCAATGTGAGAGTGTGTCAATGTGAGAGTGTGTGTCAATGTGAGAGTGTGTCAATGTGAGAGTGTGTGTCAATGTGAGAGTGTGTGTCAATGTGAGAGTGTGTCATGTGAGAGTGTGAGAGTGTGTGTGTCAATGTAAGAGTGTGTGTCAATGTGAGAGTGTGTGTCAATGTGAGAGTGTGAGTGTGTGTCAATGTGAGTGTGAGAGTGTGTGTGTCAATGTGAGAGTGTGTGTCAATGTGAGAGTGTGTGTCAAAGTGAGTGTGTGTCAATGTGAGAGTGTGTGTCCAATGTGAGAGTGTGTGTCAATGTGAGAGTGTGAGAGTGTGTGTCAATGTGAGAGTGTGTGTCAATGTGAGAGTGTGTGTCAATGTGAGAGTGTGTGTCAATGTGAGAGTGTGAGAGTGTGTGTCAATGTGAGAGTGTGTCAATGTGAGAGTGTGTGTCAATGTGAGAGTGTGTCAATGTGAGAGTGTGTGTCAATGTGAGAGTGTGTGTCAATGTGAGAGTGTGTCATGTGAGAGTGTGAGAGTGTGTGTGTCAATGTAAGAGTGTGTGTCAATGTGAGAGTGTGTGTCAATGTGAGAGTGTGAGTGTGTGTCAATGTGAGTGTGAGAGTGTGTGTGTCAATGTGAGAGTGTGTGTCAATGTGAGAGTGTGTGTCAAAGTGAGAGTGTGTCAATGTGAGAGTGTGTGTCAATGTGAGTGTGTCAATGTGAGAGTGTGTTAATGTGAGAGTGTGTGTCAATGTGAGAGTGTGTGTCAATGTGAGTGTGTCAATGTGAGAGTGTGTGTCAATGTGAGAGTGTGTGTCAATGTGAGAGTGTGTGTCAATGTGAGAGTGTGTGTCAAAGTGAGAGTGTGTCAATGTGAGAGTGTGAGAGTGTGTGTCAATGTGAGAGTGTGTGTCAATGTGAGAGTGTGTGTCAAAGTGAGTGTGTGTCAATGTGAGAGTGTGTGTCAATGTGAGAGTGTGTGTCAATGTGAGTGTGTCAATGTGAGAGTGTGTGTCAATGTGAGAGTGTGTGTCAATGTGAGAGTGTGTGTCAATGTGAGAGTGTGTTAATGTGAGAGTGAGAGTGTGTGTCAATGTGAGAGTGAGAGTGTGTGTCAATGTGAGTGTGAGAGTGTGTGTCAATGTGAATGTGAGAGTGTGTGTCAATGTGAATGTGAGAGTGTGTGTCAATGTGAGAGTGTGTGTCAATGCGAGAGTGTGTGTCAATGTGAGAGTGTGTGTCAATGTGAGAGTGTGTCAATGTGAGAGTGTGTGTCAAAGTGAGTGTGTGTCAATGTGAGAGTGTGTGTCCAATGTGAGAGTGTGTGTCAATGTGAGAGTGTGTGTCAATGTGAGAGTGTGTGTCAATGTGAGTGTGTCAATGTGAGAGTGTGTGTCAAAGTGAGAGTGTGTCAATGTGAGAGTGTGAGAGTGTGTGTGTCAATGTAAGAGTGTGTGTCAATGTGAGAGTGTGAGAGTGTGTGTCAATGTGAGTGTAAGAGTGTGTGTCAATGTGAGTGTGAGAGTGTGTGTCAATGTGAGTGTGAGAGTGTGTGTCAATGTGAGTGTGAGAGTGTGTGTCAATGTAAGAGTGTGTGTCAATGTGAGAGTGTGAGAGTGTGTGTCAATGTGAGAGTGTGTGTCAATGTGAGAGTGTGTGTCAAAGTGAGTGTGTGTCAATGTGAGAGTGTGTGTCAATGTGAGAGTGTGTGTCAATGTGAGTGTGTCAATGTGAGAGTGTGTGTCAATGTGAGAGTGTGTGTCAATGTGAGAGTGTGTGTCAATGTGAGAGTGTGTGTCAATGTGAGAGTGTGTGTCAAAGTGAGTGTGTGTCAATGTGAGAGTGTGTGTCAATGTGAGAGTGTGTGTCAATGTGAGAGTGTGTGTCAATGTGAGAGTGTGTGTCAATGTGAGAGTGTGTGTCAATGTGAGAGTGTGTGTCAAAGTGAGAGTGTGTCAATGTGAGAGTGTGAGAGTGTGTGTCAATGTGAGAGTGTGTGTCAATGTGAGAGTGTGTGTCAAAGTGAGTGTGTGTCAATGTGAGAGTGTGTGTCAATGTGAGAGTGTGTGTCAATGTGAGAGTGTGTGTCAATGTGAGTGTGAGAGTGTGTGTCAATGTAAGAGTGTGTGTCAATGTGAGAGTGTGTGTCAATGTGAGAGTGTGTGTCAATGTGAGAGTGTGTGTCAATGTGAGAGTGTGTTAATGTGAGAGTGAGAGTGTGTGTCAATGTGAGAGTGAGAGTGTGTGTCAATGTGAGTGTGAGAGTGTGTGTCAATGTGAATGTGAGAGTGTGTGTCAATGTGAATGTGAGAGTGTGTGTCAATGTGAGAGTGTGTGTCAATGCGAGAGTGTGTGTCAATGTGAGAGTGTGTGTCAATGTGAGAGTGTGTCAATGTGAGAGTGTGTGTCAAAGTGAGTGTGTGTCAATGTGAGAGTGTGTGTCAATGTGAGAGTGTGTGTCAATGTGAGAGTGTGTGTCAATGTGAGAGTGTGTGTCAATGTGAGTGTGTCAATGTGAGAGTGTGTGTCAAAGTGAGAGTGTGTCAATGTGAGAGTGTGAGAGTGTGTGTGTCAATGTAAGAGTGTGTGTCAATGTGAGAGTGTGTGTCAATGTGAGTGTGAGAGTGTGTGTCAATGTGAGTGTGAGAGTGTGTGTCAATGTGAGTGTGAGAGTGTGTGTCAATGTAAGAGTGTGTGTCAATGTGAGAGTGTGAGAGTGTGTGTCAATGTGAGAGTGTGTGTCAATGTGAGAGTGTGTGTCAATGTGAGAGTGTGTGTCAAAGTGAGTGTGTGTCAATGTGAGAGTGTGTGTCAATGTGAGAGTGTGTGTCAATGTGAGTGTGTCAATGTGAGAGTGTGTGTCAATGTGAGAGTGTGTGTCAATGTGAGAGTGTGTGTCAATGTGAGAGTGTGTGTCAATGTGAGAGTGTGTGTCAATGTGAGAGTGTGTCAATGTGAGAGTGAGAGTGTGTGTCAATGTGAGAGTGAGAGTGTGTGTCAATGTGAGTGTGAGAGTGTGTGTCAATGTGAATGTGAGAGTGTGTGTCAATGTGAATGTGAGAGTGTGTGTCAATGTGAGAGTGTGTGTCAATGCGAGAGTGTGTGTCAATGTGAGAGTGTGTGTCAATGTAAGAGTGTGTGTCAATGTGAGAGTGTGTGTCAATGTGAGAGTGTGTGTCAATGTGAGAGTGTGTGTCAATGTGAGAGTGTGTGTCAATGTGAGAGTGTGTGTCAATGTGAGAGTGTGTGTCAATGTGAGAGTGTGTGTCAATGTGAGAGTGTGTGTCAATGTGAGAGTGTGTGTCAATGTGAGAGTGAGAGTGTGTGTCAATGTGAGTGTGAGAGTGTGTGTCAATGTGAGTGTGAGAGTGTGTGTCAATGTGAATGTGAGAGTGTGTGTCAATGTGAGAGTGTGTGTCAATGTGAATGTGAGAGTGTGTGTCAATGTGAGAGTGTGTCAATGTGAGAGTGTGTCAATGTGAGAGTGTGTCAATGTGAGAGTGTGTCAATGTGAGTGTCAATGTGAGAGTGTGTGTCAATGTGAGAGTGTGTGTAAATGTGAGAGTGTGTGTCAATGTGAGAGTGTGTGTCAATGTGAGAGTGTGTGTCAATGTGAGAGTGTGTGTCAAAGTGAGAGTGTGTCAATGTGAGAGTGTGAGAGTGTGTGTCAATGTGAGAGTGTGTGTCAATGTGAGTGTGAGAGTGTGTGTCAATGTAAGAGTGTGTGTCAATGTGAGAGTGTGTGTCAATGTGAGAGTGTGAGAGTGTGTGTCAATGTGAGAGTGTGTGTCAATGTGAGAGTGTGTCAATGTGAGAGTGTGAGAGTGTGTGTCAATGTGAGAGTGTGTGTCAATGTGAGAGTGTGTCAATGTGAGAGTGTGAGAGTGTGTGTCAATGTGAGAGTGTGTGTCAATGTGAATGTGAGAGTGTGTGTCAATGTGAGAGTGTGTCAATGTGAGAGTGTGTCAATGTGAGAGTGTGTCAATGTGAGAGTGTGTCAATGTGAGAGTGTGTCAATGTGAGTGTCAATGTGAGAGTGTGTGTCAATGTGAGAGTGTGTGTCAATGTGAGAGTGTGAGAGTGTGTGTCAATGTGAGAGTGTGAGAGTGTGTGTCAATGTGAGAGTGTGTGTAAATGTGAGAGTGTGTGTCAATGTGAGAGTGTGTGTCAATGTGAGAGTGTGTGTAAATGTGAGAGTGTGTGTCAATGTGAGAGTGTGTGTCAATGTGAGAGTGTGTGTCAATGTGAGAGTGTGTGTCAAAGTGAGAGTGTGTCAATGTGAGAGTGTGAGAGTGTGTGTCAATGTGAGAGTGTGTGTCAATGTGAGTGTGAGAGTGTGTGTCAATGTAAGAGTGTGTGTCAATGTGAGAGTGTGTGTCAATGTGAGAGTGTGAGAGTGTGTGTCAATGTGAGAGTGTGTGTCAATGTGAGAGTGTGTGTCAATGTGAATGTGAGAGTGTGTGTCAATGTGAGAGTGTGTGTCAATGTGAATGTGAGAGTGTGTGTCAATGTGAGTGTGAGAGTGTGTGTCAATGTGAGAGTGTGTCAATGTGAGAGTGTGTGTCAATGTGAATGTGAGAGTGTGTGTCAATGTGAGAGTGTGTCAATGTGAGAGTGTGTCAATGTGAGAGTGTGTCAATGTGAGAGTGTGTCAATGTGAGAGTGTGTCAATGTGAGAGTGTGTCAATGTGAGAGTGTGTGTCAATGTGAGAGTGTGTGTCAATATGAGAGTGTGTGTCAATGTGAGAGTGTGTGTCAATGTGAGAGTGTGTGTCAATGTGAGAGTGTGTGTCAATGTGAGAGTGTGAGAGTGTGTGTCAATGTGAGAGTGTGTGTCAATGTGAGAGTGTGTGTCAATGTGAGAGTGTGTGTCAATGTGAGAGTGTGTGTCAATGTGAGAATGTGTCTCAATGTGAGAGTGTGTGTCAATGTGAGAGAGTGAGAGTGTGTGTCAATGTGAATGTGAGAGTGTGTGTCAATGTGAGAGTGTGTGTCAATGCGAGAGTGTGTGTCAATGTGAGAGTGTGTGTCAATGTAAGAGTGTGTGTCAATGTGAGAGTGTGTGTCAATGTGAGAGTGTGTGTCAATGTGAGAGTGTGTGTCAATGTGAGAGTGTGTGTCAATGTGAGAGTGTGTGTCAATGTGAGAGTGTGTGTCAATGTGAGAGTGTGTGTCAATGTGAGAGTGTGTGTCAATGTGAGAGTGTGTGTCAATGTGAGAGTGAGAGTGTGTGTCAATGTGAGTGTGAGAGTGTGTGTCAATGTGAGTGTGAGAGTGTGTGTCAATGTGAATGTGAGAGTGTGTGTCAATGTGAGAGTGTGTGTCAATGTGAATGTGAGAGTGTGTGTCAATGTGAGAGTGTGTCAATGTGAGAGTGTGTCAATGTGAGAGTGTGTCAATGTGAGAGTGTGTCAATGTGAGTGTCAATGTGAGAGTGTGTGTCAATGTGAGAGTGTGTGTAAATGTGAGAGTGTGTGTCAATGTGAGAGTGTGTGTCAATGTGAGAGTGTGTGTCAATGTGAGAGTGTGTGTCAAAGTGAGAGTGTGTCAATGTGAGAGTGTGAGAGTGTGTGTCAATGTGAGAGTGTGTGTCAATGTGAGTGTGAGAGTGTGTGTCAATGTAAGAGTGTGTGTCAATGTGAGAGTGTGTGTCAATGTGAGAGTGTGAGAGTGTGTGTCAATGTGAGAGTGTGTGTCAATGTGAGAGTGTGTCAATGTGAGAGTGTGAGAGTGTGTGTCAATGTGAGAGTGTGTGTCAATGTGAGAGTGTGTCAATGTGAGAGTGTGAGAGTGTGTGTCAATGTGAGAGTGTGTGTCAATGTGAATGTGAGAGTGTGTGTCAATGTGAGAGTGTGTCAATGTGAGAGTGTGTCAATGTGAGAGTGTGTCAATGTGAGAGTGTGTCAATGTGAGAGTGTGTCAATGTGAGTGTCAATGTGAGAGTGTGTGTCAATGTGAGAGTGTGTGTCAATGTGAGAGTGTGAGAGTGTGTGTCAATGTGAGAGTGTGAGAGTGTGTGTCAATGTGAGAGTGTGTGTAAATGTGAGAGTGTGTGTCAATGTGAGAGTGTGTGTCAATGTGAGAGTGTGTGTAAATGTGAGAGTGTGTGTCAATGTGAGAGTGTGTGTCAATGTGAGAGTGTGTGTCAATGTGAGAGTGTGTGTCAAAGTGAGAGTGTGTCAATGTGAGAGTGTGAGAGTGTGTGTCAATGTGAGAGTGTGTGTCAATGTGAGTGTGAGAGTGTGTGTCAATGTAAGAGTGTGTGTCAATGTGAGAGTGTGTGTCAATGTGAGAGTGTGAGAGTGTGTGTCAATGTGAGAGTGTGTGTCAATGTGAGAGTGTGTGTCAATGTGAATGTGAGAGTGTGTGTCAATGTGAGAGTGTGTGTCAATGTGAATGTGAGAGTGTGTGTCAATGTGAGTGTGAGAGTGTGTGTCAATGTGAGAGTGTGTCAATGTGAGAGTGTGTGTCAATGTGAATGTGAGAGTGTGTGTCAATGTGAGAGTGTGTCAATGTGAGAGTGTGTCAATGTGAGAGTGTGTCAATGTGAGAGTGTGTCAATGTGAGAGTGTGTCAATGTGAGAGTGTGTCAATGTGAGAGTGTGTGTCAATGTGAGAGTGTGTGTCAATATGAGAGTGTGTGTCAATGTGAGAGTGTGTGTCAATGTGAGAGTGTGTGTCAATGTGAGAGTGTGTGTCAATGTGAGAGTGTGAGAGTGTGTGTCAATGTGAGAGTGTGTGTCAATGTGAGAGTGTGTGTCAATGTGAGAGTGTGTGTCAATGTGAGAGTGTGTGTCAATGTGAGAATGTGTCTCAATGTGAGAGTGTGTGTCAATGTGAGAGAGTGAGAGTGTGTGTCAATGTGAGTGTGAGAGTGTGTGTCAATGTGAGAGTGTGTGTCAATGTGAGAGTGTGTGTCAATGTGAGAGTGTGTCAATGTGAGAGTGTGTGTCAATGTGAGAGTGTGTCAATGTGAGAGTGTGTGTCAATGTGAGAGTGTGTGTCAATGTGAGAGTGTGTGTCAATGTGAGAGTGTGTCATGTGAGAGTGTGAGAGTGTGTGTGTCAATGTAAGAGTGTGTGTCAATGTGAGAGTGTGTGTCAATGTGAGAGTGTGAGTGTGTGTCAATGTGAGTGTGAGAGTGTGTGTGTCAATGTGAGAGTGTGTGTCAATGTGAGAGTGAGTGTCAATGTGAGAGTGTGAGAGTGTGTGTCAATGTGAGAGTGTGTGTCAATGTGAGAGTGTGTGTCAATGTGAGAGTGTGTGTCAATGTGAGAATGTGTCTCAATGTGAGAGTGTGTGTCAATGTGAGAGAGTGTGTCAATGTGAGAGTGTGTGTCAATGTGAGTGTGTCAATGTGAGAGTGTGTGTCAATGTGAGAGTGTGTCAATGTGAGAGTGTGTGTCAAAGTGAGAGTGTGTCAATGTGAGAGTGTGAGAGTGTGTGTGTCAATGTAAGAGTGTGTGTCAATGTGAGAGTGTGAGAGTGTGTGTCAATGTGAGTGTGAGAGTGTGTGTCAATGTGAGTGTGAGAGTGTGTGTCAATGTGAGTGTGAGAGTGTGTGTCAATGTAAGAGTGTGTGTCAATGTAAGAGTGTGTGTCAATGTGAGAGTGTGAGAGTGTGTGTCAATGTGAGAGTGTGTGTCAATGTGAGAGTGTGTGTCAATGTGAGAGTGTGTGTCAAAGTGAGTGTGTGTCAATGTGAGAGTGTGTGTCAATGTGAGAGTGTGTGTCAAAGTGAGAGTGTGTCATGTGAGAGTGTGAGAGTGTGTGTGTCAATGTAAGAGTGTGTGTCAATGTGAGAGTGTGTGTCAATGTGAGAGTGTGAGAGTGTGTGTCAATGTGAGTGTGAGAGTGTGTGTGTCAATGTGAGAGTGTGTGTCAATGTGAGAGTGAGTGTAAATGTGAGAGTGTGTGTCAATGTGAGAGTGTGTGTCAATGTGAGAGTGTGTGTCAAAGTGAGAGTGTGTCAATGTGAGAGTGTGAGAGTGTGTGTCAATGTGAGAGTGTGTGTCAATGTGAGAGTGTGTGTCAAAGTGAGTGTGTGTCAATGTGAGAGTGTGTGTCAATGTGAGAGTGTGTGTCAATGTGAGTGTGTCAATGTGAGAGTGTGTGTCAATGTGAGAGTGTGTGTCAATGTGAGAGTGTGTGTCAATGTGAGAGTGTGTTAATGTGAGAGTGAGAGTGTGTGTCAATGTGAGAGTGAGAGTGTGTGTCAATGTGAGTGTGAGAGTGTGTGTCAATGTGAATGTGAGAGTGTGTGTCAATGTGAATGTGAGAGTGTGTGTCAATGTGAGAGTGTGTGTCAATGCGAGAGTGTGTGTCAATGTGAGAGTGTGTGTCAATGTGAGAGTGTGTCAATGTGAGAGTGTGTGTCAAAGTGAGTGTGTGTCAATGTGAGAGTGTGTGTCAATGTGAGAGTGTGTGTCAATGTGAGAGTGTGTGTCAATGTGAGAGTGTGTGTCAATGTGAGTGTGTCAATGTGAGAGTGTGTGTCAAAGTGAGAGTGTGTCAATGTGAGAGTGTGAGAGTGTGTGTGTCAATGTAAGAGTGTGTGTCAATGTGAGAGTGTGAGAGTGTGTGTCAATGTGAGTGTGAGAGTGTGTGTCAATGTGAGTGTGAGAGTGTGTGTCAATGTGAGTGTGAGAGTGTGTGTCAATGTAAGAGTGTGTGTCAATGTGAGAGTGTGAGAGTGTGTGTCAATGTGAGAGTGTGTGTCAATGTGAGAGTGTGTGTCAATGTGAGAGTGTGTGTCAAAGTGAGTGTGTGTCAATGTGAGAGTGTGTGTCAATGTGAGAGTGTGTGTCAATGTGAGTGTGTCAATGTGAGAGTGTGTGTCAATGTGAGAGTGTGTGTCAATGTGAGAGTGTGTGTCAATGTGAGAGTGTGTCAATGTGAGAGTGAGAGTGTGTGTCAATGTGAGAGTGAGAGTGTGTGTCAATGTGAGTGTGAGAGTGTGTGTCAATGTGAATGTGAGAGTGTGTGTCAATGTGAATGTGAGAGTGTGTGTCAATGTGAGAGTGTGTGTCAATGCGAGAGTGTGTGTCAATGTGAGAGTGTGTGTCAATGTAAGAGTGTGTGTCAATGTGAGAGTGTGTGTCAATGTGAGAGTGTGTGTCAATGTGAGAGTGTGTGTCAATGTGAGAGTGTGTGTCAATGTGAGAGTGTGTGTCAATGTGAGAGTGTGTGTCAATGTGAGAGTGTGTGTCAATGTGAGAGTGTGTGTCAATGTGAGAGTGTGTGTCAATGTGAGAGTGAGAGTGTGTGTCAATGTGAGTGTGAGAGTGTGTGTCAATGTGAGTGTGAGAGTGTGTGTCAATGTGAATGTGAGAGTGTGTGTCAATGTGAGAGTGTGTGTCAATGTGAATGTGAGAGTGTGTGTCAATGTGAGAGTGTGTCAATGTGAGAGTGTGTCAATGTGAGAGTGTGTCAATGTGAGAGTGTGTCAATGTGAGTGTCAATGTGAGAGTGTGTGTCAATGTGAGAGTGTGTGTCAATGTGAGAGTGTGAGAGTGTGTGTCAATGTGAGAGTGTGAGAGTGTGTGTCAATGTGAGAGTGTGTGTCAATGTGAGAGTGTGTGTCAATGTGAGAGTGTGTGTAAATGTGAGAGTGTGTGTCAATGTGAGAGTGTGTGTCAATGTGAGAGTGTGTGTAAATGTGAGAGTGTGTGTCAATGTGAGAGTGTGTGTCAATGTGAGAGTGTGTGTCAATGTGAGAGTGTGTGTCAAAGTGAGAGTGTGTCAATGTGAGAGTGTGAGAGTGTGTGTCAATGTGAGTGTGAGAGTGTGTGTCAATGTAAGAGTGTGTGTCAATGTGAGAGTGTGTGTCAATGTGAGAGTGTGAGAGTGTGTGTCAATGTGAGAGTGTGTGTCAATGTGAGAGTGTGTCAATGTGAGAGTGTGAGAGTGTGTGTCAATGTGAGAGTGTGTGTCAATGTGAGTGTGAGAGTGTGTGTCAATGTGAATGTGAGAGTGTGTGTCAATGTGAGAGTGTGTGTCAATGTGAATGTGAGAGTGTGTGTCAATGTGAGAGTGTGTCAATGTGAGAGTGTGTCAATGTGAGAGTGTGTCAATGTGAGAGTGTGTCAATGTGAGAGTGTGTCAATGTGAGAGTGTGTCAATGTGAGTGTCAATGTGAGAGTGTGTGTCAATGTGAGAGTGTGTGTCAATGTGAGAGTGTGAGAGTGTGTGTCAATGTGAGAGTGTGAGAGTGTGTGTCAATGTGAGAGTGTGTGTCAATGTGAGAGTGTGAGAGTGTGTGTCAATGTGAGAGTGTGTGTCAATGTGAGAGTGTGTGTCAATGTGAGAGTGTGTGTAAATGTGAGAGTGTGTGTCAATGTGAGAGTGTGTCAATGTGAGAGTGTGTGTAAATGTGAGAGTGTGTGTCAATGTGAGAGTGTGTGTCAATGTGAGAGTGTGTGTCAATGTGAGAGTGTGTGTCAAAGTGAGAGTGTGTCAATGTGAGAGTGTGAGAGTGTGTGTCAATGTGAGAGTGTGTGTCAATGTGAGAGTGTGAGAGTGTGTGTCAATGTGAGAGTGTGTGTCAATGTGAGAGTGTGTGTCAATGTGAGAGTGTGAGAGTGTGTGTCAATGTGAGAGTGTGTGTCAATGTGAGAGTGTGTGTCAATGTGAGAGTGTGTGTCAATGTGAGAGTGTGTCAATGTGAGTGTGAGAGTGTGTGTCAATGTGAGTGTGAGAGTGTGTGTCAATGTGAGTGTGAGAGTGTGTGTCAATGTAAGAGTGTGTGTCAATGTGAGAGTGTGAGAGTGTGTGTCAATGTGAGAGAGTGTGTGTCAATGTGAGAGTGTGTGTCAATGTGAGAGTGTGTGTAAATGTGAGTGTGTGTCAATGTGAGAGTGTGTGTCAATGTGAGAG
This sequence comes from Leptophobia aripa, assembly GCA_951799465.1. Classification (NCBI taxonomy): domain Eukaryota; kingdom Metazoa; phylum Arthropoda; class Insecta; order Lepidoptera; family Pieridae; genus Leptophobia; species Leptophobia aripa. The sequence goes on from OX637260.1 coordinate 5,565,864, forward strand.
TGTGTGTAAATGTGAGAGTGTGTGTCAATGTGAGAGTGTGTGTAAATGTGAGAGTGTGTGTCAATGTGAATGTGAGAGTGTGTGTCAATGTGAGAGTGTGTCAATGTGAGAGTGTGTCAATGTGAGAGTGTGTCAATGTGAGAGTGTGTCAATGTGAGAGTGTGTCAATGTGAGAGTGTGTCAATGTGAGTGTCAATGTGAGAGTGTGTGTCAATGTGAGAGTGTGTGTCAATGTGAGAGTGTGAGAGTGTGTGTCAATGTGAGAGTGTGAGAGTGTGTGTCAATGTGAGAGTGTGTGTCAATGTGAGAGTGTGAGAGTGTGTGTCAATGTGAGAGTGTGTGTCAATGTGAGAGTGTGTGTCAATGTGAGAGTGTGTGTCAAAGTGAGTGTGTGTCAATGTGAGAGTGTGTGTCAATGTGAGAGTGTGTGTCAATGTGAGTGTGTCAATGTGAGAGTGTGTGTCAATGTGAGAGTGTGTGTCAATGTGAGAGTGTGTGTCAATGTGAGAGTGTGTCAATGTGAGAGTGAGAGTGTGTGTCAATGTGAGAGTGAGAGTGTGTGTCAATGTGAGTGTGAGAGTGTGTGTCAATGTGAATGTGAGAGTGTGTGTCAATGTGAATGTGAGAGTGTGTGTCAATGTGAGAGTGTGTGTCAATGCGAGAGTGTGTGTCAATGTGAGAGTGTGTGTCAATGTAAGAGTGTGTGTCAATGTGAGAGTGTGTGTCAATGTGAGAGTGTGTGTCAATGTGAGAGTGTGTGTCAATGTGAGAGTGTGTGTCAATGTGAGAGTGTGTGTCAATGTGAGAGTGTGTGTCAATGTGAGAGTGTGTGTCAATGTGAGAGTGTGTGTCAATGTGAGAGTGTGTGTCAATGTGAGAGTGAGAGTGTGTGTCAATGTGAGTGTGAGAGTGTGTGTCAATGTGAGTGTGAGAGTGTGTGTCAATGTGAATGTGAGAGTGTGTGTCAATGTGAGAGTGTGTGTCAATGTGAATGTGAGAGTGTGTGTCAATGTGAGAGTGTGTCAATGTGAGAGTGTGTCAATGTGAGAGTGTGTCAATGTGAGAGTGTGTCAATGTGAGTGTCAATGTGAGAGTGTGTGTCAATGTGAGAGTGTGTGTCAATGTGAGAGTGTGAGAGTGTGTGTCAATGTGAGAGTGTGAGAGTGTGTGTCAATGTGAGAGTGTGTGTCAATGTGAGAGTGTGTGTCAATGTGAGAGTGTGTGTAAATGTGAGAGTGTGTGTCAATGTGAGAGTGTGTGTCAATGTGAGAGTGTGTGTAAATGTGAGAGTGTGTGTCAATGTGAGAGTGTGTGTCAATGTGAGAGTGTGTGTCAATGTGAGAGTGTGTGTCAAAGTGAGAGTGTGTCAATGTGAGAGTGTGAGAGTGTGTGTCAATGTGAGTGTGAGAGTGTGTGTCAATGTAAGAGTGTGTGTCAATGTGAGAGTGTGTGTCAATGTGAGAGTGTGAGAGTGTGTGTCAATGTGAGAGTGTGTGTCAATGTGAGAGTGTGTCAATGTGAGAGTGTGAGAGTGTGTGTCAATGTGAGAGTGTGTGTCAATGTGAGTGTGAGAGTGTGTGTCAATGTGAATGTGAGAGTGTGTGTCAATGTGAGAGTGTGTGTCAATGTGAATGTGAGAGTGTGTGTCAATGTGAGAGTGTGTCAATGTGAGAGTGTGTCAATGTGAGAGTGTGTCAATGTGAGAGTGTGTCAATGTGAGAGTGTGTCAATGTGAGAGTGTGTCAATGTGAGTGTCAATGTGAGAGTGTGTGTCAATGTGAGAGTGTGTGTCAATGTGAGAGTGTGAGAGTGTGTGTCAATGTGAGAGTGTGAGAGTGTGTGTCAATGTGAGAGTGTGTGTCAATGTGAGAGTGTGAGAGTGTGTGTCAATGTGAGAGTGTGTGTCAATGTGAGAGTGTGTGTCAATGTGAGAGTGTGTGTAAATGTGAGAGTGTGTGTCAATGTGAGAGTGTGTCAATGTGAGAGTGTGTGTAAATGTGAGAGTGTGTGTCAATGTGAGAGTGTGTGTCAATGTGAGAGTGTGTGTCAATGTGAGAGTGTGTGTCAAAGTGAGAGTGTGTCAATGTGAGAGTGTGAGAGTGTGTGTCAATGTGAGAGTGTGTGTCAATGTGAGAGTGTGAGAGTGTGTGTCAATGTGAGAGTGTGTGTCAATGTGAGAGTGTGTGTCAATGTGAGAGTGTGAGAGTGTGTGTCAATGTGAGAGTGTGTGTCAATGTGAGAGTGTGTGTCAATGTGAGAGTGTGTGTCAATGTGAGAGTGTGTCAATGTGAGTGTGAGAGTGTGTGTCAATGTGAGTGTGAGAGTGTGTGTCAATGTGAGTGTGAGAGTGTGTGTCAATGTAAGAGTGTGTGTCAATGTGAGAGTGTGAGAGTGTGTGTCAATGTGAGAGAGTGTGTGTCAATGTGAGAGTGTGTGTCAATGTGAGAGTGTGTGTAAATGTGAGTGTGTGTCAATGTGAGAGTGTGTGTCAATGTGAGAGTGTGTGTAAATGTGAGAGTGTGTGTCAATGTGAGAGTGTGTGTCAATGTGAGAGTGTGTGTCAAAGTGAGAGTGTGTCAATGTGAGAGTGTGTGTCAATGTGAGAGTGTGTGTCAATGTGAGTGTGAGAGTGTGTGTCAATGTAAGAGTGTGTGTCAGTGTGAGAGTGTGTGTCAATGTGAGAGTGTGTGTCAATGTGAGAGTGTGTGTCAATGTGAGAGTGTGTGTCAATGTGAGAGTGTGAGAGTGTGTGTCAATGTGAGAGTGTGTGTCAATGTGAGAGTGTGTGTCAATGTGAGAGTGTGTGTCAATGTGAGAGTGTGTGTCAATGTGAGAGTGTGTGTCAATGTGAGAGTGTGTGTCAATGTGAGAGTGTGTGTAAATGTGAGAGTGTGTGTCAATGTGAATGTGAGAGTGTGTGTCAATGTGAGAGTGTGTCAATGTGAGAGTGTGTCAATGTGAGAGTGTGTCAATGTGAGAGTGTGTCAATGTGAGTGTGTCAATGTGAGAGTGTGTGTCAATGTGAGAGTGTGTGTCAATGTGAGAGTGTGAGAGTGTGTGTCAATGTGAGAGTGTGAGAGTGTGTGTCAATGTGAGAGTGTGTGTCAATGTGAGAGTGTGTGTCAATGTGAGAGTGTGTGTCAATGTGAGAGTGTGTGTAAATGTGAGAGTGTGTGTCAATGTGAGAGTGTGTGTCAATGTGAGAGTGTGTGTCAAAGTGAGAGTGTGTCAATGTGAGAGTGTGAGAGTGTGTGTCAATGTGAGAGTGTGTGTCAATGTGAGAGTGTGAGAGTGTGTCAATGTGAGTGTGAGAGTGTGTGTCAATGTAAGAGTGTGTGTCAATGTGAGAGTGTGTGTCAATGTGAGAGTGTGAGAGTGTGTCAATGTGAGAGTGTGTGTCAATGTGAGAGTGTGAGAGTGTGTCAATGTGAGAGTGTGTGTCAATGTGAGAGTGTGTGTCAATGTGAGAGTGTGTGTCAATGTGAGAGTGTGTGACAATGTGAGAGTGTGTGTAAATGTGAGAGTGTGTGTAAATGTGAGAGTGTGTGTCAATGTGAGAGTGTGTGTCAATGTGAGAGTGTGTGTCAATGTGAGAGTGTGTGTCAATGTGAGAGTGTGTGTCAATGTGAGAGTGTGTGTCAATGTGACAGTGTGTTAATGTGAGAGTGTGAGCGCGTGTAAGAGTGTGTGTCCGTGTGTTAGTTTTTAATTATTTCGATATCAACCTTGAGGATTAAAAAATCCAGTCATCCAAAAAGAGTAAGGTCTTGCTTGGAAACACCACGACGAAAACTGTATATTTCTCTCCAAAAACTCAGTGAACCAAAAACCCAGAGTTGATGAAGACCATGAGCTCTTCAACCATATGTTTGGAACCTTTGCATCGTAAATGTTATCCAAAGAGTCGCGTAGCGCCTGAAATGCGATTTTAATTTAATATAATCGCCAATATAAAGTACGACTACGAAAATTCAATCATTTCTTATTATATACTACATAATGTATCTAAAATCGTATAAACATACTTCATTCATAATAATAGTTCCGTCTATAGCGAGCAGGAGATCCTTTAAAGTCGTTCTAACGAGAGATATCACTTTCTGCATTCGATCTATTTCTTGTCGCAAAAAAATTACCATCGAGTTGAGCATACCATAATACTTCAATCTGAAATTTTTGTTTCATTGTCAGATCAGAAACAGAAAACATACATGGCTACATTTTATATGGAAGAACATTGTGAGCATTGAAATATGGCGCTAATAAAAAAGACAATACGAATTATGCATTTTTTAAACTTTTGTTTTTATTTAATTTTCAAAGAAAGGGTTCTTTAAAATAACTACTGTCTGCTACAAATTCTTGTTTGAAGATCAGTTAACCCTAATACCTCAACGATTAATGTACGTCTAAGCCGATAAACAATTGATGCAGATGAGCCGAGCACTTTACATACCTCTCTTTCACTTCATGGGGATCAAAGTTGGGTGGAACCTTTTCCAACATCTCTTTGCTCTGTCTATACACCGACGCTTCCCGGGTCTCACCACCACCTGAACTGGATTCTTTCGGTTGAATAGAGAGAATTGTGTCTAGCAGTTCCTGTGTTACACTTCGCTGATACCTAATATAAAACGATCGATATATAATATGCATTATAATAGAACGCTTCCTATTACTACCTTTCCTTATTGCTTCTGTCTTTTTCTATTCTTCTTATTTCCTTTCCTTTTATTTTAACTATGATTTTTTTATTTAATAGTGTGGACATGCTTGGCGATATAAACGAGTGGCAAAAAAGTTATTTTACATTTGATAAGAATATAGAAAACTTTTCATTTGCTTTATTTGAGTAACCAAAATATCAGAAAACCAAAAACAAAGTGTAAACGTCTTACGTAATATCAGCATTTGTGTGCAATCCATATGCTTGTGGTGGATCAACAGTTTTCATCTTGTCTATCTCTTCTAGATATTCTGGGATATTTTTAAATTTCATTATACCATAGCTCTTATAAAACTGAAAGTCTTCGTCAAACAATTGATCGGCGAACCATACTCTAGTGAATGTACTAAGTAGCCGATTATCGTAATCATCTGTTACACGACCGCCATATTGTACGGCGGATATCATATATCTGTAATAAAATTTATCCATATTGTTAACTAGCTTTCCGCCCGCGGCTTCGCCCACGTGTAATTTGGTTAAGTATATAGCGTTTTTTAATGATCTCGACAGAGCTTTCTTTCACGGGCTAAAATCTTGTTACAATTGGAATTATACTGCCTGTGTTACTCAGGGATGATGTAGCTGTACAGGATCGGATGATTCAGAGAAATCGAGGGCAACTTTCAAATAAACGTACAGGCAATTACTATTCTGACAATTTTATATTCTGATAGTCATCTTCTTATGTGGATGAGCTGATGACGGAAGGTAAAACTCCTCAGCGGTTAAGAGTTGAAAGAAAATTCTTACGAAGTTAAGAGTATGAAATACGTACTTGTGAGGTTATTACTTATTAGCTTGACCAAATAATAAAAGGTAAACCTCATTAACGTTAAGGATGTACATGGAAAAATGGGAGCGGACAAACGATAAACGTCTTTACACTCGTTTCCTTTTACTTGTTGGTATAGGTAGTGTTCACTCAAAATAATCATAGGGTAAAACGTTAATGAAAGTTTGAACTGCATGGTAGTCATTACACAATGGAGCATCTTAATACCGCGATGGATATATTTGGCCTAAGTAGAAGTTCTTTAAAAAAAAAGTAAGACTCAACCTCGCACACTCACTCACACAGCAACACCATTGCACATACTGATACACTCACACACACTAAAATGCTCGTACTTCACATAGTTCCACTTGTTCATGTGTATATATATATATATTTTTTTCTGTTCGTGTTTTTTTTTGTTATTCTTTTTCCTGATCTTAGATTCTATTTCCGATGCTATATTTTAACCTTATTTTGGCTTTATTTTTAATCTATTTTTATTGTGTAAACTGTTTTTGATAAGCTGTATAGGTTTAAGAAATAAAAAAATAAAATAAATCTACGAATTTTATCAACGCCATCTATCGAGCACATTGTTCAACATTTCAACCGCGCCCGCGCGCACTACGTTATTTGTTATTTTTGTTACCTCTCATAAGTTTTAATATTAAGATTAACTTATATTAGAACATATTTAACAATATATAACTAATCAATCAATATAAGTGTTTAAAAATTTTGAAGCAGTGGTTGAAGTAAATATTCAATTGACCATAACTTCTTTTTCTCTTAACCGATTTTGACAAAATAAACTTTTGACAACGCTCCTAATTATATATAATCCAACTGTGAAAACCGCGTTCAAATCCGTTCAGTAGTTCTCAAGTTACAAGACAGACAGACAGACAGACAGACAGACAGACAGACAAGAATTCCAAAAATTGGTTTTTTGGTTTCTATGACTCTTCTTTAATTGCCTCCTTTCAGTTTTTTGGAAAAATATTTAATGTACAGTTTTTCGATTTTTACTGTCTTATTATTAGTATAGATTTGTAATGGAGAGACATCTATGCATCACATCATCTATACCACACGATGACGACATAAAACTTAAATCGTGCTTACGAAGTTCTCTCGCCCCTATATATATTATACTAGCTTTCCGCCCGCGGCTTCGCCCACGTGTAATTTGGTTAAGTATATAGCGTTTTTTAATGATCTCGACAGGGCTTTCTTTCACGGGCTAAAATCTTGTTACAATTGGAATTATATATAGCCTGTGTTACTCAGGGATGATGTAGCTTTACAGGATCGGATGATTCGGGGAAATCGAGGGCAACTTTCAAATTAACGTACAGGCAATTAATATTCTGACAATTTTATATTCTGATAGTGATCTTCTTAAGTGGATGAGCTGATGATGGAAGGTAAAACTCCTCAGCGGTTAAGAGTTGAAAGAAAATTCTTACGAAGTTATGAGTACGAAATACGTACTTGTGAGGTAATTACTTATTAGCTTGACCAAATAATAAAAGGTAAACCTCATTAACGTTAAGGATGTAGGTGGCAAAATGGATGCGGACAAACGATAAACGTCTCTTCACTCGTTTCCTTTTACTTGTTTGTATAGGTGGTGTTCACTCAAAATAATCATAGGGTAAAACGTTAATGAAAGTTTGAACTGCATGGTAGTCATTACACAATGGAGCATCTTAATACCGCGATGGATATATTTGGCCTAAGTAGAAGTTCTTTTAAAAAAACTAAGACTCAACCTCGCACACTCACTCACACAGCAACACCATTGCACACACTGATACACACACACACTAAAATGTTCGTACTTCACATAGTTCCACTTGTTCTGTTCGTGTTTTTTTTTGTTATTCTTTTTTCTGATCTTAGATTCTATTCCCGGTTCTATATTTAAACCTTATTTTGGCTTTATTTTTAATCTATTTTATTGTGTAAACTGTTTTTGATAAGCTGTATAGGTATAAGAAATAAAAAAATAAAATAAATCTAGGTTGACGAATTTTATCAACGCCATCTATCGAGCACATTGTTCAACACTTCAACCGCGCCCGCGCGCACTGCGTTATTTGTTATTTTTGTTACCTCTCATAAGTTTTAATATTAAGATTAACTTATATTAGAACATATTTAACAATATATAACTAATCAATCAATATAAGTGTTTAAAAATTTTGAAGCAGTGGTTGAAGTAAATTTTCAATTGACCATAACTTCTTTTTCTCTTAACCGATTTTGACAAAATAAACTTTTGACAACGCTCCTAATTATATATAATCCAACTGTGAAAACCGCGTTCAAATCCGTTCAGTAGTTTTCAAGTTATAAAGTACCAGACAGACAGACAGACAGACAGACAGACAGACAGACAGACAGACAGACAAGAATTCCAAAAATTGGTTTTTTGGTTTCTATGACTCTTCTTTAATTGCCTCCTTTCAGTTTTTTGGAAAAATATTTAATGTACAGTTTTTCGATTTTTACTGTCTTATTATTAGTATAGATCTTCTCGACCACCGACACCTTAGGCCTCAACTATTATTTAACTCAGAAATATACCGTCTATTTTTTAAATAACGAGACGTTTACACTGTCTCTTTGTTAAATATATAAATATTTATCGTATATCCTCATCCTCAAGTACTGTTAAAGATCTCTCACGATTTCATTAAATTACTTTAATTAATAACGTTTTTTTATGCATGACAATCGATTAACCAAGCTACAATAATACCTCACAGTCGTCCAACTGACGGACTGTCCAGGCTCTAATATATCCAAGTGATTCTGCACAAACATGCAAGAAGCGAGCCAGTCAGCCGAATTAAACTCATACGGAATATTCCATCCCAGAGGACCGAATTTACGCCTTTCTTGGACCACGGTGTGTAAGAACGATATCGTGTATATAAGAGGAAGGTAGAACGGGCTGTCGCTATAGTCCAAAAAGTCTTGACTCATGGAGTCATATGTTCGCATTAATCCAGCTTTTATGCCTATAAAATGGAATTTAAGTTCATTATGTTTCAATTTAAAGTATACATCACTCACTCACTTGAATAGTTATTAGATTATAATATACCTGATGGTGGCTCGCATGTATACTTGATGGCCATTTGTAGCAAGGTTATGGGAAATTTATCATGAGGCTCCGTTGTAATCCATAACCTATATTAAATAGTATTTTTACACGTGTAATATACAGAGATAAAAGATTTAACGTCGAGTTCGGCGGCTCCTTTCCAGGCGCCGTTATGTTAGTAATTTATATATTTATTTTATAATTTTATTACAATTTAATCAGTATTATGGAATGTATAAATATGTCTTTTGTAAGAAATTCTACTTTTTAAAATAAAAGTACAAAAACTACCTAAACATCTCGTGGACCTTTTCTGGTTCCTTTTCGAGCTCTCCAAACTGTTCCATAACTTCAACCATGTATTCTAGGCCCAAGTGACAATTTTGTAGTAAGACCCATAGACCCTGAGATGAAAAACCCTGTTATTACATTTTGGAAAAATCACATCGAACCTTCGAATGTCAATGGGTAGAAAATTTACCCATTTAAGTCGTTTCTAGAAAACCTACCTATCAATATCTTTTATAGAAAAGATACCTCTTTAAGTCCTTTATCAATCAGTTTTCTAGCATGCACTTCTTGTCCCTGTCCCATAGATATCGAAGAACAGAGATTTTCCATTCTTTTCGCGGTAGTTTCAATTGAAGGCGTCGGATCCGAACCCATAGCTAAGAAACCGATCAATGGGACCAATGGGCGTGACTCCAAAACCATATTCTGTAAAACAAGACAATATATATACCGGTAAATATCTCACAACATCAGACTTAGCTTAATTCAAAGGAACGATAGACAAAGCACTTCTGTGTGATTATACATTACCTAATGTCAAATATTTAATGTAATATTTAAACTTAAGAACATACTTCATAGTTAACTATCACTGCTTCGGAAAACCTCGCACCCATAGAGAACACCACATATTTTCTGTAATTTATAAGATCAATAAAGTAGTATACAGAAAACATATTAAAAGGTATACGATAATTTAATAAAAGTACTCACAGACTTTGAGCCAAAGTTCTATCGGGACACCAAGCTCGTACAACAAGCAGTTTCCTAAACACGTCCAATGTATGAAGCCCATCAGGCAGAGGTTCATCTTCAGGTGCTTCTTTGTCAAACCTTTCAATATAAAAAAGTTATATTTTTTTAAACACTCAAATCACTTCGAAGCTATTTTTTTTATTACCAATTCTTCCATCCCTTTTCATTATTGCTCACTTGGTTTAATATATTAGTGTATTGTCGTAGATTCGAAAGTTGCACTAAGTTAAGCCAAGACATATCCGTCACCCACTTAAATGGTTTTGGGGGACACGCATTCAGATCTAATGCAGCTCCACCTGTATACAAGGTCCAGGATTACTTTAAAAAAATAACTTAACCAATTATATTAATATTTTTTTATTAATCTCGTTGAAAAATTACACTAACACTTGGTGGCGAGATTGGTCACACAAAAAATAAGTATTTTGTTTTAACGTAGTTTTATCAATGTGTAATTTATATAATATCGTTGTCTTATTAGTGTCAGGATTATAACTAAAATCGCCACTATACCTTTAATAAATATTTGAAATTCTTCATAAGTAATATATTCCTTTTGTAAATCAATTTTCAATGTCAATAGTAGCGTAAAAAGGTATTTGTGATTCTCATAGAAACCTCGGCTTATATACTTCCATACATCGTAAGTCTGCAAGAACAATTCTCATTAAGTTTGTAGGTAACTTCATCTAGACACAAAAAAGAGGTTGGCTGAAAGATACTTATTAAATATTTTTTCCTGATCGTGTAACTATTTTATAAAAAACAAGAGATTTTTTAATAACCACGAAATAACTTTATACAAGTGCCATCTATTGGGTAAATTTGTGAACTTCAAAGTAAGTTATAAACTAAAAGTTATTTTTTAATTACTAGGTAGATAAAGGGCATAAGTTCTATAAGGCCTATGTCCTATGTACTCACCAAATAATCAATAATAAATGCGATTCTCTTAAACGTTATAGGGCTTGGCGTGGATCTCTCCATGGATATGTCGAATCTTTCCAAAAATTGTGCCAACGAAGTCTGATACATGTTGCACACGAGAGACATGTTGCAAATGAGGAAATATAAGACGGATCCGCGCGTCGCAACAGGACGAAACTCTTCACGTGCCGCATTAATTTTTATTTCAGTCTCCTTGGCTACGTCTAGTTTTTCTCTGACCTTAAATAATTGTTTTTAATTATTATTAAAACATGTACGTTATTCGGTTTGATAAAGAAACACCTTTTATTTTATTACTAAGATATCACTTCTTTCAAAAATAATATGTATCCTTCCTTTTTTTACATTATTAAATAAACATTAAACATAGTACACGGCAAAAAAAAAATGTTAAAATAATCCAACATATTCGTAATGCTAAAACAGAGCTATTATTGAGTTCTGTATAAGACAAGATGTATCCAAGAATAAAGAACACACAGTTACTCTAAACCATAATATAGATAGACTTTAAATTTATTTATTTACGGCCGAGGCCAAAACCACATACAACTTTTAACTTAAATCTAACAACCACATATTCGTCCACTATCATTCCTAACCCTGTCATACAAATGTCACATTCTGGTGTAGAGCTAATGAAACGATTCATTAGGGCGATCAAACGCGGAATTGAGCTTTGCCGGCGGAGGCTTGTTCGAAAGCGTAACTCAGCCAGCAATGGATGCCTCCTGAGTGGGTTAAAATTATCAGGGGCATGCAATATTAGCAATGATTGCAGAATATTACTGCAATCAATGCCGCCCCTAATTATGTTCTAGGCAAACTTCACTAAGGCAATTTCCCTACGCCAGTTTAGGTTAGTTTAGGTTAGATATACTATTTAAGTATATAAAATATGTATTTTTTAATTTTAACACATTTTTTTGGTACATAGTAACATTTTAGGGGCTAACACAAACACAAGGAAGCTAGTTTACAAGGTTGTAATTGGTTGATATTCAGTGTGTGTGTGTGTGTGTGTGTGTACGTGGCCCTGAGAGACACACAAAGCGTTATGAGGCGCTGGTTTTAACAACAATGCAGCCTCGAAACTACGTATGGTATACATAAAACAACGTTTACATCGGTAGCCGTAGCTTTTGTGATATTCAGCACTTGTATAAGTGACACATCCTCAACTAATGACCCCTGAATGGTTGTCAACTTGTGAAGCAAGTTCGCTTCTAGCTCCTGCATCTTTCGCCTGTTGGCTGTGACGTCCATTATAAGTTGAGTGCGCTCGGCTTCCATTTCAGCCTTTTCAGTCAAAATTACACGGCCCAACAACTGGTCTTCCAACCCTGGAATAATGTTAAATGGACATTTTTAAGCATTGCAATATGTTTATTCTCTTATCACAATGTTTAATCTAGATCAAATTAAAATTAGCCATACATTATATAAATGTATATACATATATAAAGATATCTCTCATTCGTTTAGGAATATAATTATTGTTTTTCATTACCTTGCATAGTGACAGTAAAATCAATAATAGATGTCCGCGCCGATATTTCCGGCGTATACGCGGGGTTTGGTAATTTTGTCGTAATATAGATTTTATGTCCAGCCATAACGTCTATTTCCTTGTCTCCCAGTTTAACCTATATTATATATGTAATAATAATAATAGTAATTTGAGCATTATATATTGATTGCTATATACTACGAAAAAAAACAATAAAAAATTTGCTTACCTTATATGAAGAGCCAATTTTAATATAATTTCTCTCTAAAATGTTATCTAAGGCCGGATCTAACTCCTCTGCAACATCCTCTATGAGTAAAGGTCGAGCTAGGGACACACAATCTTCGATATGGTTTCTGAAATTTGAGATAAAATTTAAGTATTATACATCGATTATCAACCAGAATAGTATAGAGAAAAAGATACAAACCTAAAATATTTATGATTCAGTGTTGTTACGATAAGTTCATTATATTTCTCCATATTCTTAATCCATATCTTTCCTTGTGTCTGAGGGTCTATCAGTAAGGGAAATCTGGCTGCTTTCGTTACAATTATACCATTCTGAATAGACAACTCATCAGTTGGCAAACCGCATAAGTTCCACTCGCCAATCTATGTAATAAATTCAAATCATTTAAATCCACTTACTCAGAGAAACTTAGTCGAATGTTTTAAAAGTCAGCATCGAACCGCTGTCTGTTTTCAAAATTATTTAAAAATATTGTTTCATAGAATCAAAATATATTATGTCTATATCCAGGTCCTTTGCTAAAGCAACTTTAAAATAATGATGTCCAATTTGACAAAAGTAAATCATAGAAAAAGATTTTCTTTACAACCAAAATACGAATGAGTATTGTTGCTATTAAAGAGTCACACAAAGAAATAATGTGCAGAGGCATACCGTTGCCGTATCGGTAAGCTGGTCGGTAATATTCAAATTCATCGACACAGGTATCTTCCTTTTCAGTAATTCAGCAAGCCAATTTGAATTCAATAGAGTACGGAACTCTTGATTAAATGGCCCCGAGTAAGATAAGAATCTAATTAATTATAAAAAAAGGTTAATTTCATGGCTTGTTATTGTAGTGAATTTATCATACCCTCTTTCTTCTTCTGAACGTAAAGAACCAGTACAAATGATCACGAACAATAGATTAAAACAAAACGTTTTAAAAACAAATATTTGTGTAAACCAAAACCACTACTAGTAAAAAGGAAAGAAATCAAATGAGATCAGACTTACCCAGTAAGTAATAATATATCTCCAACCAATCGTTCAATTTCAGACTTGAACAGGGCGGACTGTTCCGTCCACCGAATTCTTTCACCACTGAGCCCATTAATAAGAGCAGTGGCAGCGTCCATTTTCTGCTGACACTTGGCTGCGTCATCCAACACTGCTTGCTTTAGTGACATTGCTTCGTCAAACTTTTGTTGTACATGTTGTAATTCACGCTAAAAAATATTTTGTTTTAAATATAATGAAGTTGAGCAAAACAAAGTACTAAATTAAAAAAAACACCGAGTCATTTTTAATAGTGATTAAACTTTATCAAAAAATATACACACCTATGCCTTATTATAAAAAGTGAAGAGATTATATAGTATGTTAGAGTTTTTCTAAAACTTCACGTTACTTATCTAATACTTAATAACATACTTCTTTCGCCTCCAATTGGGCTTCTGCAGTCTCCAATTCTTTTTTGGCAGCCTGGTACTTGCCCTGCATCACTGCCAAGTTGGCCTTCAAAGGCAACACATCCTTATTCACGGAATAGAATTGTGCCATAGCGATCGTCCAAGAAATCAATCCGGCTACATTACCACAAGCGATTTTTGCCGCTTCAAACGTGTATTGTCTGAAAGGTAGGGTTGAATAATGCCTTAATAGCTCACCATTAAAGTATAACAGTTATTTGGACACTTTAATAGTTAATGAGTAAACTTTTAATTGGAATCTTGGCTATACTTGTAAAGGTCGTATCCGAACAATCCGAACAATTAGCCCCAATATTATATAATTCTCCATCTACTGGTATTTTTTTATATTTATGTGTGCTTAGCAATGACGAATATTATTTAAATTTTATGAACGTGAATATAAAATAGAAAATAATAGTTGTTAATATAGAAGTAAATTTTACGGGAAATTAAAGTATGGTTGTAGCAAATCAACCATTTCAGCATTAATCTCATCTTTTGGATAGAACTTCAAGTTATTCAAGAATCTCGAATCAGCCATGACCTGCAAGTATCCAAATAAATTAAATATATGGATGTATAATTATAGCTGATCATGCAAACCTTGTTGGGCCATATACACGTTGCGATGGGTAAATAGGGGTTAAGTTAGGTGGTTGATAAAGGTCAGATTTAGGCAAGGTGCTACATAACCGCGAATGCTTAGGTGATATTTTTTACATAATTCAATGGTAAAAACTAATATAAAAAAGTACCTTCAAAGATTCCGCCCAAGATGACACAAGAAACTCTTTTTCTGTGTCTGGTTTGATTGAATCAATTTTCTTTCTAAACAGAATAATGACAGCGTCCATAATAAGAGTGATGAGGTATGGTGGTTTACCCAACTTTCGCACCGTTGCTATATCAGCTGCATTGATAGTCTGAAATCAGTATTAAAAACGCTTCAATACTAATCTTTATTATTTATAGTAAAGTTATAGCCCGTTTAAAACTATATCTATTATTCCTCAAATCAGAAGAAAGACATAAATTTTCAGATCTAGTCTACCTTTAGTTAATAGGACAGTTTATTTTTATGTATGTATTTTTTTTCTATTTCGATTCTATGGAACTGTGTTGAATAGACACAGTTAAATTATTTAGTTAAAACCCGATTTGAACTAGTCGATAAAATAAATCCAGTAACTAATCATTACACAAATAACTAAAAAATATATCATATGTTACTTAACCCTGAATTTAATAAAATTCAGTATACATTTAAAATAAATAAAACTATATGCTTACGAGTAAAGCAGCTTCAGCGGCATCCAAAGCAGGTTTTGCAGCTGCCAACTTATCCTCCGCAATAGCAGTTTCAGCCGCGATGACGCTAACGAGCTTAACAGCTCGGTCTTTTACGGCTAACACTTCGGCTTTCACCACTTCAGCCGCTGCTTGCGACTCAGCGACAGCCGCTAATACCTGAAAAGGTTTTATATTCAAACTTTAATGTTGCTGGTCAGACCCAGGACAGGATTCTTCATCACACTAGCAATTATTAACTATAATTATTAAGAATGAAGCACACATTCATAATAATGTTTATCATGTGTCCCCATAACGCGAGCTATATATAGCTTATATTAGGGCTAACTGGCATTAATGTGCCAGATGATACAATTACATGAGTTTATGTTAAATCTTTACTGTTAAGTCGTTTTCACCAAATCGCAAAAGGTTAAGGAAACGAGTTTATAAGTCTTAAATCTTACAAATGTAACTATAAATGATTATTATTGTATATATTATATTATTGTACGGTTTACTTGTATACCTCTTCTGCTACGGCAGTCGCTTGTTTTATTTCCAGTTCCTTAACTTCCAATTCTTTTTTTAGCTCATCGACGCTAGCAGCCGCTTCCACCAACTTATCCAAACCAGTCGTCATTCTGGAAGTGTTATTTAGTATTTTTACTATTATATATAACGAGGGGAGAGAGCTCCTCTATAGGGCTACCGCCAACCTCACTACTCTGTAGGGTTATTTTATATGATATATACGATTTATTGTGTGTTTTGTAGGAGGATTTTCTTCCTCAAATGGTTGCCCATTTTCAGAATTGTATTCGGCAGATGGCATTGCATTCAGCGGAAGTGACATACGAAGAAGCATAAGTTGACGATCGAAACAGTGAACTATCAAGTATGTTTAGCATAAATTTCGTACAGCAAGATTAAAAAATAATATTATACCATAAACAATAAAAACCTACCAATATTATAACAAGCTTAAAACTAAGAGTCGTAGTTTTTTAGCTTAGTATTAAATCCGATTAATATATACAGTAAAATTGGAAACTTTCTTAAAATGAGACATGTTACAAAAAATACTTACGCACAATAAAGACTTTTACCTTCTTGCCATTTCGGCTATATTTTCGTGTTTCTCTTTATATAACCCCTTATATCCCTCCAAAAAGGATAGATACGATTTGGGTGTTACGTGTGTTTGTCTCCTAAATCTATCGTAATACATAACACATGTGTCAGCGACATTATCCTGAACCATTCCCATTATCTCTATAAGCTGTATCTTCGTTTCTGGTGTACACACGACCTGAAAATACATGGTATATTATATATATATATATATATATATATATATATATATACATTCTCCTATCTTTTAACAGACAGACTCACAAAACATAAGTTCTACGATATTTAATAGTTATGCCGGCGATCAGAGTTTACGTAGTTAAATACGAAAGCAAAAATATTTTTGATCAAGAGCTGGTTTGTATTAGTCGTCAAGTTTTTATTACAAATAGTAGTTGAACTTTTAACACAAACCTTAAAATCGCTTAGGAAATGATCAGCGACTTCAATCAGAGCACTTCTCGGCCACTTCTGGAACCAATCCATTGTCGATCCGGATATAAGACCGGGAAATTTGAGGGCGCGGCTCCTGAACTTTTCTCCTACCTACATTATCATTATAATTAATATTTATTATATAAAAAGATTTTTTGCATCGATAACGCATGCATAAAAAATTATTTTTAAATGATAATATATTTTTATTGTTTCTCATTATCACAAAAAACTATAAAGTTAACGTTACATCCACTAAACATACGCAGCGTATAAAATAACGGTCCTTGATAATATCTTTTTTACTTTAACAAAGTTAACATAAGTAAGCCAAGTAGAGCTTGCAGTTGCCAATACGTTTATGACCTTGCTTATATTTATCCTCTGTTAAATTCCGTTATCTAGTTTCTTGCAATATTAAAACATTAAAAATTACCGGTGAAAAGCACAAGACGACGTGTAGGTTAGATCTAGAACGCATAATAAAGTATTCGTAAAGGACATCGGGAACTGGAATCCGTTTGGGCGCAAACTTTTTCATGATTGGAGTCAACTCATTTAAGATTTCGTCTGTTGGATGAAAAAATACCACGATATAACTATAGTAGCATATTTCCACTTCCAGTGTGATAGACGTATTTTAATTTAGAGGTAATGTTAGTCGTGAAATTAAATCCTATGCGATACTTTCATCTCGTAACTTAACTTGTACTAGCTGTAAATCGATGTTTTGTAAATTTTTCATTTTCAAAAAATAAATTATTATCAGTAAGATATTAATAGTGTGAAATGATTCTAGAAAAGTATAGTATTGTATCATGAATTATAACTATATATACCCATTTCGTCTTTGGGGAAAAGATTGGCAATTTCACCGGAACTAAGAATATTGTTCAAAAACTCAAGGAATTGCTCATCTTTGATGTCATTATCCGTGAATATGAACGTTATACCCTTCCCTTGTAAACCGGCAATTCGATACAATACTTTTATATCATCACAAAAATTGTTAACATTGTAGCTTCTGGAATCATAAGATTGGAACTAGTTTGTAGAAATTGAATTTGTATTGAAGGGCAACATTACCAAAGCCATGTTTCAGTTTGTATTTATACTCTGATATCATCAAATGGTTATGTGATTTTGGATACTTAGTAGTTTCATAACTTATTTTTTTAAAAACCTTAAGATAAAAGAAACTCACCTTGTTAAAGTTATCTGATAAAATGAGAAGTTGGCTATATATGAAGCTAACTTTGTTAAACTTTGTTTACCAGACCCACCCACACCCACAAGCAAAGCATTTCCTCTGAAACAATCGAAGAAAAAAGAGTGTCAAGGAATATAATTTCATAATTATTATATACTTGGCTACATTTAATTATTATCATACAATTAATTTTTAGTGTTTAGTTCTAATTGTTATATTAAGATTTGTAGTAAACAGTTATTACCTTGGTGTATTTATAATCCTAGATATAATAAACAGATGCACCATCGCATCGTGGAAGAACACCAAATCTAAGTGAGCCCCACGAATTTGATCATTGAACTGCTCTTCGAATTGACCAAGTTTGAACAACACAAAGTCCCATCTAAAAATAGGAAGTTTTTAATTCCTTTATAACCAAAAATGAAGCCTTAATCACTGCATTAGATAGGGAACAGTTTAAAACTATAAAATTGTGCACCACATTTCCGAATCCCATACTTACGAAGGCAACTCCTCATATACTTTAGGTGCATCAGTACTAAAATCTTCATCCTCATCACCGGTTGGATCTATGGCTTCCCGTAAAAAGTTTACAAAGAACGTTTCGGCTTCGGGAAATTCGGCGACAACGTCTGGCAACTCTTGCGCCGCTGTCTTCCAGAATGTAGTCACAAACCAATCCTTATCATCAAATGTTGTGAACCTATAAAAACCACATATTACTTTCCTGTTTTGATAAACATTTTTGCATTTGTTTTTGACGATTAATAAAAGCTCTCTATAAAACAAATTGATAATGCATTAATTAAAAAAACAATGATAAATTTAATAAAGCTGGAATACTTATGAAATAAACTCCAAGCCTCGTAATTAACACTGTTTGATCTATGTCGATCAAGTTAAGATAAGGATGACTACATAATATAGTATAATCACACACAGAAATAAGTTCTTTATCGAGTGTTTTGTTAACTCCTGCATGACTGACATGACAATTCACAATTTAGAAAAAAGACTAATAAGTAATCTTAGTCTATGCTAGTTTACTAATACAAATATTTCATAGAAGCAAGTGTCCAATTGAACTACATACAGTTAGTCTACTAAGTGGAACACTCCGTATTTGTGTTTTCACACGCACTGACACTAAACCACTGTTTATTTCGTTGTTATAAGAAGCTAACGCACGTGAATCAACTTAATTTTTTTGTTAGTATCGCTTTATAAGGAAATCTTGACTGCGTTTAGGTCGTAAGTTTTACATTATTTACCTATCTGATATGACTCTAGTACATTCGTGGAACCACAGTTTGAGTGCCATTTTAACGCTTGGAAGTTCTTCCTTCTTTATAAATAGAATGCCTTCCCATATTCGAGATAAATCTCGGAGATTGAATACGTAATGAAACTTTGCCGGCGTCGGTAACATTTTCACCTAAAAATGATTTTATTTTTATTTTATTACATTTGTACCAAAACATCTCAGCACATGCTAAATATATTAACAAAACAATCTTATAATCTATAAGAACTATAAAACTATCTTAGAATCTTATAAGATAATTATGGCAAAATATGCCAACTTAAAATGATTACACATTATATATTTTATTAAGATATATTTTTATTGTTAAAAAAAATAATCTATTTACCTTTGTTTGTTGCCATATTAATCGCGTAACCGATACAAGTCTAGGCATAAAATCAACGAGTTTCTTATCAAACCTACTCTTACAGAAGTATCCTGCGCTAATTGTCTCTGAAAGTATCAAAAACATAAGAAAAATACAAGAAATAAAAAAAAATCTATATTAAAAAGTACCAAATATTTTATCCATCGATACATTGCTGGGTAAAGTGCAGTTGAAAATGTTAAATTGCCTTTTAAGTCTCGGCGGAATGTCATTACGTCCACCACCTGTGAAGAACAATCGTCATCATATATAATTTGTGAAATTCTCTTCTATAGTATTTATAATGAACCGGTAAAGATTATTATGAAGTTTTGTGTGAATATTCAGCAAGTTTGAGCATAGGATGTAAACAAAATTTCACACTCCACAGTGATAAGTATTGGTTTTATTGTAACAAAATCGTCTGATTATACCCGCATTCAAAAAAATCAATATAAAACAAATGTTGCCCGAATTCCTAAACAAAAATGTATGAACCTTCCAAAGAAAAACCTTACCAGGATGAATCATAGCACCAAACATTTGAATATCAGCAATAATAATAAAATCCCCAGGTTTGTCTAACGAATAGAAACCACCGCATTCCATCATCTGTCGTACTATTTCATTGGTAACCTAAAAATGTGATACTTGTAAAAACTATATGACTATAATATTGTTTTTCTTCTTGTATATGTTTCATATGTAATTGTCATCTGTGTTATTGAGCTGTATGGGTTATAAAAATAATAAACAAAAAACTATTGTAAAATGTAAAAATAGGTTTTAGTGCGACTTTCGAATTCTAAGTAAGCATATCACTACGCAGTGAGTGAGGAGTAGAACTACGAATTGTTTGTGTATCTAACAATTACTTGATTTTTAATGCATACCTGATCTCCCCACTCGTTCACAACTGGCATATTAATGTCGTCGACAAACACAGTCATGCCTCTACCACCGGGTGGTCCATATGTCATACCAACCCTTTTCTCCACGTACGACTCTATAATTCGCTATAAATACAAATATTATTAAATTTTTCAGGTTTTTAATTGTTTTAATATCTAAAGAGTATTATGACCAACAAAATTTGGAATTACCCCATGTTCGGCACACAACAACTGCCTGAGGACTAAGGGTTTCAAATAATACAATGTCTTTTTGGAAGCGAGTACTCATATATTTTTTGAAAACACACAAAGGTCATTATTTCACGCAGCAAGTTAACACTGCGATACAAAAATCGAACCTTATCTCATAACGCCATCTATCAATCACACGTTGACATTTCGATCAAACATCCCGCCCACCATAAAAGAAGACCTAAGGATTTTGGTGGGAGGTAACAATAATAGTGGACTGTATTACAAAATAAAATAAAAAAGATTCTTAAACTTAAAGTATAACAATTATTAATTAATATCTAACATTGAATGAATGCCTAATCATTATGCAAAAACACATTTGCGCACATATTGCCTAATGGTACCTTTTGCATTAATAATCCAATATTTGGATCGTCAATAATTAAGAACTAACTGAGGCCCAGCGTGCAAAATTCTCTCATGAGCATCAGCTATCAGAAGGTGGGTTATATGTGACTTACGAGATAAAATAATAGGTATGGATTGAGTGAAGTAAGTACCGTAGGCGAATATTTTACAATGACACAATTTGTGATCTCCCAAACAAAAAACACAACTTTGAGAAGCGACATGAAAAGACTTGGCATTATTAAAACGAGCACTATTCTGTTTATTTGTTTTATGATCTAAATATTCTATAGCTCTAAACCTGGACTCCATGAAATTTTTAAACTCGTCAAACGTCGATAAGTCATCATTAGGACTTGAACTAATTCTTAATTCCCATAGTTTACGGGACTCAGGATCTAACTTTTCGGAGCCCAAGTACACAACAATTGAATCCCATGAGCTTCCATCGATACGTACCTACCCTTCGTAAACCATGCAAACAATCAACCGTCGTGTCTAACAACATTTTAACATTATCTGAAGATCCTTTGTAATAGACGATTGATGAATAAGTCGCTTAAGCATACAATTAACTAAAAACCTTTTATTATTGAATCGTTTACTTAAAATCGACCAACAATCAACATAATTAGCCGCAGACACAGGAATATGTCGAAGCTACTGTTATGCTTCGCCTGAGAGATGACTCTTTAGATAATGGAGTTTTTGAACGTCATCTAATGTGTCATTATTATGAATAAGTGACGTAAATAAATCACGGAATGTTATCCATTCAGAATAATGTCCCACGAACTTGGGCAAACTAATTTGTGGCAATTTGACATTTGAACTACTTTGAGAATGTTGAGATGACTAGTGCTGGGATCAGTGCTGTTACGCAGAGTAGCTTGCAATAAGTGCTCTTTTAATTCTGATTTTTACGTTATGTACAACTCTTCAGCTTGGTCATATATGTCAGACTTAAAGTAAACATTCTCTTGAATATCTTCATCGGTTGCCTTTTCAATGATACGTCTATGCTTATCAACAAATTGCTTCCATTGCACCTCTAATGACTCTATTCTTGTTTTAATGTAACTTTTAGTGATACGATCCTTAGGTGACTTTTTGAAATGAATTCTACCTATTTCTATAATTGCTTTGTTATTTAATTGCAATTTCCCTAAGGATTCCATTTTCCCGCCAAAAACCTTTTTATGTAAAATCTAAAGTCCACAAAATCTTAAATGGTGTCTAACACTTGCAATTAGCACTATGCTGATCTTCAAAATCACTGATGGTAACTCACAGTTTTTGTCTGCCAAACCTCTCCATACACGTCGCCGCACCGACCAAGCCGTTGCTCTTGATGTTACAGCTAGTACCGCTGTGAGTACGTCGTCACTTTACGTGACGATACTCTTGATGATGCTGATGCCTCTTCACTGCCGTTGTTGATGCTGTGGTGACACACACTAGCGGAGCCAACCCGCAAACTTCGTTGCTTCACTGCTGGGCACCGCTGATCACTTCACTTGATGACGCGATTTCACTTGAAGACGCGATTTCACTTGTCACTATCCAGCTCGATTGGACCAAATGTTTGGCACACAACAACTGCCTGAGGACTTAGGGTTTCAAATAATACAATGGCTTTTTGGAAGCGAGTACTCATATATTTATGAAAACACACAAAGGTTATTAATTCACGCAGCAAGTTAACACTGCGATGTAAAAATCGAACCTTATCTTATAACGCCATCTATCAATCACACGTTGACCTTTCGCGATCGAACACCCCGTTAATAAAACACTGAACACTGACACTGACTCTTAATGTATTGTTCACTATTTAATTGCACTATACTATTATTGTACCGTTCACTATCACTTGTGCGTACTATTTTATATTACTAATTAGTTGCACTGCTTGAACTGAATACCGAAGTTTTTTTGGGTGATCTCGCTGTTGGCCAGGAGGTCTTTACAGCTCAGCTTGGGCTTGTTGGCGAGCTTAGCTCAGTGTTCTCCGTGACAAATGTTGTTTGCCGTGACTTGCGCAAGGGCGTCTCCTGTGAGACTCAGACCTCGGCTTGGGCCGTCACTTGGGGCTGGACGGAAGCTCACTGGAGGAGTGAGCGACACTTGAAGCAAGGAATACCGAAGAATTTCACCAAAAGAGTTATTCACTAGCCTGCACAAATCGCTTGCGCGTTTTAAAGTTAGTGTAACGCCATCTTGGGAAACTATCGATATATAACTTATAGATCAAATAAAAACTAAGCAGTCGTGAACAGTGAACATATGCATTAGTAAAAATTGAAATTATTTTAATCCTTATACCTGAAACATATTGGGCGTTGTGGCAGACGAAAAGTTAATCATCTTGAACAGTTTGACCTCATTATCATACTTGGCCATATAGCTTTTAAGCATCACAGTTTTGGCTGTACCCTGTTCACCAATTAGTAGCACGGCCTTGTTTTGTTTGGCGATAGTTTCAATTAAGAATGAAATGCAAACATTGTCAACGTTCGGCACCAGTATGGACGCGTACTCGGGCACGCTATCAGATGGATATATGTAATCTTCAACTATTTCAGCCCTGAAACATAAAATTTCAAAAATGTAATGTCTTAATTCTAAAAATGCCCACCAAAAGTCGAACTTTATAATGATTTAAATATATTTTTTTTTAAAGTTCATAGTAGCTTTTTCTACTACACACTTACTTATAGATATTCAAATTGTAAATTTGAACATTTTATGGCATTCGAGTAGAAAGTAGTGCAAATTTGGAATATACCCAATGTAATGTGAAGCAAACTTCAAATAAATAAATCGCTTTCTAGTTAAAAGGGTAAAATGTATACATAAATACGCCATCTTAGAGGGACACATATTATAACCATTACACACATCTATTAGGCTATAATGTAGGTAACAAACTAACCAATGCTGCCAAACCCCAACCTCATTAACCATATAATCAAAAGGCATTATCCACTCTTTAGATTTGGCGCCGGGCCAATCTATTTTCACGGGCAACTTAGTCATATACTCGGCCATACGAGTCCGGGCATCTAACTCGAGAACAGCTCCCAACGACCACATCATCGCAAATACGAACAGCCTTTCCAAATGACGATCGGTGTGCAATTCTGATAAGAGTAAATATATAAAACAAATGAAGATAAGATATATTTACCGTATGTTATGTTGGTGTTAAGTTAGTCTTTGCATTTAGCAATGTAAGCTACGTATGGAGTAGTGTGTAATCATATTTTGTGTCAAATCAAAAATAATCTTTCAAAAGCGTATAGTAGACCTAAGTTCAAACCAAGAGAAGTCGGAAAAATGTTAAGCATTCTCTAAAAAATCACTTACTCCCTCCGGGAATCTCTATCTGCAGTAGACCGATTAATACATCTATACATTGCCTGAAATAACATTATTGATATAAAACATGATAAATATGTATAATGTATTAAGTATTAGTAATAGATTAAATTTTTGTTCGAGTTTTAATTTAATACTTTCCGCCCGCGGCTTCGCCCACGTATAATTTGGTTAAGTATATAGCGTTTTTAATGATTTCGACAGGGCTTTCTTTGACAGGCTAAATTCTTGTTACAATAAGTATTCTGTAAAGCCTGTATTACTCAGGGATGATGTAGCTTTCTAATGTTTGAAAAGTATTCAGTACTTTTGGTGTTTATCGATTACATTATGTAAACAAACACATAAAAAATAGTGTTCCTCTTTCTTATAAAATATACAAATCTATATAGAAAAAAAACAATGGTTTACACACCTTATGTAAATAGCTTCAAGTAGTTTCATTTTAGCAGGTAACTTTTGCTGAACAAACAAATGAACGTCATCGTAAACTTTGTTGAACGCTGTGCGGAACGAATCACTTTCTTTTGGTGAACGTTTTTTAAGCCAACCCTAGAAAACAAAAGTATTTATAAATATTTCATGACTGTGGAACCGATTTTGTAAAGATGTATATACTATGTCTGTCCAATGAATCTATAAATATACCGTTCATAAATTTATAATAAAGAATAATGTACCTATATTTGTTAATACACAAAACAACAAAAAACCAAAGATAAACTAAACATACTCTGGTTATTTGATTTATATTTTTACTTTTATTTTTTTTATTGATACTTTGAAAAAGACTAATCTTCGAAAAGATTACCATGGCTGTGTAAACCAAACAAACATTGCGACTTAAAAGTATTGTCATAATAAAAAATACTGACCTCGAGTATAGGTTGCCATTTAAGGACTGACGATGAGAGGAAAACCATTCCCATCCTACTGACGGTCGCCGGTGATGCATTATCAACATTGTCCGGTTCAAACACTAATTTACTATTCTGGGCCATTGTTATACGATCTCCATTAGCTAAAGTTAGAGTTTTATTGTCGTCGAGTACCGAGTTCAGATTTTCTATCCATACAGCATCCACGGGACCATCTGAGGTTATAAAAAAAATAATGTAAGTCTATAAGTCCTCTCAACATACTATAGCTAATATAGTTTTTTTTACATATAATTTATTAAATACCGAAATGTTTACCTAAAACAATCCATGTGGTGTCCGATTTTTTAACTTTCAACGCCCTTCGCCACAACGTAGAAAAAATCCCATCAGTCCAATCATTTGTGGCTACATCCAAACGACCAAACATTTGCGGTGCGGTTATGGCCTTATGATAAAAATATTTAAAAAAAATTACCTTGACATTTAACATAAACATACAAACTACAATCGTTTCCATGGTGTGTTATTAAAGTCATATAATTAATTTAAGACTGAAAAATTCAATTTTTTTTGTGTTTAAGTATTAAAAAAGGTTTAATATTTAACCTTTGGATTCATTCTCATTTCTTTGTGAGGCCTACCGACTTCGGTTAACGCAGCCATAAGTGTGTGAATACACGTGGTCTTTCCTGAACCAGTTGGCCCCATAGTCATCAATCCGTGTCGTACTAGAGACGTTTCATACAATTGAATAATCTTTAAATTCCAATCTGGATGATTAACCAGACCTGTCCGTTCTGTCACTAATATTATTGCGCGTTGCATTTCTCTGTGTAAAACAAGTTAATAACGTAATTACAAAATGTATATAAACAAAGAACAGAAAATTTAAAATATTTATTATAATGTCCTGATAATTATTTATTTTCAATTTGATTCAAATAAAACTGCTCAAAGAAAGGGGAGAAAAGTGTTTTATAGCGAGGTAAGCGAGAGATTACGTCAGCAGTAATTAATAGTTACCAATTTAAATCCGTTTCACAAAAGTTAAAAATAAATAATTGTATTTATGTAAATCACGTAAAGTTATCAAAATTATTAATCAAAATTACTCTAGAAAGCAAAATCTTACTTATGTACGGTTTGGCTTAGTTTGATTCCCGGGAAGAGATCATCAATCAATGATACAAATAATGGTTCGTCTTCATCTACCAATTTCGAGACATTCATTTCTCTGAAATATATTTTTAATGTATTTACAAGTATTACTAGTTATTACTACGTTATTTTATTATATAAGAAACAAAATTAATAATTAAATATGGCCAAAACTAAAACAACAAAAAAATCTAACCTTTTTTAAACACAATATATTCTTAATATGTTATAACCTAACTAATATAAGTAACTTAAAATAAAACAAAACACAAAACTAAAACAAATTTAAAAAGTTTGGTCCCTGTGGCAGAGTACCCACAATGCTGGCGGCATTTTCTCGCTGTATCGCGATGCTTACACGCTGAGCAAGGAAAGCACCAGCTCTTGGATCACCGGTACTGACTACCAGGCGCCTACTTAATTCTTTACTAAATATTACATAGATTTTTTTTAAATATTTAAAAAGAGGTCTCATTTATCATTTACTCATTACAGAGATTGAGAGACCGTAATATATTCATATAAACTAACTTCAACACTCTCATCATGATATTCTCTTCGGTGTTATCGGGATTGGCTCGTTTCTGTGCTCCCATAGTCCTAAGCACAGACAGAATGTTCCTCAGGCCAAAGTCATAATGCACTTGTTTTGATAATTGCTCTTCACAAAGTTTGTACAACGTGAAGAATTTGCGAGCTGTAATGACAAAAAAAACTTATAACCTTTCAATTTGGATTGTACGTTTTTGCAGGCGGGTCACTTCGAGTGATGTGCCAACCGCCGCCAATAGACACCTGCAACGCCAGGAGGCTTACAAGTGAGTTGCCGGCCTTTAAGGAAAAGGAACGCTCTTTTTTTGAAGGTCCCCAAGTCGTAGCGGATCGGGAATACCTGCGCTGGCAGTTGGTTCCACAAAGAGGTTTTTAATATGATTTTTTTTTAAATTACGCACAATTTAAAACCTATATTTTTTATGTAATAATAATAAAGTGTCAATATAATCCAATTTAAAAAAGGCTTAATATGCGATACGTCTTTATATTATTAAGTTTTGTATCTAAATAATTAAATTACCCAGTAAAATGTTTTCTTTGAAACCACAACTGGCCAACTTCACTCTTATAATAATCTGTCTGTCAGGCACCATCATAGCGACTGAGCGGAACTGAATCTTCAAGTTTTCAGGCAACTCTTGTCTTCCGGCGTATCCCGGGTTCATCGTGATGATAAACGCAAACTCCGGGTTTAGACTCACTACATCACCATCACTGGAACATATTTTATATCAGATCAAGCATTTTCATTTAAAAAATCCTTATAAGCGTGAAGTAATTCAAAAGTGGACTAAGAAATTACAAGTAATATATGTTGATTCTGAATAAAAACAAAAATAACGCTTTTAAATCAAAACGACTAAAAAATCGGCCTTTTTTTGCATATATATAATCAAAAATTACCTGAAAATAAAGAAGTCCCTCTTTTCACGCCTAGCTGTTAGACAGATATAAATCTGCTGCGCTGCCACGGAGAGGACGGGAAGTTCAATCCGATTGAACTCGTCAAAGCAGCCCCATGTACCGGATTGAGCCAATCCTTTGTAAATACGACCCAAACCTGTATAATTGTTAATCATTATTTACTGGAAAAAAAAATCAAACTAATATGCTGGGACTTATTCAATTCATTCCTTTTATGTAACTTGCTATTCTTTAAAAATAAATAGGGGCCACATTTTACGGATGATTCCAGGGTTGGTTAGCACCAAGATACGCAATTTAGAGCTTTCAATGAAGGAACAATGAACGAAGTAGATAATTGGGAATTAAAATGGATGTGATCAAACTAAAATGGTAAACAATGCCATAATGACCTCTAAAGTCCATCTGATCAGAGCAATTGAAAACAATGACCAATTTCCCGAGGGTCCTAGCCATATCTTTGGTGGTTTCAGTTTTGCCCGTACCAGCGGGTCCTGCAGGCGCCCCTCCCATACTCATACCAATAGCCTGTGACAGCGTTATATAACATCGATCCGTCAACGGCGTAATCACAAGACGCTCCGTTATACCCAAATATTCATTCTGAAAAGAAATTCAAATATCGAAAATCTAAACTTGTATATTCATAACTAGCTTACCGCTCGCGGCTTCGCCCACGTGTAATTTAATTAAGTATATAGCGTTTTTTAATGATCTCGACAGGGCTTTCTTTCACGGGCTAAAATCTTGTTACAATTCGAATTATATATAGCCTGACTCAGGGATGATGTAGCTTTACATGTACAAATGTTATCAACATCCTCTGTTACTGTGGACTTGATGTTTATTTACCATTTACGTGATTTTTTTTTATTCGGTAGGGGATACTTTCAAGTTGGTTCCGTAGTCAGGATCCGATGATTCAGGGAAATCGAGGGCAACTTTCAAATTAACTTACAGGCAATTACTTTTCTGACAATTTTATATTCTGATAGTCATCTTATGTGGATGAGCTGATGATGGAAGGTAAAACACCTCAGCGGTTAAGTTAAACCTACTTGTGAGGTTATTAGTTTGACCAAATAATAAAAGGTAAACCTCATTAATTAAGACTAATGATAGATAACCACACGATTGATATACGTCAATGAGTTTTTTTTTTGGAGGGCGATCTATCTCGCTGTTGGCCAGGAGGCCTTTACAGCTTAGCTCGGGCTTGTTGGCGAGCTTAGCTCAGCCGTGATAAATTTGGTTTGCCGTGACTTGCGGCATTTCATTTTTGTATCTCCTTATATTAAATCTAATATTACTAAGAAATCTATTGGTTATACCTGATACAAGAAGTCAACGTCAGTTATAGAAACAATGCAATCGTCACTATCTTCGAAATAATAGAAACGCGCTTGTTTCTGCCATTCGAAATCAGTTGGCGTCTTTATTCTCATTCTAACCAAGTCATCGAAAATATCCCTGCAAATTAAACATTTAAACGCCAAGCAACCTTCAACACCGAGCACTTATGCTTACCACACTTTAATTCCATACAAAAGTTATGCGATCGTTATCTCAACCTCGGGGCTAGTTTAAGTTCAGTATAAAGTGACAGTTGACTTGATTTCACCAAATTTAAGTTAATATTTACTTTAATAACAACGTATTTCAGTTTATTAGGTGAACTTTTTAATTTAATAGCCCTTAAAGCAGTACGTAAAATGATTATTCAAATGTTACAAGTTTTTAGACAACTAAACATATATATAAGTAAAGAAAATCCTTTCAATAGTTATGATGACGAAGAGTAATAAATATCGTTTTTTCAAAGACGGTGTGTTGTTTTAAGACCCATTGTTTGGCACTAGTATAGCAGTGTACAACGTGGAGGTAGCTTATCTTCTGTTCTCCAGATATTAACATATTTTATTTGAAAAGAAAATAAAAAAAAATCAATACAAAACTAACAAAATAATAATGCAAATATTTTTTTTAAATAATGTCAAACAGGTCATCTTTGTCTTTCATTTTTTCAAGTGGAATCAAACGAGCAAGAGGCACACCATAAAGTCGTTTTATTCCTATTGATGTGTGTTTATTGGCTAATCTTTTTGCACACTTAAACAATGCATCAAAATCCTATCGCCATCAAAGTTTTGTATTTAACGGTATTTCTTGTATACATGTAACTAGTATCTAAGATACAAGTTGGTGTAGATTACATGTTAATTAACAAAGATTGATATATTAATATAATATTTACATGTAAATAATTATATTTATACTTAACAGTTGAATAGAATTAATCAAACTAATTATAGTAATAAACTCTCTTGTCTTTATATATTTAAAAGTAAAGTACCTTTGGTGTACGTGTATAGTAATCATAGTCTCAACTCTAGTTCTATCCAATGGAACTAAATCTGTTACAGTTTGATCAATGAGTCCATTCAACAAATCCAAGTTCTTTTGATTCGTCAATCTCATTATGAAACGATCAGCTCTAGCCTTCTTCA
Source organism: Leptophobia aripa (assembly GCA_951799465.1). Lineage (NCBI taxonomy): Eukaryota > Metazoa > Arthropoda > Insecta > Lepidoptera > Pieridae > Leptophobia > Leptophobia aripa. The sequence goes on from OX637260.1 coordinate 5,596,345, forward strand.
GAGCATATTCCGCATCACTTGTCCATAATATTTGCATTCCCAATAACCCAGCCTGAAAAAATATTATTTCAGTATAACATTACAGTCGTCTGTAATTTGCAATTGGTAACCAAGATTATGTAATATAATATACATTTATTATTAATTTTAAGTTAACGTTATATCGAATTAGTTAGAGTTTATAGCAATTATCTTTATTATCAGTAGAATTTGTAATTAAATTTAGGCGTACTATATAGTTAGTACATACTTGTCCAGGAAAATTCCAAAATCCGGACAAAAATTCAAATTCGGGATCACCAGCCATAGTTTGAGCGATATTCGCAATAAAGTTCCTCACGGTATCCTTCATCGTATCTAGTAAAGTATTCAGCCAGATCTAAAACAATTTTAGAAACATGTATACAAAAAGAATTGTATTGTTTTTAATACAAATTTTACTTTTTTTCAACGATCGATTATCTAATGTTATTTTAGGTTTTAAAGATTTAGGTAAACGAGTACTAGTAAAAAGAGAAAAACACTAATTTAATATCATGAAAGCCAGTCTTTATTGTTACCTCAACACCTCCTATACAAGAGACAGGTCGATCCAATGGAATATTTTCACCGTTGTCAGAATTCATTCCAACAATTCGATCTTTATCATCGAAATCAACCATGTACATAGCATCGAATATACTTAATAGATGCGGCTAAAACAAACAATGATTTTGTATACCTACGTCGGAACAATATCGTAAAAAAATGCATTTATATTAGTTCGTATTAAACTATCAAACATATAGACCATGATATAAAGAGAAGAACTCGAATGGATAAAAATCTATGGATATAAATTAAATCTTTATTTAATCCTGGACTCCACACCTTAGTGTGAGAGTCCAGGGTTAAATAAAGATTTAATCCTGGACTTATATAATAACTGGACACCTACACGTTGTGGGTGTCCAGTTCCTTCCTAGGATTATAATTCTCGTTTAACAAATACCTGTATGGAGTGCGGATCTGAAGCTTGACCGAGAATTTCTAGAAGCACTGGGTCCGAAACAAAGAAGAACCTTGGGAATATCAATCTCTTCGTCTCCAAGTAACCAGTGAGTGACTTCTGACAAGCTTCTAACTGCTCGAATAAATGCGGTAACAACTGCTTCAGTGTATCATCAGACACACACGTCTCAACACAGTTTACAATATCACGAGCGCGATACATAATTTTTACGTACGTTTTGTCAATTGTCTGAAACGAAACAAAATTTGAATTTGTGGTTTTATTGAAGGTTTAAATATTCAGCCATGTCAAATGCAGCGGTTTAATGGTGAACTAAAAGTAATAAGTGTAAGTAATGTGTATTTCTGTACAGAAATACAAAATCGATAGATATGTGACAAACAGTGACATGTAACAAAACGCAATGGTGACATCGCCGACTCACGGCGGAGCATATAAATACTGGAGGTACGTAGTGTGCGGGAGTCCCCGAGGGCCTTGGTCCCTCCGCCCTGTATCAGCAGTGCGCGGTACACACTGCCAGCACAGCTCACCCCTTCAGGATTAGCCTACAAAATCTACGATCGTGCGCACGTGTCTACGTACGCGCGTGTCTGTTATGCCCACTTTTTAATTATAAAAATCTGCGGAGTTATATGTGTGATAATTTTTTGCTCGAGGCTGACATACTTAATTGGCTGTGCAATACAATTTTTCCTTTTAATTGAAATATAGCATACAAGCTAACCCCAAATCTCTTCGCTTCTGCTGGCAATTGCTTAGCGATATCACCACCAACAAACACAGCTTCTAAATACATCCACAAGTTTTGCACTTGAAGCCATTTCTCCAAAATCTCCGTTGTTCCAACTAATTTATTGATCCAGAGCAAAATATCTTTTTTAAAGGGTGCATTGTACCTATAAGTGAATTTTCATATTTCCTTTATTTTTGATATTTTTAAATTTGTTTACTAAAATTTATTAATTCCATAAAAATAACTTTATTATGTGGAACTATGATTAAGTCATTAGGTGTAATTAATTATTGCTCTCATTTGTAATGTAAATATAGGAATAAGTATAGATTTAATTGATTATAAACATATTAGTAATAGAAAACTTTTATCTTAACTGTATCTATATATTGTCTGTTTATGATTTGTATGTGTGTGATGTTGTATTTTTATAATTAAATGAAAAAGATCAGTTCAATTAATATAAATTATATAATAAATTTAATGTAGTGATCCTTATATACGATATTTTTAATACCTGTTTGAAGCCAATGAATTCAAGACCATCAAGGAATCTTCTAGCAGCGTTATTATATCCAGAGTTTCTTGGGGCTTTATAAGCAACTCTCCTCTATTCTTAAACGCCGTGAATGACAGATCGATAACCGCCCAGTCCGCAATTATTTGTTTCAATTTAGCCTCAATATCTTTTTCTTTTACAGCACTTATGCAAATATCCTACAATTATTTGAGACATATTAACATTCACAGGGAAAAAGCAAAAACATATAGAATAGAAATGAAAATATTTACTTCGACATCCTCTTTATTTTTCAACAATGGCGCTTCCATAACATTCGCCAAAGTAAATGTATCAGATTCCACATCCAGCACGCAATCTATAATTAAAGATTAGCGATACAATATACCAGACTTTTATCATACCTCGCCATCAAGTGGCGTTTTTGGGAATGATATAAATTTAAAGGTTAACATTTTAAGTTTACTTATTCCCATCCCAACCCCATACTCGTTTGCCAATTATTCCTTAAAAAATATAAACTTACTCATTAATTTCTCCAGTCTTCTCCAGTGTCGATCCTTCATAGACTTATCAGCCATCAGCTCCAATAAAGGACATGTTTGGTTGAAATCATCAATTTTGTTTTTCAATTCAATAAAAGCAGGCCAATCTTTCATTCCCTTCGGTAGTTTACGGCATCTGTATTGAAATGTAATTAAAACACTCGGGTAACCAATAAGGTTACCCGAGTCGCAACACGGTTTGACACAACACTGGCTTTTAAAATACATTTTTAAATATCGCACCCCTTTTTCATAAAACTACTAGCTGATCCCGAAAAACGTTGTTTTGCCAAAAAAAAAATTAAAAAAAAGGTTTCTAAAATAGATGTTGACCGATTCTCAGACTATTCAAATTCTCTACTCAATATGCTCTGAAAATTTCAGGAGAATCGGTCAACCCGTTTCGGAGTAGTAAGGGAACGAAAACTGTGACAAGATAGATATAAATATATATAACTATATATGAATATTTTACCTAATATCAAAGTCGGCCAACTGTGAAACGATCTGTTCAATTTCAATCTCAACCCATGGCGTTTCGAAATATCCATCTATCGAGTTCATAACAGCAAGATATAGACTGTATCTGTAATCATACAAAGCTAGTATGCAATATACAGGTGTAATTTTTCATCAAATATTTATAGTTTGTTACTGTAGTAAAAATAAAAACATCGTTAATCGTATTATAGATATATACATATACATAAATATAAACAGTTTTAAACACAAGAAACTGTATATGTTAAACTGTCATCCGATTCTTAAAGAAATACAACTTACAATTTACTCAGTAGATTAAATTCTTTCTTCTTCTGGTGCAAAATGGGATAATCTTTAACTTCCATCCCAAACAGTTTCTCACCATTTGAATACATTTCAAACCGTCTCCAAAGCTCATCAAATCTCGATTGGAACATGATTACTCTGAAATTAAAATTTTATAAGAAAACAGTTATATCAGTTATATCAGTTCCTGAAAGCAAACATTCAACACCTTACTAATATTCAGTTTTTTTTTAATATCAGAGTTTCAGGCCGGCTACGTATTTTGAGATATAGCTTGAAATAGATGTTGCTGTCCTGACAAACATGGTTTTTCCTGACTTATTCTGCTATCACAAGTGTGAACGAATGTCATTTTTTAATGCCCAATCATAACGGTATAATCATAACGGCATTTCCGAACCATTACGACTTAGGGCCCTTCAAGAAAAAAGCGTACCAATCCCTAAAAGGCCGGCATCGCACTCACGCGCTCCCAGCTACGTGAGTGTCTATGGGCGACGACTTCACCTTTATGGTTGGCCTCCTGCTCGTTTGTCCCCCTCTTCTATATAAAAAAAAATACCAAAAAAACAAAACTTAGCGTTTGGAGGGTAAGTAAGATAAACTCTTTACGGTAAAAAAAATAGTTTACAGAAATATATAATACACACAAAAATCAATCCGCATCTACAGACACGAGAATTTTATAGATAAACTATCAATTTGAACGTACCTAAAATATTGTACAATAAAATTAATGAATTGCATAACATAATATTATTATAACATAATATTTTACCTATCACTAGCTTCTCTAGCGGAAAGACCTGGTGTCATCGGCCCAAATGCATCATAATCTGCGTCAAACTTCAGCACATCTTCACAGAATGTAGCGACACCTTCCGTCAATTCCTTCTGAAGAGGTCCTTGCATATCAACAATGCGTTGTTGGACTTGTTGGGACTGAAAGCACAAGATAATTCCTTTTTAATTTGCGCAAACTACTTAAAACTTTGCTGCACAAAATCAATAGCAGTAAATAATGTTAAAGCCAGCAGTTAAAGCAACCCACGAATTATGATTAAGAAAAAAATATGTGTCCATGGTCATTAATTGGTTCATTTATCACTAAACATTATTTTAATTGGAAAAATACCTCTCACATAAAAAAAGATTTCTTTAAATATCTTTTTTCTCAGTTATATGTGTAGGACACTCACTGTTAACAGCATATTCTGAAATGAGTATCTCAAGCCATACACCATGTCAATATCGTCCTTGGGAATATCAATATTAAACTGGCTGAATAGCGTGTAACTTTCTTCTATTAAGTCGAGTTCCATATCCATTCTACAGTAGTGTACATATATAATAAAAGAAAGCATTTCAAAACAACGATCCTAATTAAGAAATTAGGTCTGGACGCACATAGTACCGCTTTATAAATTATACTTCATTCAATTCATATAGTTACTATTTAATGTTTTTTCAAATCAGTTTTGATTTTTAGATATAATTATATGGCACACTACCAACACACATAGGCTATAAATAAGAAACAGAAAAACACAAGAAATGTATGAATATAATATAAATATAATTTTAAAACAGGGGCTACAACTGAAGACATAGAGACTATAGCGTCGCATGGTTTTATAAGGTAATTGTACTAAGTCGCTCTTAGGAACTGCTTTTAAAAATTCAACAAAATAATATGGGGTAGAGAGAAAATTAATAAATATTATTGGATTATGTGGACCTGCTCCTGTAGCAAATGGTAGATACAAACTAATTGTAACAGTAACATTAAAAAAAAATAAAAATTTTATATAATTTATAATTATATTGTAACATATTTAAATATGTAAAGTAATTTAATAAAATCTTAAAACATACCCAATAAATTCCTCTCTAATCGTTTCCAGGCACAGCATGGCTACTCTTACATCATCCAAATCCTTAATCTTCTTGCTCATAACCTTCATTTTATCTTTGATAAATGTCATCAGTTTATCTACACGTTCCTTATAGGCGTGGCTAAGTAGTTTGCCGAGGATCCTTTTCCATTCCACGGATTCAACATGTAATGCTAATTTTAGACTTTCTAAAAGAAAAAGTTGTATTTTTTAATTTTCTTCAAAATCCCGAACCGCATTAGCTTGTCAATGCCAGTAAAACACTTTACCTAAATTAATCTGAATGGATCCAACAATGTGTCGCTCTGGGAGGTTTAACACTTCATCCGTCTGACCCTCATACTTCTTCAACATATCTCGAATAATAACATTCAATGGGTTCGAATCAACAAATGCCTGTACTTGGAGCACCCTGTCTTCCGCCCAGAGGTGAGAAAATTTTCCGTACACCTGTGTACAAAATACGTAACCTTTACATTTTTTTTATTTTTGTTTTGTTTCGTGTCGATTCGTTGCATAGGGTTTGTCACTATTTTATATTCGATAATGATAAGCCCGTTTATATTGAACTACGAGCATTTTAAGAGAACGCGCGGTTCAACGTGCATCAAGCCATAGGCCTCCTCTGACATTTTCCATTGATATCAGTCACGCGCAACTCTTCTTAAGAGTGTTTGTAAGTTGTAAGAGTTGTTAGGGTGTTCAATCAGTAATGTAAAAATTGACGATTGAACAGCGTCTTTAAAAAACCTACATGTACATTAAGAAAGATTGCAATCTTCTCTATCATAATACTAACAACAAGCAGCTTCTGAATATCTGGTTTATACATATACATCATTCCTTGTAGGGCCATCACCGCTCTCACAATATCCTTGTGCTCCGAGACCATACGGAAATAATTTCTTATTCCCGTTAAGTTAGAACCCGTTCTTGATCCACCTAAAAGTTTATTTGAAACACTGTTTATTAACCCACGGAAAATATTATAATCTAATTCCTAAGTTTTACCAAATCGAATAGAAATTAGAATACCTTTAAGCTATTTGGACGTACTATGTCAAATTGGCAAAAAAAGTTAAAAAAAAACATTGATAGTTACTAAATAGTAATAGTAATACCACTATAGCTCCTAGCAGTTGACAAACTAGAGGCACCTTCCATTTTTTCTTTCTTAAGCAATTCTTGTTGACCCCACATGAACACATTACGATGAATATCCATTATACAGTTTAGTACAACCTGGATATTAAAAATATATATTAAATCTTGTATCTCTGATTTGTGATAGAGATGTGGCCGGAGAATATACGGCGGTATTTCATTAATAAATCATTATTTCATTATATAGTTTCATATATACCTGAGAAAAAGCGGACTGTATCTCTTCGAGGGTTGGTTTGATCAGAATCCTAGGTATTTGCAAGTACATCATTGTTAACATAAGTGGCTTTAATTTCTTCTGCTCTTCTGGATTAGTTGTCATGGTCAGAAAGCTGAAAGAACAATATTTTTATTCATCAATCCGTATCATATTTGGTTACTCAATTACAATTATAAATATTTATCAGACCATATACATAGTTGCCTGAAAGAGATCGATAAGAGCGCCAGTCACTCCCCTAATTAGTTTTTTTTTTTGTTTTTTTTTTTTTTAAATATTTTTTTTTATGTGAGAGGAGGCAAACGAGCAGGCGGGTCACTTCGAGTGATGTGCCAACCGCCGCCCATGGACACCTGCAACGCCAGGAGGCTTACAAGTGAGTTGCCGGCCTTTAAGGAAGAGGACAAGAGGGCGGGGAAGGGGAAAGGATGGGCACCGGAAGATCTCACTCACCGAACGAAACGCGAGTACAAAATGAACTAAGTCCAATTGCATCACTTCACGCCGGTTTTCTGTGAGAGAGTGGTATTTCTCCGGCCGTGCCTGCCCACTAAAGTAACAGCATGGCACTCCCACTCCAACAATATATGTGTGTATAACATAGCTTTAAAATAAGCTCACCTGGATACAGAAGCTCTCTTTCGTAGTACATCTAAACTTTGTCGAGTGCATTTTATAAGCGCTTCCAAGCACTTAGTAGCAAAATATGCAAATAGCTCATTGCACTCATTTATAGCATTCACTGGTTCAAAACGGTCTGGATTCTCGATTTCCAGAAATGCTGTAATAACATTATTACGATTTGTTTACGACGACGACATAATAAGATCGAAAATTATGAATAATCAAATACTTTTTTAGTATATCAAAATCAATCAACGACATCTTTATTCACATAGGTTACTATGGTACTATGGTACACTTGTAAAAAAAATGTTTAAAAAAATTTCCGACTACCATTGCTGGCGGTAAGTTCCCAAATCAAGGGCGTAGAGCGATAAAGAAGAACTGGCAAGAAACTCTCCGCCACTCCTTCAAATCGCCAAGCATGTTTCACAGTAACAGTATAACTTCATTCATTTAATTAAGAGTTAGCATGAATTAGGGTGATTGAAGATTACTTCATGCTAACTCTTAATTTCTAAAATGTATCGCACTATGACCACGTAAAGGGGCTCAAATATTTGAAAACCAAAATGGTCTGTACAGCATTGTGTGTTCTTTAAGGAGTGCAACAATTCATTAAGATTCCTAGTCAAATACAGGTCATTTAATATAAATTTGAGTTAACTATTTCAGATTTAAAACCAAAAAAAATTACCTGCATCTTCAGGAAAAACTCTTGTTGCAGACGTAACTTGCTTAAGCGCCTTCTCAACATCTAACCTATAACGAACATTAAACTAAAATATATGAAACTGATAAATATAAACCCTTATTTTTTATTTTTAATCACATGCGCATTTCGTCGAATAGACGCGACTGTACAATAGATTTTCTAAAGTATTAATATTCAATATAAATTAAATAATTAGCGTCTAGTAACTAAATACTACTATTCAATACATTTTCATAAAGTAAAAGGATTACAGAAACAGTACTTAGCTTAAAAGCTTTGATTTAGATTTTTTAATTAAGAATATTTCTATGCACAAACTCACCAATTATTTTTTAACTCCTGTATTGGCTTCGAAGGTACGCTTTCAAGAAATTTATTGATTAGTTCGGCTACAGCGATTTCAGCATTACATGATTTTTGCTGCAGGTCGCTAGCTAAAATACGTATACGTAATACAAATTGACGTACATACGGTAGAGCGCCATCTTTGATTATAACAAACACGTACGCCACTACTAAATGTAATAAAAAAACCGTAGAATGTATTACCAATTTCATCGCGTCGTACTAGATTTTCTTCATAGAATATATTTGGATCAACGGCATCCTCCGGCAAATATACCAATAAAGTTTTAGTTATAGATAATAATATCGCATCGATCCTCGCTTCTTTCATATCAACGACCTGTAATAAGAAAGTAAGCAGATTTATTTTCAGTACAAATTAAACCATTTATAAAACATTAATGTTAACGATTTGTCAAAAAACTGTTTATTGGATTTAGTTAACGACGTGTACAAATATTTACGTATTATATAACTTCAATACATGGAAGATGAAAAGGCGATGATTTACCTCCTTCACAAAAAGATCCACTTCATCCAATACCAGTTCAATGTTATCACAATAAGCTGGAATCTCGAGAGCAGTCCAGGTAATAGTCGAGAATCCAGGTTGAAATGCCTTTTCCAACTTAACTAACTGCGCTCGCAGTAATGGCAGATATAGTTTTGGCATACTCCTATAAGCGTTAAACTTTAAACTTTTTTTTAGTAAGTAAACCCTACTGCGAAAATATATTTGTTATGGTGTACTGAGTGTTGCTAAAATTGCCAGTGTTCTCGCCTTTGCAAATAAAATCTAACGTTAACCCTACTCATAATATGCATACATGCTCGGTGGAATCTGTATCTAGTAAAGAAATACGGGCCAGCAGCTAGCCCCGCCCCCAACATGCACAATATCAAAAATAACTTTATTTATATAGGTAACTTTCTCAGACTTTTGACAGATTTTTCTAAATCAATCTTTCTATGTGGCCGTAGGTGCCTACTACAAATATAACTATTTTCTTTCTCTCGCTAAGAAATTAAATAATGTTCAACACTACTAAACTCGATCTAAATACGAAATCAACGTTACCGTCTTATTTGATCATTCCTGTCAACCAAATATTTTATCCTCTCATAATTGCTAAATATCTTCTCCTTGCAATACGCTACAATTTGCGCTGCATCCGGTACATCTACAATAGCAAGTTAAATTTACCGAACCATCATTAATTATCTGTTATTATTAAAAACTTAAATATTCGTTGTGTATGTGCAAAAAACATTTTAACAGTATTAATATAGTTTTGCAACGGTATAGTACATTGTTTTATGCATAAGAATAATAAGCATTAAATACTTTTGCTAAAGCTTACTTTATAACTCATGTAAAAAAAAAACCTTACTCAATCCCAACTGCCACATGTATTCTACCTCACGTATACACTCGGGTATATACACACTGAAGTTAACCACGTATCTGTTCGATACAGGGTGTCGGATAAGGAGTGGTGCTATCAAACCCAAACGAACCTGAAACACCACATAAGCGAATATTTTATTTGCTTTCATTAGCATTAACATTTTAATTTCCCCATTCCCAGAACCAATATTAGGTTTCGTAATCCAATCCATAGAATGTCCTTGGATTCAAAGCTCTGCATCAACCTGTTTTCACACTCCTTCGCAGCTTCACTTAAAAGCGAGTTGAGGCAGCAACTCTCGTCTTGACCAAGGTAGAGATAGTGGTTGCTCTCTCAACCCGTTATCTTCTTGTTATTTATTTTATATTGTCTTTCCATTGTCTGTAGTTATTAATTTTCTTGTTTTTTCAATGAAACTTAATTTGGGATAAATATTACCTCTTAAAATATTCATTCTTATAACTTGTACTTTTTATTGTCTGTATATGTTTCCTTAATAAATGATAAACACAAATCCTAACAGTGGAAATATTTAACTGTATTGCTAATGAAGATAATAAAAAAGTCAGACAAAGCCTGTTATAAAGTGCTAAAGAATGAAATAATTTCTAATAAGCCATAGTACTTATATCAATCATTAATTAAAGGATTTGGTAGCCACTGATTGCCGATACATATAACATATTGGTGCGATTAATAATAAATAATTTTAAACGCATGTAACAATGGAGATATTGAACATTAATTTATAATATTTTTCTTACCTGACCAACATTTTCGGCCCATGCACTATGGTAGATGAGTTCAAATTCCGTGAACACAATTGTCATCACATTATACAACTTGATACAGCGTTGGGTGTTCTGAAAATTATACATAAAGGTATCAATGAGACAGGCACTGTTAAAGTCCCAACTTTATATTAAACATCTGTTTATTAATAGATAAATTATCACCATATGTGTTATAACTTCGTGGTGTTGAATAAACTCTTTCATGGGTGTTTTTATGTTTTTATGATAGAACCGAATCCACATAACTCTACCGGCGACTGGTGGCATGTTTCTTGGTAGTTCAGGATTCTCGCGCTCTTCATTGTACCTAAGTATTGTAACTATCACGCTTAGTAATTATTTTTTTCGTATGGACACATTTAAACAAACTGACTAGCAAGTTAGAAGTTCTAATTACAAATCAATATTCACAGCAAATATATTAAAAATTTAACGTTATATATACATCTCAGCCACACACAAACAAATTACTCACGCTTACCGACTTCAAATAAAACTATATTTATTTATTTATTTACAATTTATTGCACTTAAACAGTAGAAGTAGATGATGTTGATATATATAATACATATATTTAGGGAGAGCTCTAAAGAAGCCACGTTTTCGTTCCTCTTCCTTAAAGGCCGGCAACTCACTTGTAAGCCTCCTGGCGTTGCAGGTGTCAATGGGCGGCGGTTGGCACATCACTCGAAGTGACCCGCCTGCTCGTTTGCCTCCTCTCACATAAAAAAAGCCCTCAACAAGAGTTTCCCTAACATGAGGGCTAGCGCCAAAAAAATATTATTTTTTATTATAATTATTATATATACATAGAAATCCGTTCTCCAGGTTAAGTGATAATGTAAAATGGAAGATTAGCAATTATAATTGGTACAAAAGTTAATGACTGACATGACCCACGCACTACATACTAAACATCAAAATCTACTGAACCATAATTACATAAATATATACAATACGTATAATTTTACCTGTCGCGTATAGTTTCAATTTCCCCTGTATACGTGCTGATTAAATCGTAATACTGATCCTCCAAATATAAGCAGTTCAGTTTTAGTTTTTGAAATCTTTTCAACAGATTTAAAGCTATTTCCGTAGTCGGGCATTTATTGACACTCTACAATTGTATAAGTAAAAACTTATTGTAAAATCTATAATATTTTACACATAGCACATGGCACGTGTTACTTTAACCGACATAGCAAATAGGAATGAATCTACAAGTACCCCTTTGAATGCGCATACGAGTATATATAAGTATATAATAACTCGGCAATTACTAATGTAAAATTCACCTTGAATACAAAATAAAGTATAATTAATGTGAAATATAATCTAAAGCTACAACTCACAGCTATCATAAAATTTTCAAGAAGTATCTCCTGAGTCGCAATTGCATCTTTGTATATTTTATAATCTTTATCAAAATCCGGTCGTCTGAAATGGCGAAACATGAAGTTTAAATTAGACTGTTTCAGTAAATTTCAACTAATCGATTGATTCGTGTACTTTTTTAAAAATTGGATTTAAATTAAATTATTATGATATAGGTAAACCGTCTTCTTTTTGCCAACAATATCATATTTATACACCAAAAATACATTTATAAACTCAAATTGTAGTAAAAATTAAATTCGTACTATTGTTGTGAACTTTGATATATCGACAGTTGTAAAGTGTGTATGTAAATAAATAAAAAATAAGATAGATACGAAATGTAAAGAAGAGAACCAGAACCTTTTTAAGGAAATTGAATATTGAAATATACTTTAAAGATTTTTTTTTTTAACAAATAGGACATTTTTTAATCTCACCTATGATCGAGGGCGTCATATGTTTTTGTTGAAATTGTCTTAAAAAGCTTATTACAAGTAGCTGCGTATTCCTCTATACCTTCCAACGTTGTCTTATTTAATACGTAGTACGTAATGAATGTTTGAAAAAGGTCTATAATCTAAAATGAGATTGAACATTGAGCATGATGAAAATAAAAATAACGATATCGATTCACAAACAAGCACTGTCTTCTTAAAACAATACAGGTTTTAATTTAACAGAAAGGAACTCAATCTTTTAACTTAATAAACCCGATGTAAAAGTACTTTCCATACCTTCAACAATCGTCTTCGGAAAGTTTCAAACTTGCCAAAAATGTACATTTCAGAGCAATCAAAAGGTCTCTCATCAGCCGCTTCCATCATTTCTTGCTGTGTCTCGTTATAGCATTCGCGGTAGAAACTATATAACCCAAGACATAACTGAAAAAAACGATTTGGTCAACCCTAATTAATCCATTTAATTACATAATTGAATATTACACGTCCACCTCATACAGTGAAACGGAAAATGTATGGTTTTGTATTAGGGTTGTCTCTTGGCAAAAAGGCACGTATTTTTATATGAAACATAGCCCAAAATTTAATATTGCATTGAATTGATGTGTATATAATATAAATTTCATAAAATAACTAAATCACTGAACTAAGTTATTCAAGAATATTTTATTTTTTAACATGAAACCTATTTTACCTTGGCCTTATTAATAAAATTTAGTTTATCCTGGTTCCATATTGTCTTTCTGCCATTGTTCGTCAAATAGCCCATGCACATATTGAGTATTTGATTTGTGACTTTAACAAGAAGTGTTGAAATTTGTTTCGTTGTATTATAGTATCGAGATGTGGCGAATATCATTCGAACCGTGTATAATAGACCGGGTATAAACTGTTGCATTGTTAAGGGATCGCAGCTGAAATTTTACAAAGCTTCTTTAAGTATATTTTTTTTATAGCATTTTCCCATAAACAAAAGTGGTGTTATTATATAAGGGGTATAGTTTCAAAGACCGCAATGTCCATTGACGGCCAAAATCCATAAATTAAGAAATTGTGGTGACGTCGCGTATCTAATGCTCGTCGTCGCTTATATAATAGGTTACTGTGTGTGTGTTTTGGGAAATTGGTCGCTTATATTTTATACATTTTGCACCATATTCGTTTATATTTAATGTTTCACAATTGTATAAAATGCAATAATGTGATGGACATTGCTGGTTTTGTTCCGGACACACATGCACATTACTTATTTTGTTACGACATACTTTTATATATATAACGAGGAGAGTACCTCTACAGGGCTACGCAAGGCGCGGTGTTAGCATCGCCGACCCCACTACTCTGTAGGGTTTTTTTGAAAGGCGTAGCATAGCATGGCACAGCATTGCCAAATAATAAAGATGACATGTCACAGAGTAACAAACTATTCAACTTGGGTTTTTAAAATTATTTTAGGACAAACAAATGATGTTCGAATTTAATTATTCTTTTTCTCTTTTTTCTCGAAGTTAATTTAAGACTAATTGTTGTAGTTGCGCCGTTATATATAGTATTTTGAATGTGGTATTTTACAATACTGAAATTGTCTTTTAAACTGGTAATTTACCGGTACAATGGCTCGCAGTACTTCTCCAAAGCATACAAATACTTAACATTATCGTAGGCTTCATTGTAAAAATCTGTCACTTGATTATCTAAAAGTCTCCATTTCTAAAAATATATACATATTATTAATAAGTTTTTTTTTTGATGACTGCACTGATAATTGCTAAGTTCATAACCATCTACACAAGATATTAGCCACGGAATAGACAATGGAATTAATAAAATAATTAATCATTGTTATATAATTTGTGTGGGAAACTATGGGAGCAGCAAAAGCCAAACTAGACATATTTTTACTAATTAAATAATAAATTATTTTATTCACTGGATTTCAATGGATGTGTTGTATAAATCCTAGATTTTACAACACATTACTAATATTTCATATTAATATAAATTTAATAGTACCTTAATAAGTTTCGATTTAGCCCTAATTAGGGTATGAATATACATTTGACAAGGCTCACTCTTGATATGCTCGATAATCGATGTAAACGTTGTAAGTTGTCTACGCCAATGGTCAAGCTCTGCTAACGGACCAATGTTAGAGGGCTCACGACGTAATTGCTGACTTTGTACCAAAACCTATGTAACCAACAAGATATACCCAGGTTGTATAAAACATGACATCACATTAAAGTCGCCGGTTTCCCCTAAGTATTATTTCGAACGTTCATACGATATATTTTTGTCATAAACATGTGTAACTTCTTAACGATTAAAGGTTAAAACCATACCAGGATACATAATAAAACCACCTAAAGTATACAAATTACATTTTCACTATAATCCATTAACCTATCAGACGTCACTCTCTGGTGCTGAGTTAAAATTGTTTGAATATCGTATTTATACGCAGTATGGTAGAAAAATAAAATACTGTGGGGCTCCTCATTAATTGGACGTACCATTGTTATTTGCTTATTCCATTGTTTCACAAAAGAACATATCTCTTCGAGTACATGAGTTTTAGTTATAGCAAATTTCATTTTTTCCGCATCGGCCAACTCTTCTTCATACAATGACAGATTGATTTTAAACTTCGTACAGCAATCGAGATCGATCTTTGTTTCTGTATCAATGTTATATGGTAGAGAGTTTTTATGTTATCAACGGCTAAGAGCATGATACCTACTTAAAAATTGTATTTGTGCAGTCAGTTATGTTTTTAATAGAAATGCTACTTTCCCGAATAAACAATTTAAAAATTTCAATACAGATTTCAAATTCTTACTTTCAAGATAATCAGTAAAGAGCATTATCTTAGAAACGTAGGTGTTGATAATTTCTGCACTCCTTGGGTTAGGCGGATTAAGATCACCCCAAGCTTTACACAGATTTAAAGCTGGTAGATACACACATTTCATAGTTCGAAAAATTCCAGACACAACATTGTCGGTCTCTTGGTTCATATTAAAAAATACTAAGTAATAATCCTGAAAAATAGGTTGTTCAATAAATCAATCAATTAAACGTTCTCTGCTTTGCATATGCATAAAACAGAGCCTATTATTTGCTTACATTTAAATGTAAGTAAATAACTTCACTGCCTTTGATCATGTATATAGTTTCACAACATGTAAACAACCTGGAATGCTACAATGTACTTACATCTGCAACATTTTTAGTATCAATAGCTTTATTTTTTATTCTATACATGGCAACACACATGCCTTCAGTTCCTATAGTTGACCCGTCAGATACATAAGTTCTTTCCATTAATCCTTTTTGGTTGGGTATAAATCTACCAGATTCTGAAAATAACAGTACAAGTTAAATTAACATATGTGTCTGTATTTAAAAAAAATTGAGGTCTTATTTAATTCCTATAATAGAACAAGCCAATTTTAAGGATAAAAGTTAGAATTTACCCATTTTTAAAGGTGGCAACCAAGCATCACATAAAACTATACAATTTCTGCCACCTTCAGCCACTGCACTGTCCAGTATATCGATATGAATATCAGCATCATATACACCTTCCTAAAACAAATAAATCTCAATAGTTGGGACATCTGGCATTTCTAATATTATAAGACTGGTTAGCTAGAGCTTAGACAGAGGATTAATCCAACCCATATTTTTGACTCATTGCAATAACAATGTAAATAATTCACATACAAGACTTCCATAGGAACTATGTATATACTGTGATATTTTTGGTTTGAATTGCAAAAAAATATCAGCAATATCATTTTTGAATATTGATTCATCAAGACATAAATGGTATTACCAAAACATATTCAATAGACTTATTTAAAATAGTCGCAGCATTTTCCAATAAAAACCTATGTTGTGTCTTCAAACCACCCATCCTATTATTTCGAGCTTCTTTTGCCTTTGCCTAAAATCAAACTATCGGTTAGAAAAATGAAACAAATCCAGAATCGCATCAAGGAACTTTATTTACTTGTTTATCTTTGTAGGACTCATGTGCTAAGGCTAAAGTACTCATTGAAATCTTGCTTTTCTTTTGAATGTCTTTCAGACGAGCGCTAACGTCCAGAATTGCTTCTAACGCAGTTCTATCAACATCAAGAATTTCATTCTCCTCTTCTTGATTGCTTTGAAATATTGACTGCTTTTTTGATAGGCGCTTTGCAACTTCATCAATTTTGATTCCTGTCTTCTCAACATCATCATTATCTGCTTCAGTACCTTCGCCCGTCACATCTTCAGCTTTTTCACCTTCAGGTGCAGAAGTATCAGGCGGAGCTCCACCTTCTTCAGCCATAATAAATTACAACTACTATTTACAATACTGTAGTAATTAATAGCGTAATAATAATCTAAAAACTATAAAATATTGTTTTACTCATAAACAAATTACGTTTGAAAGTTCAATTTAAAACAAGAATGAATTCTAAATTCTTCTAAAACAACCAATTTGAAATTTGAAATTCGTTCCAAGATTAAACGTTAAAGATACATTCACAGATACATTGAAAAATACCCTGCTTAAATATATCATTCTGTATTAAGAAAAAAATACAGATACAATTTTTTTTGTATTGCAAATGAGTTGGTATAGGTACGCGGTCAAAATCTACTCATATATAATAAACGTATAACAAACTTAACCAAAATACAGCCTTATAACTATAAACCAAAAGTGAATTTGTCTTTACGCTCAGGCTCTATAGTATTTTTCGCCACCAGTGCCATGGTAGGGCCCCTTAAAAATCACTTTTGACAATCGTGTTACCAGGTACCTAACACCTATGTCAATAGTCAGCAAAAGTGCAGGCGGGAATCCTGAATTTTAGAGAATTGTTCATTTTAAAAGTTAACTTTTATTGTTACAAAATATAAAATAACAATGCGAAGGAATTGGAGAGGACGCTGGAATCGCAAGAACCATAAGTCAAGAATAACAACAGCTGATAATAAAAGTCTTAACATCTCAACATCAAATAACTGTAGCTCTATCGCCGCAAGTTCTGTAAGAGCCCCAGCCAATCAAGTTCCTATCGTTATACCAATTAATTCAGAAACAAATGTATGGAAGTTATATTTCCCAACTGAAGGTTTGAGTGTTAAATACACAATTTTATTAATATCTCTTACAAGTATACACGATATATATTTGTCTTATTTATTTTCAGGGCAGTCACCAACTCCAGAAAGTAATTGTAGAATTGAATGTTTTAAAAGGTATATTAGTAAGAATAAAGCATTATTTGATTTAGAAAAAATTGATCAAACCAGAAGTGTACCATTAGACATACAAACATTAATAATTGATGAGGATTTTAATAATTACTGGTCCTCATTTCAAACGGATCTATTTGAGAGACCTGATTACACCCTCCCACTATTAGAATTTTGTCTGCATGAGGTATATTTCTACTTTGTTTACTCCTTCCTTGTATGTTAAACAAATTGAATATTTTCTTTTATACTTTTACAGAGTTTAAAATGTGAGTCAAAAATTAAAGTGAGGGTTCTTAACCAACAACCTGTCATACCAATAGCGAATTTGAAAGTAAATTATTTTGGTGAGTTTGTCAAATAATTAAAGCAATAAAACCTGTTGTAAAGTATTTATGAAATATTTATTTACATTTTATTTTAGGGAAATTGGTTACAATAAAAGGAACAGTGATAAAAGTTGGTAGTATTGGCCTTATGTGTACTTCAATGGCTTTTGAATGTTCCAGTTGCCATGGAATACAGGCTGTTATGCAACCACAGGGTGTTTTTACAGGTATTGTATAAAATATTCCTCCACCATCTAAGTAAAAAAGAAAAATGCAATTAAATTAGATTTCAGAAATTAAATGGGAACAGGTATAAACATTGTTGAAAATTTTTACTTTTTCAGATCCAAGTTTTTGTCAAAGTTGCAGAAGTGGCCACAAATTTGAACCAATACAATCGTCACCATTTACAAATACAACTGATTGGCAAGTAGCAAAAATACAAGAAATACAATCACAGGTAATCTTTCATTAAAATATATGAAGTGATTAAAATTTGGGTGTTATGGTCAACATATTAGACAGATGGAGAGGGGTGCTATGTCAATAACTGAGTTATTAGTATAACAATAATAAAGTGTAAAGTAAAAAATTCATCAATCAGAATTTTTTACTTTATAATCATCAAATCATAATATAACAATATTAAATTATATATTTATAATGTAATTCTAGAGTCTTTCTGGAACAATACCAAGAAGTGTGGAGATAGATTTACAAGGTGACCTTGTTGGTACAGCTTGTCCTGGGGATGTTCTTTCTGTTACAGGAATTGTACAGGTAAAAATTACTATAACAATTTATATTCCAAAATAATGCAATTTCAAAGAAAACTTTACATAATATATTTTTGATGCTTATGCCTTATGATTTTATAATATAGCACATGAATAAGATAACTACATTATATAAAGATTTCACAATAGTTTACAAACATATCTAAATGTAATTCCTGCTAACCAGGTTCGTGGTGAGAGCAAAGGCGGTGAAGACGGTAAACGCGCTGCGAGATTACTGCAGCTATACGTGGAAGCCGTCTCTATTCACAGTCAGAGGAATTTAAGCAATCCTACACTGTCGTTCACACTAAAAGACTACTATGCTATACAGGTTTTTGAATTAATTGAAATCATAGAATTATTGTGTAATTACTCTCGGTCCAGTGCATTCTTAATTAAATATATACATTTTAGGAGATCCACGCCACAGAAGACGTGTTCCGACTATTAGTGCATTCATTATGTCCCACTATATTTGGCCAAGAGGCAGTTAAAGCCGGCCTCATACTTGGTCTGTTTGGTGGAACGGATCAAGAGAGCGCTCGTAGCAACCCGCACGTACTCATAGTCGGTGATCCCGGTTTGGGCAAGTCTCAATTGCTCCAGGCCGCCTCACACGCAGCACCTAGAGGTCAGACAATTATCATTTGAGGTTTTATATCTTATTACCAATCCCACATTAATGATAAAAAGTTGCCTCTCTAGTGCCTATTATATTTTTTAATAAAGAACTTTAATTCACTAGAGACAATTTTTTTTATTGATGACTACTTTTTAATTTCAGGTGTATATGTTTGTGGGGCTTCAGCATCAGCCGGGGGCTTAACAGTAGCACTCGGTCGTGAATCAGGTGGAGACTTCGCTCTCGAGGCCGGGGCCCTAGTACTTGCTGATAAAGGTGTCTGCTGCGTTGATGAATTGGATAAGGTATAATTTTAAATTTTGACCGAATTTTGACCTTCGCTGAATATTTTATTAATGATTAGCAAAGACAGATTTACATTTTAAATAAGTGTATTACTTTATAACTGTGTAAAATTACATGCGTATAGTTTATTGCAATACCGTTGGTAGGCCAAATATCTAATGTATCAGTCTTATAAAATTTGCCAATTTCTAAATTTTATTAGACAGATTACCATTAAACCACGTTTGGATACTAGTATCTTGATCGATAGATATATTTTAAAGATGTCAGCGCATCATGGAAGCCTGTTAGAAGCAATGGAGCAAGGTAGCGTGAGCGTGGCAAAGGGTGGAGTTGTTTGCACACTTCCCGCGCGTGCTACAGTACTTGCCGCTGCTAATCCCACCGCCGGTAGTTATGTGAGGTATAATATATAACTATTATCTATTGACATTATAAAGCTAAACAGTTTGTTCGTTTCTTATAAGTCCATCTATTGAAATCTATGTTATATTTGATAAATATTATACATACAATTTACAAGGTAGAAAAAACACTGAGGGATGTAAGCTTGGTGCTTGGTGCACCCCTACATGACTACAGTACTACTATATTTTTAACGCTTAAAATTGAAGACAGCAAAATACGTACTAAAAAGCAATACAATTATTCACGGTATATCATTATCAACGAACTGAATGTCAGTGCACATGTCTTGATTAACTGGGGCTTATCCGTAAGACCCATTGCCTTAAATATTACCCATTGTATATATATTAAATAAAGTATGTTTTATTTGTAAATAAAATATTCTTTTGTTTTAGTTAATTAAACACCTTGGCTTGTGTTTTAACTAAGACAAATTTTGGCCAGCTTTTACATCAAGTTTGTTTACGCGTGGTTGTAGTTAAATAATAATCTGAAATTATGTCTTGTAATCTATTTATCGATTCAGAAATCTATCTGCCATAGCTATTTAGCCTTAAATTATATTTCAGATCTAAAACCGTGGCTGAAAATCTGAAGCTAAACTCAGCGTTGCTATCGCGATTTGATCTCGTTTTCATACTGTTAGATCAACCAGACGAGGTTTGTTTATAAAAAAATGTAATTTACTTAGAATTTATTAATTATCTTGTGGTCGAATTTACATTTCACGAATGCGCAACATCTATTAAATTTTTATTGTGTGTAGTTATATAATTTTAACTTTTTTTAAAATAAAAGAACGTTTTGTGTACTTTCTTGTTTCAGAAAACAGACGCAATGCTCTCAGAACATGTTTTAGCACTACATTCCGGATCGAAAGCAAAGAAAAATAAAGGTTCGAGCAATAGCTTTATGAATACGTCCGATTCTAGTCAAACTACACGTGATGTTTCCTTAAGGTAATCTAATTTTTATTACCCTTATATAAATGGCCCAATCTTAAATTCTAGCTTAACCTTATTCAAAAATGCATTTTTTAAGTAAAAAAAAAATAGGGTTTAAAAAAATCTCTTACACACAACGTTTCTACAAGTTTTTATTCTGCTGGTCCTACATATTAAGTCCAACAGAAAAGGGATTCAAACCTGGTAACTACAAGCAATCTGGGTTTTGATTTGACTTTATATTAATACTAGCTTTCCGCCCGCAGCTTCGCTCACATGTAATTTCGTTAAGTATGTAGCGTTTTATAACGATCTCGACAAGGCTTTCTTTCACAGGCTAAAATCTTGTTACAATTGGAATTATATATAGCCTGTGTTACTCAGGGATGATGTAGCTTTACAGGATCCGATGATTCAGGGAAATCGAGGGCAACTTTCAAGTTAACTTACAGGCAATTACTTTTCTGACAATTTTATATTCTGATAGTCATCTTCTTATGTGGATGAGCTGATAATGGAAGGTAAAACTCCTCAGCGGTTAAGAGTTGAGAGAACTCATAAATTCTTACGAAGTTATGAGTACGAAATACATACTTGTGAGGTTATTACTTATTAGCTTGACCAAATAATAAAAGGTAAACCTCATTAACGTTAAGGATATAGGTGGAAAAATGGATGTGGACAAACGATAAACGTCTCTTCACTCGTTTGTATGGGTAGTGTTCACTCAAAATAATCATAGGGTAAAATGTTAAAGAAAGTTTGAACTGCATGGTAGTCATTACACAATGGAGCATCTTAATACCACGATCTAGGTTGACGACGAATTTTATCAACGCCATCTATCGAGCACAGTTATTTTTGTTACCTCGCATAAGTTTAATTATTAAGATTAACTTATATTAGAACATATTTAACAATATATAATATATAACTAATCAATCAATATAAGTGTTTAAAAGTTTTGAAGCAGTGGTAGAAGTAAATTTTCAATTGACCATAACTTATTTTTCCCTTAACCGATTTTGACGAAATAAACAAAAATAAAAGTTTTGACAACGCTCCTAATTATATTTAATCCAACTGTGAACCGCGTTCAAATCCGTTCAGTAGTTTTGAAGTTATAACGTACCAGACAGACAGACAAGAATTCCAAAAATTGTTTTTTTGGTTTCTATTACTCTTCTTTAATTGCCTCCATTCAGTTTTTTGGAAAAATATTTAATGTACAGACATTCGATTTTTACTGCCTTATTATAAGTATAGATAACTTCTATGAGGAGTATTTCGCACACTGATATATTTACGTGAAACATTATTTATAATTTCCATTTGTTAAAAATAATATACTAATTGTTTCTTATATTAAACTTTTTATAATAGTTATTAAACCTTATTTTCAGTCAAAGACTTAAACTGAAACCAGGCGAAGTGATAGACACGCTACCACTTGTACTCCTTCGTAAGTACATAGCGTACGCGCGCAGATATGTACACCCCAAACTTAGTAGTGAGGCTGCAAATGCCTTACAGAACTTCTACTTGGAACTGAGACATAATCATCAAGCATCGGATGGCACTCCTATCACTACGAGACAATTGCAAGCCACCATACGGCTAAGTCAGGTAAATAATTTCTCATAAATACCCAAAGTTACAGTAATTCTAATGCCGAAAGAAATTGTTTGGCCTATTGAAACGGTGAGTGTTATCTGAGTATGAATCATGATGCTACTATTCATTATCATATGTCAAATCCTATAAGAATATCATACTTAGGTCTCAACTCTGAATATTACACAGAACTTGCCTATAGACTGATGGAGAGTCTAATAATGTCTTATTTGGTGGTCTTTGGTTCAATTCCCGTCAAAGCAAAACTTTAAAATTGATGTATGCGACGAGTTCCCTTGTGATGCAAATAATTTATACTATTGAAAATAAATATTTTTTTGAGGCATGATGAAATAAACCAACACTACTAATATCAGTTATATAAATCTATATTTTTAGGCCCGAGCTAGAGTGAATTTAAGAGAGGAAGCCACACTTGAAGATGCCAATGATGTTATAGATTTAATCAAACACAGCCTAATTGACATATTTAGTGATGAATTTGGAAACATACAGCTGTCTAGATCAATTAATGGTTCTGGAGTCAGCTCCAGAAATAAGGTACTTAGTGACATGACCAATTTTGTTTTTATGTTAATTCTAATTTAAATTCTTCGTTTAAGGTTCGGAAGAAGCGACTTTATTTTGTCCTAAAAAAAATCTTTTTTTTTTAATCCGACTCGCCATAGCTTTGCTTTAGAGATATGTACTAAGATATTTATTGAAATTGAATTATGTTAAATGCTGTACATTTAACTTTTTTTAAACACTAACTTCTTTCTTATAACATTTATCATTGATGCGTGCGATTTCGTATTCGTGTGTTCTATAGTCTATGTTACTCCGAGATAATGAAACTTTGAATTTTTAATAAGTTGAGTGGATTCAACTTTAAAGTTTAAAAAAGTTTCAACTAAATAGTCATTTGCCTTGACATTATTCGTGCCAAATGTACATGATAAACAATAAAAAACCGTTAATATGCATTCAACGCACGATGTCGTGACCAAACGATTAGCAAGCAATTATTTTGTGACAAGCAAGTCCTAATCTTCGGTTGATGAATTTAAATAAATTCATAAACCCTGGAAAAATGATTTACAAGTCCGACACGGCTCAAAATATCTTAATCTAATGTTGTGACTGTTGTCTCAAAATGATTGTCACGAGTTAACTTAACTATAACGAAATATAGTACGTACCCAGACCTGTTTAGCTAATTAAAAATAACTAACTCCCATTTTCAATGTAAACTAATAACTATTGTCTGGCAGGTTAAGAAGTACCTAAATGCTATAACGAGAAGATCTCAACAGCTTAATAAGGATGTGTTCACAAGACAGGAACTAATTCAAATTCACAATGCCGCCGATATAGCTGGCGACGCAAATGATCTCATAGAAGCCTTGCATTTACATTCCTACTTATTACTAAAAGCTTCAAATACCTATCAGTTGATACCTTTTTAAGTAATTTTTAACATTTTAAGTAACAAAAAAACAATAATTTAATTTTTCCACAAATAAAACATTTATAATAAAGTATTATCTTTTATATAAAATTTCCCTGTCACAATGTTAGTTATCGTACTCCTTTGAAACGGCTTGACCGATTTTTATCAAAATTTATATGCGTATATATAGTAGGTCTGAGAATCGGCCCCTAAGTGATAAGGGTTGTTCACCCTTAAATATTTCCCTTTAATTTTCAAACGAAATTATTTGTTTTTATTTCTTTATAATGTGGCATTAAAGTACATATAACCCGAAAATTTTATCAATCAATAATTTAATCATTTTTCATCCCCAGTCGATAACTGATCAATCATAATTTAATTAGTTATCCCCGCCAGTTATTTTTTGTCTACACTAGAAATTACTTAGACATTATATATATGTAAACAATGTTTGCTAGTAAAATATACTTGTCAATAATATAATTGATAAATGACAACTTTATTTATGTTATTGAGATTTAGATTTATCACAAGTGCTTTTTATAAAAATTGAGAAAAATTAATTGTCTGGATGGAACATCTTCTAATGCCATTGAAACATAACAACAACCATACAATGCAGAACATACAATTACACAATTAACAAGAGTCGGTATTTGAAAAAGATATTCAAAAAAGAGATTTCCAACATCACTACCTGCAAATAAATAGAAATTGGAAATAGCTGACAACCCTAAAAGTGGTGCACACAAAACTGTAATTAATCTTGCTTCCATAGCCTCAGTTTTTAGTATATTTTTCTTAAACCAAATATATTTATCAGATCTTGATAAAATCACACCAACATTTTCCATTATTATGCCAACATAATTTAAGAATGACCACATGAATATATGCCAAACCATTCCATGCCACATAAATATAAAAATGAATGTTCCAAGTGACGCCAGCAGTTTGTGGGCAACTATGGGCAATTTAATATATTTACTTGACAAGATGAAACATGGTTTATAAATGTACCTGTAAAAATAAAATTACTAATTATTAAATGCAAACAACACCCTTTAATACTAAACTATGAATCATGAAGTTTCTGTATTGCTGGCACTACTACTTATCTTTAAGGAATGGCACAAATAACTTATGCTAAGCCAATGACAAACAAATTAATAGACAATTAAATTACATATTAGACTTCTAAATCAACCTGACACTAGAAAAAGGGACCACCACCCTACTTAATTATTAAGTAACACTGGACAAAGATATTCTTTAAGGCTTTATGGCTAATTAAGACAGTCCTATAATGATGTAATGGATTACAATTAAATACATACTTGACTAAAAACCTATAAAGGCCAACATCAAAATGCCTCCACATTTGGGAATAAACATGAATCCTGGCTATACATCGAGGTGTAGGGGGTGCTTCTATGTGGTCAAGCCTAGCAAATGATGCTGTTGTGCCATATGATATAACATACTTTAAGTAAAACTCAAGCCCCATCCACAAACCACCACCACACAGGGCCATACTTGGCATTTTTCTCACTAACTGAAAAATAAAACAACACTTAGTAAATGTATATACATAACAAAACTAATTCAATTATTAAATACTCTTACCTCTATATCATTTTGTATAGCATAAAAATAAATAAAGTGAAATAAAACATCAAGACATACTGAATATATAAAGAAAATAAAGGTGTCTGGTAAAAATTTTAAAAGTCTCAAGTAAATGTCAGAGTTTTTCACTTTATAACTTTTCTCAAATTCTTCATATAATATTATAGGGCCCATATAGAGAACTGGTAAATACAAAACATAACTTAAGAAATTTATAAAATCTGAGGTCTTTATTCTATCCTTTTCTTTGTTTTCTATAAAATCAATTGAGTAACTAATGCATCTTAACTCAACCCACGCCATACAAAATAGTATCAAATAAACTTCTTCATCTTGCAATTCTCTATGTTCCAAAACAAGCCAAAAGAAATTCTTGTATTTCAAAGAATTATAGCTAAGTAATAAAAAAATACTGACAAGCCAAATACTTATTTTCTTCCCACCAAGATTTATAAGTATAGTGTATATCACAGGTTGTAATAATATAATAATCATTTGTTTATATCCCAAACAAGTGCAAACAAATGTCAAACTCGAAAGTATATACCATTGTTTTATAAAACAGGGTAAATATCGACGAAACAATTCGGATATTAGGAACTGAAACATTAAGTAGAACCATGTAGTTTGTATGTAATACTTCCAACTGCTCCATTCAATATCAGACACATCTTTATATTTCGAAAACCACTTCCAACCAGGTTGCAAATCTTCTAATGATTGATATAAATTGTTGTTGGCCTCTAATATTTCTGAAATATCATGTAAAAAGTTTTGTAAAATTTAAATTAAATATATTATTCATTTCAACTTACCGGTTTGTGATTTTAATAACATAAACAGAGCGTAAAGATTTGCAATCATCCAAATTAGTAAACAAATAATTAGCTCCGTCTTCGAAATCTTCAATTTCATTTTAACTATAATTTATTTTTACATTTTCAAATTTGAGAGGGATTTTTAAATTAATTTAAAAATAACATAATTGTTTTGACAGACTAACAGAGTGACTGAGAAGTGAGGTCTGACTCTTCACTTTGAAGTTTCATTTCATTTGACCTGCCTAATCTAATTGTGTCATTTGGACCCACAGATGATACACTATATATAATATATCAGCGATATGGTGTAACTATGGCGTGTTTTCCTTATTCTCTCATGTGTTGCACCGAATTAAGTTATTAAAAAACTGATAAATGAATGTCGACGGTGGTCGTCGCACTTTAGGAAACCGGTGGATCTTCTCTAATAGTTGATCAGTTGACAGAATCTTTAGCGATTTTTGAAACATATCTTAAACTTTCAGAATTATGAATCTACGATGATATAATGTACTAAATATATATATAATATAAAATATCGTTATCAGATGTAAATATTTGCTTATAACATAGTTCGTCATTTCTAGTCCTTCTTGCAAGAGACTCTCAGGGGCCACGTCAGGTGTAGGTACTAGGACAAGCACTAATTGCAATATACCGATATAATACTGAAATTTATCAGTATTATATCTTACTGCCTTTCTTTGTTTTTTCGTAAATTTTTTGTGAGGGTTTTTAACGGTTTTATTCATGGTGGTGTACTTTTCCGAGTCGTAACCATCATTAGTTACATAATTTCGAGTTATTTATATAATGTGATAAAATCATTTTTTATCCATTAAAAGAAGTTTTATTTTAAATGCCATACAAAAGAAAATATTAGATAAAAATTGACGTCTTGTTTTTTTATTACAACTACAAAGGCCTGTTTGGAAAATGGTCGATTTGCCAAGGTCTTTGACTTCTCCACTAGCGATACAAAAGTGTTAATTTATTTCCAATTGGTAGGTAGGTGAACCTACTTGTAAATATGGCAAGAATGAGATGCATAATAAATGACGTCAGCCGTATCGTCTCAACTCTTAAATCAGTTTTCAAAACAAACTTACACGTTTCGTTTAGTTTGCTTCTTCGGACTGGAGCAATGAGTGGTCCTTGAACTCGAGCGCAAAACTTTATTTTATTTGAAACGTTTCGTACTGTAATGTTGGTACGATTATATCCAGATTACTCATAACTCAACATCTTTGTAAACATATATGTTATAGACCTATTAGTGTTAATAATGAGATTCCTAACATATGTTGTGTTATTTACGCTTCAACTATGTTCATGTGAGTATTTTTTTAATAATATTTTTAGAGTTGGTGTTTACTGTTAGAATCGGTAACTCTAACAAATATTTATTGATGAATGATTTTGTACGTATTGAATATTTGGGTAGACTTATATATTTAAGCATATACATAATAACTATTTAGTCATTGGAAAAATAATAATTCTATTTCCTAGGTACTATTATCTAAGGTTAGTATGTCAAGGGCATACAATAGACTAATAACTTATTCATCAAAGTACATTGCCAATACTTAGGTATCAATAATATGCATGTTAGTTTTTTATAATTAATGAGGAAATTACGTTTCTTCTTACGCATAATTCATACCATATATATATATATATATATGGTATGAATATATATATATATATATTGATAGATTATATATATATATATATATATATATATATATATATATTATATATATATATATATATATATATATATATATAATCACTTGTATAGCAAGAAACCTAATCAAATCATTAAGTATCACTGAAACGACCAAAGTGTTCACCACGTAGGCTGCCAATCACTAGCCACGTAGGCTGTAGATTGTCTCTGAGACAATCTACAAAGAGACAAATTTCATTAAAATGGGTTCACCGGTATAGATAGCCTTTTGAGACAAGTTACTTATTCCGTTTATAAGGTTATTAGGGATAGAGCTACGTTATGTTATTATATTCAATAATAATTTTATCTCTGCTAATTCTAGATTTTTTTAACCCTATATTCTGAGTATCAACATATTATATCACCTGTGCCTATTATTTTCAGGTTGGAGTAAAGAAAAATACAGCCCTCTTAATGACTTTTTATCACATGAGACTGGAGGTCATGTTTTACCTTATGATAAAAACAGTAATACTCAATTCCCTACATTAAAACCAGCTTCTTCAGTGTCTACAACTAATCCAAAAGCGACAAATCCTAGTAAAAATAGAGACTATGTGGCACCTCAATTTCCAACATTGCGCCCTATAACAAAGCCCGCATGGTTTGTCACACAAAATCCATCTCCAAGTACACAATCGTCATCCAAAAGAGACTACGTCGCACCACAAAATCCAACTTTAAAACCCTCTATACCAAATAACGTAAATTTAGGACCAACGACGAAGTCTTCCATAAATCCAAAAAGAGACTATGTAGCACCATCATTTACAACACAAAAACCTCTTCATGATAATGCCCAAGTTCAACAAGGAAAAGTAAAAGATTTAATTAATTTATATGACGGAAAAGGTAACCAGGGAAGCACAGTAGTGCCTAAGGCACCAAGTTTCAGTTCGATTCTTAAAGGTTCTACAGTAACCTCGCAACCAGTAACACCATCAAATGGATTCACTCTGCCTACCAAACCTAGTTTTAGTTCAATCACATCTGGGAATAAAGATAATAAGTCAACTCAGTCGTCGAGCACAAAACCTGTCACGGGTGTCAGTTTACCCAGCTCTATTTTGAACAGTAACAAAAATAACCAAGGAGTTATTTCTCCTACTGATGCTGAATTACAAACATTATCCGAAGAACTGTTGAGAAAAGATGCTAACAATGCTGCGAAATTAATTACCATAAATTATCAAGGGAAAACGTCGGCCTCATCTAAAGATGATAAAGCACCTCAGCCGTAAGTGCAACACTGATTAATGTCTCAATATATAGTACGTATAATATATACATAGTTTAATTACCACAAAATGAAATCTCAAAACTAAATCACATTCGCTAAAGTATTCATGAGATAATTTTTAACCTTGAGAACGTTAATGTTTGCAGATTACTCACTATATCAAATGAAGTTTGGAATATACCCACAATACAAACATTTTTACCACTTTTAGACAACTATGAAAGAGATACGTTGATTAATGAGTATGTAACACCTCAGGTAAATTATTACTTATTCAAAAAAAAATTTCAAAAATATTCTTTGCACAAAATAAACCTGTCTTATCGTTTCTGTTTTATAAGGAGAGGAATGAAGAAAACTCTTTCATGGATGCTATAATGTCCACAAATGTTATTCGCCACCTGATGAACTTTTTGAAAGACAAAGGTTTATAAAATTATTACTCATTTCTATTATTCTTATATAGATTTTTTTTAAGAGAATAAATGATTAAAAAATATAACATTTTTAGGATACGTATCTCGAGATGCACGCCAGCAAAGAGAGTTTTTGAAGCAAATGTGGTTTGGATTGTATTCAAGAGGAAAAGGAAAAATAAGCAGTTCAGGTTTTGAACACGTCTTTGTGTCCGAACTAAAAGGCAACCAAATATCGGGTAAGCTAATGTCAGCAAATATTCGAAATTTACCGCTTGTAAACTTATGACTAAGAAACTCTGTCTTTGTTTTAGGATTCCATAATTGGATTTATTTCTCCAAAGAAGAAACGGCAAATCGTGTGAACTATTTGGGATACTTGAAATACGCTAATTTGGGGGATGTAAGTATTCTTCACTCGTAACGTTTTTACATTGGAGTTTCTAATATAACTTATAACATTAGTTCCCTATTAGACTAATCAACAATCTTTTGATATTAAATAATAACTAGCATCATCCATGCTTACATAACATTTTATGTTGGACGACAAATAATATTATAACAAAAATATAAATTTACAGAAGGGCGCTGTCTTGAAAATGCCTTTTCGCCAGCAAGGCATCGATAAGCCAGTTGGGTCTATGTTTATCGGTACTTCTCCTGAGCTAGAAATGTCACTTTACACTTTATGCTACGTCACCAGAGTGGACAATGATTGCAAACTAAAATTAGGAAACAACGAAGTTAATATTGCAACATACAATTTTCGTTATCGAAGCAAGAATTATATTGGCTCAGCTTACCCCCAAATATAATTCATTAATCGACCTATTTTTTTAAGCTTCTGAGATGAAATAACAGCAAAATAATTAAAAATACTCCTTGTAATAATTAAAAGTAAATAATTTGTTTTATTTATATGATGTTTTTATTGTTTACAAATATAAAATTATTACGTTATTTCACAATGTAATGCTCAGTTAAATTTTTACAATATAAATAAAAGCAATTCAGAAGTATGTTTCCTTAATTTTCTTTGACGTAACATACCAATATACACTAAAATTTGATTAAATATATTGTGAAAGTACGTTGTTAAGCTTGTGTTTTTACGATGCATCTATATTGTAATCCCGTCGCTCCCTTTTCCTTCTTCACCGTTACCCTTAATCTAGCAGTAATATTAAATTACAATATAACTTTCGATTAGATTCTACTTGGGTTGATATGTGTGGTTCTGAGCTTGAGGCGGTTGAAACTGGCGTTAATTGTGTGAATATTTCCCTAATTTGTGTAATACATTCTATCTTATTGAAGTATCGCTTGCGGTTAAAAAAATCCTTGCCGAATCAATCTCAATAAAACGACAATATGACATGAGATTTCGTTTGCTTCATCATCCGTCGGCGTGTATACGAGAAGCCAAAAATTATGTTAAATAATTAGAACATAATATAACACTGGTGCTACTATCAAGATAATTTTGTTTATCATCTATACTAATAATAATAATTAATATAATCTGCAAAACAATTTGCTGAAAGAGAATCATAGTGAAAAAGCCTGTAATTTTATAATTATTTTGAGAGTTAAATGAATCGTTAAATAATTGATATCATTTTTATTGAATCCTATAAATATTTGATAAAATAAATGTTATACGTAAGTGCGGATTAGGTTAAAACTCAATGAAAATAAATTCCGTGCGAATAAATATTCCTGTGCGTGTAGTGCCTTAAGCTGAGAGATATAATTTTTTAGATTAAATAGTCTTTAGTCTTCACTCTTCACTCTTGAGTCTGTGCTCGAAGTCGAGACGTGTTTATTTATATTTTAGTTTTTAAGCTTGTAAAAATAACTAATAGTACGCAATAATTTTAAGTTACGAAACTTGGAATATTATGTAAAATATATTGCCATAATATTTAAAGAATCTTAAAAAAGAAATATCAATATGAAAGTGAAATTTATGTAAGAAATTTAGGAAAATTAGTGCTATTTTTACTCATTTAATATGAATTCCTCATGTGTCAGTAGATTTCTTAAGTTAAAGCATTGTTTAACACATAATGATGTATTATGCTGCTTTTTTAATGCTTCAAAAAGTTTTTCCACAAGAGAACTCTTGAACGAAGCGTACTGTCGCACAAAACTAAAGTGTCGTTGTAAGTGTTATATAAATATTTGAATTGATTTGAATAAAGATTACACACTCACATGTAATTTTTTTCCATTTATTTCATAGCTAAAAAGTTACCACAAGATGTCAATCCCCAAGGAGTTTTTGCTTGCAATGAGCTTGATCTTTCCGAGGTAAAAGTCTATGGGTTTGATTATGACTACACACTTGCCCATTATAAACCCAGTCTTGAACACTTGCTATATAATTTGGGTCGGGACATGCTGCTTGAAAAGTACAAGGTAAGAAATTAATGTTGTAAGTTTAAGAAAAATATAATCATTAAAGCCGAATTAATTATTGGTTTATTATCATATAAACAATCCACTATTAACTCAATTGAAATATAAATACATCCCATTCTACACCATGCAGTATATACATATAGGTTTAAGAAAATTTAAATCATTGCCTTGCTTTAACCACTTAAGATTGGTGAAAATAAGTGTTCATTAAATAACCTAATATTTTTCCTTACTTCCCTAAGGAATTAGAGGTGAGTTCTAGTATTTATGTGTAGCTAATTTTCCTTTATGTTTGATGTCTTGTGACAAGTAGTAAGTGTTCATAGTTATGTGCATAATTCATTTGTATTTAGTATAGTCAATTTATTTCTAGTATCCCACTGGAATTGCTAAACTGGAGTACACACCCAACTTTGCTGTTCGAGGATTACATTATGATATTGAAAAGGGATTACTATTAAAATTAGATTCATTCCTACAAATACAGTTTGGGGCAGTGTATAGAGGGTTGACACCTGTTTCAACAGAAGAAGTCCTTAAAACATATAAAAACCGAATTATACCTATTGCATATGTTGAAGGTGACACAAGGGCTCATAAGGTAGATATAATTGATTTTATAGAACTTGAAACCGTGTCCTGTAAAACTATAAAAAGCCATGTTTTTTTAAGTGACATGCTTAATACAGATTTTATTAAATTGACAATTGTGTGTAATATACATATTACACACAATTATGTTGTAGAAATGTAAACTTAAAATGCTAAAACTCTAATTTTTCTTCACTGAATATTTTTCTGTAGACATTTGGATATCATACATTAAAGTATTTATATAAACTAATACAGCACTTGTAGGCAATCATTCATTTGTGATCTCCCCTTTATGAATTGTTTGTTTGAACAGTATGCATGGTACATGTTTGTCACAACCTGTGACCTAGTTTAAATCATATACATACTAAATTGAACCTATACTTATGTTTTCTAACCAATGTATTATGAATGTGATGTGATGTGAAATAAATAATATGATGGGAAGTTGATATGTTGAATATTTGTCAGTTGTTTAATATCTACAATATATTTGTTGCTGCCAGGTATAGACTATAAAATGGGGATGAGAATTTAAGATAAATTGATTACTTTTAGATAAATATTTTAAATATTCAAACTCAAACCTATGTGTGAAGAAGTTATGTACTCATATAGGTATAATGATTAAATTTCAGGCAAACATAGCCAAGATGGTTCACTTAGCAGATTTGTTCTCTGTACCAGAAATGGGTTTGCTGTGCAATGTTGCTGAATATTTTAATAAGAATCATATCGATTATCATCCAGAGATACTATTTTTGGATGTTAAGGTTTGCTTATATTATCTTAACTATTTGTGTTTGTGTTATATTAATCAGTTTTATGTTTCAATTTTTTTTTATTGTAGTATAAACATAAATAATTCAAGATATAAAACGATCATAAAATCGTAGTTTTGTTTGGTTCCAACATGCTCTCGAATCACAATCTGATTACCAAAATTACCAAACAACTACCTGATTTTATGTTATTATTTTTTGGAATTTCTATTTTTCAGAACTCTGTACAAAATTGTCATCCGATTATGCACAAAATCGTTGCTCAAAACGTGCAGGAATACATTAGACCGAATTCAGGTCTTAAAAAATACTTTCAACTCCTTAAAGAACATGGAAAGAAGCTGTTTCTAGTCACAAATAGTCCATTTCATTTTGTGTAAGTTTTAAGAGTTTTTCTAGTCAAAATGAAGACAAAATATTAATTGTTTTCTTTTTTCACGTTTCAGAAATGCTGGAATGGAAATGTTGGTTGGTCACGATTGGAGAGAATTCTTCGATGTCGTTATTGTGAATGCGAACAAACCAAAGTTTTTTACTGAAGTGTCACGGCCGATTAGGGTGTTCGACAAGAACGCAAATACACACATATGGGAGAAAGTGACAACCTTGGAAAAAGGCATTATTTATTATGAGGTACATCTTTACAATTTTCCTTTAATCAAATTTATTACAATATAAATAATTTATACATCGCTAAGATATATCGAATTTTAAACCCTTTTCATATATCATTTCCATAACACCTAGAAAACTATATCACTGTTTTCTAGAAGGCTACTTAGGTTTCATTTGCAATACTATATGTATACATTACAATTGTCGATAGGATAACCGCACGCTTATTTTAAGCATTACTAAACTCTACATCCAATTATACTCGCGTTTTTTTATTAATAAATAATCGGTTCTGACACTATTATCCCCTGTACATCCCAGGTGTAAATCTATGCCATATCTTAAGGCCAACGTTTGTGAGTCTACGCTATCCTTATATTGGCCTTTACGCTGTCCGTATTATGGCCTTTGGGTTAATTGGCACGTGGGATATCTAATGTGATATTTAAATGCGTCCTTACGGGATTTCTACCAGGTACCTCATAAACATTTTAACATTTCAGGGTACAGTGAAGCAGTTGCAAGATTTGACTGGTTGGAGTGGCCACCAAGTTCTGTATTTCGGTGATCATCCATACAGTGATCTCGCTGACGTCACACTAGAGCATGGCTGGCGGACCGGCGCTATCATTAATGAACTAACCGTATGTATTTATTGAAATATTTGTCCTTTGAAATACTAGGGTCTCTGCAAACTTATTTCAATCAATTAATACATGAGCCGTTCAACTTGCTAGAAAGAAAAGAATCAGCTCAGTATGATAACAGTTTATGAATAGTGGCTACTTGGTGGCTAACCGCTTATTTGTCATATGTTTATTGATGTCAAACTAGCAGTACTGCTAAATGTGTGGATTAGTAAGTAATTCTACATCCTAGATTATAGGAATGATTTGTTCTATTGCTATTAGCTAAAGTAACTTTAATCATAATAAATTTTCTATAATCTAGAGCCAATTATAGAAATAGGCTCTAGATTTTAGCCCCAAAGTGTAACAAATGATTTCTAATTAATGTAACAAAATTATAAAATTTCAGCATGAAATAAACACATTAAATACAAACACGTTTAAGCAAAATGCAAACTGGCTTCAAATGCTCACCCAGCTTATAGAGGACCACCAAGACTATAAGCAACCTGAAGACTTAGAGATCATTAATAAATGGATGGCCGAGAGAGATTACCTCAGGTAATTGCACTTACCATTTTACTCTGTCTTCAGTTATTTAGTTTTTAAAGTACATAACCATACCTTATTGTAATATATATATACAAGCTGAACCGGCAAACGTTGTTTTGCCATATAAATTATTAAAAAAGTAGAAATGATTGAATTACACGGTATTTCGTTTACTACAAAATAAATTTATACTCAATAACACGTGGTAGTCATGCTAATTGTGACTGTCAATTAATTATATAGATGCAATAAAATAAAATTGAGACTATAATTAAAAATCTAAGCTATCCAATATCTCAAGTTGGACCAGACTGCTCACGGTGTGGCAATTTAATTTAAAATCGGTCATGTAGTTTAGCAATCCATCGGGGACAAACATCCTGACAGGAGATTTATATATATAGGATATTTATATGTATTAGCATAGCTTACCTTGGAGTTCTGGGTACTATTGGCAGAAAAACAGTCACACACACACAGGCTGGTAGGCACAAATGACTTAAATATCTAAATCCAACTAATAGAGAATTGTCATTGGTAGTACTTTATATCTACCAAGTATTATTTCTTATAAGTCTGAAATTTCTGACGTTTTTATCCGATAAGCGTAGACTTTTTACACTACTGTTTGTTAATTACCACAATCGACACTGACTTTTAAAAAAGAGATTTTAAAAAGCGATTGTATATCGTTATTATTTGATATAATTTTTTTTTCAGAAACGCAACAAAATCAGTCTTCAATCCTCAGTTCGGTAGCGTTTTTCGTACATACCACAATCCCACATACTTTTCGAGGCGTCTGTTCCGATTTGCCGACATCTACACGTCAAATATACGACACCTCCTTAACTATTCACTCACTCACACGTTTTACCCTCGTCGCGGTGTAATGCCACACGAGTATGGATCGTATTTCGTGTAGAATAAGGTTTAATATTGAACTGTATAATTTGCATTGAGCGCACAGTATTCGCTTATCGTACAATCATGAAATCAAGGAAATATATATTTTGAAGAATCTTACATGTTTAGAATAAGTATTATCATTATGAATTGTTTATACGCGTGAAGAAGACGTTGTTTTTTTAATCCACGAATATGTTTCAAATATTTTATTACTTGTTATGTTTTTGTAAAATTTATTTATTGTTTTTTTTTATACAATAGTCGTCGTAACTGTTATAAACTTTACCACCGATAGCAGTACTTGTTTTTTGAACCTCAAATAGATTGTATTATTGTTAACTTTTCGTTAAACGTAAGTGTGAAAATACATTTTTAACTGTTAAAAGTAAGAATAAAAGAGCCAGAGTATCGATTTTAATTCAATTTTTTTATTAAGTAATAAACGCAAAATGAAAGGAGGTTTTTCTAAAACGAAATCAATTAACATAAATGTATTTGACTGGTATACATACCTAGGCGTTAGTTATGCTCAAGATTAGTTCTTATAAAACTCATCTAGTCTGAGAATTTAAAAGTATTTGAAGAATGAATAAGACATTAATCAATTAAACTAGTCAATCATAAATAACAGTCCTCTCATTATATAGCTTTTCGTTATAACTAAAGTTTGTATTACTAATATAACAAATACATTTTTTTAATTAATTGTCATAATATGTCTTACTGTGACGGGTGAGGTAATTTGTATGTAAATTTTTGAAATACGATGTTATTTTTTAAGAGCGTGCCAAACATCAAATTTATCGTTATAGTGAAAGTGTTGCCCTAGTTCATCCTTATTGTTTAAATAATTATAATTAAGTTATTAAAACCTCTTTATCAAACGCTTAATGTTAAATATTGATTGCGTTATCTCGTTAACCGACATATGTGAACACTATGCCCCTTAAGATTACATGTGCCATTAAACATTTTGAGACAAACAAACTTGGGTTTTATTACAAACACATAATACGCACACGTGTATAATTCTAGGGAGAAATAAAAGTTCAAATAAATTCTTATACATCTATTGAAAACCAATTTTTAATTAGAGTACTGGGTATGCAGTGTCGATCACAATAAGATTTTCAGCTTTCAATGTTTTCGTTTGGATGGTGAATGGTACGTTGTTGTAACGTAACTTGCACGGACGGTCCGGACGAGCCATAAAGCACAGAGTATACAACGCTGTCTCTAATTCGGGTGATGTTCCAACAAACATTGTGATTTCTGGAGCATCCTTGGTCTCACTAAGGATCGAATGTTGCTTGAGAATCAGCCCTTTCTATAACAAATCGAATTATCCGTTTTATCTCCGTATTAAGGATAGCAGCCAGCATTATGTATGTCATGTATAACAAGAATAATGCTATTAAAAACAGCGAACTCGAGATATGAATGTCGATTCAATCGATTCGGTACTTTGTAAGTACTTGACTGTCCAAGGTCTGATAAGTTTAACAAGTAATTTAATTGTTTATTCTTATATTATTAACGCAAAGTTAGTGCATTTTACAATATAACATTTGAATCAATTAAGTCCATGTTTAACTGAGATCATCACAATTACAGCGTTCTGCAATCATATTGAAGTTGGCTCATGCAATCTAATGTTTTATTGTAGAATCAAAACAAATGTTCAAAAACCTAAAACAATTTCTTATGGTTTATGATGTTATTTGGTTTAACAATATATATAGATAACCATAAATTAAGTGAAACAACACCGACTACTTACTCCTCCTAGATCAAGTTTGTCGATATAACCCAAGTAATTCGCTTTGCGATCCATTTCACGTTTTGCAAAGAAGAGCCAGCTGTGAAGACCTGAAATTTGTTTAATAATGAAACCTCCTTTCAATACATTCCACATTAATGTTTACAAATGTTTTTTGCCTGTTTTTGTAATGTCACACTATATCACTTACCCAAAACTTGGTCTGATTTCAGCTCAGCCATGAATACGTTTTCAAACGCGCAACTACATTTACAGAGTCCAGTCCAGTGGCGAGCATATTTCGTAAACCAAACTTTCTTTAATAGTTCCACTTGCTCTGGGTATTCATTCATTTGATTGAGACCTGTTAATAATACACGTGTTTCAAATACTGACGTAAGAAACATTGCACTTTCAGGATTTTTTACATACCTTTGCTCACAAGAAAAGTCATTAAACTTCTCATAGGACCAGTTGCAAGGATAGTGTTTATATATGTGACCTGCTCTGTCTCCTCCTACAATAAAGCAACGTATTACTAGAATTTAGCGTTTCTATTCATTATATCGGTGCATTTGCATATTAAACAACTGACATTTCGCTACCGTTTCGGCCTGTAGGTCTGTGCTGGGATAGGGAGGGGTGGTAGGATACATTCTTTTATGAATATGAGGATAAGGTCACATCCTCAAGGTCAACCAATTCAATCGAATTTTCGAACGAGCACAGCTCGATGCATATTTATTTTACTTATAAATTGTTATCAAAATATAGCCAAAGTTCTTACATTTGGTGTTGAAAACTCTGGCCTAATCACATTCTTGTGATAATTATCAAAGAGTGCCGCGAATGGCCTTATTGTTGGTCCGTTCCATACGTTCTCCGGTACATTTAGAAGACTGAAAAAAATACAACGTATTTATAGATTGGTCATCTTGCTAATGTATACTTAACATATTATGGAATCGGTTACAATTACAGGAGTTCTACTCATACTAAAATACCGTAGTAACTATTTGTGTTAATAAGAAAATTTGTGTTGTTTAAAAAATACAACTTTCTCACCTGGTTTGCGCTTCATCGCTCTTAGACATAGGGCTTGTTTTGCCTTGCAAGTTAACTTGAATATAGTTAATGGCGTTGTTTATATCTGCATTAAACATTTCTTCGCTGATGCGCAGAAGATCCTCGTCGGTTGTCGAGTCCTGCACCTGCCTAAGCATTTCTTCATAGCTCTTTTTCTTAGCATAGTCAACCACGCCACCAACGACCGTACCTATTTGCTGGAGTGTGTTTGAAGCGCCATTACCTTGCTGTCCAGTAACAGAGTTGCTGATTAAATTTGGAAGGATACTGTTGAATATTTGTCCTGCAGCTGATGCTATATCATCGGCCATGCAAGCCCCCACACATAGGAACAATATGAAACCAATCTTCATTTTGTCTGATACACAACGACTATAGTTCGTTTACGGCGTACTAGTGATCCTCGTGCCCCGTAAGTAGCGATACTGCACGACCTCAGGGTGACGTCATCTACTCTATGCGGACTGAGATATGACACGTTAAGATTCAGCTTGCGGATTTCCAGTTTTAGCATTGCTTGTTGTGGTGAATTGGTAATGAGAATCGCTATGTCGTAAACAAAATTGACCTTCAACATTTATTAACACATGCACTATGCGCTGTAGATAAAGTGATTTTCGTTTCACCTGTATGAAGTACCTAAGTACTTCAGATGAAATAGTTTTTAATTTATACATTTAATAAAATATGGAAAACTTATTTAAAAATAAAAGAAACTCTAATGTGCTAGACAAGTTATAATGAGCAATTTAAATTATATGTAGAAAGTGGTCAATTAAATAATACGAGTGAGTTTTTGAAAATCATACATGTGAGCGTAAAAGAAAGTCCGTTGGAAAGATACTCGATAGAAGCCCACGGTCGCAGCCGAGCGCGCACGGGCAATGCAGCTTGCGTGATGCCCGCACGTCGGGAAAAATCTCATTTTACTTTATGTATTATGCATTATTTTAAAGCATCTCCGCTCTGATGCTGCTAAGGAACTGTATAAAATAACCGTAGTTCATATAACCAATAATAATATTGTTGATATTGTTCTATAATGTTTGCATTTGAAACACTTACGTAATGCGCCATATTCGTTCATACAAATATAGTATAAGACACAAGGTCTTCAAGATTTAATGAAATGAATTGTTCCGACATTTGATATGAAACGTAAATTTTCACTAACGGATGCTGCAATTTAGATGCTCTTATGTAATAGATACTAAGACAATTTTACTTTAATCTTTCATTGTTATAATTTAATGAAAAAATCATTATTTATGACTCCCAATTCTCAGGTTTCTTAAAATATATATAAAAAATAGAAATGTGAAAACTGTTAAGAAACTTATATTATTTATCAAAACATAAATTGTTTATGTTACAATAAAGTTACCTACAGTTTTAATCTCAACACAAAGAAGAACATATCAAAAGGCCATGACTTCTAAAGGTCAGCTGTATAGTTATCATACCCGACCAGTGTGGTTCGAGAAGGCTGACGCGGCCCCGACAGCTTACCATTTACAAACAGATTCAGTGTCAAAATATCTTAGTCTATACTCTATACCTACTCGACACAAGTACTGTACTCGGTGAGAAAATGAAGGTGTGCGCATTTGTTTTACTCCTAGCCTTTTGTTACGTACAATGTGAGTATTCTCAACTTTCATAAATACGCAAGATATAATCTTAGTCAGCAAATTAGTTGAATGTTTAGAAATTTTCGCATCCCATGTCAACTTTTGTTTGCGATTACGGATTAGTATGTACTGTTTGAAATATTAATAATTTATATTCTCGCTATAAAAAAAGCGAATACCAGCAACAGTAGGTAATCTTTTTCATCATCTCATTACAGGTAAAAAAACATATGCACCCATAGACAAAAATGCTAACATAGCATTCATTAACATGGAAGCTGGTGGCTTAGGACCGGGTAGTAAAAAAGTTCAAACAGCACCAGTACCCAACAAAGCCCCAGTAGCTCCATCTCCGGTTATACAAGGCGTAACTACATATAAACCGACAACTGTGAAACCGACTCCGATACCAGTAGTACCAGCGACCAACCCGCCTGCCCCAATCAGGCCAAAACCAGTAAATCCCAGTCCTGTTGTCAATCCAATAACAACCCCCGGGCCTGGAACCGTCAAGCAGCTTGTCAACTTCTACGATAGTCAAGGAAAAGCGAGTCCTATACGCCCCTACAGTTACAGCCAAGCAGTCAAACAAGGCTAAACTACTCAAAAGTTCTTACGTAACACAGAATTTGAGTAAATGCTTTAAGATTAAAACATGTTACTCTAGCAATAAATAATGTTTAATGTATACTTTATGTTTTATACCTTAGGCTAATTTAGAAATTACGAGTTAATCTGTTATCGCGATTATCAACCGGATACATCTCATGACATAAAAGGCAAGTTAAGGCGTAAATAATTGTCGTAAAACCTATTCTAAGTGAAAGTAAGCTAGTTCCGGAGCGGGGAATGCGCGGGAGACATTTTCTTGGGTGTCTCTTGGGTAAATATAATTAATTTAGAAATTTACCAATAAATTAGATTAATATCTTTTGAGAATCACATCAACTGACTTAACGATATTATTATATTAATCGTTTTAGGAAAATTATATTACTAATTTAATTTACTGTATTAATAAAAAACATGTTTTAACTTTAAATTTTACTTATATAAAAGTACTACTTTACTTACATTTGCACATGCAAGTTACTAGAAAGTATAGTTGTAATTATAAGGTGCTATTCATAAAAATCATTTAGTGATACTTG
This sequence comes from Leptophobia aripa, assembly GCA_951799465.1. Lineage (NCBI taxonomy): Eukaryota > Metazoa > Arthropoda > Insecta > Lepidoptera > Pieridae > Leptophobia > Leptophobia aripa. The sequence goes on from OX637260.1 coordinate 5,638,639, forward strand.
TTAATATAAATATAACCTTCAGACAACTATTTGGCTCCATCCTTCGGCCATTACTGGAAACCAAATGAAATATAAATTTATTGATAAATAATATTGTATATTGTCTATTGGGTTGAAGTTCAAACGGATGGGGTCGCTAAATGTGCTACTTTCACTTTCAATTGTGAGTCAGACTATTACGTCTACAGGACCTTTTGCAGTTCACAATACAGACGTACGACATAATATTGTGTAAGGCGTCCGCATTTAGAATGCATAATTATTATACTTTGATGATTCATTAGGAATGTATTATGAGCGATTGTATTTGATGATAAATATGTTATTCAATAATTAGATTTGAATTTTAATAAAACCCCGTGTTATGTTCTTGTCACAGGTCGTCAAGAAAAACCTTTGTTGAGAGTTTCACGTTTAAGTCTGGCAGCACTGGTATTTTAAATTTTGAATAAAATTCACCCCTCACTTTAAATAGAAATGTACTTAAATTTTTTATTGCAACATTTGTAGACATAAAATGACAACTTTAAATTTATGCACATACCGAAAAAGATTCATTGAATCGAAAAATATATAAGTTATTCGGATTTTGTGATAAAATGAGAGAGTTAAATGTTTTCATGAAACTCCATTAATAACCTCCTTTCTAAGACCGTATTAGTATGAGTTATATCAAAATATTATTATTACTAATATCCTGTCTATGTCCTAGTGGAATTCAAAAATATTTTGTAAGTTAAAAAAACACTAAAATACTTGTCTTTACGCAACAATTTCATCAGGTACAAAGTATTATAAAACAGAAATAAATATACTTCTTTTTATAGACCGCTCGTGTATCAACAATTTTACGCTTTCTAGTGGTCTCTTCATCCGGTTTAAGAGGCAAATCAGATCGTCCTATTGAAGAATGATGAGAAATAATTATTATATTTATTATATTATATATTTAACTTTTTAGCTTCGTACTTCGTCCAAATATATTTGTGTTTTATCGAAGACTTTATATGCCTCCCGGCTTGTTACATTTATTATGATGCCTTGAATTAACGACCATGCCATACCATTATAAAAAAAGTTTTGTTATTTGAACTGAGGTCTATGCCGATGGAGTAAATAATGAATGAAATTTTCAAACACTCTTTCTTTGCTTAAAACCATTATGAAAATCGTGATATTGTGTTTTTTTTATTCAAATCTGTATTTAAAAACTGATTCAATGGTATTTAATCGCGTTCGCCGCTTAATACGTTACGTTCCTAATAGATAGAATAATCTATAACAAGAATATATTATAAAATATAATATATTATAGTTATTCAATTTCAAGTTTAGCAATTTCATTTTATAATCGTATTAGTTAAGATAAAATTTGTGGTAATTTTTTATAGACTACGTTGTCATATTCGTATTATACCTAAATAGAAGTAATCGCAAAAACTCTGTATTAAAGTTTAAACTTTAATACATACCTGTACTTTTAATAAACTTAAGTTTAAACAAGAGGTTTATAAAAGTATTTACGGCGAAAGTGGTTTAAAATTTTGTCGTTTTGTAAAAACTAATCCCATCACTGAATTCAATGAATTCATCAAACTATAAACTTATAAATGGTCATTCAAAAAGTTTCTACTGAATTACGTCTTTTCGATTTATCATTATTTTCTTATATCACCGTTTATTTGGCGAGTCGATATTCTACGTTCGAGCAAATTATGCATACCTATAAGGTATCAAGGATTCTAAGCATAAATTTCCTAAACTTTCACTTTTCTCAAGGCGCCCCCGGACCTAGAGTTACGAAATAAGATCCGTCCTCATTCCATTCATGTCCTCATTCGGTAAACCCAGCTCATTTCTTCTGACGCACATATTATGTAACTTCGAACATTTTTGACTTAGGGTCAATGATATTGTGTTGCATTAAACCTCTAAGCACGTAGATAATGACCCACCGACGTATTTGTTCTGTTGATAATAATAGTTTTATTGTTAATATTATTGTAGGTATCAAATGTTAAATAAAAATCACAATTCAAAACACATGTGAAATTCTATATATAAAAAAGATATATAAAACATTATTAATTAATTAATGATATACGAATCACTGTAAGTAACTTATGTACCAAAACTTTAAATTTATTTCAAACTTTAAATTAAAACGTACCAGAATTTACAAAAAACCCTATTTACAGCCTAGTATTTTGATTTACGATAAAACTAGGATAAATATCGTACAATTATTATTATTTTTTTTATCAAAAAAACTTTCATATTGTTATTCAATAATCTTATTAAAGTACCGACGCAAAGTGAAATATGCGCTTACCTCAACAATAGCCCAGACGCGTATGCTAATAACACCATTTTATTTATCAATGAGTAATCTAACCCGATTTCGAAGTGTTTCACTGATGTTAGTGACACACTATTGTTATGCAAAGCGGATCTGCAAGTGTGGAACGCGGTTGATACAATAATTTAAGTGAAAACTGATAATCCACATTTTTCCAAACATCCGCCTTCATGCAGGCTGTGTTTTCAATATCTACCATTCATCACATGTTTCCGACATTATATTGTGAATATATATACGCCAATAGCTAAATCTTATTCTTTTTTATACATAAACCCTATATCAGACTTATTACTCTATTTCAAACTAGTTATCTGTCGTTCTGTATCACATAGTAGGTGTTTAATAAACTCAAACTCAAAATATCTTTATTCAAGTAGGTCTATATTAAGACACTTTTGAATCGTCAACTTTTACACTACCACCGATTCGGAAGGCAGTCATCTACCGAGAAGAACCGGCAAGAAACTCGATAGCTGCTCTTTTAAAATAAACAATTAATACAAAATTGTGCTACTGACAATTAAAATAACAAAGCATTGTAAGGCTACTCAAGAATTGAACTGTCCCGATGCTGAGCCAATTGCGGACACATTAAAGCGATCTTTATCCTCTAAGTATTCGTTTACGGTATAGTATGCCTTTTCAACCAAAATACCCTTTACGCGCGTTTTAAATTTGTCGGAAGTCATGGGACTTTATTATAAAAGATACATTACATGACATGTAGAACCAAACTAATAAGGCACATTTAGTAATAACTCTTTGATCCTCTATATCTTCTTCTATCCGTGGTCGTAAATTTACTATTAACACAAGTGATGGAAATCGGGTATCGGGGAATCACTGTGGTGTGGTGGTGGTTGTAAAACTTGTTATCGCATGGTTATGGAGTATATCATTGTTGCAATTATTATTATTCATATTTTCTTTAGAAAGTATGTAATAACTCCATGAGATACATGCCATTTGTATGATACAAAACGTAGGAAATGCTTAAATAATCACATAATATTTAAAATTAAGAAATTTCCTTTTACGGGTTCGCTAAAAGTATGAAATTGATGAAAAGAGTGAAATCGAATAAATTGTCCATTGTGAGGTGCACGAATTTGGCAAGCATTACTTTCTGTTTTGATCTCGACATGCGCCGGCGCTGGTGTTGGATTATATGAGATTATACGCACTTATTAGCGTCACAGTTACGCTTTTAAATTTCCGGTTTGACAAACACACATTGTTTTATACGATTGACAGGATTATTATAGATGGTGGAGTATGAGGTGTAGATTTCTACGACTTACGTATATCAAATTTTGCATCTGCCTTATTGACTCTTTACAGGGTGACCAAACAAGACATATACTAAAATATTGGTATAGTTGTACCATTCATCTCAGCTTATTTGTCTTAACCTTATAAGGGACAGATATTGATATCAAATTCGTAGTTCTCAAACCGAAAAATTATATATTTACACTTAAATAATTGAAGGCGAACTTAACTGTATTCGTGTTAAAAAATAAACAAACATAGAAAACTGTATTTATTTTATATCATATAGTCTTATCTATATGAAATATATTTTGTGGGTGATCATTATTATAGATATAAGTATTTTTTTTTTCAAATTTCTTATCCTATTCAATTAATTAGTACCATTAATACACATAAAGAAACATAATAGTAAAGTTGTTGTGTAAGAAAACCTCGTAATAAATGTTTAATTAATAATTTCTACGGATAATAATAGATATTTCTGCGACAAAAACATTTGTTTGTCTTGTGTAAGAAATTTCTCATGTCAATGAATTTATGACAATGGCAAGATGAAGAAAGATCATTGCTCAAATACAATTTAAGAGTTTCACTTAATAGCGAAAACGAAAAATGTGTAACAAATATAATCCTAAAGGAAACAAACTATAAAACCTATACTGTATACAGCTTATAAGATAATCCACCGTCATAAGTGTAACCGGGTAATGTCGACATGCGGATTCATTCATGGTTACGCCGAATGACGTCACAATTTCCAAATCCACGCCAAAACTGCTGGATCCGGGATATAAGTGGAAGTCACAGGTGTAGTAGTAGACTTTCACGCGTATAAAACGACGCGGGCGCCGGCGGGCGCGACCAGTCCGCTTGCTATCTATCAACCCGCGTGTGCTTCCCTCTCACAAAATCGAAAGTGATATTTCGAATTTTAGACGGTGACTCGATCAGTGTGTCTCGATTGTGTGTGACTGAACAGTGATTGGTAGCTGCTGTTATCCTGAAACTGTTTCTTCGGACTTTTAATATTGAAAGCTCACCTCATAAGGTACGGATTGTGTTTTTAACGAAAGTGGAAGTTACTAATTCATTGAATAGGATAAGAAATTTGCATATCTTTAAGACTGTTATATTTTAAATGAAAGCTTAGTGTTGATTATACATTAGATGCAGTTATTAGTTCTGATACTGATTTGTTTAATTATCTCAATTGTAATATCTTTCTATATGAACAAAATAACAATATAAATCAGTCCTATACTTTAAAGCCTTTTTTGACAAATCGGTGAGAAAGTTGCGTAATTTTACTTTCACTTATATAATGTAGAATTGTTATCTTTTGCATATCCGCGAACTTTAAAAAATCGTATATTCAAAAATACGCAGCTGTTACATTTGACACATATCTGGTTGGAAAATAGACGATATGTGTATGTAATTAAGAGCTATATGATTGTAAGAAGATTCTCTAGAAACGGTGTGGAAGGCTTAAGGAAAGTGGGTCAAGCGTCACACAGCACGCATTTTATAGGTGTACAGCAATATTTCTTGTTTCAGTTAATAATGTGAAATGGCTGCATAATATAGCATTTAACAATGTTTTTCTACAAAATTCTCTCCAATTAATATGCATATAAAATATGCATACATGTTTTTAAAAAGATAACCAAATCTACAAAAGTTTCGATCGCTACTTAACATATTGTATGTGATTTTAAATGTATTGGCACCAGTTCTTTATGGTAATTTTTTATTTATTAAAATTACAATTTACCCTAATAATTACGTTTTTCACGATATAAAAAAGTTCTTAATTTTTAATGCAAATGGCTGTGACGTGTCACATTTATATTATGGTTAGTGTAATTAGTATGCTATAATAACTTCAATATTCTACCAATAACAACAATCTAGATACAAAGGAATTTAATGAATTCCTGTTGAGCATAATACACTTATTTATAGAATGATATATTACATACTAAAAATATGAATCACACTCATCTTTAATATGGCCGGATATGGTGGGAATATAAGGCATTTCTAGGCAAAGTAAAGTGGTCTTACGAAATTCGCCAAATGTTGGATTTCCCGACCATTGTTCAGACTCATGGCGATTTCGTAACTTGTGTTGTATCTTTATGACATTTGAAATGTTCGTATTGCTCAAGAATTTTCAACATATAACAATATGAAAAAGACATAAACGCGCTTGTTGTTAAATTAAATTTTGAAACTTTGTAAATACAATATAATTTTCCTGTTTCGTTTTTTGAGTCGAGGTGTTTTATCTAAACAAAACTATTAATCGTGGGTTGTCTGGAAGCGATCAGGCCTCCCGTTGCTCTTATATGTACTAACATCTGTTAATGTCATTTGCTTCTAGTGTTTAAGTGCAATAAAGTGTAAAATAAATAAATAAATAATCGTATCATGAAAAGGAATTCACTATTTTAAAGCACCAACTACCAATAGTAATAAACAAATACATGAACTTAACTTTTAAACTAAATAATACGTTCCTTATTCATTTACAATTAAAACAATCTTATTAATATAGTTAATGACTCAATATAGCTGCGTAATTGTATTAAATTAAATACGTGGTAATCGTCACTTTCTCCACCGTATAGATTTCATATTTGCGAGTTTTTTTGAATATTATGGTAGGAACAAGGTGAAAGCGTTAATGAGTTGGTTAATATTTAATTTCAGTATTTATTCATTGTAGCGTATATATCACTTAACCTAACCTAATCCACTTGAATGTTCAACTCGAATTCGTACCTTTAGCAACATTCTATATACGTCTTAATGAAATGCAAAGATAAAATAAATTCATACAATTTATGTATCAAGATTTATCTTTATACAGAGGTAGTTAAATCTGTTATATAGATAATTTTGTCTAGCTTCAACCATACGAAATACACGTGAACTAAACAAACTTTCGCATTTTAATATCAATCGATGTTCTTTAGATTAAGTATCAGAGGTAGTTATCTCCGCATGGTGCGTGTGCAAAGGAAAGCGAGTCAGTGTGTCACAAGTGCCTCACCACTCGCATATTGACTATAACACTTCACTTGTTTAAAGCATTTGGTTTTAATTAAATCTTTATTGCTTCCACTGCGCTGTTGCATCTACATCTCATTTGTTTTTATAAATAGTATACATTTTCAATCGGCAGCTTTCTAATGGAACACGACCTATACAATTCCGTCGTAATAATAGAACTTTGTAATTCTTTATACATATATTTGTATACAAAATATAAAATAGTTAAAGTAGTTATATTTTTTATAATATATACATATTATTTATATATTTGATAAAAAATCGGAAGCAAAAATTAAATTAGTTCATTTTTTGTTCGCAATTATTAGAGAATTATTTTCTTGTTCCGTCATTGTGATCGAATCCAAAGTGTTTTACATCGGTATTGTTTCAAGGCACACTTTATAAGTGGGACCGATGTTTTCTTCGACCTGGGAATTGAGCCACGCGACTTGTTCCGATTAAACACGGTTGTGATAAGAATGTCGTTATTCATATTAACATATTTATCAAACAACATAAAAATTAATAATTTGTTGGGTTTACATTTTATCAGCAGCGTCCTATATATAAATATCGTTACGTCGAAGCTGCGAAGTTAATTGAAAAAGTTCCAACCAATTTCACGCGTCAATTACATAAATTATTTAACCCTTACATAATATCTTACCAATGGAAAGTAGTTAAATATAACAATGTGTTAATATAGTGAACAAGCCCGTATCGCTTAACAAGGTGATAGAGCCCCTATACATTTTCATTTCCAATCTCTGCACATGAGTTTTCCGTGTGAAAATTGATCTGATTTCACTTTTGCAGTAGCCGGTCATTGGAGACATTAAAAATTTCTCCAATGACATTCAAGGATAAATTGCCACTAAAATTGTTTTGACATTTTGGTTTTATGTACATACATATTATACAAACTGGTCACCAAATTATGTGTCCATTGGCACGTATAATTTGTCGCCCAATACTTGTCTGCGTTTTTGAGATTACAAGTAACATCTTTTAAGATATTGCCTCGTCTTTAATTATCACATATTTGCACAATAAGTTTTCTTAACTGATACCAGTTTAAAGCATTTTTTCTTAAAATGCATTATGTTCATTAAATAAGTTAGTGATTCATATATTATAACATATAAATATGGTAACGAGTGATAGACAATAAAAAAATCAGTTTCCGTTATTTAATTGCTGTATTTATTTTAAAAAAACGAACATGTTTTCTCTCGCATCTATCATCTCATTTACAACTAGTCCTATAAATAAGTCGTAGAGAAAATGAAAGTACGAGGTAATTAAACATTACAATGCTCTCTAACTTTGAATAAGAAAGTGGCTCATTGCATTAAGTTCAACTTAAGATTAACCATAATATGTTGAACATCAATCTAAATTACTCACGCTTATTAAATAAACAACTCTTACCACAAGCTAATAACTATTAATATTATATAGTAATTTTGATGAAGCAAGTAAGTATGTGAAAAGATATTTTGGTTTAGCTAGTTCATTTATTTATTTCCATTTTTTAAAGTTAAAATATTAGATTCTAAAGAACCAATAGATAATGTAGATAACCCTACGTCATAAGTGAATTTATGAAATCTCTCTGACAATAAGGAGCTAATTCTCAATTTTGTTCGTGTTACCGAGTTTATATCTGCCAGCTTAGTCTTAAGCGCTGTCAATTATCTCGTATTGTCAAGTTCATAACTAGTTTGTAACTAAAGCGAAGGGCTGTCGCTACTAAACTAGTGCATTATTTATTACATGGGCGATTTCTCGCGAGCCAATGGCGTTTTCTCCACTTTCATCTGGTATTTACGGGTGCGCACTTGCTTTACGACATTCCAATATTTGGTCATATGTATCTAGTCGTATCTGCTACAATGTTATTCTATCAATATATTATTGAAAGATGATTTAAGCCCCAATCTTCGTGCACTATGGTTTACGTAGTAAGGGTTATAGAGAAAATATATTATAAAAATTAGATGCTATACAATCAGTATGCAATAAAGACCAGAACCCATTATACAATATTGATTGTGTTAAGAAATGATTATTTTTTTATAAAATAACTTCGGTATGGTTTTTATGACGACAATAGACAATATTGTTTACTTTTTAATATGGACAATGATATTCGAGATTCTTTGCCTGTCTATGGCTATTGTTAAGTGCTTTCACTTTCACGTTTCCGCAATAGTGATACGAAGGAAGTTAAATTATGGCGAAAATAATGCATTGTCTTTCTGTCCTATTGTTGACGTAATGAAAGTGTCCACAACTTAACAATGCGTTAGATTAAAATACACTGCACTTCAAATGCTTTATCAGTTTATTTTATTTTTAACACAAAAATAAAATAAACTGATAAAGCACATAATTAATCTGAAGTGAATGTAAGTATCAATTTGTTTTTCAGGTTTTCTCCCGTATAGAGAACACGCAAATTTATGCCACCGAAAAATTTGTTTGTAAGTATTCAAACGATTAGTATTTCCCATTACTTGTATTTTAAGAAATTAAAGCACGTTTTGCCGTTTTTTAGGTTGAAATCACATTTAAAAACATGTCAATAATAGCGTATAATCTTAATAGCCTATTTGTATTATATAATTGTTCTTGAAGGAACTAACTGTGCATGTGATATACGAAATTGAGTTAAAATTAATTTCTAAAATTAAATTCAACATTACATTTAATTTCTATTACATTTATATGTTGCGTAACACACGTCAGATCATAAAATAAAACTCTCGAGTGTTTGTTTGCCAAAAAAATTGCACTTTCTCTGAATATAATTACGTTAGTGTGCGTGAGTTTGCAGTTACGTAACACATTTGTAAGAGTGAACCCATTTAGAACAAGCCGAATACGAGTGAAAGTGGTCAGCGCAGGATCATAACCGTAATAGACTCATCGCGTAAAACAAACGCTGAAGTTATTTTTGTAGATGAATGATGCAATTGAATGAAAGCGTGTCGAATGTAAGGAATCCTTAAATCGCCGTCCGTTTCGACAAGTCAAGGGCCTATGGTCTCACGGTGTTGCATAAGATCGAGAGCATCGGCCTCGTCCTTGAATTGTAAAACTTTCACGACCGATTACTATGGACCATGATGACCGCCATCAGTTTTTTTTTGTAACAATTTAATGCATTGTGCGTAATAGTTGGTACTTTTGATGCAATGAAAGAATTGTAGTCGTTATATTATGTAACAACCGTGACATTACTATTATTATATTGGTATTTGGAGATGTTAAAAAGTAATGGATATTCCTATGCAGAACGGTTTAATTGTAGTTTATTTTAGTTGAAAATCTATATTGCTAGTAATATTTCATTATTACGCTTTGAACTATTTGCAAATAATAAGATAGGTTTTCAAAAAACAAATCTTGTTTGCAAAAATTAAATGAAGTCAGCTAATTAAAATCTGGTTGGGAAGTAGGTGCGTTTTCTATTCTTAGCAAGTGCGGATGCCATCAATTGCTGTTACACGATAGTTGAGTATCAGTTGTCGATAAGAACGAGGTGTCTACGGAACTTCCGGAACTACGAGAATGGAAATATTGGGAAGTGAGAATCTGAAACCGGACTCTATAATATGTCCCACATTTCTAATAGCGCGTAAAAACAACTGCGATAATTTTAAATTGTATTTAGGTAATTTTAATCTAAACAGATTGTATTTAAATACAATCTACAAGCTTTTAGATAATATGGTAACTTGATTCTGGACATGTGTATACTATTGTTGTCTTGTCTTTTATATGAATGATTCAAAAGTGTGCATCATAAAAATCCTAATACGAAGTGTTTATTACTTGTTGATAAAACACAATTACGCAATAAAGGTCAGGTGCAAACTAATGTGCTGTTGCAAAAAATTCGCACTTGCGGAATCTCACTGTCATAGCAATGAAAGTTACCGGATTATGTGCTAATGCCAAGTGCGGCGAAGAAAGCGAGCCCAGCCTCGCGGGCGAAGCTTTTTAATACAGTCATCTCGCTCTGCCAAGTTTGGCGTGTACTCGTAAGAGAAAGACCCTGTTCATTTTAAAAGAGAAAGCGGGCCACGTTACGTTTCTCGTTGCTATTATTGAACGTAAACTTCCACAGTCTGAACATATTCGGTCTTTATTCTTGTGGTAATAACGTGTAGTTTGAATTGACTCGTTTTTGTACTTGTGTTAAGTGCTTTGCCATTGATTGCAGAGGTGCAAAATTCGGAGAGCAACGAACTGCGCGCGGAGAAAGTGTTGCGTAGTGTAACCTTGAGCCTACGTAGCTTTCGTGGAATTTGCTCAAACGCACCAATACAAAACAAATGTTACAGGTGTTTTGTCAACGCAATTTCGATTGATGTTTCTCTTGTATTATTCGCTAAATTTTGAGAGATGTTCGCGTAGGTAATATGAAATTGTTTTTGTACATTCTTATAATTTCTTCAAACCAAGTCGAGTCGAATATTTAAAATTTAATTATTATTTTAAATATTTTTATCTATTCAATTAAGAATAAACTATAACTTAACTAGTCTATAAATTATCAGCGTCCAGAACTTTTAACTGAAGTAATAATATCTCTTCGAAGGCCTGCAGTTATTTAGATTTCTCTTGAGCAGCATAAAAACAGCAAAATAATCGGACTCCATTCATGCGTCTCCAAGAATAGCATAATCTGCCAATGCGCCTACGATAATGTAACGAGCGAGAACCACGTGCCATTGAATTTGTTTTACGAGCTTTCGTTTCTAATGAAAAACACTTGGATCGCATCACTTTTATTGTCAACGGTGTTTTGTAATTCAATTGAATTTTCACTTTATAGGTCAACGATCAAATGGTATGAAACGTTTTCTCACGCACTTAGAGCATTAATAATAGTAATTACTTATTAATTAATTGATGGAATGAATGGTTTTGAACGTATACAATAAATTATTGGAGTATGGACGTCGTCACGTCACTATTCGACTAAATATTTATAAATAACATCTAATATTATCTATACTTAGACTCTATAAAGAAAAAATAAACCTAAAAGAAATCCAATTGAGGTCGACACTCGTGGGGTGTTGTTTCGAATGAAGTTTTAATACAATCAAATAATTGAGTAATAACGTCTGATCATCGTGGCTTAATGAGAGTTTTGACAGTATAATCAATGCCAAACTTTTTAGATTTAGACCTCGGACAGCCCGCGGCAAATACAGCTCACGGCACCTGTTATTTGTCCGTTTCAATTATAATATAGAATTTGACAGCTAGATCTATGGTTAAAAGCAATCAACTTAATGAAGACATCGGAATATTCCTGGTACATTGTAAGGAAAAAATGTCTTGATTAAAACATACTACATAGATGTTTCACTCTGAAGTAGTTTTTTGCGTCTTACAATTTTGAATTTAGATATTAGTTATATTTAAATGTAACGAAACAATCTAGGAAACCTACAGTATTTTATATTCTTTACCTAAATCGGAAACTAATAAAATTAATTCGTTGCATTTATTTAAATATTTTGTCACTATTTTACTAAGTGTCACTAAGTTCTAAATGAACTATAGAATAATACATACTTGTAGTAAAGTAATAATAATACCAAATATTAAGAGATTAATTTCCTGTGATACTTATAAAGTACCAAAAATGTTCTCATTAATTCATGCCGATGCGAAATGAACATGCATTTGATTGTGATCTCGAATGAAATGTAACTTTCTAACATGCAGTCTGGTGAAATCGGCATCTTCAACTTGAAGCAAACGGGCGTGCCACTAGCTATCCATAACATTATGTACCTACTTTAGAATTTCATGAATTATATCTGTGAACTTTAGTTGGCGTTGAAAAGGTTTAAATATTTATCCCTAATTAAAATTGCTTGTCATTGAGTTATATAATTAGACAAAGTTAAGACATGATAAAAAGTAGCGGCCTAAGCTTATGAATGATTGCTTTCATTTTTTTTTTAAATTTGCAAACCTAAAAGAGAGAGAGAGAGATTATATCATTGTGTCGACTTTTATAAATTGGAGATTGAATTAATAATCTTTTTATAATGAATGAAGCACATTTTGAATAAATACAACAGATAGAATATAAAATAAATGTTTGAAAACGACCTTGCGACGAGTCAGGTGAAGGCCGCGCGTTTCCTCCGATCGCATCAGGAGCGTATCGGAGAAAGATGCATCTGGTGCAGTTCCGGTAGACCGCAGCATTAGGTCAGTGGGCCAGGGGAGGGGAGTAGTGGGGAGCGAGGCAGGGCCCACAAGTGGCAGTGTTCGCTGTTCGTCATCATGCGAACACCATCAGCGTTCGTGCGCCCGCGCCTTTAGCGCTCATGTATAGCGCACGCGCGGTTTGACTATACTCATGTGTCTTGTTGGTTGCAGGCCGCTGACTGACCGGACTGCAATTATGAAGACCAGGCTGCTGATTCTACTTGCGACGCTCCTTTATCAGGTGAGTTTAAATTTATTATAATTAAAAGTTTGATTTTTTTGTTTTGAAATTTTTTTTGCCTAAAAATTGAAATTTCATAAGGCCAAGGAAACTTAAGCATTTATTTAATTACAAAAGTTTTAGGAGAAGAGAAAATCGTTATTGAATAATATGTTAAATTAAATCTTCTACATAGTGATACATTAATTACGGATTTAATCATTAAATAATCGAATCTTTACTACAGTTATTAAAGCTTTTTAAAATTTAAACTAAAGCTATAAAAGAATTGGAATTATGTTAGTACTAACAAGTGTTCATCGGAGATACAGTAAGCTAACCGTCCATAAGCAATGAGGTATTAAGGCGATCGCTGTATGTGCAACGTCATAGCGTTTTTCATCAATTACTAGATTTCACCACAACTGTACTCTACATACAGTATTCCGTTCGTCCGTACCACTTTACGCTGACTTGCTTCCGCGACTTTGTTGGACTAAACGAAAAAAAAACTAAAGAGTAAAGAAAAAATTAATATATACAACTTTTATATATAGCCATAATTATGGTTATGTAATCATCATAATAGATTTTTTTTAAAAATTTGACGCTATAAAATACTGAATTTATGTATCATCTGAAAATATAATAAATATATTTATTTTTACATTATAATTGATTTATATACTTTTAATAATAATAAGGACATATTTTTTTAATTTTACCTGCAGACTAATGGGATAAATAATATTTATTTATTGAAACTTACTTGCAAAATTACTAATAGTTATTACAAATAAAATAAACGGGTGGCCTTCCTTTTTGCTGATAAGCGATCTCTTACCGGCAAGCTATTATAGTTATAATAAATCCATTCAATTTTAAATCAACTCCATTTATTTATTTGACTCCATAAAAGTGAAAACACATTTCCAAAATATCAAGGTCAGTTACGTAAAATCAAATGTAATCCAGACAGTATTTATACGATTTCTCGTTAATGTTTCTGTAAAATATACGATCATCATGACAAGTCTACCAAAAAGCACTTTCACTGCGGATAAAATTCGAGCTTAGTCGATGATATAATCAGTAACCAAATCGTGCAAACGATTTCATTTTATGTCGTGCTTCGTATTGTATACGATTAGATAATGTAGTTAATGTTGATACCATTGTGACATAACCGTAATTGAATACAATAGGAATTTAATCAGGCCAGGTTTTTATCGATTTTTGGGCGTCGGCCAAAGCATTCAAGGTCTAATCTCGTGTTGAATATAATTAAATTAAACAAACTTAATTTGAACTTGAGGAAAGCTTACGACAAATAAATTTAAAGGTAATAAACTAGATGTCATGTTTGACATTTTTATTTATGCACCCATTATTTTGAAAACATGCACTTATCGCGCACTGGTAATTAGCTATCCTATAATCTTCGCAAAAAGTTAGCACGTTGTGTTCATACAATTTACTAAATTAGGTCAGGGTTTAAAGAAGCCCACTATGAATACTTTTTGGCAAAAGGGAAAGGCCTTAACAGGAAGCGGATGTGGTTATCTTTCACTCGCTTACCAACTGCTGTAGGTATTAAGGTATAATATGCATGAATGCCTTTAAGTTTTCGTAAAAAAGCTACCAAAATTCATCGATTATATGCTGTATGTCTGTTTATATGGCCTAATTATTGCTTTATCGTATCTAGGTAGGAACAGTCCGATGAATTCGCGTTCGTTTCGAAGTGTTTAATATTTAACAAAGTTGACTATAAAAGGATTTCATAGGAGTTATATCACTGAACAAAAATTTTTGGTAAGCCAGTAGTGTTATAAATTTGAAAGTATCATTAAATTAAACGCAAAAAGCTGAAACCAACTTTAAACATTTTGCAGACATAAAGAATTTTCTTAAGAGAACCTGTAGGGATGTAAGGGCCAGTTGTATTTCCTTTTGCTATTTACAAACTCGAGCAGTAGGTAATTTCTAACCGGTTTAGAAAATGCGATCGGTAAGAAACAAGTGCTGAGCTTTATTACCTTGTTAGTAATTACATATAAAATAAAATTAACTCTATAAACCAACATCGGTCAATATTTTTTTTTTAAAAACTCAATTAACATTCGTGAAACTTTTATTCCAATGTAATTTATATTCTCGTAAAAAAAATAACAAGTGTTAATTTTAAAAGTTTTTGCAGACGTTTTTGCAAACTACCCATTCACAGCATTTACCGGATAAATATGTTTAAATTTTAAATTACTTACAAAGCCGCAGTTTTTGTCTTTATAATTTTATATTGATGATATCCTAGAAATGTATAAAATCCTGTAATATATAAGAAATTATTCCTTACTATTAAGATCAGCCTCTTCAACCTGATCTAATCTCACACTAAAGTGACCAAAATGAAATAATTAAAGTATTTGTTATATATAAACGTAAATTATGTTTAATTAATAACAATTCAAATCTTATGCAAGACACTCGTTAGAACCGTGAAAGTATTTTACTAGGTTGATTAATATTATAATTCTCTCGCGCCATCCATCAGTGTAGAAAGTCGGAAAGATCGGTGCAATGCAGGGGCTGCGGGGCGATGCGTGGGGAAGTAGAGTGCGACGTACCCGCACATCGGAATGTGCACTTGATCAACGATGCATTTACTTAATTGTCTTTAGCCAGGCTCTAAATCTAATCTAATCCATGGGGTTGAAGCGATTATTGCGTACTTAAAAACAGCCTCTTTCAAATTGGCCGAATGTATCGATAAAACAACAGCTTGTACAAATTCATACTGTAAAAATAAATACTGGTATAATCTATAAGTATTAATACTTTGTTTTTCTAGGACGCAAGATGCGAGCCACCAGTAGACTCAGCATCACTCCCCCTGGAGCACCGTGGTGGTGCGTACGGGCCTCCACTACCACCTCAAACAGACGACCCCTGGCCATTGACATCACCTGACAGTCCCAAAATCAAGCATCTACAAGTACAATGTGAAAAAACTCATATGCGTGTCAATATAGAGTTCGATAGACCGTTTTATGGTATGATATTCTCGAAAGGATTCTACAGCGATTCACATTGTATGCACTTAAAACCAGGGACGGGCCATCTCAGCGCCACATTCGAGATCTTCCTTAACAGTTGTGGTATGAGCAGTTCCGCCAATCACAATGTTGCTGCATATGGAAGCCCCACGCCTAGCGGATCGTACGTTGAAAACACGATTATTGTGCAGTACGATCCTTACGTTCAGGAAGTATGGGATCAAGCAAGAAAATTGAGGTGCACATGGTACGACTTTTATGAAAAGGCTGTCACTTTCCGACCATTCCAAGTCGACATGCTACACGCGGTTACGGCGAACTTTCTCGGAGACAACTTGCAATGTTGGATGCAAATTCAAGTAGGAAAAGGACCCTGGGCTTCAGAGGTGTCGGGTATAGTCAAAATTGGACAGACCATGACTATGGTATTAGCAATTAAAGACGATGAAAACAAATTTGACATGTTAGTCAGAAACTGTGTTGCCCACGATGGTAAAAGAGCACCCATTCAGTTAGTAGATCAATACGGATGCGTAGTTAGACCAAAAATTATGAGCAAATTCCAGAAGATAAAGAACTTTGGACCTTCCGCTTCTGTCGTATCGTTTGCGTACTTCCAAGCTTTTAAATTCCCAGACTCTATGAATGTCCACTTCCAATGTGTTATACAAGTATGCAGATATAATTGTCCTGAACCTAAATGCGCTGGTCTTGGTGCGGATTATGGAGTTCCATTATTGGGTGGTAACACATTAGGAGCAGGTGAATATGGACTGCCCAATGGTGAGTACGGCCTTCCTGCTGCACCACATACTGAATATGGTGTTCCACCCGCATATCCAGACCCAAGACACCCTGCAGACTCATCAGGTGCTTACTCTGAGAAACGAGACGATGCTGTTCCTCCACCACAAGCCCAGGCTTCTTCAACACCTAACGCCCCAAGTCCCTCGTCCCCATCACCAAACAGAAATGACGAAGACGACGTAAACTTGCCTCCTCCACCGCCCCCTGGGCGAAGAGGTGTGTACAACACAGTAAAGAGAAAAGATGAAGGTCATGGCAACCTCGCAACTCTGGGTGGCCGCCCACGATCTGTTGAAGATTTACCTGAAACATTAGTAGGAGTAAGAAGGAAACGTGAAACTTCGACAGCATCGCGTATCTACAAACGTGACGCTCAAGAGATGACTGATGTAAACACTAGCAGAACTATACAAGTTGTTGCGCCAGGTGATGTCAACTTCGCTTTAAACAATGCTGCTACCAACGAGACAGTAGTTATTCAGTCTCCGGCTACAGACCCAGAAACGATATGCATGTCAGTGCCATCATTCGTGGCGGGATTGGTCATGTTATTATTAGTATTGGTAGTAGCATCGCTAGTAGCTGCCTTCCTTTTCGTACGAGTGCGAGCACTTGATAGGAAGGGAACGCATAGCGCCACCGCTTATTACGAAACGGACTATGTAAAACATACGAATTAGCTGCGAATGTGAAGGTGCGAATGTGACGCATGGACGTTCAAAGAACTCTTCTCACATCCAAAGAGCGAGCGAGCATCAGCCGAGGCTGGGCGGCGTTATTCACGCTGGTCAGACGCGGAAGAGGTTCGGTGACTTGTGACTTATTTATTTAAAGTATTTTATGTGTGTGATGTACTGTTCGACTGCATTTTGTAAATTATTTTATTCGTGTGTGAAACGTTCCCTGTATTGTACCTTTTTTAGTCGATCTATGTCTGTTGTAATTTTGTAAAGAGTCGTAAATAAGGTTATAGTTTAAGTTATATACCAATTAAAGTGTCGTGTGAGATTGTTGTAATAATGAATTTATTTCATTCACATAAGCGTAAAAGAAATAATCTTTTTTAAAAAAACAATACTTGTTTGATGCAATATTTGAGAGTGAAACAACGCAATGGAAACTAAACATATTTATTCATATGAATAAAGTAACAAACTAAATCTTATATAAAAATAATTTTATACTAAACATTAGAAAAGAAGGCGAGTAATAAATTCCATAAATGGATATTTACGCATCTTTTTCACGGTGTCACAAATTTCGAAATAATATAACATAAAAATACATAAATCTTATTTCCATGGCTTCTTAATCCTTTTATTTGAACATTTTTTACTCGGCTTTGGAATTAAATTTAACGCCGATGATCTCTCAGATTTAGTTGGGCTTCTAAATAATACTTCTAAATTATTCTCATGTTTTGAAGTTTTAATATCAATAAGATCCTGAAAAAAATTGACTGTCCAAATATATTTTTCCAATTTCCCAGTGATTAATTTGAGATGCGTATTGCTGTTGATATTTTTAGGTTTATAATCCAGATTGGTTTTATGTCTGACACTTATGTTAAATATATACAAAATATTAGATATGACATATCATATCTAATATTTTGTATATATCATTATCAACCGTTTACTTAAAATTTAGTACTTTTATCATTTATTTGAACAATTTAATTTACAAATAACAATAACTTAAATTACAGTAAATAGGAAATAGAGTTTGAGAACTCAAATGGGTTATTTTTTTTGTTTTTGTTCAAACTTTGGTGACATTATTAATAAATGGTTAGAGCAGGTTATCGAATATGAACCTCGACAGCAGTCGCCATAAACATTTTTCGCTCATGAAGTAGCCAAGAATATCTGAGCCGCAACAACCCGGGTGAGCCGCAGAGCAAACATATTATGACACCTAGTGTCTGTTAATTTTGCAGGCGTAGTATAAGTAATACATATATAATTTATATTCATTATATATAATACATTACCGATTTAACAAACGGAGAAGAAATTGTTCGATTTTTTGCCGGTAATTTATGATTTCGTGGTGCCTGCAATTGTTTTGTTGCCTTCGACACAGCATAAGTATTGCCTATCCCCGTGTTGTCCGTTTGAGTGTGCTTGGTATTCGTCCGAATTATAACAGGGGTCTAAAAATCATAACAAACAGAATTCAGAATTTATAGATAGTATTTTCATTTTATACATACGTTCAAAAATGTTTTGACTTACGTATGATGTTGAGTATTTTTTTTCCAGTTATTACAATTATATATATGGAGTACACTCACTGGATTTTTTTGACAATGCGTTGTTCTTTGAACTTGGTAGGGTTTTGACTCTGAACCAAAATTGTTACATAGGCGTGGGATTCGCAATCTTGTTTCCGATTGTGTATGTTGCCGGACTTTTCTACGCCTTCGTGTTCTTCGTTTAGAGTTTTCTTCGCTAAAGTTTGGGTTCTAAAGTATAAAATTTTTTTAGGATGGACTTCAATATTATGTCTCAAAGAATATCAACTATATGTACAATTTGCTAATTCATCTTACCAGTTAGAATACAAAACAAACGAGAACGAGCGTCTTCATTTGTTTTAATGAAAGAAAGGAGCCGCTCTCAGCTATCATTTATGAAACAATTGAGTAATTGCATAAGTTATTGATAAATTGCGTCTCGCTTAACAAGACTTCAGGAGTGCCAGTTAAATTCCAAAATTCTAGTAAGAAATTCACAATTATCGAAGGCTAGCAAATAAAACCAGACCTGTATCGCCGGTGACGCTAAAGACCTGGGTGGTCGCGGCAACAATGGGACCTGTGGCAGCCTGCGACAACGCCCTCTTGATGTTGTTTGCCGCGTTGGACAACAAACGGCAGAGTTCACATGTCGCCGCTGATGCAGCTGAAATACTCGTCAATATATCATATATTTATGTTAAATAAAGTTTGAGATATAAGTTAAGCCCCATGTTTATTTGTAACTAGCTTTCCGCCCGCGGCTTCGCCCACGTGTAATTTGGTTATGTATATAGCGATTTTGAATGATCTCGACAGGGCTTTCTTTCACGGGCTAAAATCTTGTTACAATTTCAATTATATATAGCCTGTGTTACTCAGGAATGATGTAGCTTTACAGGTTCGGATGATTCAGGGAAATCGAGGGCAACTTTCAAATTAACGTACAGACAATTACTTTTCTGACAATTTTATATTCTGATAGTCATCTTCTTATGTGGATGAGCTGATAATGGAAGGTAAAACTCCTCAGCGGTTAAGAGTTGAGAGAACTCATAAATTCTTACGAAGTTATGAGTACGAAATACATACTTGTGAGGTTATTACTTATTAGCTTGACCAAATAATAAAAGGTAAACCTCATTAACGTTAAGGATATAGGTGGAAAAATGGATGTGGACAAACGATAAACGTCTCTTCACTCGTTTGTATGGGTAGTGTTCACTCAAAATAATCATAGGGTAAAATGTTAAAGAAAGTTTGAAGTGCATGGTAGTCATTACACAATGGAGCATCTTAATACCGCGATGGATATATTTGGCCTAAGTAGAAGTTCTTTTAAAAAAACTAAGACTCAACCTCGCACACTCACTCACACAGCAACACCATTGCACACACTGATACACACACACACACACACTAAAATGTTCGCACTTCACATAGTTCCACTTGTTCTTGTGTATATATATTTTTACTTATTTTTTTCTGTTCGTGTTTTTTTTTGTTATTCTTTTTTCTGATCTTAGATTCTATTTCCGGTTCTATATTTTAACCTTATTTTGGCTTTATTTTTAATCTATTTTTATTGTGTAAACTGTTTTTGATAAGCAGTATAAGTTTAAGAAATAAAAAAATAAAATAAATCTAGGTTGACGAATTTTATCAACGCCATCTATCGAGCACATTGTTCAACTCTTCAACCGCGCCCGCGCGCACTGCGTTATTTGTTATTTTTGTTACCTCTCATAAGTTTTAATATTAAGATTAACTTATATTAGAACATATTTAACAATATATAACTAATCAATCAATATAAGTGTTTAAAATTTTTGAAGCAGTGGTTGAAGTAAATTTTCAATTGACCATAACTTCTCTTTCTCTTAACCGATTTTGACAAAATAAACTTTTGACAACGCTCCCAATTATATGTAATCCAACTGTGAAACCCGTGTTCAAATCCGTTCAGTAGTTTTCAAGTTATAACGTACCAGACAGACAGACAGACAAGAATTCCAAAAATTGTTTTTTTTGGTTTCTATGACTCTTCTTTAATTGCCTCCTTTCAGTTTTTTGGAAAAATATTTAATGTACAGATTTTGATTTTGATTTTTACTGTCTTATTATTAGTATAGATATAGATAAGAGAATTATAAACTAATAAAATATTGGATGTAAGAGTCTGCCTCTTACATGGGATTCACCTGGATCGAGGTGTGGGCACCCTGGAATCTCTTGCGGTAACTGCTTGCGTTGGTCATCGCCTGCAGCGTCTTCGTGAACGTGGAGCTTTATATTATTGCGCACTAAATGCGGCTTTATTTCAT
This sequence comes from Leptophobia aripa, assembly GCA_951799465.1. Taxonomy (NCBI): domain Eukaryota; kingdom Metazoa; phylum Arthropoda; class Insecta; order Lepidoptera; family Pieridae; genus Leptophobia; species Leptophobia aripa. The sequence continues at coordinate 5,660,228 of OX637260.1, forward strand.
TAAACCAGACATCGCACAACTGAATTGGATAGATATTTCTTTAATAATAGGAAACAGAATTTTGCATGCAGGAGGAAAAAGATAAAAAATCTCGATGAATTAAGATATTCGATTTGGTCTCGAACTGATCACAATTGCTGCAGAGCAGTCTAAAATATAAGTACTTTATTAAATAATGTAGTTAATGTGCATTTGTATTCTGTTACATATGTAATATAAGATAAGATAAGATAAGATATAAACATATGTTTATATCTTAAGGCGACATACTTTATCAATAATTGGCATTACTTTTGTAGCGACATCTAGATTTGTAGCTACAATCAGCATAACGTCATAGATTCCGAATAACGCTAGCGATGTTCTCTCAGGCTTTCGAGCCTGCTAGACAGTGGTTTCGACAGATGGAGGAACCTCCCATTTCGGTTAAAATAAATGTATATTTACGACGGATAACGAGAGAAATACGTCAACTACAGATGTTGACATAAATACCAAATTAATTTCACAAAAAATATGTAATTATAAAACGGTAAACTTATGCACAATAAAGTAAATAAACATACATTGACTAACGCATTTTCCAGTTCATAGCGCACAGCTTTCGGAATTTTACTTTTGCTTCTTGCTTTTAAAATGTTTCCCGTCAAATCTAATATTTTATTAGAAGGTCGTGTGGCATTTTCTTTACCCACTAGTAACTTTTTTCCCACAATCTGAGCCATTATTATCGGTTTATTATTCTAAATAAAACCAAAATAAATGTTTTAAAATAAATTGCATGGATATTTTTAACAATATCTCAAAACAAAAGTATGTTGCATGTTTTTATATAGAATGACACGAATGCATTAAATGACTTTTACCATAGGTACCTACCGATATTACGTTAAGTTTTTACTACGTCGAATATAAAGGTTTATTTAATCGGCAACGAAAAAATATTAATAAATATTATTGCTAAGACTAATATAATTATTTCATATTTATTTATACTGGAATCATGGAAAAGGTATATTAATTAAACAATTTTAACATTTGTTGTTTTTTAGAAATTGGGGGGTAGACAGAAAATAAATATTATTGACAAGATATGTCAATTATACTTTGTCAATAAAATACCTTGTTTCATTCTGCACTTAAGATATAACGTACAAATCAATTTAAAAAATTGGTCTATGCGGAAATATGGAAATGTTTTTGTGGAAAAGTTTAGCTGCTACTTTGTCAGGAAAACTACTCAACTTAAGAAGAAAGCTTAGCGCAGAGAAAAAAACTGACATAATTAATGATGTCTTAATCTACGGAAGTAACGATACTGAGGAGTGGAAAAAACAAGTGGGTCTTAACAACCTTTTCTGTATTTTATACATGATAGTACATGCTGGACAAACTATTGATATTTCCATTCCAAGTCTGGAAAGCGATTCTGTAACAAAGTCTCTTATACAAGTGAAAACAAAGAACAACGTGGAAATCAGGCTTATAGTGCACAAATATGCGGAGTATTGTAACTTACAATGTTTAGCCGAAAACGGTATACAAGTCAAAGTAATAAATTCAACAGTTCAACTTGAGCATGAATTCATAATAATTGATGGGGATTGCAGTGATTCTGTTGCTATATTGGGCTCAATAGACTTTGAAGTGAATCGCGTCAACTGCTGCAGAGACATCACTCTTCTATCTTCGGAAACAACTCTTGTTTCAACTTTACAGTGCGAATTCAATAGAGTTTGGTTTTCTGTGGACGACACCCAAATTAATAAATTTGACGATATCAAAGAATGAAACCATAAATAATAAAATGCTTACTTGTTATAATTCCGAATAATATGTTTTTATTTCAATAAACTCAAAAGTTATTATGTATAATCGTAATTTTTAAAGTGTCATAATAAAAGGCTATACTAGAAAAAATACTGTTTTTTTATTTTGGTTTTATAGAAACAAATGTTAAATTATCATTAAAACAGGGCGATTCCCTCGTTATTTGTACTCGAGCTTTCATCACGAGCAAAATATTCTTAATAGCATACAAATAATAAATTGTATTATAAAATATACATTTATAACAAATCAAATAATAATTGTAACGTTATCATGCGATTCAAACTATATGAAGTTAATGAAATACTATTCGCTTTTGTCATAATAAGTTTGTTGTTTGTCTGTACATGCCATCTTCAAAAATATAAATTGAGAATCTTAAGGAAAAACAATTAAGTCTTATAAAATGTCAATAGACCTTAATATTCATAATTTAAACATGGCTTTGTCTATGAAATTGCTTGGGGAAGAAGACATTTAAGTTCATACGATACTATTAGTATAATGATAAATCAATTGCTCACTATATTCAGAACTCCAAAATCCTAACATTGGTGTAAATTTGCTATAACTATTTACAAATAATAATAAATTGAGACCAAATCACTTTGTTTTTCCTTATTATTATATATGAAAAATTATTAAATGAATATATTTCCATTGCTAACATCAATGCATATAAAACACAAAAAAGATAATTACAAATTTCCTTAAACAAATATGACTTGTTGGCTATGTTGGTAATCTAATTGCTCTCAGATAATTTGTACCAAGGATAATTATTGTACATCAAAATACAATGAAGTGCATACCACCATAATTTTTTGTGTAATATTAAACCAAATTGTTTTTTTCAATGTAAACTGACAATAATATTTCTCTTACAGATAATTGTATACTCATCTAATTAGTTTTATATATTACAATTTACAACGTATCTTAAGAAGAAAAGTTACTTTAAGCACTTCCAAGTGACACTGGCTGTCATACATCTAATTCTAGATCACTCAAAATGTCCTGTGTGCCTGTTGAATGGGGTGACAATCCAGTGTCATTAGTTCCACGCGGTGAATATTGAGCATATTCACAAGGAGAGCTTAAATTGTCAGGTGAAGCTGGGAGCTCTTCATCCATTAATATTGCTGCTGGTAATGATGGCCACACTTCTTGTATATGACTTGTGTATACTGAAAGCATAATTTTCATTTTCAATATATTAAGAATACAGCAATTTAAATAAATTTATCAAATTAATAGTAAGTAACATACAAAACTAGTGAAATAAAGAAAAAACAATTAATAGCAAAATTATAATAGTAAGAGGATTAGTTGAAAAGAAAACCTTTAAGACCTGGTGACTTATAATCTGTACTGAACCCAAGAGATTCCTCCATGGCTTCCATTGTAAGTGAATCGGTATCAAGACTATCCATAGATCCTGAACATGTTGGAGAACTGCTGGGATTCATATTAAGAGTTAATTGTAAAGTATCTAATTGTGGTAAGTGGGGACGCACCTGAAATTTGATATGAGGTTTGCATATAATAGTGCAGTATTTACACATAAATATGATACGTAAACATGGTTTCTGTTAATTTTCATTTTGACAACATTTGTAACTTCAAACATAACAAGATTTAGGTATCAAAAATATTGAAAAAAATTAACAATATCAAAGGTGGTATAAATAAAATATTCAAGTTACCACCTATTCAGAAAAAGATGGATTTAAGTATTGTTTTAAAATAGTATTTACCTTCAATCCATCTGCTCTATGTGGGTTTCGGCAACCTTTACATTTACATTCCGTACAAGGTTTACTCTCAACATAACATGGACATCGCTGACCACAACAAGTAAGTTTGCCAGGTGTTGCTGTAGCATTACCACAACGACAACCTTTTCTTTTGCTATTTGGATTACGTGATCTATTTGAAGGTTTCTTAAAGGGAAGTTGGTTTGTCTATAAATAATAATTAAATCAAATTAATTATTTTATATTCTATAAATAATATATATTTTATAAAAAATCAATAACAATAACTACTTATAAGTTGGTAAGTTCCTACCTTGGTATCTCGTAAACTAATTTCACTTTGTGTTACTTCTGTCTCATCAACATTCTTTCTTTTTATTGTTATTTTGTTGCCAGATCCTGCATACATTACTGAATATAGAGGAGATCCATTAGATGTATCTCTGCTATTAGAGGTGGATTTGTTAGATGATCTTGTTTCTATACTTGTTGATGATGAAGCAACCTGAGTTTGAGTAGAGGAAGAGTTATAGACACATGGCAAAATACTATATGCTGATTTTGATAGGCCTGCGTTACATTTATAATCGTCATCAAAACAGGCTGCTTCTCTAATCAAATCTATTAAACCAGAACTAGCAACAACACCACCATTATGACCTATTGCTGATGTATCCTCTTCTACTAAAACTTTGTATGTCTCTGTATCCATAAAATATTCGCAAAGTTTTTTGTAGCATTGCAGTAGTGTTCTTAACAGAGTGTTTTCGGCGTAATCCTCATAATCTTTACATTCACTACAAGAGGGCTTTAATTTTTTTCTACCCCCAATGCAATTTCTACAAACATGGTGCTGACAATTGGAACTTTCAGGAGTAAACGGCTCTTTTAGTAAATTTCCGCAAACAGTACATGATAACGACTGTCTTAAATAAGGAACAAGACGATATAAATCAGACCAAGAACCTTTATCCGCTGGATCGGCTAACAGTATTAATCTTGAAGTTGAAGTGTATAAACTTGTAGCGTTCATTTTTATTTAATTAATGCGAAAGTTTCACATGAAAGAATTTTGTAGTTCACATATTAAACACCAAAATACAAAATAACAGTAGACCAAAAAGCCGCTTTGCAGTTTTGACTTTTGTTGATTTGATTAATTTACAACTTCCAAATTATCAAATGTCAATATAGCATTGACAACTGACAGTTTCCTAGACCTGAGACAAAATCGTGGTACTACATTTGGCAATAATGCAAAATAAATTTATGCGAATATAGAAATTAGATCCCGATTCACAATACCTTTTTGATTTCCCATTTAAATAATTAGGCTGGTCGTAGTGAATTTGTCGCAGGCCTTAAATTATCTGTTTGTACGTTAGACCACATTCCCAACAAAAGTAGTGATAAAAAGTAGTACCCCGTAAAAATTATATTATTTGTGGATTTATTTCAAATATTTTTGCTTTTTGGAGGATTTAATGTGTATTTTCAAAATACCGGCGTCCAGGGATGCAATAGGTTTCTCCTCTTGATTCTCTTACCCCGTGCTATAAGTGAAATTACTGGAGCCTGTCCTTTACCCTTTCCGTTCCTTTTAAATCCTCCATGTCCCTAACGTTTTTATTACGGTCAATACGGTTTCATTTAGTGATTGGACTGCTAGTTTTGAAACAACAAGCAACAAGCTGTTAACGCTAACCACGTGATTATTTCTTGGCTAACTGACTTAGAGATGGACAATTTGTTTTTAATAATTAATTTTTTAAGCCCTTCAATTCAGACAAGCAAACAGGGTTTAAGTTTTACAAAAAATAGAAATTTATTTCTTTAGTCCGTAGGAAAACGGCGGAAGAAAGAAGGTTTCTGTTTGAGTAGTTTGAGTTTTTACGCGCGAAACAAGTACTGTTCTTTTTTTTGTCAAATTTGAATTATTTCTATGTTTTATTTTTTATACGTAGGAAAACTAAGTAGAAACGTTTCATACTGGTGTCATATAGAAGATCATTTGCAAATAAACAATGTCAGCAGAAAATATATAGTATACCTACGTGTCAATGTGTATTTGTTGTCTAGGTAGAGTAAATAAAAAAAATGTTGTAATAACTTCTTGCGATATTTGATACAATTAACTAATTAACTTTTAACATCATTAGAGTGACCATAATAAAGTTGTACTAAGTACCTACCTAAAGTATGTACTTAAAGGCTCTTCAAAAACAAAGAGACTTATCAAAGTACTCTAATATACGACATGGACAAATAATCGCGCAACCAATCAGAACATATAGATAGGACGTCAATTACACTAGAAATTTTACGGTGACGATAGTAGTTTATAAAGCCATTGTCTCAAACTAGAATAGAACGGCTTCGTTGATGGACAAGAGGTGATAAAAGATAACCGCGACAGTAGCATTTTATCCTCTGTATGGAAAACATCTCTACAGTGGTCCTCGGTCGGGAATGAACTAATTGAATCAATTGAACGAACGTCCTCTGTTAATTTGCGGGTCTGCGAAGCGCGTGTGTCTGGCAAGTTTGTGTGATGCTGGTGATATGGAGACCAGAGTTCGATATTCGATGATTGCATTCGCTAATGTCAAAATGAACAGGTAATTTAATTTCCTTATCTGATCGATTTCTTGATGACTATAACTGCCATTATCAAACTCCAGTACCAAAACCAATACTAAGATAATATTGTACATACCTAAAAGGAAAACTTGGTTGAATTAAGTGTTAGTTAAATTATTCGTTATAAAATATTAAATATGTAATAGTATTTATTGACATTTAAATATCTCTGTGGTTTAACGATAAGCGAAAATATATTATTTATCTTTTCTTAATTGTTCGAATAACAGATAATTATAGAAGAGTCGAGATGCTTTAAATATAAATTGTGTAATTTTAACAGAGCAATTCGTTAATCATCAAAATCATATTTCATTTAAGTTTCACACCTTTGTGTGGAAATTATCAAAAATAGCCACGTAAATGAATCATTTGGAGATAATAAAAATCGTTTAAAAATCATTATTTTCGGCATAAACAATGTGTCACCTGAATTGAATGATATTTTATGTTGTTATCATACAAAGTTATCATTCTTGTTATAAATATTTATATATCATGAAATGACGCCACAATAAATAGAAATAAATATAAAAATGTATAAAATATATTTGATCGTATTTATATGTGCAAGCGTAAGTGTCATTAAGTTTCAAATGTATTTAACAATATTGCAAACAATGAGAATATTATAACGAAAGTTCCATGGTAAAAGTAAAAGAGGAAAACATAAATATGAAAACGGCAAAAACACATCAATGATTTTCTCTTGATTAACGTCGCTAGGGCGTTGGCGCATCATAAAGATCAATCAGACAATTGAGGCCGTTACGGATGATGCGCAGGAGTGTCCCTAACAATGTAGGTACAGTGCTTCCGTTAAAGGAAGGACTTTATTCGGGAATTTCCATTGAAGAGAATCAATTATTTTACGTGATGATAATATATGGTGAAACCTGGGAAAGTGTATCAAAATACATATCCATAAGTGTTTGGGACGTCTCTTGCAAGAAATACCAGTTCTGTATGAGTAGAATATCGTGTGAATGTAACAAATTGTACAGTACTGTATCATTATCTTTATTCTACTTGCGATCCTAAGATCGTTTTTATCGCTAAATAAAGTAGGTAGGTATTTTTAGGACTTAAGATGTCAATTAAAGAAATTAATTTGACCTTTGCCAATTAAGGAGATCAGACCGCAGTCTTCTCGAGTATGTACGTTTCAGATGATTCACAATATTTTGCATTATCAATATATGGTACCTATCTATCTCAAGACCAGGACCCTCGATCTTGTAACTTCTCGCCTCGGATATTGTTCATAGGGAAACTTAAAAATCAGCTATTTTATTTGATGGTAACCACCCTCTTTGTCAACAATTGTAATATATTTGGATATATTATTTGCAGTTTTTTTACCAAACTCCCTAGTCTGAATTAAGAATAATGATAGTTGAGATTTAAAAGTTCAATATATAGGCAGTATTGTCAGCAGTGTTTATTTTAATAAAGGAGGTTTTATGCTTACGTAAACGTATTTTACTAACGGTGATTAGTTTTCAAGACTCTTTTCTAAGATTACCAATGTAAAATACAGTGTGTAGGTACAGTGTGTATTTTAGCCTTGAATGGTTTTATCTTTATAAGTGCCAAGATGTGAGGCAACGACTATCTTCTAATCAGGGCACGGTAAAATTTGAAATTAGTAGTAATGGCATTGGATATAGTAATTATATGTATATATATAATCAAATTCTGTTGGTACTTCTATGGTAGGTACAACGTAATACAATAGTTCTCGCTGTCACATTATATCACTAGGATGTTCAATTATATTCTGCACTATTATTGCATTACTTCAGGACCGCTAATTTGATATTAATTTAACTATCATTATTTTCATTATATAACGTGACAATAAGAATAAAGTTATTCTACAATGTCAGTGTGCCGGTATAAAATTATAGGGATGGGAGATGTATTTAAACGTAAACACTGTATTTTACAGGAAATGTTTGAATAGAAATTTGTTATTCACCAAGTACCTACTCGCTTTATATCATAATACAATAGACACACAAATTATTGTTACATTAACGAGTCATTTTATGACTGGATTATTTCTCATAATTTTAGCAATAGAATGTTGCTTTGATTTATCTGATTAGGTGTCGAAATTTATTAATTAATCGATAAACAGTTATCGACTGAATTTGTAATCAGAATCGTTTTTCTAAATACTTTGGGTTTTTTTGATTTTCGGACTTCGAACGAAGCAAAACAGTCTCTTAGAATGTTGTCCAGGAACTTTTGGCTTTTGGCTACGATGGGAATGAGAAATTTAGGCAAATTGTTTTGCAATAGTTGAAGTAATTAAGTGTTAAGCGTTTAAACGCAGAACTTTAAAGATATAGTTAAACGAATCGTAGACTTTGTATTACGTTATAACATCTCTAGGCCGACAACAATAGTTTAGGTTCTCTACAACAGCGAAACAAGTATTTCGTACTATACAAAGACGTAGAAACATGAATCGTGTTTAGACACGGGATCATAATTACTGGTACTTAGCGACAATTTGCTTTGCCTATTTAGATAATGCAGAAAGTAGGTGTTCAATGAAAAGGTTTCACTCGTATTTATACAAACTTCTAAACAAATATTTTACAATTCAGAAAATAATAATTAATCGTTCATAATTGTAAATAACTTATATTATTAATAGGACTATAATTGAAACAAAATAGAGTATTTCAATTGAAATGCGTTACTTCAAAGTGAGATTAAATGTATTTATAGAAAAAGAACTTCTAACGCCTTGATTATACCTAAGTTTCGTTTACAAGTTTACTAAATTTCGCTATCTAAGGGCACACCAAGACACGTGATGTATCATAGATATCTTTTCAGTCGGTTTGAATCATTCCTTCTATGGCTTCTAGGCCATACCAACGACAGTGTTAGCCTCAATTGTAACTTAGTAAATTTTCCCAATCATAACTACTTATTGCTACAATATAACTACTTATATCGAATGTGTCATATTCAAATACTAATAAATTATAAGTGGAATTCGTATTTTCTTAGTACATCTCTTATCTCTATCAATAAATACAACAACTCGTCTTTGTTTATTTAAACTTTTGACCCGCGGACTGCATAGCGATAACATCGGCCACCCCTTCTCAAGCAGTTATTTTTTTACAGACTACAAATATGTATATTGCTGTTATTCAGCTCCGCGTGTGCAAAGCAGATGACGGATATTGAAGCTCTTGCATCGACGCCAACAAGATGCACCTATGAATATGCGTTTGATATGTATGGGGCACATTGCGGTGGTCTCAGATTAAATAAGATACCGAGTCTTAAGTCTGGAATAGAGGTAAGATTTTTAACATAGAGATTTTAACACTTAGGCTGATAAAGTGAGCGAGGCCTAATGGCGAGGCTCAAATCCAAAGTTCTATTTACGAAATGATAATATTGATACAATAAACAAACCTAAAACAATATAGATTATTATATAGACGCGACAAGTTAACTTGTCTTATCACCAAAATTCACTCACAACTTTTAATTATTTATTTTTAACTCTAACAATATGAAGGAGCATTATTATCTTCAATGATAAGTTATTCAACGATAAGAATTTTTATCTTGACATCGCATCGTATCTTAAAGATTGTGCCTAGGTACTTACTGTTAAATTAGAGAATGTTAAAAATGTATTTAAATTTCGTTGATTGCTGAATATTTTAGTAAACAGACGCAAGTCGTCATTTTTCTTATGGCTATATTATGGCGTGCGTGAAGAGGTCAAAACATAGTTTGTGAAGCTTCCAAGATAGTTCGGCTGATAAATTTAAAAAATATTTTCTTTTTTTCAGATCCTCGACTTTAGTGACAATAAGCTACAAGAAATACACGACGACACATTATCTGCGTATACCAGCATAAAATTCCTATATTTATCTGAAAACCAAATATATTCTATCGACGATAACGCATTCTACTACCTCACGAATCTACAATCTGTAGATCTGTCCAAGAACGTCATTCTGTCTCTCCCAGAGTCAATTTTCCAGTTACCCACCTTGCGTAATTTGTATTTACATGGAAATCCCTTGTTGCACATTCGGTTAAGCAATCTTCAATTGACTAAGCCCATAAAAGCGCCGTTAGAGCTTTTAGACTTATCAGAGTGCAAGTTGAAAGCTCTACCGGACTGGGGTATTTTGCCTCAACTACGCCTTTATAACATCTCATACAATCCCTTAACATCTCTTGAGGCCCAGCACTTTAGTTCCATGTGCAAGTTATCTAAAGTAGATTTAACTGAATCCATTGATAATTTGCAATTATGCGATCTCAGAGGGGCAATATCGTGGTTCCAACTCAGGAATATATACTTTCAATTAGCTGATTACACCAGGCTTAATTCTCGAGGTAATGTTTATATCAAAATTAAGCTATCAAAATTATATATGTCAAATAGGATTATCAACAACTACTTTTGAACGTCACTAAAATTAGTTTTACGTGGGCTTGCTGCGCGCCCTCTGCCGAGAACAATCCAAAACGAACTCAGTGGGGCAATAAATCAGCAATAAATTTTAATATTGTCTTTGAACTTTCGTCATCAGTATCGTAACTATGAATAGAAATTTAGATACACTGCGTTGTTATCAATGAATCTCCTATGGTGTATTCTTATAATTTTGTGTACATTGCGTACTTTTTTTAAAATGGCAAATGTAACATAGTTATTGCATGGACAAGAAATATTATCATTCAACCCACATATGACGCATCTATCAAAACGTAAAAAATATTCTTAAAAACTTTCAGTTATATTATGAAGTATCATTTTAATCTTTTCAGAGTTCGAACACTGCTCAAAAAACGTACTGCCTGATAGCCTTAACGTAACATACCATCATTGCCAAAACCAATACACACAAGTAAGTCTATTATATATTTACATATTGTGTTTATTGTAATCTATATCTATCTATACTTATAATAAGACAGTAAAAATCGAATGTCTGTACATTAAATATTTTTCCAAAAAACTGAAAGGAGGTACTTAAAGAAGAGTCATAGAAACCAAAAAACATTTTTTGGAATTCTTGTCTGTCTGTCTGGTACGTTATAACTCCAAAACGACTGAACGGATTTGAACGCGTTGGATTAAATATAATTGGGAGCGTTGTAAAAACTTTATTCACAAAATCGGTTAAGGGAAAAAGAAGTTATGGTCAATTGAATATTTACTTCAACCATTGCTTCAAAACTTTTAAACACTTATTGATTAGATATATATTGTTAAATATGTTCTAATATAAGTTAATCTTAATATTAAAACTTATGAGAGGTAACAAAAATAACAAATAACGCAGTGCGCGGTTAAAGTGTTGAACAATGTGCTCGATAGATGGCGTTCGTCTCAATTTCGTTAAAATTCGTCATCAACCTAGATCGCGGTATTAAGATGCTCCATTGTGTAATGACTTCCATGCAGTTCAAACTTTCATTAACATTTAACCCTATGATTACAAACAAACAAGTAAAAGGAAACAAGTGAAGAGACGTTTGTCGTTTGTCCGCATCCATTTTTCCACCTACATTAACGTTTATGAGGTTTACCTTTTATTATTTGGTCAAGCTAATAAGTAATAACCTCACAAGTACGTACGAGTATAACTTAGTAAGAATTTTCTTTCAACTCTTAACCGCTGAGGAATTTTACCTTCCATCATCAGCTCATCGACATAAGAAGATGACTATCAGAATATTAAATTGTCAGAATAGTAATTGTCTGTACGTTAATTTGAAAGTTGCCCTCGATTTCCCTGAATCATCCGAACCTGTAAAGCTACATCATTCCTGAGTAACACAGGCTATATATAATTGAAATTGTAACAAGATTTTAGCCCGTGAAAGAAAGCCCTGTCGAGATCATTCAAAATCGCTATATACATAACCAAATTACACGTGGGCGAAGCCGCGGGCGGAAAGCTAGTATTTTATATTAACGATAACAAACAATAAAAACATTTATTTTTGTATTATTTTCAGGCTCAAATTATAAAATCATCACGGCGTACATGGCTGACAGTCGGCGGTGGTTTGGCAGGGTTCCTCGTAGGATTTGTGTTGTTCCTTTACATTATGCATAGACATAACGTGGCACAAACAAAGAAACTAGATAAGGAGACTAAGAAAATCGCAACAAATGGCGACAACCAGGCCTCTACCGTCCTATTAAATGATGTAACATAAGTTAATTAGTTAATTTTGTTTTAAGTTTCTTATAAGTGATTTGTTTAATTTGCTAAGGACTATGAAATGGTTATATAAAATTGTCTGTCATTGTCTATATATCTATAAGAGGTAAATCGAGCAACAAATTTACTAAAGTTTCATTTGCCGTTTCTATTTTTAGGCAAATATCCACTGCAACCGACTTAAAAGTGATTTTTGTTAGGTTTTTGAAAATAATCAACCTATAGGTATTAAAAGAAATATTTGAGGCTTAAAAAGGCTGACTAGAATACCTTATGAAGTACCTACCTTATAAAATAATAATATTAGTTTGAAAGTAAACTATGCGTTTATATGGTAATTAAAGAATCTCTAGGTTTACAGACACACCATAAGAATGAATAATACTAAGTATATTAGAAAGTCGTATTGATTTCATTAATTTATCTAATATTTTGGCATATCCAGGAGCGGTTACATATGCAACGTATGGACATTAACATAAGTATTTAAATTATAAAAGGTTCCATTTTGTTTTGAATGATTTGGATTGTGTAGGTATGTTATGCCAAAGTTATGTGTTTGTAAAGGACAATTATTGGTTAATTTTCACTTGTGGCATATTTTACTAACTTTCTGTGATAAATATAAGATTAAAAATATTTTATATAGAAAAGCTGTTTTACTAAACTTCAGATAATACACCATATATAAAAGTCTATATGTAGAAAGGACTCGTCTACGTCTTTTCCAAGAGTATGTATTTCTGTGGCAAATTTAATTCAAATTGTTCAGACGTTTAGTAGTGTAGACGCATCAGACAGACAAAACTACTATAACAATTTGGTTGTTATACACTATTAACATATAATTTATATTTATAATTTACTGTAAGCTAAGAAAAAGGTTTTTTGCAAATGCAAATGCTGAGGGCGAACCAAAGAGAAAGGAAGAGGTTAACTATAGTAATATTAGTTACATCAAAATTATAAATATGAAATGAATGTGAGATTTTCATCATCGGAATCTTATGGGAACTACCGCGTAACAGTTGAAATAAAACACCATTCTACCAAAACAATTATATTTAAATGAAATAAAAAACAAGTCGAACTAAAAATCGCAAGTTAATAGCATCAATTGTAACATTGATTTGTTATAAACATTAAATTTCCAAGGCATTCATATTGCGTGTAAATTGTAAACGAATAAAAACTTTGCGCATGTACCCTCAGTTGGCAAGTTCTAAAAGTCACCGTCTAGTCTCATGGAAACTTAGTGAATGCCAGCCACAGGATAATTCCGTTGATTGTTGTCCAAGTTAAGGGAGTCACGACAAATGTCTCAAGTGTCCTTTTTTTCGCCGTCGTTCACCGTCTTTGCAGGTGGGTCTTTCGCTAAACGCTGTTTACTGAATTTCCCCATACCCGGTTGGTAGATTACGAGGCTAGGACGATCCTGCAAAACATTTCCACTTCAATCAATCCAATGTGTGACATATTTAAAAATGCATGTCTTCAATTCGTTGTACATTTATGCACATTAATAATTATTACTTTAGTTTAACAAAGGCAATAAATTAATAATATGACAATCGGGTAATGAAACATGAATTTAGAATTTGTAATAATTGAAGTACAAATTCTTTTGTTTGTTTGATTTTTCAAGAATTATAAAGAAATTGTGAATTAATACACCGATTGGAGAGGTCTTAGCTTTCGCTCAATAGGAATATAATAAACATTGGTTACCTTATTCCTGATACGTCTTTCATTCCGACGATCAGTACTGTCGCTCGTTTCTTTCTCCTCTGAACCTTCTCGATCTGTAGACTTACTTCTGTCTTCAAAAGATTTTTGCTTTTCTAACTTTCCTTCCACTTTGCTCAAATCTCCTGGCTCCAGGCTATTTCTTCTCATTCTAGATTCACTCACATTATCAATATTTTTTTTTATCTTTCCATCTTTTGATGATTTCATATCTTCACCCTTTGACTTTGTCTCCAAGAGTTTACTCAAATCTTCTGTCTTTACGTGTGGCAACTGCGTAAATGGTTTTATATTATCATGATTCGAGACTTTTGGCTTTTCAGACATCATTTTATTTATGGCAGATTGCTTCTCTGATTTAGCATCGGCAAGCTTGAATCTTTCTTTCCTTGAATCACTGTACTTTTTACTCTTCTGTTCTCGAGGAGAATCATTTTTTTCTTTTTTTATATCAACATCATCAAAATCTTCCTCATCTTTATAACTACCCTTCTTATCATCAAATTTCTTCTTTTTATCACCAAACGCCAATTTTCGATCTTTGTAGGAACGTGACTCATAAACATCACTATCATCTTTCCCATCATTTGGTTTGTCTTTATCCCATTCTCTTGGCTTGATTTTCTTAACGTCATTGTCTATAAGTATATCTTCCTCCTGTAAAAAATTGTCATCAATATAATAATTTACATATTTTAAACTCATATTATTATTTAATTCAATTTTGTACAACTACATAAAAACTACAGTTAAAATCATATGATATGATCCTCATATGATTATTAAATGAAAAATCCACTTAATATGCTACTCATGATGATAAAAACAAAATCGGTCTCAATAGGATTGTTTTTAAAGAATTTAATTTAGTTAAATGTGAAATTAGATTGATTTAGTTTTTATGAATAAGGTATCTACTCGTATTATTTATAATAGATACCATAAGCTAAGATACTGTTATTGTTATCATAATTCTGAACCTTCAAAAAGGAATCACCACCAGATTTATGGCAAGCTTCAATAGCATCTTGCTTATCATTCGTTTTTGATGAGGTCAAAGTAAATGTTTTATGTGTTTTCATAGTAAGGGCTGGAAACTGGGAATTCCAATCAGAATCAGTACTGATGATGTCCTTACAAGCTGGACATTTTACAGAATCTTTTAATTCCAGTTTTACATTGGTGTAGTGACTTTTGGTTTTATGATAAATTCTTTGTTCCCCATACCAAGGACTGTGCTTATAAAATTTTCTAACAAAATCATTTCTTTCATTATAGCTTTCATCATCCGACAAATCTCCATATTTCTATGACATAAGGTGTACTTGTATCAACAATTATCAATTAATAAATAAACAGTTTAACATGAGAACTTACTCTGATGGAAGAATCTTTGGATTTCCGTTCAATTCTCATCTTACGCTTGTCATTCTCACGTCGACGCCTTTCATCTCTACCTCTTTTGTCTTGTTTCCGAGCTGCTAAGTATTCAAGCAGTGGTGTTGTTTGAATTTTCTTGTCATTGCCTAAATCATTAAATATTCAATATAACACAGGTATTTAGCATCCATACCACACATAGGCAAATGAATACTTGAATTACAAAATATACAAGACAATAATAACTTTTATCCACAAAGCAATATACTATTAGAATTAAAACTTATAATAAAACAATATTGCTATGAATGGTCATCCTGGCCTAAGTTCCAATAGACTACCAACCAAAAAAACAGTTAAGTTATTGTTTAACCATGTTGTGATTGATAAAGTATATCATAGCTAAATTAAGAACATAAATAATAACAAAAAATGTATCATATTAATTAATGATTAACTTGATTAAATATATTTCCTGTATACAGTATGTATATGTAAACGACAATAAAATTTATATAATTGATGTAATCGTATCTATACTAATAATAAGACAGTAAAAATCGAAAATCTGTACATTAAATATTTTTCCAAAAAACTGAAAGTAGGCAATTAAAGAAGAGTCACAGAAACCAAAAAAAAAATTTTTGGAATTCTTGTCTGTCTGTGTCTGTGTGTCTGTCTGTCTGTCTGTCTGGTACGTTATAACTTGAAAACTACTGAACGGATTTGAACACGGTTTTCACAGTTGGATTACATATAATTGGGAGCGTTGTCAAAATTTTATTTCGTAAAAATCGGTTAAGGGAAAAAGAAGTTATGGTCAATTGAAAATTTACTTCAACCACTGCTTCAAAATTTTTAAACACTTATATTGATTGATTAGTTATATATTGTTCAATATGTTCTAATATAAGTTAATCTTAATATTTAAAGTTATGAGAGGTAACAAAAATAACAAATAACGCAGTGCGCGCGGGCGCGGTTGAAGTGTTGAACAATGTGCTCGATAGATGGCGTTGATAAAATTCGTCATCCCTGAGTAACACAGGCTATATATAATTCCAATTGTAACAAGATTTTAGCCCGTGAAAGAGAGCCCTTTCGAGATCATTAATAATCGCTATATACTTAACCAAATTACACGTGGGCGAAGCCGCGGGCGGAAAGCTAGTTATACAATAAGACACAAATAACCAAAATTCTATCTTACCATCATTTACGGGGTAAGAATATTCCAGTTTGGGTTGATTATCAATTTCTTGGTCTTTACTGAGATTTTCAAAAAACTCCAGATAAATTGGATCACTTTCAAGAGTTCCACATTTAGGATCCTTTTTCTTCTTCTTTTTAGGAATCCTTTGAAATGGTGCATATTCCACAATTCCAACATACTCAACACCTAAAACATTGAATTTTAAAATGTATTTACATTATTCACAAGATACATAATCACTAATAAACATGTTTTTTTTTCTTTCTTATTAATACTATTGAAGAATAAAAGTAATTAAGCAGAAACAAGTCAAAACTTGTCTTTAAGAATTTTAACAAAAACAAATGATAAATGTTTTTGGGAAAAATCAAATCTTATTGGTTGGTTAGCTCTTACCTTTTTCATCCAAGAAAACATACCCATCAAATTTGTCTCTAAAGAGATAAATATCGTCCACATTTATAAAATTTATGTATGCTCTTGAATAAATATTGTTACCAAGAGATGTGTCTGGCTTTGCAAAATAGAAATAGTCATGCTCAGGAATTGGAGACACCTGCTCAAGAAATGCCTCTTCCGTCATGGTTGCCGGCAATCGCCGTAATATTACCTGAAAGGTGAATATGGTATAAAATAATAAACATTAATTAATGAAAAAAATCACTTTTCGAAGTGTCAAACTTACTTTTGTTAAGGGTCGCTGTGGCTTTGCTTTTTTGTCTTTACTTTTATTGACAAAAGTTTTACTACCTGAATCCGAATGAGAATCCTTCGCATCTTGGTCTTCAGTCATTTTAATTTATATCAATCCCATGAAATATTATATTAGCATATTGAAAAATATTGTACAATTCCGTATTTCCATGCTATAAGTTTGAAGTAAGATTTGACGTTAAGCGATCATGCGGGTGGCGTGTGCAATTTAATAATTTCACCATTCAAGGCTTGACATTGACAAAATTGTGCTGGGTGGCTAGGTCGGGTAAAACCTTTACCTACGCGACTTCGAATATGATGTAACACTTATGTACAAGAACTATCCGCACTTAGAAAAAATGCGCTGTGATGATATGTGTACTTTGATACAATTGTGAAGAAACAGCGAAGATTTTAAAATATAACGTAATGATTTGATATCACAGGCTCAATAAAATCTTTAAACCAAAAACCACAGATCCACAGATGATTTAGAAATTGATATTTGACATTTGTCTTCACTTTCAGTTTCAAAGTTGGTGAGGTTATGTTAATGTTATGAATTTTTGAATAAATTTTAATTAAATAAGAATAAACGCAAATAGTTATCAGTATTAACTTAATAATGTCGTGCTTGCTTAGTTTGAGTAGAACATTAAAACAATCAAAATTGCTAATTGCGCGTAATCTCAGCACTACTAAAATATTGTTCTCTGAAAATTATGATATTAGTTCATCTTCAGGAAAAGTTAGTGGATTTGCTAAAGCATTTGAAAAACATAGTCATGTTTTAGAGGAAACCAATGTTCCTGCACCTACGTTTGCGACTCTTCTGCGTAATTCCAAACTTATGGATGTAAGAATCTTTTTTAATTCAACATCGCTGCCTGTTTTAATAATGGTTTATCCATTTAATCGGATTTGCTTTTGTAAGAGAATATTTGTCTTAAATCGCAACAAGTCAAAATGTTACGACCAACAACGAATCGCTTAACTTAAACTTAAAAAGGTGTATCTTTTTAAGTAAAAGTTTGCACTATGAATAAAATTTCATTTAACCTAAACATTTAATTATTATATTAAAATAATTTTAATTGCAAGTGTGTTACTCATTGATGTTTTTCAGCTTGGTGACCCAGCGGGGAAAATTGTTGTAGGTAAAATATTTCATGTGGTTGAAGATGACTTGTACATTGATTTTGGCTGGAAATTTCATTGTGTTTGCACCCGACCTTCAACAAGAGGTGAAGAATTTGTGAGAGGTGCAAGAGTGAGATTACAAATTAAAGAACTCGAATTATCATCCAGATTTCTTGGCTCTAGTACAGACCTTACTCTATTAGAAGCTGACTGCAAATTACTAGGTATTGTGTCAAGTCCAATTAAATCTAGTGATAGGGACAAACAGTGAAATATAAAATTAAATATTGTAATAGTCGTTATTAAATAGTAAAGTGGTAATTGTAAAATGAAAGGATATGTAACACAAAGAATGTTGTTTAATTAAATAACCTTTTTGTATCATAATGATTTGACTTTGCTATCTTTTTTTACGTTTTTAAGGTGCTTAATGATCTTAAAACTCTTTAAGTCATAAAAGGAGTAATAAAATTTTAGGTAACAATATAATCAGTTTACTCATCTAGTAAAGGATAATATGAATAGCAAACAAAAAACACTTTTTTAACATTTTAATTGACATCAAATTTAACAATATTATTATTTAATATTGACTATTAATACATAATTTTACTATTTACTACAATTATTATTGTCATATTTGAGAAAAGTTTCATTAAAACATTTGACATTCCAGAAATGAGATTAAAATATAAACAGTTTTAAATAAATTTAGTTAGATTGACAATGCATTATGTTTCCTGCCATATTTGTGGGAAACATAAATTAATGATTAACATTTCCATTATTGAAGAACACAATTTTAGTCTAATTCGATACCATATTAAATGAATAAAATAATATATTGAGATAAAAAATAATATCACAGCCTCAAAATTAACCAAATTGTAACAATACAATTAAAATTTAAATATATTCAATAAACAGTACTGACAATGAAATATTATTGAAACTCATATAAGAATATTAAATTATTGAGTATATGAGACATTAACAGTTTTCCTCAAAGAATTATGATAGTAAGCATTTAATAAAATACAGATTTAAAAGATAAATGCAAGCAAAAATGTATATACTATAGGTATTAAAGTAGACACCTACAATATAAATAGGTAATCACACCAAAAAATACTATTTTTTATTAATTCATCCAACTGTATCCTTTTAATTAACTTTATCTCCATTTCTTTTCACTATCTCTTGAATACTTGGATCATTTACAGGATCATCAGCTTGAGGTTGGACGTCCAAAATGTCATCCACTGAGGATGAAGGTTTGGGCTCCACACCAAGTGGATGGGTTAGTTCCCATTCTTTTAGGAACTCAACTACAGATGTGTGTCCAAATGTCTCAGCCTCATTAAGGGGCCGACTGCCCCAACGGTCTTGTGGATCGTGGGACACATTACATTGAGCCAAAAGGAACTCTACACACGCGTGGTGTCCTTCAGCCGCGGCAAGATGTAACGCTGTTCGTCCGTCGTAATCGGATAGTGTCATATCCATGCCAGAAAGATGTTGTCTATAATACAGAAATGAGTTAAATTAGACGTAACTAAGTCGTTACATTCAATACTTTACTGAAGCAGCAAAATATACATATTATACTCTGTGTAAACAATAAGTAGTTCAAAAATAAGTACCCAAGCTTAAACGTAATATGATGTAACTTAAAAGAATTCAAAAATATTTTTGGTATCCAAAATATGATACGTGGCGTGATTTTTAGCAAAAAATATTGATTTGCTTATGATGATGACCGTATGTAATTTATATTAGCATAAGTCTAATTTTTAAGCGTGACGATCATTACTTGGGTTACTGTAAATTGTCTTTATCTGAAGAGGGGGGCACCTGCTCGGGTTCTTTAGATTGGTCTGATGTGCTGACAAAAATATAACAATTACACAACTTGTTTCTAGGAATAACATTGTAGATGCTAGTAAAATAAGAGATTATACAAACCTCCTTAGTGCACTCATATCGCCACTGGCAGCGGAGAATAATAAATTTACAATGCTAAGCCCAGTGGTTTCAAATTTATAACGGCGCGGGTCCTTCTTGTGGCTTGCATAACGAATGTTGTCGTATTTGTGGAAGTTAAAGCGCTTTATGAGCTCCTGAAAATAATTAGAATGTTAGTTTGCCCTTCACTTAATCTATGCCTAGGTTTGTTTAGATTCCTGTGATATATAATTGCGTCATTACCGCTTGGTTAGCATCATTAACTATGTCGGCGAATCGCTCAAATGTAGCATTCTTAACTACAACATGAGTTTAGTTGTTTATAATTTTAAATATACACACCTCACAAAACTGTAGACCCCTACAACTGTTCCCTAAGGGATCAAGCGGGGGTGACCACGTGCAAATGCCCATAACATTCGGTACCACTATAAGCATTGCCCCTGATACTCCTGATTTAGCTGGCAAACCAACTTTAAACGCAAACTGTCCTGAATAGTCGTACATTCCGCAACTGTGCATAAGGGAAAGAACATTTCGCACCGAATCAGGTCTCAGGACTTTCTCGTCCGTAATAGGGCAAATTCCTCCATTGGCCAATGTGGCAGCCATAATCGACATAATGTCGCAGTTAGCTTCCATGGAACAGCACTGTAATTTAGGATAAAGTTAGCTTCGATACTATATTTATTATTTTATTATAAGCCTAGCTGTGAAAATTGTAATATTCCCTACTAAGACATTATTAAAATAAAGCATCAGCTCAGAAGTGAATGGATTACTTGTAAAAAAGTACCTGAAAGTAAAAATCCATACATTCTCGTAAATTAGTCTTCTCGGGATAGCACTTGTGCTCTCGCATGTAAAAACCAAGGGCATAATTCCTATCGGCCGCTTCACGCTCCGACAGAAATACCGCATTATTGAAACCCAATACTTCATGGCCAGCTAGACGGCTAAAGAATGACATGACGTAGTCAAATTTTTCCGCGAGGGTCATCTCGGGCTTATCCAATGTCTTCAGTAATGAGCAGACTAATATTGCCCCCGCGTTAATCATAGGATTATGCGGCTTCACTAAAAAGAAGATTATTTTTATATTGATTAATTTAATGGTCCAACTGTATAAACTTATTTTAAGTAATAGTTTTATTTATTTGATATCACTCACTATTATGATCTAAAACGAGTTCATTGAAGTTTCGTCCACTGGGCTCGGTGCCAATATATTGATGCACAACGTCGGGGCCAAGGGTCTCAAGTGCCATTGCATACGTTAACGGCTTGCTACAAGATTGTAGAGTGAATGGCACATTTACATCTCCTGAAAATGTTATTGCGTGTTAAAATTGACTAGAAGTATTTGTAAAAGTACCTACGTCTTCATTATTATAAATTTGTTGGCGTATCAATTCTACCTCAGGGAGTGGGCCGGGCAAGATGTTTTATGTCTTAAAAATCCGTATATATCCGCAGTCATGACCAGACTTATTAGTATGTTTTTATTTAAGAAAATTATCTGCCTCACCTATCGAAAACCTCTGTCCATCTATTGTGCAAACACTGACTCCCCAATTGTCTAAATTTGCTCTTGCCAATTGCGGAATGTAACTTGCTACTTTGCCATCCGTAATACTTTTTGCTGTCCAATACATTTCTTCAATATCCTTAATAAAATCTTGAAAATCAGGAATAACGAATTGGCTTCTAAATGCACGCGTTATCAATACTATGTTTGGTGCAATAACTTCTTTAAATGTTTTCTTATCCAACTTGAGTGTCTCTGGAGAACCTGATTCGAAATTAGACTCTTTATGTACTTTATAAAGATTGTGCATAACTTCTTTAACTCGCGGGTCATTTTTTTTGATTCCAGTGGTCCGGAGGGCCTGTTAAAATAGAGTCTTAGTCATAATTTTCTTTCAATACATATTGACGAGCTTAGCGATTTGTTTCAAACTCATCGTCTATTTATACAAAAACTTACTGCCAAGAACTTTCCTACGGGCAGTAGTCCTGTTTCCTCATTCTTAAACATGTCAAACAGCACATCGTCAGCATTTTTGTGACATCCTTCTTTAACCCTGCAAAATATCAATAAAAGCCTACATTAAAGGCATTATACACACTGCAAAGAGGTTAAAATAACTTTATCTTATCAACGGTGAATTCCATGATCACGATTGCTTATATTGTGATGTAAAAGTGACTGTTGATGACGTAGACGGGTGTGTCCACAACGTAGTTGTGACTTGTAAAAGTCAACATCACCTGACAATGTTGGCTTGTAACCAAAATGTAAATTATGATTTGTAGTTGCCATAAGCATTACACAATTACATTTGTTTTATAAATTTAGATCTGAAAATAAAAGTTGCTGAATGATCGCTGTTGAAGCTTTACGACGACATTGAACGTATTTTGAGTAGATTATAATAATTCTTATAATTAAAAGATAAACAGCAGAAAAATAGCATTTAGGTATATTAAATTAACTTGAAACTTCAATTGTTACATAGCAATAACACTACTAAGCTAAATATTATATACCTTTATTCAATTCCAAGAATAAGCATTACAAATTCCATGTTTGAATTTGTGGACTTTAAAAATTATAATACTACAGAGAAACATTCTGTTTTCTCAATTTGTTTATTTTACTATAAATATTTAAGTTTCCTATTAAATAATAATTGAAGCATGCATCCACGACTGAACACGTCAACAAAACGGTTGTATACAGTGCGTCTCATAAATTAACACCAAGCCGAAACAGTAGTGGCTAACCCTAGAATTTTTTATTATTTAATTAGATTAAAAATGCTAACTTTATATAATTAAAATCATATATATATAATATTAATTTTAATATTTAAATTGTGCTTTGTGCATATTCTAAATATACGAAAACGTGTGGCAAATGTATTCAATTCCTACTTAAATAATGATAAAGTAATTCATAGTAGCATATTGTTGTTTTTCTACACTAAACAATTCCGATTACAATTTATTTATAATATTGTCATAAATGCAGTGTTGTACGTGTCAAGAGTTTATTTATACTTGAATCTAACAACCTCTTATATTCGTCCACGACCATTCCTAAGCCTGCCATAAAAAAATCACAATCTGGTGCAGAGCTAAAAAAGGATTAGTTATGGTGTAATATACTTAAAATATTATTTCAAACCATCATCCACAAATGCTGGACTTGTGCTGGCTGCTGTGTGCATGTTTTTTGTATCCGATATATATATATTTGATACTTTCTATTATTTAACTTTAAATTGGCTGCTTCGTTAGGCTAAACCTCTTACTGCGTGTATGCTGTCTAGTTACCAGACTACTTTTATAAATATATAGAATAATCTTCATCTATGCATGCAAAGCATAATTTGTAAAATAGCTTTTTCTTTAAACATGCAACACTGATACTTACGCTGGGTCTAGGTTGTGAACGAATGAGTAGAATCTGCACCATGAAATTTGAGAAAATTGTCATGCTTTAGTTTCAATTTCGTAAATCATATTCACAAGTAACCAAAGTGTACGCAATTTACTTTGTTATTTTTTTAATTGAAACATGCGACTTGATTAAAATAATTATTCTTTTATTAGTCTCATTAATTCATAATTATAATAAATTTAAAAAAATGGTTTTAATAATTTAACTACTTTTGTTTCTAGTTGCAAAAAATACGAAAAACACGTTTTTCATTACACTTAGTGCTTAAAACTTATATGGGGCACTTACAAATAATATATAATTATAACACTTAACTAAAAAGATGGAACGTTATCTTATCTCCAGTTTGGGATTTAATTTTGTTACGTATTGTACCTTGATGCTATAATTATGTTTTCTTAAGCGTTATAGTAAAAATTTAAATGTCGAGAGTGAGACAGTCTAGCTACCGGCGCCTATTATATCAATACTTTTGCGAGATCAATAGGAGTCGATGTGGGTCATTAAAGTTAATTTATTTTCAATGGAATTCGTCATATGAATAATTATTTTTTATCATTTTATATTGCAGTTTAATTGAAGTGTCTGAAGGGTTATGTTTCAACTAACCTTGCATCGATAGATTGAGCCGCGTAGAAATTTTGCGCAGAATGTCTCCATTTCTGAAATATAAGGTTTAAAGTCACTAGACTTTAGGAAGGACACTTTTAGAGACACAACTAATTAAATCGACCAACACTTACGGGTTTATCTATAACATATACGGGTCTTACTTGACTGTAATCTCGGTAACAGATACATGACGATTTTGGTTTTTGTAATGATTTTGCGGCAACATAGATTTTTCGAAGTTGACGTGTACTCATTGCGGAAGGTGGTGCCGAAAATGAGGGGACACAGACGGTGCGTAAGCTCCTAGCCAATGCGCGTGCGCGAACTGATCGGCACAAACTTGCGATTACAATATAATAGTGATTTTCACGTTTATCTAATAAGATTTATTTACTCATGTGACGCGCCTTTACGCGATGATCAAATATGTTCATAATTAATTTAGAGTAGGTGTGTTGTAGTCACGTTTAGGTTACCTGGACTGAAACATGATTATTTTACTGTTGGTGTATCAAAAATATTTTGGAATATGAATTACATATTATATGAATAACGTATAATTTTTATACTATTTTGTCCATGGCTTCAATTTGGACTGGCGAATGAGAAACTTATAAATAACAATTTATTACTCACAATCATTAAGCGTCCGACATATACGACATGATACTTTGAAGTCGGAAATAATAATTTCAAAAGGTATCTAATTGAGTAACTGCTTTATCTATATATTTAGTAGACACAATATTACATAATTTACTATAAAGGCCGTAAGTTAATCATCGTGCTTCGATAACAAATGATATTGTCACTAAGATGTTTTTTTTCATTTACGTTGCGGGGAGTGTTTAAAGGGCTTAGAAAGAAAAGGGCTTGCTTAGAAAAAAGCGACGTTTTACATCAATTTATTACTTGTTTGAGCCGTAGCTCATTCACAAGTTCTCATTAAAATCAACTGCCTATAACAATGGGCTTATAAACGGTTTGTTGTCTTTTAACTATGTCACGTGATAAATGTAATTCGAAAGCATTCAGAGGTTCACAATCGATGTACAAGATGTCTTTTATTTCTGGTATTACAAACAAGACACGAAATAAAAGATGTCTTGTATATGAGGAAGTAACGATTTTTTATTTGATAAATTATTTTTATTATATATATTTATATACTACAGAAATCGACTACTTAAAATTATTAAATGAGATAATTTCTAAAGCCTGCCATAAATTACTGAGTAATACAGCTAAATAATTGTGGGTTTTGCTTTGCTGCGTTTTGCTATTGTATTTAAATTTTATTATAATGATTAGTTGTGTAAATTGCCTTTTTATAGGTGTTTTTATTAACATTTTTCGTATGTTACAACTAAGACTGAAAATAACAATCTGCGTCTGATGTCTTTATTATGGGTTAATAAAAATATTTTGGTTTGAATACCTAAGGTTGAGAAAAACCACCACACCACACATGAATATTTAATATTCCGAAATATTTATATTGAATATTATTTAGCCATTAAAAATGTATTCTTACCTCGAAGTTACGGTCTGAAGCCATAACGAACTCTTCAAAACTGCACTTTGGAACGTAACGCATGCGTAAATAATTAACTTCACAAAACACCTGTGGTTGTACAAGCAGCGTATCACAGTCTCAATTAACTGAAGCTTTCAGCCAGTCACATATAAATACAGTGGGATACGAGCGCCAAGATATAAATACGTTTTGCGAATCTATAAATAGGTCGAATATTAGTCTACGATGAAACGTCATGGACAATATTTTTGCTTAAAAAATGTGCGCCTAGCTGCTCTGAGTGTATGTAAAATAAATTATCGCTTATAATGTATTTTGTTGCCCACTTTCATTTTTAATCTTTAAAGTACATTATATAATATAGTTACCGTAACAATTTTATAGATAAATAAAATTACAATAAAAATTAAACTAAAATTACATATTGAAAGTTTGGTCCTGGTCGTAAAGTGCCCTTAAAGGCATTTGCTGGCAGCATTTCTTCGCTGTATAGCGATGCCTACATGTTAAAAAAAGCACCAGCTCTGGTAAGATAAGAATAATGTCATTTACTGAAAATAATGTGGTATTATCAAATTGTGATTACGCGAATGTGATAGAGGAAGATAGAAAGATTTCTCGAACGGATAAATACGGATAAAAAAAACGTGAAATATCTAAATATAACTTTAATAAATAGATTATCGAAGTCTTACTATTTACTTTACAATAATCAATTACGTTTCACAAACTTAAGGTATATAGGTTTTGAATTTCGTAAAACCAAATCAGCTGTAAACTCGAGATCTTGCGATGTTGTAACTGGTAACACCTTGTAGTTTTTCAGTATTCCCGATAGCGCTGACTTCATTTCAATCATTGCGAACTTCTGACCTGTAATAATTAGTGGCTGTTTAATATAAGATACCAAAGTCTTTTGTACACGCAATAATCCCATATAACTTTTTGAACGGAATCCCTGAGGATTGACTAGCGTACGCGTAGTTACAAACATAAAGTAAATATTCGAACATAAAGTTTAGAATAGTAACTTTTTAAGTACTACTACTACTATTCACATTGTTTCTGGAATCTACCTAGTATCTATTTAGTAATTAACTACTATTAACTAATAGAAATATTGCGCTATGATTATACAGGAAGAAATAATGTGATATTTATAAGAAACTCCTGCTAAAAGCGGCTTAGTGTTAAAAACGCAGGTGTTAAGTAAATAACATTATTATATAGAAACACCTACCTATACAATTCCTGGGTCCTGCACTGAAAGGTATATATGAGTAAGGGTGTCTACCAACACTGTTTTCAGGCAAGAAGCGGTCGGGATCAAATTTTTCAGCATTTTTAAATAAGCTCTCCTGACGATGCATGTCATATATGTGAATGTGGCACATAGTTCCACTAGGCACCGTGTAGTTACCTGAAAATGGTCTAATATAAACAAACTGAAATCTTAATTTAACTTCCTAATAGTCTTTTTAAAGCACTCTCTGTAATTTCGTTGTAAGAGTATATGAAAAAAGGTAGAAATATTTTTTGTTATTTTCTGATACTTACTTAATGTAACTGTTTCAGTCAAATTGCGACTAATAAAAGGCACCGGGGGATATAACCGCATACTTTCTTTTATGCATCGCTCTAAATAGTTCATCTTTGTTAAATCATCTAATGTAACATCACGACTTTCCGTAAATATACTTTGGAGTTCTTGATATACTTTTTCCTATAAAATATTTATTTTATTATAAACGTATTTCATCAATATCTATCTTCCAACTTGAGACCACATGTTTATCTGGCAAGCATGATAGAATGAAACAATGGAGGCAACATTATATGGATAACCTTTTTAGAATTTAATTTTTTTAAATTATACATACTTAGTTTTGTTATATAGTAAACATTTATTTACGAGTTCATATGAACGTATATATATACGTTTGTTTGATGATAAGTAAAAATAAAATCATAATTCCAAAGTCCCTATCATTACATAATTGTAAACATAAAGTTTAAATCCTTGTTAATTTATAAACTGTGTCGACTGTTAACAAAATTGTAATCTTGAATACTTTAAGTATAGAATTTAAAAATTAATTATTTTTTAGAAATTCACCGCGTTACAAATTACCTGTGCGTCTTGATTTTCAGCTAGGGTCAATAAACAGAATGTCAAACCGGAAGCAGTTGTGTCATGACCCTAAAATTTAAGAATACGTATTTAAGTTTCTGTGCCTATTTTATTGTTTATTTTTTAACAGTGCTGATTTAGAAGCTTGCGGCTCTCAAGTGTAAAGTGCGTAATTAGCACTTAAGAATATGGCGAAGACAAACATTGTGAGAGAACCGGCTAGTCAGACTGTCTAAGCAAGTACTGAAAATGTATCCTTAGTATTTTAAAATTCCTTTCATTTCCGGTCAATATTGTCGTAAATATTAATGTAAGTATTAATCACTTATTAGAGATATGAAGACTTGGTAATTAATACCTAAAACAATTGTTTGTCATACTTGTACACAGATTATATAATTTTTAATCTTTATTTGCTCGTGATTAAATGATAATAGTTATCAAAATACTTAATTGATTTAGATATTTTTAATATATATCAGGCAAAGTCATAAATTAAAATAGTTAAACAAATTATGATATACTGCCAACAGTTTGGGACAGTTTTCTTTAATCCATGGGGAAAATACAAAACGTTTCAATAAAAAGTATATTGGATGTAAATGCAACAACTATTTGTTTGTAAATAATAAAAGTTTTACCTCAAACATAAAAGTATTAACTTCTTCCAAAATCCCAGCATCGTTAATAAGTCCTTCCTTCTCAGCTGAAATCAACAAATCTAACATTGCCGCCCGTTTCTTCTTCTTATTAAGGTAATGATCATTGTCAGCTAAAGTGGCGCTTTCTAAAATATTATCTTTCCAATGCAATTTTCTTTTATTAATAACATTTTTTATAAACGTATGAATAATCGTCAAACACCGCGCCTGCTTTATACCACCTGGACTCAGATTGAATATAAAGTCTGAATAAAGATAAAGTTTAATAAAGCGATCAACAAAAATCTTGATTGTTTCATACACTGCATTCTTATAAGAACTTCCTGAGTATATAGTGTCTGTATCGAGCTCAACTCCCATTGCACTTTCTGTAAAAAAATACTAAGGATTATAAAGGAAACCTACACGTTTCCATAACATTAAGATATATTGATTTAAAGCATTGATATATGGACGAGTCGTCAAAATGATGTCACATAGAAAATCTAAATATAATTTTGATTTTGAAGAATTTGGTATAATAAATATTATAATAGTCTGAATATTATTGTATTTGGCATTTGTAACCACTACTTAAGTTACGTCTATAAAGAAGTTTTAATCTTTTTCCATAAGGGGCGATTGAATATCTTACATCAAAAAAACTGAACGTATTCTTTAAATCAATTCTCTATTCACCACAATTGCAAAGAGACTGTTAATTATTATGAATTGGGATTTGGGCTTTTATCTTGAAATACTAATGAGTAAGTTCTACTGTTTCTCTCTCAGCTCTAAAATGAATCCTGGTATAAACTTACGAAATAAAGTTATGTGCATTACATTTATTTAAGTCTTGCTGCAATTTTATTTGTTTGGTTCTATTAAAATATTACATACCACTTATAGAATTTAGGGTGTACTCGCTTAAGATTGGAATCACATTGACAGATTCCCCATTGAATCCGTTTATCAAATTTATCAGCTTCTGACTGTTTTCTTCAATTATTACAAAATATTGTCGTAAAATGTTAAAGTGAAATGCTGATGTAAGAATTTTCCTTCGTGTCTGCCATTTTGGTCCTTGAAAAAGTTATTCATATTCATATTTCATATATTTGATACAACAGAATTGAAATTTCTTTAGGTTAGCGGTTACTTTTGTGTTCTGGTATCTTATAGTAATCTGGTTGTTACATGACATTTAACCGATTTTCAATCTAGCAGATTGTATATTATGTACTAAATCAATTTTCAGGGTTACAACTAACAAAGTAAATACTAAATAAATCCGTTACATCGCATTTAAATGACAGCAATCGAAATCTATATGATTATGTCTTTTTTTCACAAAAAAAATACTGTAATATATACAAACCTTTGCTTACTAATAAACCCTCATGAAGCCACGGTTTAAAGAATTTATAAATACCACTTTTCTCATGATGCTTCATAGTTGATATGACTATCTAAAATTCGATATTTTTATTTAAAATATTAATTACACTATGTTTTAATGTAAAAAAGAGAATATATAATAATATATGGATATATGACATAACTAAAATTTTACTGAATTTATAATATAGCATATAAATTATTAAATCTGTCTACAGTCAAGGATAATGTGAAAAGGCCTATCTTAGACTTTAATGACAATACGCGTCAGAAAGAGAAGGGTCATCACCTACTTATCTATATCAAATAAACGAATGCTAAATGAAACCCATTATTGGGCAACAGCGCTTGGATTATTTATATTATTATTAGCTTTTTGATATTTCGCGATATTTTTCCAAATTCTATTTAAACCTTTGCACCATTGTACACTAAAGACTACCACTACCATCAATAGAATAATGAAAATGTAAAAAAAAATAATAATGATTTTATTTTATTTTTATTGCCTCAAAGTGCTAAGTTATTTTGAATTTGTCACAGTAGCTTTGTTAAGGATATTTTATAATGTTAGATATTGTCTAGTGTGCCAGATTAAAAAACATACCTCTGCATCGTTGGGATTATAAATATTAACTGCTGCTATGGATAAACTGTAAAATCTATAGATTCCATTGTATTTTTTAGCATATTCCCTTCCCAGTTTAAATAACCCCACTGTAAGAGAATTAAAATTTAACATACAACATAATAATCATGTAACAGTTTATATAGAGCTGGTATACAATACCTGAATTGATACCAAGAACAGTTAAAAAATTTCCAAAGAAAAACACATCTTTAAAGCCTGGAATTTTCTTTACCGTTCTGGCGTTTTCATTATAATTCACAAATAATTCCACTAAACACAACACCACAACCAATATAAGTAATATAATTGTAATCATAATTACAAAAATATATTCCGATTGTAGGTAATAAAATCGATTACGACGTTCGGCTTAAAACGCGGCTAGTTCGGCTAACAACTTGGCACTCCAATTATATTATTATCATTTTAATTATAGCTTATTAGATTGTAAATGTTTAATAATAGATATGTATACATGTCCGTAATAACGTGAAGATGGATGACTGTGCTCACGTAGATTAGCAACTGTATTTAAAAACTCTAGATGAAATTAAACTACGAAAACAGGTTTTATAATAATATATTTTTATAACAATTTTAAAGTAAACGTTTAAACGAACATTTTGACAGCACACCAAACTTTACCTCACTGCAATTAAGTAAATCAGGTAAGAATATAATACTACTTATTTTATTGTATTGTTTCTATTCATTTGGTATTTAAGTGAACTCCGCACGTAAAAATTATGAACAAATATTGCGCCTGAAATTTATAATATTAATTTCGCTTACTATAAAAACATCGTAATCTCGAAAAGTTACAAAAAAAAGTTCTTCAAATATACGGCGCATAAAAAATGGTAATATGTTAATTTGGTAATTTACATATTCATGCGTCATTTATGTATTTCAATTTACTATTACGAGATTTACAGGTTTTATTCAAATGTTCCTGTTCCGTACTCACGACAAACTTGTCTTTGACCTTTCAAACCACTGCACAGTTGTATGATAAAATTAATGCTAACGATACAATACTTAAATTTATTAAATACTATGTATTTAGGTCATGCCTTCGGGAAAATTTAATCTTTATAGGTGCTGAACTTTTCAAGATTATATCGGCTGTAAACTTTAAGTCTTCACATTTTGTGACCGGAATTATTAAAAAATTTCTAAGGATAGATGACAGGACTAACTTCATTTCCATCATTGCGAACTTTTGACCTGAAATTAACGGTTTGAAATGTATAATTTTCGTAGTAATGTATTTAATTTATTTATTTAACTTTTACATACCAATACAATTCCTAGAACCTGCACTAAACGCGATGAAGGCGTAAGGATGTCGACCTAAACAGTTTTCCGGCAGAAAGCGATCCGGATCAAATCGCAAAGGATTCTTGAACAAATTTTCTTGTCGATGGAGGTCATATATATGAATATGGCACATTGAACCTTTTGGAACGATATAGTTACCTAAAATAAGTACATCAGTAAGTTTGACTATTTTCTTTCTTTCTTGATAAAACTGTATATATTTAATTACTACTCCTTAAAAACAAAATTCTACATCCCCCGAATGTATGTTACTTCCTTGATACAAACTACTTTAAAAAAACACTCATACAACGGGTTGTGTAATCTAGTCAATGTTTTAAGAGTCTGTCTATGTGTGACAGACCGTGAACTGGGTAAAGGTGTTTGCACATTAACGCCGACTGTTATAATAGTTGATTTTGATGATGGTGAAGTATGTCATAAGTACAGTGTACTCATTCAGAATATAATATAACTCACTCAAAGTAACAGCTTCTGGAAGTTTTCGACTGATAAAAGGCACTGGTGGGTATAATCTCATGCTCTCTTTAATGCAACATTCGAGATAGTGCATTGACGATATATCTGCTAATGTAGCAGTTCTTGTGTCATTCCCAAATATGTTTCTTAGTTCTTCTACGGCTCTGTTCTGTTTAAAGTAAATTGTTGTTTATATGATATCTGTTCTAAAAGTAAAATTTTGTAATTGGGGTATAATATTTAAATGTATTTTGTTTAATTATTACCTGAATCGATGTATGCTCTGCTAATAATAGAAGGCAAAAACTCAGGGCGGATGATACGGTGTCGTGACCCTGAAAATATATTTTACATTTGCGCAGTGTAAAAAGCCGTTTTGCATATATTTGGAAAAAACTTAGACAATTATTATTTTAATTGTTTCTTACTTCAAACATAAAAGTATCAACTTCTTCTTGAATGCCAGCATCATCTGTGAGCCCTTCCTTTTGTGCTGATATTAAATAGTCTAAAAATGCCGTACGGCTTTTTCCATAATATATTGAATCTTTTTGACCATCCCCTTTTATATTGGGTTCTGAAATGTCTTTAATATTCTGCTTACGATTTTTTATTACGTTCTGAGTAAAGTTATGAATGATTGATAGTGATTTCTTCTGACGTTGATATAAAGGTGTTAGACGAAATATAAAGCCGATCGAAAGTGGTATATTGACGAATCTGTGAAACAGAATATTTCTTAAATCATGGATAGCGTTCTTGTACTTTTTGCCGCCGGCATCCTCGTGCAGCTTCGTTCCCATGGCAGTTTCTGAAATTTGTAACGGAAAACAAAATGTTTTAGACACTATAATAATATAGATGAATATTTGATTGATTCGTTTAATTTAACGTTGTAGAAAGTAAAAAATATGATTTCACTTGTATAGCTTATTCAGGACGCAGTGACTTGCTAGTCAGTGAATAAAATTAGGTGCCTGGTACAAGTATTGCATGTAATAGTTTTAATGCAATAAAATGATTATTATTATTATTAAATAAATACAAAACACTTTTAGCTTTTCATTTAAAGTCACTTGTCATTAGTGCTCTGTAAAGGTTATTCATATTTTGTGAATGTGCTCAAGAACTTTGGATTGTCAATATGAAATATTTAAATCAAATAATGTTTACCGCAAATAGCTGACAATGTAAATTCCGTTATCACAGGGGTAATTTCCGTTGGGTTTTCATTGGTTTTATAAAGTACCTTCAATAGGCGTTCGGCACTCTCCACCATTGCGGGGTAGTATTTTTTTAAAACATTAAAGTGAAATGTTGGTGTAAGAATTTTTCTACGTTCTTGCCAATGTGATCCTAAAAACAAAGTATGATTAACAGCACGTGCAATACTGTCTACGATACCCGAAATTCTAAATGATTATTTATATAATAAAACTTGCTGTATAATAATTAAAATTATACTATCATTTAGAGAAAAAAAGTACAAAACATACCTTTACTTAAAAGAAGACCATTTTTAAGCCACGGTCTCAATAATGTATAAATTATACTTTTCTGATGATATGTGAACGAAGAGAGTATTGTCTGTAACATAACATTATTACTCAATAAATTTAAATGTATAACCTAAATTAAAGTTGTAGAATGCATTGTTTTAATTATCGGCTTAGAAGTTAGCGATTTTACTGCATTTCATGAGGTTACAAGTTTTATAAATTAAGTATTTAGTGATAATCATAGATTATGGTGTGATAGAGCACATCCTATTTGACTTATATGAATTGCACATCGATCGTTCACAGTCACCTAAAAGTATGGATTTCAATGAAAACTTATTTAATGCATAAATTAAATATTTGATTTTTGATTTGAAATTTATAACACCCCTAATTTGATAATTTCATCTTTATGAATGGTTCGGACAAAGAGAAAAGACAAGATGATAACATTGACGATGGCTAGATGACGCCATTCCTATGTTATCACAGGTAACGCCTTCTTAGGCAATCAGAGTTTTAGACACCTATGTAGTGTTATATAATAATCTATATAAATAATAAATATCTATTATTACTTACTTTAACATCTTCTGCGTTATATATGTTAATAGCACTATATGGATATACATAGAATGCGTATATTCCCTGAAATTTCGATGCCCATACTCTCGCTTTAGCAAACAATTCCTCTAAAACAATATTGTTGTGTGCATATGTATATATTCACATTAAGTATATATAGAACAAAAATTTATTGTAACATTTAAAAAATTCCCAGAATTTATTTAATAGTTGTATTTGGCGGAAGCTTCGCGGGTTTATAAAAATGGAATAATGATTATCATTAAAAACGGCACAGGCAGAGTTGTTTACGTTAGACGTATTTTATGACTTCGAGTATGTTAAAGTAAATGTGCTTATGTCATTGAAATTACTGAAACTTTAACGTACAGACTCTTGGGAGACTGAACGTGACTTCCTGACTACAAAGTAAATACTTAATTCTTTCATAGTTGCCTGTTCACTTATTACCGTACTGCATGTCAAAGAAGGAGATAAGACGCATTTTTTTATGTAACAAGAGGCAAAAGAGCTGGCGTCATCAATTTGACTGAAGTGCTATCCACCCATGGATAATTGCATCGCCAAGAGGTTAATTCATTTAGTATTTAATGTTTACGGGTACTATTTAATTTACACATATATTTTTGGACATATAACTATTGCATATATGTATGTGAAATAATGATTTCTAAGTAGTTATGTTACCTGGTGACACTAATATTTCTAAAGCGTTACCCACAATGAAATTTAATCGAAATCCTGGTATTTTTCTCATCATCCTTGCGGTTTCATTGTAGTTGAATAAATAATGCACGACACACAATATAGCAAGAACTATAGACAAATATAACAACATTTTGGTGGATTTTATTTATTTCACAAATATGTTTTATTGAACATTGAATTGTACTTAGCCGTCCAATTTTACATTATAAAATAATACTTTATTAAATTTTACAGTATTCGTGGTATATAAATAATAATGTGCTTAAGTCACGATTTGTGCTTAAAATGTATTGTAATTAAAATGAATTGCGTTTAAAAAGAAATGATGATGCGTCATTCTCGTTTTTCGAATTTTACATAAATGGGATCTTTAGGACGGAGTATAAAATCAGCGAGATACATTATATCGTCAGGTTTCGTAATCGGTAGGACTCTATATTGTTGTAGCACCATAGACAAAGCGAGTTTCATCTCCATCATTGCAAATTTTTGTCCTGAAAATCATTAAACACCGTAATTCAAATCGTTCATTCACTAGTATATTTATATTTTTTAAATTGATAATAAAAAGGTTTATTTTAAGTATTACCTATGCAATTTCTTGGTCCAGCACTAAATGGTATGTATGCAAATTGATGCCAGGTTTGTTTGTTCATAAATCTCTCAGGTATATATTCATATGGATTTTTAAATTGTTGACTGTCGTGATGTAATTCTCGAATTAATATATTCACATCTGTACCAGCTGGGCATTCAAAAGTAGCTGAAACATATAACAATTTTTTCTGCTCATTTCAATACTAGAAATTGTAAGTTGTGGATATTTTTTTAATAATTACAACAAACACATATATTAGAAACTGATTTCATAATTGAAACAGCTTATACTTAGTCTTGCCATAAATATTGTTATAAAGAAAAGCACGATTTTTTTTTTATACGTAACATTTATTCCTTTCATAGTGAGTTAGTTTAATACATCAATATATAACTATTAAAAATATACAATGTTTATTCGAAGTGGTCTCCATTGGCTGCAATACAGTCTTTTAAACGTTGAGGCCAGTTAGCAATAGCAGCACGAACTCTTTCTAGAGGAAAATTCTTCACTGCCAACCGAATGGATCGTTTTAGGGACTCCAAATTATCATGGCGTTTAGAGCAAGCCTTACTCTCTAAAACTGACCATAAATCATAATCCAATGGATTTAGGTCAGGACTTGACGACGGCCAGTTTTCAGTGCTGATAAAGTCCGGAACGTTAGTTTTCAACCAAGATTGGGTGGATCGAGCTCTATGACCCGGTGCCGAGTCTTGTTGAAAGCACCATTCTTTGTTATTGAACATGGTGTTAGTTAAAGGCTTAACTACCGTCTCAAGAATGGTATTTTGATAAACTTGTGCCGACGTTTTAATACCTTTTTCACAAAAATATGGCTCAGTCACCCCTTCATAGCTAACACCCCACCAAACCATCACTGAAGTGGGATAATGCCCACGTTGTACTCTGTTTACTAATTGCGAAGCTTCTTTAGAGCTTCCAGCATAAATACGGTCATTTTGTTTATTAAAATACTGCTCAATTGTAAAAATTTTCTCATCCGTAAACAAAATTTTTTTGTGACCTCCCTTTGCGTACCGCTTAAGTAGTTGTTTGGATTTTACCACCCTATTTATTCTTCTTTAAATTATCAGTTAAGAAGTGACCAGTACGTCTCTTATAGGCTGCAAGTCCTAAGTCATCTTTTAATATACGCGACATGGTTCTAGGAGCTATCTTCATCTCCCGAGATAAAATCTTTTGCTTACGGACAGGATTTCTTCGAATTCTTTCCCTAACTGCTTTAATCACCTTTTTCACACGAACGGTACGTGGACGGCCAGATCTTTTTCTGTCACAAACAGAGGAGGTATCATTGTACCTATCAATAGCCCGGTAAACAAACATTTGACTAATACCAAGCGGGTGGAGGGTTTTAAAAATTGCACTTTTCTCCATACCTACTTTATGTAAGGCAATCACAGCGATTCGGTTCTCTTTATCACCCCACTCCATTTTAATATAACAAAATATTAAACAATATAATGGCGCGAAAATAAGAAAACACATCAAGCAATCATATAAAAATGACAGATTCCAAATTCAAACGTAATATTTTCTTTTTTTGAATAGTAACAGTATTTATGGCCAGACTAAGTAGATTATAATTGAAATTCAAGGGTACTCTTACCCAATTTAAGTGGTTCCTCAATTCGTCTAGAAATGAAGAACACTGGTGGAAACATTCTTAAACTTTCTTTAATACAACATTCCAAATATTTTAATTGCACTAAATCGTTTATCGTTGGCATTCGGTCGGCGGTGAGAATTTTATTACATTCTTCAACAATTTTATCCTAAAATAGGTAACATGATGAGGTATGATATTTATTTAATTAATAAAATACATTATAAACACCTACCTGAATATCTTGATGGTTAGCCAAAATCATAAATGTAAATTGAAGTGCTGTGGCTGTTGTGTCGTGACCCTTGAAAAATATGTTTTATAGTAAAGTTGCTATATATATCATCTTTATTACTTAGTAAATCATTTTAGTTACATATAGTCTGTTTGTTTACGAGAATGTTACAAACCTCAAACATAAAAGTGTCCACTTCTTCATTTATACCGTTAGGATTTATTGTGCCATTACCCTCCGCTTGTAACAATAAATCTAACATAGCTAACTTCTTTTTACCATAAACATTTTCGTCTTCACCATTTTTATCAATAATATCTTTGACATCCACAAAATTCTGTCTTCGTTTCCGAATAACTTTATTTCTAAATGATCTAATCATATTCAATATTCTCTCTTGACTTTTTCCAAAATTTGAGAATCGAAACACACAATTTGGATACATCCAAACCCTTTGAGCTCGATGGCAAACAATTTTTCCCAATTCGTGTACTACATTTTTATACGTTTTCCCGAACTCTGATGTTTCTTCATCTAATTTTGTGCCCATTGCCGTTTCTGAAAGAAAAATCCTATGATTTTCTCCAGAGAAACATTTGTCGCATCAGTTTATTTTAATATTAAATTCTACATCAACACTCAGGAATCCGACTATAAAATCACTATATTTTATTTTAAATTGCCAAATATATACTATGTGTTTTCTTTTAAATTTGATTTTTGTTTCTATAGTTAATAGGTAGTGAACTATTGTTCTACTAGATGATAAGAAGAAATCTAATGAGTTAGTCCTCACCACATATAGATCTTAATGTAAAATCAGTTACGATATCCATAATATCAGTTTGTGATTTTTTTG
This sequence comes from Leptophobia aripa, assembly GCA_951799465.1. NCBI lineage: Eukaryota > Metazoa > Arthropoda > Insecta > Lepidoptera > Pieridae > Leptophobia > Leptophobia aripa. The sequence goes on from OX637260.1 coordinate 5,699,158, forward strand.
TTTCAAGCTCGATTCGGTGCACAAGTTTTGTTGAATTTTCAACGAGTATTGAGTGGAAGTTACGGAGAATGTTGAAGTGAAATGCTGGTGTCAAAACTTTTCGTCTTTCATGCCATTTTTCTCCTGAAAAAAAGTATACATTTCTAAAAAAAAAAATACGCCAATAACATGTATTGAAAATATTTTGGAGGCAAAGATTTACAGTGGTGAATCAAAATAACTTAAAATAAAAAAAGATGACGATTCGATGATTTTTACAAGAGACAGTTTCAATACAATACAAATTTTTGCCTTTATTACCAAACATAATATTAACAATAACGAATAGTGTGTTAAATCACATTGGTAGCTGGGTGTTTGTATTGCTTAACAACATAGGCCTGAGGCAATAGTATCCAAGTAACATTAGCATTAACCTACCTATAATGGATCAAACATGAATGAATCATAAAATTGTGAGATTGGTCAGTTATAATAGTTGTGATTTGTACATAGGTATGATAACAAACGACCCCTCTAGCCCCCAAATCGTAGCACTACTATACTATTTTTTATTGGGTGGAGAATAAGTAATTACAATAATACCATCACTTAAAAGTAATCCATCTTGAAGCCACGGCTGGATAAATCCGTAGAGAAATCCCTTTTTATTATACTTGGTACCAGATATAAGAGCCTGCGAACATACAAACATAGGGGGCATCAAGACCTATTCTGATTGTTTTAGAACGGTTAAATATATGATCAAATGAAAGGAGCAATCCGAGGACTAGATCAGGCCTGTGCAGTTGTAGTTTAAAGAGGATGAAAAGTCAATATTTCAACTGTTATGTCCATATCTATTAAACTACGTACCTCAACGTCTTCAGCATTGTGAAGAATAACAATTTTGTTACCGCCCAGTTTTATACGAAATATCTTTTTATATTTATTACATAGCATTGTAAAGTATCTAAAGGTTTTTGCTGAAAAAGCATAATTATTATAAATGTAGAACAAAGAGCAATGTTTTTGTTTCCGATATCTAAGCGTTGCTCTGGTGACCCTTTGCACAATTAACGTCTACTTACGGTAAACATTGTAAGGATTATTCAAGAATTTAATAAAGCAAAAAAAATAAGCACGTCAAATTATATAACTTCTCTCGGTTAAAGTGGGTCCATTTTATTGACCGATTTCTTTATAAATTATACCACTTTATTTAATAAACGATGTACGAACCTGAATCCATAAGGAAATCTAAGCTGTTATCCAACAAGAAAATTCCAGCAGGTCCAGGAATTTTATCAAACATTTCATTTTTCGTTAAAAAGTTTATACCAATTAGTAAAACAATTATTAAAAATAACCATACATATAACGCAACCATTCTGAAAAGACTGTGTATTTACTTGAGATGGGAACAACTTGTGATAAAAGTAAAAATAGATGGACCACTGGTCAATATTTGAATTAATTAACGAATCACTTGTAGTATAAAAGTGACAACAACTCGATAAGTACATTTTATATTACTAGCTTTCCGCCCGCGGCTTGCTTACGTGTAATATGGTTAAGTAATTTTAACGTTTTTAATGATCTCGTCAGGGCTTTCTTTCACAGGCTAAAATCTTGTTACAATTGGAATTATTTATAGCCTGTGTTACTCAGGGATGATGTAGCTTTACAGGATCCGATGATTCAGGAAAATCGAGGGCAACTTTCAAATTAACTTACAGGCAATTACTTTTCTGACAATTTTATATTCTGATAGTCATCTTCTTATGTGGATGAGCTGATGATGGAAGGTAAAACTCCTCAGCGGTTAAGAGTTGAAAGAAAATTCTTACGAAGTTATGAGTACGAAATACGTACTTGTGAGGTTATTACTTATTAGCTTTACCAAATAATATAATGTAAACCTTAATAACGTTAAGGAAGGTGGAAAAATGGATGCGGACAAACGATAAACGTCTCTTCACTCGTTTGTATGGGTAGTGATCACTCAAAACAATTATAGGTTAAAACGTTAATGAAAGTTTGAACTGCATCGTAGAAATTACACAATGGAGCATCTTAATACCGCGATCTAGGTTGATGACGAATTTTATCAACGCACTCTATCGAGCACATTGTTCAACACTTCAACCGCGCCCGCGCGCACTGCGTTATTTGTGTTACCTATCATTAGTTTTAATATTAAGACTAACTTATATTAGAATATATTTTACAATATATAATATATAACTAATCAATCAATATAAGTGTTTAAAAGTTTTGAAACAGTGGTTGAAGAAAACTTTCAATTGACCATAAGTTCTTTTTCTCTTAACCGATTTTGACGAAATAAAGTTTTAACAACGCTCCTAATTATATGTAATCCAACTGTGTAATCCCGTTCAGTAGTTTTGAAGTTATAACGTACCAGACAGACAGACAGACAGACAAGAATTCCAAAAATTGTTTTTTTGGTTTCTAAAACTCTTCTTTAAAACTTAAAGGAGGCAATCCTTTCAGTTTTTTGGAAAAATATTTAATGTACAGACATTCGATTTTTACTGTCTTATTATAAGTAAAGATAATGACCGTTTGCTCTTATCGACTTTAACAAGGTTATAAGTATAACATAATATAATTAATTGTACTATTGTCTACATAATCTAATGAACTTAAATGTCTCATTAAGAAACAAGCATAATAAAATAGTTATTTCTTACCAAATTCAATACATACCATTCGTTTGCAAAGTCGCCATATGAAACCTAGGTAAGAAGGGGAGGATCATATACCCAATTTTACTGAACATGCGGAAATAAAAACCAGCAAGGCTAATATTTTTGTTCACTATAATTAAAACGGCACATGGCACATAAACACTTACAATAATTATAGACGCTCCAAACAAACATTTCCCTCACAGTACTTCAAGCATATAGATAATATAGTCTGATATCCATCCGCAAACAAATCGCACCCAGGGTACGTACCCAGAAGAGCATTAAGCGCGGTCAATACGTACATTTTAGGTTGCTAAGTTGCTAATTATTTATAATATTTTGTACTATCTTGCAAATATGTTTCTTTATTTGTTTTCAAAACAAGAATTTTCATTTTCCAAATTTCCATTTATTGGGAATTTTCACAAGTTATTATGCAAGAACGTTGGTAAGTGAAGTTGAAATCGCATTTCTAAATTTTTACTTTCTAAATTTCACAAAAGACTTATTAGCGATGAGGTCACTCTAGGTTTTTCTCTTTAAATTGAACTGCTTACTAGAACACAATAAATAAAATAAAAAAATCTGTCGAAATATAGAAAATACAATGGTATCAATGCATGTTCTGCCGTTACAAGGACATTGTAAATGTTCTCCACATTTTAAATTTAAATCTGATGTAAAAAATATTAACTAACAAATTTTCACATTCTCGGCCCACATGTAATATAACATAATGAATAAAATATCACGTATTTTAATGATATCTCGGATTTTATTTAAAAAATAAATATCAATAAATTATGTTAATAAAATACCGCGTCTTTATCTTCTTTGAAAGAACATTATTAACAGGTTAGAGCCTATTTTTTGCAATAAGTTTAAATTAAGGCAGATTTTTTTTATTTTATTTAACGTGTTCTTTGTGTTTCCAAACGATTCGCTTTAAGGGATCTTATAGGATCTATTTCTTCATAAATTATGAAATAACCTTCGTTCAATAGTTTTTTGTCTTAGTAAACCAATAACATTATTTTAATCTGTTAATAAAAAAATAAATAGAATTAATTGTAATTCTAAATATTTTTTATTTTAGAGAATATATAAAAAAATTGCCTCAAAGTAATGTAATACTTCCTCTCGCGGAAATAAAGAGAGATGCATCATCGTATCATTAAATTACCTAAAACTAAATTAATAATTATGACAATCATGTTTTTATTCAGATAATGGTTTTTTATTTGTAACAAAACTAATAGTAATATTAAAAAATGTCAAGTCTGTCTTGAAATTTAACGTAAACTGGTTGCTGGGTACGTAGTACGTAGTCTGTGGTAATGACAAGATCACGTGGTGTAGTCACTGGTAATAGTCGAAAACGACTAAGAACAGTCGTAATAGCCAGCCTCATTTCCATCATCGCGAATTTTTGTCCTGAAAAACATATATTTAATTAGCCACGTGTTATACCCTGATAAAAATATGTAGATGTTACAATCAGATCTTTAATAATATCCCTGACTTATGTTTACTAATTTAACGAAAATTATTAATAAAAGCAAAGTAAAAACATTATTTAGCTGTACATTATTGACGCCGTGTGTTTCTGACCTGCGTAGTCATCTAAAAAGAGAATATATTGTGACGGGTCACCTATATTCCAGCGGCTAGAAAATATATAACTAATAGTAGTTATAATCGATTTAAAATTATATATTACTACAGTATTTTATAATTCTCCTTGTCAATTGTGGCGTCTCAAAAATATCTTTGAAAACTTATTTATACTAATCAGTATCCGTGACAATTAGTTTTTTTAAGTCGTTACTGATAATATCCAAGAGATCTCTAATCTTCAATTATATTTAATATTATATCTAAGAATTAGCGAATTATAATTTTATGCTTTTATTAATTACCACTTCCGTAACGTTACGCTTTTATCATTCTGATGTGCTAATATGTTAATTACTCTTAAGGTCTATTAATATTATACTGAGCTCACGTCACTTCATTTGCGAATCAATGAAATTTATATGAGATCAAGAAAACAAAATAACTTGTAATACACGTCCTGGTAAATTATTAATTATTATTGTTGATCTTGATAATATAATATGCTGTATTTAAAATTATAATTTAAAGATAACATATCAAAGTCAATTATGAATTATATAATATGTGCGTTATGCGTTAACATAGTTATGTACTTTTTTAGCCTATTAGTAAATTTATTTAAATATTAGCCTTGTGCTAGTATCGTTAATACATATTAAAAATATGAAAAAAAATCAAGTGTTTTATTTTTCACATGTATTAACTGTTACCGAATTACACGTACGGTGACATATACTTTTTGTTATAATCTTGTCTTCTCTGATATAGTTTCACATATAATAAATGCTGCAAACCTTTTTTATTATCTGATACACACATGGGTACAAAGATACGTAATCAATAATGTATTTATAACTGAAACATATGGTATATGGAATTGTAAACTTCAAGTTTTTGTAAACGCTTGCGAGTTTGTGAATTGGACACAAATTCACTAAGTTCGATTTGATAACTATTATATATAAATAACTATAAAATAATTTAATAAGGTTTATAAGTTGATTGTAAAATAAGTGAGATAGTAAGCTAAGAAGCATTAGCATTATCTTACTTTTCATATTTCATATTAACATTTTTCCATTCAACAAGGAATCGATTTTAATTATTGTGTCGGTAAAAAAATTGCAGCAGAGATTTAATTTTTGAATTATAAATTTAATTTAATTGATTTTATTTAATAACAAAGCTTGGCTATTACATATGCATGCATAGTAACTACAATAAACGACCTATTTAAAAATAGATTTGAATAATAGTGAACTACGTTTTATGCAATTCATATATATATATATATATTGTTTTTTTCATGAAAACAAAAGTTTCTACTAACCTGTGTATTATTTCAAAATTATTTTTATTAAAAAACAAAATCTCACCTATACAATTCCTTGGACCAGCGTTGAATGGAATATAGCCGTAAGGTTGCCAAGTTGGTTCAGCTTAAAATATCTCAGGTCGAAGCACCAAGGGCTCAACAAACTGATCAGCACGCCGATGCAGGTCGTATATTAGTATAGCACACTCCGTTCCAGCGGATACCTCATAAACTCCTAGCGCCAAACTTATATTTATTATAATATCAAATCAATGAAATATAATTAAGTCATACAAAAAAATACTGAATTATAGGTATATATAATCTACCCGGAATGTACACATTGCGTGCCTTAATATAGTGGTAACTATAGCTGTGGTGGTAGACCGTAGACAGCACAATACTCACTGAGCTTTAACTGCTCATCAATAATCCTGGTGATACCTGGTATCGGGGAGTACAATCTCATATTTCATCTGCGATAATTCTGCCATTGTCACTTCACCGTCTGAAGATCTCAATATGTTATTTAATTCATCAACGACTTTTTCCTGTTAGGTAATGTTTGGATTCAATTTAATTATCATCTATGCAATTATTTATATTTTGGGAGAGCGCATTTGCTTTATTTAAACAATATTTCCAAATATGATGCTGAGCCCGTGTATCCCGAATGATATCTTATTTAGGCTGAATCGATTTATTCTATATCTGTTCTGTTCAGCATAACTGTTCTAACATTCTCTGTTCTAATCTAGGAATATTGGTCGTTTACCAGCCGTGGCACTTAATTTTTCATAATAGACAATGTTATATAACTATCAATTACAAATAGTTATTAAGTAGGATGGATTTCACATCAGTAGAGGTTTTTATTAAATTGAAATACCAGAATATCCTGATGGTTAGCAAGTAGGAGAAAGATAAATGTTAATGCAATGGATGTTGTATCATGAGCCTGAAACAAAAAACATAATTACTTATTTGGATTTGAAAATCATCGGCCGAATAGCTAGACAAGAGTCAGTAGTAAATAATTGCTCAAGTTACAGTTTTTTAGACGAAAACACTTTATCTAATACCTACTACAATACTATAAAGGCCAACAAATTAGTGCTGTCAATAATTTTGCTTTACAAAACTGTTGACATAGTGCCAACAACATGGACTAATATTAGCCTCATCTTACCCCAAACATAAAAGTGTCGATTTCTTCAGATATCCCTTCAGTGTCCATAAGCCAATCTTTCTCAGCCTGAAGCAATATATCCAACAGAACTAATTTTTTATTTACTATCTTCAAATCATTTAACAGTGGTTCTTCAACAAATTCTTTGCGTCTTTTATCTACAACTTGAGTTCTAAATGACGACAGTATTTGCAAGAGATTCTTTTGTTTTCGACCTATTTTAAGTTGAATACAATATCGGGATATATAGTGCTCTGTACACTGCATATTATCCTATTTTATGAAAACTATCCTTGTATTTCTGTGCGTTATGTAGTTGGTCGCCTGTTTCTTCATCTAATGTTATGCCCATTGCTGTTTCTGAAACAACGCTTTAGTTTAGTAAATCAAATCTCAAAGAACATTTCTTTAAGTGCACCAGAAGGAAATTTTGTCTGCACCAGTACTAATCTTTATCATGACCAAATTAATTTTGTGATTAAAACGGGGAAACATAGCTTAATTATCTAATTTAAATCGGCTTTCGTGGCTACAAAGATCTGTTAAATAATGTTTGGTCAAAGTAACACATAACCGTATAAGCTTTACCTTAAGGGAGTTTAGTATTTATGATGTCATAATAATTAAAAGAAACTTACCACATATCGTATTAAGAGTGAAATTATGAAAGAGGGGTGAGATATCTGTCTTTGATGAAATTATTTCGCGTCCCAGTGTTTTTGCAAAAATTCTAGCATTCTTCTCTATAACCAGTTTGAAGTTATTTAAAACATTAAAATGAAATGCAGGTGTAATAATTTTTCTTCTTGCATGCCACTTTTTACCTGTTTAAAATAAATTGGTTTTTAATAATTTTAAACGTAACGTTGATTTATTTTCTGTATATTTACAATGCATACTGTAATTTGATGCCATTGTATAGTTTATAATTAGAAGTAAGTAAAATAAATATATTTAAATTACCTTTGCTTAAAGGCAAGCCTTCTCCTAGCCACGGTTTTATGAAATTATAAAGGAACCCTTTCGAATTATCCTGAAATAACAGTATCATTAATATATACTCGTAAATAGACTAAACTAAACTAAAGTAACATAAAAGGAATCTTGTGTAGGAATTCTATTACGAGATTATTACCTTTACAAGTTCATACTGATAGATAATAATTGTTTAAAAACGTTCGGTTTTCGGTTCAATCGAGCTAATTTAAGACAATGAAGAATGATTCTCTTGATTGTTACGCTTTTCCCTATTATTCGAACAAAAATTTAAAATGCATGCAAAGTTTCGTATAATAACGAAATATCATGCGAATTATTAAAATAATATGAAACACAAATCTGAATAAAAAGCAACTTTTAATATTCTGTTATCATGATAGCCCATTGAGTTTTGGACAGTGGCTTAAAATAAAGAGGAGTATTATCAATTTATAACCTACTATATTTAGGAGTTCTTTATGAATTTAGAATTATCATTGTCCATTAGTAAATACCACTAAATAAAATGATTAAATACGTGGATACATCATAATATCTAATGCATTGTAAAGTATGAATATTCCTTTAGGGTCAGGTATAACTTGAAATTCTTTGCAATTTAAAAGCCACTCTAGACTTTTAAGATAATCATAAATATACACAAAATTCCCCACATTTTTATTCAACTTGCTAATTAATTTACGTAATGGACAAATTTAAAAAGTAAAAGCCCAATAAGTATGCCACATTAAAATTAACTGACAAAATCAAATTCATGTCTAAATAGGCCTATTACCAAAACTTATCACTTCAGTTTCGGTAAGATCTCTTATGCACGATCGACCTAACGACCGCTATATAGAAATACAACCGCCGACTCTTCTATAAAAAAAATTACAAACTAACGTGAACGAATCGTAGCATCACCTTAAGGAACATAGTCACAAAAACGGTTCCAAGAAGTACGATCATTTAGCTTCGTTATTACAAAATAATTTATATTCAATACATCAAATAATATACCTATAAATATTTCTGTCGAGCTTGAAACTTTGGTTTTCTGCTTCTTATCAAGGGATCTTAAATACCTGTCTACGTCAACAAGTTGATATCTAGCCTTAATTGGATTCATTTATTCAGTGGAAGCTGACTATTCAAGAAGTCCGATATCCTTATTCAAAAAGCATAATAATAAAATAATTATTATGACTACTTATTATGCGTTTATAACCTTTTTGTGCAGTTTTATTTAAAATCGGTAGTGGTGATTTAAAAAAAAAGTAAATGTCACAATGATTAATTTGAAAAATAACATTTAATTATAATAATAAAGAAATAATTAAAATGTCAAAATAATTATTCCAAACAAGCTGACTATATCAAATTAAAATGTAAACCGACAATATTTGAATTAAATACAAAATTAGTATGTACTAAAAATATTGTGAAATGAAACCTTATAGACGAACAAACAAAGCGTTCATGGTTCAAGTAAGTGAATAGTATATTGTAAAGTAGCTTAGCGATGCTTCTTATGGAGTTTTTTGTCAATATTATAAATTCGAATACTATAATATATTAACCCTTTCGAATCTTTATGGATGAAATTTGGATTGTGAAGAGTTGAAGACCTACAATTCAAGTATCGTATTTATATAGAGTTGATAGTTTAAATATGAAAATAGAAATTTGTTTAAGAGCTTTGAATTCTACCGAATTCAATTCATTTTGACATCAATTTAATTAAAAACCCACAAATCACTTCAATTATAATATTTTTTCAAATTGTTTGTCACTCTAAATGGAAACTTCAACACAACCGCACGCAAAAAGAGAATATGTCAATAAATATGATATAAAGCAGTAAACATAATTAGTAAACCAATTACCGATTGTAGGCTTTTTAAGTTTTTCTTAAAATGAAAAAAAAGTCACCTTTGCAAAGAAATCTTAGAAAAAAAATGTGTTCATTGGTGTAAACATCTTCGTCGATGTTTACCAGTACTGAGAGTTTTAACAGAACGATTTCTTTTTTTAAGAGGTACATTATTATTAGAGGTATATTCCATCGTAGCAACCACTTGTGATATATAATTAGTAAACAAGGCAAAGGGTCAAGGTAAAAGTTATCAACCCTAATTATTGTTACATTACGATTAACGATGCCTATTAAAATTTATCTACTGTTAGAGCAAGTTTAGCAAGGATAACCTTTGTCTATAATAATAATCCATAGCGCTATTTAGATATAAAATACATATACGCAAATCACAAAAGTAGCTAAATTTTGGATTTCCAGTATCACGCTGAGGCATGATATGAGAATAAATGAGTTTATTCTTTAAAATAAATAATACAAATGAAATATCAATTTTTGTGTTTATTGTAGTGCAATTTGTATTCGCTATGTACGGTTTATATAAATGTAAGTTTTTACTCGTACAAAATTTTACTTGTATTTGCCAAATTATGTCGTACATAATATTGTCAAACAGTTCATAAATTTATGAAATCTATTTATATTTCTATAACCCTAAGCCCAAAATAATATATCACAATTAGTATCGGTGTAATAAAATATAAAAATGCGTTTCAAAATTTAAAAATAACAGCTGTCAATGATGATGTAAAAATAATTTTTAAACCATTTATATTCACCTCATATGAAAGAATGTGTGTTAATCATATGATTTCGAATCCTGTTTGGGTACCAATTATAAGACTCCTTCTATATCCTGGTACGTGTGTTATTGCAAATAAAATGATAGCTTACATTATATATTCTCTATTGTACTCTCACTGTTACAAATACCTCACTTATTCTCTCAAAACACAAAAACCCGCCAACCCCCTTTTTTTTCAAGGTCGCCATCTTGTTTTTTCACAGTAAACCACCACAGACCACATACAAACTTCACAGATTATAATAATATTCAACAAAACGAATAGCATAAACAATAGTTATAAACATTCACATATTGCCATTAAAAGGATTCTATATTCAAATTTAGGAAAAACCTAACACAATGGAGTTTGCTCTCTACGTGCGGAATTAATGCTTGCTCACTGTAAAGGCAAACATTGGCACATAGCGGCCCGAAAAGGGCAGACAGGAACGGCTACAATTCGAGGCCTGGACCTATGGTGTTTGCATAACTAAATTATTACTTATACTATTAATATGTTTTAGTAGCTTCGTTCCTCATCCGGATTTGGTCGACTGCGAGTTCTATGTAAGGAATTTCTGGGCGATATCAAAGCGTTGTGGAAATACGGCGCTCCGTTTCCCACGTTCCTGAAACTCATTGGGACCTTGCTGTTGTGCCTTGTGGTTTTGATGCCTTTAATCTACCCATTCTTCATTTTCGCTATAACATACTTCACTTGTGAGAGCTTATTCCTAAGGTAATAAATCCAACGCCAAAACGATTCGAGAAGTGTGATAAAAATATATTTTTCACAAATATTTTTGATAAAATTTAATAAGAACATTGTAAACACAAATGCAAGGCAAAAGGTACCTTATAAATAAATAGTTTAAATGTTGATCATACCGTTACTTTGGTTGAGTCATACTCGTTCCAAACTAAGCATACTGAATAAACTTTTTCTTATATACATTTTTTTAGTTGGTGGCTTGATCAACCAACGCGATTTCAACCAATGGGAATATTGAAACGTGGTTTTTCGTTCGTGTTTCGTCCATTCAAGCCATCAGATATATGGAAAGTCCGCGAGGTTCTCACTCGGGCCATATTGCTGGCTCATTCATTCGCTACCTCTGTGGACTATCTTTGTGTTATGCAGGGGTTACTTGATGAAGCATAACAGGCTAACTAACTTCAACTTGCCAAGACGTCAATACTGCCATTTCAAAGAACTCGAAGTCCTTAAAGGTACTACTATATACTGCTAAATACTAAATTTTATAATGTATAAGGTTTTCTAAATGGATTTACGGAAATCAAAATGTGTTGTACCTTCATAGATATTGGATAAGAGCATCCCCACAAAGCGTTATATAATACTCGTATGTCAAATTGATAAGTTATACCACAAAGGTCTTATGCGGATATTATTTTTGAACAATTTTGACATTATCTGAAGATGTGCCACTTGAGAGATATGGAATGTCAATGTTAAAAGGAAAACGTATTCAGGTGCACGGGCAGTGCGCGGGAGTTTATCATCGCTGACGCATGATGGCTTGGCCGCATTTAATCGTCCTTGTGGCAGTCAATTGGGTGTAAGTAATAGTTTGTATATTTTGTACAACCATTAAACAGTTGATAAGACCGGTATATTTTTTTAAACACAAGTAAAGAACACAGTGAACACAAGCATGCCCTTTATTTGTTAATTAAATTATGTCCATAATGTGATAAAACAAAGTTTGTAACGCCAGTTTATTAAAGTCAAATAAATAATTAATGAGTTGTAAATCAATTAAATTTTACGTTCCCATATTGAATATTCAATATATTAAAATTTGTTGTTTGCATATTTTAAAATTAATGTTCGGTATATATATAATTCTTTAAATTAGTTTACTTTTAATAAAGCATGCCTATGTAATATTGTACCTAAGTTACATAATTAATGTAATATTTGAGAACCGTTCCTTAAAAAATTTAAATAACTTAATAATTCCAAAGCTTTTTGAATAATAGATGCCACGCTCACTATACAAAATTCCCTGAGGGCTTCACATTTGGTGTCGCCACAGCTGCGCATCAGATCGAAGGTTCATGGAACGTCAGTGGTGAGTGACTTCTCTCATATCCCATTCATTTAAACATACATTTTACTACTTTTTCTACAAAAATTTTCAATAACAAGAACGACAAACGTATAGATAAAATTTCACTTATACCTTGCCTACAATGAATAATTGTGACAAAATAGGAAAAAATCTGTTATCGATTCGACATGTCAATCATGCGTTATCTGCCTAAAATGAATGGTTTCTTGATACTCGAATCGGATAAAGATTCGCAATTCAGGCATTGAACGCACTTTAAAATATTAAAATATACGTGACGCGAATACATACATTTATATCATCCCTAATTAGTTTGTGTCCATGTATGGTGTATACAGAATAGCAATCGTCATCAAAATTATATATACTGTTAAGTTACTTCTAAATAACTAAGACATTCATGGTCATGGTTTTTTTTAATGTATTTTTTAGGCATCAGTGATCGCTTTTAATATTTTTTTAATAATAACCTTTTTAGCTACGAGGGTTGCAAAATAAACCGAAAGGATATCCAGAGCAAACTCAGCGGGTTACCTATAATTTTTTAAGCGCCCTTTATTACAGCATTTATGACGACTTATTCCTAAGCTTTTTTTACGTTTATATAGTCTTTTACACTATAATAGGACTAACTCAACAATTTTGGTTAATAAAATTTTTGAGTTTGCTATGTAATGTTTTTATTAAATTTATTGCTGCTCCTGTTTTTTATTTTAATTTTGTTAAATCATTGCAGGTAAGTCCGAAAATGTCTGGGATCGTTTAACCCACACCAAGCCATGGATGGTAGCTGACGGCACGAACGGTGATGTTGCTTGCGACTCTTACAACCGGTATCTTGAAGATGTTGAGGAACTGGCTTATCTTGGCGTAGACTTCTACCGATTTTCATTTTCATGGGCAAGGCTGTTGCCCACGGGTCGCGTTGACCAAATTAATCCAGAAGGAGTGCAATATTACCACAACCTCCTCGATGCTCTCGCTGAAAAGAATATAGAACCTTTGGTATATTTGACTTTTTATTATCTTAAATAATCTATACTGTCTCTCTTTTGATTTTGTGACCCAGTGAGCCTTGGCCTCGAATTCTTATTTTCACTGCTTTCTCATAAAACCATACTTATGAACACATGAATCGGTTGTTGGTGCTTATCAAAACGATAGATGATTGTTTTACTGGTAATGGAACCCAGGACCTTTTCGTCTAGTAAACCTCCATTTTCCAACGTAAAGCGGGGATATGTTAGGTGATAAAATTCGTAATTATAATTTCTCGTAGAGGAAAATATTGTATAGTTATACTACGTGAAAGATACCATGTTACAAGTTACATTAGTTTTAGTAACTTCCATTAGATTTTGATCTGTTTTTATTATATTGAATCTAAGAAATTCACTAGGCCAACTAATGGTGCTTTGTGGTTTCTATTTGTATCCCCGATATAGAATTTCACAACAAGTTAGAATCCAGATATTTGTTGGCTCTAATACATACTTTTGCAGGTAACGCTATTCCATTGGGATTTACCTCAAACCCTTCAAGACCTGGGCGGTTTCGCTAATCCAAAAATGATTGACTACTTCCGTGACTACTCTGATTTCTGCTTCCGGGAATACGGTGACAAAATTAAGTCCTGGATAACGTTTAACGAGCCTTACGAAATTTGTGAAGATGCGTACGGTGATGACAAAAAGGCTCCAGCCATTGACAGCCACGGTGTGGGAAACTACTTGTGTAGTGATAACCTATTGAAGTCCCACGCTGAGTCGTACCATTTATATAACGAGAGTTATAGACCAAAACAGAATGGTAGAATCATGATCTCAATCAACAGTATCTGGTATGAACCCGGCGATGCTAACGATCCTGAACAGGTGGCTTTGGCTGAAGTAGCAAATCAATTTAAGGTATTGTTATAAGTTAAAAAATAACAAAACATAGGATAAACCTTTGTTTCGTACTGTAAGTAATGAAAAATAACATAAATATCTAATAATTGCAAGCAAGATAAAGAAAAACATTTTACTTAAGCATTGTTTGAAAAGTAAATATTTCAATTACTTTACAAAATGACACTTTGTTAATTACTAAATAAATGGCCTATTCAGAATCTGAAATGGGTCTGAAAAATGCCAGAGTTTTCCATTTTGATTTGAAATTAAAGTTTTACATAATCACATCGGAAGGCACTCTTGTTTACTGTGTCAAGAAATATAATGTAATAGCTTTTTTATATTATTTAAAAGTATTTGTAATATTTATTGAACTTGCATTAAAAAACATAATGGGATTATATTTTATTACAGTTTGGGTGGTTCGCACACCCGATCTTCACAGAAGAGGGTGGTTATCCACCAGTAATGATTGAAAACGTCGCTCAAAACAGTCTAGCCGAGGGTTTGCCCAAATCCAGACTTGAACAGTTTGATAATTACTGGATTGAAAGGATCAAAGGCACATCAGACTTTCTCGGCATTAACCATTACACTACTCATCTTATTACGGCCCCAGGAGTGGATCCTATTGCAAAGTCGCCATCTTGGTTAAAGGACATCGGAGCAGTTACGTCTTTAGATGTTGGAGAACCTACTGCGTCCGAATGGTTCCGAGTATGTTAAAATGATTTACGACATCTTTAATTTATAAAATAACACGAACTCATTAGCTTGGAAATTACCACAACCAGATTCGTTTAATGTTGTTTTATATATATATATATATATATATATATATATATATATATATTTCTTTAATTTAATTATAAGTTAAAATACAATGGGGAAATAATTTAATTACTCGTGTTCAAGATCAAATTTCAACCTTAGTTTGACCTAGTATAAAATCATGGTCATGGTCGATATCGTGGCCATCTGTCATCATTAGTCATCTTAATTAGGCTCATTAATACTTCTTGAAAGATTTTTATATTACAATTGTAACATTTTTTTACATTATTTATTATATTTTTACATTGTCGTTATTTTTAGGTTGTACCTACTGGATTCGCTAACCTATTGCGTTGGTGTAAGAGTACTTACAATGACCCACCAATTTACATCACAGAGAATGGCTATTCAGACCGAGGCACATTAGAAGACTATGACCGCATCAAATATTTTAACGTGAGTTGTATACAAATCAAAATATTCGTTTAATAGGTACATGGCATATGTCGATCGTTGTTAATTAACACATTATATGATAATATTTTAAACACATTTTAATATAATAAACGACAGTAACTTTTTGTACTGAATAATAATAAGATAGCTTACTACACTATTTTTAAATTGATCAAGAATTCCACGGGGCAGCAGCCGCAGGTATTATCAATTTTGCCGTGGACTCGTATTCATTAGTTATATTTTAGTATCTAGCTTTCGCAGTTGCTCTTTTATCATTCAAATAGCCCATAATTATTCAAAATGTCTTTTTAGGACCATCTGGGCGCTATACTAAATGTGATTAATGATGACGGCGTAAGAGTGCTCGGTTACACTGCATGGACTCTTATGGATAACTTCGAATGGAGAGCTGGATTCTCGTCAGTATACATAGAATAATATTTTTTTTAAGTTTTTGAGTATAACGGTGGCAAACCGTATAAAAGTTTTTATTTAGATACCTGTTTACAGTCAATAAGTTATAAGAATACAGTCATAATCCCCTTAATCGTAATAGACAGGTCATCTGAAACATCCGCTTTATAGGTAACGTTTTCTGGTATATAATAGGGCATATGAAGACATGAGTAGTGATTGCTAGGACAGAAAGACATAGAGGCAAATTTATCCATTCCTATCCTACAAAAGGGGATCAGTGTAGTATGTTCTTAAGCTGTTGTTTATTACAGGGAGCGATTCGGTTTTTACCACGTTGATATCACAGACCCAGCACGCCCAAGGACAGCCAAATTATCCGCTGAGTACTACAAAAAATTGATCGCCAACCGCGAATTACCACAGGATGATCAGTTCAAGAAACCTTCGGTAAGATAACATAATTTCACTGTCTAATATTGGAGCGATCAGGTTCACGGGGTAAATGCTTTTAAATCTATATTTATTTTGATTTCGTATATAATTTTCTAACAAACAAATACTTTTATAAAAACATGATTCTAACAAATAATTGTAGTGGTATAGACATTTTAGTGGTTTATAGTGGTATAAAAAAGCTTATGTGCTTGAAGGACCCTCCCTAATTTAGTTCATCAGGGCCAGCGCCGTGGCTACTCTTAGCAAGATTGTTCCTTGACGTTTCCATATATTTATTACAGTGTATTTAACAAACTGCATTTTAATTAATACTCTGTCAGTCTTGCTAAGACGACCATGATTTTAATAATATTTTATTATATGAATAATACCAATTATTACTTTTAACAGGAAAGAATGCGGTACTAAATTAACAGAGGTGAAAAATGCAGTCCTTACTTCCTTTCCACCTTAGAAATTAACTAGGTATTTATTTAGGTATTAACTTTTATGTAAATATATTATTTAAAATATATCTTGTATATTTATTTACCTGCAGAATCTAGTACATATGGCCAACTTTTATTTATATAAAATTTCCCTGTCACAGTGTTAGTTCCACCGAAGCGGCTTGACCCGATTTTTACCAAAAATTTTATGAGTATTCAGTAGGTCTAAGAATCTGCTAAGTGATAAGGGTTGTTCATTCTTAAAAAATACATTTTTTATTCTATTTTTATGGCCATTTTAGTAATTCAATCATTTTTCATTCCGCTCAATAGCTGATATCATTAAATAAAATAGATAATATATAAATTAGTTATCCGCCAGTATCTTTTGTCTACATTAGAAATTATATAGAAATAATTTATATGGCAAAACAACGTTTAACGGTCCAGCTAGTATATATGTAGGTATTATAAATGATAACAGATAATAATTAAATACAAGTTAATTTGATTTTTTTCAGAAACACATAAAATTGGATCTCTAAATAATAAATGAAAATAACAATAGATATTTAAACAAATATTTAATTCATATACCAAATTATATACAATGAATGAATTTCATTGTTATAACATTGATTCACGTAATGTACACTACAGAGAAAACTTGCATGTCAGACTGAAAGATATGTTTGTATTAAGGCTATACTTAGAAATATTTACTTGATACATTGTTCGGAAAATTATTCAAGCCATAAGCACCGACGCGACGGTAAGCAACATGGAATGTTTTGTAGTAGCAACTACCTAGTAGGCCTTTTCCCCTACACGCATCAAATCGAGACCATTGTATGAATGGCGCTAATTATTAGGTTCAAGTTCTGATAGCAGTTTGGTTTATTGGATATTGGAATAAAGATCTTTTCAATATCTTTAGTATTATTTACTACCTAATCGCAAACTTCATCATCCTTATTCTTAGAATACTTGATCCTGATTAACTGATTTAAGCGAATTTTTGACTTGGTTAGAGCTACATTTACGGCAATGACACCTACTAAGTTTTCGCTATTGGCTACACATTACTGTGTAATGAATTTCATCTTAAAAATTAAGCGAATACGAAGCTATTAAACGTTGACTTTCAAGTCATCTCAGCTAAAATCTAAGTGGAAACAAGCAGTATTGAATAATCAACTGAACAATATGATAAGCATAACTTACAAACAAGAATTAACATAAGACAAATATAAAATAAAGTACAAGACATCTACAGAGTACAAAATAAAATGTATAATAAACCCAGCACCGTTACAACTAATTAGGATAATAGTTACACAGTTGCTATTAAAACTATTTATAAACGCTGGTTACATTAGTCTTATAAAGAAAGTACATTTACTAATATGGCAAAGTTTTCAATGTAGCATTCGAAAAATAAAGAGCTTATTTCATTGCTGAATTCATACAAACGATAGAGACTAGGTGGGCTAAACGTAATTTTGAAGTTAAGCTTAAACCAATGAGTCGTAATTAAATGAATAGAGTATAATACTCAGTTATTCGATTTGTGTATACATGAGCATGCATGCAACACGTTTTTACCACCATTGATGTACAGATTTGTTGTAATTTGATATTGTTAATGTTTCTAGCGACAACCGCACACACACACTATAGATACAAATACATTGTCCACTTCGAACCAAATATTAACTATAAACTTAATAGTTGCCAAAAGAACTAAGTTACGATTTACTAACTCTACATCTAACATAATCTCGAAAAATACACAAGGACGGTGTAAGTAGACAAAAAAAACGTTACTACAACATACAGTACATAAGTAGTTTAATTATGTCCCAATGATACATGATGTACATCGATTGGTAAAAATTTGTAGAAATATATCTTTATATCTATTACCTAAATAACACAATAAATACATTTTAAAAGGCACAATAAGGCACTGTTACGTCGAGATGGTATCACAATCAATGGCGTATTCTTAAACGTGATTCAATTTCAATGTCTGTTCATTTTTTTTTTAAATAAACATTTTCTGTCAGATGTTAAATTATTTTAAGCGCTTTCGAATACGGTCCAAAGTTTCGTTGGTGAAATGTTTATTCTGTTATCTTCGACATCTTAACAATAGTCTAATCTATTTTAAGAAGGATTTTCCACAGTCTTAATCTGAAAGAGCATGGAAACCTAGCTTGCGTATAAATTGCAAAATGGATTCTTTCAGTAAAGAAAAAAGATAATGCAAACACCGCTCCAACCCGTCAGTACAGCATCCATTCAATGATTATTTACAAATGAGCCGTCATACAATGGCTTATGTTTTCCAACTAAACATGAATTAATCTAACGATGCACAGACATAAAATGTAGACTAATGAATTTGCGATTTTTTGTACGACAAGCATTACCAATGCAATATAAGAATGGGAATACACCAACTGAATGTGGCGTTTAATCGCATCCCATTTTAATAAATGCCGGGACGTAATAACCAATGAATAGCCGCGAACTGAATAGCCGCTTTTCTATTAAGTTCTTTTTCCCTTTGAATTACAGTTAGTGTATTACCGATTTGTCACTTTGAGCCGTTCTTATTGTCGATGTATTGTTTTGTGTAAAATTAGATTATAGAAAACACATTGTGTTAATTGTACGTTCAGCGTCCAACGATTGTCAATCTACAGCCATGTTAAAACGTTATCTGGTTTGTTTGGCGTGGAGTTGATCAGCGACTGTACGTCGTCTAGTAGAATGTCGTTTGTGAAGTCTCCCAACTGAAATATACATGATACCGGTTATTAACCAATTAATAAAAAATACACAAGTAAAGCTTATTTGTTTACGCACAATCCCCTTCAGACAACCAGTGCTAAAGGGGAGATAATAAAACATAAATATAAATAAAAGAAAATGAAATCCAAACATTGTATAAACATATACATTTTTGTACTATGACAATGACAGGGAAAGGTAGAAGGACGAAGAGGCCTTGTCAAATGCAAAATAGAAAATATTTAAAAAATATTTAAAAATAAGGAATTTCATCAATTTTACTTAATGTTTAAATAAATTACCAAATCATCCGTGTCTCCCAACGTCATGTCTGTATCAAGGTTCGCACCGGCCTCACTGGTGCAGTCCATTCGGTCATCCATGCCCAAAAAACCCTCCGGAGTATGGGGCATAGAGTAAGATTGTGACACTGCCATACCCAGGCCGCTATCAGCTGACTCCTGACGCTGATGATCATTGAGTCCCGGGAGGAAGGGGTCCAGGGATAGGTCTGTGCTTGCCGCAGTACTATTTGTGAGGGAAGACACTATCGATGACGACTGCCGCGCCATTAATTCTTGCTGAAATTGTTTAAAGTAAATGCTCTTATTACTTTTCATATAAATACGAATTGATTGATTGTTTTTGTGGCATGTTTTTGAGTTTTAAGACTGTATTTCACTCATCATGCTTAGCCTACACTACCACTTTAAGTGATTATTATGCATTGGTCTGGTTGGCATAATCTCTTGGATTTTCATAAAATTGCCTTTAATTACTCATGTACAGACATATATAGTCTTAATTGAGGTATGAATTTATGTACAACTGAATAGCAGGTAGTGAATTTTGAACACTCAGTTTACACTACTATTACACCGATTATGAGATCAATCTAATGGGCGCTTTTTGTCTAGTCGTGGTATAAGACTTGAAAACTTTGCTTGCTCAAACTGCCCCTCTACTTTGGAAGAGTTGTTTAAAACAATGGAGCTGCATATTTCAATGATTAATGGATAAAATACCTGGAGCCGTATCTCCTGCTGGCGCTGTTTCAGGCGTTCACGCTCGAGCTGTAATGACTGTAGACGCAGTTTCTGTTGGCAAGCCTGGACCGATGCGTTCGCCCACCCACCGCCCGCTACTCCGGCGTTGGCAGCCGGCGTACGTTGCAAATGTTGCGCTGTAAAAGCAGACGAATAATATTTTACATGTTATGGTATAAAGGGTAATGTGATATTATATTATTATTGAACAGTTCTTAACACGAATTGGCGAATCAATTCGAAATACTTACGTATTCTAGGGTCAAACCAAGACGTTGTGCGAGCGGCGTGGTTAATAAAATAAATTTCTCCCTCAGGAGTGGTGGCTTGCTCCCAGCCATCCGGCAACGGCCCTAGAGGGTCTGTCGTTGCCGTGGTACTTGTACTCTTCGCTGCTGAAATTATCAAATTCCCTGGTTAATATGGAAAAACTTTAACAAAATATTTGAATTTCTCAACAGCGACTAGTTGCAAGCCAGCGGTAAATGTTACGTGCGCACGATCCTGATGTTTTGAAGGTCATTTTCTTCCAAGGAAATTACGTAAACAACGCCAACCGAATCATAGTATTTCCTAGGAAAATGTTGGATATGTCGAAGTAGTTTACGTGACCAATTGAAAACATGCCAATACACTACGCCATCCATGTTTGCTCGTGCTTTTTGTTGGACGTGTTTTGAACAACATTCGATTTCGTTCATTTTAAACTGGCTACTTTTAAACTATACAGCGTGTCCACGACGGATGTGTTATGTAAGACGTGGAAATTTTGTATCGCGACATTTTGGACGACCGTGATACGTCACGGTCGTCCAAAATGTCGCGTCCTGTAAAATATTATCGTTTCAATATGTAAGTGTATGTCTTCAATTATTAATAACAGTCAAAGTGCAATGATTTTTATTGACAGCTGGACTGCACAGACTGAAACAGCAGAATTTTGTTAAATAATATTTTTAATGCATTCAAGCCATAGACATTACTGTGAGTCAACTGGGATCAATGGAACGAGGTGTTCATTTTGCGGGATGCACTACACTACGATTGATGTATCATTTTGTAATCACCCCGTATATTCAATATGAATCACCGCCAACGTGCCGCACTCATCTCCATCCGTTCATACATTCGTCTTTAAGAATTAATGTATGTATTTCGTTTGGAATAAAAAATCAACCATTCATAAACTAATGTTATACAAAATGCATAATTACAATTTACTTATAATCATCATGACTAAGTCGACTTTACGATGCGAAGTTGTAATGACATAAAACGTTTAACGTAATTTGTACTGAATCTCTATTACAGAAATTTATAAAATTATTAGCAACTCAAAAAATTTACTTTAAATATTGTTTACATTATGTTAAGGATTAGAAAAACTTATAATGGTTCTAACATATTAATAATTATTATAATTAGCATATTAATGACAATGTTAATAAGTTTTAACGTACATTGCACTAGTAATGTAGTTTAGAGGTCATTTCCAATTAAGTGTAATTCGCAAATTATTATTAAATAACATAGACTACAAAGTACATTTGAAGAAATGGAATAAATAATGAATATATCAATATCCTTTGTGTAATTAGATAGGCTTACAAAATAACTAACACTGTCATGAGAATGCAATTTTATATGAAAGGTAATTTTATCGTGATATCAGATTAAAACAAGGAATGTGCGAGAGAAACATTATTCGTGTCAGGTACTCTAGATAGGCTTCACGGCTAATATTTGTTGACTCGAGTCTACAATGAGACATTGATAAGCTACCAAACACTTGTTCTATATTGCTCGTGGGATTGTTAAATTTAAAAACGTGCTCTTGTCACGTTCCAACTAAAACTAAATCGTTAAAAATTATTTATAATATAATTTAAAGAGACGTGCCGTTTATCTTTATAAAACGCTAACGAAGGACTATACAGTCGTTATGAAGTATAAAATATCATAAAAAGTATTTAAAGAAAACCTTCACTCGCGCCGGGTAAATTAGATAAACACTAAACACATCTTAATGGATATGTTTACCATAGAGAATGGATTACAAATCTTTCCAGGTTAACTCGGTAACATTTTCGTTTACCAACAGATGTTAGCTTGTACCCAAATTTAAATGGAGAAAATAATGATATCGGTTGTAAGTATTACCTATTGAATGAGTGCTTTTTAATATTTATAAATACAAAAAAATACGATTAGTATTTTGAAATTTTAATCTTAGCACGTATACATTACGGTAATTTTAAGGTAACGCCAAGTAAGGCGTTAGACTCGCTTACGCGGCGACATACTAATTTCGTCATAGCACATGCTAAATGCTGAGGATTGGTAGACATCCATAAAGCAAGGAGCACAAATACAAAATGTCTGAATCGCGCAGATGTGTCGCAAGTCGCTGAAAAGCGGCGCAGGCGCCACACTATCGGCGCCGAAACACCGATGTATTTTCTGGGCGCCTTTCAACACTCGTCTCGCATCGACCAACGGAAACAACGCGTTAATTCCCGTCATAAAATCAGTTTTAGAATTTGGGTTATTTACTTGTTTTTATTTTAGTTCCATGATAATTTTAAACACTGTTCCAAAGCCAATTAGATCACGTGAAAATTAAGATACGCGTTAACTCATAACTGAGACTATAGCTAGTTTTAATAACTATCATCTATGTTTTTCAAACTATGAGATCATCAGGTTACAGGGCCGGTTCGATTTCCCCATTTTCGACCAGACGGAATAAATAAGCTATTAAAAGATTAAAGTTAGTACCTGGCGTGGCAGCTGGAAGATTCTGTGGTGAGGCAGTCTGTGTAAGTAAAGCTTCCGCGCTTTGATGCTGAACGCCACTCGCCACAGTTTGTGCCGCAAGAGTCTTACGAGGGTCCTCCCATGTGGTCGTCTTTGTTATGTGGCTGTAATATAAACAAGTTTTATGATTTAAATTAGCTACAATGTATACTTTGACAAGCATAAATATCTTAATATATGAACTTAGTAGATAATTCGTGCCTTTGAAATATGTTCAAAAAATAACAATAAAAATATACATAGCAATAATATAAGGATATAAATTAACAATTATATATATATATATATATATATATATATATATATATTGATAATAAAATCGTTCAGCTTAACATATTCATATATATGTTAAACCGATTAGTAATGATACGTTGTCGAAACAGAAATCAATTTATAAACAGTATTTAAAAAGAAATCGGCAACCAGCACAACTTTTACTTTTACAAAGCGGTTCGTAGCTCATTAAAAAGTGGCGAAAACTTTATGTATGTATAAAAAAACTGCAAGGCTCGTGCGATACAATGACGTTGGCAACAGACGTGCCTCGGGCACACCTTGCAAGTCGAATCTTCCTACTTAGCGGTCGATGTGACCAATTTGTAGGAAACCGGACGTACGACGTGTGCGACCTAGTGAAGTTGTTAGTTACTACGCTGTTTGCTTATTTAACTTTCCTTGAAATTAAAACAGTTTGACGTCGAACACCAGCTACTTCTGTTGTTCAACGAATAGAGGATCATAAGGAATAATAATCGGACCAGTTGTCATAAGAGATTTATAAACAAGAGTCAAGGCGACCGATCAGATGATAAGAGAAATGGGTATAAAAATGAAAGATAAGGAAAAGGTATATTGGAAAGCTGATGGAGCATGACCATACAGAATCGATTTGTACGGAACGGTAATGAACTTGGCCTAGCTATCAGCTGTTGCCACCAGTTGTTACCTGTGCACCTGCATCACATCAGTTTTTATTTCGAAAACTTTTTCCGGATCATTAACTTGCTACATGCAAATATTTGAGTCGTCAACTTGTATTTTGTTTTAAATGAGTAAAGCCACAACCAATACAAAATTTGTTTGAGAGTTTGAAAATTGTATTTTTGTTATTTGGACTGCCTTCATCAATTTAAATGAGTGCAATTGTTTTTTTTATTATTATATATGGCACAATGGTCAGCTATTAACAGTTACGTGTGTCAAGTGACATATCTATCAACCATGTTCATCACCGTCTTCACTTATTTGTTGTCAATATAACATAAAATGTGCTTATACCTAAAATCCTAATTATCTTTCTACATACTCTATAACTGTAGAACTATCATCTAGATTAATAATCCTATGAAGTTACGTAGATGTGGTTGATACGTGATGTTGCAGGTAATGCGGGAGGTTTGCGGGGTGCGGGGTGCGGGGTACTGGCGTGTAATTACAGCGTAGCCTGACGGCGCGACTCGGATTGCATAATATCAACCAAACGTTCTGTGCACCCGCGCATGTTTGTACACAATCACGTTATTCATCAACACCCCGTATTGGTGGGCTGAACAATTGACAAAAAATATTCTTATTAGCGTTTCAATAAGGTGAAGGCCGAGCAAACTGTGTATGGCATGGGTATTATCGTAAGTTTTCTCTGATTTGGTATAAGCGTACTGCTGATAAGCGTAGGCAGTGTTAATTATATAATAATAAATGCTTTATTTAGCCGATTAGAAGGTAGCACTACCTGCAGACGCTGCACTATAGATTAGCATATTTCTGTGTGTGTACAGCCTCTTCCGAGGGTATAATAATTATTTTTAAGGAAAAAGTTTCATTTAAAAACTGACATATAGACAAAGACCGCCTTTAAACAAGGTAAAAAACAAACATTCGTAAAGGTAACTTTTTATGATTAAAAAAGCCGCATCGGGATTAAATATTACAATACGACACATAATATATGCATAGCGAACAATTACTAGATGACAGTATTGGGAAACAAAATATCTTTCTCTTGCCAAGGCCTTCCACTCTTACACAATATAATGTTGCAGTTTCTCGATACCTCAATACGGGTTTGTAACAAACATGTTTGGCAAAAGATTAAAATGTCTTAGTGTACCTAAACTGAATCTAAATATTAATTTAGTTCAAAAAATTGTTATCATTCTAGAAATATTCAGCAACATAATATTACACTCACTTTAGAATACAAAAAAACATAGCATAGACATTGTTCGTATAGTATTGAAAAACTTTTGTTACTTTATACAAAAGTTATTTATTGAATACGTAATTTGTAAAGTTAAATATATAAACATAAATTTTGTCAAGTCAACTAATTGGGTGGAAATAATATGAATAAGAAATATTTCAAGATGGACACAAACGGATACACGTCATATTGGACGCACATCCTCGCTCATGCGATTTTCCTGCTTTTATACTTCAACTGAAACAGATGATATATTGGTACTGGCCGCGGAAGGAGCACTGCGCGTGATTACGTAATGTTACGGCTGTGCCTTACATTTGTACATATCGCCAAAATGAGATATTTAAAGAAACCTTTTATTTATCTATATAGAAAATAAAAATATATATACAAAATAAATTACACTTTCCATTACTTATGGTTTGTTTTTAGCGAAAAAAGCAAATCGATATTCATCCAGGTTTATACCAAAGAAATTATTTATTATTCGATTTTGAGTTCTCTGACAATGAGAGTCAATCACAACTAGTGTTCTACGGATCATAGGTTTTCACTGAGAACAACATGGCGGAGACGGCGTTCTAAATTTGAATCTCGGACGAGTCGGCGTTCGCATATACGTAAATAAACGCACACATATGTAATCGTTAACACTATACAAATATTTAAGGATAAAAATGATAGTGTGCCGAGCGCCTCGACATTTCGTTTTCCTTGTAAAAAGTAATACTAATAACTTTAGATAATACTAAAAGCGACGGTATTCAAAAATTGAAAATCGCAACAAAAGCTGCTCGTGTGTATATATTGTCCACCCACACATTCGCATGCTTGCGACTACACAAACTAAATTAGACGAAAACGTTGAAATGACGCATCGACTTCCGGCCGATGATTTTATTATGGGATCTACTGTTTCAAGTACTAACCGACGCTTGTTTTTATATAACTGTATTGAATGTAGCGATGAAAGTGTTTATTATTACGCAACGATTAACGTTAATTATTTTAGCCGAAATTGTTGTAATTATTAAATGAATAATTTTAAATATACATACGCAATACAGTGGCGTTATCTCTCGTAAAACAACGTCACAATAAGTCATGTAATTCTGCGACTAGGGACTCCATGGGAAGAGACCAGAAAGTCGAGTTACCAGAAAATCTTAGACTGTCTAAATCTAATAAATATATCAGTTTTATGCCAACAGCCAACTGAGCTGTTTAATAATTAGTAGGACAATCAGAAGGCGGTCGGGAGGCGAGTAAAGCAGTCGGCCTTGCGGCTAGGTGGTCCTACGTTCGCCGCCAGAGGTTAACAACATGTTTCATCTAACTTTAGAAAGTACCCAGATAACGCGCTAACCTCTTATCGTGACAAAATTATTCTCTTTCAATCTTAATTAACACTTGGGTGGATTTTATAGTACATTTTGTAAAATTAAAAAAATTCAAATGCAATTTGTATATATTTCTTAATTTAATCACTTTGATTTATTTATCCCAATAGACTCAACTATCTCAACTACTTTATCCCAATAGACTTCGTTGGAATCATCAAGAACTTGCGTATCTTGATGATTCCAACGAAGCAACTTTACCGGAAAAGAACACATGTAATATTGCCCCGATCAAGTTAACCTTGCTTATATCGTTATTAAATACCAAAGGTAACAAAGGTGGGGCGAAGATGACAATCGGGCTTTAGTCGTGACCTGCCGCCAGCTTTAAAGATTGAGCCAAGCCATTGACTGCATCCGGGTCGTCATATCGAAGCAAAATTAAAAACAAAAATTCCCCGAAAAATTTTGTCTGATATAAAAAAATGTACCGGTTTAAGTGTTGGTGAATAATAAAATTAACTTGCAGAGAATCATAAATATCGGCCAGAGATCCTGTTATTCTCTATCACGTGTTCAACCATGTTTATCTAATATTTATGAGACATAAATACAGGTTGTAAAGTTTTAAAAGCGCTGCTCAGTCGCCTTTTATTGTTTTTATAAGTTCATCGAATCGATATCTTGGAATTAGATATTAAATTTTAACTTTCACCTCCCTTACTTGAAAGTATGTATGAGGCCAATACTACTTAAGAAGGTCTCATCATTTATTAAACATTCAGAATGCCTTCGTATTTAGGTACACGTAGTGAGTTTTCCTTACGTCACATGACCGTTATACCAGTTGCAATAAACCCACACCCACAGCGCTGATTCCAAAATAGTGCAAAATCGAGCATACAATATACACATAAGTCAACGAGTATTGTACTGTTATTGCATCTGGCTGACTCATATGGCATCGTGGAGAGCTGTACCCTATAATTAGACGTTAATCAGAAAAAGGCAGAACACGGTGCATGTGTCCGGCGCCAACGGAAGCCAGTCTGGCACGAATAATTCATTGTGCATTACGCGATACTCATTCATATGGCTTCTAGGCAGGTTGATAGGACGCCCATTCACTGTGGAGCAAGTGTACAGGAAGTTCTAATGGCCGCCACTTGCCAATGCACCGGATTTACAATTAACCAGGAACTAAACAGTTATCAGATGCGAGAATAACCTTCTCCGCCACTTTGATAGCATATCCACGAGAACTGAGTAGGATTTGGAGTTTATCGGTCGCCTGTTACTGATTACATAAAATATTGTTTTACTTTCATTTTCCTGTACACATATTGCTCGTATAATGGGTGATTATTAAACCTTAACATTTTAACAGGAAATACTTCGGCGATTTATCAATTGCATTAAAGATTTTTCATAAATATATTATTTTTAAAACTAGTTGCGTCAGTGTTTTTGATATTAGTTGTGATTTTTTATAAAGTAGCATTTTTTTTTAATTTGTACAATGACAATGACGGTATTCTAATTTCTGTACGTTATATTCTATGATACTAAAACCGTAGGTACTAAGAAGCAACTGGTTTAAAGCCATTCAAGTAGGTATACATATAATATTGCAATGCATGCATCGAGGCTACTGTCCTATAGTGGCCGCGGACTTTAGACCCGAGTGTTTGTATGCATGTCCCGTTTTCACCCACGGTATGCCTGATAGTTTTGTCCCGTTCTAGCATCCTCCCGCACCATGATTTACCTCGGCGCATATTCGTTTCGGTGTCGGTGTACTTTTTGCGTCACACCCTGCCTCAACTCTTGAGATGTAGGCTTCCCATCTTAATGGAACATTAACAAACACATGCATACTGCATGAATTAAACATTAAGTTCTATTTATTCTTTATTATGTTTAAAAAAAAACTTTTAAAATTCATTTGCCTGTTTTGCATTCAACATAGGTCGTAAGTTGTCCTTACAATGTCAAAACTATCGAATGTAATTCAATTTTAATATGACGCAAATTGTAAATCGTATACAACACAATACATTTAATGTATTTGTAATCACTATTGAATGTCAAGTCGTGATAATTTGATCATATTTGCTAATATAACCACGGGGTTTTTAGCTTCTCAAGTGTTGCGAAATGTTGGGATTAACAATCACTTATTAAAAAACTACAAACTATTTATACTATTCTATTTAGATTATATTACCAACACAGTACGTATATTTGAAGTAAACTTTATTTATAGTAAAATTCAAATTTAAAATACTTGTCATGAAAATCGTAGCACACACGCATCTTACCTATTATTATATTCATAGCCACTGCATAAAGGATTTTGGAATATCAGAATCAGGTTTCCATAGAAATATTGTATTAAATATAAACATCACTTATAAGATATCAAACACTGGATTATATTGAGTAATTATTGAGAACAAGCTTCAAGTCAAGCAAGGGTCCCATTAAATTAAACCGCTCTACAATATACATATAAATAGAACATTAAAATAGGGTCTGTCGAGTTAACAAAAAAGAAAAACACAAAGAAAGTAAGAAACGAAAGAATAATAAATGCGGGGTGCGGGAGCGGTGGTCAGTTCTGAGAAGCTGTATCGGGCATCGGAGGCTGCGGCAACATCACACACCGAGATCTCGTTAACTCATGGCATGAGGTGAAAAACGAACACGGCGGCTACACATTGAAAGCACTCAATTTAATTTTATACAGCAACAACGCCCACACAATTTATAATTTTTGTTAATGTGTTGTTTTGTTAGGAAAACGTTTCCAGTTTACCTATTTCGTAACATTAAACAAGGCAATACAATAATATACTTTCCATTTGGACGCAACACAATAGAACGAATATATTGCAAATACAGAAAATAGGTTGTAAAGTTCTGGCTGTTTTTGAGTGTATATACTATATTATAGCATATTGTATCTATGAAACAATCGTATGCAGCGTAGTGTTCAATGGAAGACTGAGGGGGGGGTGCGGGGGCGTCAGGCGCGGCGCTCACGCGCCAAAATTAGACGTAAACAAGACGAGAAACGTGGCGCCGCAGATGTCGGCAACGACAAGGCGTAATTTGTTCCAACTTCTTACCGTTCTCTGTTCCTAGTAATAACCTAGTCTAATAACAAAAGCCAAGGAGATGGAGAAGACCAGGACGCAATAAAAAATGTATTGACACTGTATACATGATTGTTACATGTTTCTACGTATGTATGTTACATATAACAAACTTGCCCTTCAAGTTAAAGATGAATTTGAATTCAATTGTAAAATCAGTTGAGCTTAGGCTTCCAGTGGAAAACAGCTCAGTAAGTCAAAGACAAGGGTAAGATTCGCTCGTAATCTAGGGAACGACTGCAAATGAAGAGAGAAAATTATTACATTTTTTTAGTGGATCTATTCAACATCAGGTTTAGTGTTGTCCGTCTGTTAATTTACAATGATACAATTTGAAAATTAGAATAACATTTTATAACACAAATCGTATGCAAAATACCTGGTGCGTTCGATTCAGTTTTGTAACTGGAAAGGATGGAGACGTTAATGTTAATTGTTCTGTATCGTTTGTAAACTTTAGCCGGATGTCACCTTTCGTGCATCATGCTCAGACAATCATCTTCAATTATGGTGTGATTTTATTTATTTATGGAAATTACCTTTTAAATTTAACGACGCCAATTTGAGCTGAATCGGTATTGAAATAAAGAGAAAATAATTTATGTAAGCTTTACGACTGTCTCACAAGTGAAAAACAAGAAGCTAATCAACATTCTACAAAGGCATATATGGCGATGCTTGTTTCCAACAACCCATACGTAGAGTTGTGGTTTTGAATGAGTAATAGTGAATAGAGTACCTTCCGTTCACAATCACTTACATGAACTGCAGACATTGAGTACAATCATGACTTATTAGGATTTCCTATGTCTTAGTGCATGCGAAGTATATTTAATACGGTAACAAAAAAAACATATCGAGCACTTATTTAACTTTTGCAGAAATTTTGATTATCAAAGGTCGTTCACCTATATCAATGTGACAGATTAATCGGACTAAGAAACATTTATAATCAATCAAAAAAATCTTATTTATATATTAAAGGCGGAAAAAAGTACTTACCAGCTTGGTTGAACTTGTGAATGTTATTATAATAAACAATTGAGTCATGTATTTGCAAAAATACTGAAACAGAAAGCTAATCAATTTTATTTCATTCATAAAAAGTAAATGAATCATATCGGAGTGTTGTAACTAAAGTACCTACTGTCTCATCAGTTTCTGTAAATTTTAACAAAGCGAGCATCTTTGATAATACTCCACAATTTAATAGAATAAAATGAGTGATGTCATCAACATGAGAAACAAATTGTATTCATAGTTTAACTGGCTCGGTCGCCCGGCATGACGTGGGCCCTCAGGCGCCTGTCGATGTACACACTTGACCCCTTTTGATCCTACAATTAGGTCTGAAGATACTCTCAGAGAACAGTCCTTACTATATAATAACAACCAATCTTAATAATTTTGTATATTATGATATATAGGAATATTTTCTTAGCACCGAGATCTCTAATTAAAGAAGTCAGAATTTTAATATAAAAAGTATTTGTAAGCAGAATTTTGGAAATAATATACGACTCGTAGCGATAACGTCTGGTATTTCGATTAAAAAGCCGGGTGCGTGGATCATAATTTCGTTAAAGCAAAATTTATTTTATCAGCACAGTGTGTGGTCCGAGTTCTAATATCAGTATCACAACAGTCAGCATTGTTATATTATACGTATTAATTCCGATGACACAAGACGAAAACCATCTGTGTCCACAGATCACAGACTAATGTGACGTTAAGAACAAAGACCTATCCTTGAGCAGCCGCCGACTGCTGTTTAAATAGTCAATGGAGGTAGAAGGAAGGTAAACTTGTTGCACTTAAAGCAACTTTGGATTATTTATAACGGGAAACTACTACTAAATAATAATACCACTTCTAATCAAATCTTATTTTATATAATATGGGAAAATATTAAGGTTAAACTTGAATCTCTAAATTACACGTATTTAAATATTAGGTACATTTTGAATAAATTGCAGTGTAAGTTTAAGACCCACTATAATAAGAGATTTCCGACTAGAGTTTCTGATCGATTCTGATAAAGACAATATCTAGAGCCAACATCCAGTAATCAGAGCGTGGAAACTGAGTACCTATGTTGTTTTTCATAAACACGTTGCATACAAAATTATAATGTATTACATAGTTTTAAGGTGTATAATCGCCTGCACCTTTTACATATTGGTATAACACTTACTGCTCTTAATTTAAAAGGAAATAATGTCACAATATTTTATTTCGTGGCTACGTAAGCAATATTGAATGTCGAAACTTTATTGTACCGTGCATATAAATATCAAAAATTGTGCCATAATACAAATGTACAACATGACATTAGATCTAACCAATCTCATTCAGCACGACGAATAAGGTGAGTATTAGTACATTATGATATACCTAATCCGTTACGACTCTAAATTCAACTTGTTGAATACTTAATATACGGCTAATTAATTGTATATATTGTATAGGCTAATAAATACACCTCATTAAATAAAGTTATAAGCGTCGTTCAACCGCATTTACGTAATAGAGTTCTATGTAAATACCTTTGTCCTGACAACGAATCTTCTCGGTAATGTTCCGTTAGGTTTTACCTGTCGTCTCTTGCGACTCGACCACTTCTGAGAAGATGCTAGTGTTTCAAATGTTATCGCTTTGAATACACAGACTGCGATAAGTCAGACTGGTTCAGTAAAATTCTTGGAAGATTTGTGAAACAATCGCAAACTGTGCTTGTGTGAAGCAACATCTATTCAAGACGTATTCTATACCAATGTAAGGTTTTATCTAAAAACGTATTTTAAAAAAATCAAGTACTTAACTTACTAACTTATGCTGATTAACACAAGATATAAGTAATATTTGGTCTCATTCCCGATATGACTTTCATAAATTCCTATTATTAAGGTCGATTTAAAATTACAATATATATTTAAAAATAACATTTTTCAAATAAGGTTGAATGAACCTAAATGGATTTAAAATGAAAATACATTATTATTTGTATTCACTGCGACAACTTCGGCTGATTAAAGATTCAAGGAACGAAACTTAAAAGAAAATATTTTTAGATGTGTGTTCTTTATAATCACTATCTAAGTTACTTACTTGTATTATAGAATAATTGTATGTAGTAGTCTTAAAGTCGATTTTTACTAGTATATATATATTTTTTTATTTAAAAAGCGAAATCTTTCTTACAATTTACGTTCTTGATAAGTTGGTTACTCAGTTATCAGCATCAACATAATAAGGGCGAAGGTAAGTTGTAACCAATAAGGTGTTACACAAGCTAGCGACCGATAGCGCCGTCTTGGGCGACCGCCAAGGTAATTTGCATCGCTACCCATTTCGGAACATCGCCAAGTCTAGCCGAACAAAACCACAGAGAATTACCCTCCATTCCAATAATAATTAAAGCAAACATTTTGCTAGCAAGACGTTCGCTGGACGTTATGGAGATTATAAAACATCGGTCCGGCTAGCAATTAAGAAACGATGCGCGCATCTATTTACCGACACGGAAGAGACGCACCAGTTGCAATGGTCCGCGCTGTGCTGTGTAGACATTTGGCGAGCAAGAGCCAAGCGTTTAAATTGATGTTTTGAATATTGAAATAACATAATTTTGCAAGAAAATTTATTAACGACAGGTTTAGTTGCCTACATCTACGACTAGTCTTTCTAAACCAGTAACTACACTATCTTGTTTGTATTGCTAATGTCTGCTATTTTAAGTTTAAGAAAGCCTGGTATGTGAAGTAAGTGAAAATTACATTTCCTTACTTCGACTAGGTTATGAATTATTTCATTGTTTAAATCACACAAATTTTAATATTAGTTAAGTATATATCAAAAACTGTCATAAACTACTTCAAAACAGACATTCGTAATGCAATTAACTAAAAAAGCAAAACATTCGCTAAGAATAAATAATAATACTAAACTTAAGCAGTAATTATTATTAAGTTTGATGAATATTGTCGATTACATTTTATTTATGATGTGAGTGAAGCTTTGATGTCGTATTGGCTGTCTTCCACGACAAGACGAACGACTTCATGTAGAGATCGGACACGGTAACTAACTTTGTTAGCAAATAAACAAACAATACAGGTAATATCACAGTACAATAAAACAAATTGAAATTTCAACGAAAATATTATCACATAATGATTCATATTTATTGATGTGTTATTTTTAAATAATAAATTAATATGACTATATTGTTACCAACAATATTGACATTGTGTTCCGTAGGATACGATCAGAATATGTTTTTTAATAATTTAAACATTTCAAATGCAATTACAATAATTCGAATTAAAAATGGTACTGAAATCGTAATTAAAACAATTGTATTATATTGTAATCATAGCGTACCTAATGTAATGGAAATGGCGCCAGTCCTCGGTCAGTATATAAACATCGCTACGATTTTAGCTAAATGAAACTTCTAATTTGTATTTTATTCAGAACCAGTCTATATCTTTAAGACGAAATAATTATATGCAGTACTATTTTGCTGTTTGAATTACAAAAATACACTCTTTCACCCCTGATCCGGCCTGTTAAGAGTTTCATTATAAACAATTCTGCAAATCGATTTGGCGATTTATTTTTCAATAGTTTACTTATTTTTATCTAAACTTAAGACTGGATGAAGAAGATAATTATAAAGTTAAAAACGCTTGCTTACAAACATTTTTAAATAAAATAAAATTGTAAGGTAATCGATGCTCGTGAGAGGATTGAAACGAAGAAATGTTATATATTTGTTATGTGTATGTTTATTAAAAAAAACCAAGATTCAACCTCGCACACTCACTCACACAGCAACACCATTACACACGCTAAAACACACACACACTTAAATGCTCGTTCCTCTAGTGGATATACTCCACTTGTTCATATATTTTTTTTTGTTCGTGTTTTTTTATTATTGTCGTTTCAGATCTAAGGATTTAATTTCCGGTTCTATGTTTTAACCTTATTTTGGCTTTGTTTTTAATCTATTCTTTATTGTGTAAACTTTTTATCATATGCTGTATGAGTTTAAGAAATAAAGTAAAATAAAATAATTAAAAATATATAATATTTAGTTAATGGCCAAACAATATTGACACAAGAATTAATAAGCAAGTACAAAATGTAATGTCAATATACCTTTATATTTGTTACAGTAATTTAGAAATATATATTATTTATGTTTATACAATTTATACTTTCGTAAAATAAATATATAGTAAATATGAACCATTTGCCTTCTAATATTTCCACGCACAGTATTCATAGCATTTGATTGCTTGTGAATATACTAGACACTAGAACTAGGTAACACAATGTTCTTGTCTGAAAATAGACCTTTCCATTGCTGTACAATATTGCCATTGATATGATATGAATGGCAATATTGTGCAGCAATGCACGAGTAACAATCGTTTGTTCTAGTTTCAATATCTCCAAACATTAATCTACGTCAACAACAAAAACCAATGGCCGCCATTAACTCATTCGCTAATTTTAATTTTACTTTTGTGTATATTTGAATATAGCAACGATGTGTATTTTATATATAAATATACATTGTTTCCATTCACTAAAGCTAAATTAATAGGGTTCCTTGTGAGTTTATGAAAACATGGTATCTTTCTTCATTTTCACATATGTCATTCAATATTAATGTGATGTTATGGTACATGGATAACCGGCTGAGAAATAGCATGAATACCAGTTTTCTTGGATCTATGAACATCATAAATTAAAGTGTATTAATAAGTTCATGATAAAAGTAAACATCATCATACTATTAAGTCGGATATGTAAGCATTTATACTTACTTCATGTCGAAATGAACACACTAAATGAATTTCGGAATTTGGATTTACCCGAGGACCGCGCAGTAAATCTTTTTTCAATAATATCAACGTCAAACGATACTTATTTTGTAAATCTTCCTCACTTAATTCCTCGAACGGATTCACTCGAAGTCATTTAGGTAGTCTATTAGGTAGACGGATTAACGAAATCGATTGTTAATCCTCCAAATCCATTGAAGCATTTGCATTTGTAACTATAATACTATTTAAAATAGCTATCATTCGTAATTCAATATGATAGTATATGACAGTATTGACTAGACGTTAGTACTGTTAAATAAGGGTATATCCGGGTTAATATTTAGTATAGATAGGCCATGAAAAGTGATGAAACTCGTTCTATAGTTTTTATTTAGTCCATAACCGTAATTGTAACCAGGTACTTTCTTTATTCTACGTTTTGTGATTAGTCGTTTTAGGTTTTGATTTTTGAACGAATTAAAAAAATTAATGTATCTTAAAAAAAATAGCTATACATAAAAAAATCTGCAATCTATAAACAACTTTACTACGTTCGTTTTATGAGTCATTTCACAAGGTATGTTCAACTTATTGTTAATCATCGACGAAAGGTATACGATCATGATAAGATAACAAATGACGACTATGTTTTCAACATCGAGCAGTAGATAAGGATTGATAAGCAATAGCCGTGCTCTTTCTAAAATTTTCAATTGTAATATTTTAGTTGGCGCCTCCATATCATTTTATCACCTTTGTAACAAGTCAGTGTTATTGTAAACCATTGACCGTGTTGATAAAATGACGTATGGGTTTTCAATCATTAATAATTATGCAGGAAAACCATGGTCAATATGTTTAATTGAACCTATGTATATACAAAGTTACTTTCGTTAATAAGTCGACCAAAACTGAACTTTTGGTTTATGAGTAGGTTTCTAGAGTAGTATTTTGATCGACTTTTTTTAAAATGCATTTTTTACCTGGTATTGCGAGCGTAAGATGTGTTCGAATACTAATGATACCTACTAATGATAACTTATTTGTAATAATTACAAACCCCTGTCATGGATCGCCATGGGTCCTTGAAGTCATTTTAACTAAAATAAATCTGGTAAACGGTCAGTTTTTGAGGTACAATGCCGCTCCGACGTGTCTTTAAATAGTTTTCATTCAATATCACCGTAAAATAATGGTGAGTTTAGACAGAAGAATTACACAAGTATACTTTGATTACGTGATGATGAAAACTTTAGTTTTGTGAATTATAATTGGATTGTATGTAGTTTATTGTGGTATACGGGTATTATGTAATTATATAATATTAATTAATGTTAATGTAAGGTAGTTTTATAATACTTGGTTTATACTATACCGAGTCTCGCAACTGAAACACAATATTATTGTCATATGTAAGGTTTCCATCGACTGCCGTGGTCGAGTGAAATGATTTACCCTTGTTTAAGTTCAAAGTTTGTTATGATTGTAGGTCAAATCTACGTACTGCTAGAAATTGCTGTATACATAAACTTACTAAAAAGTGTTAATATTAACCCAGAAACCCATTGGTATTCTTGAACGAATTGAAAACAAGCGACACAATTATTAAATAATCTAATAAGAATTTAAAAAATATATATAATGAAAAATGGCGTGAAAATAAATCTCAGTTTCGCAAAATGAAAGTTGTTAATATCTTTGATTATAAAAACTTTTCGACATTTAATAGAAACAATACCAAAACACATTTATATATTACATGCAGTAGCGGTACAAACATTTCGGCACCGGTTTCAGAGAAAAGTACAGTAGCACAGTAACACATAAAAGGTATAGGTTATAATCTAAAACTTACTTAAGATAATAGATTTGTCCCTCCGGCGTTCTCGCTTGTTCCCATCCTGCTGGAAGCGGGCCTAATTCATCAGGTAAGTGAGATCCGACATCGTATGACCTTTGTTTGGTGTGTTGATGATGCAGAGGTGGCTGCTGGGTCTGCTGTCCGGCTGCGTAAGTCTGCTGCAAACTGGCGGGTGAGGAGTGGGCACGGGAGTGTGAGACCGGCGCAGATCCCGTCGCAGACGACGATCCGAACGCGGAGTCAGCCGAGTTTTCTCGCGAATGAGACACAGATGGCGACTTAGAACCGGTCGACGGCGGGTTAAAGAACGACTTTGGAAGCTGTCGCATACGCAGAGGCACCTGTAGCGGTCGTTTCGAGTCCGGCTTGAGCACTGTGTCGAACAACGATTGCAGAACCGAGTCAGAATCCTGATCCACGCGGAGGACCAGGTTCGATTTCTGTTCGTCCGAATTGAGGGCCATGGTGTCGTCGGAACGAAAAATTATCGAAACCGACCTGGCCCACCGCTGTGACACTACACTCGCACGTTACGGGCCGGCGCGGCGCCACCCGACGTACTTACAGTATAGCGCTCGGTGCGCGACTGGCGAATGACGCATCCCCCGCGCACCGCGCGTCCTCTGCCCACGCGCACCTCCGCCCGCTCCTCCCGCGAAGACCGGTCTTCGATGCCCCTCAACCCGCCTTCGCCCTGATCCTACCTGTAAGAACGAACTATGGTGCGCCTACTCAATGCCTTTCCTATCCTTTATTGCTCCTTTTCAACAATGCGACCAGCAAAACCTTTTCAACCTGTCTAAAACGACGTCCGTTCCCATAAACTATCAGGTATTATTAATTTACAAGTGGATCAACTTATACTTGTTTCCATTGAAAGTACGGGGACATGTTTTTTAGGATTCCGTTTCTAGATTACTGTATTCGTTACAAAACATATCTCGTGAACGCGTATGCATATAATACCTGTCTTAAATAAATTGTTTAACTGAATCTTATGTTCAAAATACTGCTGTAATTGGCTCATTGACTAATTTAATTTTACATCTCACACAACCCACTGACTTTTTTAAGCTTATAAATTGGGAAGTTATGACTTTAGTAATGGTTTCTAGTGAAGTGGTTACTGTAAAAACCAATACCTAACATAAATAAATAATAATACTAAAGAATACTATTAAATGTTATTATTTATTTAAGTTTTAATATATAAGTAAGGTGCTGCTGAACTTTATACACTATATATTGTATATCGTGACGAAAAGATTAAAATAATATTTAGAATTTTCTTCTTCTTTTTTTTTTAATTTTCAGAAGAATCGATAGAACTAAGGAAAAAGTAAGCTAATCTAAGGAGGTATTTGTTAGTACTAACTTATGTTTAATAATTTTTTACAGAACCCAAGATAATGAAGACAAAGCACTAGAAAGGCTTCCACTTTAAGCTCTTCATGTTATGCTGCTTTAAATCAAACGCGGCGTTATATGCTTATAGGCTCTTTAATAGTTTTTACAACTGGATCCTAAGCTTATATCGTCCTGCGAATATATACATATATATAATTATTTATTATTATTTATTTATTTAACACTTTATCGCACTTAAACACTAGAAGCAAATGACATTAACAGATGTTAGAACATATAAGAGCAACGGGCGGCCTTATCGCTAATAAGCGATCTCTTCCAGACAACCCACTAATTGTAAGTAGTAACAAGAAAAAGGGTATAAAAATCAACATTCAAATATTAAACTTAGCTCAATACTAATTAGCTGAATTATTAAAATTTTAAAGTTTGCTCCATATAATAATAGAATATTCTGCAAATATTTTTTTGGCCAAACGTTTTGCTCATTTTTAAAAACCTAGATATCATTTACTTCCCATATCTTTCCTTCGTTTTATAATAGAACAGGGTGTAATAAATTATACCACAGGGACCATCGTTTTAATATGGTAATCATTTTATTCAAGTTAAAAATATGGTTTTATACATTTATATAATGTAAAACTCCTTTTCTGATAAACAAATTTTACCATATTTTCTTACTCAAAAGCACTTGTACTTAATCAAAATTACTTTTTCGTTCGTGGATAATCGAGTAGAAAAGTTTACTAGTTGTTAAGGAAGTTTATATGACGTACGTTTTGGGTTGATGTAGGTGCATGTTTTGTAAATATGTTATTGTGTTGTAAATATATAATCTGTGATACAAATCTAAATAATAGGTATGTCAAAAGCGAGCGAAAAAGTGCGCGAAATAACAACTACTTCCATACAAAAGTTCCAAGGATTGTTCTGCGTTGCGCTGTAGCTTGTTAACATACAAAAGATTAGAGTTTGCGCAGTACATCTAACAACATAATGTTGTCAATAGCGTGGGTCACAACGCGCATGCGGGACTAGTGACTACACGTAACCACGGAACTATAAAGCAGCGCGTCAGAGCGCTATGTTAAATTTACAATACATTGAATTGAAGAAAATTTAAATGGATTCATTTGAAAAATGTTGCAGATTGTGTGCGCAACAACACGAAGCTTCCATAATGATATTCGGCGCAGAAACAGCTTCTATGGAACTCCAAAGCAAGTTGAATAAGTATTTGCTACTTGAGGTGCGTATTAAACATGTCTACTATCATTTGCTCTAACACTGTTGAGATTTATTTTATATATTTTAAGGTCTTAGATCTATGTCAAATAGAA
The DNA here is from genome assembly GCA_951799465.1 of Leptophobia aripa. NCBI lineage: Eukaryota > Metazoa > Arthropoda > Insecta > Lepidoptera > Pieridae > Leptophobia > Leptophobia aripa. The sequence goes on from OX637260.1 coordinate 5,739,916, forward strand.
TTTACTGTCTTAAATCATTTCGAAGGTGAAAAGTACAGTACCGTTTTATATGAAACTAAACTTTTTAGTACAACTATCTGTTACCCGATTGCATTGGCGCATTATGACGCCGCATTATTGAAGTATAATATAATCTGCTCAAATTAATTTCACTTTACATAATTATTATTGCTGAGACGACACGCTATATAACTGTTACACCAAAAAATATCATTTTATTACGTTACTAAAATTCAAAAGACGACAATCAATAAAAATATGGTCATCAATAATATTTCACTATGGTTACGAAGTCAAAATAACAGCCCTTAGCAACAGGCTTAACTTCAAGGGTACTGCGCGTGCTGCATCGTTCGCGCAGCAATTTAAGATACCACTTAATAGTTTTAAAGGTTGTATATACTACAACAAAATCCCTGATATATATAATAATAAAAATTCCCAAAAAAAAAAATTAAATTGAAGGGACTTTCTATTAAAATATAAAATAATAAAAATGTATATTTTCAGGTTGATGAAGATGATAAATTGCCAAAACGCATTTGTACCCAATGTTGCAAACACTTACACGAAGTATGTGAATTTATTGACAAAACTTGTGATGCGCAAAAGACTCTTTTAAAGTACAGCCTATTCCATGAACAACTTATCAACATCGAGAAGACTAAAAAATCTAGAACACCTCAAATTACAAACATAACATTTCAAGGGATCAAAGAGCAAGTTCCAACGACCGTGGAAACAGAAGTCGCACCAGAATTTGCAGAGATAACTTACATATATGGAGCTGACGGAGAAAACGTAACTTTAACTCGCAACAAAGGCAAGGCCAACACTGGAACAATCACTTCACCAATTGAAGAAGCAAAAGAAAAACCATTTGCTTGCACTTTTTGTCATAGAAAATTTTTAACAGAATTCGCCCTTAAAAACCATGCCTGGCTACATTCCTCCTATGGAACTGATCTGACTTACGTGTGTACAAGTTGTGATAAAGAATTTTTCCTAAAGAGTGAATTCTTGGTTCACTTTAAGGAACACAAACATTCTCGTTATTGTCCTGTGTGTAAGCGATCGTAAGTAATTAAAAAAATAAAATTATACTAAAATTAAAGTTACAGTTAAGGGTTCATCCTAAAATGTTCGTATACTCATTTATCATTATGATTTATCAGATAGAGTTAACCTGATCTCCGAATGTAGGCACAGTATCCACACGCTTGATCAGATTTAGTTACCCGTATACGTAATAAAACAATCGGAAATTCCTTGGTTTATACTTTGTCGTTTATGACTTAGTTTTATACTTTTGTTTCAGGTTTAGGACAGATCGAAATTTTAAATTACACATGGAAATGCATAGCACAAAAAGAAGTCTCTTTACATGTAATGAATGTGGACGGTCATATCCATCGAAGACTGGTTTAAAAAACCATATGGTTTCGCATAGTGATACAAGACCATTTCAATGCACCGAGTGCAAGAAAAGATTTAAAAGACGACAAGAGTTGAGTGTATGTATTGAATGTTTATTTTTCAGACGAAGTTGAATATACTTGTAACATCAAAATATACCATAGTCCATACTACCAAATTGTTACCATCATAATTACACAGTAGTATACTTTATGTATGATAATATTAAACAAAAATAATAATAAATTTAACAATTGGACAAAATGCATATTTCAGTTTCATCTTAACAAGCACACTGGAGCGCGGCCATTTAAATGCCCGAAATGTGAAATGCGCTTTTCTCGTTCAAGCAACTGCTATTCACACAAAATAAGAATGCACCCGGTGGCCCCTGAAGAAAGAGATGCTATAAAAATAAAAAAATCTTCTGAAGTAATTCACAAGGACCTTGAATATAATTCAAAATCAAAATACAAATGTCAAGTTTGTTCCCATATATTCATGAAAAAGGAAAATTTCACTGTTAGTAAAAAAAAAGTTCTTTGATATACTATGTTGTTAAGTAGATTATTTGAATATATTATTAAGAAAGAAACCATCTCAAGATATTTATGTTTTCAGTACCACATGTATCAACATACAGGTATTAAGCCATATCACTGCATATATTGTGAAGAAAAATTTGTAACGAGAAGAGGAATACATCTTCATTATGAGCATAAGCATCCAGGCAAAGATCGTCCACTGGCTCTATTGACTAACACTGACAAAAATATACAATAAACAATCATATGAGCTTCCACATTTTTATTGCTTTCAGACCAAGATGTGAACATCTTTCTATTCCTTAAAATTTACTTTACTGCTCTACATACCATATCTGTCTGAATTTAAAAAAATATCTGCGATGAACTAAACTACTTAATACAGTACTTATCTCTAAGCTTAATAATGACTTTTATTTTAATTTTAGATAAACTTAAGGCTTTTATATGTGCAAAAATATTTGTATGGATAATAAAACAACGCATCCTGATTGTAACTTCAGAATAATGTTATCAACTCTTAAATTTATTAAGGCTACATAAAATGAGTACCAAAAGTAACATAAGATTTGATTTTTTTCAAATCAAATCTTATGTTACTTGTGGTACCTGGTCGGACTTTAATTTATTGCAGTGCTTATATTTTTTTCTAGATTCATCTCGGTATACATACACAATATACTTTGGTATTTTTGCAAGTTAACGTAACTTTATGAGGCATTCGTTGGAACATGGTTTATTGGTTGCTGCTCTTTACAGCCGTTCTGTAAAACATGTTCACGTAGCGAGAATTTCTGGGCATTCTTCCTCTCCGTTCTTGATTGGGGAACTGTTATTACAAAGTCAACATTTATTTTAAAGTTTAAACGTGTAAGATATGTTATAGATTGTGTATAGATTAATGTATAAATTAAATTAAAAGATGGACTTTTACGACGACAACTACGACTATGACTTAAGTTTTATTAATTGTGAAAAAAATAAGCTACTTTCTGTTCCAAACGTTTGTTTTGCATAATATATTCTATGCTTAGTATGGTTAGCTGTTCTTGTCACATTTGACAATATAGTATGTCAATTGCCAGAACTTTTCATTCTATCCGCTATCAATTCAAGTCGTGTTTGGCGCGGACCGCCGTAATAAGCCTGGGTAACTAAGGTCGTTAGATCGCGATGTTTTTATTGTTTCATTTATTAGTCGCTCGACAGATATTGAACATTTATCACGTTATTCTCGCAAATAAGAAAGAGATAATATTTGTTCTTAAACAAGATGTCTAAAGTTTCATTGGGTGATAATACTATGGCAAGGCAAAACGGAGTTGTTCAACCTCTGCTAACTGGTAAGATTTAAAAAAAATCTTTGGATGACATATATTTGTGCACTACGTAACATTAGTACTTAATTAAAATGCCTTTAAATATATTGAAGTATCCTCATTAGCAGTTACGTTTTTATCATCCTATTAATACAAAGCTTATACTTGTATAAAGTTAAAGTAGTACAGCTATAATATTTTAAGAGAAGTTCTGTTTTAGAAAAAGATATGACTTCTTTAAATTGTATGTTCAAGCAATTAATATACAATGAAACTTAATAGTTTTATCTTATCAAAATTGTGTTTATCTAATTAAACCATTTTAATGTTTTATATGTGGCTGAATTCTATTATTGACAAATACTTATATGTTATATTTACCAATAAAAGTATAAAATAATAATCCAGTTTTAAGTATTACTTAAATAAGACATACCTTTAGTATTCTACATGATTTAAACATGCCTTAACTATGTTTTGTATTCTTATTAAATTCCATCAAAATAAAATACCACAACAAAACAATTTGTTCAAACATTAAAATTGTTTTAGATCTGTATCAAATAACAATGGCATATGCTTATTGGAAGTCTGGCAAAGTAAATGATGTTGCTGTCTTTGATCTGTTTTTCCGCACAAATCCATTCCAAGGAGAATTTACTATATTTGCCGGTCTTGAAGAATGCCTGAAGTTCTTGCAGAATTTTCAGTATTCTGACAGTGGTAAGTAAGTTTTATTATTTTTTGTAGTAATGTATTCCAACCATTGTACCAAAAGTTGTTACATTCCAGCATCCAATTAAATTATATCCACTTAGAAAACTAAATAAAAGGTTTTTTAAATCTAGCATAATAAATTATAGTTTTAAGTATATAATTAGTAAACTAATCATTTTAATATCTTGTAGATATAGAATACTTGAGGCAAACATTGCCATCAACAATAGAGTCCGATTTTTATGATTACTTAAAAGACCTAACTTGTAAGGATGTTATTTTAAGTGCTATTGAAGAAGGATCTGTTGTCTTTCCAAGGTAAGTGGTATTTTTTTATATTTGTAGCTGTATAAAAGTACTTTAGTGCTATATCTTGTTGTCACATAGTTCATCATAAGATTAATTACAATGAAAAAAGTATTCTACATGTGATTGCTCTGTAGCAGAGATACTTTAGGAATTCCTCAAATTAATTTAAAAAACATGTCCATGTGACCTTTGGTGATTTGTGATAAAGATGTCAAGCAGATGCTTTATAAATTAGATAACTTTAGGTTTTATTAAATTCCGACTATATCTAAACATAACTAAGTAATTAATCATGTCAATTAGATAAACTGAGTATTTACATATATAAGGTACATAAACTTCCCTTTGTCATAAACAAATAACAATTAATTAGACATTGCAGTGATCTCGTCGTGCAATAAAAATAAATGTTCACTTCTGGATGTATGACTCAGATTTATTTATACTTGTTAGGATGATCGATTATTATATAATAAATTTTGTAGTGTTGTAAACAAACAAAAGATTATACAATAATGAAGTGAAAAAAATAAAAAAAGTTATATATATATTCTAACAATTATTATTATATTTAATCATCAAAAAACTGTTTTAACGTATTTATTTTAATATTGCGAAAATATATTACTTATTGCATTACTGTTTTCAGAGTCCCATTGTTAAGAGTTGAAGGTCCATTAATTATCGCTCAGTTATTAGAGACAACTCTTCTAACCTTGGTTAATTTTGCAAGGTAAGCTTTATACAGATAAAACGTTAGGGTCATACAAATAGTGGGTTGCCTGGAAGAGATCGCTTATTGTCGATACGGTCGCCCGTTACTTTTATAGTATACTAACAATTACTACTACCACTATTTGTGCAACAATGTAAGAATAATAAAAAAAAATTACTCTGTACCCCAATATTACTTACATAAATTTTATTATTTCACATGTATTCTTTTAGAGTAAATTTAACGATTATTTTAATCATGAAACGCAATTATTTTGTAATCCGTCCTTGATTTTAGGTCCGTCTAATGTCCGTTAATTAAACTTATATCATCCATCATTTTGTCAATGACTTTTTTGTTTTGATAATGCTTCAGATGAGTCATTCGATTTCTATCGAATTAAATTTATCTAGTAATTACCACTGAAATCCTATACCAGGTGTATATCTTGCTTTACTCATGCAATATGACAGTCTACATCGTATCATATGTAATCATCTGTTTACAAGCCTTAGTGTTCGTTTTTATACGTATTTGTATAGGTAATCTTGAGATTATTGCGAATAATTAACCTTTGCCGTAGAGCCGAATATGTACGATCTAAGTATCGAAAGTGTAAACCTAGTGATTACGTTGACACTAAAATATTGTTATCACTATCAGTATGTTAGATATGCTTGGCTAACCAACTTGATTACTATGCAGGTTATACATCACTTACTACACAAGTGTTGATATTGTTACATGTTTTTTTATTGATTGTTAGGCTACATTGAGGAATATATATTATCCCTATATATAGATGGACAAACACATATTTAATTAGATTTTTTCTATTCGAACCAGCATTTCTTTAATTTTATCTTTATATTTATTTATTCTTAAATTTAATATTGTTTGTATGGTATTGTATTGGTATTTGTATGGTTATTGCCGTGACACGATTCTTAGTTGTGTTTAATTGTGTGAAACAGACGACAACTGTAAATAAAACAATAAAAATATTCTTACCATACATACATGAAGTGAAAACATTCAAAAAAAGCCGACGTAATTATTGTATTAGCATCAAAAGTAATCGCGAAAGAATATTACTGATAATGGTGAAGGACACAAGAACAGACAGGCAATATTGAATCATACAGAAGTTGTTTTATGGCAAAATTTTAATGTCAGACTTAATTCTTCTATCGTAAAGGTTACAGAACAGTATTTTGCTATAGCTTCAAGGTTATATATTCTTGAAACTGCAATAACTGTAAAACTCAGACTTAAAAGGGTGTTTAGATTTTTAAGGGTACATTACGAATCTTCTAATTTAACAATCTTATAAATCTTCAAAAACGAATTAAGTCTATTTATATTTTGTCATTATATTGGTTGTTGTTGTTTATATATTTTACTACCTTCGGCATACCATCGCTGAAATGGCTTTTGCGTTGGGCTTAAAAATACCATCATTATGTACCACATTTTCATGTATCTAGTTGGTAAGCAAAGGGTTGTGATATATAAAAATGTTGATGCCTTAATGATATAATTTTCAACAATTTTTCTAGTCTTATGGCTACAAATGCAGCTCGCTACAGAATGTTTGCTGGCAAACATATCTCCTTATTAGAATTCGGACTAAGAAGGGCCCAGGGACCAGATGGTGGACTTTCCGCATCAAAATACGCCTATATTGGTGAGCGTTTTTCTTTGCATTTAAATTTATCTTTCATCAATAAAAGTGTATGTACGTATCGTACTACTATTTACTTTTGAGACAGATTAGTATTAAATTGTATGTATGAGGTTAATTTTAATAAAAGCTCGGGGTTTATTGTGAAAGCGTACTTTTCGATTGCCTTCAATGTTCATTATTTTTACAATTATTTAATACATGAACATGTTATATGTTATTATCAACTAATTATTTACGTTTCTAACTATCATGATGACTCGATAATATATTATATCACGGATTGCTCTGACACTTAAAATTGTACTTGAATTTGATTTAATTAAAAATAAATACATACTTATTAGTTACATAAAAATAAGTATTGAACATTTCATGACGTTATGCTTCCTCTGATTTTGAAACAGAAATGGGATTTTTATAATCGAACGTAAATACAAAAAGAATTATGATACAAAAGTAAATACAGATTTATATATTTTTAGTGTCTTATTAGTTGTTATAATATCGGTGTTGAAATTCCACTATATTAGATAAGTACATTTTTACGAATTATTGATTTTAATATCGTTGTCTGCGGCTTACATTGCTGTGAAACCAAACCTCGCGGTGCCAGGCACCTAAACTTCTATACAGCGATCGAATGAGTTATCCATTCACAAAAGTTTCGAATAGTTTCTTTAATTTGTTCTAATCACGCAAACAGTAACCCTTGACATTGGATATGTGCGATTGGTAATAAATTTAATTTGTCTGGCTGCGGTGAGTTACGACAATTAAAATCAATCCAATTCTTGTAGCCAAGGTATATAATATTGTCATATTTACATCTTACGGCAAATTGCGACGACTTTTTATCGGTTTACGATATCTTGTAATGTTATAATAAACTTAACACTAGCAATTTAATTATCTCTTAAACTGTCTAATTACATATAAAAATTTGTCTGAATTTGTTACCATATAAGTAATACGCTGTATTAGAACTTTTACGTTTATCTATTATATATAATTATACGAAAACATAATTTCAGGTGGTTTCGATGGTACTAGCAACGTTCTAGCGGGAAAGATGTTCAATATCCCCGTAAAGGGGACGCATGCACACTCCTACGTGACGTCATTTAGTACACTCGATGACATACAATGCGTGACATTGCAACACGCTGTATCACAAGAGCAATGTAATCTTCTAGAGAAGGCTTTAGAGTGGCGAAATAGACTATCCCCCTTACTGGACACTTCTCCTGAAGAAGCAAGCGACGGAGAACTGGCGGCTTTGATATCGTATGCACTAGCGTTCCCATCGGGCTTGCTCGCGCTGGTCGATACCTACGACGTGAAGAGGTACCGCTTTGATGGCTTGCACAGACAGCATATGAATGGGCATTCTGGCAATAGCAACTGTGGAACCAATGGTAGATTAACACCGACTATCCGTAGTAGATGTGGATACACAGTCGAACGCACACTGAGGTAAACATGCAGACATTGACCTTTCGCTCATTATGCTGTAGGGTTGCCACCTCCAGAATTTTTTTAAATTAAAATGTTGCAATTGGCTAACTTATTAAGGTTGCAACTCTACTTAAGGATGGAATAGATTCATTATCATCGGTGGGCATGACACATCTCAAGAACAGCACACGTTCAGGGTTGACAGAAGTGTGTAGACGGTGCTTAATGTAAATAGTCCAAAAAGGCACCAGGTCTTTGCTTCAGTGTGACGTAATGTCCTCTTGTACGGACAGAATCATTGGGCACAGTTGCATTGTAGGGATTGCACATACATTCTATATTACATTGACCTAACACAAAACACATACAAGATATTCACAGACGTAAGGTCAGTATCATATTGAATGTTTCATTTGCATGTGTGAAATACACATTTACATTTTTAAATTAATCGCTTATTTTATACGTCACGGAGTCCGATATCTATTAGATTACTTTGTAAAAATTGCATGTCAAAAGGTCACAGTAAATCATTGTAGATCTTTGCTTTTTGTTTATCCATCTATGTGTTGGTTATTTAATAAAATAGTATTTGCATGTTACTAGTAAGATGTGTAACGTGTTTTAGATTTTTTTTTTATGGTAGCGGGGGCAAACGAGCAGTAGGCCCACCATAAAGGTGAAGTCGCCGCCCATAGACACTCACGCGGCTGGTAGCTCGCGAGTGCGTTGCCGGCCCTTTTTGAAATGGGGGGGAGGTAAGAGGACGGGGGAGGGGAAAGGATGGGCACCGGAAGATCTCACTCACCGAACGAAACGCGAGTACATAATGAACAAAGTCCAATTGCATCACTTTACGCCGGTTTTCTGTGAGAGAGTGGTATTTCTCCGGCTGTGCCTGCCCATTCGGCTGAAACTCTATGTAACAGCATGGCACTCCCACTCAATGCGATAAAGATTTCATATATTTCTGCACTGTTTTTAATTAACATTGTTTTATGTGCATATCTATAAAAGCAGCACATACTTACCCAAGCACGTATAATTATTTATTGCCCTGTTTTTCTTCATTACAATGCGTTAAATATCACAATTAAATTTAGAACGACCCGTGACCTGCAGAGGTACATGTATGCGTATCGATATAATCGTTTTAAAATTACACATCATTTGATTATCGATTGCTAGAGGGGATTCCGGCTATAAATTTAATTTAAATTCGTAAGAAAATCACTCTTTTCTCTCAAGAAAATGCAACATTTTAATGTTTACAAATGTATGTTTTATAATTAATATTGTTTATTAGGAGCGGTTTACTGAACTTTTGCGCTGTTGCATTGGCACTAAATGAGTGTGGCTACAGAGCTGTAGGGATTCGAATTGACAGTGGTGATTTGGCTTACCTCTCAGTGTTAGCGAGAGATACCTTCAGGAAGATAGCAGGCGAATACGAACTGCCCTGGTTCGCTCAGCTGACGATCGTCGCCTCAAACGATATAAACGAAGAAACTATATTAAGTCTTCATGAACAGGGCCACGAGATCGACTGTTTCGGTATTGGAACACATTTAGGTATACAATCATATCGATCGACAAAAAAAAAATTTTGTCGTCATATCTCTCAGTACTAAAATACTATTACTTCCAGTTACATGTCAGCGGCAGCCAGCACTGGGTTGCGTATACAAGTTGGTGGAGATAAATGGACAGCCACGCATCAAGCTTAGCCAAGATGTTGGAAAAGTCACAATTCCCGGACATAAAAAGGTTTAATTTTAACAGTTACAATTGTGAGATCGCCGTATCAGAGTGCATTGTGTGAACTAGCCGTAACCCATGTTATTGATACAATTGATATGATACTTTTGAACAATTGATTTGACATCAATGATAATATTTATTAATTATGGTAATTTACTATAAATGAATATTACAAATGGTTTTAGTTAATTAAAATGTTAAATAAAAGAAATTATGCATCATGTTTAACATCGTACGCACAGTAAAAGCAGCCGTAAAGAATATTCGAGTTAATAATAATTTTAATTCGCTTATCAGTGTTCACTGTTCAGTAATATATTATATACAAGTGTCTTAATATTTTAAGTCCATGTATCTGAATATTGACAATACTGCCGGTTTGTTAGCATTAGTTTTTAATCAAATTATCTATATTCATTCATTCTTCTTATCTATATTCATCTTTATTCATTGTGTATTATATAAGCGATGCGCACAGTTAAGTACTTATCGCTAACAAAAATTCCTAAGATTCGAACGCACGACCTTTTGGTCGCTTTACGCTTATTCGGAGCGATTGTTCTCTGTGAATTATATCCAATGATGATTACAACGATATCGCGTTTTACAGTACATTCAACGCCATCTAGTGCTGAAAGTATTTATTTAAGTAAATGGCTCTTAATTCCCAGCCTCGCTTATTTCAGTTCAACAGTTCAAAGTCAACTTGATTCTAATTTAAAAAGTATTGCACAGGGTAATATAATTAACGTATATTACACGTTATTATTACGGTGACAGATGATGTAAAATATTATTCTTGTTTCTTTGTAGTATTTCTCAATAGGCTTAAGATAAACATGTCACACGTATTTACTTTATTTAATCTCTTATCTATGTCAACAATGATAATAAAATTTTCCACTATGATCGGATAATACACATTATTATACCTAAGACTTGATAAATTTGGAAAGTCGTCAGGTTTCTTTATTCCGTAATCAAAAATGTACTATTAATTGTACATACAATGTACAATTAATTGTCTTAATCACTTTGTTGACTACATTAAATGCAGTTAATTTTTTAATTGGCAATCACTTACAACAATTACTTCTTTATGTTATTAACTGTTACAAAATTTCGATTAACATTTTCTGGACAAATATAATTTATAAAATTCATCTTATGTTACCATCGTGTAATTTACAGTTATCGTTATTACTTTATACTACCACGCGTATTCTATTATTTTACTGTACAATCCAATGCTTTATCTTGTCTTAAGGCTAGCACAACTGACACACACACATACATAGTTTTGGGAATCGAAACCTTTTTTTGAAAATGCATTTTCACATTGGAAAAACGTGGAACTCAATCCACGCTGGCGTCTCAACTTTTCAAAGACGAGGTTGGCATTACCCACTAAAACCACATCGGGTAGACTGCATAGGGCCCCGGAGTTTCGCGCACTGAACCAGCGATCCAGCGGCTGCTAATGATTGAATCGAGCCCTATGTTCTGCATATGATGAACATTTCTGGATCGTTATACTTAATTTTCAATTAACATTTCCAGGCGTATAGACTATTCGGTGCGGATGGTCATGCACTGATAGATCTATTGCAACGTTCGTCGGAAGCAGCGCCTGAGGTCGGACAAAAAGTACTCTGTCGTCACCCCTTCCAAGAGTCCAAAAGGGCCTATGTCATACCCAATAAAGTCGAACATCTCTATAAGGTAGACACATATAAAACATGTATTTTATTATGCTCACATTTATTTATTATTATTTTGGCACAAATAGTCAATTATTAAACATGCTTTTAACTAATAAATCACATAAATAAAACATTCCATGAAGTTGGGTTAACATTGTCCCTCTTCCCTTTTATGTGTTTTTGACCGATACCAAATACATAATGGCGGTATGGTGTGCCGAGTTACACAATTTGTAGAAAATTTTATTATATTGAATAATTCTCTAGGTTGGGGTAATTTCATACCAAGCATAAATTTTTACTTAAAGAAATATCCAACGACTTTAAATTTATACTACGTTTAGTTTAGCGATCACTTTTATACATCAAGAGACCAATTCGATATGAGATATTCGGGAATACGAGTGTTGCAGGGTATTAAAAATTCAAAAGTGACTAAAGAGTATTGTAGAAAAAAGTTTTTTTGTGAATAAGAAAATATTTTAACAAGATTCATAGATTGCGGTCGTTTCCGTCTTGCTAAATTCTGATTTATCAAATTGGTAATATTGAATTATTTCAGATATACTGGAAAGATGGAGAGATACGCACTGAAGCCAAGCCGCTGTCTGAAGTACGTGAAAGGGTGCAGTCTTCACTAAGAACTCTACGACAAGATATCAAGAGAAATTTGAATCCAACGCCGTATAAGGTAATTAAAAATCATTTTAAACATCTAATATTTTGACATTTTTATTAGTCTCAAATTGGAGATGCTCAATCAAATCGTAATCAATTTCAGGTTGCAGTAAGCGATGACCTCTACAACTTTATTCACGACCTGTGGCTGCAAAACGCACCGATTGGTGAACTGTCCTGAAATACATATATCACGAATAACCACAATGAAAAAGTATTAAGTGTAGGACAAAGTATGACTTCAATATTTTAAATAATATAGTATTTGACGTACGGAAGTCATATTCAGAAGTCTCATTATCAGCATAAGTGGGCATGGTCAGTATATTTTACTCACAAAGAGTTCACAAACTTATCTTAGACTTAAATCTTGAACAATTCGTTGCAACAAATTAAAATATAGATTTTTAATTACCGTTAACATATAACTTTAAAAAAATTCTTTACAATTTTCCAAAAATAATGCCTTACGTTTTTTGGTGATTAAATGTATGTATCAAAATATCTTAGTCATACAATATACATTTTTTTAACTATAAGTTTTTGTGTCACACTTTTTTAGTAATAATGAGTAGGGACCTGTTGTATGAAACACTGCATTTAGTATAGAAAATCAATTGTCTGTGTTCAATTCGAATATTAACTTCTTACATTACCACACATACATTTCTGTATGTCACGTCAAAAACCATACATGACCATCTCAGTTTCAGTTTTCTTGCTCATTACACAAATACATTTGTAAACACACACCCTTTTAATCGGTTTCATTATCACTTGAAGAAAAAAACACGTAACGAATCAGCGAAGAACGCGAGCTAGTCAGCCACAACACTAGCCACTTTTTGTAACACAGTTTTTTCATACAAATATATATTTTTAATTATATCATAATAATCACTAACCACGCGTTATGATACGCCAATAATAAGTAGTTTAGTTAATTTTACCAAATGAATAATATATTCCCTATAACTTTAAAGTAGAAGTAGAGAAAGAGGTTTACTCTTTACTAAAAATGGATAATTGTATTAAGATATTTTTACACATTTCTAAGATTTTTTTATAGAACATCTCGATATTTCTTCAACGCACAACGCTTACAGTGCAATAACTAGTTTATTCTGGGTCACGTGTCTTAACGTTTTTTATATAAAAAAAAGGTTCCTCGTGTAAAATTTCCAAAAATAAAATCCTCTATTGTATACATTTTTATATCTAAATCTTAGTTTTATAAAAAGGCGAGAGAATAAATCTCAACCTTTGCTTGATGTGTCTATTATCTGTATATGAGAATAAGATATATGGAGTGTTAGATAAATTATGATGATTGTATTACTAATGAATACATTCGTAAATGATTCTATTTGTATTTAATGTATATATTCAAAATTGTATCTTATTTTGCTTTTTAAACTACTCTACTCTTTTACAGCGAGTGGCATTGAACTGTATATATATATATATATATATATATATATTCTGTTTTAAAAGTTTGATTAGCAATGTTGTTGAAATTGATGTACTTGTTTTGTTTATAAATATCTTTAGATAAAATTATTTATACAAGATATAAATAGTAAGTATAAATGTTGAACTGTAAAGGTAGATATTTAATGTGGTATTATCCCATGTATAATATAATATAATAATGAATTGCTTAAGCAAGAAGACAGTAAAAGATAAAATTTTATATACTTTATAGTTTTATTAATAGTTTCTTTTCAAATGAACGTATTTTTTATGGACCATCCATTATTAATAACTATTCGTTTTGTAATTATATCTATGTTATTTTGAACTGACATGTCAGTATTGGTATTGTAAACTGCTTCTAAGTTATATGAAAGTGTTACAGTAAATTAGGAGTATCCTTATATTGTCATGTCACATACTTGAACATTTACAGATTACAGACGTGTTTGTTTTTTACGTGTCAATATTGATCGTTATTCAAAAGATTACCAAAGATATCTATCTATTCTTAGAAATCAGAAGCAACATATTAAAATGATCACTATAAGCGTTCAAAATATGGCCGACGCGTTAGAATGCTTGAAATGACTGTTGGCATTTGTAAAGGAGCGCTATACGAACGGCGTGGCCAGCCTTCACCTTTCCCGTCCGGTAGACCTGAGCCACAGAGCTAATATCTAATACTATTTTTAAATAACGTCATAGTGGTGGCAATTGTTTCGAACATGTCATGAAAGCACTTTCATTTATAATTTCTGGTTAGTTTTAACCATAAGTTTTAGTGGAAACGTAAAGAGGCAATTGAATCCAATCTATCGATTATATTATAATATTGGAGATACAATGTAACTCTGGCTACTTGTCGGCTTGTGGCGGGTATTAATTAAGACAAGACAGAATTGTCTTGGTTTTAATCAAATTGATTCTGTAGAGTGAATATAGATGCTTCCCTTTTTTTTTGGAAAACTTTTATAATTATTATTTCTTGAAAATAAATGAATACTTACCGTATTTAGAAAGTTACAACATGATTGAAAGGGTACACATAGTGGTTGTTTTATATTTATTGTGAGGTTTAAATTTAAAAAAATGTATCTGTTTTACATTGAAAAAATATTTTGATAGACTAGTTTTAATGCAACATAAGCTTAACACAAGCACTAGTAAATATATTAATGTTGGTGCCTTCAAATGCAGCGATTTCAGCACATACTTATTTTATGATTGTAGTCATTTAGTGTTTGGAACATTTATGGCTTGTGTGCTTCTAGAATGTAGGTATTGATGTGTAGTAGGTATTAAATATTACATAATAAATTGTTTTATAAAACCCATGTTTTATTTATTTTAGTGACATTTTATCACATACAAATCCTTTTTTTTCAACTTAAACCAAGTTCAAAGTTCGCGCAACTACATTAATCATATTATAAACAATCATCTTCCACTTTCTAACTATAGCGCCGATATTGACGTTTTTTTATATGTACCCAGTGTTTTAAAAAGCAGTATTGATAAAAAAATTATATCGCAACTGCCACTATGTGGAAAAATGTCTTAAATTTCTCCGATTCCGCCACATTTTCTTAGTATCGTGCTGAGCATTTTGAAAAGATTACAAGTTCATAATTACAATAAATATTATGTAATACGAAAAATAACAACGCATTACACTCAAAAGTTTTATACACAGATAACGCTAAAATACTGACTGATCTTTTCATATGAAGGTGACAGATAGACATTGAATAATTGTCATTTAACACTTGACGGCCGACGCTAGGCGATAAAATAACCTAGCAAACTATGTATTAAAATCTTAAAGACTGATTTTTACAATTTTGTAACAGTTAAATATTAAATTCAATATATGTGACTATCTTGTTTTAAGACAGAATCCCTCAGGAATCAAATCTGGTGAGTGATCTTAAAATTATCTCTGTTTAAAAAATAATATGTTAGAACTCTAATGACGCCCGCTAAATTATTCTATTTTAATGATGATTATGAAATATAAACCTTATGAATAATAACATAAAATGAAAGTTCTTAAGTATTATAGAAATAATTCACACCTAGATTTAAACCAACTACGACCAGCGTACAGGAAAGACAATATTTTGTGTTTTTTCATTAGGGACTTACAAAAATAAAAACAGTTAATTTTATACTCTTTATATTTGTTTAGTAAATCAATTCTATTTATGTTGGTTTTAGATTTGGGATTAAAAACTAATAATGGTAAATTAATAATGGTTTTATAAATAATGACTATATTGATTAATTACATAAGGTTATTTACTAATTGGTAGAGCAGTTAATACTCATTACTTAATCTCTTTTCTGTAAAACAGCCCATGTATTAATCAACTTAAGAAAAAAGTAGGCATGGCTTTTGTTTAAATTAAATTATTTTTAATTAAGATAAATATGAAGTTAGATTTATGACTAGGTATTCTTATAAAAAAGAAGCCCTTCATACTTATCCGAGTAGTAGATATGATTTATAATGAACATTTAGCAATTATCATCAATCATCAATCCAAGAGTCATGCTTGTATGAGAAAAGCATGAATATAATAATTATTAGTTTGTGTACACAGATAAATAATTAGAGTATAGTATCCAAGTTATAAGAATAAATATGTTAAGAGGTAAGATGTAACCTTAACTTAGAATTACTGAAAAAAAACATACATAAGAAGATAAATGTTAATACTTCTTTAAAATAATGTTTAAAACAAACTAAAACACTAAATTAAGTTGTTTGTTCCTTGTGGTAGAGATACCATAATGCCGGTGGCATATTCTTGCTGTATTGTAAAATTTATACATATTGAATATTGAGAGAAAAGCACCAGCTCTTGTGTCACTGGTACTGACTTCCTACTCAATTAGCACCTATGTTCTTACCGTGAGGTCTCAAAGCCTCTACTTAAAAAAAACCAAAGTTTTAGGCAAGGCTTATATTTTGACCTAATATTTTTTTCTGCCTGCTCTGCAGCCGCACCAGCTTTTGTACTTGTCAAAGGGATGTGGGATGTGGTTAAAGTTCCCACACAAGTGTCATTCCAAACCATACCCTGTACCATACTCCAAGATCAATGTCATCAAATTGAAAAAATATCAATGTCATCAAATTAATAAACTTTTAATAAGTAGATATTTTTGCATTTAGTAGTTTGAGTAGCCACTGAAAACTTCACATAATTGGCAAGTATTTTTTATTAAGTTGCACTCAATATCTTAAGTTGCCACTACTTTTGTTCTAATATAGGCATAATTTTGGTCCAGTTTTATATAAGTTATGAAATTATTCTTGGTATAGAAGTAATTCCAAATAAAAATCAAATAAAAATAAAACAAAATGTGGTATGTAAAAATAATTACTTTTGCTAATATATTTTCTGACTGAAATAACATTTCATTCATCTCTATACTACTTGTCTCCATACTTATCTCCATCTAGATGTTACTTCTAAATTGTGAATGACACAAATAATAAATCATGGCTAAGAGTTGTTCAGGTCACATCATATTAAACTAATAAATAATTTGTCTTATATTAGTGAACTACTTACTAACCAAGGGTTCTAAATTTATTTTAAGAACAAAATCCATTATTTTCTAATACTGTACTGTTTAAATGTTATAAAAATGGAAATAAAAACAGAGTAGTCGTTTTTGTTTTAAAAATTTAGCTAGCATGGCCTCAATATTACATTGTGGGCTGAAATTTGCAGCGTGTGTACACAAAGATTTGTGGGTTTTGAAGAGCTCTGCGGATCGAGGGTGGCAGGATGCGCTAGGCGGGCGGCGCATTCGCCCTGCGTCAGACCGTCAGTCGCCCGCCGCCGCGCGTCCGGCCGGCCGCCGACCCGTTTATCTTAATGCTTTTGAACTGAACGACACCCATGCTAAATTAAAACAATATAACTGAATATTTAAAACATTATTTATGAAAGTTTATTATATTGATGTTGATACTTTGACTAGTTTATTGTTTGCACCTATGTTATTTGTTAATCGCTTGAGAGTATAATTATGTTTAAAAGTTGTTGTGCGCGGCCAAATAAAAGAAGTACTAAAAACAAAACTAAATCAGAAAGTATGGACTCTCTTAACCGTGTAAAACCCGACGAGTGTATCGAAAAATCAGAAAAAGATCTTTATGCCCAAGAAAAATCCGAAAATACACATAAAACATACACTGCTGAATGCGCATCAATTGTGAACGCTGAAATAAAGCCGAAAATTATCGAAATGGAATCATTAACCGAGAACGCGCCTATTTCGGCGATGAAGGATACAAAAACAGATTCTAGAAATAATGACCAAGCATTAGAAAAAGAGAATGAAGATAATGTGGATGAAGTTGTCACTAAATCTGACCCTATTCAAAAACGTTATTCTGTGGATTATAAAAAAACAGCTCGTCTTGATTTCAAAAGATTCTCTGTGGATTGTAGTCGGAATGTTGCCACTGTTGAAGAACTCGCTAATTTAGAGCGGGATCTAGCCAGAACAAATGTTGATGTTCGTCCAACAAGGCGCAAATCCACAGGGATTTTAAAATCTACGACAAGTAGTAGCGAATTCGTAGATCATCGTCATATACCAAAAGATGACTCTGATAGTGACGACGACGTATTTGAAAGAGATGCATCCCTTTGCACTGATATGGAAGGACCAAGGGAACCACCGGCTACCCCCGTTGGTCGTGATGAATTGGCACTACGAAGGCATCGGTTCTTCTCTGATTTAGTGTGTGCAGCAAGAGCTGCTGTTGAACATCGTGTTCGATTCGACCCATTGGGTCCGGTTGTTGCGGACTCAGGTATGAATCTAAACTAAATAATCATGATTATTTAATTTCATTAGTGAGTTCATTTTTGATAAGTCTTAAGTTGATATGCGATAAAACAATTTCGGTTAAAGCACATAGTCAAAAATTCTCTGTTTGTTGTACTTTACAAAACAATATTTACTACTGTTACTTCGTTGCCTATTAATAAATTCTGAAATAAAATAGTTACTTCACAACTGCTATTACATATTTTGTGCCACGCCCTAGTATTCAACTAATTTCAGCACAACATTCAAGTAATATAAGTTCTGCGTCATTGCTGATGATTACACGAATGAGTCATTGATGTACTTACTATGTAGCGTTGTCTCTACTGTTTGGAATCGAGACGTGTTTGCCTCAACAGCCGGTCGGTTTGAGTCAGAGTTACATCCGTCCTCGGACGTTGCCGACGCAAGCGCATGATTATACGCTTATGTGCTCATTTTATCAGTGCATGAAACCATAACGGTTTGGTGATTTAGTGAATTTTGTGGATTGTTTTTAGTATTTATAACTGTCCATAACCGGTATGTATCCTACTACAATATTACTAACATAAAATTACTGTAAAATATTATATATCGTTATGACTACTATTAAAAGAGGAGTCTTGCCAGTCATTAAAGTCGTTCAAGTTTACGACACTTTTAATTCAGACGCGTTTTAAACTTGTTCCCTTTATGGCAAACCGTTATCCTTTAAAAATAAGTGTCCCGTTTCTGTTTTAGGTAATACAGGTTTCTTGAAATGATGATAATTTTACAGTATTACTAATGAAAAATGAACATTTCGAGTTTCATTGTTGATATTTTTGTCATTTATGATTTTATCTTATCGCCGATATATATTGTAATTTTTATACAATAATACTTTAGTTACACAGTACAGGATGCAATTGATCACACATTCCATTTAATACACAATTGTCATTACTTTGTTACGCGTTTCTATTTGAAATTTTGAAATCCACTCTATATATATTTGATAAGCAAAATCTAAAAAGAATTTATCCATGTAATAATTTAATATGTATGTAACAACATTTTAGTGTTTAAGCATAAAAATAATATGTTGTTCGTATCTGTAAATTTTGATTATTTTTTTTTTTACTCAAAATTCAAATCAATTATTTAATATTACTTATTTTAGTTATTTATAAGACTAGTAAGGTTTTATGAAAATCTATTTTGGTTCCTATTTTAATCTTCTGACCTGGCTGGCAAACATCCCATCTAATACATTATGTTAAATTTAGAACAGAGATTATTACTGGAAAGTTGTTCTTACAACAACTCTCGTAATCTCGATTTTTTTTTAACAAAAATACTGTTAAATTATTTTGAATTCTTCTCTACAGTTTGAGTATACTTTATTGGCACATTCTCGTAACGTTTTTTCTCAAAAAACATAATTTATAAATGTTTATACATTATCTTTCGGCACTGATGTTAGAAATTACCTTTTTATTGTAATTTAACAAAAGCAAATAAGTTTTCTACAGAGTAATTGTTTTAATTTAATTTAATACAATACCTTCCAAATATGAATATTAAAGTAGTTGAAACTCTTAAATTCTCAATAGTTTATTGTGTGTGTGTGTGTAAGATTTGCTGTGTGGTATTGTAAATTTTGAAAATTCACAAAACGCCTACAACTCTATTATAAAGGCTCATAATAAGCGTTTCATATCACAGAGTTGCGTCGTCCTCTCCAATAGACTCTTGAGTGCTATTATATTCTGATGAAATTTCTGATCCTACCATACCATCTAACAATATATATAGAAATATAAGCTTTATATATAGTGTATATAATATGTAATACCAAGGTACTGGGTAGCATTATAACATTCCTATTATGGACGATTCTTTAACTGATGTGAAACCAAACATATGGTGACCGCCTTTTTCTTTGAACATTTTGTTCATACTTGTATTTTATTCGTTTTTTTATATATATTTTATTTACTCAAACTTCACGGTGCGTAATTAGGAAATTAGAATTCTATTTACTTTCAAGTCATTTGTTCTAATTAGAAATAATTGCACATTAGCCCGTATTTAATTAGGAACTAGTTAGGTATACCTTTTGTGAATTTGCTTTCTCGTAGTTGACACAATAGAACCAGCGAGGTTTGTGGTATACGTTCTACTGGTTTGTGGTTATGCTATTGAGAACAAATGTATCCTGACGAGTTCGTATTGTATTTCTAATGAACTAAAATTATTCGTTATTGAGACGTGAAGTTGAAGAACGAATTATGATTCCATAACAATATAAGCTTAATTTTTTTTTCCCTTTGGATGCACGTTTAGGATATTATCTTTAGAAATATTTCCCATATTGTAATTTGGAATGGATTACGTAAGGAGGTTAGTCATTTATAAATGGCCTTGGCAGTGTTACAAATATATCCATGGATAAACTTGACTGTAGTATTATGCTATTATTTCGATTTTGTAGTTTAAATGTTAGTGCTAAATTTGCCATAATAATTACCCATTAAACGTTACACGAATGATTTGTATTGACGGTGAATAAAAAAATTTACTTATGAGTTTCTTCAAAGATTCTATAATCTGTACACGTAATGTGTTTCCTCTAAGTGCCCATTGATTCAGTACTTAGCCGCCAGTATTCTATCTGGCGTAATTGTGATAGATAGGTATATGATTAAAAAGAGACTATTAAGACGATATATATATATACGTAAAATAATGGAAAATATAAAGTTATCAGTTAATTTTAAATTCACTACGCCCTTTAATATTTCGATGTGCATTTTTCTTCTATAAAATGCTTTAAACATCGTTCGCATTTACCTAGAACGGTATCAAGTTTTTGCTGATTGCTTTATCATCACTTTTGTAATTCAGTGTAAGCCATTATCGCATATATCTTAGTCATTTGATAGTGCTCAACGGAACGGGTGTACACTTTGAATGGATTGTTTTATAAATATTGAATCTTAAAAAATTGTGAAACATGGAGCGAGGTAATAACGACATGCGAAGTTTAATTAAACTGTTTGAAAAACGAGAGAAGAAACCGACTCATAGCGTAGACGTTGTATGTATACAAACGGATAATGTAAATGGTAATCGTATCGTATTTTCTCTTTATAATTTTTAAGCTGATAATAGTTAGAGTTTGACATTGACAGTGATATTTGTTTACGACAATGTAACGAAAATAATTCCCTTTCTTTTTTTATGTTGTCCATAACGCTGATCCTTTGTCTATTGGCTGGTATGTAAGGTTATCCTATTTTAAAAATATCTACTATGTTTCAAGTTTTCGATTAATATAATTCTTGCCGGTTCTTCTCGGTAGATGACTGCCTTACGAACCGGTGGTAGTGTAAAAATTAACGATTCAAAAGTGTCTTTATAAAGACCTACTTGAATAAAGATATTTTGAGTTTGAATAATTGTTTATACATTAAAATATTCATATTCATACATTCTTTACATTTTGTTACTATCAGGGAAACTATTTTAGGATCTATCTATAATTGTTTTTATATATATAAATTGTTTAAATGTTTATTTCAAAGAAAGTACGTACGTTTAGCTACCGCTTGGGTTTTTATAATTCAAGTACTCGGCTTAATTTTGAAGCGAGACATTGATATAAAGGAAAAATATTTTTTCATTTAAAAGTTAAAAGAGTACTTATATATTTTAATTTTACGAAACGCTGACCTCGCTAATGAAATTTTACTTATTAGAAATAGGTTAATTTTTCATTCTACATTTTATATAACTAAACCTTTGTAAAATAATATCATTACATTCAGGAAAAAACTCTAGCTTACCCACATAGTTTATCTAGCTATGTTTTTTGTATATATTAATATGATACGTAATAAACACCCCTCAATACTATCTCTAAGTTTCGCTGGCTACAATTCTTCAGCTGTCACTACAAGCTCATAACCACAACTGTATCTGTATTTAATAGCTATGCAAGCTGTAAAACACGCGAATCGTTGGGATGTAAGTTTATTCAACTTAACTGTAATCATTAAATTTTAATTACATTAGTCTACGAATACCGTTTACTGGTATTAAAAATTCACGTAATGTCAAGGCATTTTTAACGTAAATATGTTTTATAGGTACCGAGGCAGCAGCGGCTCAGTACCCTGCAGCGGATCTTGAGGTTCTTATTGAGCGTCTGGAGCGTGTTACCTTGCGTCTCGAACGCTTGCCTTGCTTCAGTGGCCAACTGCCAAGTCCCAAATCTCAACTACCGTCGCCCGTGTGCTTAGTTACACCGCCGCAACTTCTTATCCCGTCTGAAAACATGAGTGTTAACGGATATCAAGACATATTGCAGGTTTGTAGTGTTTACACCCAAGTAAAAACTTACTACGCACCATGTTAGGGAAGCAGCCCGTAACTGTATTTTTGAACCAATACGACTTTGGCTCATCGAAGAATACAACGTACAATATTTTGTAACTACTGGCAACACACTCTCGATCTATTTTAGACTGACTATATGGGCAACATTACCTTTATGGTGTACTTCATAAAAAAATAACTTTCATATTAACTAAAACATTTGATTGCTAGTCGCAATAAAATTGTTTTTGTTTACTAAGCTTATATCGACCCGCGCCGAAAACATAATCCACACTCTGTTTTTACCGCTAACCCCGACATTCTAACTTAAAAAAAATATTTTTTAATTATTGAAAAAATGTGTTTATTTTAGAAGACAACTATAATAACAATGCGCATACGAGTAATTACAAGTTAATATTGAGTCTCACACTCACTTCCACGAAATAACACGATCGTAATAATAATACTCAATTTTCCTCAATTTCCTCAATTTACAATAACTTAATACAGTAGTAACCCCGCGGGGGCGAAAGCTATAACGGAAAACGTTACTAAACAATAATAAAACAGTTATTGCAAATGATAATTCCCGCTTGTTAAGAAATATCTTTTGTTTTCATAACAAATATCATGGATCTACATTTTGAATAGATTTTTTCTGACAACAACTTCCATTTCTTATGGAAGTGTAGGTTACTTAATACTTAAAATTATAAAGTTAATCTTATTAATTAATTCTTTCATTAATCAAAACACCTTTGATCCCTTAACAGCCTTTAGCGTCGTTAGCTAGTAATTAAGTAATTAATTCAATTTAACATTGCATAACTTAATATTAGAGCTGGACATAGCCGGAATATCTATATATTTAGTTAATAATTTCAACCATGTTCAATAGTCTTTTTTTATATTTTTATTAAATTTAATTATTATTTTTTTAATTGTTTTTTTATTGCTAACAAAGTATATTGGGTATTTTGGCAACAGGGTCCCCTACGGACATACCTTGAGCTATCAACACGCATCGGCGGCGATGTGGCCACTCATGCAAAACTCGTCAACGAGGCATTTCAGTAAGTAAATTAAATAATTATTTAAGCATTAAGTTGACTGTTACTTAACATAAAGTGAGATTAAAAATATGTAGGTAATCCTCATCTAGTCCAAGCCTTTTGCAGTGAAGATAACTGTTCTCTTAATGCAGGGCACAATATGGCTACATTCAACTGGCCACCTCTCGCAGCAAGCCATCCCAGGGAGAAGAGATGCAATTACTGGCGCCAACCAGTGAGAAGATCTCCGCTATTCAACAGTTCCGTGAAAAGAATAGGGCGTCTACCTTCTTCAATCATCTATCAGCGATTTCTGAGAGTATACCAGCTTTAGGATGGGTCGCCATAGCTCCCACTCCGGCGCCATATGTTAAGGAGATGAATGATGCTGGCCAGTTTTATACGAACCGTGTTCTCAAGGACTGGAAGGAGAAGGATAAGACCCACATACACTGGTGTCGTACATGGGTGCAGCTTTTATCGGACTTGCAGGCATATGTTAAACAGTACCATACAACAGGTCTTGTTTGGTCTGGTAAGTATTTTGTTATATTATTACGGTTAACTAGGTGTTCATAATATGTATTTGAAACTTAAATATAGTATTGAAGAAGAAAAATAAACACGTACTTATATTTATACAAGAGTAATTTTCCGTAAGTAAAATGTAAAACAATTTTATATTAAAATGCGAGTAATTTTGAAAACTTAAAATCTTGAATGGTTTATGAATAAGCAAAAGTAATTAGCATGAGACGACATTTTCAGAAATTACTGTGTCAACAGCTAGGTTAACTAAAGCGAGCGTCTAAGGATAAAGTTTTTAATTTACTTTTTCTTTCTTTACTTCACGTTTGCATTTAATTTAAAATGGTTTTTATACTAAAGGTAACATTATCGAAGACTATATAAGATTATCATAACATATCAAGAATTTGGAATTTTCTTAATACTAATAAGTAACAAACCTTCATGTCCTATATATGTAAATCTACAACCAAAAAACCTAAATACTATTAAGTGCTGTTGAGTATAAATTTCATTACAATGTGATCCACACCACAAAACCTTAATAAACTAAACAAATTTTAATAATACATTGTAACAAATGCGAAGCGTGTTGCCTGTTGATAATGTCTCCCAATGGGCGTAGGTCAAATATATTTTAAAAACAAAGATATAGATCTACCGACATCTCTTCAATACTTTAAATTTTAGTACCATTTTTTATGAGGTGAGGTTTTGTGAACAATTGATACCTAATTAATTTATTAAGCCAATCATTTTTAAAGACATGTCTGTCTTGGACTTGTATAAGATGTCTAAAATATATTTTTCTCATATAGGAAAGGGTGGTGCCCCCCCTCCGCCCCCTCCTGGTGGTCTGCCCCCACCCCCGATGCCCGAGGCTGATTTCTCCAACCTTAGTGTTGATGATCGCAGCGCACTCTTCGCCGAGATAAACCGTGGAGAAGCCATTACGAACAGTATGTTTACTACCTTATATGCATATGCATGCAAATTGGCTCATTAATTCAAAATCGAGTAATTTTCGCTGTCGCTAGAATATTTAAGAGCCCATCAAGAAATTGGATAGAGAGTGTCCCAATAAGTAGAACAATATTTTTTTCATAACTTATTTAAGGAAAGACAGATAGCGCTTGCAATTGTTAATTTATTGATATTTTTCATTTCAATGAATTATGTCATAACCAATATAATTTCTATAGCTATGTCTGTTTTTACCGAAAGTCAATGTTTAAGCAAAGGCAAAATCGCCAACTTGCAGCTGTCTCGGTTACTAAATAAAAGATATTTCTTTTATCCAGTTTGATTATAAAATCTAATCCCACTACGAGCTCGATCAATTTTAAATTGGTAACTATGCCGCAGTTTGAAGTTGAATCAGAAGTCTATATATTTATAATATACTTTAGTTTGTTACAAATGTGATGGCTTGGTATGCAAAATTAGTTATTTCGGTTTAACATTAAGTACATAATGGTAATTGCTACAATGTAGATGTTTGAAGGTAAAATTTGGATAAGGGTTACGTGTTACGAGCTTAGTATAGTATTTTTGTTTCTAGTTCAATTTCGTTTCAGTTATATTTTTTGCACTTAAGTAGCATTGCAACATACCGAGCGAGTTTTCAAACGGCTGAAGTTTTAAAGGCCAATAACGTTGCTAAGAGGAATAACATTTTACTTTGATTATTTTTAAAGCTTTTGAAAACCTACTCATAATTGAAAAATGTATTTATTTAAAACATTAAATAAAGTATATTTTGTATATACTTTATTATATACAACATGTTATAATTGTAACATTAAAATAATATAGTAGTAAAAGTAACATACGATTTTCTGTTGAAGTAGGTCATCAACTCCACATTTGCCGGTTCCCACAAAATGAACCCTTGACATCTGGCCAGTAGTGTAGAGTGTGGAAGTAGCTCATATTAAATAGTCTAGATGTATTACGTCTGTTTTAAGACGTATCTGTTGTGACTATACTGGAGAACCAAGTCTACTTCATCGTCTTACGTTCATCTTTTCAATATCTAACAATTCACAAAAAAAAGTTTAATTGCGTTTTTCGTTATAACTGCGTCAAAAGACATATAATATCCAATTGACTTATGTTTACACAGGCCTCCGTAAAGTAACGTCGGACATGCAGACCCACAAGAATCCTCAGCTGAGAGACGGGCCTGCGCCTTTCAAGGCCGCGCCCCGTGGCGTCCCAGCTAAGCCACTGCCGACGCCTGGTGCCGGAACTATACCAGACAAATCACCTGTCTTCACCCGGGATGGCAAGAAATGGCTAATTGTAAGTATCGTGAATTTAATATAATTTATTAAGTATATAATATATACATGTAGTTATCAGTTGTTAGAACTCATATAACAAGCTTTAAATTGGTTATATAGTCTGTTTCATATAGAATGTTCACTAAACAATTATATTTCCTACACATTAATGCAAGTTTTACTCTGAGAATAAATCGATACCACATGAATATTCAAGTGTTCTACACCAAGGTGTAGAAGTATACATTATTGAAGAGAACTCCGCATTAAGTATTTACGCCCGTTTCCATAGATCTATTTTCACGTGCGAGGACTTCTTTTATTGATCTTTAGTGTAATAAACATTCATAAAACATAAAAGTACGACAGTATTAAGTATGACAATATTAAGAGATGATTTTCTTTTCGGTTGGTCAATTCATTTTGGAATTGTCAAAGGAAATGATAAAGGAATTTATCGGTCGTGATGAATTTGTTTTCCCAACCAAGTCAACTTTCTCATATAAGGAGAATTACGTTGCCAAAAAAGACTATTCAGAAATTTATTTACGCCCTCCAAAAGATAACACAGAAAAACCGGCCAAGCTAATAAAACGCTGATATTGCGTAAATAAAAAGGAAACTTTTCTCTTTTGTCTACTTTGACCTTGAACTGAGGGATAAGAGCCGATAGACGTCAACAATATTTAAGATTAAATCCATATATAAGCCTAACTACCAAATAGAAATATTGAAGAATGAAACAAATCATTTTCAGTAATATCATTAGATTACTGCCGCGATTATGATGTGTATAAGCATTATACCTTATATATTTATAAAGGTATAGTTATCTATTATTGTTACCAACTGTTTTTGTATAAAAATCAAGTGACGTAATAACTACTTGATCTCTGATTTTTGGATATCTTTTATGTCTTAGTGAATATCACGTAACAACCCCTGGATTAGCAAATAATCTTATGCCCAAAGTCGTGTTTCATCCCTCGCTTTAAAATTCAATTGAAAAAGTCTTTACATTATTAAGCGAGAACAGTGGAGGGATGTTATTGTTTCCGATCATTGGTATTAAATAGTATTTTTTTTAAATATATCATATATCACCACCACATCATCTCTAATAAGTAGAGATGGTCAACCCCGCTGAGACATTAATAATAATAAATTAATATATTACACCAGGCAATAGGAAGTCAATTTGAAAGAAAGAAGCGCAGTGTTATTAGGCCCTGTACGCTCATCACACTAGACTATAATTTTATTGCTATATGCAAGCATTAATAACATTATTCTACAGACACTAAATTTCAAATTCATTGGCTAAGAATTGTTAGAAACTTGTTGACACAGTACCAATAATTTAATTGCTAGACGTCCCTCGAGAACCTCATAACAAATTCAAAGGAACGTAGTTTTTCTCTTTATATAATTTATATTAATAAAACTTAACGTTAAAACAATTCTGGCTAAAATATTGCTTACTTTATCTTATTTTGACACGCTTTGAAATTGCATTATTGACTAAACACGGCTTGGATATATTTTTTATTAGATTTCATATAATTTACGACTTGTTTACAGCTGAGATTTATATCAGGTTAAATATTCATAACTGTAACTGAGAGTTCATTACGATTCGTAGTAACTGTTCACAAACAGATTTCTTTTGAAATCTTAACACGATTCTCTAACTTCATAATAGTTATCATATTAGCTTTAAATGATAGGATTGAAAGAACATGTTTATTTGATTTTGGTCGTAAGACTTATCGCTTCTACTTATGAGTTATGATGTATTAACTCGGAATGGTAATCGCTTTCATATAAAGAAAAATCCATAATGCACAACTGTGTTTTGAACGCACTTCCCATATAAATACGTTGGTGATATACTCTAGTTTTAATGTACTTCAATATTTTAAATGAGGGCAAGATTACACGGAAGTTACAATAAAGGTACACACTTGGTTGTTTGTGATAATTAAATATTCTTTACACTCAAAATGCTGCCATACGCATTCGACGTAGTACCAAAATATAGAACATTTTGAAATCACCACTTCAGTGAAACTAAACATTGATATTGTTACAGGAATATCAAAAGGGCAACTCCAACTTGGTTGTGGAGAACGCAGACATGAATAACATGGTGTACATGTTTAAATGTCGCGACTCGGCCCTTACGGTTCGGGGTAAAGTAAACGGTGTGATTCTAGACTCTTGCACCAAGTGTGCGGTAGTCTTCGATAACCTCGTCTCCAGCATCGAGTTCGTCAACTGTCAATCGGTTCAGATGCAGGTATGTGGTTTAAAATTTGTTTTTAGTCTTTTTATTTTAAATTTCTCTCATACAATATTTGTTTGGGAGAAAACTCTTAATACAAGTATTAAAATTCAAAATACAATCGAGATAATATTTAATAATAGACTTTTTTTTACTTATACTAAATCATTCTTAGACAATATACTAGAAATAACATATGTTAAGATAAAAACAAAGTCATGCTCGTTAAAGATGCTTTTACGGTTTAGAGGTTTACCTTTCGCGAAATGAACAATATTACGAGTTCATTGGGCCAATTTTCTTTACGTGGCTTATGTGGATTCGTGTAACTCAACCGGTATTTTGTACACGAAATTAGGACAGCGAAACATTAATTAACTTGTTAAGGTCTAAATGAAAACTATTTTTGGTATTTAAAATGCTCGATTTACTACGAAAGTGTGCAGAATGTAAATTTTCTTACTGACTCCATCTGTAGAGCAATAAAATAAAACAAGGACAATAGCAAAGGTTAATAGATCGTAAAGTTTATTTAAATTGCAAGTCCTACATAGCAACAAGGTCCCGACAATCCGCATCTTCGCTCGCCTCACTCCTTATTTCCTCTATCGCCATTTGACTCAGCGTTTCCTCGGGAAGTGCAACTAAATAGCCAGGGCCCGATAGATTATAGTCTCTTATCGGTCGGTATTTTTCCTTTAGATCTTCCTGGTCGTAAGATTCCCTGGAGACTGCTGTTTCGTAATCCTGTATTTGTATTGTACAATTAGCACGCTACATAGGTAGTGAAATATTTTTGACAATTTCTATTAACTGATTACATACATCATGACCGCAGGCACACATACTTCGTTGGTGCAAATAGCTATTGTGGGCCCAACTCAAACTGTATTCGTCAGGACCATTATCAATATTATTTCGAAAATCACTGTCTGAATCTGAAAAGTCTCTATTATTCGTTTGAGAACCGTCACCCATTGCTTCCTGGGGTGTCATCAAACAGTGTTGGTTCATAGTCAGTAGCGTCAGCTTGCTGTTTATCACCATGTTCAAGGACGTTTGCCAGTCCTCGAGCAGTTTTTTTATCTTATCAATCTGCAAATAACATTGATCTGTGAAAATTACGTGTAAATTTTAGGATTAAGATGAATTTTGAAATGTATCTTACCCTTTTCTTTAGAAGTGATATTCTGTTAGCCCTTCGTAATCGCTTCTGTTTGATGTACTGTTTGAGATATGCTGCTTTATACACATTTGTCACTTTAACAATCTTAATGTTACATTCTTGTGTGCTTTCTGAATCACTTATTGTGGAGTAAATGCTGTTCTCTTGATTGGCCAACTGGTCTGAACTGTCACGAGGTTTAATCTTCTCACAATCTACAACCTGATTGGTCTCTAGTTTTGTCATTAATTTCAATAACGATTCACAATCTGTAAAAGACATAAAATCTATTGAATCATATTAATAGTTAAGTAAGAAAAAAAACGAAATGAAAGTGAGCAATTCGCTAAGATTCTCACCTACTGGCATACACTGCACGGAGTATGACTCCGAGATACCAGTATTTATTGTTTTTCGTATCTCATCATCAGACTGAATGAGGCTGCGCACTTGTGCACGGGCTCTTCTAAGTCGGGCGGTACATTTATGTAACTCTTCTATTATTTCTGCATATTCTGTCTCATGAATGCTTATTTTTGTTTTTACGATTTGTATCTAAAAAAATGAAATTATTTTGATCAATAAAACGTGTAATCTGGCGGAAAGTATTAAATATCACCTGCAGTTGAATGTCTTCAATTTCGTTTTGTTGTTGTCTTCTTCTTTCTCGAGTTTTTTCCTTCATTTGTTGTATATACATAAAAAATGCTGTTGGGACGAATTTGAAGAAAAAAACTGCCTGTGAACATTTCATAAAACTGTGAACCTTTCTGTAAAATTTTAAAAGAATTAGGTTATCTTAAAAACGAGACAGACAAGTGTTTGTTTTTTAAAAGTAATCGTTGTCTATAAATTGTTCTACCATTATTACCTATTTTTATATAAGGAGAATGTTGTTAAGCCCTTTTTATATGAGATAAAGACGGGGTAAATTCTAGTGAATTAAACCGCCGCCTATGCGCTCAATCGCTCCCTGCAACTTACAGAAGCTTGCTAGTGTGTTGCCGGCTCCTAAGGGAAAATTTAGGAAGAGATAGTAAAAAGCTTACCGCATTGAACATGGTTAATCGAGGGTATATATATTGCATAAAGAAATCCCAAATATATTCAATTGGATGTATTTCACTATATTGATCCATTTATCGTATTTTACTAATTAATAAATAAAAATATTATTGTATCAAAAGCTATAACTAAAATGACAAATGTCTTCTGTCAAGCTAATTCCAGTTTTAAACCTGAAAGAAGTTTAGGTAATAGATTTATTTATTTAATGAACATAAAAAAATATATTTGTTTGCTTAGTGCTATAGTATTTGCTTAAATGATTTCTGGGTAACTATGTCCTCACTTACAAACACTACATCGAGAACAGGAAAGTTGACATATATTTTCTAAATAACGTTTGAAACGAGATTTATTGTTGATTTTATTTGTTGGCGTTGATATTGCCGCCTATAATATTTAATAGATTTTATGATACAACCTAACACAATTGTATGAGAAGTATGAATATATTTTTTTGCTCTTTATCCTAGGTACTAGGCAAGGTGCCAACCATATCCATTGATAAGACGGACGGATGCCAGATTTACCTATCGAAGGACTCCCTCGAAGTGGAAATCGTCAGCTCCAAGTCTTCGGAGATGAATGTGCTCTTGCCACAGGCTAACGGCGATTATGTAAGTACTATTATCATATCGGCATTTAATCCTAATATGAAAATAATCCATATCCAAATAGACGAAATTTTATAACAATACTATCTTAGGGTATTTCATAGTTTCATCTTTCAAGAGCCGAATAAAGAATGGTTTTCGCGCGACAAATTTACAGATTCTTCACTGCAAATATTACGTGCTAAACTTTAACTTAAAGTTATTTTTACTTTCAGACGGAGCACGCCATTCCAGAACAGTACAAGACGGTGCTGAATAAGCCTTCTGGCCTAACCACAACGCCCGTCGAAAACAAGGGCTAAGTACGCTCGCTGACGTTTGAGGTATTTTTAAACTTGGGACATATTCTGAAGTTTCTCTACTGACTTGTTAATTCCAGAGTATACAGATTGTCCTCTTTATCCGTGAGCAACCACTTCGTTCCAAGTTTGAAGATACGTTTACCTGTTTAGGTCTCGGCTACCCGGGACATGTATTACTAATATACTAACAAGCTCGGGACGAGTTTAATTTAGTAATTTTTCTGCATATTGCACCATAGTTGCTAGTTCACTCGACGTCCCGAACTCAATGCACAAACATAACTTTATCTATAACAAATAATCCCGGGGCGCCGTACCATGTTTCTTGCTCATTTCGACTAGTAAGATAAATTAATACGTAGATAACTTCAATATTTACTGGCCTTTGTGTAATGTTCCTTATATTGGTGTTTTATTTTGACGTTGGACAGCCCATAGATTGAGTACCGCGGTGTACCACGTAGACTAAGGTTTAAATGCTCAGAGGTATATGCCAATAGACATATGCATATTGCAACATTCTATTACATTTTTATCAACCCGCACATGTTTAAATTTAATCCAAATTTACAATAACAGTCTGACAGTAACTTTAACTTCCAAGTTAGCCACGCCATAATTGAGTAAAATGATTTTGCGTGAGACAATACGCCTTAAGTGTTGTCTTTGAAATTATTGTATTTCTGAAATAATCTCAATATTGATCGTTTATTGTCACTATTGGTACATATCTCTATGCTTAGGTGTAAGGAGTGTGAATGTCTCGAAATTAAGGGTTCTTGTCAACATGTCACTATGTAGTGATTAACCCCGACACGATTTGAACCGTAAGGCTTTTCTAAAACTGTATTTACTATTTGTAATTTATATCTCGTGACAGTTTCTCAGTAAATATTTTAATCTAGGACATTGTGTACTGTAAAATTATTAAGTAATTTGTATTGTGTTAAAAGTATTACAGATGAGAATGAATATTTAATCATTTTCGGTCTTATTCATAAAATGCCCATTCAACTGTTTAACCATACTTTACGTTACGTCATAAGTTTTATTTATTATATAATTATTGGGAATATTTGGTGGGCGAAATCGTTGTAATGGAAAAAAATGATACTAAAACGAAATAATAGTTATAAAACGTTTATGAATACAAAGTTATGTATCACCAAATTTTCTCAAAAATACTTATTTAATGTACCCACGGACTTTTCTACAGTTTTTTATTACTTATTTACAGTCTGTGATACGTCAGAAAATGCATATATTAGTCATTGTCATTGCATCAAGTAAACCGTGTATTTTTTTTTATTGAGAGTGCAATTCGATTAAACAATAATGTGTGCATTGCAGTTATAATAATAATTATGCTCGTGTTCATTTTTATTAATTTCATTTATAATATTCAACTTATAGTTTGACAAAACACACTTTGGTAAATGTCAAAATATTTCGTCATAATCAGCTGTTCGATGTCGGCCATATTTATAACACTGTTTATCTAGGGTCCGGGCCTGTATAACTTTATAGAATAGTTCTGTGCTAAAATGCGTTTATGAATACATTTTTTTAAAATTGTGTTAAAACTTTTTATGAATAAGACCGTTAGTGTTTTTGATATAACAATAGCTGACTTACGGGCTGTAATTATTAATTATGCCATTATTATTTTGAAATATAATTTATTTGTCAAGAGATTAAAATACTTTTTAAGACATGCTAGTTTTATTTTATTGTTCCTGAAATTAATATCATAATCATGGTCATCATTGAAATGTGAATGCCGTAGTGGAAATAATTGAAACAAATAATAGTTTAAATATTTATTCATGGCTCACATCGTCCATTTGAAGGTATAAAGAAGAATTCAAACGGAAAAGGTTGTCCATACTCAATAAATAGTTACAAAAAGCGATAGTTAATTAGGCACTAAATTTATATGTACAGAGCCCTAGTAAACGAAATAATTATTTTAAACTACTTATTAAATATCAGTCAAAGTCATCCTATATTACTGGCATCTCTCAATCCGCGTTAAGTTGAGAATTCGAAACTTGCATGCACTGAGCTTCGTCACTTCCGTCAGAACATTCTAAGAAACCATTGCAAACGCTAGAAGCCGGCAAACATTCGCCCAACGGACACCGGAAGCCCCTGCACGTGTCAAATGGTTTGACAACCGCCCGCTTGTTCTCGGCGGTCTCAAGGTCAGCGTAGAACTCTTCACTAGAATCTGTTTCATTGCTCGCGAATTCCGTCTCGTTGTGAGGAGTATATGTTTCTAAGACGCCGTCAATCCAGTCTATGTAATTCGACACTTTGGTGTAAACACCGGGGCGATTCGCACGGGCACATCCGTAACCATTACTCGTTACGCCATAGATATACCATCTGTCTGATTCCTGAAAAAAATATTTGCTACAATGAATCGACAAACAATAACGTACTACGTTATATTGTTTTACGTCACTATTTTCTTATCTACCACACCCATATGTGGCAATTACCGCCTCCATAGGCGGTAATTCAATTTACTTAAGACATATTTTCTCAAAGATATGTCTGCAGCGTGTACCACAATACTGTGAAAGTATTGAAATTATTTTACTTTAAATATTCCATTCCCGAGCCAATAATAATATAATTCAATATATTTAGCTGTTTTTTTTTAATTGAGAGTCCTTATTTTACTCGGATGTCAAGATCAGTTTATTCTAATCGAGGGATACTATAGAGAGAATCTGACAAAGTACCTGGCACATAAGCGGTCCGCCTGAATCGCCAAGACAGGCGTCACGTCCGCCTCGTTCATAACCAGCACAAAACATGTCTTCAGTGACGCGATATAAAGGCAGTAGGCGTGTTCGACGACGGCATTCCGCAGTTGATATCACCGGTAATTCCACCTCCTGTAGCGTATCCGCTAGAAAATAAGATGTTAATATAAAAGACAACTTTAATACAAACAAAATATTAAATATAGTAAGTTAAGTTTTAAAAATCTAAAACAGGCTATGTGAAACCATATATATGTAGGTAATTTGGGAAATTAAAGAGCTTTATGACTTATGTTACGCCCCAGAATAAGATCGAAACAATACTTACGAAACACTCGCTCATGTTCATACAGCTGGCCCCATCCAACAACAGTGCAATATTGGCCTGCGGGTGGTTGAGCTCGGGACGGGGGCAGACAAGCGGGTCGAAGTCGCGCGTGTAACGCTTGCGGATCGATCCGTAACAGCGCGATATCGTTGCGGAACCCACGTGGTGCGTAACGCGGGTGCAACACAACTTGACGCACGCGAGCAATTCGCTCCCAAGGCCCGCGGGGCCAGGCTCCACGGCGAAGGGCACCCATACGAGCCACCCAATGTGCTTCTGTTGCCCTGTTTTGCGTTAAGTTTTATTACCAATTTAACTAAATATAAAAAAAATGAATTTAGTCGGCCTTTGGACACCGCTATTGTCATATTATTTCACAACAATCTAAATCATTTCTTATAATTAGATAGTATACAGACTAGGTATGACAAATACAAATATGAACATAGTTATTAAATAAACATACGTACAAGGAAAATCCTCAAGACGGGAGTCAAAAAGTCAGGGGATACTCACTGGTAGAAGCAATGGCTGGCGGAGAGCAGCCACTGAGAAGAAATAAGGGTTGCGCCGCACTGGAAGTCGCCATCTCGATACAGAGCTGCCTGCCAGGGCCAAGCACCTGCCGCAGCGCCACCGCCGCCCACAACCCTGCCCCACCGCACGCGATTAGCTCCCCTACCATACAACACACCCATACCGACCATATTCCCAGACTTCCATATGGTTCGACTAATTAGGCTTACTTGCTTAGTCAATAAGTTTTTGTGTCAATAAGTATAATATCTATGATCACAACCGTTTTAACGATTAGTAAACAATCTTAATTCCATCGATGTTGTCATTGTGTCTAATTTAATACTAACCTACTGTTTAGTTTGGAAGGAGCACGGTAAAGTCCGCGCAATATGAATAAATAGCTTTTGCTGCTTTTAAATATTCAGAACAGACAAGGTATTTTAGGTTATATGGTAGGCTAGAGGATATGTAAAAAAACGGAATGTAAAATGTATTAAATTACCTCGGTTGTTGTGCGTCTGCATGCGGTCGAATGCCACAATCTAGATCCTTACAGCGCACTCGCAAAGCTCGATGGCGCGCGCAGGTAGATCGCTTGAATGTTAATCGCGTATCAGCTGCGCGTGCATTTGGGTTATGCCAGACTTCCCAATATCCAACTGAACTTATTTTTCTACCTTCCCTCGCTTCTCTTACGAGTGGAGCATCTCTAGAAAAACAAGTTAACTTACTTAAATATATGATTATATTTTATTTATCTCGGAAATTGTAGAGAATCATTTTGGTTGATGAAAGTTAGGTTAGGTTATTTTACAAAATAGAAAATGTTTTATTCAGGTTCATCTGTATTCTTAACCATAGGAAATGTCGGAAGTAAATAAACACTATACGGAACTTAGTCGTAAAAATTGGTGCAGTGCAAAATACCCAACAATTTTCTTTAATTTATTTAATTATATTTATTTACTGGAATGTCATGGCCCGACACACGGCCCTTCCTAGGTCTGGAAGCTTCAGCGAACTGTGAGCTTGCGTAACCACTGTGTCGAAGCTTTCCACACATAGTCTGCCCCAAACACCTCGCTTCCGAACCATCACAAAACCTGGAATTAAAAAAGATAGAGTCGAAAATTAAAAGTACTAATCTTGTCAAAATAAATTTAACGGTAAGAAGGCTGTCTTCATTTGGCAAAATATCAACGAAGCCGACGCTGACATACGTAATTATCTCGTCTTAGAAACATATGAAGAAAAAACATGGATTATATAAAAGAAAGAGAGAAATGAATATAGCCAGTTTATTAGATACACATAGCACAACTTAAAGTTTATACTTTACCTTCTTCATTATATGGTATGACGTCATTGTCCCCCATTTCATCACCCAAAGCGACGCAGCTCTTTTCATCGTCACCCAAGGGACAGTCTGGATTTCCATCGCACACTTTGCTCATCTCCACGCATTGGCGAGCATTCGCACAAACGTATTGACCTTCTTCACACCATTCTGAATATATTTCGTTCATATGAGTTAATAAAATAAACGTTGCCGTACATTTAGGCTGATTAAATTCTCTTTATTAAATAATAAAATTAAACAAAATTACTGAATCGTGTCCGATTTAAACTCTTCTAGAGGTCAGCAGATAGGTTATATAAAAGCATATTTTATTATATTTATAGTCAGGTCACGTCATAAGATTATTTTCTAGTAGGAGAATATTATAGACATATATACTATAGTGGAAATATATGAAAATTACCACATTTCTTTTCATCAGAATAGTCCCAACAGTCCACTACGCCATCGCATATTTTCGATTGGGAGAATTCCGCTCTCAAATAGTCTGCGCAGGAACAAGCCTTTTCGTCTTCCCCGTCAGGGCAGTCTATTAGACGATTACATCTTGACGTTAAAGATATACAAGTTCCTGACGTACAGCGAAATGATGTTGAATTATCACATATTTCTGAAAATAACATACACTTTTAAAAGGCAATAGTACACTCTTTTAGTTTCACAGTAAATAAAATAGTATTTTAAAGCCGTTGTAGATGATATTAAACGCACCATTATTATGTACGAGTACTTTTTAATCCGGTGTAACAGATAAATACGAAAGTTTTAATTTAGGATTTTGTAAATATACATCAAGAAGATTTTTTTATTTAATTATTATAAATATATTGTGGTATCTTTCCCAATAAATATTTAAGTGTCACATGTAACTTTATTATTATATTATGAGTAAAATACCTAGATCAGCTTTTTCCAGCACCGATTCTTTTTCCTTGTACCCCTTTTCTAAATAAGGCTTGCTATAAGTTTTCTCTGAGTTATCTAAACTATTTTCATCCTGTTTCGTAGAAGGAATTTTGTTGAATGTTTTTGTTAATATTTTAAATCCTGCCTGATTTAATGTGTAACTTGAAGGTATGGCTTTTGTTGAAATTACACCACCAGTGCGAAACAGACTATTGTTATTATAATTGGTTATAGTAGCCAGGCTCGCAAGCTGTTTCAATTTATCAATCGATAGTGTACTTGTTTGGTTTGCTGGAATCTCTAGTACCACATCTGGTTCTAAGGCTAACTCATAAGCTGGTAATCGCTGTGTTTTATTTGCTTGTTTACTACTAACACTCCCAGTCACATGATAAGACACTCGGTAGGTTCCTTGTGGTATATTTGTTATATTAAATTCATTGCCAATATTTTTATTCTCAAAATGTGGAAATGTGTCTAATTTGTCATTAGACTTAGGCAATCTAGTTCGATTGTAATTTGAATCTGAGCTTTGTGGTGCATAATCATTTATCATACTTGTAGACACTGTCACTATTTCAGAAGCTTCGGCCATGTTATCTTTATCTCCTTCATTGTCATTCATTGTGTCGGCCAAAAAAGGTGGTAATGGTTTGTTTTTGTTTACATTTTCTATTTTAGGGCGTGGGCGTAAGGGTCTATTAACACCGAGATTCGATTTTGCCGGAAGCAATGTGATAACAGCGGCTGTTGTTGCCTCTAAGTCGTCATCAGAGACTACCTCAACTGAACCGGGCATGACATCATCATCTTCTATACTAAAATCATCCGATTTTGCCATTATTTCTGGTTTTACAATTTCAGGTAATAGTTCTGGCGGTTTACGAGAAGTATTTTGTGAGTACTTCTTTATTATATCGGTTAAATTTCGAAGGACAGAGATCTTACTTTGGAATTTTGGAGTTGTGTTTGGAAAAGTAGCGTCGTTTCTTGTAATTATAGCTTGTAAAGTATCATTGTAATATTTGTCTGGTGACGCTTTATTACTTGTCTCGTTATTATTTGTTGATGTGTTAACTAGTTCCCAAGTGTGAATGGGAGAACTTGTTGTTGGGATTAGTGAAACTTTATTGTTTGCCCTCTTTGTAGTATTTTCTTTCGTTTTATTATCATTATTAATAACCGCTGTCATATTTATTGGAGTTTTAGCCGACTCACTCTCATTGTAATGACTACTTGTTGTCTCTACAGGAAATGTAACCACAGTATTAGTTGAAGAAGTTAATGTATTATTTAACTTTACGATAGCTACTCCATCGACCGATATTTTCTCTGTTTTCTTATCTTGTTGATCTGGTTGTAGCACGTTAATAGATACAATGGTTGTTTTGTCCTTCGGTGGTCTTTCTATTGGTCTACCGTCATTGTCATCACCATTTTCTTTTGACTCTGGAATGTACTCAACTACTCCACTAATTTTATCTACTGGTAAAGGGTATGGCTTAGGATAACTTGACCCTAATGTTTCCATATTTTTTAATGGTGGAGCAAACGTTGGTAATGTAAAACTAGTGTATACAGGACTTGGAACATAAATATCTGCCGCTAATTTAGGATCGACATTGTAAACTCCACCTGGATTTCGTATTGGATTTATTTTTTGTTTACCCGGTGGAATTGGTGTTAGCATACTCTCTAGAACAGAAATATCATCAACTACTTCTGCAACTCCAATTCTGTCTTTAACACTTGTCTCACTTATTTCATCACCTGAAGACGGCACTTCACTAGTTATATCATAGTAAGGTTTAGTGATAGGACGCCAAGGTTCATTATCAAGTGCAACGTGTGGAACAGTAAATAATGTATCAATTTTCGGTAGATCTTTATCATGGTTTTCATTTGTAAGTAGATCAAATAAAATTTGTGAAACATTGCTTGTAGTTGTTGTTAATGTGCTACTAGAGGTTGGAGTTACTGTTGTTGTTAACCTTTTCGGAGGTGTTAACCTTTTCGTTGTTGTGACTTGGGGTCTTCGTGTTGTTCGCGTAACATCTTCCGTTTTCTTTGAAACTCCTTCCGACTTTGTTTTAATATCTATAGCGGATTTTATTGTGAACGGCCGATTTCTTGATGTTGTTGATTTCCTAGTCGTTGTCTTTGTAGATGTTGTGGAAGGCTTAGATGTTGTTGTCGACGTAGTTGTGGCTTTGGATGTTTTAGAAACTGGGCTATTTTTGTGACTGACCTTGTCATCGTATTTGGTTTGTTTATTTTCAGTGATATCGGCTTCTGTTTTGGTAATTTGGAAAGAACCGAATGACCCTTGAACAACAGGTATATTTTCAGTGTCAATATCGGGTTCGTCAGGATCATTCTTTTTTCCTTGCAAAATTGGCTTTAAAGTTGTTTTGCGAACCACTCCTACTCTACTTTGCAAGATTTTATCTTTATCACTTGGTGGTAAGGAAAGTTTTGTATGACTGGTAACCATACTTTCGTTCATTGCGTCTTTAACATATTGTTCAGAGTGATAGGTATGTTCTAAATCTCTTTTAATTATTATGCTGGTAGGATCTATTTTTATTTGACCAAATGCAGAATTTTTGGATTGTGAATCTTGTATCAGAATTTTTTTTAATGTTTCTTCTATGTTCGACACGGAGCTGAAAGATAAATTTCAAACATTATGAAAGGCCATGAAATAAAACTTTTAAAATTTTAAATTAGCAAATAATTATATTTTTTTAACATACACTTTCGTTAATCATTTTATTCTTATATCTATCGCTAGCAGGGATCCATAATAAACCTGTCTAAGAAGATACCCCACAGAAACTCAGATGGTTAAGCGTGATTTTTGTTTTAGAAATGTCCTAATCTCAGCATTTAGGGCGATTTATTCACAAGCTTTTTGTTCCTTTAAATAGTATTTTACACTATAATATATTTTTGCTTAATTAAGTTTACTAAAACATATATTAAGCACATTCATTTGGTGAAAATCTATTATAAAAACAAGTTTTTTACCTTGGTATTTTTCTTCTATCGAGATAAAGTCTGAAATGTACATCTAAACGCCTGTCTCCAAAACCTGTTACGATGGCTCCGGTGATTGCTTGTCGTATAGATGATGGGGCTGCATAGACCTGTCTTAAAGAAACACTGTATCGTCGAGCTCTCTCGCGCCAAGCTGGACTTCCGGGTGCACCCCCATAGACGTCGCCACGTGTTACCCTCAGCGTACCCTCAAATGTCATTATTGCTGAAAAAATATATTTTTTGTGTTTTATTCCAATTACAATTCCAACAATCATAAGTATTTCGATATCGATTTAGATAACTAAAAATATCTTTTATTAGGTGTAATTTAAATTATTATTGTTATAATTATCAACGTACGTTCACCATTGTCCGGTCTTAAAGCGCCCATATAAAAAGCAAGTGCTGCCACAGCCAGTACTGCTACCGCGGCAAGAAGCGCTCCACCCACCAACGCTGCCGAGCAGAGTCCCCCACTGCGGCTCCCCCCTCCACTACCCACTCTTGGATACCCACCACCAGCAAATCGATATTCACTCTGAAAAATAAAAATAATAAGTACAATCTTTAGTAGCTATGTCAAAACATAGTTTCGTTTTAAGCTTAATATAGCAATATCCTATAATAGTTTTAGTTTGCATCGTGCAAAAAAAAAAAATCCTTAGACATCAGGACAAAAAAATTGTATAGAATGGAATGCATAAGCAGGGCAGACAAACAATGGGGAAAAAACAATCAAGCCTTGATATACATTAGAACCTGTTTATTTGTTTGTTGATACTGTTAATTGATTGCCGGTGGGCAATATAATATTCCAGGCTCGCCAAATATGCGGCGCGGAAAATTACCCAGCAGTTAAAGCTGTGTTTACAACGCCAGTATCGATGGGAACATTCTAATAGCTCTCTGGGAAACGCCGCCGGTGGTCTATATATCAATGTTTATTATCTGTCCGTTCTAGCATCATTTGGCTAAAGTTAAGTTATATTGATTTTATATCTGCTCTAAACCGCAGCGCACTAAAACGATGCGACCTTCAAAACCTAAATATATCTTGGGAAACAACACTATAAATTAACGAAGTAGGGTAAGGTACATGTATTATTTATTCTGTTGAAATATCTTCAGCATTCATAGTTTCAACTTAAAAATATTATAAAAGATAAAGTCAATATGAATTGTGAAAATTTAAAGAGCCTACTACACTAAATATGATATTTTAAAAGGTAACAAATGGATGAACTGCCGCGATCTTTCAATAAATACTAAAAAAACATTATAAATTAAAATCAAAATATATTTATTTCATAAATGTAATCTATCATTTGGGAAAAGTTGTGTAAGTACTACGAGACGGAGACCAGTACTACTGAATTAATCCACACGCTCAATAGTCTATTGATGACAACTTTTATTATTCATCTAACAATAGAACCATGCATGCATGTATTTGTTAAATGTTTAATTAACAAGTTGCCCGAACACATACAATTTAAGACAGGACACAGTTATTCCAATGGAATGGGCATAAATGTAACAGCGTTTTTCAAATTCCCTACAGCTGTATAATGACATTCATTATAACTTAGAATTTATATGCACTAAAATATTTCGACGATCTTATGTTACTAAATCATCTCTTTTTAAAAAAAAGCTCCGAATTACGATTGGACAAATATTTCGGTCTGTTGTTTTTGTGACAATAATTACACCGTGCGGCATCATTATAAAGGGGAAAGCATTTTATAAAGACGAAGAATGGCGAAGGTATGGGACGTGGAGATGCTATCCTGTCGCATCAAATAAAGAATAAGTTACGGACGAGTGTGATCGCGCTCATTAATTTTATAAATATGACTGCGGCAGGAGCTAATAAATTGGCTATTGTGTATAATGGACCACACAACGTATGTTACTGTAATTAGAAAATATTATCTGATATAGTCTAGGCTTTTCAATCACCTTAGCATGAAGTACTACTCAAATAATTTAGTCATTTGTGTCGTACACGAGGTGCAAAATATAATTATATTTTGTTAGTATACCCCAAATATTATACGAAAGCTCAGTTGTATAATGTGATACATAAAGAATATGTTATTAATTTGTATATACGTTTAAGAGATTATAAAAACATATTTATTTATGTACGTAAATCAGAGACTAGTTAGCTTAACCGGAGCTGTATTAAGTTTCATTTTTCATCAATACAATTTACGTCATTACTTGATGACAAATATATATAAAACCAGGACTTTGTTAAATGCAGTGTGGATAATGTACATTACAAAGTGTTCATCGAACGATTGGCGAGTTATCTCGATTCGTGGTACAATACGCTCGAATCCAATCACAGTAATTAGTTGCATACCGTTTTATCTGAACCGACATCCGTAAGTAATTATAGTGATCGTAATGAGACTTTTGAACCCAAATCGAACGATCAAAAAAACATTTTGAAAGACAATTGTCTAATCATCTGTTTACTTCTTTGCTATCCCATCGATGTTTTTACTTTAAACACTATGTCGACAGTACATTTAATACCTAAATATTATCATAAACATATTTACAACTTGGTACAAACTTAAACAGAGCATTAAAGCTCTTTTTAAGATAACTCATACATTAAAAAAAAGTATAAAAGTACAGGTTCCACCGAGATTTGAACTCGGATCGCTGGATTCAGAGTCCAGAGTGCTAACCATTACACCATGGAACCGTTGCAAATGAAATTGAAAATTAGTATAACAACACTCTTTTTACCACATTGCGCTTTCATTTTATAATAAAATCTCAAAAATTGTGAGCAGTGTATACTGTAATTACAAACATCTATATAAATATAAGCGTTGCACGTATTGTGATGGTATGTAAGAATTTATCTGCTAAAAAATAAACAATTCTAACAAATACTTACATCTTCACCTTAAAGGTAAATTATAAAATGCAAAATGTTTATTCATGTCCCATCTCGTTAACCTATTTGTTACTATTCTAATTTATTCAGTTGACATTACAAATCGCAGATCTTTATACAATCAGGAA
The DNA here is from genome assembly GCA_951799465.1 of Leptophobia aripa. Lineage (NCBI taxonomy): Eukaryota > Metazoa > Arthropoda > Insecta > Lepidoptera > Pieridae > Leptophobia > Leptophobia aripa. The sequence goes on from OX637260.1 coordinate 5,784,170, forward strand.
TAAATTTGTAATTAACGCAGTCTCCTGAGAGCTGACCCCAAACCTTGACAGGGTAATTAGGTTCCAGACAAATTATGGTAATCAGGCGAGTTCAATTAGTAAATGTAGTACCTGTTCAAATGATACATTATCGTCACACCGCTACGTCTTGGACGAAACATCGCTCCGGGCAATTTGCCAACGAAGCACCGCTATGCCGGCCCACTTTGGACTCATTTCTATTGAATACATGATGAGTATTGGATATCATTTCTCAGTACTTATATAAAAAATAAAGGTCATAGTGAAACAATACTTTGTTACGTTTTTAAGTATAATTAATGTTTCACAACTATTTTAACCAATTTAAGTATTATTCCGTCCACAAATTTACTTATGGATCTTCTTTTATACCAGGGCCGAAGCTGACGACAGGCATACTGCATTAACAAGTTGATATACAAAAAATACATTGCGTGCCAAAATGATTTAATACTTCAGATTCAGCCCTAAGCTAATTATCGTTATCTCAAGTTACGTCTAGGCTCTATTTCAAGATGCACACTTGCCCTTGTAGCTAACTACTGGACGGCCTTGTGGGGTGCGCGAGCGCATGACCTCACGATATCTAGTTAAGCACTTCAATATCAAACATCTTTATTGTCGATGTTATCCTTTTTCTACTCATGTACTCATCTCTGGTACAACTAACACGACATTGGCTGATAGGTTTAGATTTACTTGACATAGGCACTAACCAAAACATAAAGGACAAAAGCCGATGAAGAAAGTGATTGAAAAATCTTGTGTTGAAAGTGAAACAAATGCCTGCTTGATAATCTAATTCTTTAAAATCCTTTTTAACGCGAATTTATACATAAGTAAGCCTTGATATTATGAGAATAGTGTTTGATTGAATTAACCATTGCTATTTCAAATTTGGCTTAATATTAAGACAGTCTTAAATAAATAGTTTTTTATTCACTTTATTCGAGACGTATTCCATATGTTTTATTGTAAAAAAAATAGCTTTTCACTATCCTTATATTTCTGAGTTTTATATAATTATCAGATACAAATGAATGTATTATTAAATCTATATATATTTAAAACATATTATGTGTGGTTTAAGTCGTGAGCATGATCGATTAATAATACGTTGTTCTGTGGTAATACTAAGTTCACGGTACCTGACGCATTCGTTATACAGACTTAAACACTATTTCATCCAAGAAAATACATCCGAATAACATAATTAATCTTTAATAAAATGGTGCCTTCAAACTTAAATTATAAAGAACACATCTTGGCCGTTTAAAATAATTAACATGATCCGTGATTCACGATTGTCTACATGTTAATTATCTTCTCTCGTGTCGAGTATTGTAAGCTACAAAATATTTTTTGTAAGTCTATAACAGATCGTTTTACTCGTTAGATGGAATACGAAAAACAATATGAAACAGAACTTTCCTAAATTACTCTGTGTATCATACGTGTATATTTGTTTACTGAATATTCTCGAACTTCAATCATGTTAAAAAAAATTTAATGACGTGTCATATTAATAGCATAGCCTTCTTGTGTTACACGCAGTCATTATACTGTATATACACAACAGGAAGACTTTTTGTTATAAAACCTTCAAGATTATGAAACTATATGACAGTAAAACAAACAATGGGTATATATCGTTATGTAAATTACTTTAAAAAAATATATTCTATTTATTGAGATGCGTCGTGCTTGGTTGTTTTCTCTACAAAAACAGCTATACACAATTTATTATTCTTTTTGCAAAAACAGTTTCCTGATTATGAAACATGAATGAAATAAGGTCAACTGTAGGAGTTCTTGAAATTATATCGATATTATTATATAATTTGTAAGTATAAATTATTTTAGTAGTCTGCAGTGGACTCTATTACACTCAAGATATTAAGATGTACAATATTCTACTACGGCACTAAAATGTATTTCTGTTGAAAAATAAAAGTAATGCTCGCTAAAATCGGACGTCTTAAAAAAATCATCAAATTTCTTGGAGTTAATCGCGTTCGTACAGTCAGGCGTGACTATAGACTGTAAGAATCTACAGATTCATAATTATAAAAACATGTGTAGGCGAGATAAGTTTTGAAAAAAGCTTTGTATTTAAATATTATAACAAAAAACTAAGTGCAAACACCTGAACATCTCTAAGCATCTAACATCATAACAAAAAATATCACGAACGTAACTGGAGGCTTTGAACCGAATCAAGGTTAATGGATATGGAAGTTGGTTCAATAGGTTTGTAAGATCATACTATTTTTATAGAGTGATAAAGAGTCTCGCCTACTTCCTTTTACACATTTCGGCCTAAGAACATAAATATTTCGTCCAAGAATCCAAGATAGTCGTTTGCGATAGAACCTTTTGTTTTCGTCAATTGCGATTAAGTTTTTGTTTTTTCGTTTTTATTACATATTTGGATCTAAACTGATAACATACATTATTTTGGTTGGTATTCGTGTAAACGTATACGGCAAAAGATACGCATTCTGGTTCAGCATTCCAGCTTTTCCGTAACTTTGGAATGCGTCACAAAGCTGTCAATCAAACCGTTGTTTGCGAGATTGAAGATTACATTGATTACATCTATATCACACATTCCACAATACATTACACGTGACTTGGCGTTTATGGTCTCATACTTATAACAGGAGTTACTTTGCTTGTCATCGGATCGTACTTAATTTCACACAAATGTTTGGAATGTTATATTCAAGCCTAGATTATTAGATCCATGAGAGCTATGCGGATATAATAAACCAATAATAGATATTTAAGTAAATATTAAAGTTTATTGTGATATGATCGGTTTGGTCCAGCTTAGCCTTTTTAAATGAGCTTATTGCTACACCTTTATAATTTATATGTTTTGTATTAATGTTTCATAACACACCTTAAAATGTACTATTGCTGAATATGTTAGCATGAATTTATATTCGAATGTCAGCAATGAAGTTAGGAGTGTGTCGAGTAACGGTAAAACCGTCACTCGTCATGGGCTACGCGGTCGCACGATACACGATACGCCTCACCGACAAAGTTACGCCTCGATACTGATTGAGCTTGTATTTTTTTGTACAAAATATTTTTTCTGTATAAAAAATCATCTCTGTGCCACTACTGATCATAAAAATCCGCTTAATCAATCATCCATTCTTGAAGCCTGAGGGTTGACAGAATATTATTTAATGGTGTATTGATTAGAACCTAGACTTTAAACCCCGGGGTAAAGGTTATAAAAGGGTGTAAAAGATCCTTTTTTATAGAATATAGGCCTAATCTGAAATTTTTGGTTCTTTGAAAGCGGTATAAACAACTTAGAAGTAAAAGGAGATAATCACAGATCAAAGAAAGGATTCTAGCAAAGGTTTAAATTTGTTTAAACTGAGACTTAGATTTTACTCATTAAAACAGTCAATACTGTCCAAATTTTAATTCTAACTGTAATTATTATTAAAATTGATAAATAGTATAGCGAATATAATAATTAATAATTCAAGTATGCATTGTACCAACTGCGTCTTGGCATATATAAAATAATTGTGCACAAATTCCAATTAATTATGCGTATGTCTATAATGATGGATATAAAGACAAATAATAGGTCTTTTTATTATAATATATACTATAGTTATAGAAGTTTATATATTACGATAATCACAGCAATTTTTTAACAGAATTTCTATTTGTTTGACAATATACACAAGAACACTAGGAAAAGAGGCTTCATAAAGGCGTCAGTATACCTTTTATATAATCCAAAATAAAACAAGCTCTATAATGAAAGTTATGTGGTGGCCTTGGTCCGACTCATTTGAATTCCAAGTCTCCATTTTGGTCCGAACCAGGTTATCTAATTTATCTTAGGAAGGACTTGTTTCGATAAAATGTATATATATACATAGACAACTTTATTAAATATAAATAATATAAAAGGTTATTGTATTACAACGGAATTTATAATCGGATACATAAGAGAAAGTGTAGATTTAAACAAACCAGGCTAAATCTAGTCTAGAGCTAAATGCTACGAATTGTTCATACAAATAGTTTCTTTTTGTTTCATAAATTATTAAACACGTGCTCTGAATATTGCATTAATGTAGGTAGAAATCACTTTTAATAAAGCACTGCATTATCATAATGGTTATTTCAATATTTATTGGAAAGCTCAGACACGGTGAGCTTTAATTTGTGACCCTTCATGACCAAAGATTTATTACTCACAGATGAAGGATGGGACACGAAAATATGATTTAAGCTAATTAATGATTATGCTTTGAGAAGTGCCGATGTCACATATCGACTAAATTACTTTTCAATCACATTAAATAAGGATAACATACACTAAAATATTATTTCCAATATGATGTATATAATAATCATGTCATTTGAAAAATTCAAAAGAAGGTTGCCTATTTTGAGTACCAAAGTATAAATAATTGAAGTATTTATTATTGTGTATAAACTGATGAATCCTTTGTATTGTGTATTGCACGTGCAATGCTCAGGGCATTGTAAATAAAGATTAAAATACATCTCTATAATTAATGCAGATAATAATTATGGCGATTGAATGTTTGAATGTAGCTATAAATGTATTATAAACTTAACAATAATATGCATGAAATTTTAACTATACCAATGAGTTATTACCTTTTTTGTAATGGTCTTTGAAAAAAGCGATGTCTGAGTCGCTAAGGTGTGATTAGCAAGTTTGGTCTAGGTGCGTTCGATCAATGAACTCGGTAAGGTCAAAACCCTCAGTACGAGATCTCATACTTTTATTTCTTCTTATTCATTTCATTTCCGAAGTTTACGACCGGCTCGGCCGCAGTTACGCCCGTACTTCGAACATCGTTTGTATTTTATTAGTGGTAGCGCCCATTTGTCTCAGTTCAATAGTAATATTGAGATATCAAGATAAACACTTAACGGTTAATCGTCGTATTAAACTAAAGCATTACAGAATGACAAAATTTCGAGTTGATTTTCACTATACATTGCAATAAAGATTCAGGTTAACGCCAAAGAAAGTTATTTTCAAGATATTTTGTGCTCATTTGTACAAACGATAAGGATTTCCTAACCTAAATTATTTATTTGATTTTAAAATTTGTAATTCAAAAAGTATGCTACGACTGACTAACTACAACATCTTAAATATCGGTTTATAGACTACAATGAGACAAAGTATTCGAGAGAAATGAAATTCATTTTCGTGTAGTAGACACAGCCGCAATATCATTTTACTGTAACAAAACTAAGGCACTTTCATTTGTTATTTATAAAATAAATAGATAATATTAAGATATGTTTTTTTTGTGGCCGAGAGAAAGGCAGGGCCCACTGACACACTTTGGACATCACTTTCCTTGTGACACTGACAATGCCGTAAGCAAATGTTTGTCCTATTGTAAGTTCATTTAGCACATAAATACTAACAATATGCAGTTCTATAAGATAAGAAAAATATTTCTGTAATTCAATTTCAATAACTTCATTAAATTAAAATGTTCTAGTGCTTACGTTTACGTTTACGTCCGTTTTTTATTATAATAATATTCATTTTATTGATAAATGCTTCGTTTTCAATAACCTCATACCTTAATAGTATTTTGCCATTGTATGTATGTAGTTCGTTTAAAAATTTCAAAACATGCGTAAATTAAAATAAGAAATTGGAATTTTAGTTCATTGATATAAATATGGCTAATAAATACTTTCACAAGTATTGTTGTAATAAATATTACTTTCCGTATAACCAAACAATTTGAATAATGTTATTAACGCTTACGTCACACGAAGGGTGGCAGGTGTAATTACGATTAGTCCTGGCCTTTACTACAAGTGTACAACCTCAATCGATCGGCATTTCTGTGTCGTGTCGGTTAAACCTGCTCCACCACGGTCGGTTGTTGCACTGACAACCATCAACCAAGAGCAAGGCGATCCACTCGAGAACAACGTAACACAGCATTATGATTACAACAACTTCTTTTTTACACTTTTATATTCTCATTTAACGAGTAGAATTACGACTTTAATAAATAATAATAAACATCAATTTAAAACTCAAGGATCCATGTAATGCAAACCGGCCCAGATATAAATAGGAGCGTCTTCGCGTTTACGCGATGTATGTGATGAATACTTGGGGCTCATCTTGCCTTTTTGCCAGTTTATATCAGAGATGTTGTGTCCCATTCGATGAATATAGTATAGCATTAATAATATATATTAAAACTAGACATTGTAATAATATTACATTTTCGCATTAGTTCCAAAATTCTCGTTTTATATTTGTCGGTATTCAAAACAAACGTTCCTCGGAGGTCGGGGCCGTATATTATCCCTCGAAGCGAAGCTTACTTTAAATTATAAGATGAGATAATATTTAAGTGCTGTCTCACGTTCGCTAACACAATTTTCCTTCACAACAGTTTAATAAGACAAATGTTTTTTTTTTTAATATTTCATACAGTTTGTGAGAATCTAATAATTGATCGTTTTCAAATTGAAATTATGTAGTTGCGACTTAATATTCTTCCACTGGGCTACCAATGGTACAAAAGAAGATTTTAAGGTAAGTATTTTACGTTTTAAAGTCTTCGAGACTTGCCGGAAGAATTATTCAAAACCTTAAACTAATTATGTAAATACATTTCATTTAACAAATTCAATACGGGTTAATATACATTGTAATAATATTAATACTAGAAGTTACAATGTAAATACATTGTAACTAAATTGTACAAAATTGTAGTATTATTCTTTTTTGCTTCCATTGTGCTTGAAAACAAACAAAAGCTCTAACCATTCTTGAAGAAATGTAAACTATATATTATTTTACACGAATTGTTCTTAAATAACTTGTTATATTTCATATAAAAAAACAGAAAATGTAATTATCATACTAATCAATTACAAACTTGTTAATGACAATTGATAAACTGTATATTATTGAATCCCGAAAAACCAGTTCATAGAACCGTTCGAATAAAATTTAAATAAAAATGTAGATTCGTGAGAAAACCGTTAGTTGACACTTGACCGCACCAATATGCATCGAATGGGCTAAACATTTTAATTTTTTAACTACACAGCGTATCGTCAATGAATATCAAGTATGGAAATTTTAAAATAATGTGTACTGTTTCTTAATAAGTTTATTATATGATGCCCTTACCAATTTAAAAAAGTCCAAAATAAACTCAAGAAAATGGCTCCCCGTAAATGTTAAAAACCCGTATTACGGCCAAAATAACATGATTTCGAAATAAATGTTAATGTCATACTCATTTCTATTATACGACTTTAGTTAGAAAATTAAAATACCTTTGTGTAATATTTTGACGTATTATTTGGCATTTGTATGTCCTATGTGCTATATTAAGTGGTAACTCTGTGCATATTTCATACAATATTGAGATTACAATTGCGCTGATCGCATGGTTTCTTGCCTTCGCAATTCAAGTACATAGATACTAATCATGATAACAGTCGGAAGATAATTCTTAGCATTTTTCATCTTTATTCATTACCAGCATCACAGGTAGTCTTCCGGGGTTTTTTTTTCTATAGTTAAAGATAGTCGCGTGCGCTTAACGCTCGTTGCGCCTGACGCATTAAATTACATAATTTTTGCTCATATGGAATATTCGTTTCACTCAATGATTTTTAATTAATTCTTAACCGTATTTGTATAATCATAACTGTTCTATGTTTATATATTACCCATAGAACAACTAAGTACTGGGAATTATATTAAGCGTAAGTTAGATTATGGTTTTTATTAAAACTTGTGATGGTGATCTCTTGTTGTAGTAATAAATGAGTGGCTAATAAAACTAAATAATTTGTAGCTAATAAATAGATATCTTGAGATTTCACGGTAAGTTATAATGGTATAACGGTCAAGCAAAGCTGAACGATTCCTCGCACTGATTTGATCCAAACCATCCATAACATAATTATGAAATTGTAGCAATTTCACAGATGTTCAAAGATTACAAAGGCCAATGACCCAGCTTTTAATTCTAATCCACGAAAGTTTAATTAAATACATAGTTTGGAAGTAGTATTTATATCCTACACAAACTATTTGCTGAAATTATATCATGCTCATATCATAATATAGCTATTTAGTTTTCAAACTTATACGAAATATAGCTGTCAAATAATGTGCGTAAGTCGTAAAAAAAGTCATCGCAGAATTTAAATCCATAGAAAACGGAAACTCTACCAAAGACAATAACGTATTTTATTTATCGAGTATCCGTTTGCTCAATGAAGGTTTATTTATGGAAAAGCTTTCCTCCGTCACAGCCAAATCAAGTTTCAAAGCGACTATTATAATGAACATAAAAAAACATTAAGCGATTTTAGATATTTTTGTTAAGCAAAATATTATGATTTCATTCATGTTATCGTAGTAGAATGCCGTTGGCATCTAACGGTACCCACCCACTGGTCGCCCTTAGGTCGCTCCAAACCCGGATTATAACTTCGGTTAATTTATCGGTAAAAGTTTAGTTGCTAAACGTTGTTGATAGATTATTAGTTTATTATAAACATATGAATAAAGTAGAATTGAATTATAAAACCATCTGATATACTTATTTCTTATAAGATAAAAAACGTTAAATAGTGTGTGTTGAAAGATGTGTTTCTCTGTGAAATGAAATATTTCTTTAATTAAGGAATAACATTGTTTTAATATCTATTAATATATCTACAGCTTCGGAAATATTATCGCAGAACAGTTTTAATTATGAAAAAAAATTGTGGAAAAACTAGAACAGAGAGACAAAATGTCACAATTGTTACCCTTGAAACAAAAAATCGCCTCAGTTTAAAGTCGAAAACCAAAAGATAAAATCTAAATAAAGTTTTCAAAGTCTGGGTAATTCGAAATGCCGAGAGCAGTAAATCGGAGCCAAATTATCAGAGCGATTCAAAATTTGTAATTTACTTATTTCGTAAATACATACCTGTGGGCGAAGTGTTGTGTGTCGGGAATAATAATCATGTTGATAAAAGTTAGTCGGTGATATCGGTGGCCGATATTTTTTATGGCCATAACCTAAAGTGTCCATTGTATGCATTTTTCCTAACGCACGATTGTTTCACGTAACACACCTATACGCAAACATCATGTCACATATTTATCTGAAACAAACAAATTTATGTTAAAACAAATAAACAAGGAATCGGCTCCCAGTGGAGGTCTTGAAGATATCACTTGCAACTTTAAAATAAAGAGCAACACAGCAAAAAAGAAAAGAGTTACCCTATTTTACTAATTATTGTCTATGGGCCGATAACTAGTAGTTAGTGTAGTTCGGTGCCCTTTTTAATACATAAACAATATTTAGCAAAATATCTATTACCTACAACATCAGAAAACGTCTTGGCCAAATCAGGTAACAGTAACAGATCTTTTTCTACATACCATAATTACATAGTTCCTATATAAAAATAGTAAGTGTATGATTAACGCCTTGTTCGTAACGGTTTTTAAACACCACAGTAGTAGAAGTCTTAATAATATGATGCAAGTAGGTATATGGGCTTAGAATAATATGCATGAACTCGTTTGCTTAGGAATCTCGCCTCGTATATTAACTAGCTAATGAGGCGTCACGTTCTCTTCCACTTAGTTTAGAGACAGCATACAATCATTATCGTTGGATGCTATCGTGTATTTTCAATCACTACACAAAAAATTTACCAAAACTTTGCACTATTGTGAGTTCATTAACGCATTTAATCTCGTATCAATAACCGCGATCCAAATTATTTATTAATAGTATCCAGGAAGGCGCTGATATCATCACTATCGTAATTGGATCTTAATTCGCGTATAAAATAAAAAATATCGTTATTATGCTCAATCAGATATGTTTACGAAGGTGGAGACGCGGATCAATGGTTAGTAGCTAGTTATCTTAGAGTCGATTTTAACAAATTTTAAAGGCCCTAATAAAACAGTTATCACGTAAGTTGCTTAAGCAGAGCGGAACCTTGTCCGTCGACTTGACTCAGCCCGCATCGTGGGAATCACTGCTGTATCAATGGACCTTCGCTTTAGCAAATTAAAATGACTATTGATATGCAATTAACTGATCAATCAGCTGTGTTATTGTTCATTGAATAATTAGAACGCACTACTAATAAGCGTTTAGATACTTTTATTACAGGTTTTGAACGCGTTAATTTAAGATTAGGCTTTAGAATTATTTTTATCAACAGTTTTTGTGAGACGTTACGTAGCCTACTTGGGGGTTATAGTGTTTTATTTATTTTATTCTATTTTATTTAATGTATTCAAGCCTGGGTTTTCAATAACATTTGTATCAGAATTAATTACAATAGGAAAAACGGTTCTGATTTAGATCGATACAAATATCATTCCAAATGTCATCGTCAACGATGTTACGGTTAAGCCATAAAATGAACGAAACTGAAAAAGAAAGATTAATCAAATAGATATAGAAATGGGTAGTTTTTGCATAATATTCGTATGGATTGTACAAAAATTACCATAAATACGTCATCTCGCAAATTGTATTGTGAGTAAAAAAATATTCATGCGCAACCACAACCACACCTCAAATAATAATTTATTATCTCATTTATAAAAACCTCAATTCCTGTACATCTATGTCAATATAAGCAGTCAAAAAAGAATGAAAATAACGTTATTAAACAAATACATCAGCCGGGGTAAACACACGAGAGTTCAATGTTTCTCAACGAGTGTAGGTTCTCTCCATATTTCAAAGGCACCTTGAACTTGCTTGTTTATAACGAAATATTGCATTACTCTTATATCTGGATCTTTTGATCATCAATTCTGCGCAAAATCACCTAATTCTATTCAACTTTAATACGATATGTAATTAACAAAACAAGCCTATTAGTAATTGTAAGTAGTAGTTTTATAATACAGTAAATTCAATTATTACAATATTGTCAACCTTTAATAAAGTTTGAAACAAAAATACTATTACGGGATAAAAGAACCTAATGTATTTAAAATAAACATATGTTTATGTTACGTCTAAAAAATATCTCAACTTGTGTTGATTAAAATAAGGAGACCTTTATGCTATCCCTATTAAGGTTTCAGGCACAGAGCTTTTGTAATATGTTTTGTGGTTTTAGGAGTCCCAAGGTGTGTCAAAAATTGTAGGTGAAGTAACGCGAATCTACGGAATTCGAACGTTACGGTATACAACACGTGCAATGCACAACTAATAAAGCTTTTGCTGTTTTGACAAGCCTCAAATGTTATAAAATGTATCGTTATTATTATTTGTGGGAAGTATACATAAAAAACTCAAAACTTATAACCGATAAACATTCAAAAAACATGCTTATTAATACAATAACTATTTCTATTAGTATTTTATATACAAAACCTTTAGAAACTAAATGAAGCCAAATATAAGCTCTAGCATTCATTAAAAGAGTTTAAAATTCATTTGCATATAACTACTTTGTTTAAAATATATTTGGTGCTTTTGAGTAACTTACAATTTGTTTCGATATATATCGTTCTTAGAATATTACAATAATTTCCTTTTATGACTTGATAGTATGCAGACAACATTAAAGTAACGGTATATCATATTATACTAATCGTTCTCGTTGAGGAAAGAACGTGTTAAATATTTATTCACATGTGTCCCACATTATAAACCTTTCCAAATACTGTTTTTTTTTAAGTATAGCCTTAATACAAAATTTTTCCCTTTTTCTTGTGAAATGTAAAAATTTTTTTGCTACTATACTACTATATAGCCAGTTGTTCATTTATATGGCATTTCATCACCCCAAAAGTCTCATCGTTTTAATATTACTTAGATATTTAGACTATAGCCATACTATGAGTGTTTTCTGAACACGTTGGGTGCTAGAACTATTCGAAGTTTTCTTAATCTTATTATTATTATAGCTACAAACTTTCTTTCGTTACACAAGAAAATTAATCAAAAAGTTATAATAAATTCAGCTGATAAGACCAAATAACTATTAACTGTATTATTATAATTATATTGTTTTCGTACTGTTTCAGAATACTTATGAACGAGTGTTAATATACTTTTCTTTCTTTTACCACTGTGATTTCAGTTAAGTATTTGATTTCTTTATGTTCTGGGAAACCAAAATGATTCATAATTTTGCAGGTTTTGTCATGTATACTACAAACATTTATCTAAATGTATGTACGTTTCACGTGATTTTAATAGCGTTTGCAAAGATAACGTTATTCTTTACGTGTATGACATGATAACTGTTCTATTCTTTAACGACAATGGGCTAATGTGACGTCACTCAAAGTACTGGAACGGTGAATGAATAAGTAACAGTCGGGAAAATCGTTGATGTACAATAAAATTGAGGTATGTTTAATGGTACTATAAATAAAAAGTTTTCTACTAGCTTCAGGAGTCATAACAAAATGCTCATTTTAAACCTTTGCAAAAATGCCTGGTGACTGCCTAACTTCAGTAAGTAAGCTTTATATATAGTTAATATAAACACACATTCTTCATACTGCGTATTTTGTTGGTAAGTAATGCTAATTAATTTTAAAGGTATTTTTAATACATAATGTGTAATTTAAATGTTATGTAAAATAATTAATTAATTTATAAATTTTATTTTTTATTTAACAGTATTTAATAAGATAATATAAGTAACCTTCCACATTATTGAGTTCAAGACCAAGTTCTTATATACAATTCTATTATTGTTTTCCTTTACTTGGTTTAAATGACGTGGAACAAGGTTTAGAATACTTTTTATAATAAAGTTATTCAGAATGGGATATTAGCAATAATATTTAATAAAAATAAGTTTAATACTTTTTTTAGGGTGAGTTTAAAGAATTTACAAATCAAGCTGTTATTTATTAAAAGTGTACAACAAAACGTGCGTCTTTTGTTATTAATTGCGTTTTGTAGAAGAACTGTGACTCACCGGATGCCTCCTTAGTTTCCTTTAAATATTTCATTTTTATGTAGTTCTATGTATTAATCAAATACAATTTATCGATCAGCTTTTATGTGGTTTAATGGAGAAAATCATTATCGAAATTCCAAGAATGTTATTGAATAAAGATATTATATTTATATCTGCTATATGCACGAAGCTACTTTGTGTCTTTTAAAAAGCACAAATTTCATTTCACCAAGAAATCAATTTCGGAATCTAATGAGAAATAAAATTAATGACCATTTAAGTGCATTCTTATTAAGTAAAAGCTAAACGTTGGCATACCTATCTTAATTTTGAATTGAATCGAAATAAATTAAATAGTGATCCGAAAATTTAAATGCAATTAACGTAAAATAGTAACCAATCTCTCTCTAAGTCCATTCTATTATCTCCATTTTTCATTTGGATATCTACTATAATTACTTTTAATACCGCAACATATTTGCATAATCATAATTAGTATTTTATCTATACCTTACTAGATGTTTCAGAATAACCTTGGAGGTTAAATTCAATACATGGATCTATTATGTGTATGAGCGTTGATGTCTTTTATATAGCACAGGAATCTTCCAGCCATTCATATAACAATTATTTAATAAATGTAAGTTATTCAATAATTAACAAATATGAATTAAATCCTTTAACTTCTATGAATCAAAATTATGGCTATCGTATATGCAAATATTAAAATGCATTGGTTTAATTATAGCTTTACTGAAAATGCCTAACCGATTTGAAAGATAATCATTTGGCTTTATTTAACGCTACAGATACAAGCTCAGTTAGGTATTGTAATGCGGTTGAATTATTTTTAATAAAATTATTTATTATTGCTACTAATGCTAGTTTTAATAGTAAAAACAAATACCGTTATTCCGTCATTAAACCGCAAACCTGTTCCAGTATGTAAACACTTCACTCTAGTCTTAAATATAAACAAATTGTCTGTTTCACAGCGAGTATACAAAAAGTCTCGCAGCAGAGCTGCAGTGAACTTATGGGGTGCGCCCGAGTAGACGTTACAACCCGACCGAGTTCAGGCATACACTACACCAGCACGCCTCAGAAAATACATCAGCCTCTTTAAACATAACGGGGTCATCCTGAGTCAAGCGATGGACAAACCACAAACTACGGAACCTGCGGTTTACGCCTGAGATAGCATAATCGAATTTAGCATTAGATTCAAATTCATCAAAATGTTATGATAGCCTTATCAATAAAATCAAAATGCTAAATGTACGTTACATTGCACAATAGTTAATACATAACACCATTAAATAATTGGTTAAAATTAAATACATCTAATAAGCGTGGCGAATTACATTCATGTTTCTAAATTAAAATAGAGTCGTGAGTAACAATCGTGTTTGAAGGTTGAAATAGTAATAGCATCCTGTGATCCTAGGCGGGGAGCGGAGTGGACGCGACCGGCGACCGGACATCGAACCCAGGACAATGGTGACGCGACGCCTGTATTTGCTACTTGCGAATGAATTCTAAATTTAAAATAAAACTTATTTTATAACCACAGTGATCATCTTTTGATGTTTTTTTGAATTCGATAGAGCTAGAGATTTAGTAGACGTATGGTGTTTTTTTAATTATAAGTTCAATACTCTGGAGCTGCAAATAAAAAATATGCTAATGACGTAATATTTATTTAAGTACTAGGAACAAATTTTGAGCAAAGTATATCTTCGAGTATATGGAAACAAGAGCATTGATTTGTTGCATACTTAAGACCTAACTGGCTGTCGTTTCCTTATACTGAATATATTCAGGACCTTATTGATCTTCATAATGTTTTGCGATAGCGTTAAGGATAAATTGAAAAGTCGCTGGATTCATCCAACTTAAGCCGGAAAGTGTTTCCAAAGGATCCAAACTCCTCGCCTTTCTGCCGACAGTTCTTTCTAAAAAGTAGTCGTCATATTCCATGCTGTAGTCTGGCAAGGTTGGGTTGAACTTTGCGTAGTAGATAGCTGAGAAACAGGCGTATAGGAGGAGTGCGGCAGTAAACAGCTGAAATTAAAATAAATATTTTTTTAATATATATTTTATAGCCATATTTCTATGGAGATCCCAATCGTGATGTGATTATTTTTTGTTTACAAAATTGTCTGATTTATGTTTAGATTATAAGTTTCAATATATTCAACCCTAAAACGAAGGCCAGAGTCTAAATTTGTTAATGTCTTCTTCTTTCGACAAATTAAGTTTTTATACTTCAAACGATTTAATAAAAGAATAACTTCCATTAGACCAATTATATGTAACTGTTAATTTAATCATGAACCAGAACCATATGTTTATCGATATTATCTACAGTAGTCTTATAAGTTACTGTTATATAAATAATTACTTTAAAGACCTGACTTGAAATACAACTCTTGAGGATTTGCATCTGTCAGACCAAATATGTCGATCTGATTTAGTTTTAAAATCAAAAAAAGTTTCATTCTATTTGAAGTTTCAATAGGAGTTTCTTAGAAACTTTAGTACTAAGTACACATTTTGGTCGCGTATTTCATTATTATAAATTGTAATGATGAAGGTAACACATATTAGATTTCATTTTCTATTTTATAAAAGCAAATAAACACCGTGGCTACCATTGCTCATGTTTACGAAATTTAAGTCGATACAATATAACCTTTGTTAGTAGTAGATGGATTACAAGCTGCAAGTTCAATAGCACGACCTGCACGCTCGGCTTGCTTCACAAGTAACACGTCATGAAAATAACTAATAGTCTTTTTTACACATCAAGATGGTTTAAAAGCCAAGTTATAATCAAGGAAATAAAACATCATGCGCAAGAGACGTATATCAATGAAAAATTTAAAGGGTTCCTTGTTCAATGTTTGATTTTATAGTGATGTTATGAATTGTTATGATATGCTAAAGGTTTATTTAAAGAGTTGCAAAAGCTTAGAGTTTTTAAATTCGAAATTTGAATTCGAACGATTTAAATTCGTGCAACGAATACAACTAAATTATGTATTGCCGGAAGTAGCGACTGAACAGCGATGTGAAGTGCACCGTTTAAAAGATGACACAAGCTTCAGGCGATATAATAGGAAGCCATGAAGATAACCATTATATTTTATAATCCACTTAGCAATGAGATCTAATAAAAAATCCGGAAACATTGTATCTAAAAACCTCTTTAACTACGACCGTGAAAATAATACTACGACTACGTGTACTCAATAATCGTTGTAACACACTATAATACAGATTACGTGGGAATTCTATGTAATGTGGAGTCACAATAACTTTGTCCTTTGTCATATAAGCGTTTTGAAGACTCAAGCAGATAAACGGACTATAATAGCTTATACAAGGCCCTCATAGTTGCGGCTTACATTATGCCCCGTGTGTATAATATGTGTATGACCATCATTTCGAAGTGTGTCAATGTTATGAGGTCTACGTCAACTTTCGGTTGGACAGCGGAATCATTGTTTTTGCAATCGGTAATTAACAAAAATAATTTTTCGCTACGATGCGCTACAATGCGCTTAAGGCCATATCAATTTATACATGCTTTGTGACAAAAGGTTGATTTAATTTACTGTAATATTTTAGTCTTATAAAAGGAGCTGAAGTTGTGTGTTGCAGTTTGTACAACATCAAACGTAATTAAAGTTGTAACAATGGTGAATATGTTGACGTCATTGTTAATGATAATTACTATTTTACGATTTAAATAATATATCACTTCATATTCTTGGTTTTATTTATACACGAGTTATGTTTACTTTTGGGAAAAATATAGTTTTGTTTATGAAAGTGAGACACACCTGAAAGACACTCCAAAATTTGAAAGAACCCTCGTTGATAATCCAGTCGTAGTATCCAGCCCATGGGTCAGTATATCTCCCCTGCTTCATGGCTTTAGCTGTGGTTGTTTCAACTTCGTGATCGTGATCATGGTGCTCGTCATAGTAATCCTCAAAGCCTCTTCCGCTTACCGTATTGTTGCTTGGCCGTCTACGTCTAAGCTGAAATACAAATGAACGTTAAAGTTAGTAGCACTAAAGTTAGTAACTCACTAGGAGTTGATCAAAATATAATAATTAATAATAAAGTAATTAAACATGTTTTCTTTTTTTTTTAATTTATTAAATCAATCTAGGGACAATTTTAGTGATATCTCTATGTCACGTTTTCGTCTTACTTGACAATAATGTTAACAAGTGTTTGGTCAAATAGGGATGGCCTAAAGTGGAAAATTAGCAAGTACGACACCCAATAACCCAGTTATGTGGTCCCGTTAAACCGTTGGTCTATTGTCGTTGCCAAGAATAGAGAACATTTTTCTATAATGATGTCTTAGCGTTTGCGTAGAACATAACAACATACATGGTTGAATTACTTGTGATGAGTTTTTTCTTAACATAACTTTTAAAGCTATCATTACTATTAAAGATAACACAAATCGTTTATGAGCATGCAAAGGCTCGTACAATGGCCGTTTTAAATTAAAAGTTCCTAAGTAAAAGCTATGAGCAACGACTTCCCTATCCAAGTGAAACCAACTCGTTTTACTCATTCTAATTAAATTTTTCTTTACCTTAACAGAAGTGGAATTGTGATTTTTAATAATTGTCGGTGTACTAAGTTTTTTCTTGTTCATATTTCTAACAACATCAAGTGCAGTACGTAGCGCAGTAAGAATCATTTCTGATGGAGGCATCCCTGATGAAGGAGTTTCTTCCTCAGACAGTGAAGGAACCTCGTCCGGGTCATTACTGAAATAAATAAAAATAAAGTAAATGCACTTATTATTTAAATGAAGTTCTCACTTATGTTAAAGTTGTAACTTAAAGAAAAATAATTTCAATAAAACATAATATACTCAATACACAATTTATATAAATATTTAAGCAAACAGAAATTATTTATATATTCATGATCGTAATAACTTCTATTTCTCAGACGATGTATAGAAACTTAAGACATAATTTTATGTACAATAAGTATCTAGGATATGGAGTTGAAACCGCGAAATTAATGCAGCTTTTTCTGATTTCTACTATAATAACCACTGCCTCGTTAATTAGTGAGCCACTAAATTAGGAAATAATTGCATCTATTAAAATAGTTACATATGAATAAACTACAAAATAAGATCATTGAACGTTCGGCTGAAGACCCATTAAAATATTGAAATAAAAATATGTAAAACTTACTGTAAAGGTACATATTTGTACCTGGTGTAAGGCGGCGTATATGGAGTCGCTGAGTCGTAGCGCACCGCCCCAGCGTTCACACCGGTCGCCCAAAACGCATAAGCAATCACGCCCGCCCACACTAAACCGTGAAACGACATGACCAATATATTTTTCGACATCACTTATACGTTTCCGAAATATTTTTAAATGCACTGTTCACGCTGTGGTGATGTGAAATAAACTGACTTGGTGTATCGTATGTTCCACATAACGTCGCAAAGGGAGCGACTGAAATATGAATTCTACAAACAAACCGTAAACTCGAAGTGTCAATTTAATTTACGACTTTCCCATGCGACGGCGAACTAGAGCTTTAGTTAAATCATTTGTAAAGAAAATATGCATATAGAAAATTAACAACATTGTAGTATTGCATTAGGGGCTTAAAAAGTGTACGTCTGTCTGTATATTAAATTGTGTGTTATAATAAATTGAATTATATTATATGTATAATAAACTGTATAGTATCTAAGTTGCATGATATACTCAACTCATTAGGAACATTATGAAGGTAATTTTATAGCTGGAGGTCTACACTCTTAGTTTTGCCCGGCGGGATAACCTATGAAAATATTTATTTTTGGTAATCCGCTCAAAACCGAAACAAAACAGTTTTTCATTTTTCTTTCCAAGGTCTATATTTCAATTATACTATTAATATGCACCTATGCACGTACTAAACACTCCTTTATTATATGTGGTTTTAGTATCATGTGTCCCAATTAGTTTTGCGTTGGAAAACCAGCCAAAAAGAGTCGAAAGAAAACAAAAGTGTGTCATAGGAATTGTAGAATTATTATCTGTAGGTACTAAAATAATTCGTAATAGGGTCAGTAAAATGCGTGAAAACTCAATTTTACTTAAGATTATTTAGAATACTTTATTGATATGATACTGTATTTCGTCAAATTATCGTTCAGCATCTAATTGTAATAATTTTAGTTGTTAACGGATTTTTTTATGTAAATTTTAAGAATTCACGATATCTGAATATACGAAGAAACTTATAATTTTCAATTGATAAAAGTAGTAGTTGATCCTTTGTTATTCACCCAAATGAAAGAACGTAACAGAATTTTCATTTGAATGAAAATCTCCTTATATTATTAAAACATACATTAAATTAATTAAAAAGCGTAATTTACAAATCACATCCGAATATATCTAAATTTAGTGGTTTGGTATTCTCGGGCTATATTTTCTGATTTTCATATCAAGGTTAATTTCAATCAGAGTAGAGTAACTATAGATTAAATTGTAATTTAGGACAATATCAAGGTTAAATTGCCTTTTAAAAAAACACGTATTTTTTTTAATGTCTGTTATCTTATTCAAAATATTTTCTGTTACTACTGTCATAATTTACTGTTTAGTCTTAATAACCGTTAAACGTTTGATTAAAATAATAATACTCCAGATTTTTTAACTTTGATTCAATAATTTCATTTAACACAGTCAAGGATATGCCTCATGTAATTAAAGCAAAACAAAAAAAAATATTGTTGCAATGCCTAGATAGTAGAACTTAATATTTCTAAGAAAAACACAAAGGTTTAAGACAAAAATATTTATTGACGTTGAGCAAATGAACATATATTTAAAGAAAATTACAAGAGTTTTACTAGTATTAAATATGTCCAGATCGCAACATCATATCAACTTCTTAAATTAAAAACTATTACCGTATTATATTAAATAGTTTCCTAATATATACATTTAGATACATAAACAAAATGTCTATTTTCTGCTCTTCGCGTATTTCTCTGCAGCCGTTGCAATTGCGTGAGTGATTCGGCCTGTCAATTCGTGCATATTGTCGTGGCCAAGGAAGTCATCCACTGATCTTTTAGAGAAAAAGCTCGCAGTAGTCGTGTTCGGCTTCCAACTGTTAGGGTACACAATTTTATGACGGAGTACTGCCTTAATAATCAAAGCTCCCACATAAACGATAAAATAAACACTGAAGTAAAGGGGCAAGTAGTATAACTTTTTACCCAAATAATAGTAACTGAATCTATTTACACGGGGCATTTCTGTAGTTGAGGATGGGTGCTCATGGTGGAAGTTATGATCGTGGTCGTCGAAAATATGAGGGAACTTAAAGTCTGTTGGGAAATCACTGGGGAAACCGTGATCGCTTGGTGGATCACCGTATTTTATATCTGGCGGAGGCATCATTCCAACATCTTTAAAATCGTTACCATTAGAGTTAGGGTAAGGATAACTAGGCTGATCAGGTGGAGGTCCTGAATCACCATAACCTGATTCTGAACCATATCCTGAACTAGAATCTGATTGACCATAAGTAGGAGGATTATCATATGTGTCAGACGGTGGAGCCTGAAGAGTTGGTTTTGGTTTTGTATAGTGATATCCTTGAATATCTTGACTTTGGTCCATTGGCATCATGGAGTTGACATTGTTGGGTGGCATATCTGGTTTGTTATATGAATAGCCATTAAAAGGTTTGCTTATTGGTGCTATAGTTGGTAAAAAGACTGGTGGCGAAGGCTGAGAAGGTGCTTTATAGCGATAACCAATATCCATCGATGGCCCACCGCTTTCATTACTAGGACCAGAATAAGTATCAGATGAATCATCACCACTAGGTTCAGGTTCTGGCGCAGTTGCAGATATTGGTGCTGAAGAAAAAGACGGTGAAGGAGAATCAAAATCAGAGTTAGCATATGGAGGAAATGATTCATAACTTATAGGAGATGGGAAATTGGCTCCATCAGATACCGGAGGTGGAGGTGGAACAAGGTTAGCGGTGGCTTTTGGTGGTGATGAAACTAGTGGAGATTGCTTTGATTTACTACTGTATTGTTGCGGTAAATAAGGTTGCGCTGGATTATAGCGGTCTATAGGCTGGTTCATTGCGTTATTTCCAAAATCTTGAGCTTCTCCCCGTACCGGATTTTTGGTGTCGAAAAAGTTGTCTAAGCTAGTTAGTAAATTGTTTCCCTTTTTACTGTTGGACAAGAGATCGTGCATTGGTTTTTTCAAGTTTTTCATTTGAAATGGTTTCAAATTTACATATGGAAATCGGATATTTTGTTCTGTGCGTATTGCTCTTGACTCATTTTCAGCCCCACTTCCAGGGTTCGTTGCAAATCTGTAATTTGATATGATGTGTTAAAAAGATGAAAAAAATAAATAATATAATTATATGTGCATTAACAAAGTAGTTACTGAAATTCTGAATTAATTTAAATTAAAAAAAATATTAAAATACCCTGGCAAAGCAAAATTTTCATCTAATGACTCTTCATTTGTATACGTCTGTTTAACGGAATCTTTAGAATCAGTTTTTGAAGCACCATTGCTGCCATCATTATTATCGTCGGTAGTGTACTGATAAGATGGCAGTTGAACTTCATCCCATTTTCCATTTCCCTCATTAAGCTTTTCGTTGTCGATAATATGCCAAATGTTCTCTACATTAATTGGTGTAGTCGAGGTAGGAGTACTTGAAGAAACTTTAGTAGACCGTTTTGTTGTTGAAGGCATGTATGCGGGAACATTATCATATAAATTGTTATACATAGAGAAATAATCGTTATGTACTCTCTGATTTTCTATTTTGCCACCTTCTGTATCCAAAGGTGCGGGTATATCCTTTTCTTGATTTGTTGCTTTTGTAGACTCACTTTCAGGTACATAAATTGGCTTGGAAGTAGAGGTAGTTATTTTCGGTTGAATCCTTTCATTTTCCAAAAGCTTTCTTATTGACTTTTTCATGCTTCCATCGGACTCAAATTCTGCAAAAATCAGATCAGGAGTTTTCACTTTGGGAGTAGTTGTTGAGGTTGTGGTCGTAGTCATATTTTCAACAGTATCCATTCTTCTCATCCAATTCTTATAATAAAATGGTGCTTGTGTCGCCTCTACTTGAAAAGGTCTCGGAGCCGCAGGTGTAACGACGTAAACGTGAGGTCCGGGAAAACTGAGGCTTAACACATTATCGATTATAAAAACCACAAAAAATATCGTTATAACTTTTTCTGTAACCATCTTAAATATTTAGTTAGTACACAGATTTCATAAATATTCGCGTCGACGAGCGTTCTGCTCGGAATTCGATTCGTAAATGTAGAATAAACTGAAATGTACATATGCTATCTCTTGAAATTGTCAACTGAAATAAATTGTGATAATTGTTAGCGGTACTGGTAAGTAGAACAGCTGAAGCACGAGGCGACCCAAGCCTATTTGTTAGCGGGATAATCAATGTCACAGCGGCTGAGGTGCAAAAGTGTTACAATAATATTATACATATATAACCGAAAAAGTTATTAAGTTGTCTTGACGTATGATCCCATAACCCCTCGATAGGGCAGAGGGCATACACAGCAATTTTCTTTCGCGTTTTGTATCCTAAATATATAATAATATTTGTTTTATTTAGTTGTAAATAAGATATTTTAATAGAATTTAGAAATTTGTAACTTAAAGGTCTGTTGATTATAAATATAACGCCTCCGTAGAAATCAATTGCCATGTTATTAATTATATATAGTTATTAAATATTATTTAATAATAATTTTTCATCATTAGATCCATGATTAGATCATTAGATTTCAGAAAACCATCATGTTTTCTGTTTTTGAATACAAATCAATTAAATTTATTTAAATGTACCTAACACTTTATGGCGCTTGGAAATTAAGTAAACGAATAAACAATTATGTAAAAATAGTAGGTATATTATCATAATATTCACAATAATAAAATTAAACTAAAATAAAGTTAGGCGTTTTCTTGGTTTTTCTTTGTTTCATCTTTGCATAATTCATTATCTAAATATGCCGGGTTTTCAATACCGGCGTCACTGCTGCCATCTTTTACTAACTTCAAATAGTCCAAGTCTGTCAGTTCACAGTTTTTGTCCCCAGCGACATCTATGTCAGCTTTTATATGTGAAACTTCACACGACTCTACATTTGCATTATTTTTATCAGAGATGTCGTTCTCTCTACATTTTACAAACTTGCTTATAAAAAATCTATTGAAAAGGAAGTAAATACAGCCAGTCACCAATGTAGCGGCCGCAAAGAGTCGATATGTCAAACGCGTTCCGAAGAATTTCATCAAATAGCCACCGATAAGACTCCCGGTGCCTTTACCTATAAAAAGTCAAATAATCATAATTTTTAAAATTAACACAGAATACATTTTTATTACATCTTTAAACATTCAATATTTCATTTCATGTAAAACATAAAAGTATTATTTTAAATAGAGGTCCAAAATTCAGAAAGCAAGTATAATCGTTATTAAAGTCCTCCATCTATCAGACATTAATAATTTTAATAAATTCTGTAGATACCTACAGACATTTAATATACACCGGCATAACACAATAGCACCCTATTACGTCAAAGGAGTCCTTACTCCCAACATTATTTGCATAACCACTAACCACTGTTACTCTATGAATTTATTACATACTTAATTCGTGATCAAACTTGAATTCGTGACCGAAACGTCAGCACAGCTGATAAATATCTATTCAATGCTAATCATAACAACGCACCAACGCCATAATAGAGTCCTCCCAGTAATCCTTGTACGGATGAATCGGTGGTGGTCGATGACAGGAGTGCCGCGTACGTGACCGCCGCAGTAAACGACAACGCCAACGTCACAGATTCCATCGCTTCGAATATTAAACTCAGCCACGGGTTGTATATGAAAGAATAACCTGAAAATTGTAGTAAATATAAAGGTAATTTATTTATAGGCTGGCTCAAATTACAAATACCAAATTCTGAAGTGTGATTGTCGATATGGAACAAGAAAGAAGAACTATAGAGGCAATATACTAGTTCGTAGGTGTGTGTGGAAGAAAGTGAAAATAACTTTTAAGGCGTATTGCCAAAGATTTCACATGTGAAACCTGTGGCCTAGTTTTAAACAATAAGCGTTTAATACGCTTAGAACAATGTAAAAACCTGTTCGGATTGCAATTGGTTTTGTCTAGTGCGTCGAAGATGTTTAGGGAGCCGCGTTATTTTAACGAAGTAAAAGAGTGGAAACCTTAATGCGACATATTTATAAAGTTTAAGGAAGGGATCCCTATTCATTTATATAGTGTATTCTTAAATTTGTTTAATTATAACTAAGTTACCAGAAATATAGGCTATTACAATCGGTAAAAACGTCTTAGTTTAACTTTAAAAAATATATATATATATTTTTCTCTTATTACATTTTCATTTAAATGAAAATAAACATCTAATAACCATATTTTTCTTGCGAAATGATTTCTCATTTATAAAAACCAGTCCACATAAGTATAAGCACAGTATACATGTGCTTGTCCATTCAAGGTTAATTTGGAATGTACTCTCCAATTTTCAAATCAAAGAAATACGTACCAAAAAGTCGAATCGCATAGAAGACGAATCCAATAAAAAGTACATTGGAATGTCCTATTTTACCGATGATAGGTCCTGATAGCACTAACAGAGGCAACCCAGCGACTCCACCCACTGTAATAGTTATGCCCATAAGCGACTGCGACGCGCCCAGATCTTGCAAGAACCAAAACAGGAAGCTTTCAAGATATCCCCATGCTGTTCCTATAACATTTAATAATCTATTTAAGCAAGTATTCAATTAATTTTTTAATTTATATAGATGTTTATTTAAGTTTATAAGAGGCCATCGTTTTAAATCTTGTTTGGTCGCTTCATATACGTTAACGTAAGTCAAGTCAACAACGTCAAAGATAAAGCATTTAGAAAATTAACAAGGCCATAAAATTTTAAAAAACCCAGATATTAACTTGTAATATAAAGAAGTAAGCACATTGAGTGCATAAACTCAAGCATACAAATTCAGATATAGATTTTGGATCACTTTAGAATTAAACAGTAATTGATAACAGGTTTTTAAATATAAAGCCGCTGTTTACTTACCCATCACAATGCAGACGATGAGCAGAGCGACAATTTCGAAGTTTTTAAAGACCGTTATGACATCTTTCACTAGGGTTTTTGCTGGTTTTTTAAACTCAAGGTCAAGGCCTAACACTAGAATCCCAGAAAGGACCTTTAACACTGCGTACATATAGAACGCAGGCCTACAAAATAACATTTATGTGATTCAACAACAAAGTTTTCTATACAAAAATTATTGATCGTAATTATACTGCTTCTTCAACTATCATACTGTACTGTACTTCTATATGCTTGGAAATATATCGAATTTACGACTCATGGTTAGTTAATGCGATTTTGAATTAAAAATCTGCATAGTAATGTCACGTATGCCGATCAGATGACATCAAGTCTTTTGGACTTCAAAATATTATTTAATTGTAAAGCACACAAACCTAATAATTTATAAGCTGACTACGGATGTGAGTAAACGATCGAACGATAAACATTACAATAATCAATGGTAAAGACAATGGTATACGGACGTAATTCACGATTGCCTTATTTAATTATTTTGCAATACCTGAAGTCAGTATATCCCTTTCCTCTACTAGCATAGTCAATGAACAACCCTGAAAGTGGTGAAGAGATCATGCCTCCAACACTTCCATAAACTTTCTGCATTCCATAGTCAGCTTGTTGTTCTCTTATTATGGCTATTACGGCACCTTCAAATAACGCAAACGATGTTCCACCAATAATACCAATAAGCACTCGAAGCTGCAAAATAAATTAAAAATCATTATTAAATAATATTGGTTTATAGTTATTTTAAATTTAAGCACTATTTGAAATATGTAGAAGAAGGTTAGCCATATATTACGTGAACGTCTTATGTAAGACCTCACTTAAAAACTTTTGGACAACAGTTAAGTTAGATTGTTACGTGATTAAACATGATGAGAAAGTTCAAGTTTCGGCTTTATTACATCTGAATATTATACTTGGTTAATTCGCTGTAGACGTTTAATAAAATGCGTATTTAAACTTACAGCCATATAACTCCAGAATGTAAAAGATGGATCAATATCAATCTTCTGTTGGCCATTTTCACAGAGACTGTCCCGAGGAGCTGTCATTGCGCAAGCCGAGTAACATTTAGAAAATTGTTTATTACCCACGTGAACCACCATTTCAATATCGTTCTCAATCTGTAAAAAACCAAAAGAAGACTTTATTAATTAAATAACTATATTTTATCGATCTGTGCATATATAATATACAGATAATTCTCTATCTACCTAAATACAGTTCAATCAAAACAAAGGAAAAAAGGTTGAATGACGCATAATTGTCTAATAATATAAAGAGGACAAATAATCAACATTCTATTGTATATTAATAACAACGATAATTCTAGCTGCTAACAGATAGAATAGTTACTATTAGCGATCCGTAGGTTGACTAAAATGTCATTGTTTTAAGTCTACTCGGTTTTGGCCTTGACCCTTTTATAGGTTAAAGATTATAAGTAGCTAGATATCCTTTCAAATATAATGGTATTGTTATTAATTACAATGATTTAGACAGACAACACATATTTATAGAGACTTTTAAGTTCGCCAACCTTAGCTTAAATTGCGGTACTTACTTGCTTCAACCTATCTATACAAGTGGTACTATTAACTTCATCAAAATCTCTTAAAGTTTTACTTTGTATGCTTTTGATCCAATACACGGGCGATTCATCCACGTCATCTTCTATACGATGTGCTATTCTTGCATGATAATTTTCATTTATGTCCTTTTGTAATTCGGAAATTAAATCAAAATTGCCTATCAAACATGTGGTATTATTTATACCATCGCAGTTCATAGTATACAATTGTGGTGTAGGAAAGTAAATTTTATTATAGGACACTTGCGTCATTGTTGAATTAAAATTTGGATTATTTGTCATGATACGAACTCTTTTTCTCTCTTTTGAATCGACTTCTTTAGTTATCGGTTTGATGGCGTTTCTATATATTAGCCGCTGTGATTGTGTCAACGACTTCAAATTCACATTATATGATACGCTTTTAAGTACAACATTAATGTCTGTTGATGCGTTTTGTGATTCGCAAACAAATCCACACGATTGTAACCTTGAAATAATAAAATACAACATTTTAAAGAGAAAAATTAATAAAGAACAAGTTTCTAGAGCTATATACTTACGTTAAATTAGTATCGTGTACATATGGATGTAAAGGATGACATGAATATTGGCTAACATCTTGAAGATTCAGAACAGTACTGTCGCACGAGGCTATAAGTTCCACTGCGGGTGGATAAGTTAATGTATATCTACCAACGGGTACAAGAAGGAGAAGTAACGCTGACAAACCTCCCATGGATGATGTAAGAGCCAGTAATAACTAAAATCAAATCATATATAACTAAGATGTAAACCGCATGTGTTAAATTTATAAAACTAGTCCCAGTATACGACGACCTCACATTGAATTTTAAAAAACCTCCTTATTAACTATGGATTATAAAACAGGATGTAACGTTTAAGGGAATCATTAGCGAAACTAATAGAAGCTACTTTTGAGTCTCAATTGTGTGTCCATCTGCAATGAAATGACATTGAATAATAGAGTCATCGATT
Source organism: Leptophobia aripa (assembly GCA_951799465.1). Lineage (NCBI taxonomy): Eukaryota > Metazoa > Arthropoda > Insecta > Lepidoptera > Pieridae > Leptophobia > Leptophobia aripa. Next base: position 5,811,997 of record OX637260.1, read on the forward strand.
TAAGTGCACAGACCGTAAAATCGTCTCGTGATATTCCGACTTCGCATGTAGCAATATCACTGTTTTATTACCACCACAACTACAAAACGTTAATATTTAATCAACTGGTTGAAGTGAAATATTTGAATGATATTTTTTCATATCACGAGGTTCTGTCTGTGTGAATTCATCGTCAAGTTTATTGTACCTAAATATTCTGATTTAGAATCCCATTCACATATTTTAAAACATTTTAAATGGCACAGTTAAGCTTGGCGAGTGAAACAGTAGAGTCTATTAGTTATAGTTACAAAAAACATGAAAAATTATGAAAATACCAAAGTTAAGGATATATTTTGGGAAGTTTAACTTTTTTGTACCGTGAGATTACAGCATATTACGTTTTTACATTTTATAATTATTGTTATCAAGTTGCCGCTTTTATGCTAAACATTTCCGGTTAGTAAAAATTGGAGGGTACTTATAAATACACTATTGTTTGATATTTATATATTAATTAACGGGTTGTGTACAGACAACAAAATAGTTTTTATATAGAAATTATTATATAAATAAATATGCATATGTAGAATTGTATATACTAGTAATACGTGTATTTTTTAGCACTTACTCTAAAGTTACCAATTTTGTCAGCGAACAATCCGGCAAGTGGAGGTATCATTATTAAAAATAGTGGTGTTAATGATGACATCACAGCAGTTTCCTCCACATTTATACCCAACTCTCGCATGTGTATTGTCAAGTAGGGATACAAAACTAATTGTGCTGCAACAAAGCATAATTATAACCAAAATTCCTTTACATGTAAACGTTTAATATAATGTGTTCATTGGTACAACATTCTGATTCACACTCCTTCAAATTTCATTAGAACTCATAGGACTCACATATACTCAAGACTTATCGTTGTTTGAATAAAGAACTGCATTCTGCCTTAATGTCATATCATAATTCATTACTATTTAAGACAAACTTTTAAAACATGAAAAATGATTTAAATGAGAGTGGAAGGATTCAGGGAGAAAATTAAAGAAAATAGCACAATTAATTCATGTAGCTATAAACAATAGAAAATTATTTAAAGTCTACACTTACTTGAAGCGTGAACGAAACATAGTATCTTTAGCGGTATGAGCTTCTTTTGTCGTAGATCGTCCAAAATTCTCTTAAAGAATAATCGGAACAAATGCATTTTTGCGGGTATTTTTCGATAAATTTTAATACGTCGGAATATTCGTTATCGGTCCATGAAAAATGTTTCCTTTTCGTTACATCCGATTCATAAATAAAAACAATTTATCTGTAAAAGAAAAGTTTATTCAGATAAAGAAAATACATTAAATTTTCTGTAAAAAACTGTAAAAGGTAATAACTGCATTTTAAAAACATCTGAACAGCTTTTACTCCTGAAATATTTTTCCGGGTTTGATTATTACACTTACAACCATATAAGTGTGTACACTTTGTACAAAGGAATTGCTTATCATTGTGTACAAACTGCACATCAAATACAATACTCATAATATGAAGTTACTAACACAATGGAAACCTTACCAGCTTCTCATAACAATATACTATGTTTAAACGAAACCATGTTAGCTGAGTGACTACAGGTCACAAGTTACTGTTTTATGTACTAATTAATAAATACAAGCTTAAGATTCCGCTTGCTGACTCAAATCATTTATTTGGATGGATTTTTTTTTTATATATTCGACGCACGTTTCACTGAGTCACTATCTGCTAAAGTACAAGAAATACATTTAATACTAATTTCTAGGTGCTAGTTGTTTAAAATTTGCCTCATGTAAACATCTCTATTTTTGTGGTTTATATCTTGAGATAGAAATCTCTAACCTCGTATATTTGTATATATCAATATAGCAAAGCAAAACATTTTGTGTAAAAAGCTTGCCATTTGATGTTTAAACCGGTTTCTTATTAAATCTGTTATTTGTTTTAAGTTGGACTCATACGTTCTTTACGATAAATTCCGACAGTGCTGGAATGACAAGTGTCTACATAAAACTTTGTTATTTTATCATAAAGATGTCAGCTTTTACACAAATAATGTATTACAAACATTAGTATCGCATACATTTCTGAGACTGTTTCATTGATACATTTTAAGGCAATGATTATCGACAAGTAACTGGACCAGATTTCACGGCGACCGCGAAAGCTGGTTGTATTTAAAGTAAAACAAACGATCTGGCACAATGAATCAAATTAATGTCGAAATTTATAGCTGATCTGTAAAAAAACAACCAGAAATAATTATTGTATCGCCAGGAGTTAATGACGATCTTCAAGCTATACAGGCGTATACCACTAAACTATGGAGGCAAGAGTAATAATTACAGGCTTGCAAGTCGGTAATTTATATACAAGACAATAGTCTTATATAATAATAATATAATATCTAACATAGATAATAATCTATGTTAGATATTCATCGTATTCTTCGAGGAAGGCCTCATATTTATGGATGATCACAATTCACAATTAATAAAAAATACTTTACACATTAGGAATTCTTGCTCTTATAATGTGGTATTTTCTATCTCGTAACACAAGAAAATACTTCTGAGTTAATTAATTTTATAATAATTGCTAAACTATGGAATGTTATAAGTTTAATAAAAAATATATTAAAAGAGTTATATTTAAAAATTTACCACCGAAAAATATCACAGTTTTTATTATTGGAAAGCTGTGTTATGATAAGTTTTAAACTTAAGCGTCGTGAAATAACTTTTAAAGAGTACTTACCGCCATCGATAAAGTTAGTAAAATTTGCAAATAACACTCTGCCACTTTCAAACACTACAGTGTGTTTTATACTATTTTTAAAAAAATATTTAACGCGTAAGAACAGTTGTTTTGTCACGTGTAGTCCGCGCACAATTCAAATATGCTTTACGGCCACGCTACGGAACTGCGTCCTCCTCTCACAAACACACAGCCCTCCGGCATCCTAATAATTCACCAGTTAGTTCTTGTAGTATGTACACGTATACATAATGTGAAATATAACTGCAGTGAAAGCTTACTTAGCGCTTAGTATACTGTAAATTATTTTAAAGCGACTAATATGAAGTGTCTTTAGTAATATTATTGCATAAAAGAAAACATAATGGTAAACCAATGTGAAAAGTTAAATATATTTGTTACATACGTTAAATAATGCGAAAGTCGTAATTAATTAGAGCTTGCGTTCTTATGTAATTGAATAGCATATTACCTTAAATTTACAAAAGCTTTGATACTGTTAATGTTAATTCGATTTTCGGAAGCACTATTACACTAGCACTATGAAATTACAGTATTCGAAGTTCTTTTAAATATAACAATCCACTTTTTAAAACATCAATAACACATGATTTTAAAAAATTAAACAGGTTGAACACTTTTTAAAAACATTAAATGCGGATATATGAAAATAAACCAATTAATTACTTACAAACGTAACATGTGTCTTTATTAAATGAAGTCGATCAGTCTTTAGTGTTTTTTAAAGACCTTGAGGTCTTGCCACAGCAAAATTGGTCTCGTTCTTTCTAAATTTAGATAAACTAGAATAAAATCTGCATAAGTCGTATAAACGAGGCACAAAATGGCTCAAAGCACGCTTGACTTACTTAACTACGTTTATAAAAAAAATGTTAATCACAATGTGTATTGTATTTAATAGTATTTAATCAAAACGTTACAAATTACACATTAGAAGAAAATAACAAATTATCCTTTTAAACATTTATTCATCGAAATCGCACTCCAAGCACACAAAATTAAGTAAAAATCAGTCTTGTATATATTCCTAAATCGTACGCAAAATACGCATTTTGTATTCAGTACCGTCATTTTAGTACCATTGTGATCTCAGGGCCCGGGATAGCACCGTTTTTCAACATCGGCTAAGTTTTCCGGTTTCCCGTAGATTTAGAGAATATTATGAACAGACAATGTGACCTATACTTGTCTACTACTGTTATTTCCCATCGAATGTATGTATAGAATTAAGAAAAACAATCCAGGTTTTTAATATTTTGAGATATTGGATGATTAAATAATCTTTTTAAAACTTCTCTTTCGTTTTACATACAATAAATGAAGAAAATACTTTGCCAGCTAATAAAAATAATTAATAAGTACAATTAAGCTATTTGACTTTAACCCAAAAGCGAAAAGTAAAGCCTTTTAAAAAATACATCAATACAATTATAAATTAAGAATTTTAAAGAAATATTCCACTTCCAGTAAGCCATCCTCTGCTAGATCACTACAATGTATAGCATTTTGCACCTTTGTCTTTCCGAGCCTAGCTCGCATTGTATTTGGACGTAGTAATCTTGCAATTTCCTAAAATAATACACAATAATATCATAGTTTGTTACAATAAATTTAGCCGGTCATACATCGAGAAGATCAGATAAAGATCTACAGTAAAAGAAAACCAACAATTTAATACTAGGAAACAAACTCAAATGACTATAACCACGTGGATTTAATTAATTTTAATAATTGCATCTTAGAAACTTGGAGCTCAATAATACGACAAAACGGGGTCAAGCGTGCCTGTTTCTTCAGGATGTTAGTATTTGCTATGAAATACTAATTGTACACACAAAAATAATATTACACAGGGATTGAACGCACGACCTCACTGTTGAGAGTCAAACTCTTGAACGTGAATATAATTTAAAGCAATTGCAGATACATACAGGATCAGAAGGCCCCACTAATTTTCTAAACTCAACAGCTGTATTGGCCTGTTTATCTTTAGCAACTATTTCCATTGCAATACACGGACCGCTTGAAAGCTCTTCAACCATTCCCTATAACACAAGATTTATCAGATATATGTTAATATACATCGAATTTTAACCAAACAACAAAATAAATAGGTGTTTCAAAATATAGTAGTGTTGTCTTTTATTTTTTAGCAGTGGGTACTTTAAAGTGATAAAAGATTATCGACAGTACCCAATGAGATACTGAAATGTACCTTATATAATATCTATTGAATCACACTTTTTTGCTGAATAATAATGGAGAGTGGTGTACTTGTATTCATAAATTATAGCCACTTATAAATGGTAGGCAAGTTACAGATCCTGTTACGGCAAAGTACATCAAAACAATAATCTAGTAAGCACCTTATACTCTTGAACAATCCCTTTATAAACTTCATAAAACTCAGCTGCATTAATATTCTCAACTATGAACATATTTAAAGCTGTAATATTAAATCCACCGTCGTCTATTATTTCTAATGCTTCACCAAGTTTTCCCTCTCGTATTGCATGAGGCTTCACAATACATAGGGTGCAATTTGACAATGTGGCTGTCAACCGGAGTCTCGATGAATGGAATGGTGCTGAGGGAAAGAAATATTCCACATCCTAAAATTATACCATGCTTTTGTGAATCAAGTAATTAAAATAAAATTTCAATATATCCATTAATAAAAGAATATTAATAAGTGCCAGTCAAAATGAGTCACTTGTCCATTCGACTGCAACTACTCAGCCAGGGGCAAACAAGTATAAGAGATTTCTCTAACAAATTTAAATCGTTTTTAAATATCTAATTCCCCTATTCATCAAATCGGTGTGTTCAAAATTAAATAACATAATGAATGTGATTTTTGTAAGGCTATAAATAATAAACTGAAGATAATATTAGCATTCTTTATTCTCATTGCAAGCATTTTTGGGCCATATTTTAGTTAAAGGGTGGCTTTAAACCAAATGAGACTATAGGCACAGAATTGTAATAACTCATAATAAACTATTTATGACACAGATGACTCCAATCAATCAATGCTATTATTCTATATGTAACAATAAAAACCTGAATGGCACTTTCAGCACCACTGGAGACATCGATACAATTTTTTACAGGATCAGTTCCGTATAGTGCTCGTAAAGTGCCTGGTTTTGCCTTTGTTGGATCTTTGTCACCAATGATCTCTTTAGATCGGGCCACAGCATCTTTACCAACAAGCTCCATACCATACACTAACTGGCCCGTTAGGTGCTCTAAAAGGAATCTGTGGATTTTTTACAATAAGATTGTGTACATTAATTTTTCTATTTTAAATATTCTATTGAGTTATATTAAAAAATTGCAAGTTTTCAATAGTTTATCAAAAAAATATTGACCAGTGATAAAAAAGACTTTGATCAAAAAGATATCATAGAATTACTTCATGATTTGTCCATGAAATGATAAATTCTATTATAAAACCATAATCTAATGCATTTTTTTAAATAACTATGATTCAGCCTCAATCTATCTATCCAAATCTCAAGTCTGAAACATGCTCTTAGAATTGACATATATAGTTATTTCATTAATGCTATACATTATGTCTTTGAACTTTGATACTTCACAGGCTGCAAAGAAATTATTGAATTACTTACGGATATGTGGGATCTGATAACTGAGATCTATAAAGATAATTTATATCATCCCCTGTAAGGCGGGCCTTTTTCATTTTAGTTATCTGAAGGTTGTGCTCAAAGAAGAGAGTAATGATTTTTCCAGCAATTTTAGATGGAATGGGTTTTATTAGAGCAAATGTCCTGCAAGAATAAAATCCTAAAATTTTGGATCTTTTAAAAAAAATATAATAAATAAATTCAAATACTAGATTTCTATCTTACACTTCCATATCCTTGTGTAGCTTTTCTTTAGTATATTCACATGCAAAATCAACAATTTTGACCAATCTGCCTAAAATATAAAGAGTGCTTCCAATAAAAAAATTGTCAAGAGTAATACCATTGACTTTCACTCTTCTTAAAAAGGTCTTCCTGTTCTTCAGATCATACATTTCAATTGTATCATCGTTGGGATAATAAAATACATTAAATCTTCTTATAAGACTTGCTTGGTTGTCGTACCACTCTCCAATAAATGAATATTTATCTTTAAAGGTCCCCTCCTGAAATAAATGATAGTAAAAATAATAATATAAATACAATACAAATCATAAAAATCAGATTGAGACTTGCCATGTTATTAGTTGTTATAATGTTGTTTGTAGTTTGTTGTGTTTTTATAATGGTAATTAATAAACTTGTCTCAGTATATAATACATATCTTCGGGATAGTTAAATCATTCTTACATAATGCTTAATACAAATTGTTCAAAACACAAATTGATTTATTAAATTATTATTTATTTAACGAACTAGATATCAAAATTCAAAAACAGTTAAATCAAAATAATTGTTTCGCTTCAACTTTTTTTTTATTAAATCTCAGTGTTCTCATCTTCGAAAAATATCGAATACTATGTAGTATGTTGCTAGGTGCTAATATGGATGCTCGTTATAATAAAAAGCTGAAAAAAAACAATATAAACTGAACAATATTATAGCACTGCATATTCAATGGTAAAAGTATTAAAAACGACGGGAATGCTAATGCTAACAGGACATAGAAACTGAGGATCCGGTAGTTTATAATACACAAAAAGGAATTCAACTTAAAAGTAAAATGTTAAATAAAAATTCGATAAATACCATCTTAATTTTGGTCTTAGTAAATCACCGATAATAATTATTCTTCTGCGACCTTAATATGTATAACGTTGTTTTTCTGAATCTTGATTTAAAGCCAAATACATTCCACCCCCATTCTGTAATTGAGCATTTACTTCAAGAAGTATGATTAAAATGACCATAATAAAATAATTAAAAAGTATTTTTAGTAGAAGTGCAAGTGCAAGCGGTTGGCTTCAGGATAACTGAACCATATGGGCAGGCACGAAATATTCTTTGCGCTCACACGCACGAAGTTTGTATTTTGTACACTACCATAGAAAAAAAAATATGAGTATACGCTAATAGTATTTGACACATATCTAAAGTGTAAAAAATTATGTCCAAGTCTTGTTTACTTAATTAATTGAAGTTTTAACTATTATTTGTTTTACCCTTTACTTATTTGTAAAATGGTATATATGTGTTATAAACATTTTAATTCAATTACCCGACGCAATCTTTTTATTTTCATTTCATTACAGGTTTATGATTACTTTGATAAGTACACATTTCTTTGTGAAATGTACGATGAAGAAGGAGACGAGATAGTGGAATTAGTTCTTAATTTTTTCCCTTTTGATAACTCTGTACAAATAATAAATACGAAAAAGGGGAAAAACCTTTTAAGACGGGTTCAATTGCCCCCATTAAAATTAGAAATGCTTCAAATAGGTAATATAGTAAACATATTTTCAAAACTACTGCACATAACGGAATGTGCACCGTTTACTCGAAGAACTCTTTTGAAAAATGTTGAAAGGTAGATTTTTCTATAAAATAATTTTATAGAAAAATAGTCGCTATTTGTTAGTCAAAAACAAAAAAATATACTTGCAGTACTTTTGCTTTGATTAAACCAGTCCCGCCTAGTGAACATGGCAAAATTTTAACGTTCATTATGAAAAATGGCTTTCGAATTGTGCGTATGAAAAACGGAAAGATCAGCAAGGACTTCGCAATTATACTTTATCATAACATTTCGGGAAGCAATATGATGCCGTAATTTTTTACCATACTTAACCAAGAATTTAATCAAAGCCTTGCAAACTAATAATTATGTAAATGTCTTCATTAACAGAATTATAATAGACTACATCACTGGCGGAGAGGTTGTTGGATTAGAACTAGTTGCTCCTGATGCAGTAAAGAAATGGCGCAAATGTTTAGGCGCCACTAACCCTTCAGAGGCGGCTCCTGGGACTTTACGCAATTTGTTTGGAGAAAATACACTTAAAAACATTGCTCACGGCTGTAATACTTTGGAGGATGCGACCCAAGTATGTGTGTTACATTTAAATTTGCTAAATATATACTTATACTTACATACACATAACGCAATATAAATGCGAGCGTGGTAACTCATAATTATTTTTGTTGGCGGAGTTACTTGAAAACTATGCACTTATTGATTTTCTTAAACTAAATGTAGCGATATCTACAACCATATCAAATACACGATAGGGATTCAGGGAATCGTTCACGTACATGATTTCTCGACTACTATATATAAATTCAGTCATTGGTTTTGAATGGTTGAGGAAGTCAGTTCCTGATTGATTATAGTAAAAGTTCCTTCCTTCACATAAATATTTTTGCATTATTTTAACGATTCACATACCAATTTCTTTTAACTAATGCTTTAAATATAGTATAGTTTACTATTTATACAACACTTAAATTAAGAGGGCTGTGTGCAAACTACAATTAACTGCACTCTCTGAAAGTGTAACTGGCGGTAGGAAGAAGCGCATCAATATCCGATTCGTTTCAGGCGCCTCTTTCCATACAAAAAATAACTTCAGCCATCACGTGGAATCTATCTTTTGACTAAAATTATACTGTTTAATTTATTTGTTTATATTATTTATATAAGTCATTTAATGCTGTGCTATTTTTAATTTGAAAGGTCCATGAACAGTTATTAAAATTAATATTATTAACAAAATTTTCATGTCAGATGTTAGAGTTGTACTTTGGATATGAGAAAGGCATACCCCATATACCATTTAGGGCTACTTTGAAAAACTGCACATGCTGCATCATAAAACCTCATGCTATTATTGATGGTAATATTGGTGCCATTCTGGAAGTTATTTCTACATCTGAAAAATTCTATTTATCGGCCATAGCTATGTTTCCTGTTAAACTTAAGAATGCAGAAGAATTTTATGAAATATATAAGGGTGTTCTGCCAGAATATGAAGTAAGTTGGCTCCATTAGATTATTTTTACTTATTTGTAAGAATTGAAGAAACTGTCACAAAGTATGTTGGTGTTCATCTGTGAAAAGCTGAAATTATCATGTATGTCTCATGTCATAATTGGGTGAAAAAATATAATTTAATGTAATTTGATTAGAATATTAACAAAAAAAATTTATACTTTACTTACATTGGTTAATAGTTTTCTTTTAATACTTTATTTATTTTACATTATAGGCAATGTGTATACATTTAGCTGAAGGTAAATGTGTTGCGCTAGAAGTTAAATCTTATGATGCTAGTATTGACATTGTCTCTGAATTCAGAAAAGTTTGTGGACCTAGAGACCCTGTATGTAAGAAAATACATAGTTTATTTTCACATAAAAAGTGTAGTGAAACTAAATATTTACTTAAATTAGTTTATTTTAGGATTTAGCTAGGCAATTGTATCCAGATTCTATAAGAGCTCTATATGGAAAAAGCATTTTGCATAATGCAGTACACTGCACAGACCTTCCAGAAGATGGTGAAATTGAAGTGGAATATTTCTTTAAATTACTAGCCAATGATTAAAATTATTTTAGATATGTATTCTTTATAACATAGTCATTTCCTTCAGTTTCAATTTTCTCATACATCCATTTTCTATTTACTCTGAAAATAAAAAGTATTCAGATATATAAATGAAACATTTTTTTACAGAAGTCAAATATTTTGCCACAAAGTTTATTATTCTCAGCTATTTTAGAAGGCAAGAAAAAATAAAATGAGATCTTTGTTTTTGAGCTTTTGCTTAAGATAAGCAGATAAATTGGTGTAACTATATTAGTTCTGTAATACTATGAGCAATAAGTTTATAACCTACCTGCAATCAAATCCACATTTGTTTGAACTGCATTTGGGACAAGGGAAATGACACCCAGGGCACTTTTCATCTAAGCAATCACAAAAGTCTTGACCGGTTGCACGGAGTTGTCCACGCTCATTGTAAACTTTTTTTGTTTTTCGACTGGAAAAAGATTCAGTTGCATTTTAAGAATTATTTCAAGCTTTCAGACACAATTGCATTATTAGATTTTTAATGCTGTATATAACAAACAATTTTTAAGTGTTTACCATGAATGAAAATATATTTAATAATAATAAAAAATATAATTTTTCAAGTTGAGTTACTGTTGATAGCCCAGGAAGGTTCACAATATACAGCTATTTTTATATAATTTGATTGGGTATAAAGATATTGGAAATTCAAATATGAATGGCAAAAAAATATCATTAAAAACTAAATAATATAAGTAATAGGCGGTATTTAATAAATACTTACTTAAAACAGTAGTTTTTAGGGTTTAATTTTCTTCTTTCGCGTGTTGCAGTTGTTGCGAGTTCTGTTAAACTTGGCATTTTTATAAGAGTGATTATAGAAATGCCAAATGAAAATAATGATTAAATCATTTGATTCTATTATTATTTTCCAAAAAGTAAACACTGTATTGTGTAAACAGAAATAAGTAGTCTGTAGTATAAAAGAAGTTATCGCTAGCTCCGAAGTAGTCTGTTCTATTTTATTTTCTAACATCTATATTATAGTTGGGTAATTGGTACCAAACTTAAAGGAAATCTGTGGTTGGCACTAGTGACTTGACATTGCCATTTGCCATACATGATTAAACTTAATTCAAATATTTGGGAACGAAAACAAAGCATTTGGATATTGAATTAAAGCGTTTAAAATATTCCAAACTATAATTGATCATAAATAATATATAATAATAAAAAATGGCAGATACAAATAAAGAGTCCGCCACAAAAGTGCCGATGATATATGTTTGTGGAGGTTAGTCTTACATTTATGGTAGTGCCTGCCTTTATTTCGTGTTTTGTAGTTAAAAGATAATAATGGAATTCATAAGATATCAATTGTTTTAGAATGCCACCGGGAGAATGAAATAAAACCACGAGACCCAATCAGATGCAGAGAATGTGGGTACAGAATAATGTACAAGAAAAGAACAAAAAGATGTATCCTTTTTTTAATTTCGTAGAATATCCATTTATAACCCACATAATTAATAACATATTTTATAATGACTAAGTTGAGTCATAATAAAATATATTTTCCAAAAAAATTATAAACTCTTTACAAAAAAATGGCAAATTATCTGTTTTAATTATATTTTTCTGTTCTTCCCATGAATATTATAATATAATCTCAAATGAATAATATATCCCAAATATATCAGTGGCTCTTCTTTTGCTAAGTCTTACTTAGCAAAAAGTCTAAGTATGTAATGTAATTTGTAAAAATATTTTTCCTTAATACATGTTACAGTGGTGGTCTTTGATGCACGATAGCAAGGTTTAATGAGACCGGAGGCTTAACTTACTCTATTTCATCACGTCAACTAAAATAAAATATGCATTGACTCCTATAAGTATTTTTAAGTAATAAATGGGACAATATATAACTTTGTTTTCTTTATCGGTAAGTCTTAATGGGCAAGGATGTGTGTCCTTGCCTATTTTAGGGTTTTACCCTGGTTATTTACCATACAGAATATTTAAATACTATGAATTAATAGTAGGAATTTAACTTTTCAAAATCCATAGTTTAATCCACAACAATGCTAAGCCATTCATTATGTTTGGCTTTCATATTGATTTAGTTTTGTTTTATTCCACATACCAGTTACAATTGTTACTACACTGGCTTACGAGTTGTATACAAGTACAATAAAAGACATGTTGACATAATATAGTTGTTTATATATAATTTATAATATAAATATTTTTATATTCTAATTCCTACATTTAGGATCATGTAATAATTAAAACATTAGGTACATGTCAAATATTCACCCAGACCGTGAAGAGATAACTAGTAAAAACAAATATCTAGCACAAAAACTATTCTCATATGGAAGACTTTATAAGTTTAACAGGTTTTACAATTACTACATTTTATTAGTGGATGTTGATATGCCAATTTTACTTTTAAAGATTGATTGTAAGTAGATATTTATATTTGTAAATACATCATAGTGAGTATATATTTTATAAAAATACATACAAAAGTGTCACATTAAATGGTCTATCAAGATTTACTACAAGTTTTAAAAATTTGTAATATGTCTCATTGATATTTCAAGCTTGACTTAATAAATTATGGACCACAAAACATTCTTATTGATATAAAACATTTAGTAGACAAGCTACAAGACATTATATCTTAAAATAAAAAAAAAATAACAAATTCACTCCTTAATTACAAGTTCCTAAGACTTAAACCTATTTATAACAGATACATAATAATGTAATATAAGTCCTATGCTGGAAGCAACTATAACAACATTATTATTTCATTTTCATATATTTACAGGATTTAAAAAAGAAAATAGGTACATGTTTATAATTAAAGCGCATTATTTTGTTTTCACACAGTATAGAGTCTCCACCATCTTTAAAATTACATATTAAATTACCAATAAAAACAAAATTGCACATAAAGTATACTAAGAAATATTTTGGCACGAATTAATTATCTGTGGCACTAAAAGTTTTTTTGTCCATTTTTTCAACATTTTTGTTTTCACTATCAATTTCATTTTCACAAAGTTTGTTGGAAGATACTGAAACTTCTTCTTCTTCGGAAGACTCCCGCCCGGCAGGATGTATCGATGTTGTGGACATACTTGGTTCTCTGTATTCTAATCTAGTTGGATCTTTTTCATGCAGTTTGCGAGCCAGGCACTGCAGACTTGCTAATGAGCTAGCACAGTCAGTCGTATCAATATCAGTCAAACTAAGTCCTGCACGCTCTATTTCCGTAAATGTTCCAAACGGTAATTTAAATAGACACTCTAACCGCATAACATGCATTTTGCTACGTAAATGTTTAGCTAAGTGTCCATGGATCCGGAATGCTATATTGCAATCTGAACAACGAAACGGTCTTGGATTAAAAGATGTAGCTGCCCCAAAAGTAGATGTCATTGATACCTTGTTATGGTGTGAACCTGATCGTTCATGTTTCTGCAAATGTCCTTTAGTGCGAAAACTCACTGCACATATGCTACATCGGAATGGTCGTTCCATGTAATGTATATTAAGGTGTAGTTTCAATTGTGAAGGTTTAGTAAAGGTCTTATTACAAAAGTCACAAACTCTTCGGCCATCATCCATTAGCTTGCTGGGCGAAAATGGCATAGCTGAGTCAAATTCTTTATCTTTGTTAACTTTAAAGGATATTCCACCTATGACAATATTGGAAGTGGCAGAGTCTTCTCCAGCTTGTTTAATTACCTCTCCTTCCGTTGAAACCTCTTCTATTTTAGTTTTATCTTCAATATTTATTTTGCTACTGCTGCTGTCATCACTCAGATTTTCATGTACACTAGATTCATCAAGTGTTTTCATCATGCTTATTCTAGCATGTTTTAAATATTCGGACACAACTTGTTTTGCATTTTCAGAATTTGAGTTACTAGGTGTCCAATCTCGCTTAGGGTCTACAAGGCCAAGGCCATTAATAAGCAAGTTGGAGTCCATGTCTTCACCTTGTGGCATTTTATTTTGATTATCACGAAAAGTAACATTCTTACTTACATCAGCTTTTGTTTCTGTATCATTAAATGTATGTTGACACTCTTTTGTGTCATTTCTTTCATTAGAAGTTGGTTGATCCATTTCAATTTTTCTTATTTTTGTTGAATTACCTGCTAATTGGCTTTGCTTTATTTTTGAGTCTAAAAGTGCACGTTCTGTCAGATATGTATGTAACATAGGCTCGCCATTCACCCACTGACTTTGTTGCTGAGGTAATTTTGCTGTATTGGATGCCAATGATGCCAAGACGCTTGATTCCCTAGCAGTTGGAATTTCCATCACATTTGATGGTGTACCTGCATCATTCTTACTTAAATCCATTGGTTCATTATTATCATTTTCTAATCTTGATTCAACTACTATGGTTTTATTTTCTTGTATTGTATCTGTCTGATAATCAAAGAGAACATTATCAGATATAATTGGAGAGTATGGATAAGTAGATGGCCTTGCACTGGTAATCAGTCCAGGTGTTGTTGTTGCGGCTGCAAGGCGATTGCCTCCCAAAGACAATAAACAGTGTGCAGCTTCATGCTCTGGTAATCGAGATTTGTAGAACTCCGTATCTTTAAATAAAATATATAACATTTTAAAATTAAAGTTTCTCTTTTATGTTATTTATAAAAAAGTATTTTTTTTTAAATAATTTAAGTACTTCAGTAGTTATAAAAATGTAAACTTGATAGTTCCTAATAAAAATATAATAAATAAATTAGAAAAAAATATTTACCACTTGATTCTGTTTCGCCTTCATTGCCATCATCGCCTTCCGATTCAGATTCATCATCTGTTTCTTCAAGACAAGGATTCATTTCTATTCCTTCAGAGTCGTTACCTTCGTTAGGATTTATTCCCAATTCACAACATTTCTTATAGTGAGCTTTACTCTTCATGTGTTTCGTCAAATTTCCTTTAGTTTTAAAACTACAACAAAAATGTTTTTATATTACATATAAACAGACCTTAAAACTTTGTATTTTTTGTGATAGGTTTTTTTGAAACTAACCTAAAAACACAGTGTATACATGTATATGGCCGTACATCCGTATGAGTACGAATGTGTTTCTTCAACATGGATGGCTTTTTACACCTTATCCCACATTCCAAACAAACATAGCGCCCTCTTCCACGACCGCGAACATATGTATACTCTTCATTACTTTCAAAACCTCCAGCTAACTCTTTCTTATTTGTTACAGCGCCATCTGCTGCGATGGCTTTATTATCTTCCTTTTTCATATCGAGAGATGCCACGGTCTGTGAAAAACAATGAATAAAAATTAAACACTTACATTGTCATATTTTATTACTTATACATATTATATTATATCCCCAAAATTCGAGTACAAATAAATATTCTATAGATATCAGACTCATAATTTTATTGACTAATTGTATAGGAAGAATTAAAACTGCTATTTTGGTTATATGGCTACTTCGGTAATACTAGGTGTATCAGGTTGGTCGAGATCACACCATCATCAGAAATAGGTGGTAGTTTTTATTCACGACCAAAGACAAATTTAAAATAATTATTTTTAATTAATAAACAAATGTGCTTTTAAGTTTGATGTGAAATTGGTCTTTTTCAAATCAGGTTAATCTTTTGGGTGAATAAGACATGTTCACAGCTAGTTTGTTTTACAAATATTTCATCAATCTACCATATTATCCGCCCTAATGTGGAAAATTGTACATACTTGTTTGTCCTTATAGTTTTTATTCCACTGTGATGAATGAGTCAATATCAGATCCTGTTTAATCATGGCGACGGTTACAGTTTGTGGTCGATGACGTGAGTCATATAAAGACATAGCAGACGATGCTGACAATCCCAATGGGTCTGGTGTTAAGTCAGATAATAACTGTAAACAAACAAGCATACCCATGAATGTATAAGCAAAGCAATGTACTAACAAATACTTAAGCAATAATAATTACCTGCCAATTACTGTACATAGAGAGAAAATGTTGATTTGGGACGTATGTTGGTTGCGGCCTATTTATTGTACAGTAAAATACTTTAGTTGAACATTTGAGTCCTAGGTATGTATAGGCATTTCCATTTAAATACAGCTGGCCGTATGCCTTCGCCGGCCGCGGTGTTTCTGGAGATACTAATGGCATTGTATTAGCATTAGGAGTTATGCCATGATGCCTTTTTGGTGTAAATGTGCCTGGTTTTAAGGGCAACGAAGATGGTCTTAAAAACTTTGGTTTTCTCTCTTCACATACTGAAGTAACACAAGAGTTTTTCTGGAAATAGGATTTTTCGGATCTGTCATTTAGCGTAGTGTGCAATGCATCTTGAGAGTTTGTGGTTTTTTGTAATTCCGGTGAACTTTGAATTTGATTATTATAAATTTCTGCTTTTGTTATTAAGTTTTCAAAATTAAATGATTTTATTTCACTTTCCACGTGTTTTATATTATTTTTGTTTAAATTAATAAGTTCCTTGTGTTTGTATTTGGTTCCTGGGTAATTACTATTTTCTTTAGAAGTTATCGATTTGCTGACACCTTCTGCGTTCCTTTTGAGATAACTTTCTTGTTTACTTACTGCTGTTCGCAAGCTTGATGTATAATTTTTAGATATCAAATTCGGGTTATCAACATTTTTTACTGTTATCAAAGACCCATAACTTTTTTGGAGTTCTTTCTCGTCTTTTCCTATTTCTGACATTGGTAGTAAAAATTTACTATTTCTTGCATTAAACTCTTTATCCATGTTCAGGCTTACAGTTTTACTTGCCGTTCGTTGTAAAACATCCCCCCCGTCGGTTACCTTTACCGTACTTTTATACATATCAAAACTTTTGACGTGACTACCAGCACTACCAACACATATACCTGTAGTATTTGGCCCAGGTATACCTGGTACATGTGGAATTATTTTTCCTCCATGTAATATCGAAGTTGCTCCATTGGGCGATGGTGTAGGGCTTAAAGGGGGTAAGGTCAGTGGGTTATAAGCAGTAATAGCACTTAGTGGCGGAAATTGAAAGTGTGTCATATCGTTGATATGTATCATACCAGCGTTTTGGATTTTTGGCGCAGCAGTTATCCTCGGTGTTTGTGGTGTATTAATAATGTTCTCTTTTGGAGTTGGCGGATTGTGTACAATAGTACCGCCGGAGTGGATACCCGATCTTACAACAACACTACTAGCTTCAGAGTCGGACAAAAATTTTGAAGGTGATAGATTTTGTTGGATCATAATTGGAGATAGTTGGTTTTTACTAGGTTCAATGCGTAGAGTTGTTGTACTACCAGAGTGGTCAACAATCTTTACCTCCCCACCAAACATTTGCAAAGAAGTTGAGTTATGCCTCATTTGTAATTCATCTAAAGACCGTAATATCGTTGAATTGTTTTCAATGCATCTAATCTTTGTTTGTGGATATAAATCGACAGAACGCGGAGAAGCATTGTCTCTTAACCGCGGACTGTAAGAATCAGATCTACTATCCAGTCTTCTTCGTGGGCTATGGTCTTTAGTTTTAATTCTGTAGTCATTATTTCTATTTAATTCAACAGGTAGACGAGTATCAACTAGTCGAGTATTCCCCAATAGTGGTCCTGGGGAAGGCAATGGCGCAATTACTTCATTTTCCGGTTTGAAAATTATTAGATTATCTGGTTTATTTCTTACAGATGGCGATTTCATTCCAATATTGTTGTCAGATTGATTTTGGCTTTCAGTTAACCGAACATTTATTGAGTTACTCCTTAAATAAACATTTTCGGGTCGCACACTTTTTGTTCCCTTATTAATTATAGAGTTACCGGAGTTTCCTTTACAATAATATAATCGATGTATTTCCAAATTATCTGCGCTGCGATACATTATTTGACACAATGGACAAATAAAGAGCGGGCCGATGCCATCTTCTAATTCACCTAATAAGGAACTGATTCCGTTTGCTTTTGTTTTCAACAAAAGATCTTTAATTATCGAACCCTCGGGATTTAAAGGATGCTTTATGTCTTCTCCGGCGAAACTTTCTGAATGTGATCGTTTTCTTGTTAGACTATCAGACGCATTGGTGCTTTTAGTTAGGTTTAAAGGCGATACCTCTGGCTTAATATCACGTTCATTAGACAATTGTTTACTTTCTGCTATTTGTTTAATTTTGTTATATTTCTTTTGTAAAGGTGTTTCTATCACATCAATTATAGCCTCGTTATCAGATATTATTTTAGAGATATGTTCTGTTAGAAAGTCTGCATTCGTCGTAATATTTTTCTTTATCTTATCTTTTTCTTCGTTTCCTTGATAAAAAGCAGCTCGAAACTTAGGCTTATAGATTGTTTTAGATTTATTATCGTTATGAAAAGAAAGATTTGCAATATCATTTGTCAATTCGGGTGAGGAGAATTCATTAGGCCTTAAATGTTCCAGCCGAAGAATAGATGCATCGGATCCTGTATCAGAAATCGAAGCAGGAGTAACGGATGTATCACTTTCAGAACCACCAGACAAATCTTCATCATTCATTGAAACATTAACATCAGCTCCTTGTGAACGCAGCGCATGAGTTCTTGATCTTCTATGTTTATATAAATTGGATTTTGTTTTAAAAGCGAAATCACATGGAACACAAGGATAAGGTCTTTCATTAGTATGAGCTCTGATATGTTTTTGCAAAACAGAAGGTTTGGCACAGGGAAGTTTACAGTAAGGACATACATATCGCCCCACTCCTCCACTATAACCATCTCTGCTTGAATCATTTTCGTAATTCTCAGTCTTTTTTAAAAATTCATCAGAATAACTGGTTTTACCAGGGAAAGTTACAATATTTACATCATTTAACCTACTGTTTTCATCGTTATAGTTAATTTGTACATAGTTTTCGACTTTTGCGTTTTGGTTGTCGTATGTTTCCTTTATTTTCTCAATTTCTGGATGAGCAGCTGCGATACTTCCATTGGTTATTGAAGTATTATTAACAGACTGCACCGAGTTTGTGTCCCTTTGGGCATTTTCGTCACATTTTTGTGGGTTAGCTGGAAGCACTGAAATGGTCGAAGCCATTTTTTTGAACTTCTTATGAAGATAGCTGTGATCATTGTTGTTTGAAAAATTATCTAGACGTTTTTCTTGGGTCAACGGCATTGCAACCGCGACTTGAAAACCTGAAAAAGAAATTTTTAAAAGGTTTATTCATTATAGTCAACCAACTAACATATTATATATTTTAACTAATACAAAATTAAGAAATAAACCATAATTGCTGGTGATTTACATTTCTATTATTATTAGTATGACATTGTGATAAACTATCATAGTTTCAAACAAAGTGTTGCGCGTAGGAGAGGAGTCGCATTGCGCATGTGCGGTACTGTTGAGTCTATTAATGTACCGTGTGACATCATTATGACGTAGGTAGGTACGAACGCGCTGGCGGCCGAGGATATCCCCAGTCTCTACAATACGCATTACGCAAGTCCGCTTATTGTTTCTTGCTTTCACGAACCAATAACTATCGACAGGTTACTTGACAGATTTAAATGCTACTAAAAATTTAATTTTAATAAAAATAAATTTTCTAATATTTCTTTATTCTCTTTAAATTGTCATAACATTTATTCAAAATATTGTTTTTATATAAACCACACTTATCTAGTTCAATAAAAGAATGCAAGTGTTTTACGAATGAGTGAGATGAGAATGTTAAAATACACATTCAATGTGTGCGTAGTGTATCTAGACGTAATGACGATACATGTTGTTGTGCGAATGGCGACCTCGCTTCGCTCACTCGAGGCATTTGTGGACGGCTGCGTTTACTGCGTTCTAAGAAGGCGTTACAATTTCTGAGAACCGGAGACAAGCAAGCCGCTGCAATAGTATAAACAGCCAAAGCAATATGTACGCAATACGCACAGTGTAAATGGCCGTTTCATCGTGGGTACATCAATAGTATGTATACGTATATACTTATAATTGAATTACATTATGCAAATATTTTTGGTATGGCCAAAACACCTACTACATACTAGTCATATATACTTACGAGTACATACCATATAAAGTTATAGTTTTCACAAGGCACATATACATAGCTTGTTAAGGGTAAGTATATTTGTTTCAATGAATCCATATCGAAACACCTTATGTTTATAATAAAGTTTAAATACTGTTATGGATTTAATAGACAAAGGAATCCCAGCGAGCAACAGCTACCCGCCGGCCTGGCGCCAGGCCAGCCGACCCTGGTGACGCCTGTGCTCCCTGATTGCCGCCAGCACGCCGCCATATTACCAATCTCTTATTGTACATTAGGTTATAGGTACATAAACTGACATACTCTTTGACAGGGAAGCCCATACAGTACCACGCGCATAGAGTATTACGTAAATGTACGTTATCACATTTGGCAATGAAATGCTTTATCACAAATCAAATGTTTTACAAATATCCTCTTTTTTAAGAAACTATTAATGTTTATAACACCGGAATTTGGTACGTCATAGTTTTTGTAGATGTCAGTACTTGCTACTATTTAAAAAAGTAATAAAATATGCCATAAATATTTTTAAATACCATTGTAGGTATAATAATAATCTTATCGCACAGAAATGATACGTGCTATTGTAAAATAAGATTCTCGAATTGTCGCTATTATGAATCGCTAAGTATACCTATATAGGTATTTCTGCCAAAATTCGTGTGGTCATACAATACGTTCTTTGGAAGCATGTATCGCACGTATACAATAGGCAAGCAATATTATCGTGACACTGATAGGTAGATAGAGACCTATCTCATAATCTCTAATCAAAAAATATTTTTTATATTACCTATATGTACGCAAGATATAGAATTACTAAAGATCTCACCTGCCGCGGAGTAATGAATCAGTCCACCATTATATGATTATTCATTTAATTTTATATCATTTGTTTACGCCTCCTAAACATATGTCAACAAGTCCGATAGGCTGCATTTCACCCGCGCACAAGTGAATCATCGTTAATAATTGCGCGATCCACGCCACCACACACTTACTTATGCACACCTTAACGTTGTCACACGCGTCACACTAGCACTGTAATCGGCGAACCTCTCTCTTTTTCGAGTGAAACATAACTAGAGTTACTCTGCTTTACCAAATAAAATTAATTGTGATTGTATAGGATGAAAGCACATTCCAGAAACGGGCGACGCAAGTTACCGCGCCGCGGCTGTCTGTTCAACTGTTTTTAGTTGTACTTTGTCGTTAGTTCGTACTTCGTTCCGTTCGACAGTACAACCTATTCCCCTCGACGCCCGCACGCCTCCACCTCTACGGCTGCGAGTTGCGCCCGTTGTGACTTGTGAGAAGTGATTCATGGCGCGTTGTATCTATCTCATTCCTTCACAACAACCGGATCGGTCGCTCTTTGTAAATTATTTAGGTACACGTAATATTATTGAATATAGAATGTATAATATGCGCGGACTTTACTCTGGGTGTAGATATAATTTTATCATTCATAGATTCTGTGGAATATCAGTTTTTAAATAAAAATGCTTAAGGTCTACCTAGGTACCCATTGCGAAATAGGCACGCAATAAGTGTCTTTTTCGTTTGCTAGGATAACAGTTTGTATATTGTAAAACAGGTAAATTAGGTACCTTTCCAAATATTATATTTGTGTGAAACAATATTGGTAAATACTAATCTTAAATTTTAGCGTCGAATTATTATTTCCTTTAATCTAATAAATGAGGTATCCATAGATGAAACAACATCAACATTATTTTTAGGTTTATTTATTAAGATGGGTTAATAGGTGAAATAGGGAGACAGTAAATCTTAAACCGGTAATTAATAAATTCATTGAAATGATAAGAAATATTTAAGTATTTAAATATTAGTTACTTGGTATTTTCCTATATTTAACTTATCAATTGAACTCCAATATCTCTACAGACCTCTTTATCAAACATATAAGTTTAATATATACATTGTCATACGTACCTACAAATTACAATAATTCATTCGTTGAAAAACAAATAAGCTAGCGACGTTTCGCTTAGTTATCTATTTTAATTTAGTGAATAACATGATAGTTGAGCGGAAGAAACTCCTCGCTCCACATTAAAGATACAAAATACATATAAATGTTTTAACATTATTATTGCAATGATAATTATTATTATACGCGCTTATCAGTCGTGCGGTGGCGATGACGCACGCTCTTCGATGATAGATAGCACAGTCACTCGATTTTTTCTCATTTTATAATGTATGATATAAGATATTTCATATTTGCATACATTATCTACAATTACTTTTCTAGTAGAGGGTGATTGAAATAGATTAGACATAACCACAAGAGCTGAGTTTGGATTTTTTAAAGACATATATTTTTTTTGTGCAACTCTTTTAATTTGACCTTTTACTGCATTTTTATATTCTATAGTATTATTAGTTTATAGTATTAGAATATTAAGAATTACTGTTAGGCCATAGCTATCAGTAAATATGCAGCAGTAGATTGCTTAAGTAAGGTATTTCGAGCGGGGGCGCTCTGTGCGAGGCACTTGTTGCGCTGTTTTGTTGGCTTTCTCGCGTGTTAGTTGTTGCCGTTGGTGACGTCACAACACGGCCTTGAGCCACGCGCCATTGGAGACGTCAACGATTTTTTAGTAATCATACTCTAGTTCGATTCCTGTTTGATTATTTAACAAACCCATAAAAAAAATAGTCGAAGATGGTTTTATACAATTGTGATAAGTTTAAACTCATTAAATGGAAGATTCCATAATATTAGCAACGTTCCATTTGAAAGAGCTATTGAGTAAATGTGTTGGTCCGGTCGGCGCCATGAAGTCGCGTGGGCGGGAAACCCGTCTTGGCGGCAACTGGCAGGCGATGAAATACACATAATATTATTTGCTCATACTCTACATCACCTATTTTAGATTTATATTAACTGGTTCAATCGAAAATGATTATATAGAAAAAAAAACTACAGAATATTTTAAAGACACGGACGTGAATTTTGTGGGAATTGTTCTGCATTTCTACCATATATTAGGAGCTTCCCTAGAAAACAGGGTCAACGCCTGACTAACCGCTATGTTGACGTGATGCCGATGGTGACACAGTCGCGCTTGCATATCCCTAACGTTTAGTAGCTATCTGATCTCTTGCGCCAGATAAATAAATTACTTACAATACGAATAACAGCTTGATAAAATGTTAAAACTGATGTACGGAATCTTTCAGTGATACAATTCTTTTTCAATTAAAAGCATATATTTTAAAACTTTCAACATATTTTATTTTCTTAAAAATAATTGAAACAGATAATAGGTAATATTTTGGTTTCATATAACAATGTACTTATTTGCTTCAAGAAAATGACGTCAACCTTTGCAAATTCAGGTGAAGATTCAAAAGAAAAACATCAACTATAGCAGATGTGTCAATAAAATTGGTGAGTCAGCTAGCACTTCACACTATGTAGATAGGTGTTGTTAATCTGCAGCATTAAAATGTCAAATTATAATACATACATAGGTGTCATAGTGTTCTTATGATATCGAAATTCTTATTCAAGTCCGATTGGTATGTTACTAAAATAAATTTGGCGTTTCTTACATCACCACGGTCCCAGAATATGGTACAGTGACAAGAACGAGCAAAACATTTATTGGCTTTTTGCCAGAACTCGACCTTAGGTGTTGTTCTTGCTTCCGAGTTTAATAAGATACTTTTAATAATTTCGTGCAATTTTTACACCTGGCTCTATGACAATATTATCATATGTTGTATTATCAAATTTTCCTGTCAGCAACAATTATAATAACCAACACAACAAGAGTTTAACGAAGACCTAATATATTTATTTGACAACTTAACTGACCACTTACAGTGACAATAATCTTCAGAAAATGAGAAACCGAAATTCTAAACGAATAACATCAGATTTCACCTTGCTAGGAAGGAGAAACTCACACTAAGCAGGTACCTACACGAACGTTTTGTGCCACGCAGACATTATTTAATTTGCAATAGCTACTATTACGCAATGATATTATTTGTGTTACTATAGAAACATGGCTACGGTCGAAACGACTACGTTATTAAGTTACACAAATATTGGTATTTGTGTTAACTTAATAACGCACAGGTCTGCGTAGTCAGCATTGAAACATAAAAAATGCCTATTAATTGTTTTAACATCGTCAGGTAGCCACTAAAATGTATTCAATAGAAATTTCTGATAAAAATCTGGCTATTAGCTTTGTCGAGCCGTTTGTTTGTCAGAAATTTCTTGGAAAGGCCCAGCACGCGCCGTAGTTTAAGACTATAGGGATCGCCGTACCCCTCCGCGTCGCGTCAAGTTACCAACTTTTTCACGTTTACCGTGCCTGTATTTCCGAGAATCCGCCTCGTTTCTAATAAATAACTCTGTTGCTTGTTATAATTATTTCCATAATAGTTAATTAGGAATTATTTATACAGAGTCATCGTCATACGACGCCTTACGTCACACGGTCAAAGGTTCAACGCCTAGAATCAGCATATATTAGCATTGTAGTGGAATCTGCCATAATAATGTTTATGATTTCTATTTATAAAATACAATATGTATGAAAGTTAATATAAATTTATATAATTTGACACTCCTTAAACAAGCGTTTGACGTTATCGACATGGTCTTAAATATCACTTTATGTATTAAAATATTTTTTTAATAAATAACTTAGCCCAATAGGTTACATTTATTTAAACAAGATGTAATTTTTTTGTGTGATTTTTTAAATAGTACCGTACAAAACAAACGGCCATTTAGAAGTTAATATTCATTACGCGGCACCCCCTGCCCAACGACCTGTTTCTTGTAAGTACTTCTGTCAATGTTAGATATGTAAGTTGTAAACGGCAGACGTGTTAAATATTTACTATATAAAGCTTGGACAA
Source organism: Leptophobia aripa (assembly GCA_951799465.1). Classification (NCBI taxonomy): domain Eukaryota; kingdom Metazoa; phylum Arthropoda; class Insecta; order Lepidoptera; family Pieridae; genus Leptophobia; species Leptophobia aripa. The sequence continues at coordinate 5,837,282 of OX637260.1, forward strand.
AATTGACCCTTTCTCTAACCACTCCGTACACACAACGTTACGGAGATCAATGAATACTACATTCGTCACTTCATGACATCGAATATTATACAATTGGATCTTTTCAGTCCGTCTGAAATAAACCGAGTTTGTGGTAAATAATAGTATAAACTACCAGTAAGCATCGACATTACTAATTTTTTGTTGTATAATTTGACGTGTAACTGTGTAAAGTATTATTTGGCCTTTCTAGTTCAGTACATAAGCCAGATAAAATTAAATATTGTAATAAATAACATAATGAATGGGAGGAAGGCGCCCGATGCGAACCGAGAACCAGCGGGACCGGTCGTCAGGCGGTGCCTACTTTTTGTTTCCATTATTTTCTACTCTCGTGGTTCTAATAAAGAATCCCAACGCGGAATATATATTTATTTTAATTCTTATTAAAAAAACCGCTTAGGCAGATAACAAAAAAAAATTATGTGTTGTGGAGCGTTTTGTCCATTCTTATCTTTAATGTAAAATTATTAACATAACACGCTACTTGCGATAACATTAGACGACTACTAGTAAACAAATTGAATTAATGCGATTAATTTCATTGAAATTAAGGTCCATGAAAAGTAGTAATTACAAGATAATTAGCAGAATCACCTTGAGGGCGACCGATGGCGTTTCTCTCGGAATGTTAAATATATGCTACGTCATTCAGCACGCGTGCAAAATATTGGACGTGGTCGAGTTTCGCGATAACTACCTACTTCGCGTTCTACAATTCCGGAGGTGGAGGGTGGCCGGGTGAGGGGGCGGGCGGAAAAGCCAAGGCAGGCGAGCGAGCATATTTCATACATCGGAGGCGTAAATCACCGCATCTATTTCGAGTGGGTCGGTGTGCGGCGCGCGGGGACCGACGGCGATGCCAGTCTGGCGCCAGGATTCCCCAGCGCTCCCCGCCCCGCGCGACTATTCAGCCTAACCATCATCACTCCACACCACTCGACACTATTTTTTAATAACGGGATTGTGCACATTGACATAATTATAAAACCACGTCATGACGTGACATTAAAATATCGCGTTTCTTATAATTTTGTGATATATTATACACATAATATACAATTTTATCCCATGAATTTAATTAACACATACGGAATAAATAAATATAAAATTTCACATACAATTTAATGAATAACATACTTAAAATATGTATTTAAAAGTACAACATGGCACCTTAAATACAAGCAGAGAAATCAAAATAATGACACAGTACAATAGTCTATTAAGAACAGTTACAAAGATAAAAAATTATACGCGATAGTGGAATCAATCAAGTGACATGCCAGCATCGCCATCCTTTTTATCATTCTTGTCTTGCGGCTTGTCCTTCTTATCATCCTCCTTGGCATTGTCTGCGTTAGATGAAGATTCGAGGGCTTTAAAGAACGCTTGCATATCACCAGTATTAGCCGCTGATGTCACTTCAGACGACAAACCAAACTGAGAGATCACCGGTCCCATTTGTCCAGATGAAAGCGCCGACGAAAATTGATTTGCAGCCTGTAAATAACATATCATTTACTGTGTCATTGTATAATATTGGTTATATATACAAATATATGATTTAACGACCTAATGTTGAAAGGCCACTTCTTAATAGTATAGGTCCACTTCTAGTTATTATATGTTATTAAAGTGTTTTAAATTCTTCACCATTATATGTGATATATATGATTTTGGTTAAAAGGCATAAGCAATTGTGATTATTTATTTATTTTATAAATTTCATAGATCCAAATAAATTAAAGTTTGCTTATTGCCGTTATACAAATCGATTTTTTTTAATTTATTTCTGTAGAACAAGAGATATGTTATTCGTATTTTATCTTTGATAAAGTAGGACCAATACCAGTATAAATATTATTTCACCATCATAAAAAAACATATGCATGTACGGAGATAATCGGGACTAGTACAACTAAAAAATGGAGGGAAATGGGAAAATTATACAACAATGTCTGTGAAATGGTCACATTTCCAAAATCAATGGCGCTGTTGACGCTTATTGACAGCACAAAGTAGAATAAATATTGAGAACACAATACAGATAGGTTAAAATGCCACCTAAGGCAGCAAAGCGAAACCCCCGACTATTCGTGATAATAAATCAAGGAATGTTAGGTAGAGTAAGATTGTTTTTTGTTATAATTTAGGTTTTACTGTAACATAATTTACACCGGTATTATTAAAAGTACACGTATAATTTATTTATTTTACTTTAAGAAGGAGCATGTAAAGGCCGCCCCGAGGCAATCAAGAGTTTGGCCTATTAGGGCAGGATCGCAACACGAGGGGTTTCACCTGAGCGAATTGCGGTGAGAGCAGGGTGGTCCTTACATCGTCTTGTGGCACTGTTTGAGGCAAATGAGGCGAGAGACGTTGCGCGTTGGTTGGCTCACTGGCGGCCGTCACCACTTCTGGAGTGCTGAGAGCGGCCGCTAGGTCTACTCGCGCCGCGCCAGACCCGGTGCCTTCACCTTCTGGCGCAGTGCCTAAACCGGAGAAGTAGCGTTGCAAATCCGATAGGAAAACTTGACCACCTAAAATATTTGACTTATTTTAATCCTACATTATATTTTTCAAATTAATGTAATTAAAATAAATCAACAAATACCCAATTAATTTTCCAGTCAATAAAAAGTTACTTTCAGTTCAGGTTTCTAAGCAATGTGGCCAAATATTGCTATTCAGACTGAAGACAAATACTACTTGGTAAAAATCAATTAACATATTGAATTTGAGAAGACATTAAATTACATATTAAATTATGTACCATAAATAAATTTACTGTACAAATTGAAAATTTAATTTTGGTAACATAGAGTGGCACCCTAGAAATTCACAGTATTATTTCTTACTGAGATTAACTAGACACAATCTCTTGCAACAATATAATCAAATATAAATTTACTTTATTAATACACATAACATTTACTCCATGAAGTAATAAATATATATTTATACTCACTTCGTGGCTGAGCAGCAGTAGCAGTATTTGGTGGTGTAGCTGTTGGGGCAGGTACATCTCTTGCCCGGGCTGGAGTTCTAGCAGCAGGAGCTTCTGTCGTAGCAGTAGTACGAGGAGCACTACCCCCACGAGAGCTGCTGTTACTTCCTGTATTCGGACGGCTGCTTGAGCTGCCACTGTTGCTGCTACTGTTATTTCTGAAATATATAATATTTTATGCTTAGGTAGTTAGCAGCATATACTAACAAAGCTGTATAAAACATTTGACTGATGATTAAGAATAGTAAGCCCCAGAATAGCAAAACCTAGTATTGCCAATAACAACAAAATACAAAAATGTTTTACTGCAAAGTAAAATAGAATTAGGGCAAAACTTAGAGTAATGAATAAGTAAAAAGTCCATTTGTCAAAAATGTATGGAACTACTTCTTGGTGTACCATTGTTGAGATGTGAGCAAGTATCAAGTAAATGCCTGTTAAAGAATACTTGAATACATTTTTTTAATATTATATTTACATATACAAGTATACACAAGTGATGTTAAAAAAAATACACACCCCATGGTCCCAAGCAAGGATGACAATCCACCAATTTGGCCAACACCTCCAAACAACTGCATTAATTGCTGTTGGGACATATTGTTGAGTAAATTTTGAAGCTCTCCATCTTGAGCCCCACTGCCACTTCCACCTCTTCCTCCAGAAGTAGGGGGATTGTTAAGGGCCTCATTAATGCGGCGACATAATTCTTCATCCTTTTCAATTTTTGGCTCCTATTTAACAGAAAAATATAATTCATATTCAAATAAAGCAATGAAAATATGTACTATAATTATTTTTCAAATTAGTGATAGCTTATGATTAACATATATTATACCTGCATCCAGAAAAAGTACTTCTTAGCAAAAGACTTAAATTTCAGTACATAGACCCTTCCTGTAGTACATTCATTAACTCTTACAAATTCACAGTCATCAGGGAAAATTAAAAGATCGTCTTCTACTTCTCCAGTAGTACGATCTTTCCAACAAAAGTGCATTAATGAATCCTCTCCTTGGTACACGTATAACAGTCCTTTTCTCTTATCTGGATGTACCATACGTCCTTTTAATGTCATTCTCCCAGCACGAAATTCAACTAAATGTTTATTTCCTCCTGAACTTCCACCAAGCCCCGAAGTATTACCGAATAGTGCAGTAGCAGACATTGTTGTACTGTGAACAAAATCAATTGTTAACGTCCCGACTTCTAGGTTAAACAATGAGCAAAGTACCTAAATTTTACATCGCAAAAACCATCACAAGACGGTTTATTGATTGTTACACTACGTATATAAAAACCTTTCTTCCTTTTCACTGGCAGGACACCAATTATTTAATATGAATAATGACTTACAGAATTTAGTTCGGAATCCACAAGAAAATCAAACTTGATTAAACTGTTAGCTGTATTATCTCTATTCTCTAGACTCTATAGCAATTAGCAAATGACTGGACAAATATATTTTTAGTACACAATTTACAGATTATAAAGTATATATACACAGGGTTAAAATTGTCATATGTGTTATTTCTCAAAATAATAGAAGCCTTCAAAATTAGAATAAATAGAACTAAGGTAAGTTCATAAACTTAGTTATTTGAGATTGATAAATTTAAATTGGTATTTGAAAAGAATCACTTTATACGTCATAAGTAATAAAGCCATTAACCAAGTGGTTAGATATTCACTCTGTATATATTTTCAATTATTTTTATGGCTTTTAATATAAATGCCTAGTTACAGGTTCTAAGATATTAGCCATTACATTTACACATATTATTGAACAAAAGTACCATTAATATCTTACAAAGACGCTTTGGAAATTTCTAGTAACTTTTGTATACTACTAACGCATAATCTGTGCATATAACTTTCAGTTAAGGGATCTGTCATCTGTGTGCCCTTCTGGCAAGTGGCAATCTGCAAACTGCAAACCTGTTTTGATAAGTTTTCTTAAATTGCTCATTATTGTTGATTATTTTTGTATTAGTATTTTTAAATATTAAATACGGCTTGCACATTTTGTGCTGTACGATAATTACAATTTATTTGTGTCAATCTTGTTACAACTTACTTGTTGCACGCCTTACTTTTAACAATTACACGTAAAAACATTTCCCTTCTCACGTTCATCTTTCTTTCGCTTTTTGAAAAACTTATTCGTATTGGAAAAGATGAGCGGTATTCAGACTGGTGAGTAAAAAGTTTTCTAAGTTTATTATACCAAAAATGTTACACTAACTGTATATTTTTGTATTGGCATGTAGATTACCGACAAATTTCTTTATCAATTGGCCTACATTTCTTTCTCCTTATTGTTCCGTACCTTATTTTATAAGTTCAACGTGTATACTGATTATTGTTTTTCAAGGAAATATCCTAATAATAATAAAAGATTTTCTGATTATTTTAATTAAAAGCGATTTTTCGGCTTCTTTTTAGGTGCGGTAGTCACCAATAACACCATAATTTTATTATTATATCATATATACAGTGTAAACTTCATGTTATGTCACTTGATTTAACAACAAATGGTTTAAATGGTTAAACACTAATGCATTTACTATCCATAGAACCATTAGGTTAAGACAATACTATCTTAATAGTGTATTGCCGATTGTGCAGAAAATGCTGAATTGCATTGATCTTAATGATTTTGTTTGAATTGAAAATAGAGATAATATTGATTTATGGAAGAGCAGTAGGTAGTAGGTACATTAAAAAACAGGTAATATGTATATTACCTTACATTATTTCATTTTCATCCTTATCATACTTATAACTGATTAAAAAGTAACAATACATAAAGTACCCAATGTCTTTACTCATGTTCATGTAAGGCTTGCATGTCTAACATCCCTGTGACATTATTATTTTAGATTGTCTGCTTTAAATTTTTATTATCATTTATTATCATTTATGAGTGACTCCAGATCTCTATTTTCTTCACAAATTTTCATATGATTAAGAATTTTTTTAGCTGTAAATATTTGTAGTTTCTTTATTTCATATCAATTCCTTCTCACTTCCTATTTGAGTGTCTTAGGGGTTAATATGTTTCAAATAAGTACCCTCTTTTTATTTATTTTTATTTATACAAATTTTCCCTATCTCTATCTATTACAATAAAAAAATGTATATTATGTTAAGCTCAACTTAAATAATACCTATGGTTGAAGTAATTTTCTATAAGTATTCCTTTCCAATTTAATTTTAATTTTTATAGTTTTCACATAAACAATAATAAGTCACTACTTTCAATAAGGATGTTGGGTACTGTTAGATTTAAGGTATATATCAAAAACTTATAGACGATTTTTATGATGAAAATCATTTTTAAAGAAGTTAGGATATGAGGTAAAAATGTAATAGTGATTTCAGCACTGTAACTATTTTAGGATCACTGTTTACTATAAGTACATAGATAACGTAAGCTTGTTGCTCCATCTAACGCAGCTTGCGTGGTCCAGCACAAGGGCACGCAAGCTACTAACAAAAAAACTCGACATCACAAGGTTAAATTAGGGTATTATTATCACGAAAATGTTATAAAGGTATTTTTTTCTCTTTGATATGTTTTGTTTTCTCCTTAAAATAATTAACATCGCTCTTAGGGTCAAAGGATGAAATTTTTTAACTAAAATGTGGTGGTGCTCGCGCAGTTGGTGAAAGTGGCAAATACGAGCACTCAGGCAGCGGCGCGAGACGAACGCGGGCGATTGCGCTAACGGTTCCCAACGTGGCGGAAGAAAGCAAACATATTGTTTGTTTTATTACTAAAATTTAAATGTTTATAATGTTTTCGCGTAATATTGAGTGACAATAATCAATATGATTCCCATCTGAGGGTTTCTCCAGTGTTGAAATATATTAATTGTGTAATAAGTGGTAGTTATTGTTTTGCCAATGTGCGAATCTTGCTCTTTGAGGACCTTGAAAAGCAAACTTCTAAATAAAAATATGGTTTATTATTGTGAAAGACGGGGTAGATAGCTAATGGAATGGCAGGCCGCGAAGAGACAAGTGCGGGGCCAGCCAGCCTGGAGTATATGGAAGATCCTTACTTTGTACCACCTGATGATGATTCCACTCCAAGCTTTGATGTCGCAGTCGATGAGTTAGATGAATTAGAAGATATAGTCAACTGGCCTCAAGAAGAAACGGAGACGGAATGGCGCTCTTTACCGGAACTATCCGAATCTTCTTTATGTATCGAAACCGAATTTTATATGGACAATCGACGTCGACGACTTCGTATATTTAAAAAAAAGATGCGTGAGGTTAGAGTGACGTTTCAAGATTTGACTAAGCCGTATCTTGCTAAAGTATCGAGCCACAAAAATTATAAAAAATTTCTAGGAATTACACCTGGAGGTTAGTAAGCGAAATCTTCCCAAAATTATAGATTATTTTAAATATACCACAGATTAAAAAAATATGATTTCGTCGGCTATTCGTAATAAGGCTCACGTCACTTTTTACCCACTTGGAGTAGTGGCAAAACTTGTTATCGCTCCGCTGTTATGTTCCGAAAACTGGTTATTGTACATAAACTCGAGCGATGTTTTCGTACGAGCATATTGTGGCTATCACTTCAAATTTAAAAAAACGTATGTATCTCTACCGTTAAGGCCAACAATTATCTGAGTTCCAAGTGTGGTGACGCTTTACCGTTGTGTATATGAAATTATATATATGTATTAATAATTATTGTACTGCAATGTTGGCAATATGCTCCTATGTATAAAACTTGACGTCGTCATCGCTGTAACACAAGTAATATTGCGGCAACATTTGAATATAGTCCATTACTTATTCAAATATATTTACAATTCATATTTGTTAAAGATGACTTTTGTTTTTGTTTATTACTTGATGAGTATGACGACACGCACTTGCATCATTTAGCATCGACATTATTATTGTATGACCAATGATTATCATTGATACTCTATGGCATTGATAGTTCACGACTGTTGATTGATATTAATAAATTGAATTATCTACGCTAGGGAGCGCATCATTGGTCATTGTACTGTACAAGCTTTAATAATGACAAAACATTATTTGCAGCCGAAGAAGCAATGGCCGGCGCAGGCGCTGGAGACGCTCATATTGTGGACGAGCTTGCTGGTTTGACTCCAGAGCAAGCGGAACAGCTCAAATCCGAATGGAGTCGGGAACTCGCTAGAGTTGAGGATGAAATTGCTACGCTCCGAACCGTTTTGCAGAGCAAAGTAAGCGATAATAAGATTTAGGAAACGCACATTCCAGTAATGTTCTGTCCCTTTCACTACTTCTTATTGTAAATTTGTCCTATTCATATATAATAAGTAAAATGTTGTAATTGAAAGCTCTGACATGTATTGTCCGTATATTATATATATATTTTAAACGAATAGCGATCAACATCTATTAACGCACAAGGCAATCACACACGAAATTCTGTTAAGCTCAAGGACTTGTTTAATTGGAGATTATTTAAAATTAAATGTGTATTTATAACTTCATAACAGGGAAGGGTTTTATCAGCGAATTCGATTCTGCAGTTAATGGAGGATACATTTATACAGGATAATAAAATTAGATTTTCAGAGCATAGATTGAACAACGCTGTATGACTTATAGGTCAAGGCCTCTGAATACCTGCGTTCACTTTAGCCAGCCACAAACTTATAAAATAATAAGAATCTAGAACGTTAAAATTGTATAGTCGTCGATTAGTCTAGGTCAAAACGATTTCGAAACTTTGATTTCGACAATGTTTAGTCCATTTTAATAGATACCGATCTTAAATTTGGAAATTTGTTAAAAAAAAGTAATGCATTAGTTGTGTAATGAATACCTCGAGTAGATCCGTAAAGTACTAAATAATATTACTATTCCTGTTTTTTTTTTAATTTTGTGAAATATTTACTAGACATACGTAGTATACTTAAGCACTATAAACATGAAAAAATGCATTCGTCTTTATTGTTTTGATATTTATCAATGAATTCGAAAATATTTTCGTATCGTATATAATTATAAATAATTATTATTAGACATAAAAGTCAAATATATAATATTAACCAAAGTTTACATCTATTGTATATATCTAACCAAAAATCAATTCTTTTCAATAGAAAAGCGTCATATAAAGAATGTTGAAAATTATTGAGCAAAAATGTGTTTATTAAAAATAATACTCTCATTTAAAACACTACCTAGCTCCGAATGAAAATTAATTAAAATCTCCTTTGTTGCAGATTCGTCAGAGTTCTGAATTGAAACGCAAACTTGGTATTACCGTGTGGAAAGAAATCACTGAGGATGTCAATCAAGGACTAAAAAACGTCAAGGAAAGCCAAGTGTAAGTTAATATTGATATTCTATAAAAGATTCCGTTCACTCGCTTAAAATAAACTACAAAAACATGTTGTGTTACTGTGTCTAACAAAAAACAAAATTGCTTATTGAATTTCACCTAAGTCAACCAAAAAGCTGCAAAATCATTACTCCGAACGGAAGCTAATGACTAACTATATGATTAATATAATAATTGTTATCATACTCGTCATGGGGACATCAGACGGCGATGTATTATTTAGTATTGTAACATTGTGATGAATGCTATTAATAAGAACTTTATTACGACATCAAAGTCAAAATTCTTTATTTCAAATAGAATCATAAAATATAAATATATATAAAATATTTAATTTTGAACGATACTGAAACTAAGTTTGTATACGTTATGGTTGTGGGATATGTGTACGTGATTGTATACAAACTGTATTGTACTGATTAAACTCGTAATACTGTAGATACCTAGTTGAATAACAATCTGTAGTACATTCCTGATAAATATTATTGACAAGATGTGAATGCCATTAATCCAATATCAATACAGAAGGTTCTTTGGCCTTCGATAACTGTGTTTCTTTATTCGTTTAATAGTTCGTAGACTTCAACCAAATTACTTACTGTAAGAAAAATATATGTAAATAGATTTAACAGGATTATACAAATACAATTATTGTATTAACGTATGCGTAGTATCATATTGTCGATTGATATTTTTTGTTAGTGAACGATTGTAGTCTTTGAAATAACTTGGAAATATTTAATTGTAAAGTCGATGACAGATGAGTTATATTAATGAGATATAGGATATAAAATTAAATAAGGAATATGCGATTTTAAGGCAGCTTTGGTTTGGCTACGTGGTGCACGTTTGTTTGCGAGAAATTAGCACTTTTGTATTAAAACCTGATCACAGAAACCACGATATTATATAATATTTGTCTAAAAATATCGAAAACAAACGTGAAAATAAGTTTGTCTCTAATATCTCATAAATATGCGCGACCTAAGCTAAGATACTATATTTTAAGGGTTTGTTCTATGGTTAAAACTACTACCTAATAATTAGACACATTTTAGCAGACTCTGAATACGTGATATATATTTTATTTGTGATATAATTACGTCGTATACAGCCTACAAATGCCCATGTTATGTTGCTCCGAGTTATTTTATTGGTAAAACTATATAAAAACCCACACATTGTTATACGCTTTTCAGATACCAAAAAACTGAATCTGTGATAAAGTCGACGGCCGAGAAGACGACCTCAATCCTGGGAGGCCTAACAGCTGGTGTCACAAATAAAATTGGGCAAATGAGAAACTCGGACTCCTTCCGCTCGATAGAGGAGCGTGTTGGCTTCGCTTATGAAAATGTGAAGGTAATTTCATGCCAAAGTGATTTAAAAAAACTTCTAGAAGCTTTTAGTTGTGTAGATTATGTTGTAGTTATATGAAAGTAGACGTCCAGAAATATTAATAAACCTTCAATTTAATAGTTTAAATAGGTTTATTAGCCATAACCCGTCCATACCTTTCTTGAGTAAATAAATTGGTTCAAACAAACATATATCTATTTTGTTCTTCTTATTACCTTCGATAAGCAACTTCGTAGTACTCTATTATACAATTTTTTTATTATAAAACAAATTTTGTACAATCCCATGCTTATGTACCTAATATATTTCTTTGTACATAGTCCATTCAAGAACTATTGAATAATACAAGCCATCATTCAAGTCATTGGCCCGTACTCAAAAGTGGGTTTTCTAATGATATAATCGTATTTCCAGGGTAAAGTTTCGTCCAGGTCCAATTCGACCCAGAGCTTTGACGAGGCGCTACGTGACGCAAGTCGCAGCGCCAGTGGCGCCACATCACCCACAATTCCCGAAAACAAAGCTTTGCCTTAATGTCTTGTTCGAACACCCACGCCGCTAATACACGGACTGAGGCATTCCCTGCTAACCTGTTCAGGCATTTATCAGATTTATCGTTCGTCAACAAAAATCTTATCGTTTTCCTATGCAATGTTAAAGTGAATATGAAATTGTCCTATTTATTTATTTAATTATTAAATTTCATTTATATTCTATTCTCTTTCAACAATTGAGGATAGTTGGGCTTATATAAAAAGTTAGAGAAAATATTTCATTGCCCATTGAGTCTTAACAGTATTTTGTATGATTGGAAAACTTTTTAAGATTTTTAACATTTCACAAAAGCACTATAAACCCCACAATAATTGTGCTTGATATAAGATTATTGTGCTCGGGGTCTTGAGTGGTTATTACAGCGGTGTGGGCTAAAGCATCCAATCAGTTTCAATTGGTTCTTGACATACATTCGAATACAACTGAAGTTAACAATAAAATAACGAAGCACGTTGTACCATTAATAAGCTTCGCAAAAGTTATATACACTATTTAACTTGGATTCACATTGTTCTAATGTCTATATGTATGTACTTGCCTGATGCCCTGTTAAGAGCAGTTCAAAAAGATATTTTTATAAGATGCTTAGCTTTCCATATAGGTGTTTCCATTATTTACAATTTTAAATGGATAATAAAGTTATATATTAAAAAGGATTTTGTTTTTTATTTTACACAACACAATATTTAATTATTTTTTAATTATGAACGAGTTATCATTTTGTTGAAATCATTCTTACATGAATAAAAGAACTGCATGTAAAAGAAACAGATTTAATTAAATCCTATTACATATATGTCCATCACGAGCTACATTATTTATACATAATATTTTTTTTCACCAGTGGTATAAGCAAAGCCAGAGTGTTAAGAGCATCAATTAATACAATGATACTGAAACAATGTTTGAAAAAGTATGTCTATACAACACAATTTTATCAAAAGTGAGCAGTTTGATTTAAAGAGGTACGTCCTTGAAGTACACTTCAAAACGCATTAAGATTTGCAATGATTGTAATTTTCAGTGAAATATGATTCATAAAAATATGACGCACATAACTGCGTAATATTTTCAGGATTATTCCGACAGACCATCGTTTTTGTTATTCGACTTAAAAATCATCAGCAAATATGTTTTATCATATTATAAGTTACAAATAACAATCAAGCTATGTATATAAACCAAACCGATAATCATATGAAAAAACCATTTATTTCTTTATATATAAACATTAAAAAGCTATTGGGACCATTGTTCTTTGATTGGCGATAGATGACCTAATAAATTACAAATATTATCCTTAACCTTATTTATTTATTATAAGGTTAACATTTGTAAAATGGACAAATACACATTTTTATTAAAACAAAACTATATTTATATAAATTTAAGTAAGTATACTGATTTATTTCCGAAACACAATTTAGCAATTTATTCATATCAATTTGTTTGAATACGGATGTGTAAAATGCAATTAATATAAGAATAGGGACGCGAATGCTCTCTATATCTCAATGTTACATTACAACTGCAAATTAAGCTTATTAGAAAATTAACGGTTTATTTCACTTGGTTTAACTGAGGCTTATTTAAACCAAATAAAAAAAACGTTACAGCTTAACGTTAATTAGCATTATCTTGCAAACTTAACCATATTCATATTCGAATCGGAAATCGAGTTGATCACAATCCAATATTTCCAAATTTTAATATTCCGATATCAATAAACGTTCATATACTTAGCAGAAAAGAGTTTTGAGTATATATTAATGCTTTTACACATACAAAATGCGGAGCCTGATGCTAAGATTCAGAGTCAAGATTCAGCACTTAACATGTTAATCATTTATGCAATATTGAAGTTATATACTTAGGCATATCAATTGTAGAGGTGTTAATTGAATATTAGGACGGTCGCCGAGTTAACTTAATCCACGTTGTCGTAATAAATAATTGAAAGTGGCATAAATTCTATTCAATTCATTCTGAGTTTGAGATAAATGGCGAAAAGGTGTGCGTTTAGATTGTGATTTAACAATATCATACGTCTCTGAATATTAGCCTCAGTTCGTTTGACATATCGCAGCATTTGCATAGTGAAACATTCATCCATCACAAAAAAAAAAGATTGTAAACAATTCATCTTTCAACTGGCATCAATAGAAATGTTTATGGTTTTGATATGTTGACATTACTAAAAAAATATGATTTTTTTTTCAGAACTTAAAATAATTTCTTACATTTAACAAAGCCCTTGTAAAAACACGACGAAAGTTCATTATCAATTAAATATTAGATTTCTTTTGCACGACGCTGCTTACATTAAAACTTAACTAAGTCGTTATATTATAATAATTTAAGCGCAACTACAAAATGTAATTGAAATTTATAACAATAGTATATCAATACACGTTTGAATTGCTACATTTAAATATGAAGACTGTAGTCTCTTTCGAATAAGGACCGTTATTTCAACGAAATACCCTGCACGAAGAAATTTGGAATCTATTATTATCTATATCAAAAATCTTATTTGCTGAAATCTTAAATGTTTACACAATAAAGTGCAATATAAAAAATATCTTCTAACTACTACACATATTCTACGATGCACGAAGTCTGTTAATATTAACATTATAATAAGCGAACGAAATTTTTTCACCTGAATCTAAACAACGCAATTTGCTGGTAAACGATTTCTTTTCATTCATAAGGATGATCCGGTGTCGATTATAAAATTGACCACATGCCTCAATAAATATATTGATATTTCATATCAGTTAAATACAAAATAATAAATCCATAGCTAAAATAAAAAAAAAATATTCACTTACAACTAAAGGCGGCAGAGTACCTTACTTTTGGTATGGAGGGGGAAAGTGGTCATGAAATAAGTGTAATATTGCATATTCTACTAAACATCTAACACTTATGCTACTTAAGAATAGAGGTCTTTAAATCACTAATTGCTAGAATCAATCCTCGGTATCGTAGCGAACTCCAGTACGATCATTTATTAATTACGTGGCACATATTATCTGGAGATCATAATGTATCTTATATGACGTTGGTGTTTTGAATTCAAGTTAAAGCTGATGTTTTGTGCTTCCTTTTCGTACATTTTAATATTACGCGCAATTCATCATTTAAAAAAAATCTTTGTGTAAACATGTTGTTATTACATATATACTTGTCAAGTCCGTGTTATATTCGAAGGATTCAACCGAACACAATTAGTAAGTTGAAATTAAGTATAAATTATAACCTACTCGAAACACAAAGCTTTCGAGAGACAATGAATCTTCGATCTTTCGCTCAAGTGTGATTGACACTTCACTTAAAATTAACACCCGCTTTAAAATTCATTCTAAAATATATGACAAATAACTGAGATGTCATCTGTGTATTATAAAAAAAACCACTTATCGAGTTTTATTCCTATTCAGCAACACCAAATTCAAAGTTATGAACCGGTCCGTTCTGCGTAGCTCGGTAATGAGCGACGTTCTTACCAAAATATAGTTTCACAATATATTTGTTAGAAATCTTAAGATATGAATAAACTGTTATTCTAAGTTATTACAACCCATATGTGACGTGACATTGGTTTAATGTAAACACATTTCATGATACGAATAATCAATGTTTGCAATATAAATACAGTTTTTTAGATGCATTCTTAGCAACCATAATAGTTGGGAAGCTACCTCTTTCAGCTGGAAACCTAAGAATGCTAGTTAATTTAGATTTTGACGCCTGTTGTTATACAGGCGACGCGGTCTAAACAGAATAATTGATTCCAAATCAGCGTGAAATGAAGTTTGATTATAATATTGTTATTACTGTATTAAGTATTTTAAACGCACGGGTCACTTTGTATTAATAGAAAAAAATATTTATTTAAACGACAAACTAAAGTTACAAGACCCTTTTCAAAAACTTGAGACTCAAACTGATGGTTACCATGGTTACGAGATCTGATACAACGTAATATCAGAGGATGTTTTTTTTAATTTCAATATTTCACATGATTGAAACATTTGAGCGATGAAGATATCTTATATTTTGGGCTTCGCATACGTTTTGTTTGTAACATAGTATTGCTAACGTATAGAACCGATACCACAAACTTATTAAGGCGTATGCCAACGCTTTAAAATGTGCTATGGTGTTAATCTATCTCTGCATGTTTGCAAGGTGGAAATTAGCGTAAGCGCTTTGTATACGGGTTGAATTAAAAATGACACATTTTTATTTGGAGAAGCGTTATTATACGTAACATTAGCTTAATGTATGTATAAATTTGTAACTTGAACAGTTCTACCAAAACGACAGACCATCTTTGAAGAAATGTAAATAATAACTATTATAATAAATATTATTTTTTGGATTCAAATTTTGAAGAGACATAAAGCAAACATTTGAGCGCTTAAATTTCGCTTTTACGTGCTTTGTTCATACATACATTAAAAAACCATTACCAACGGATGGTAGACCTAAAAACGTTCCGTCTTATTTTTTTCGAGAGGGATAAAGACAAAACATTCAATAGCAATGAACGCGTTAAAATAATCATAAAACCATTTTAATAATATGATACTACGAAATAAAACTTTTCACTTGATTTGTGTTTCTACTAAATTGAAGACTTTTTAAACCGCAACGAACATCCTAATGTGAGCCGGACGAGGTTCAAATACCTATTAGGAAATCTTATAAAAACGTTGTTTTGTTATTTATAGCCACAAAATTATACAGTATATCGTTACCGTTTGATCGATTAATAGCATTTATGTATTTCTTCATTTCAAATTAAAACTCAAATTAAACATTACCAGTCCTCTAGCCATAGATCATTTGGTTCAAATATTGTCCCACCATAGAATACGTCTGCGTCGTTCAGAACAACATACAATGAAAATCTTACATCGTCTCTGTTAATAAAATTAATACAAAATTTGACGCACATTCATAGTAAAAAGTAGCCGAGCTCTCAATTCATTATTTTAAAGTCGCATATTCTCTTACATTTCCGATATAACCAAACACACCTAAGCAAAGTACATGACCTTTTTGGTTGCTGCGTGCACGGTGATGGCTCTCGCCATGGCACCGGGGGTCCTATCCTCACTGCAGGCGGATTGGTGGCTGCCCTCACCCGAATCGTGTTCCTTCTCCACCAAGTGGTACCGGGCGCGGAAGGCGACAAGGTGAGCGTAATATGCGGGTGCGGGGATCGACACGGAACGCGTACAACGCACGTACGTGTGACACAATTGGTACGTCAGACATTGCAACTCATCGGAGCCGAAGTGGTTATCGTCCCATAGCACGTGGTAATGGGACGGACGGGATGTACCCTGAAACAAGAAAATCGAAAATATAATGTATGGCTGTAAAAATTAAATAATATGTGCTTTATAACATCTTTAAATTAGACTTAGTACGTAGGATTAGAATGCCTGTGTTTTAGGATATAAGGGTGTGGGTATCGCAAGCTTATATTTTTTTAACAGACATATGACAAAATTACAGAGGCATCCTAACACATGTTTCACAGATAAAAAAATGTATAGTATAGATTATACCTGTATGCCCTGGTGACTGCATAGATAAAAGTCAAACTCTGTAGGGTGTGTGATGCCCAGGTCGACAGTAGTTCCGGCTGGAATATTGCCCGATTTGCCGGACTGCTCCCGCTTATCCGCACAAAATAGACGCGTATGGTGACGTTTTTGTACTACTATGAATGTAATACCAGGCTTATATTCTGCCTCCAGCTGTGAAAACAATATGCATTGTGGTAAGTCACAAACCACCAATAATGGTAGATTTTACTTTCATACACAGTGCAAGAAATGAAAAAAATTAAATATAGACATTACACACGGTCGATTCATAGATTGTGTTTCAGGTGCTATTACTATTGGAATTTGATTTTATACCCAGACCAAAAATACTAATACTATTCAAAATATATTTAAGATTATTAACAAATTGAATTTAAAGACTTAACTTTTTAAATTTAACTATATTCTGCACAACAACCAGACCAACCATTGTCCTTACCTTAGTAAAGCTATAGCTACTGCCTCAGTTCTTAAATGAAGCAGTACCTGACTACCTGACATAACGATGTTGGTCTGCCTGAAATAGATCTCATAAGCGATAAGGCCGCATCATTGCTCTCATATGTACTGTTTAAGAACAGTGTGCTCTTTTAAATTAAAGCTAATTCCACTTACCTTGATACAAGCCTCCCTCACAGCCGTGAGCTCATGCTGTAACACATGTATGAATTGCCCCTCGGATATTCCATCCCGATACATGATGATCCTATGCGGCTTGAAACCGCCCGTACTCTTGTAAAACATTAGCAGCAACTCTTGCACCATACTGCTTAGCTCGTGTACGATCTCCTGCCTGTCATTCTCACTGAATTAATCGATGGTTACCCGTTGCTGCCATAATACACCACGATTTTGGAAACGGGCACTGCCCACTAAAACTAGGGGGATTCATAGAGGACATTCTTTAAGTTAATATACTTGCACATTCGATTCTGTTTACTGGCCACAGTGTGTGGTTAATTTAATTTTGAATAGTGCAAGTCAACAAAGCAAGGGTAATGTAGGAAATGAGATTCTTATTCTAAACTATAATTAAAAATCGGCATCACAAGGCTAATCTACTTAAATGCAAACAGATCAACAGATTTCTTTTCAATTAATATTTGAAGGGTTCGTTCAAATGTCAAAAAAATCAAACAAACACATTATTACAAATTATATACTTACTTGAAACAAACAATACGGACATAATAAACAGACTACTTTTTATACTACAATACCAATACTTCTCCAAAGGTACTTTATGTTTCCATTCCAATTCTGAGGCTCCATGATATAATAAAATACACTATTAAGCATGAAATCTTATTTAGGAACATATTATATGTTCTACAAGGGATTTTATGGGAAAGTTTTTCTTAAGTGTTATAACACTTATTTGTTAATTATATTGGTTTTATATTACCATACGTCGAAGCCACCGGTCACATACGAAGTCACTAAACTGTATGCAGATCAAGTAAAGCACGCATTTTCTCAAATAATTCGGTTAGTATAGTAAGAAACAATTAAATTCTAAAGAAATACAGGCTCATTATCCTCATAGTAGTATATTTATGAATGTTTTTACTAAGATTGTAGCGCAGACCAATATGAATCAGATTCAAATTCAATACTAATAAATAATTATATATTACGTCACGAAAAAGGATCATACATGGGCCATAAAAGTATTCGCTCTGTTTAAGTGTACGTGGGCGATGAATTCACATTATAAAGGCCAATTAATATTATTTTTTCTATAAAATATGCCGACTAAAGCATTACATTACCTAAATAGATAGATTAGATATTAATAAGTTACAAGAGTATCAATTATAGGCTTTCTTACTGATTTTAACAATGATAAAATCGGATTTCTAATGAAATGAACTTTCGTTTTGATTGGAAAATGATTTACAAACACAAAATATGTATTCACCTGTGTTGTTGCACGCGAACAGTCGCCGCGTATCTCGAAGGATGGGCGTCCATTGAACCAACCACGGCCGCTATGGACGGCTTCTTGTTATCACCCGCTGGTGGATGCGTCACGTCAACTCCAAGGAATATTACCGGCTCGTTAAATACCTACATATAACACAATAATGATATTATTCTAACAAATAAAATAAAAAAGTGAAATGCATTTTATATGCGGCCGGTTAGCTCAAATGAATACTAACTAACATAAGTGACAAGAATAATATATATATATATAATACGCCAACAAATACGATCATACACAGGATCTTCGCTACTAATAATGTAGTCGCTAAAATAACCTTACACTGGATCTCCATTTTAGGATACCTGCCTGTCTGGGCTGGTCATATTGCAAATATATACCAGGCTCGAAGGAACGGACGGACGGCTGAACAAAAGATCCGGCCGAGTTTGCAGGATGTAAAGGGTTGAAGATGTTTGAATGTCGGTCAGATTGAGTGGTCGGATGAAGATGATTATATTAAAAAAAATACATACTTTAGGACGTATAGATGGCACTAGAATGGAGTTTATGCCACCAAGTTTGACGTTGATCTTAAGACAGAGATTGCTTAATGTCTGTGGAGATGTTTTATTCACGTTCTTGGCTTGAACACACTGTGTTGCCATACCCAGGACTGTATCTCCGACTCGTTTCACTTCAGCTAAAACATAAGACTTATTAGAGTAGTATGATTAAAGTCAGGATATAAGACTAAAGTAAAACAAGACATATTATTTTAATAAATTCAAAAACAATTGTTGAGCTAACCCTATTATAGTGTAAAATACTATTTAAACGGTGGAAAAACATCTCAGTTTGTCGTGGGTATCTTCGGAGACCATTTTATTTTGGAACCCACAGGTAGAGATATAAGAAATTTAATAATCAAGTGGTCGCTGATACGATTCTATGTGGAACAGATATAAGTAAATAACATCAACCGATGCTTGTTGTATAGAATTGAACTGTCAGGATAGTTCCAAAAACATTAAAATCCTATACCTATACAGTTTTGATGTTATATGACAAAATTATATCGTGTTTCGTTTTAAGGGTAAAATGTAGTTTCACCATTATACACTTGTAATAACAAATAATTCAAGAAATCACCACAGATAATTGCAAATATCACTTACCATAGACTGGCGTTTTGCCTGGCAAAACAACAACTACCAGTTGCAACTGAACAAATGTAGACTTGAGGTATTTGAACATTGGCTCCACTTGGTCAGGGCCTGTTGCATACTTGCAGAAACACGGCTGGCCTATAATAGGCATTCCTGCGTCATTAGATATCCTCTGTAGTTGTTGAGTGAAGTTCCTGAAATCACAAATGCACCATAGGGTTAGGTGTGGCTAACCCAGCATTGATAACAGTTAGCAAAAGTGTTTAATAAAAATATTATCACATATGCAAATATCACAAGTTAAATAATGAAGTGGACAACGGGCGGCCTTAACACTTTCAGCGAAGCAAGAAAGAAAAAATAAATTAGATCAACAATTGTTAACTTTTTTCAGCTGATGAGGCAGAGTCTCTAGACCGGACCCTTTGACATAGCTTAATGTTAAAGGGTCTTAAAAATAGCACTTACTTAAGTGCATCTTCACGCACAGTTCTTTGCGGTGCAAAACAAGCAATCGCCCAGACACGAATCTCGACACCCATAAAGAACTGCTTGCCTCGCATATCCCAAACACCTTGATTGGGCAATGCTTGCTGGAAAATTGAGCATTAAATTATAATCATTTATTGGAGAAATTTATTGTTATTATTAAATAATACACGATTGTTAAATCGAATCAAAATATACAAACATCATACATATTAGTCAAATTTTATAACTAAGTACTCTTTCCTATTTTTGTCTGAAATTGTGTTTACGCTGTGATAAATAGACACAGACAACTTTAGTTAAATATCTGGGTTCCTGGGACAACAAACAACTTTTTCAAATTCCCAGGGTAATACTTTAATGATTCAGCAAACATATATAACAGGCTCATATTTACAGGTATGTAATAGAAACTGAACATTATTCTAAATAATACAAAATGAAATGTTATTACTTGTCCTCCTAGAGATGAGACTCGACCTCCATATTGCAATTTGGGAGAAGGCAAGACCCGCCCTCGTACTTCCATCATGTTATTTGATATTGTCAGACCAAACTCTTTCACATAAAGGTCTGTGTTAAAGTTCGCACGCCGGACCAGGTTGTTTATCTCGCGCTCTCTAAAAGATTTATTTTAATAAGAAAAAACGTCGCAATTTAAATCTTCAAACATTTACATCAATGTGTGATTATTACAAATAAATGTATCAGACATATTATCATTTTCAAATAACGTGTATTGTGTTTTATTGTATTTAAAAGTTGTACCTGTCAGGAGCTGAACGAGCCGTGGCCTTAATCATGGTGGACGTCTGCATGTCAGTCAGTTTCTTGATACATCTCTGGCCAGGCACAATATTACATACTTCTAAGGGTAAGTATGTATGTTTATGCTCTTGTCCAACTTGTAAACATGGCAAATGTGGATACCTTAGCTTCATTTTATATTTATCTAAGAAGTATTTAGCTACAGTACATTCAACTGTCTGTCCATTTTCTAGTTGTAATGGAAATCTGTAAAGTACCAAAAATTCAAAATAAATTAAATAAAATGTTTTATTAATTTGTAATCACAATAGAAATAGTTGAAGGTAATACAAAAGTAATGGGAGCTTGTTATGGTAAAAAGCATTGCAATACATCATAACTTTTAATAAAAAAAATTACTTAGTAGAAATAGTATCATAAATTTTGAGTATTAAATATGACAAAAAAGTAGTTTGACCTAAACATGAACTTAGTTTTTTAGCAGAGGGTAGGAATTACAGGTAGTCCCATTTTATATAGGTATTCTGATAATAATAACATACAGTCCCACAAAACTTATATAGATTTCATAAATCTACTTACGATTGCATTTGGGCAGGTCGTCTTGTCACATTACAAACCCTGTACTTTCGTTTCATTGTACCACAATGAGTTATTTCAATCTTGAGTCCTTTAATTTCCTTTGTAAACTTAACTCTTTGAGAGTCTGTCAATGGCTTTCTTTGGTCATTTATATCTCTTATATCCAAAACTTCACACATAAATTCTATAACAGGCTGAGCTTTGTAAAATGCAGTTGCAGACACTAAAAACAAATATGGTAGTTAGAATTAATAAATAGGTATTTACTAACTTGGCATTATTTAAGTTAATTAAATAAGACAATATTATTACTATTACTATTATATATTATTTGGAATAAATAACACATATTTCAAACAATACAATACCATCAATGTTCAACATCATTTTCCATTGACTAGGTCTCACAGACTGGTGGAACCCAAACCATACTTCACGACCACCACCAAGAGGATGATAGTATCCTTCTGGAGATGAAAAAAATGATCTTCCTACTGGTGTGTACATCATTGAAGGTAAATGTCTCATCACTACATCCAAAGCAAGAATTGCATCATAAGGAATCTGTCTTGTCCGACCTTCTAGTGCTTCTTCTAATGCAAACAATGACACCTGCAAGGAGAGTAGAGGTGTCAGTTAATAAAAACAAATCTTATTAATACTATAAGATCCTTAAGCAGTACAAACCTGTGCAACCCATTTAATAGTCACTCGAAACACCCTATCTTTACCTTCTCCTGGTAAAATAACTTCTAGTTCAACTCTATCATTGCCAATTGGCAGAGGATCCCTTGTGTATAGATTGTTTCTACCATCAAAAACTGGTTTTAAAGCACCAAATATTTTATTGTAACAATGTACCATAGTATCAACAATTTCTCTGTTAACCTGCAATATAATTATAATAAAGTTTAGTAAAACATAGTTGACAGTGGTGGAATAAAGTAGAACATACTAAATGATTAACATTACCTTTCTTGGACATTTATCTGGTTGAATATTTACATCGTAGTGATGTACAAATCCTCTAGGCATTGATATTTGAAAATGATTGGCACGAAGCATAATAGGTCGGCCTTCATGACCTAAATTCGGTCGTCGTGGACAAGTGAGGACATCTGGCATGTCTGGTGGTGAAGCGACAGGAGATACAAGTGATAAGCCAGTTGTCGCGGCTACGCCAGCAGGAGCCGCTCCGGTTGTTACTACTACACTGGCAGCACCAGGAGTAGTTCCAGTCGCTCCAGGTGTAGCACTCGCAGGACTCGTAACTCCTACCGCCCCTGCATTCGCCTCCCCCGCTGGAGCTAAAAATCATGATGATTCTCAACATATTTAATCTTTACCCGTTCATATTTCACGAATTTCTATGACACTCAAATATCAAAAACTCATAAAATTCTATTTAGGACAACCAAACAAAGAAGCTTTCTTCCTAACTCGTGGTCGTAAATATATGATATGAAATTACTTACGTTGGCCAACGGGGTACATCTTGAAATATGTTAGTATAAATCAAAATGTACAAAATAAAGTTTATACAAGTAATACGATTGAAATTTTTATGAATTCATTAAAATAAGTGCCTTTGAACTACCACTGTAATTTACTACTTATTTCTTAATATGACTGACAATTGACTTTGAGTGATCATTGTAATTTGTGATGGTGTAACCACAGATAAAATACATTTATATAGTATTCATTTTGGTATTACGTACAAAAATAAAAACAACAGATTACAGATGTAATGTAGAATTATTCCAGGAAGAAATAAGCTTCTCAATCGTTAAAAATAATAGGTAGTAATAAAACGAAATGATATTTAGTACGTATATAAGAAAACATAAGTGTTTTCAACAGATTTTTTTTGAATCAACAAAACAAATTTAAATACATTATAAATATACGTATTAACACTTTAGTTTAAGAGCATAAGTAAAGATGGCGTATCATGAAAATTGGCTTCCCATTTCAGAGAGGAGTGGCCTCTACCTCACATAAACGAATTGGTAGACATTTGATATTTTGAAGACAGTTTGAGACTTTGAGAATCCCAGAAATCCTGAAAATGTCCATCCCCTATAGTGGTACTTTCAGGAGATCGGGAGGTGTAGTTTCAGCCATTGGAAAACAATTAAAAGCTATTAATCTTAAGGCTGCCCGAAGAATCATAGTTAAATTTGATCCTTTTTGCGACAACGTAACTCATACGAGGTACAACACACAATTTATGGGTTAAATGTGAACCTGAAGAACAGTAATTATTCAGTTCACAATAAAGTATCTTTTTTATTTTTCTAATCTTGTTTTGCATGTTTTAACATGATTGTTACGAATTCTTCCAGCTAAAAATATTTTTTATGAAAATAGATCTTTGTTTTTAAGATGTTTTATGAGACTAAATCTACTCTACTTACGCTTTTTTAAATCTCATATCTAGCTGTAATGACACCTTTTTTTTTAAATTCTAGGAACTTCTTGCATTATATCAGCTCACCAAAGATAGCACTAACAAACCCCAATTGTGTTTTAAAAACTGAAGTTGTCTGCGACAGAAGCCAACCTACAGTTGATATTAGCCTTATACCATCAATTGCAGGTATAGTGAAGTTTCTCTATAACTTTTTTTATTTACTTTATTAAATACTAATATAATAACTTCTATGTTCATATTTTTCCAGAATCAGCAAATTTAAAGGTTGTCACATTAAAGAGTGGAAACTTATCTTGCTTGGAACTGCTACAATTGCTTAACAAACACGTTTCATCATTAGCACCCCCTGAACAAATAATAACACCTACCAAGTTAGAGAAAAAGAAAGGAAAGAAGAAGTAATAATTATGTCCAAAAAAAACTTTGTTGAAGAGATGTACAATCAAATTCCAGCATTTACTGATGTCTTTTCTGAAGACTCTTTCTATATATTTGTTGGTCTTTTTGTCATTTGTACAATGTTGGTTGCCTTTATTTTATCTAGATTTGTTACTATCAAACCCATAGACTAGAATTAGTTGCGTTATAATATAATATGTTTTAATGTTTCAATGTTCAGCTATAACTTATGTTCATAATTAGTCAAGCTTTTTGGAAATAAAAAACACGAAGCAATGTGAATATAATTTTATGTCATAAAAACCTATCATTTATGCAAAATGATATTTACGACTTATACTTCAAATTAGAATTCTTGACCTCCCCAGCGTATCTGAAAAATGAAGGGGTGTTAATAATAACATACATCAAATTATACTATTGCCAAGGAACAACACTGATTGAAACATTCTTCTTCATATACAGGTTAACATTTGGAGAAATTTTTTATTAACTTTTATTAGTACATACATTATTATATATAGCTATTCCAAAATAATCAAACAATTTATTTTGTTCTAAGGCAGAGAGATTTCTAATTATTAATCATTTATCTATGTGACTCCCATATGTCAAGATACAAATTAGGAGTTTTAGATTTTGGCCTAATTCCTTACAAAAAATTGGTCTCATAAAAACTTACATCTGTGCGCACTTTCTGCTTTCTTTCAACCAAAGATGTCAAAGCTTCGGAGCGAACAGAAAGAGAGTCAATGCGTTCAACAAGCTGTTGGTATGGGGACAGTGGTTGGGCTCCCATTACCACATGACCTAATTTGGAGTCTATCTTAGCATCCAACCGTGCATTTCGGATCAGGTTTACGATCCAACATTCTGCTTCATCTGGCTGCATACTTAAGTTTTCTGCTAACATTCTAGAAAAAAAATGTAAATATAAAATAGTTCAAAACCAAATTAAAAAGTCTAAGGTACAGAAAAAGAGACAATACTTGTTTGTACTATCGAAACCAGCTGTCCAAGGTCTAATATAACCAACTTCATATAACATTTCTTACTTACCCTATACTAATAACTTGATGTATACGGCAGAATGTTTCGAAAATCATCAACCTCGCGTTCTCAACAAATTCCTCCAGACAAGCAATAAGGAAGAAATCTGTTGATAGCACAGCTTGGCACTGACTCAACTTCCTGCGAGCTGCTTCAAAATCAAAATTCACATAGAGGTGTTCGATAAACTCAGTGATTGGGTCCCTAAAATTCAAATTCGACAAAATAAATATCATGTTCAATAAAGAAGAGAAAGATTTTTTTTTGAGTTCTACCTGTATGTATAGGCTTCCTGTTGAATGACCTTGACAAGATCTTTGAGAGCATTTCTCCGTGAACGATTGATAATTACTGCTGTAGCCAAGTAACGAAGTATGTGAGGGCACATTGTTTGAATAGCATTCAAGTATCTAGAAAATACATATAGGTAAAGTCACAGCTTATATTTAATAAGTGCCATAAATAGTTAAGGATATATTAGTAAACTCACAAGGGTCTGTATAAGAATGTTTCAATAATGAGGTCACGTCCCTTTACGTGGTTGAAGAAAACAAACAGTGACCAGTGGACCAGCCAGGTGCGCTGTTGCAGTGCCTGCATATTAGTAGCAGTGGCACCTCCCGCACCATTATCGATGAACTCGCGAAGCTTGTTCAAATCATCCAAAGCTCCATCCCAGTTTTGGACCAGAATTTCACTAGCCAACTTTCCCCATAGGACAGGTAAGTAATTCTGAAATTGATTTAAATATATTAATTTAATGAAAATATCTTTAAAAATCTAACATTTAAAAAAGTTTTTATAAGTAAACATATTTAATAATGTCAAATTCAGTGTCAAATATTGGATATTTGCATACTTTCAATTAAATTATTTAAAAGTTGTATTTTAAAAATGTTGAGCAAATTAATAATACAGAAAAATGAGGAAGGAGTTCATTCTAAATCATTGAGTATTGTTTTTGAAAATGATGAATGCACATTTGGTGAGTGGATAGATGGGATTATTGACTTGAAGAAGAAAGATATAGAAAAATCACAAATGATTGTAAAAAAGAGTGTAGAAATAGATATGAATAGTTTAGATATAAGTTCATGTGTGAAAGAAATCCGATCCAGCTTTAATGATGTCTCCTGTCCTCAAGAATGGGAAGTAAAATCTGACGGTAAAAATAGGTGCCCAAATATAAAAATTACTTCTACAGGAGACTGCCAATTGATAAATATATTTCCTAATAATATCCAAAATATCAATCCACTTGAATATAGCCTTGAGAGAGTAAAAGAAAACAATGCCAGGATTATGGAAAATATTCATAAATTGAATGAGACCTTACAGTATACAAAGAAAAAGGAATTTTTTGATATTTTATCCACTAAACCTCCTCGTTCATATCCATGTGACATCTGTGGTACTTCCTTTATCTATGAAACTGGGTTAAGAAGACATTGCATTATGAGACATGGCAGCCTTGAAAAGCAGCCACGCTGGCAAATTGTTTGGACTTGTATGGAGTGTTTTCAAGTTTGGCCTCATCAAGAACTAGCATTAAAGCATTCCAAATGTTGTTGCAAATCAGAAAACAAAGACTGCATTAGAGAAATTAAAACATCTCTACTATTACAATGTGAATTTTGTGAAAAAGTATACACAAGTATACCAATACTTCTGAAACATTCTAAAACACATGTGACATATAAAAATTATGAATGTAATGCATGTAAAATATCATTTCATAATTACAATATGGCTAAGCAGCATTGGATTTTGTGTCCTTGGCTAATAATGTGTTATAAGTTTTCATTGCCAAAGATGTTAATTTGCAATACTTGTGATCGGAAATTTAAAAGTTATGATCACTTGTATAATCACAGGTATCTAACATCTTGAATGGATTTTAATTGAAGTTATGAAAAACCATTATACAATAATAATAATTTCAGGTACAAGATGGGTCACTTCACTGCCAAATTTTGCAGTGAGAGCAATCCAAATTCAATGGTGCATCAATGTGAATCTTGTGGTCAATGTTTTCAGGAAAGTTTACATCTTACTACACACAGAAACCAAATTCATGGCTGGTTTCCAACCTCAAGTCCTTAACTAAGGTATAGATAATATTAAAAAATATTTAATAAAAATATTCTTAGAACTTGTCCTAAGAAGATTATTGATTTTTTTTTAAAGTAGAATTGTTGTTAATTTAATATTAGTTAAAAAATTTAATGTTAATTTATAATATTTATAAATAAAGTTGTATATTAAGCATTTTATTTCTTTGCTCAAGCATTTTAAAATAAACACAACACTATTGTATAATAATTGATAAAAATATGTAGTTAATACCTTTTCTGTGGGGGACATCACCAATTGGCAAAAATAAAGGTACGATGCTGACTCCACATAATTACCGCACTCATACCTGTATTTAGCTAAACGATACATACTGTCTATCATATCAATCTTGAACTGTAAATATAAAACATTATCCTCTTGAGATACAATTCACAAACAAATGGGGCTTATTCTTATGTAATCCAATAATTTTTATTTCAACTTAGAATTTAAAAAAATATTAATCAATATATAGAGTTAAGTAACTCTAAAGAAAGCCATATAGACTTTTAAGTTAGGGACAGATGCAAGATAAATGTTGCTAATCATGAAGTAAAAATAATTGTTCTAGACTTAAATCACAATGAATGGCCTGGAGGTAATGTAATGGTTAGCCAGACTTCAGCTATATAACATAACTGCTACCAATAAAGTAAATTCTATATTTGAAAGGCTGAAAACAATAAAAGAAAGAGTTAAAGCAATCACCTCAAACTCCTTATTGGTGGTCAAGTAATTTATAAGAGTTTTAGGATCTCTCATGGTCTCTACGGTCTTCATCACATCATCTCGTTGCATTAATCGAAGAACTGGCTCGACAGCATCTTGTAGTTCTTGTAATTGTGACAAAACAACACCTCTTCGAGATTTAATTTCCTGCATTCAAATCAAAAATCAAAAACCCACATAGCATGGATAAACATACTTTAGTTAACTTATCACTAAATTACCTCAGGGGTGTCTTCTTCAGGATACAACATTTTCCTTATATCAATGACATAATCTATCATGTTGGTTTTACTTAAGATTTCCAACTTGGCCTGTAGCAGCTCAGACTGATCATATGTCTAAAAAAAATACATTAGAAAGCATCTGGTGACATGCCCACATCATATATGAGGCTAGTCCGATATTTACCTCTTTTGCTGCTAAAAACTCTAGTAGTGGAAAAACTAGATGTCGATCTAGGTATTGACCTATTTTAAAGGTGAGGTCAAATTTGGAGTAACTCATATTTATTTTTGATACAATTCAAAGTAATAACCAAAAATGCTCTCGTGTTCAAAAGTCAAAACTCCGAGAGCTCAGAGCCGGGATAAAGGACAGACCACTAAGCCAGAAGCCGAACGACGAAAAATAAAGAACAGACTAAAAATTAAAAACCATTTTGTCAATGTCAATTTTGAAATTGTTTTCCAGATTTTGTCGTATCCAAAAAAGATGTAAATTTATTTTAATGTTATTTAATAGTTTTAGAAAGATTAATATTTTATGGCATTATGTGTGTAATCCTACACCTAAAGCCTACTAGGAAATATAAACTAGAGCAACAAAAAATTATTTATAAAATGCCTACTATTTTGTATTAATGTAATGTGTTTTGGCAGGGGGTTAATTGCGTTAAATTTTACTTTAGAATTTGTTACATTATCAACTATCATAAATGTCAATTAATAGGTATTTCCTATGTTTTCTGATGATTTCTATCCTTTCCTCCGCTCATGGGCGTCATTGTAAGCGTGTTTTAAGATTACGATTATATTATTCCAGATATACATAAATTCACAAACCATCCCCAAATGTCAAACGAAACACCAAATATATATGAAAAACAATAATTATTTATTAGTCACTTTAACATTTTAGATGATTATTAATATACTATTGTGAATTGTCTATTCTAGAGCTCAACATAGTGGCGTGTTTCGACCGTCCAAACATCGCACATCTTTTATTACACTTTATTATATATTCTGTGATTTCTAGGTTCTATTAAGTTTGGGGCATTCTGCATAATTATGTTGGCAGTACTGTCTGTTATGGTGTGTCGATTGTAGTATGTGTAGTGTGCTTTTAAAAATTTCAGGTTTTGATTATTATAATATTAGATTTTTAAAACTGTCTGGTCGCTCAATGTTATTTGTGTTAAATTCGTATTATATTATTTAGTTGATTACTACGGTCACGATACATTTGTGTTCACTTTTCTATTCCCTTAGTGGGATGATGCAAAATGGCGGCGAATGTTTTTATAGATAGACGCGATGCATCAAATAAAGCGAAAGTGGGCTAAAAATATAGATTTATTGCCGAAATAAAAGTGTATTAAATTGTTTATCGCAATGTCTAACACTGTTATTACCAACTACACGGACTTGAATGGACCATCTACAAAAACTGACAATTCTGTGGTTGTTATTGTAAATAAAGATGGATCTCTATCAGTAGATCAAAAATTACTTGGAACCCTAATGGGTAAGTGTCGTCGTTATCTTGTTTTATTGGTTAAACCTTATTAGGTTAAAGACTTTTAAACAGCCAAATTGTAAAAGACCGATAATTGATTTCATATTAAATCGTTTCGTTTAAAGTACTATAGTTCTTGATTAAATAGAATCTTTGTTGCATATTACATTCAGTTTATTTCTCCTCTACTTATATTCGCATACATTTTATCCTAATTATTCATATTTGGTGTTTATATCACTATATTTATTTTTGGCGGGAAATGAGTTACTTGTGTTAAGAAGAATTAATATGCAGATATTGTTTAGCATACATGTCTGCTCTAATAAATATGACATATTCTAGATTTATCTATTGTTTCTACAATGTACAATATGTATCAAGTACAAATCACTATTAGTTGTGCACTACTGATTATTTTCAGGGAGTGATGGTTCCCAAGCAGCGGGTATCAGTGTAGTCAGAGTTGGTCATGAAGGCAGGCCTGATGATGCAACTGACTCTGAAAATGAAGATGACAAAGTTCCACATGTAACATTGTCTGTAGACAGTTACTATGATGAACCAGACAGCATAATTAAATATGGTATGTCATCACTGTATTCATTAAGTAATTTAAAGCATAGTTTTTGCTTAACTGTTTTAATAATTGTTGTCTCTTTTCTCTGAGAATTTAAATATTAATTTAAATAAACATGATAAAACTGTATTTAGTGTACAAGCTATTGCCTTTTAAAGTAATTATTATTATACTCTATTATTAACAATTATAAACATGTTTGGATATATTTCCAATAGACTCAATAATCTCTAGTGGGTACATAACAAGTAATTGGTAATAAAATAAATTGTTTGTCTAATTATTTCCAAGATAATTAATTTCTCTAAATAAATTACAGATAGTGGGGCGGAAATGTTGCAATCATTACGCATTGAGACAAGAGAAAACAGTCTTATTGGCTTTCATAATGATCATTGTTATACACCACTCACATCACCAAGACAAACTTTACCACAAAAGAGTGAATCATTTACAACATTTGATGATCCCATTATTGAAATAACACACCACCCTCCTCCAAAACCAGTGACAACTCCAAAGAAAATTTCAATATTGGACCAAAAAATATTGCCTAAAGGTAAAAAGATAATTCTAACTCCTGCTGAACCCTCTGTTGTTCTGAAAGGTATAGATGCACTGCATAAACCATTGCCGGTGTTATCAAAGGCTAAAACCCTATCACCAGTTGTGAAGAAATCAGAGTCTGTAAAGTCAGATGATCAAAATGATTCCTCTTCACAGAGTTCTTCTGGTGATAGCGCTCCAGATAGGGACTCTGATTCAGATTATAAAGAAAGTAAGGACAGATCACTACCCCAAAAAGCACGTAAACCTAAAATGAAGCCAAGAATTTTAAAAAGTGCTCAATTGTCTAAAACAAGTAAATTAGACCCAAAAACAACATCAAGGTTGAAGGCTAACAAAAATATTCTCAAGAAAGAAATGAAAGAAAAAAATATAAGCAGGGGCCTAATTTTCCCCAAGAAACAGCTTGATGCAGAACTTTTGGGTACTAAAGAAAGCATTCCAACCACACCTCCAATACAAACAATGGAACACTTGAAAGGCACACCAAAATTAACTTCAAAAGTTATTAAGAAGGAAAAGAAAACACCAGCTCATGTATCGGCACTATTGTCTGATATGACATCATTGTTTTCCACTCCAGATGTCATAAGAAGGGTATCTACCGAGAATAAGATTCCTATTAAAGAAACAAGCCCGGTTAATAAAAAACAGAATGAGTCTAGATCTCCCGAGACCAGCACCGATAGAACTATGGAGGTAGCCAAAGCACTTGAAAATATGGAAAGTAAAAATCAAAAACCTTTTATAAAGAAAATAGCAAATATTACTGATAAAGTTAAGGCTTATGATCCTATACCCCAACTAGATGATGCCAGTCTGGCTCAGATTCTTCAAGATACAACCAGCAAAGTAAATCCTAGTATCACAGCTGCTAATGTCATTAACAGTCCAGGTTTGGCCGGTCCACTGTCACCAACCCTAGATTTGTTGGCTGGACTACAGCCAGAGGAAGACGGTTTGACGGAAGATATTTTAATGCATGTGGCACAACTGGTTGAAAGTTCTGAAAATCTACAGGAGGTACTGGACAAACAGGTGCTTGGCAAGGTTGATACAATACCTACAAAAGTGGTCCAACCAGTTCAGCCATTCAACCAACAAATGACACAACCTGAGGCAGACACACAAATGCACCTGCAGGTGCAACAGCAGGTATGTCCACAAAGCCCAACAAAGTCGAAGAGCCTCTTGCCTAGGAGGGATCCTATTGAAATTGTGCGAAAAGATGGCAGGGTCATAACTTTACCACCAATTGAAGCGCCAGCGACAAGGTCTTCAAAAAGGAAGACCCAAGGAGAGCCAAACGTTGTGCTGGAGGTGCCGCCCTCATCAATCATTCAGCAAGTGCCTATTACGCCAGAGCCTGTTCTTCATCAAGCACAGGTGTCAAAACAATACAGCAATAAAAGATTTGTGAAGAAGACAGAACAAGCTGTAAGCTCACCAGTGATTGAAAAATCTGGTGAATCTCAGGAGAGTTGGAATTCAGAAGATGACCCAAATAGGTAAACCAAATATTTTGGGCCATAACTTATATATCTTATTGACATTACTTGATGTTTCTTGACTTGTTGAACTTTAATTTACTTTGCTACTAAACTGTGTTCATAGCACTCATAGAAGTTTCCGTTGAAATACACAGATCATATATAAAGACAATATTTATGTGTAAATATTTTTCCAGGCTTTGGTGTATATGTAAACAGCCACATAATAACCGCTTTATGATATGCTGTGATGGCTGCGAAGATTGGTTTCATGGTAAATGTGTCAACATCACTAAAGCTATGGGGCAACAGATGGAAGATCAGGGTATTGAATGGAGATGTCCCAAGTGTGTAAAGAATACACCCAAGGGTGCTAAGGTTGGTTGACTTACTTCAAGCCAAAGCATTAAATATTTTGCTCATTTACGTGTTATTGTGTGATTTCTAATATATAAAACAATTATTGTTTATTGTCAAATAGAAGAAAACAATTCCCTCATATGTAAAGTATGTATGTAATAATAGTATTCAAATATCTATTTAAATTCAAACAAAAAATTACATACACTTAATAATACTATTACGACACAGGTACTCCAGAGAAAGCTGGAAACCACTCCCCAAGGAATGAAAGAATCTGTGAAGGCTGGTTGTATTGTGTGCAAGAAACCCGCGCGCGCCAGTAGTATCTATTGTAGTGATTCGTGTATTTTGAAACATGCGCAGGATTCGCTGGGTCCTAAAACTGATGCCCCGGGTAAAACTCCAGATAAGGTCTCCGAGTCCAGAGTAAGTCTTATATTTATAACTTATACCTAAAATTACCGCAAAATAATTGGTACTATGAGTCACTATTTTTGACTACTCGGACTATATTTATTTATAGAAATAATTTTCAATTAAAATGCAATTCATTTTTTTATGATGGACATAAAGAAAATTGTGTTATTAAACCACCGGTTGTATCTTATGAATTCTAGGTTATCGTCTATGAAAGAAAATCGGGTAGGCTATTAGCTGGCCCGAACGCACCAACCGCTGAAAACTTGAAGAGCTGGTTGCAAAAGAATCCCACATTTGAAGTAGTGCGACCCGGCACACTCAGTTCCATAAAACCAAATGCGCTGCGGAAAAAAACACTTGAGGCAACAAACAAAATTCAAACAACTCTGAACTTTTCGAAAGTACCGAAGAAGGATGGGCCGGTGCCAAAGGTGCCTGACGCAGATCAAAAGACTGACAATTTGGAACAAAAACAAACATTAAAGTCCAAATCGTTTATGTCGCCGCGTGAGCAAACCAAACTGGCGGTTACACCAAAAGGAACTTTAAAAATAATAACAACTCGGGACGAGACGAAGCAAACGCCCCAACCGAAAACGCCAACAACGCCTAGACCCATTCAGAGTTTACCAGAAACACCAAAAAGTTCCCTCAAAAGCTCTAGCGAAGTCAGGAAGAGGACATTAAATCGATCTCAGTTGTCGGTGGAAAAGGTAAGTTATTTCATTATTGACTAGATTCGTATTTTCTATAGTAAAGGGCCCCTCGTAAAGCAGTAAAGTGCTCTGGCATATAAAAAAAGGAGTATTTTCCATTTCGAGTTAATCTATACTAATAATAAGACAGTAAAAATCGAAAATCTGTACATTAAATATTTTTCCAAAAAAACTGAAAGGGGGCAATTAAAGAAGAGTCATAGAAACCAAAAAAACAATTTTTGGAATTCTTGTAATAAATATGTGCTGAACTATCTTTTCCGGCTTTGGAACATTAACCATTATTAACCCGTTGTAGTGTTCTATATAGAAGGCTAATTTGTATTAATTAGAACCAGTTAGTTCTTAAAGTTTGCGCGTTCAAACAAATAAACTTTTTGTAAAAATTTACTCCTTGATCGAGATATTTTCAGTAAATTTGGTTGTAAAAATGTTCTAATTGTCCATGTCCTGTCCATGTTCTGATTGTAAATGTCCTGTTGACAAGGTTGACAACAGGACAATTATTGACATGCATTGAATTTTAATCCAATATGTTTACGACTGAAAACTTCCGCGCCCATTTTAATTATTTATTACTCAAGGCTTGGCTAGCAATGACGTAACCGAAATAATACCACCTGCTAATTTTGTTTATATTATTTGAAATTTAAATTCATTATTACAATGAAATTTAATACGTTCTACTTGCTCTTACGGAAAAATAAGATAATAATAATAACTATAGACTATGTAATGCAAATAATCATCATAAAAATAGAGTATTTTTAAGCACTTAATCTGTTCACAAATTCTAAAAAATGCAGCTGTACACATGCGCGTGTAATTCAACAATAAAAAAAATCAGTCATCAAAGACGGGATACCTATAATACATCCTTATATAATATAATTGACCTTGTTTTGTTTGCACTTTGATTACAAGTTAAAATTTACGTGTTTATGATAATCATTCCACCATAGGCCAGCACAGTGTCACAACCGGCATCGCGCCGTAAAGATTCGCATGACAAGAAAAAAATGGACTCTGAAGAGGAGATACGTGAAAATGTTAAGAAATCGTTACAAGAGCAGATCAGTTTGCGAATGGCTGAAAATAAAGGCAAGTTAACTGAGGATGAAATACAACAGTATGCGGTCGACACCGAACTAGAACTATATGAACTTTTTAACCACGATGTGGGAATGAAATACAAGGCTAAATATCGGTCATTGATGTTCAATATCAAGGATCGTAAGAATTTATCGTTATGGAGAAAAATATGCGAAAGGAAACTGAAACCTAGCGAACTGGTAAGTTGTGTGATGCCGCGAGATATTTCCTTCGGTTACTCTGATTTCACCCTGTTTTATTGTGTACTTAGGTGAGGCTTTCACCGGAGGAATTGGCCAGTCAAGAGCTCGCGCAATGGAGAGAAGAAGAGTCTAAACACCAGTTGGAATTGATCAAAAAGTCCGAAATTGATCTTTTAGCTGCTAACAAAACTTATGTATTGAAAACGCACAAAGGAGAGGAGGTACATAACCCACGTTACGTGTGACGTTGGTATTGTGTTGTTTTAATAAAATATTTATTTTCTTGTGTGACTTTTAGGTGATGGAGAAGAAAGAGTCGGTTCAAACGGAATTGGATCCGAATGTACCGGTTGAAGAAATAGTGACTGCATTGAATGTCGCGGTGGGAGACGGTCCACCACCTCCTGTTGAAAAGGCGGAAGTGTGAGTATATCACTAGAAATATATGAAAAATGTTTTATTCGTGCTAATTTTATATATTTGGTTTTAGAATTAAAATAAAAGACAAGAAAAAGTCCAGCAACAGCCGTAAAAAAGATAAAGACAAAAGTCATTCCAAAAAGGATCGCGACACAAAGCGCGGCTCTGAAAAGAGAAAATCGAGATCTTCTCGCTCTGAAGTCGAAAGGGACCACGGAACGCGACGCTCGAAAAAATCGAGGTATTCTCGATCGGAATCCAAAGAGCGTAAACTGGAGAAAGATTTAGGACGGTCGATGCGGAGGTCTCGTTCGCGCGGGTCTAAGTCTAAGAAACGTTCTCGGGATCGTTCTAGATCCGAGTCACGCGGGCGAGAGCGGGATTGCTCCGCATCCCGGGGTAGCACGAAACGGCTTCGTGGCTCACGATCCACTCGCCAAAGTATCGCTGAAGACAAACATCGCTCCAGATCTCAAGACAATGTCACACATAAAAATGAGTAAGTGAGAGTAGTATTAAATTGAAACTTATAAATAAAAAAAAAATGAAATAATAAATATTTAATTTTATAATTATATTTATAGTCATAATGCATCCATTAGAATGTTTTTAACGTGATCCCTACAGTTCGACAGATTCAGACTCGATAGAACGGCCAAAATCAGCAATGATGAAAGAGATACATCCGGAATATGATCCTCATGAGCCAATGATCACGTCGGCGTTCTCCGAGGATGATCTTCAAAAGTCACGCGATGACACTGACGAGGAGAGTTATAAGAATGAAATCAGTGAATATGGAAATGTAGATATAAGTTCAATGAAAACGTTCGCCGCGGACACTGATATTCCCTTGCCTCCACCTGTATACAAGGAGAAGCCACCTGGTGAGATTTTTGTATTAAACTACTTCGTTTTCTATATGTTTGTGTATTTAGAATATTATTTTAAATTGTGAATATGTAATTTCAGTGGAAGTTGAAAGTGACCAGGAGCCTAGTAGCACGGTGGACAATGCCACGGTGACAGTATGGAATGGATGCATTAATATGGTGGACGTTGCGCGTTTTTATGTTGCTGCACACGAGGTACCGAATTCTAATTATGAAGATTCAGTTTTTTTAAGGGTTTTGCCAAACTCCAAACAACTAACTAAAGTACTTATATAAAACATGCCAGCCTAATATATTTGTTATAGAGTTTAGCCTTTATGTTTCTTAAAAATATGTTTGTATCCAGGTATCCGGGAATGCACTAGACTTAGAGGATGACTTATCAGCAGAGCTGGATATAGTGGGTAGGATAAACCCAGACACAGTATGGGATTATATTGGAAAAATGAAGCGTACCAGTAATAAAGACATAGTAATTCTGCGCCTCCAAGCGGCCAATGATGAGGAGAGAATGCAATATATCGCTCTCTATAGCTATTTAAGTAGTCGGAATAGGTGTGTTTTAATATTATTATTTATAGTATTATTAGCGTTGAAAATACAAAATTGTTACAATTAAAATCGCTATCGTTTGACAGACTAGGTGTGGTGAAGGTAACAAATACAGCGACCGTGAAGGACTTTTACATTCTTCCATTGTCGGCAAATAAATCTCTGCCGCCAGTTCTACTGCCTCTGGATGGGCCAGGCCTGGGCGACGTCAAGACACACCTTCTAATCGCAATTATTATAAGACAAAGAAGAAAACGACCGCCGCCACACATTCTTAAAGATTTAATACCAGCTAAGGTCAGTTAACACCGAATGGTGTTAAATAGGGTACTGTAAATAAAGACATTATTTATTGTTGAGTTAATTTTATTTGTATAGATGTGTATAAATATATATTTTTTTTTGTTTACTTACCCATATACAAATACCAGTTGAGAATATGCGTTATTGCTAAGACAACAGCTGGATATTGAATAAAGAACTGTTTTAAATAAAATATTTGTTGTATAAGGAACCTGGACTACTTACTACATATGTAAACAAATGTTTTGAATTGTTCGTGACTTGATTCCATGTCTTTTAAATGCATAAGAAATTAATTCAATAATACGAAGAGTAAATGTAAGCCCTTCTAATGTCTTGTTATATTCGATATAATTTCTTGGCTACCATATGCATTTGGTTAATCAGATAACCGCATGAAAAATTCAAGGGGAAAGTACTAGTTGTAAATACGTCATGTGTTGGTTCTGATATTATATAACACTAAAATTAACCTTTTTTTAAAATTACCCACTAACCCTACGTGTAAATCATAAATAGATATTACGTAGTTTATGAAGTTTAGTTTAATTCACCATACATACCTCATAACTTTTCGCCTATTTTTCGCTTTTTTTTTACAATTTAGTAATATGCGTTGAAATTATTTAGTTGGCACGAGAATCTCGCAAGAAGTCCTACACGCCGCCATTGTCGCCTCGTAACCGGCCGATTAACTTGCCTTACACCTCATCGGTTCTCTCATCAACTGTGAAGGATAAGATTGCCGCTTCGTTAGGTGAGATCATTTATATAGATTAATATCGAATATATTCCGTCTATCGAAATAAGATCTAATACAAAGTATTTTTATGCGCCAAATAACTAGCATAATAAGGACTTACTTTTTTTTTTAAATTACATCAATATATTGTAAAAAGTGTAGATTTCAAATTTAATAAAGGTCGAAGATGGCCCAACGGAATCATTAAAGCAGAGATTATTTTTTGTATTAAATATGTAATGTAACATGAAAATGATAACATTATTTTTGTTAGCAGCAGCCGATGATGATGAGCCTTACAGCCCTGGTTCATCAAATAGCAGCAATGGAGCGACCTCTGCACTTCCCACGCACAACTTGCGTAATA
This sequence comes from Leptophobia aripa, assembly GCA_951799465.1. Taxonomy (NCBI): domain Eukaryota; kingdom Metazoa; phylum Arthropoda; class Insecta; order Lepidoptera; family Pieridae; genus Leptophobia; species Leptophobia aripa. The sequence goes on from OX637260.1 coordinate 5,876,352, forward strand.
AAATGGAGGAGCTTAACAGACAGATTGAGGAGCAGAAGCAGCAAATATTCAAAATGGCCCAAGCAGACTCATCTGTGCAGAGCGCTGATGTTTGTATTTTTGTTTGTCTTATCAACTTACGTCTGTTAACATACAATTGTGATGACTTGACATTATTTTCAGAATGAAGCATATTCGCCGTCACGGCCACTTTCGCCTGCTACTCGAGTGAATCCGCTAGCTGATATAGCATTGCCTTCGAACCTTCAAGAGATACTTGCCAACATCAAGCAGCGCTCAGAAAGTGTTGCAGATGTCGACATGCGCACGAATCTAACTTAATTAATCCGCATCTAGGTTCTTGACAAGGATTTTTGTTTATAACTTTGCAGCTGGTCAAGCGTCATACATACCATTTGTGTATAGAATCTTGTCGTTGGCCAGTTATTATTGTTCATGTTTAAATTCAAAACCAGTGTAGATTGTTAAAGCTTAGAGCGATCACACATGTACGTTTGATGTTGTCTTAATTTTTAATAATATTATTAGATTTCCACAATTAAATATAGTATGTAGACGTATGCATGGCATTCTGTGTAAGTTTTGTGTGCAATAAGCAAAGTTTTGGACGTTCTCAATTTTTAGTGATGAATTGGTTTTTCTTTTTTCAATCAATTAAGTGATAAAATATTGCATTAGGAAAGTATGTATATAATCAATATATACATTTTAAATATAAGTTTGTATCAATTATTTTATTGTACAAAATTTAGAATAAATATTTTTACTTAAAAATAAATTTAGTTTTAAGGATTATTGTCATTAAAGAAATAAAGAATTAAGGACATAATTTATATATTTTCATCATCATAGAGTGACTTCCTGGATTTATATCTTTTGTCCTGAAAAATACTTCTGTCACTCACACGCAAATTCATAAAACTTTTCATGTCTTTAAAATTTGCTGAGTTTTCAAATTTCTTTTGCATAGCTTTTATTTTTGTTTCCATTAACTTTCGTCTTGGTATATGTCTCAGTGCGTATTCCCAGTCTCCAGTAGACTTCAAATCTAATAGTATTGGCACCATATGATTAATATTTAAATTCTTTTTTGAACCTGGTGCCCATTCTAAGTATCTATCAAGAGGGAGTTTCGCCATTTTGATGCCATCTCTTTTTGCTTTAGCTAAGGAATGTGGTTCATTATTAATCTGAAATTTATTATTTAGAATAAGGAATAAACATTATATGTATAATAGGGGTGAAGTATGAAATTAGTATATTTATTGTAATGAGTACTTTGACATTTTGATTTTGCTATAGAGGCAAAATGCTTTCTCACACAGTTTGTCCAATCTAGATCACCAGAACTCTGTCACGAAGGCATAAATGATTTTGCGACTGGTGGAGATGGCAGCAATATAGATAAAAATGATATAATTATTTTGAAAACTAAATTAAATATTTTAGTACCATTCTGCAATTTTATACTCTAACCCCTAATACAATGGATATAACTAAGATAAATATAACAAACCTTGTCTACCATACAACCAATTATATAAACAGCATCATGATCAAAATATGTCAATTCTTCTCTGCAGTGTGGTGTAAGATAAACTAATTTTTCTTTTGGAAATAAGTCTAGGTATGATTCACTATGAATATTTAATGGAAACCAAGGTTCTTCCAAAGAAGGGACATTTTTCCTAAATTGTTCCATAAATTTTCCCTTTTTATTAACATTGCATAGGTGCAAATTGAAGGGTTCTTTGTGCAACCTATTATCTCCAAAAACATAGGTTAGTTGTTTTGCAGCATTTAATATTTCTCTATTAACCATATGATCTTCATAGGAACAATCAATTATTGCAGCTTGACCATGTGATAGTGCACGAAGTGCTCTGAAAATAAAATGATTAAAGGATAATTAATCTATCATAAATACATATTAATTTCTCTATAATAAGTCTTTACCTATAATTGTCAAAATTATTAATAGATTGATCTCGAATGCGTAGAAATAGAGATAGATGTTTTATACCATACAATAAATCATCTTCAAATTCTTTAATTTCTTCTTCGTCCATTTCATCCATTTCTCGTCTTCTGGCTTCTTTCCTGGCCTGAAAAAGTTACATACATAACACAATATAAAATTTTGTAATTATTTTGACGAAATAGTAATGAATAATTAATTTATTAATCATACTTTCAGATTTATTTTTGACATTTCGTTTTTCCATAAGTAGTTGAGGTAGCTGGCTCTTTGATTTCGGGATTTAAGCTCTAATAAGGATTCCCAATGAGAATTGTTCATTTTATCTGGGGCTGTTCTACCATCTTGCCGCATGACTTCTACTTCCAACATCAACACTCTTAACTTTTTCTCTTTTTCAGGATCTCCATTACATAGGTCATTCACAATTTTTTCTGCAAGAGTATATAATATGAACTAGAGAATTGTGTGCACATGAGGCAAAAAATTGGAAGAATGAAATGAATGTGCAATATTATACCTGTATCGTCATCATCATCAGAAAATTTAGAAGAGTAGCTTCGGTGTACTTTAATAAGGTTTTGATTTATAACTCTAGGTTTAACCGCAAGGTTTAATAAGTTCCTCTGACCTACACGATTAACGAACGATTTTACACAAAACATGATTGTACTTTAAACATTAAACAGAAACATGAATATGTGAAAAAAATATATATTTATACTTGTTTATTATAAATAAATCATTCAGAATCTGTAATGTAAGCGTGCGTTGCTTGAATCATAGCGAATACGACTGTGTAGTGTGTGTGTACTTGTGTAACATGTACTTAATTGTATTATTATGTATTTCAGACAGGAAACCACAGAGTGCGTAATTTTATTTTATTAATTTAAACTCAAAAGAGAAAAATGAAAATTAGAATTAGAATATAAGGATAGATCATAATGTTATTTATTTTTATTTTTGTTAGACTATCAAGTAGGCGTGTCAACTCTTTCTGTAGCTTAGGGATCTTGTAGACTTAGAAGTAGAATCGTTAAATGTTCTTGACTTGACTTTTCGACATTACAATAACACAAAAGCGCAAACGTGTTTAGCAAACTTTTACAATACAAACAATATCCCCAGATCTCAAAACATCACAATTTCAACCCGAATAGGGGAAATATGCAATTAATTACAAGTATAAATCACAATCCTAATCTATGGGCGTTATTCCAAGTCGTCACTCAAATCAATGATCAACAGATTCTTGATTGGAGATCAATATGGACGCTCAAGTGGCTGTCTTATTCTAAAACGTCATTTGAGTGGCAATCAGATAATTCTAGATTTAAGTCGAGATTTTATGTACAATCAACAAAGGGTTGCTCTCAGTTTGATTCGAGTTTGCTTTTTAATATAAAGAAAACATTGATTTCGTTACACGCTGTATGATTGAAAAACGCTTTAATTATTAACTTTTCCTTTTTTAAAACTTAAATACTACGTATTCTTTAAGAGCATTTAATTATAAGTAAGTAATAAAAAATACTTCAAATAACGTTTTCATTCAATTTACTATGTTAAATACAATTGTAGTGACAAAAGAAATGATAATGCTATAGGGCTACATAACGTGAAATGGGATTTATAAGCCTTAAGTAACGAATCTTATTTACTTCATATTATTATTATTTGTTTCAAATTATTTTATTTTGTACTACCTTTCCGCCCGCAGCTTCGCCCACGTGTAATTTGGTTAAGGATATACCGTTTTTTAATGATCTCGACAGGGCTTTCTTTCACAGGCTAAAACCTTGTCACAATTGAAATTATATATAGCCTGTGTTACTCAGGGATGATGTAGCTTTACATGTACAAATGTTATCAACATCCTCTGTTTCCGTGGACTTGATGTTTATTTACGATTTACGTGATTATTTTTTTGATGATGAAAGGTAAAACTCCTGAGCGGTTAAGAGTTGAAAGAAAAGTCTTACGAAGTTATGAGTATGAAATACGTACTTGTGAGGTTATTACTTATTAGCTTGACCAAATAATAAAAGGTAAACCTCATTAACGTTAACGATGTAGGTGAAATGGATGCGGACAAATGATAAACGTCTCTTCACTCTTTTCCTATTACTTGTTTGTATATGTAGTGTTCACTCAAACTAATCATAGGGTAAAACGTTAATGAAAGTTTGAACTGCATGTTAGTAAAAACACAATGGAGCATCTTAATACCGCGATCTAGAATGATGACGAATTTTATCAACGCCATCTATCGAGCACATTGTTCAACACTTCAACCTCGCCCGCGCGCACTGCGGTATTTGTTATTTTTGTTAACTCACACAAGTAATTATTATATTACTATTAAGATTAACTTATATTAGAACATATTTAACAATATATAACTAATCAATCAATATAAGTGATTAAAAGTTTTGAAGCAGTGGTTGAAGTAAATTTTCAATTGACCATAACTTCTTTTTCTCTTAACCGATTTTGACGAAATTAACGCTCCCAATTATATGTAATCTAACTGTGAAAACCGCGTTCAAATCCGATCAGTAGTTTTGAAGTTATAACGTACGTTGTTTTTTTTTGGTTTCTATGACTCTTTATTTGATTTCTTTCAGTTTTTTTGAAAAATATTTAATGTACAGACATTCGATTTTTACTGTCTTATTATAAGTATAGATTTGGATCAACTTCAACATATTGGCAAGAAAACTTTAAATTTCAATGAAATAATAGGCCATTCATTCAATTACCTTTTTCAAAAAGACAAGTATTATTTTTTTGGAAAAAGAAAAAGGTAAATTAACATCTTGTTTCATATCTTTAAATACCGAAACCTCTCTTTCCTTCGGTTTATTACAATTTTGTTTTAGGATAAGCTAAGTCTAGGAGCAATAATTATTTGCTAAAGTGGGTTTTATGTTCTTATATTTTAATAAGCATAGCTATTTAATAGAAATACTACTAACATTCAAAAATGGTGCGGAGAATATAAAAAAACAATAATGTCAGTGTTGAAGTGAGACAAGAGAGAAAAAATCATGTAAGCTGCACATGATAAAGATGTAGAATCAAAATCCGAAACAAATTCAATCAAACTGCAGAGAGAAGAACTAACAGCCGAGTTGGCACAAACATTGTGCAATATCTATTTATGAGGATTTTTATGAGATGCCTAATTTTATGCAGGCACCATATTGTTTATTTGATAATGTATTCGTTTTTAAAAGAGATATCCTCAGTTGGTGAAATGTTTTTCTATCTTTCCTAATTAATAATTAATTTTAGAAAATTGTTTTTTGAAATGTACATAATGAAAAATATGTATACATTCGTATACATTCTTTGTATTGTTAAATAAGATAAAACATTATAATAATAATGGTTTTAATCGACAAAATTTTACAAGATATATAGTAAGACATGAAAACACATATGACAAGAAATGTGACAAGAAGACATACCACATGTATTTTATATATATTTGAATCTAGAAATTAATATGCATATTTAAGCAAATAGCGACTAAGATTTATTAGTATTGAGTAAAGGAGTGAATTCATTATATATTTAAATCACAATAAAACAGTTTTGATATATAAACATTGATTTATTTATTGATAAGACAATTGAGCGAATAGCATTCAAATAAAGAATGTCACTATTTATAGTACTACCACATTATCTACCATAATACTAATTTTGTCGTCCTGCAGCATGCCTCTATTATATATGCCTTTTTGTAAGCAACAAAACTTTATTTTCTTTTTTTCATTTGAGACATTCCATAAATCCAATTTTGATTGTCAAATGTTTGTACAATATTGTCCTACTCTTCAGAGTCCCTTGATGCAGAGTAAATTGTTGTTAATACATAAGGGCACCCATATGATTAACTTCAATAACGTAATACCTTGTAGGTCAAACATCAACCTGAAATAATATTAAAGATATAAAATAAGTGTATGAAAATTATCTATTTTCAGTTCACAAGATATAATAATTATTCAACTTTCAAGTGAGGTCTATTAATTATCAATATTCCTTGTAATTATGATGTTTTTTGCTCAGAAAACTGAATTATCTAAGATAACAAGTTCTACAGAATATTTTATCAAATCCCTATTTATTCTTTTCAGAATTATGTCAGATATTATGTTTGTTATGATAAAATATTTCAAAGATGCAATGAATTTATTATATATTGTTTTAGAAAAGGAAAAGTAGATATTTTATAATAATATCCATTTACCTTACAAGTTGGTGGATTAATTAGTAATGGCGTAAATAACAATAGATATCTATACTAATAATAAGACAGTAAAAATCGAAAATCAGTACATCAAATATTTTTCCAAAAAACTGAAAGGAGGCAATTAAAGAAGTCATAGAAACCAAAAAAACTATTTTTGGAATTCTTGTCTGTCTGTCTGTCTGTCTGTCTGGTACGTTATAACTTGAAAACTACTGAACGGATTTGAACGCGTACATATAATTGGGAGCGTTGTCATAAGTTTATTTTGTCAAAATCGGTTAAGAGAAAAAGAAGTTATGGTCAATTGAAAATTTACTTCAACCACTGCTTCAAAATTTTTAAACACTTATATTGATTGATTAGTTATATATTGTTAAATATGTTCTAATATAAGTTAATCTTAATATTAAAACTTATGAGAGGTAACAAAAATAACAAATAACGCAGTGCGCGCGGGCGCGGTAGAAGTGTTGAACAATGTGCTCGATAGATGGCGTTGATAAAATTCGTCATCAACCTAGATTTATTTTATTTTTTTATTTCTTAAACCTATACAGCTTATCAAAAACAGTATACACAATAAAAATAGATTAAAAATAAAGCCAAAATAAGGTTAATATATAGAACCGGAAATAGAATCTAAGATCAGAAAAAATAAATAAAAATATATATACACATGAACAAGTGGAACTATGTGAAGGACGAACATTTTAGTGTGTGTGTATCAGTGTGTGCAATGGTGTTGCTGTGTGAGTGCGAGGTTAAGTCTTAGTTTTTTTTTAAAGAACTTCTACTTAGGCCAAATATATCCATCGCGGTATTAAGATGCTCCATTGTGTAATGACTACCATGCAGTTCAAACTTTCATTAACGTTTTACCCTATGATTATTTTGATTGAACACTACCTATACAAACAAGTAAAAGGAAACGACTTAAGAGACGTTTATCTTATATTAACAACATTTCGAGAAAACTAGAAATACAACAATTTTGCACAGACAATCGGCACTTAAGTCACCAATTTACCAGACTCAATTAAATCTGGTCATAAGTGTAGACCTCTACTTGATTGGCGTTTAAGAATAAGGCGGAGCGGCGAATTTTTTGATCGTTGTTTCATTGAGTGTCGTTCGTTAAACCGAGCCAAATCTGCAATGAACAGTGACTCAAATCGCCAATCAAGCGACAATTGATCGTTGATTGACGACTTACCGGCCTATGATAAGAATTTACAAATGACAAATCCATGTTGCCAGGCCATTAAACTTTAAAAATTAAAAAAAAACTACAGAAAGTTTGAGGTTATAATTGTTGAATTTAATAATTGGTATTTTTGAGATTATTCTCGGGTTGTTTGGACTTTGAATGATAGAGTAACAATACTAAAAGAGACAACATGTCAGTAACAGCAATGTTACGCAGAACCTTTATTAACGGAACCGTTTATTCAGCTGCTGCAATGCGTATGGCTTCAACACAACCGGATAAAAATGTTTATTTTGATGTCACTGCCGACGGAGAACCATTAGGCCGGATAGTTATGAAACTGAATTCCGACGAAGTTCCTAAAACAGCTGAGAACTTCAGAGCGTTGTGTACTGGTGAAAAAGGGTTTGGTTACAAAGGATCTTCATTTCACAGAATTATACCTGCGTTTATGTGCCAAGGTGGTGATTTCACGAATCATAACGGCACTGGGGGTAAATCAATATATGGACGAATGTTTCCTGATGAAAATTTCAACTTAAAGCACACTGGTCCTGGAATTCTGTCAATGGCAAATGCTGGCCCTAACACAAATGGATCACAGTTCTTTATTACAACTGCTGCTACACCATGGCTTGATAGGAAGCATGTTGTTTTTGGTTCCGTAGTAGAAGGATTGGATGTTGTTAGAAAAATGGAAGGTTTGGGATCTAAGAATGGTAGGCCATCAAAAAATGTTGTCATTGCAGAGTGTGGTGAGTTAGATTAGTATAGTGTAGATATAATCATTAGTGTTGTGTTAGTTATCACATTATAGAAATGTACATGAGTAAAAACTTTATTGAATTATAAATCTTTTATTGTTACATCCCTATTATCATTAAATTTATATTAACTTAATATTTATATTAACTAAAATTAATATTAACAACAATAAGTAGAGTTGTACAGAAATTTGCTTAGCTCTAAAAACTATTTTTAGTTTTTTTACCATTTAGATTTTTGGAAAAAAAATCTGAATAGAATTTCCATATTATTTGGGTAGTGTAGCAAGCAACATCTTTAATTATATTAACTAAACTCTTAACTCCATAGGTGATATGGATGAAGAGCTGAACCCTGAAATAATCTAATAGTATCTATGCATCTATTAATGCAATACAGGTTTTGAGAATAAAAATACAGATTAAAATATGTATGCAATTTTTATTTATCACTAAATGCAACAAATGAGTTTAATCAATGCCAAACAATATTGTTTGTGATTGATGTGACAACAGTACAGCTAATCAGTATCAAGTCTTAAGGCTATTGTAAGGCATTTTAGATAAACACATTATTCATATCAAACTATGACTCTCTTAACATTATTAATTATACTAAGACAAAATTTACACAGACAATTGTCTTTTCACTACTCTCTGTGATACATTACAAAAAAAATATATGTACTAAAAAGTGTGTATCACTATTAATAATTGAAGTCTTAATTTTAAAATTTCAGCCCACAAATTGACAAATATTTAATGAGTTTTGTTAAAAGGAAATAATTAAAACAAATTATACATTTGCCTATCTTTATACTATACATGTATTCATTAGTACATGATGTTTATTCTTAAAAAAATATTTAAATCTTTAAAACAGAATAAAATTTTACTAAGGAGTAGTGTAGTGAACTGAATAGGAAAAAGTGCTATTGTAAGATATTACAAAGGAACAAAATTATTAACTTACATTTTACTTTCTCACTTATCAACATGCTGAGATCTGAATTAACACTATTTCTTGTTTATTTTGAATTCATTAAAACAGATTTAATTTCTGAATTTAAACAATATTTTTGTTTTGAGATATTCACACATTTTGTTAAAGATGTTGGGCATACAACCATTATTATGAATTTCAAGTTAAAAAAATATGATACACATTTAAATAATATCCATCACTTAAACAATTTCTAAGGTAAAAGCATTAGCTTCTGTTGTCTTGTATGCACTTAATATTGTTAAATTTATTCATTGTTAGTTCACATGGGAATTTGTTTCATGGGAATGTAAGTCTATGTTACTACACAAACAAAACATTTACTATCTAATCTTGAAAAAGGTCTTACTTTGTGCAGAATATTATTTTCTATTATTTAAATGGTAAAAGTGAGACCTCTTGAATTGTTGGATGCACTTACATTATTCCTTGTTTAATAGATCAGATAAATTACCTATTTTAAAAGAATTTACATGTAAATAAGGAATCTACATCACCTTAAGAATTCAATATTTGACTTTGTACTTTCTAAAATTTCAATTAAACCAGATAGTTACTTTAAGGGCATCCAACAATTTCAACATATTCGTTTTTTAATAAGGCCTTGTGTTAATAATATATCTGTTTTAGTGTAAATATTTACTTTGTGAATACTTTTTTTTTAGACACATGTCAAAATATATAAATCTGCTATCACACTGAAATGAAATTATTGCTTAAGACAATTCAGTTAAGTACAAACAATAGATAATTTTGAAGTATTTACAAGTGTTACAATATTATTTTTTATAAATTTTCAAACCTGAAATAATGTCAAAATGTTATGAAATAGGAATGAAATCTCTCTAGATTGCATCAACGTTTCCCTAAAGTGCAACAAAAAATATGATTGTTTGGATTAAAAGTACCTATCACTGCACTACAAGAACTGCCAAAAGCATGTTTCAATGGCAAGCCTAATCTACTAAGATATGGTATTCCATCACTTGCATCATTTAAGCTAATAGAAGAAATAATTTGTACAGTCTTCTCATTTATTCAATCATCACCCATAATATAGCAGTGAAGAATATAGAAATTATTTTCTCTAGTAATCACTCACTTTTAAAATTTAGTCTATAAAATTTCACTAAAGTTTATTTAACGTCACGTAAAAACGCAATTTGAGATTCCCATTCAAGGGTACAGCATCTGTTGTCTTCTACAGTATGTCTGACTATCCCTTTCTTATACTAAGGACATCTCAAACTCGCGGATCGGATGGCACCGATAGCTGGTCTACACTACGTCCTTTTTGCATCTGGAGACTCAGCTCATTGGGCTCCATCGTAATGTGGTGCGATGAAGTCCGCTTGTGTTTCGTCTCAGGTTTTAAGTCTTTCGAATTGGTCCGCCTGTGTCGCAGTACACCTGCGCTTTCAATAAGGCGTTTGCTCTCCTCGTCTATACATTTATTCAGTGGGAGGACAGTCAGGTCGAGATTCTCCATGCTCTTAAGGGCTAGCTGCTTCAGCTGTTCGAGGCTTAGGTCTCGTGAATTTCCTCGAGAGTGACTTTTTAAGTCGCGAGAACTGTTCCTAGAGTGCCCACTGAAGTCACGCGAGGTTGAGCGTGGGAAGGCGTCTCGGGAATGTCTCGAGTCACTACGGACGGCGCGAGATCGTTCAGGTTCCTCTATGGAGTGTTGCCTCCCACGTGGCTCCAGTTGTATCGTTTTGGAGTCGTTGCGTAGATGACGAGAAGCCACCAGAACTCTGGAGTTCTTCCCGATCGTACGCGGTTGGGAATCTTGCGAGTACTGAGAATCTGTTCGCTGCAGTTTGGTGCCGTGATGTTCTGGTTGAATGTCCGGGTCCATTGGAGATGTTATCGCGGAGCTTGGACCTGTCGTCAATCCAGATCTGAAGCCGCTTGCGTTGTCGGCTGATGGGAGTTCTTCGAATACTAAAAGTTATAAGAGATTTAAAAAATATTTGACATACCCTAATACTTCAATTTGGATTTTATAAAAAATATATACATTTAAAAAAACTTAACTCAATCTTACAGTATGATTCATTGATTGTATATACAGTGTAAACTCCGTGTAACATCACTCGATTTACGACAAACTAAAGCGTCGAAGTCGCTTTGGTTGTTTTAGCTTGTATTCCATATAATGATTTTTCGTCTCTCCATTTAACGGCTAACTTTATAACGCCATAAAATGCACAGTCCCTTCAGTGTCGTTATATACAATTTACACTGTACATGATTTCGACTTACGTTTGTCGAGGCTGATGATGGAGCCAGCGATATCCTTATGTGGGTCAAGTGGTGGGACAGTCTCAAGATGGCGGCGGCGTCTAACAAGCCACCAATCCACCATGAATATGCCCAACGCAACAATCTTGATGCCTCCGCATAGGCCCACGTATCTGAGTAACACAGTGATATGTTTACATAATATACGTTGAATATATTTAAAATACGCAAAATTAAGTTAACAATATATACATTATAATGGCCTGATCTCTGAATACAGACTAACATGACTATACAGAATATACTACAAGCACTTCTTAAACTGTATGTATAGAATACATTCAAAACTACATTACAAGAATGTAAACAGAAGCTTTAAGAAATACCGTAAATATATTCTAAGTAGAAAAAAAACTGGTATTATTAACAACATAGATTCACTGACTGTTTACAAAAAATAATAAAGTCCTTATAATAATGTATTTTAGTGTGTAAAAGTAGTTTCCTTTGGCATGCTCGCGGCTTGTTTATGCTTTATTACGACGACCTATATATTAAAACTAGGAGTTGTCACCTGTATCGAAACTGTTCTATGTCATACAGCAGACAGCGGCCTCCATTTACTCCGCTACAGGTCTGTTTCCAAAGCAGACACGTCGAGTCAATAAGATTACCGAACACTATCGGCGCCGGGATGTATCCAAACACACGGAATATCACAAATTGCATGCCCAACGCGAATGAACGCTCTTCTTCGCTAACTGATCTGTGGGCAAATAATATGAGGATTTCAATCGTGTACATTTCTTTGACAAGTAAAAAAATTGATCTGATTTACAATCGAAACGTTTATATAAGTGTTATATAAGCTTACCTTAATACGATCATAAGCAATGGCATTTGTGTGACAGCAACCACAAACGTCATGAAGAAGAGCAGTACCAAGAAGGGAAAGATGGTGGTGCAAGGTGGGTTGCAGGCACCGGCCGTTGCAACAGGCACAACCGTCACCTCGCTATACTCGTGCGCACCCGCAGTTAAGGCAGCAGCGGAAGCCCCGGCCACTACTGATGGCATACCCATTGCGTCCCGACTGTTCTCGTGAACACCTAATGCGCAAAAATAGAGGGACTTTATAAAAACATACTAATTACAGCGTTTTAATCAAGCCTTGATATTGAGGGGTAATTATTAAAGAAACGGCCGCGTGTTTAGGACTAAGAAGGCCAGAGTGTGGAGAAAACAGCCCATGTTTAATATGCCATGGTTGTATTGAGGACAATCTTAATTGATTAGTAAATAAGGAAGAAAATGCAAGAATATTATAAAAAAAAATAACACTAATTGTAAGTAATAGTTTGAATCAATTTTCATGTGCTAAAATAATTGAATTGCTTTAATTGGATGGCTTAACGTTGAATGAGATATTAATTAGTTTATACTCACAAGCGCAATTTGTGAAGTTCGATCTCGACGAAGAAAACGCGGCACATCCGGCATGACAGGGCGAGAAGTATGTGAGCCCGTTGTTGCCACACACTGGCTCCATGTCAGTCTCGGTACAGAGGCAGTTGAAATTACACGCAGCTGTCAGATTCACTTTGAATGGCTCTAGATTGCTATTATACAAATTAAAACATGTATATATTTTATTTAGCAATTATCAAAAACAAATGTCGATATACTAATTATATAATATTTACCTGTTATTCGTATAAGGTATGGTCGTTCCAGCCATCTTGATGTTATCACATCCCAGAAAGAATAATAAAGCATAACACGAGAGACATATCGTGTTAGATATCAGGACGAATTGTACCGCACCCTTTGGTCGGAGCTCCAAGCGTTTGAGAAGGCAACCGCCCATAAAGATGCCGATACAGGCTCCTGGGATGGCTACAGATCCTGTAGGATAAGGAAAATAGGTATTTATTAACTACAATACAAAAATAATTAGTTGTTTCAATGTTACTACGGATTAGGTCATATCTTAAGCAAGAAAGTATTTCTGAATACAGGCTGCTAATTGACAGATAATATATAGAAGTACCTGTGAACATGCTGGCTTGACTCTTGCCCAGACTGAATTGTGTTTCCAGATACTTGGGCAGGAAGACGACGAACCCAGATACAATCATGAGTTCCATGCAGGCGCCCAGACACGTCACTACGTACACGGGATTCTTGAGCAGACGCCACATCGATACGGGAATATCTAAATATTACATCAAAATATTAAAATCTGTGCTTTTACGTAAAACTACTAATTTTCATTGTATATGCAATGGAAAATAATATAATGTAAATATGAAGTGTCAAAACTTTTTATTGAATACCATACATTAGTGTAACATTATGCAAGTAATTTAAATTTGTCATTATCGATTACCTATATCATAATAATTTGTAATTATTATTTTTTTCGAGATATTTTTTGTGACAAATTTAATGAATCGTGTTTTGTTTCGCCGTAATTTGGTAATTAAATTACATCAAAGGCTTGAATAGTCAAAAGTATGCGTATTGTAAGTCGTAGTATATTTTATATTCACCTTTTATATCTTTCCCATATCCAGAATCGTTTATACCACTCTGAGGTTTCGGGGGCGGTTTAGATGTACCAGACCCACTTGCGGCAGCTGCTTTTTCTACCAGTCTTATTTTCTCTTTTTCATGTACCAACACTTTGGGGAAGGAGAAGAATGGTATAGCTATTAGGATAAGTAATAGACCCCCGAGTAGAAATCCACCCCACCACATTCCTACCCATCGATGGTCGGCGGGATCTGAAATGGGTAAAATATTATGACAACAAAATCTAACTTCAATAGAGCAAAGTCAGCACTATTCTATGTACACCATTAATTTGCCGCTTTTCATAAAAGCGTAAACAGAATGTTGTTTGTCACAAGAATATAATTAGATTTATAGCACGCACTGCCACAAGGCTTTTGTAACAGTAAAAAAAAAATGGCTTCACCATGTAACTACAAAATATGCATTGAATGACGGATGAAATGTGTGAACTCAAGAAAATATTAACGCACTTCACTCAAAGTATATTTAGTACAATTAGTCAAACGTTTATAATTAAAAGTATGTAATAATAATGCGTGTGTCACGCGAATATTTTATAGATAGCCTTCTAGTTCCTGTTAACGATAATTAACTTCAATTCATTCATTAAGGTAAAACTGCACTGTTTCAAACAAGCTGAAACCAACCATCGAATACAAAATTATATTATTAGATTGACATTTAGCGAGAAGTTGGAAACGTCGATTTGAAAATGAAACATGTAATATATTTTGCATTTGTACGGATAACGTAAACAGAAAACGTAATACAACACGTTAATAGTTACGATTCTTTTGATAATGCTGGCAAATACCGACCGTAGAATGGATACATTATGGCCGGCCAAATCAAATCATAAAAATACGTGACGGTTAATTTTATACTCATCATACATATTATTTCTATTGGTTGGTTCCTAACTTTTGCTCTAAATATGGAAAAAAGAGACATATAAATGACATAGATGAGAAACTTACTTATTGTCGGTGCGCCAGAGAGGGAGTCCATGTGAAAAGAAAGAAGATAAGCACCAAGTAAAAAGCCCAAGACTGGTCCAAATGCGCCCATACTGTACATACAGCCTGAAAACGATATATTAAGTTTGAAATACTCCACCGTATATAACTCACACTTTTATACAAATTGAACATGAAATTAGTATCAGTGATCTTATTGCGTCCATATAAATATTCTTGTATTTCCGTATATAGAAGTGTACACTTGAGTATTGAAATCGTACCAAGATTCGCATCGTTGATTTAGTTTCTTAAAACGTAATAAAAATCTTAAAACTGATTTGAATTGTTGTACATATTTAATTAGAATATAACCCGGATTAGTACGTTTCATAATATACGATTACGTAATCAAATTACGTAATTGTTACGTTATTGTAGTATAAAACTTTTCTTTGATACTGAGATTGTATGACATTCATTCCAAGTAGAACGGTGATATATTTATTTACATATAGTCTAGCTAAGAATAGTTAATCGATAGGAACCACAATGCGACAGTCAGAGATTATTTTTACAAATTATAATTTTTCCTTTGATGTGTGAACTTTGTTAGACATAGAATCCTTAAGAATGGCAATCTGTATAAAATGGATAGGAGTTATCCTTTAATTAATTAAATAATTCTAGTAATTCTGCAATTGAACATTACAATATTGGGCCAAAACATTGTATAAACTGTTCTCTCAATTTCAGCAATCCTGACCAAAACGACACCCAGTATTACATACGAAAGTAAAAGCCGAATTGGTAAATACAATTAAAATATTATAATGAAGATAAATCAAAACAAAAGAGGTTTGATGATATCTTATATTTACTTTTTTACATTATAAGGGCACATTAGGTACATGTCTCGACGCATCGTATCGTCATTGCGGTTCAAAAGTAGGTCACTCTTGTTTTTCACGGTCCTACATAGTGTATATGTTTTTAATTTAGAAGCCGTATGGTGAGTTAATATATAGGCATAATACACGACCTTTTGTCCCAAGTGAATGTATTTTAAGAAGGTCTCCGAATCAAATACCGCTCCAGTAATACTTGATATTAAAATATTATGGATGCAAAGAGAGTGGTTACGACTGAAGGCTATATATATGAGAGGCCCTCGCGTTTTAAGTAAATGAGAAAAATACTTGACGTATCGTTTGATCAAGATTTAGAAGAGAACCTTTTTCAAACCACTTTGTACAGTTAGTCATGGACATGACTCATTCCTTAAGGTTTGTAATAAAAAAAGGTTGTACATGTTTTGAACTTTCTCGTTTTGGTTTTTTTGTTTTGTGTATTCGAGATATGCAAAGCATCTTAAGTGTTCATATAATGTATAAACGATGGTCACAATGGGATACTAAATCCTACCTACCTATAATGAAGTATTATAATATATATATTCGTATGATAATAATACAAAACAAGCACAGACAAGACTTGAACATAATATCTATTTTCTTATTTTAATTGAATTTGAGTCACATTGTTTGATTATGTACGTGTAGAGACAAACACCTTATGTCAAACACTCTTCACAATGTCAATGACAAATTACACAAGTGAAATTGTATTGTACGAGACATTTTAATTTAATTAAATAAACGACGGGTCAAGGCCTTTCAATCGAATCCTGGGGTTGGATTGCACAGAATACTGCGCCATAACATGAGTATTATACTAATACTGTTCCTGATTCCCTTTCAAGTAATAAATACTGGAACGGGAATCTTCAATTTCAACTAACTATCACTCATTTTTGACTATGCGATTCTAAAATTATTAAACGAGCTTCCATTAACCGTTGATGACGTACTATTTAATCTTATGGCGATAAAAATATACATTTCAACACACGAGGAAGATATATAAAGTTATATTTAAAGACGATAACTCAATTCGCCATTACATACACCAATTAATGCGTTATTGATCTATTTTCGTTACACATTGCATTCGGAAATACCTAGACTGCATACGAATAAGCAATCAGTTTCATGGCTTTTCCTATTAAGGGTGGAGCGGCCAATATGTCTCCCATGAATCCTTAATATCAAACGAATAACAAAAATTGGAATCGAAAATGAAATATTGGTTTTAGGCTGGCAGCAAGTACCGATTTTTCTTTATATTTATAGAAAACATCAAGCCAATAATCTTAAATTACCTTTTCACTTACGTTACGTTTACGTTAGAGGATATATCTTTCAACGTAATAATTAATATTAAGTAGATCTGCTATGTTAATTTTATTTTATTGTGTCAATACTCGATGGGAGATATAAAATTTGAGCTATTTATTTATATGGGAATTGTAGTTGGTAATAAAAATGGTAACACAGTAAAGTCACGTCTGGCTGTAGGGGTTCGTTGAACTAAGCCGTACGCTTCGCTTATGAGACATCGTGTGGTTGAAACACACCGGTCTATATTACAAAAAAAAGTATGGAAAGGTCGATAGAAGCATTAACTTAAAACAAAGTATTCTAATAATACACTTAAAAGCTTAATAGACATTAAGGATTTGTATTTGAATATTGGCACTTTCGATTAGCGTAATTGAGGGTATAAAATAAGCACTTTCTTTGTTGAAAATGGGACGGGTCATAAATCATATGAAAGCAACGTTCTTTATATTTTATGTTAAGAAAATTACGTTGAAATATCATAAACCTTTTCAGGGTCATTAGTGAGAGAAGCCTTAATACTTAAATTAAATAACGACTTGTTTTCTTGGCAGAACTTTTAGCACGTAAATGTTAAAATGTTACAAAAGGCTAAACAAAAGTATTCGTGAAAAACTTTGAATGGAAAGATTTTGAAAGAATGACGTTTCCATTGGCGCAATGTTTATTATGATGTATAATATCGTATACGAAATGTAACTTATCTAATCTTGATTTATGATTGTTCGTTACTGAACCAAGTATCTACAGCGTGTCCATGTAATTTTGCCTCTTATGGAGTATAGATAGCAGGCACTCTGTTTACCATTCTATACAACATAATAAATATTTTATCTATACATGAATGAAAATAATATATGCACTTCTCTATAATAATTCCGTGGCCCGTAAACAGTTTCTTATGGCAACGGAAAAAAACTTCGTTTATTTTGTTATATCTAAACATGCCAGCTAACGATTGAACAAACATTAAAACGGGATCGGAGAGGTATTGAGAGGTCATTGCTTTGTTATACCGAAACAATCACAGCTTCCTATAGAAAAATGCTAATTACAAGTCACGGTTAGCATGACGTAATGAAATAAATCAATATTGCACGACTGATTTCTCATATACTATAGATTTTCTTGTAGTATAATTGTAATTATGTATTTTTTTTTAAATTTGATTAAAACAATTCATTATTTTTATCGTACATATAATTAGAAATTAATTGTTTCATGTGTAAAGAAATATCAAAAAAAATGTGAACTGCGAGAATTGGTATGGCATTCCTATTTTGTGATTTGAAAGAATCCGATCATTATTGAATTAAGCAAAACTTACCGATATACATACTGGAGGACTCCGGCCTTACGTGGTCGTCGACATACGTGGTGCCGAGTGTGAGAAGGGGTGAACCGCCACATCCCAACAACACTTGTGCAACGATAAACACCATTACCGGCCCGAAAGTGCTGGGAGAACTCTGTCAAAATATGTTTCAATTACAAAAAAATGTATATAAAACACATATTAGACACAAGTGAATCTAATATGTTATTTATTATTTTATCAACCGACCTTAGATAGTTTAATTATTACTGTAAAGTTTCTTAATTAATTACATCAAATTTATTACAGCAAAATAAAGTGAATATGAATATGGGGTAAATGTAAAACTTTAACCAAGCCCTAATATCTTGTAGCTAATATAGTAATAGTATCGTAAGATAATTGCCTCATATACCGTGAAATATAAATTACTAAAGATTTCAGATTACTGAATTATTTGTAATTAAATCATAGTAGCCTTTATTAGAGAAATTTAGACGTAGTCGACATTGTATTTATGGTCAAGATCACATTCGTTATTTTTAATTTCCTCAAGAAAATCGATCAAGTGGTAGTTTTTTTTTAAAATTTTGCTGATTTATTTTAATGTATCATCATATTCTCTATTTAAGTATTGTGCCATTAATTATGTGTCGCGGTTGACTGATGTCACGAAGACTTTTCATTGTTTACGACGTATTAATATTGTTAAAGATACGTCAATAGACTATATTAGTATTTCATAGTGCGTTGTTTATTGCTTTAACATGTATGAAATTGAATTAATTCCTAACATCTGAATTATCAGTTAATATAATTGATTATATAAACAATTGATTTAAGTATTAATATGTATAGTTGAAAAACTTTAATACGCAAGTTAATCAAAACAATGTTTTTTTACAATATTAAGAGAGATAAATACATGATATTACAAAGAAAACCTTGAAATATATATTATTGTCAACCTTCACTTTTAACATTATGGTTCCAATTCACTCGCATGACACGCGAATCGAGATAAACTATTTTTAATAAATCAAAACACCGAAATATTATTTTTCATATTAGTCGTAAACTTAAAACGAGATAATTTTTATGCGATAATGACGTAGCAAACAAAATTACCTACCTTAATACAATTGTCAGGTCTCAAATTGCTTGGTCTCAATCCCTGCGACAACCTTCCGAGCCCTCCCATATCCTGTTCCAGGAAGGCGGGACGACAGATGTTTTCCTCTGATTTGTTGTTTGATAGCATTTCGCTGTTCACTTCCGCTATAAAATGCGGAACAACAAACACCAACGATCCAATTCCCATTATAACGGCACCTACAAACCAATTTTCAGTCTTACAAAAAGAAGACTTACTGAGAAACTTTTGTTTGAGACGATTAAATTCTATCCATAATAAGTATTATACACATGACTTTCATCGCAAAAATGAATAATAAAAATTTCTACAAAAAACATTTGTACATTAATTTTAATTATATAGGCATACTATAACGTAAATGAATATTTAGAGGACAAAGATCCCTTTAATGTGCCGGCAATTGGCTCAGCATCGGGACAGTTTAATTCTTGAGTAGCCTTACAATGCTTTTTTATTTTAATTGTGAGTAACACAATTTTGTATTAATTGTTTATTTTAAAAGAGCAGCTATCGAGTTTTTGCCGGTTCTTCTCGTTAGATGACTGCCTTCCGAACCGGTGGTAATGTTAAAATTGACGATTCAAAAGTGTCTTTATAAAGACCCACTTGAATAAAGATATTTTGAGTTATTCTATTAATGGTGGCAGAGTGGTTTTAAATTAAAAATAAACTCACCGACAGCAATCCACACTGGAATATGTCTTCTACTACCCAAATATGACACGAAAATTACAGTAATTACGTTGCCAATCTCGTAGCTGCTCGCTATGAGCCCAGAGAGGCTGGATGGTATCTCGAAACGTTTCTCTATTGTTGTGATCACAGAGTTAATGTAACCAGAACTTAACGCTTGTTGAAGCGTCACCAGAAATGAAAGGAAAAAAACGAACACCTGCAAATCATTATCGTATTATAAACATTGTGATATTCAGTTATTAAAAATGTTCACGTAATTTCTCTTACTTTAATACTAGAGAATCTCTGTATAAATAACGGCCTCCACGATAGGATACCGCAGTCTCGTGTGTCATGAGGAATGTCCAATATCTCTGGGAATAACTGGTGAGGCTTCTCTTTCTCTTTCTCGCGTTCCCGATCTCTGCAATAGGGTAAAGTATTAAATAAATAAATAAGTTTCTAATTTTCCTTATGATTGCAAAGTAACGCATTAAGAAACAGGAAGGTGTTATATAACGGTCTGAAATTTAACGGTTCGTATATATCTATATATTGAAATTTCATGCGACAAACGACTTATTCGACTTTTATGATGCCAAAATTTAAAAATATCATTTACGTCAATCGGTAGTAATTTTTATAACATACTAAATTATTAAACGAAAATCTTACTAAGTCTTAACCCTAATTTGGTCCTGTTTTTTTTATTGTAATATTAACTTGCTGTTTGGGTTGTAGAAATAAAATATGATCATGCTATATATGAGCTTAATGCTACTACTTGTCCATAGTAAAAAATAACACACGAAGAATTTTGTATCTACTGTAAATATTAAAAAAAAACAATACTGTAACTTTGTGTTACATCATACCGATGTAAAAATAGTAGTAAATCGGAGGTACATTCAAAGCATTTGGATTTTTGAATTCCTATCTATGCGTTTGTTTTTATTCTAAGCCTAGATTCTTAGTTAAATTTTCATGAAAAATACTTAATTAAAAGGTTGAAATAATTTTGAACATACTTGTCGCATAATCCAGCCGACGGATTTCTGCTGTGACATTTGATAGATTCTCGTGGGGGATGCGATGGTGGGGCGCTGGGCCCAGCTGCGTCCGTTGCACCTTCCACGCAACCAGAATCCGCATATAACCCAGTCATAGCATACATTGATTCTTGTCTCCTAAAACAATCAATCAATAAACATTAGTAAGTGGATATACTCGTAAATATTATGTTTACGTCATAATGTGTCAAATAATATTGTACCTTTCCAGTAGAGAACTCAATTGTTCTGTTAAATCCCTCATAGCGAATCAAGATAACGTAACTTCCTCAGACCAAAACAATGCTAACACGGTTAGTTTTCGCGACCGCAATGACGTCATGAATTTAGCGATTTCACTTTCTCACGACACAATGACGACGATTATAACTGTACGCACATTTAACGGAGTATTTGGAACGTGCTCTTATGGCGTACTGAGATAAAGATGATGATGACTAAAGCTTTGTAAGGTGCACGATACGAGGTGTGAGTGAGTCTCCTAGTAATGTGGGACACGTGTCGCAAACCATACGATATCGCTATGTCAAATCTTATCGAATGGTAGTAACGGAAATTGTTAAAACTACGAAAAAATACTGTAGTGATATTAATATTTATGAGTCATGACTATAATAAAGCCAAACATTTCGAAAATAATAATTTAAATATAATGACATTTATTTGTTTGTATATGTGACTTGTATTGAATATTACAAATGTATTAGCAACAACTGGTTACTAATTCAGACGCTTTCAAATTCATCGCTTCATTAACACGGAAGTTGGAAAATCAATTGCGTGATATTCTAGTCAAAATCGAACCAGTCCAACTTTGCAGAATTTGAGACTTTAAAGGTCATGCAACCTACACAACCGCGTCTAAACTCAAACACACTTCTTTGAATTTATATCAAATTTCAAAGCATTTGATCAAATTTTATTAAAATACTATCTATTCTAGTACCATATATTTGGTAAAGTAGAAGGTAGACAGAAAAAAATATCAAAAGAGTTAAGCATTTTCCCAGCAGAGGCTATATTCTACTCTATAAATGTTTGCGTTTAATATACACGAAATGAGAACATTTACGGACTATAAAAACAGTCGCGACACGCGGCCAAGGCGCCTGCAAAGCAGCCGCGTTTAATATCCTCTCTGTTCTGGTGTAATTGTATTGTTTTATCCATCAGTAATACATACAAACAGTACTTGTTGATGGGTATACAATTTACCTGTGTCCCTTCCTGTGTTGTGGCGCGGCGTTCGCGCCACCGGCACTCTGCTGTCTCTCGCCTTCCATTGTTTAGGTATATTCTACTTCTCACCGCACGCCCATAACAATTAGTCCCAAACTGCTCCACCTGAGGACAAAGGAAGTCTATATATATTTAATTATTTATCAGAATAAAGTTCTCATAATTATAATATTTAGTTTTATAAGCATATTTAAAATTTGTGACATTCTATTTTACATTTATGTACACTTCTCTGGTACAAATAAACACATTTCACACCTGGAATCTTTGTGGAATGAAAAGTCTTTGAAATTGTATATAAAAAAGTGTTGTTTATCGATGGAATGTTTATACTGGCTTTGCATTATGTTTTATTAAGCGAGACTCGTTATCTCCTGCATGATGCCTGCATGTGTTGCTTTTGGCCTCCAGCATTGCTCTATATTAGGCAATGAGTGTGAGTCACTAGTCCTTTACTGAATTTAGATACTAATGTTAGGGTAGCTATTGTTATAATTAAGTTTAAATTGGATTCCATTTTCAAAATTAAGATAATAAAAAAATGCAAAATGATACCGTTATACGCAATAGTTCATATAACTGTATTCACAGGTGCAATTGATTAGATAAAACTAGTCAAGCCTGATGTGTCATGTGAGTGGTTTGTTTCAGAACATATTAAATATCGTCAATTTTATCTAAGTAATCAATTGTTTCTCCTAACTACCGAGAATAACAATTAGTCTCTCACACATTCTAAAACGTATCCACGGAAATAATGCGTATTTATTTTGTATGTAAAAGTGAGTAGACGAAAAAGGGGACAACGAGGTATTCAGGAAGCCACAATATATATAATGGTATTTATTTAGGACTACACTAGGCCAATTAAATAATTAAGCAAGCAAGTTTAATAGATCAACCGGTTAGTTTCAAGCTTGGAGCCAGTACCTGCAATGTTAGATAACAAATTGCGGAACAGAGAAGTTGCCAAAAATTTCATGTCTAAATATTCCGATACCCACATGACAGCTGTAGGTCTATTTAAAGGTGTTAAGGAATATTATGGTCATATAAAGTCGAACACGGGAATGTGTGTACTTTCGTGTGATGACTAAACTTGGTCTTCTGAATACAACGACTTGGCGACAATCACTTTTACTCAAAATTCAAAACCCAGGTGAATCAGATGTATCTTTAATTTTATTTTATTTGTGTTTTTTTCTGAATATTTATTACAATAATTAAATTCCATCGTCGCATCGCAGAAAAGATATGGGGATAATAAAAATTATTTTTGTAAATTATAGCTACATATTAAATCTGATGTTTTGTATTGTATGTCTGTACATATCACGTATAGATATGTAATAAACAGTAGAACAGCTATAAGTCCACTAAAGTATTCGTAATATGTTTTAAATACAGCAAACTATTGTAGAATTCAATGGCGACTTATTGGAATCCGTTGACCGCCATTAATAAGAAAACAATTTGACCTACCTGCTTTCAACGTTAGATACCTCATTCCAACCTGTGAAAGTGGGTGTGCTGTCAAGGTTAATTTTGCCACAGTGCGTTGCGGTCGATATGTCGTGGCTGGATCGTAAAATTGAACATTTCATGGTACTGTTGCCTTTCGTGAATTGGCCAGTTGATATTGACGATATCATTCAATAGTGAACGTGTTACAATATTTCTAACGTTTGTTTATCTCATTAATGTAAGCGATAACATTATTTATTTGAACTATAAAATATAGTGTTCATGGGCCACGAATTGATTTCTGGACAGACTAACTACCCCCTAACATTTTAATGTTTTAAATAACGGAGAAATATAATTTTAAAAGGATTATTATAATAACTTTTTAGTATACTACTAAAAGGTTATTATAGCTATTATTAGGAATGCTAAGACTCTAAGGTTTCGTTAAGTCTTGCTTCTTTACGTCTTCTGCAATAAACAATAAAAAATGTAATTTATCATGTCTGTGATAAAGCTTGAGAAGAAAAGATATCGTCAAGCATGTCTTGCATCATTTGATAACCTGCAGACCTTCTTATTAAAAATTTGCTTTATAAGAGACTTATCGCTCTATAGAGAGATCAATTGATCAAAGCTTTAAATTCTAAACGTATGGGATGATTAAGCTGAACGTATTTTAATGCATATAATATTCGAAGGGGGTGAAATTGTATAACCAAAGACAATACGTATTGATTGTGATTGGAAAATTGGATGTAATGCCTTGACATATGAATAGTGTTGGACTTGACCTAAGAGAACATATGACTTACTTAAAACAATTTAGCTAGCTGAAAATCAAAACCATTTAAAACATATTTTTTTTTATTTTGTACAGTTGAGAGACAATTTACAACTACGAAAAGATATTCAAAATTACTGATTCGTACGTGACATACAATGTTTTGTTTGAAACACACATTTTGTTTACAGACCAGTGACAATAATACGGCATAATATCACAATGCTCGTTTTCAATATTACCTTGACTTATAAACCAGCGGAAGTAAAGATATTCAAGCAAAATCGTTCCAGTTTTATGTATAATTATTATATAAACAGAATGTGTCGTTTCGTTTCACCTTTTTGTACCTCATAAAAACAAAATTCAAACAAAACTGATAACATGTTACTGTTTTTAACTAGCATAGCTAGTTAAAACGTTCATACTTTTAGAATAAGCGTTTTTTGCGAGACTATTTTGAATACACAGTGGAACAAATGATTGTATAGTAGTAACCCAGAGTGCTAGGGGTTTAAACGCGACATCACTAGTGTTTGAGTATCACTGCTGAGGAGGATACTATTCTCAATCATTATGAGAAAACATTTGTTTTAAAATAAAAGTTGTTTTGGTTAAAACGCAAACTTTTACACATATATATATATATATTGTAATCGCACATAACGAGGCCGCTTTTTATCTTTAAAAAACCTCAATTATCTGCGGCTGCTCTTTTAACTTAACTCTGATAAGGCGCAGTAAAGAAGACAAGGACTGGTTCGGTATGAGAAACAAATTGGTAGTTATCTACTTAGAAATACTTATTATCTTTTTATATATAACTGGCACAATTAATAATACACCATTAGCTGTATGATATTCCGTTAATTTAATTGGACTGGCCTTATGTAGATAATGAATACTTGTTCGATTTTTTATTATCATAATGGTGCAATTTTTTTACTTGTTAAGTGGGCTACAAAATCCGTAGTGACGTACTCAGTAGTCTGTAAATTCATCCGACACGACATACACATGTACTTTTTAACAACATCACTAAAAGTTGAAATTTATATATATGTATAATGTATAGTTATTCTTTTCTCAGCTTTCATTTGCGGATTTATTCTACATATTTCCTACAAACTAGACCATGGTAGTCTTATTAAAACTAGATTACAATTGTTACTGGATATAATTAGGCTTGCAATAGGACAGCTCTAGAATTAGTGATGTTGACGAGGTGAGCGACCGTCTACCGGGTCATCGCCAGCGAACCACTCACAGTCAGGTACAGATTCATCTCATGGCTACCGGGTTGTATGAATACGAAAATAAAAATATTTCAAAGGACAGTACAATATTAGTGAGATTTTTAAGTTTTAGGTGTGTATGATTACTTCGGGAATTTACTTGAGAAAAATAAAATGATGTTAATATTTTTTTAGATCAAATTATACTTTTTCTATGATTTGTTGGTCCTGAATGTGATTTGTAATAACGGATGTTGTATGTAATTATGTAAAATAAATATGTCACATAACTCCGTAATGACTCTGTGTTGTAATTTAAGACATCTTCAAAAATAGAATAGGAATCAGTTCTAGTAAATTTCTGTTTAAGATATTACTGTTACGATATTATATATAATAAATATAATGCATTTTCATAAAAGAGCTAAAATCTATTAAAAGTTTCTACACGTACTAACTCCGTAGTTAGAACTTACAATTTGCAGAAAATTGACAAAATTGAATCCAAATTTACACTTAAATATGGTTTATATATAAGCAAACATTTAATATATATCTAGGCAAGGATGCTCCAATGAAAAGTTACAAACACAATTAGCTTCAATTCTTTGAATCCAATCAACATGGCACTATACGTATAATAAGCCGGTGCAATGCGGCTTGGCTCGGCTGTGCCTATTCTTATTATACCAATTGAAATTGAAAAGGGGGTAAAACAAAGTACTGCGGAAATATGTCATGATTTGTATGCAAATTCGGCTGAACAGCTGCACGGCATAACTCCAATAAGGTCATCGGTTCGCAACTGCGATAGCGTAGTTCCAATTGACCTCCATTGCTGTTAAAACAACAATAATGCAATCGCCCTTTGAACTCAGTATCGAAAGGAAAATAGTCGTTTAAATAAATGTCAACAAAACCAAGTTTTGACAGTAGGAAAAGTATCAAGTAAAAAAATGACCAATGACCCTGAGTGACTATAGGACTTGTGACAATATCTATTCAATCACGAATGTTTTTGTATCAATTATACGTTGCTTACTTTTTTTTAAAATTAATACCTTGTTTTTTAGACTTCAGGTCAGGAAATCGTGTAAATACATACATTTATTACTTTAATATATAAACAGATCATAATCAACAAAATTATTTTAAAAACACTTAGTAATTTAGCAATAGGGCCCATACTAACACAATACTAGCCAAAAATACAGTGTAATAAGTCTGTCATTCTTATGTAGTGGCGAAATGCATACAAAGGATCCATTGTTGAATATAGAAAGTGCAATGCATCTCTGATCGCTGTTAGAATTTTAATGAGACACTGGACAAGTAGGTATGTTATGTTATTGTCCACCCAGAATATTTTATTTTTCTCTAAAATAAAAACTGACCTTAGTTTTTGGATGTTATTGTCACAGATATGTTTAAATAATTTAGAATTTTAATACAAACAGTAAAAACAGCTTGTGTCTTATTCAGTCATTTCTCAATTATTTTAGTTATAACTTCATTTATATATATAAATTAATGTAGTAAAGTAACTTTTATCATATGTATTTATTTAAAAATATGTTTTAAATAATCATCAATCTTGACCACTTTATATTGTAATTTTCTCTATGGATACAATTTAATTTTTTTTTTCAGAACTTAGCAATCACACATTGGTGAGCACTACCTATAGGAAATGTTTATAGAAAACTAAAGAAAACCTAATTACAGCCTCACAACTATCCAATGTTGAAAGAACATTGTTGTTTTATTCCAATACAATATTTTGCTGTATTCCCTTATGCTATTATAAGACAAAGGAAATTACCAATTTAAAACAACAATGTTGCTATTTATTTTAAATTAATCATTAAACGGTATATTATTTACACACATCAGACTGTCTCTTGAGAACCAAGATCTTGCAAAGTAATCATATTTTGAGTTGTGAAAATAATGTAATAAAAACACACATTTCACTGGTTTGTAAACTTTACCAAAACATCTAATTTTGACTTAAATAAAATGTGTAAAGTTAAGACCTTACAGCTTTCGTTTTTGCGTTATGCAGTCTTGCTAACTGCAGTGTAATGTACAAGTACAGTGTAATGTGATGATATTATAGCTTGATTGCCAATCATAATTATTACAACATAAGAAAATGTAGCATATTGTGTCTACAAGGCCATACATTTTTGTAATTAGAAAGTAAACAATGTTCGACATATCAATCGATAATAATAATGTGTTCATACAGTTCAACACAGTAAATAGTGTGCTGCAATTTACAATGCACCACTAACGGTACAAGATCACCAATAACGCTTCTATAAATTTCTCTATATCTTTCTGCAAATTAAAAAAAAAAACTGGTTCGTTTCTAGAAAGTCAGGGCCATTTAGTTATGAAGATTTAAGTACATGTCTTACGTTCTGCGACACTATATTTTTCTTCAGCCGATGCTAAAACTTAAATATTATCTTTATTGTATTCACGGCGACATCACGCTATAGTTATTTAGATAGTAATAAATAAGTAAACTACTTAATACCATACTACTGACCTTTTATTTTAGTTTAAGATGAAAACCAAGAAAATCCCAAATTAATTATAAAATTTACACAGAGAAATCCATCGAAATTTCACAACACAATCACAAAACACTTGGATAAAATTCCACATCGAAGTTCAAACCACAGATGATGACTGATGACGGATCACAGCTGTGATTTGTGAAGTATGAAGGGTGAATATTGAACTGGCATTCGGTTTTGGACCAATCACACAACATGAATTTGAATGGCAACTTCCTCGTCGTTCACAATTGGAGAAACCATTAAGTAATTTACCTTGCATTTTTTTATAAATTTTCTTAATTATTTGGTGATTCCTGTTAATTAATATGTAGATAAAAGTAGAAAACTATATCGCATTACTATCTACTTTTTTTCTTTTACATCGTCTAGTGACCTCTACTGCGAAGAAATGTTATTCAGTAAGTAATAATATAAATGTTGTTGTAATTATAGAGCCATCTAAGAAATACTTTTAAAACAACTTTATGTGTTTAATGCCATCTATGAATAAATAATCAACACAGTTTGACAATGTCATATTTCAAGATAAAATAATTTATTATATACTTCGACAGATGGCGTTTTTCTACCTTACAAAGATGCTATAAAGTTAAAATTCTGTACTATATTGTTTTTTTCATTTAAAGATATTCTACTCTACTTAAATATTCTAGGTTTCTTAAAATTGTTTTCTAAGGTTTTTTCTTTTGTCTTTTGAAAACATATTGATTTAAGATATTTTTTGCAAAAAAAAAAATATAGTGTAGCATTACAGACTCTAATCTAATTTCTAATTTGTTTAAATAAATACAACAGTTTTTCATATTATAAATTAATTTAAATTAGTCGTTACAATTAACGCACTTCAACTGACATCTGTTATTTTGCCTACGAATCCGTATTGGTTTACAGAAAACAATCGTTAATCTAATCGTTCAATCAAAATATAATTAGTATGGTTATTTTGTTATATAATAGAACTAGCTAAAGAGTAAAACTCACCTTACACTGTTTTGTTATACCTACATACCTATTAAGTCAAAACCTGTTGTCTACAGCACATTCTTTTCATTATACTTCATTAGTCGGGATTTAAAAAATCTGTTACTTTCTATAAAACTCCTTCTACATCCTGGTAGGTGTGTTATTCCAAATAAAACGATAGCTTACAATATATATCTCTCTCTATTGTACTCTCACTGTTACAAATACCTCACTTATTCTCTAATTCAATCAATCTATCTCGTCAAAACACAAAAACCCGCTAAGTCCCTTTTTCTCAAACTCGCCATCTTGTTTTTTATATCTTTCCCGCGTCTCTGGACTCCCCGCGTCGACCAATCAGGAGGTTGATGTGTAGTGACTATAATTTGAAACGTATTATTACAAACCAAATATTAACTTCTTTTTCTAATTTTACAATGTCATTTTCTATCTGTCTTCCCATACCGGAAACTCCACCTTCCCCAAAAACCCCTCTTATTGGTTATCACCGGTGCCGGAAATACTAAATACAATTTTTTGCATCAAAACGACTACTTAAGTGAATAGCATAAACAATAGTTACCAACATTGAATTATTGTTATTAAAATAATTCGGTATTCAAATTTAACGAAATATAACTTTTGTTAAAATTGGAGTAGTTTTTCATTTTCATCCATCAGACCATATACAGATATATAAGTGAAGTTTCTTAAGCGTTGTAGTGAAATATGTGGGAAAAAATATAAAACCCAATTTGTAAAAGGGAAGCGTACTATTTCTTACTTTATTTGCATTCCAAGCACAACGCACGAGCGGTGTTTGTTAAAGCGCAAACTGTAACAACCTTATGTCACTTCACCCACGCAATTTGACGTAATTAGAAATTACATGAACCAAACACGAACTGAACGGGCAGGTACCATTCGGTTATTTATTCATTCAAGTAATCGATGAGCCGTTGTGTAATTTAATGATTCTTTCAACAATAAATTACTGTACGTAGGTTGAAGCAAAAAGACGATGGAATACCGTTTCTTTAAAATAAGAAAGACATATGAGCTTCTACAATAGTAAAGGATAGGAGTTCGATTTTCAAATGTTGCAAAGGTGAAAAAAAGGAACAAGAGAAGAAACATTTTAGTATTCCAAAAAGAGTGTTTTTATTTCTTTTAGAATAAATGCTTGAAAACGTATTTTATAATTGCTAGAAACTACTCTCTAGTATCTCGCAGTGAGACAGAGAGAGGGTAACTGCTTTATAAAAGTTTTATGCAATATTTTGAGTGTCTCTTTATTTATTCTATACTTATTTCTATTGAGTAAAGTATTCGTAGGTACGTGGAATATTTACATGGAACTCGACAGTAAGTTCTATTTAGCAAGGCATTCGTACACGCTGTATTTCGAATATTTGCTTTAGACATCACTCATTTACATTTATCGACATATACATACCGAATATTAAATTAAACTTGCATGCATTAAGTTAATTTCTATATGCGAATTTAACTCCCGTTTATAGCTATGATTTATAGCAAATATCGAGACCAATGGAGATTTAATAACAGTGTACACACTGATTAGCGAATTAAATAGTATTTGTAACGAACTGAACTTGAACCCCGTTTATAATGAATCTCTGTAATTAAAAAAAATGTATTATATTTCAACTGATAAAAAAGAGATAATTAACAGTGAAAATATATACCGGATAATTAAGAATAATTGTAACGCGTCGATAGAGGAAAAAGGTTGATAATCTATTATTTAATATGCCGTTAATTAACCTTACGCCAGACAAGAATTTCTTAATAATTCTGATGATTATTAGGCTTTATTTTTATACAAGGACCTAATTATTGTAAATGTATAATTATGTCACATAATATGAAAATTGTTATCTGTTGGTACAAATGGTTTTTACTTTTATACAGTAGACGTCAAGCAAGGTTAGGGTGACTTATGTCTACGGTTTTGTCAAGTGCGAGCGTCCACTCAAGCAAAAGCGTTTGTGTAAATGTCGCTCACTAGGTTGCCCAACTAAGGCAAAAAGTAAGAAGTATAATTTAAATAAAAATTGTAGTTAATGATAAATTAAAATACTAAACGTTGTTATTACACGAAGGGATCACGAATGGTTGTCCGTTATATGTAAGAACGGAGTTAATGACTTAATATTTGTCAATCGCCTTTAGCCTTTAGTTTCGAAATTGGTTATTGGATATTCCGACTGTAAGATGAGTACCTTTGTTTGGTATAACACAGATATGATATTATAGTTTCGAATATCGGTTAAGATTAGATTAATTCCATGTTAATATGGCGGGTTTCTGTCTCCGTAATTATTGAGAAACATAATATCGCATTCATTTAAAATATGATTGAATAATAAAACGCTTCATAAACTAATCACACGTCTCGTTTTGCAACTTGGCTGCTGAAAGTAGTATATGATTTTTCTACGTCGTTATATCTTTCAAAAGGTGATGTTGATAAAAAAAATTAAAAACTCCTATGGATATTTATAAAAAATATCCATTTCTAGATATTAGAATCATAAAATCGCCATACAAAGCTTTTCAATTGCATTGATGAACTGAAGGTTGTTAAATACGTATTTTTTGATGAGCCGATTAATGCGTGTTGAATTCCTTGAACCCTATTACGTGTAACATCCACCCTACCACTGCGCTATGCAGTCTATAAAAGAATTCTTTAATACATCAATGGCATCTGTGTGTTAGTGCTTGCAGTAGTGTTGTGTTGTGTGCCTATATACCACTAAGGTAATTGTTGAATTTGGGAGCGTTAGAATAAGCTATTTGTAGTGGAAAATATTTATATATACGTGGTTATGTTATACGAGCTATATATATTTATAGTTAGCTAATATATTTTAGTAAATATATATCTTTTTTATTTACATTCATTATAAAAAAAATATTCAAATGTATTACATACATATGCCGTTTGTTACTTATATTCACTCACACGAAGTAATCTTCGTATATCACCTAGACTTTCACGGTCGAAATGGTGAACGAAAACCAAATAGAAATGTCTCAATTTCCCTCAGAATGTTTCCTTGCAATGTAGATCTTCTTTTTACTGAAATTTCTTACCGAAAAATGTTCTATTTCCACGATGCGAATTCAGTTCTACAAAATAGAACTCGATCGATTGCTATCGTGGAGTTTAAAAACATCGTAATTTCAAGTGACATTTTCTCACCAAACAGGTTAAATAAATTATTCTGCGACTTATATTTTTCAAAGAAAACTTGCATTTAATGTCGTTGAAATTGTACGAGAAATAAAACGTTTGAGAATAGTTTCGTGACTGTTTTCATGTAATATAAATTGTTTATTTCTGAAGATAATTTGTTGTCCTCTTATCCCAGGTTAATTAAGGTACTTGAGTACCTCTTCAATTTTCAAATTTCCAAAACAGATGAGCATGCCAGTGGGATAAGAGGCAGACAATTTTCTTTAGAGACTTTCTTTTGCTACAAATTTGTCGCAATATGTTTCATATGAATGTATAAAGAATGCGATATACAGAGATATGAGAGATACTACAATTTATAACAGCTACGAAACTAATGTCAACTTTTGTTAGAGGCTAAGTGTCGATGACAAACAACGCATGTGTACAATACAATAATGAAAAGGTTGTTCATGCTTGCTAACCTTCACAGATGATGCAGTAGGATCTTGTTATATCTGTGACGATTAGAAGAAAAACTTGCGTAATGTCCTTTGTTAAATTTATGCTAATTAGGGTCAATCGTAAACGTTTAGTAGTTTGAATGTAAATTATTAATCACAGAAGCGTTATAACAATGAGAATCTCACAATTTTTTTACTATTATTCAATACAATCGTTTTTCGTTGTTCAACAATAGACTTGTATTTATAGTGTCATAGCGTAGACGTTATTTGATTCTTATCATATCTTTATAACTAAACGAAATAATCATCTCAACATTACTAATTGGCATCGCCCCATTTATTTGCAGAGAAACCAGAAATATGCAGCCCACCACAATGATTGTTCTGGCTTGCCTAGTGGCAGTTGTAGCAGCGAACACTAAATACCAGTACCCCATCGAAAATACCGGAGATTTACAAGAAAGCCAAGTCTATGAATCAATCAATGACACACCAGTTCACGAGAACAGTCCAAGAACAAAGCGAGGCTTACTTCTCTTGAAGAAGAAACTCCTACTGGGTATAACTAAATTCTTAATTATAATTAGTTCTATACAGTTTTAACATATATCAAAAACCCATATTTGTATTTCGATTCCCGGCGAAATTATTCTCCCGGTTCAGATGTTGAATGTTTCCTTCATGGTCCTATGTATTATTACGTGAATCAATATATGTAATATAATTTAATAAATCCGACGCAGTAGGAATGTGGTAACATATTCAAAATACAAAAAAAGAAATTAAAATACACGATCATGACATATTTATGAAGGTAACGCTAAGGCTTTTTAATAAAATCTCTATGCTCAAGGCAAACAACGAAATTACCAAAAAAAACATATATTTATATAGATCGAGGCAATCGTGAGTCAAGGTAATAGGCAAATCAAATATAAAACAATAAAGGTCGAATGTAATACTGTTTACTTATATAAGATGTTTCAATGGTTAGATTGAGGGTCGTTAAATTCAGTACTAACATAAGATATTAATGCAATTGTACATTAAGTATTGACTTCTTAATAGCAATTATGACAAACATACGACATAATAAGCAATTATTCAAATATAGATATAGATTCAATGATTACAGGAGCCCTTGGATTAAAAGCAGCGAAGGTGGGCGCTGTTGGTGCGGGAGTAGCCGGTGCCATCGCACTTAAGAAGCAGTCAGTACATTCAAATCGTCATTACTATCACGGGTACTAACAAATCCATCTCATTCTATTTATTATACTATATTATTTATGGTTTCTAATATTTAATTTATTAATGACAGGCTGTATATTAAAGTTTTTTTTTCATATCAGCAGAAACAAACCGCAGGTCGTTGTCCGTATAAAATATTATTGGGATTTTTATAAAATTTTATGTTATAAATTGAGTGCTTCCATTTACCTAACAGATATTTATAGTTGGCTAACGTTCTTATAATTTTATACTGTAAGTGTATTTATTACTTCAGCTTTATATTTATATGCTTTATTAAAATTGGTTTGTCCGCATTGCAGCCACGCTCCCTCAGTCATTGAAGTTCATGGGTAAGTTCTAATATCATGTTTAAATTTATATAGAAACTAACCTCAGTGCACTAACATACATATTTTATAAAAAAAGACATGTTCTCAAGGAACAAAAAAGTGTTTTTCCAGACTTTACATTTGAATGAATATCAAACTTCGTAGATTTTTAATCGGCTAAGGTGTTTGACCGTGACATGAAAAGCTTGATCATCGTTACTGGATATAATGTATTCTTGACTTACAATATAAACCTTATATTAGTACCTTTAGGTGTTATAATATGAAACATATTATTTAAATTGGGTAATTATTTTTCAATCATAACCGATTTATGTAACATTTAGGTACAGGGAAATGTATACGTCATGCACATGCTACGCAATCACACGAGCAAATAATACGAAATATTTGTAACACGTCAGTTTAATCTTTGGACTGAACTGTGCAAATATGACTGTTGATTGACTAATTTACGAAGCAATCATTGTGTTAAAATCCTACTCAGGAGAATCATGTCGTCGACTGGTCTTGCGTAATCTGAGATCATTGAGCCATGAATAATAAATAGATAATAATTCTACCCATTTCAAGTTTCATTTATTTGGGAAAACCAGTATTAAATTTATAATGAGGAATGCGGATCCCAAACAATTTTGATGTGATTGTTTGTCAAATGTAAAACATTATTATAAAATGTTATTTTTCTTGCAGCTGGTCGGGCTAATCGTGTTTCCAGTTTTCTTATATAGTACATTGAATACTACAGAAAATGAAGACATCGCATGACCAGACCTGTTATTTAAGAGCACAAACCAAGGGGTATTTTAGTTAAGACTTAGTTTAGTTATGGTTGTGAAACCATATGAGCTATATATAAATGCTGCCATATATAAAAATCGGGAACATTAATTATACAATAAATTGGAGATTTCTTATAGCTATTGCCAAATCCTGTCGTATCTCTCTTCATATATTGTATAATACTGTTCGACAAATATGGATATTTTTCTTAAGTATTTCGAATGATTGTTTTTCAATATTTTGTTATAATATTTATAACAAATAGAGACTCAAGTTAGTGTTAGAGTGCTGTTTGTTAATAAATGTTTTTTTTGTAAATGTGGTATTCTTATTAAATATTTATCCTTAACAACTAATCATAAAACAATTTTTACCTGCCATTTTGCATTCAAACGATAATATCGTTAAAGATATTTTTTTGATTAAAAAATTTCTTTAGCAAATTTGTTAAATGCAGGTAAATAAATTATTTATTTGGAGATCTATAAAAAAAAATGTAGGAGTGACTTTATATAAGTAGATAGTGGGTTTCACGTAGCGCAACGGAAGTTATTATTAAACAATGTTTTTATAATTTTAATTGACCAATTAATTTATGCGGCTTAATTTAGTATTTTACTATTTTTTTAATAGACTCACATTTCTTTTAAATTCACCTGCATGTCTCAACAAAAAAAATAAAGCTAAGCAGATATTAAAAAACATAAAACATTTACCACAGTTATAACGAGATGTAAAAATTCTGTAACTAGTTTGGACGTGAGATCATCTTAATCTTAACACTTCCATATATTTAATATATTTATTTTAAACAGTGATTTAAATTTCATATTAATCTAAAAAATACTACTTTACGTATATTTTTGCTATACCAGTATGGTAAATATATACTATCTTAGTCGTTTTATTATAATTTAACTATATCGGTAAAGGCAATGATCGTGAAGAAAACAGCATGGCTTAAACCCAACATACTTGTTATAAAAAAAATAACAAAGAAACATTAATCTAAAAAAATATTATATTAATATTTGTCTGTGATAATCATGCCCAATGTTACTTTAATCAATTTGTATCAGTTTCAATTTGATTAACATCGATATAAGTGTGTAGACCTTCCGACTTACCTTTCACATTAAATAAGGTGTGACATAAAAACGATTATATTTAATATATTTTGTCACACCTGTTTCCCAAGGGTTTTTGGCAGAGGCTACAAACCTTATGTTACTTGTATTCCGTTCTCGCTTACTCCATTCGCATATCATCCGCACACATCTTCTATATCTATTACCATTTTTCATAATCGTTAAGGTGACCCAAGAATTATCTTTTGACTTATAAAATTATCTATTCATTAAATTATATATATATTATATATTCATTCTTAAATCTCATGTGCTCATCTTCTTTCAACTTTTTTTATATTTTTGGTGGTATGTGCAAAATAAAGTTTTCGAAAAATATACCTTTTTATTTATAACATTATATATATTTTTTTCATTTGTTTGCAACACGATAGTGAATTTATTTCTTTTATCTAGTTTGATATAGTAGTATACAGCCAATTGACATTCTCTACGGAATCAAAATTGTGTTCACTATGCCCTTTGAATGAACTGAACCTGCACTTTTACGCTTGTGACACGAAATCCTTGATCAAATCGAGTCTGCTGCAAGCCTTGTTACCGTGAGAGGTCATTCACTCGGAAACTTGATAAGCGCTGAACTTGACCAGACCAATGTATGCCAAAGTGTGAATTACCTTAACAAAAAACATAATAGTTTGTCTCCATAGTATGGTAGGCATAGTACTGTGATTTATTTAATTTATTTATTTCTATCGCTTCCATCTCTATTCTCTACACAATAAGTATTCCAAAATCGTAATGTCACCATTTTTAAATAAACCGGTCGGTAGTGACCATTACAGTCAATACCGAAATCGGTCTAATTAAAAAATATTTTCGCCGAAAAATACAGAAAATAAGAATCTCCGTCATTCATATCCGATTGAGTTATAGGGAAAATTGTCAGTAAAAGAGATTCCTCAGATGGTCTGTTCCCCGAGGAACTCCAAAACGTATAATATTTATGAAGGTGATTTCAATTATATCCAAGGAGAGAGAGATTTTATACGAGTCGAACCCAAAACCAATTAAACGTATATGGTCCCGCCATGAACATTGAGGTATTGTTTTATTCTGGCTTATAATTCGTATAAAATACGGAAGCAGCGTTCTGAGTCGTAATTGTTTTCGCATTGAAATTGAAACTTTCATTATGTTCTTTTGCTGGTGTCGACAACTACGAATTGTTATAATACTAACAGGTGTCTAAGGAATTCATTTCAATTTCGAATGGGATAATTAGTGTACATCTTTCTTGTAGTCAATCATATTATAAAAGTAAAAAATCAATATATGTTAATTTTAAATCAAAAAGTACTACTGATTACACGTGATTATCTGTTGGGTTGTTTTGTACAAAGCATTTTTTTATAAATTTCAATTGTATGAAACTTTATCGACAAATTTTGTTTAAATGACCTACATAGTTTTTTGTGGTCATGTTTAGTAAAGTTTGCACATTTTTAGGGTTGATACGTTTCCTACGTTTCAGGTCAAAGAAATTCGTGTTTTGGTGAAAATATGATTGTCACATTACTCTATCCTGTTACTACTGCTTCTATAGGTCAATAAGTACCCAATAATATTTTATACACGAAAATAAAACCACAAAAACCCATACTTGACGCATCTTTAAAGGAATGCAGACTTGCTCATGACTTCCTAGTTATTTCATGTTGTTATTACCATGTGACAGTAATTGGCAAAGGTCGTATAATTATATCATTTTCTTTACTAACTAGCCTTAATCTGCTTATTATCTGTAATACGAAAATATCTTTATTACTTTCAACTTTCCGAACCATATAAAGAGTACGTTTAAATATGTTGTTTAAGGATTTATAAAATTATCGTTAATATCTGTCTTTAAAAATATATTACTCTGTCACTTAATTTATTGATAGGGATAGGTTAAATGGTAGATTTAAAAGGCTTTTTCTCCGGGGAATACCAATACAATGTGTTAATGTATGTGGCTGATTCGTTTGCTAAGAATGAGTTTTTTCCCTGTTATATACATATATTTGCACACTCTGTAAATAACCCGCTTGGTATAGCATATTTCTACTTATTTACTTTAATAGAATATAAGTAACTATGGGAAAATACCAAATCAGCGTGAGTTAGCTTATGTGTGTTAATAAGCAAAACACGCTTATATCATCGAGTAGCTTTTTTTAAACTTATTTTTATAAATGTACAAAACATATTTCTTTGATAGTGTTAATTGATTGATTTTCATTTCGATAATAATATTATTTAGAGTATGTTTTATGTAACAAATAAAAATATCTTAACAGCAAA
Source organism: Leptophobia aripa (assembly GCA_951799465.1). Taxonomy (NCBI): domain Eukaryota; kingdom Metazoa; phylum Arthropoda; class Insecta; order Lepidoptera; family Pieridae; genus Leptophobia; species Leptophobia aripa. The sequence continues at coordinate 5,915,552 of OX637260.1, forward strand.
TTATTTACTAGTAATAAAAAAGTTAATAAATAACAGTTAAACATAAATACGTAATGAATATTTAACCCTTGTTTTTACCAACCTTTGGGCATATTAATCATGAAGGTTATAGGTATTTAAGGTGTGGCGAATCGAGTATGGATCATTGACATATTTTTATGCCATGTGTTCGATCGTCCTATAAAAGTCAGAGTCAGGATCGCGGCGGACAGTATACTTTTAAGTTGTCGTTTGTGTAGTAACAAAAATTAAAGGTGTGATTTTAAATATTTTTAAATCTGTTATATTGGAATAACGTAAGGGCGAATCGCATTTACAGACAGTGTTATTTAATATCTTATTTTTATAAAGTTAATAATTTTCTGGGCATCATAATTTTTCTTCAAAATTCGATAAATATATTTTCTCACTTCAAAGAGTATGACCAAATAGAATCTAATTTTAAATTGCACAATTGGTATATTAAATAAGAAATAATATTTTTTCCAGATTAAAAATGAGACTGTACTTGTTGGCTTTTTTTGTGCTGGTCGCTTGTGCGCTTTCCTTGGCGGAGGAGAATGGACCCTTGATTACTGTTTTACATCCAGTTCATAGGCAGAAAAGACATGTCGCCTTATTGGGTAAGCCTTTAGAACTGTAAGCATAGCTATATGTTCATATATTTATTAATTAAGATATTATTCTGTTCTTGTTAATCAATATATATGATCAATCTTATTTGCAGCTTATATTAGGAAAGTCAATACTAAAAATCCTTAGAAAACTGGTATTTTTCACACATAAAGTTAGCACCAATAAACAGCACAGTATTAATTACTAAATATAATATTCATTAAATTTATTAACAGAATTGTTACGTATTTGTATTTTTTGTTAAATACTATTCAATTTAAATATAGTAATTACAACTTTCCTGGTCATATATTAATAATAATAAAAATTATAAAAGAGGTTTCATTAACTCGGACGCAAACTATTCTCTATATTAATAATGTAACTTTGGTTGTGTGTAGGAGCTGGCGCTGGTCTTCTCGGTGCCGGATTGGCTGCCGGCGCTGTCGGTCTTGGGGCTGGTGTGATTGGTGCTAAGGCTGGTTTGGTTGGTGGAGCTATTGCTGCAACCGCTCTTCGTGGTAGAAGCTACGGAGGATATGGAGGATACAGTAGCTATGGAGGATACAGCGGTTATGGAGGACACAGCCATGGATATGGTGGTCATGGATACGGCGGTGGTTATGGTTACGGAGGATATGCCCCAAGCTATGGACATGAATACTATGGAGGTTACAGGTAATAATATTTCAACTTATTCTTGGCTAGATAAAAACTTATAGCCATTTCTAATGAGCCCCACCTGCAACTTAGACATGTCCATCAAATACCCTTTAATGTAGTGATAACAAAATATACCAAATATGTATTTGGTTGTCAAGTAGATATGTTCGAAGCCGTGAAATATTAGTTAACAATTATTGAAACACTTAATTAGTTGAGCAAATTTGAATAAAACCAGATTAATAAGTTATTTTGGTGTGTAGTAAATAAATTCGTTATCTTAGTGACGTCAGTTTATTTTCGATTATTTTAAACATATGAATTATAGAATCAAGTTTAACACGTTTTTTTGTGTTAGAAATTATAGCATCTTTTAACACACGGTATGAAATTAGGTGATGTTTTTTAAATATATATAATGAGGTGTTTTTTTAATATTTATTTTTTCGTTTAGGTACCAACCTACATACTACCCATCTACTTCCTACGTAGTGTCAGAGCCATGGTGTTGAAAAGACTTTTAGATTTATTGAAATATTTTTATATCAGCAAGTGTGGAGTGCCGACTGAGTCATGAAATATTATTTATGTGAGAAAATTAAACATACTTTTGTTTGAGAAATTTTTAACTCTCTTTTATTTTGAACGAAATCTTCAAACGCCTAGCAAATCAACTACATAGTAGATGTCCAGTCCACGACTTTGTTCTAATTCGGGAAACCGATTATATTTGTTATAAAGGATATAATCTGTATATAATCTTATCAAAAACATTTTCTTATCTATTTTTCCTTAAATACACATAGACAATAGGTACAAAAATATTGGCTTATCTGAGCTTCTTTTAATACCCTTCCTGTTATCACATATTTTTTATAAGGTAGACATTATTATATTATCAGTTAAAAATACAGAAGTTTAGTTCTACATGCAACATCTTGGCTCGTAACGGCATGGCGTCGCCACCCTCGAATCCCCATATTTCTGAACTTAAAAATATTTATACATACAGAAATGCTAGTAATTTTTAAAACAAAGCCAGCCGTGCGTCAATGCCGTTCAAAACGTTTATAACACTAAAGGCGTACCTACACCGAACCATTTCATTCTACATAAAACCAGATTTTGGTAAGTTGTTGTAAATTTTATAGTATATAGTATTTTGTAAAAAGGTTTCTCATGCGTAGAATTTTTTTATTGTTTAGGTTGTATACGCCGCTGATGTTATCAAGATGTTTTGTATTCTGGCAAAGTTACCTAAATGATTGTCACATAAAAACCACTACGATGTAAGTCGTCCGTACGCTTTCACCCTATGTACCTTATCGTCAAAACTGACACAACGAGCTTTAGGTTAGTGAGGTTAAGCCACACTGGTTGCGGTGTACCGTCTGATTAGCATAATATACCATGCGACTGGGTTTTTTGAGGTTTTGAGTAACACAAATCGCACACTTATGCGGTTCTGACTGATTCGTAACAAATCTATAGTGGATGAATTTTATCGAAACCGATTTTAAGAGAGTAATGCGTTTGCGTCGTTGACTCTATATAAATATTGGTCATGAAACTTAAAGTGAGCTTCATTTATGTACTTTTTTATGGACACGGCATTATAAGCGTGAATAGTGCGGCTCTACCGTAGAAACAACGTTTTACAGAGATGGATGACATCGGCATCGCCCCTTTAATCCGGTTCACACACGAGATATATTACTGTGCTTCATACGGTTCTTACTAATCAGTAGGAGTACATGAAAAATATGCAAATGTATAATTTTAATAAATGCTTAAGTTAAAGAGTTTTTGTATTTGAGTGATTATAAAGCGCGGTCTCGATTGCTGAAAAATATCTGAAGCGTCGAGTTTAGTAAATGACATAGATAGATATGCCTTTATATCTGGTAAAGGAGTTTTGCTTAAATATTTTTTATGTTAAAAAAAATCTTTGAAAACGGTTAACCACCTTCGTTGGACTTAATTTATTTGTTACACTTATTCAAACAACAAGAATTTATTTTTTACAAATACCGGAATAAGGAAAATGTCGGGTGAATTTTTTATAAAAGGAAACAAATCTATCAATGTTTAATAAAGTGTATACAAAAGGTTGTATAATACCTTATTGTTTGGAAAGCTTAAGAAGGCTATAGGAGTATTGACGTGAAACAACGCGAAATTAGTAGGCGCTAGCATTCGGAGGTAGTAAATGAAACGTGAGCAACAATGACAAAGATTTATTACAGCTCAATAATGACTGAACGTTATCTGGCAATATTGATCAAACAGATTAAGAGCTGTTTTAGACAGAAACACTTCGTACGCTCAAACTTTATTGATGAGTTAGAGTTCATTCAATATTAACTTGTGTAACTCCAATGATGATAATCTGAGTAAGTATTAACATGTGAGTTTAATATTCTTTAATAAAAATTAAATTTGTATACAATGTTAGAGTAATATCAGAATCAAACGAGGCGTATACAAAATTTATCACTAACGAAATTAAATTTTACCCATGGTTTTAATAAACGGTGTCAGCCGAATAAAAAAGCTATTTTCAGTTTCATTCTCTTTACTTAATTACAGTTTTTGCTTCGAAGCAGAGCTGAACCTCGCCGGTTATGAAAAACTTTACTTGCATACTAACTATTGTCTCTACTAACGTATTGAACTATATTTTTTTCTATGTCAATGCATTTCTTATATACATGTATATACATATATCGTTAAGTAATTGGGCTACTTTTTTCATAGATTATAATTAGTATCAGATGTATATATATACATGTTATGTGTATAATCTACCATATACATGTCTATTATAAATGTAAATGTTACGCAACGTGGTATAAAATATGCCAACAACAAACTGATATTCTCATTCGTAATACCGAGTATGAGCTCTTGAAACAAATGAAACACGAAATAGCAATTAGTATATAAAACACTTTGCTATGCTACGCCTAGGTGAGATTTTCCCATTCGGTGTGAAGAACTCTGTGTGAATAATTATTATATTTAATGGGTAACAAGAACCTTTTACCCGCTAATTAAAATTGTGTACTTGCTAAATATAATTGGGATTTTATCTAGCCTCCCATGCTCAATATAATTAAACCACAAGGTAATTCGGGCATGAAGTTTACGCGTTAATTGTTTCAAACCATTGTACAAAGTAAACAGGTAAAACAAATGGAAAATTGAGCAACAAAGTTGGAAGCTCACACGATTTGTTATTTAATAGTGAAATGGAGTGAAAAACTAAAATCCGAAATTGGCGAAACGCCGAATGAAATATTTCCATGCGGTTGTAGCACGAACTCTCGCAATTAGAATTTTCAAATCGAATTTCCCCACGATACCTTCCAGCGTTGTTGCCTCCAAATTGGTTGTTGGGGCGCAAACCGATTATAAAACAATTGACTTACTTATCTTAATACTCTCTTCATTGTATTATTGCGACTGTATTAAATATGCTAGTACTACAAATGTCCACCTTTACATGCTATAAACCATGTTTGCCGATTCAAACACACAGGATACGTATTTTCTTAAAGTTGAATGTTAAAGCCTTCGATACAACAAGATATGTTACAACAGTTGGTCTTAACCTAAAGTTTCTTTATTTGTTTGTCCGTGGCGCTTGGGCGAGTGTTAAACGACCGTTTTTGAAACTATTTTTCTCGTTATGTAAAGATTTTAATATTTTCTTATCCAAAATTGTATTTTTTGTAACGTTACCTCTTTACAAACGTTTACATTGTGGTTGTTAAACGAGTGAAGTGCTTTGTTTTATAACGCAAATATAAAGTAAAAGGTTCACCCGACCGTTTCAAATCAACGGATTATGGAGTTTACATAAAAACATTATGGTGCTTCGAGGGTACAGTTCCATTATCAAAAAATGGGTAGAGTATATAAACAAATTTGATAAACGTATTAAAATGTAATATGCCTTTCGACAATTCCTTTTCTTGTTTTACTGTTTTCTTGTGTAATGATACTTCATAAAAAGAACCAGTTACTTGAGAAATATTGTTAATTATGTATGTTAAATTAGCTTGTTACAAGTAATAAACATCTATTGACATTGGTAGCCCCTTAATAATTTTGTGGAATAATACAATCAAGTGGCTTCAGACTCCCCAATGGCACCCATAAAAACTTTTCAAATAAAATCAATGAGGATCTTTGTTTACGCGCCTCGCTCTCCCAAAACGCTCTAGTACAACATTTGCTATTCTTTACGTAATTTGTGGTTAAGACAAACTACTTTATTGAATTTGTTTATTTTCTGATATATCAAACGCTTTTTATTTGATATAATATATTTAATAGTCATTAAGTACCGAGAGTTCCACTCATAAGTACGTTTATGAAAAAAGAAACACATAATAAAGTATTGTTGCGATTTTTTAACAAAATACAAAAGAATCTTTTGGTTATTCACCTAATATTTGTGGCCGACAACTAGGCTGTTATTGAGCGCAATCAATCATTCAGATGCATTAGTAAGGAGATATTTTATCCTACAACAATGGATCAACAGCATCGGTACAAAAGAGCGTCGCGTTTTCACTCCATCGAAACTGGAGCAGTACATGTAATTGATTGCTTACAAAACAAACAATTCTGGTTTAGTAACGCTTTGTTCGTTTTATTTATTACTTTATCCATTATGATTGGTTAATAATATAAATATAACGGGAAGAAAGTGCTTAAAAAGTTCAAAACTCGATTATAGTGAAACAGAACACTAATAATCGAACCAATTTATTTATACATCATATGTATAAAAATTGGAGATTTGTATCTACTGAAAAGTTGATTATTTTTAATACATTTATTACAAAGTCAAATTTTTTGATGCAATAATTTACATAGGACAATAATTCGTCTTAAATCTAACTCTACGTCTGTTCGTACGCGACCAAGCTGAGAAGTAGCAGCAAGAAACTCACGGCTTGGTTTTTAATTAAAATATTTACCATTTTAAGCTACCTTCTAACCACAAGGTCATTTATTCCGTCGTGATAGAATTATGGATTCTTTCAACAAATTTGAAAACTTAATTCGGCGGTCTTGAACGGGGTTCGTTTTTGAAATCGTAGTTACCATCACGAAATCGTTTAAACCAAAATCTCACGGTGCGTTAATTAGCAGTTCCCTCCACAAACCCATCATTGCGAGCTGTTTCTGCAGCGTTAGTATTCCGCATCGGAACGTATTCAAATATCACTACACGAATTTTCCAAGTTTTCATGTTTCCTGTCGAAGATGAATAAAAAGAACATTTCTTGAAACAAGAATCTACCATGAGATTACCCTCAAAAACCTTAAACAATGAAGGTTCTATGTCAATACGAAGTACGTATTACAATGAAACGGCATTTTGTATGTTTATATCATTTATTTTCACAATGAAATGTACTTAAATATAGGATTCAGTACATGACAAAATAAATGTAGCTGCGTCAGATGCTATAACAATTGCTAAACTTGTTAAGTCACAAAAAACAGTATAAATATATAATAAATCCGGTGCAGAGTATTTGCAATAGGTGTTGTAAATATTTTACTGGAAATAAAAATTACGAGATTAAACACACGATCCATATAAAACGCAAATATTAAAATGAAAATGGTTGTCGAATCGCTTCTGTAGGTTTTATGGTAAGTGTTACGGTAAGATAGGAAAACCGTTTATTCAGTATTTTATTTAAGCTATAAAATAGCGGTGTATTCTTATTATCTCAATTTCCAGAATAGTTTGGAGTAATAACGGTATATTTTATGTAATAAGGGAAAAGAAGTGGATTCATGAATTTCCTACGACGCTACGTAAGAAAGAGGTAGGCCTCAGGGGCGCGATAAGCGAGGGCCGACTAAACGAGGTGAACGTAAAAGTTCAGTTTGAACTCTCCTTTGTAACGAGATAATATATAACGAACTTTACCCGCGATCGGGTTGAGAAAACCGAAGTATTAATACCAACGGAAATTCTTCAAACACTGAGAAAACTTTTAGTTTCTACAGCACTCGGCAGATTTTATTGAAGATCTACTAATGTAAGTTTAATGCTACCTTTATCATTCAAAAATTACAAAACCGTGGTCTTGATAACTCTCTATCTGTACTGTGTATCTGTATGAAATACATTAAAATACTCATACATTGTTTTTTTTTTGCTGTTTGAAACTATTTAAAGATCTAAAAATGTTACCAGGTTTTAGATATAAGCCATATGATGTCCCATTAAATTCATATGACCAGTTTATAAGGATACACTTTGGCAGGCGGTCGGTGAAGTTCGTATCAATGAGCTGAACGGGCAGAAAAGTTGGCACATCAATATGCAGCGGCGTCTGGCCACACGCCAAACTATATACGCCAATTGAATATTTTGGCCTTCAGGTCCTTCAGCTTAAGTCAACGATACAAAGGCCTATGACATACAGAAAAATAAGTATAAGGAAATTTTATGTTATAACAATATGAACAATTCAATTTTTTTTCATTTAGGTAACGTTCGTACCCCATAGCAGCTAAGCTGGAATATATCGTTTGTATTTTTAGATCTATTATAGAGTTAACAAACACAGGATAGGTTAAAGAGTGCTAACAACAAGAAGTTTTAAAGTTCTTATACTAAGTAATGTATATAGTATTTAGTAATAAAATTGCACTTAGTAATGAAGGTAATTTCCATTAATCTTTATAATACTTTGAGTTTTCTATGGTGAAAATAATTCTCTGTGATACTTCGAGTTAATCGGTTTCATGAATATGTGAATATTATACGGTAATCATAAGCGTGAGCTGATAGTAATCTATTTACATAATAGGACTACACGGCTCTTAATGGCGTGAACAGTGGAATGTCTAATTACAATCTGCTGTAGAAGCGTCTACAATCGAAATTAGCAACATAGTCACTCTAGGCAAATATCAATAACGTTAGAAAATAACTTTTAAATGATACAGATAATTAATTTTTAATTGGTTATAGGTTGTTTTAATATTTAATTTCTTGTATTACTAAAATCCACATGATTTACCAGTCCTTCAAAAAAATATGAATTTATTTCACTATATCCGGTTTGAGTGGCTTAAAGACTCCGGTTGGGCGTTTCATGACACAAAAGAGGTTAATATGCAATGGAAATTTGCTCAATCGATATTCGCTATGAAGTTTGCGGTCTGTAAAGAGCAAAGGCATAAAAGAAAGAAAACACTACGCTATCAAGTTGCCGTCAGCAATGCTTATGCGCTCAAACTACATTTTATAACAAAAAAGTATTGTAAAGTCTTAAGTATTTTACATTTGCTATAAGAAATGGCGGCGAAGCTTTGATCGTTATTGTTAAAAGGATATAGTTTTCCGTGAAATAATTTACTATACAGTATAGTAAAAATATCAATTGCAATTTATTTTTTACTATGAATTAAGCAGGTAACCTGCTTAATTCTATATCTCTATATGAGTAAAGTGATAATCTCCGCCCATGGACACATGCAAAACTGAGGTGATTGCAGGTGTGTTACCGGCATTTGAGGGACAGGTACTCTCATTTCTTCTAACACTGGCTTAGCAGAAAATCCCTTAAAGTATGTATAAAAGTTAATTAATATTGTAAAAAATCATTTATTTTGTATACATAAGAAATCACTATAAAATCTTTATTCTTTCACCATTTTAATCATCTCTAGTTAGGCAAGTCTGGTTTACGGAAAATATAGGTTATTTGATCCAAAGGGTCGATATGTTTGTGCCACCTGCTGTTCTATATTAAGGTGACGTCAGAGCGCGTTGTTAGGCTACAGACGACATTGATGTAATCAAATTAAATGATATCATAGTTTCTGATTTTCACATACCTATCTTGTTATTCTGTAACAAATGGCACAAACTTGATTATTGAGTAATTGTAAAAAGTATAAATGCTTTATAATGTAAATGTTATATTACAGTGGTTTTGATAAATTATTTATTTAAAACAATTTATCAATTATTCTCAAGTTGGAATAAGTACAATAATTAAGTTAAATAGGAAACATTTTAATTATAATCAAATATCAGAGTTGCAGCTTTATTCAAATTCGAATATTTAGCATTTGAGATTAAGGTAGTAGACTAAGTGAGGTTCCTAATGAAATAATTAATTGAAATAATATGTCCACGCCACGCCGAAATCCAAGCAGCGTTAGCTCCGTTAGACGTAAATCTGAAATTCAATTAACATTAAGCCGGGCTATTGGATTTTGACTTAAAGTTTGTTGTGTAATTTGTGCGGGTCTCAACCTTCAAGCACGAACTGAAATACGATTAGCAAATTGGTTGACTGCAGCATTTTATGCGTCTTATTTGTCTTAAATTTAACTGAATTCATTCGGCCCATTATTTTGATGCTTTAATTTTAATCTTTTTTCCATCTTTTACTAGATATAATATGTTTTACTATTTGCGAATAAAACAAAATGTTAATTAAATTCAGCGATCATTTTTCTTACTACAAAATGCCTACAATCTTTTTAAAAACATTAAAAGAATGATAAATTGTAATTATTCATGACGTCCGTATCGATGTATAAATCAAATTCTTCTCCATAGTTTTTGTTAATAGAGTGAGTCGGTTGAATGACCACTATCGGTAATTAATAGTTTTTTGTTGTTGTATACTCACAAAGTTGTATAGCAGCTCGTATAAAATTACTAAATTGAACTTTTGGGTTCATAGAACTTGTTAATTTCCCTGCTCACTATGACGTACACATGTGATCGCTGATTTAATTATATGTAGATAAGATATAAATAAAGAAACAGTTATTGATAAATTGCGTAGGTTTTACCGTCAACTTTACACGGTCGCCGCGCCATCGTTACAAAAACTTAATTATGTCCGGAAATAGGCTTCCCGACAGTCCCCCGAATTCCCTCGAAAGGAAATTTTATTTAATCAAATTATATCTTTGATATAACATGGATAACATATAGCGCCGGCATAATATTCTAAATAAATAACGACTTTTATTAACTGTTAATAATAAAAGAAGTGTACAATTCAATTATAATTATATATTAACAAGCAGGCTATTCCTTCCTTACTACGAGTTAGGATTTCTATCCTGAAAAGAAATACGGCATGAAAGCCAATCCATCGTGCGTTAGAGCTTTATGACTTTAATCTTGTAAAAGCATCGCGTTCACATTAATCATTCTTTTAAAAGTTCATGAAAATATATTGAGCCTTTTGAATATGCACATAGTGATGCGTATTATTGTCAACTTCTCCCAATGAAAACACTTTTACGGTAAACACATTATAAACAAAGACTACAGAATCACATCTTCCAAGCCAGCTGATCACCGTGGAAAAGTAGTTAGTATGCCCTCAATAGGATTTAACTAAGAACAAGCGAATGAAGCTTTACATACTACCTTGGAGGAGAGCTTTACCTGTAAGGAGGTTCATTGAATACTATTTGATACGAACAATTAGCTTATAACTAATTACTTTAAGATTACTAACAGTTATATTTTTAAAATTAATTCTTGTTAGAAATTAAAGGTGTTAATTTTTAATAAACATAGTAAATCTATGAAACCAATCTGTAACTACAAGTCTCTGGAGCTTAGATCAAGTGTAGTTATGGGATTTACATACAAACACACGAACAATGTTTTATTGGCTGCTGTATTACAGTTTGAATTTCCCAAAGGGCACTGAAATGTAGTCATAACATTATCGCGTTTGAGGTCGAGATGGCTTAAGTGGTGATTCTTTGTTGTGTGAGAAAACAACTTTTTTGCTTCCACAGGAGATTAGCATAAGTAATAAATTGTAGAGTTGTGGAATTGTATGTGCCAGGATTCTAGAACCAAGACACTAGTCGTAACAAAAATAATTGGTAAGCTGGTTTTTAAAGGGGAGCTTGTTAATTACGAAGATACTATAGATAGTCGGAACCGAGCTTTGTTCTATACAAATAAAAATATATTTTTTAATAATAATAGGAACAGGAGAGGGTATTTTTTAGAATAGTCGTATAAAAGGTATCTGTAAAATTATATTCATGGATCCGGTATTCATTACATAATCCTAGATTCGAATTTCATTGAATTAATTATTTTACTGTTTCCTCGGTCGTGATTGATGTGGTATGACTAAAGTAACCATATTTCTCAATAAAGTTTGGTTTACATAGTTCCATTACAATTTCGAATAGGTATTGTTGTATCACAATTATTATTAATTCTACTGTAACTTTTGTATCGCAAATAAAAAATTTCAAGGTTTATTAGGTTTATATTTGCCACTTTTTGGAACAATGTACATTGACAACTAAAGCCACGAAAGAATTACAATTTCGGCGAGAATTTCGGGACCAAGGAACAGATAGCCGAAAAAAGTCCCAAATAAAACGGGACGTATGGTCACTATAAGTATGACCTACTATGTCGCTGGAAATTTCAAGTATAACCTTAATAACTAGCATCATAAAGTAGTATCGTGCCACGATATTGATCCAGTTTATTTCTAGAATCCTCAATTTAGTTCATCTATGTGTCTACTGTACATTTAAGTTTATAAATTTACACCTAAACATTTATTAAATTCTTAATTTACTTCGAGAAATGGTATATTAGGTTGAGGTAATTAAACAAGCCTCACAGCGTTAAGAGACGAATAATTACGAATCATTCTTAATAATAGCATCTTTGGTCTGCTGGTGTTAAGATTTACGATTTTATTCAATCCAACATTCCGGTAAATTACGGAGAGCCGAGATCCATTAAGTGCTTAAGTGCCTCCCGAGCACGAAATTGGGGATGATAATGGAAATGGGTTCCTTACTATGTTAATATGGAACTTTACACGAGTGGGACCATTCACGCGTTATTTTAAAGGTAACTACAGTTTGTACACCGATCGGTTGCCGTACAATGTAATTTGAACGACCCTTGTCTCATTGGAAACAAAGCTAAAGTTAAATTTAATAAAAACTATTTCGGCTATTCTGAAGTAACTGACAGCCTAAGGCAGTTTGGTACCGTTTATCACTTTTAGTTTTGTGATCAGAATCGATGAGACAATTTATTCGTTTTGACTTAATAGAAATGGAAATAGTGTTGTAACTTTGGCACAAAGAAGTTCCAATTCTGTCTAGCTGGAGTACAAATGGGATAAGTTTAAGAAAGCAATCGGCCTTATATGGTCGTTATGGCCCACTAGATAGGAGAGGGCGTGAAATCCATTCGAAACTTTCATTTATTGCATCATTTGATATAATTTTTGTAGAGATCTTATCGCTTTAGACGTAAATAAAACATTCATATCACGTAAACACAAGATTTGGATAATTTATTTTATTGCAATAATAAACGAACTTAACTTCTAGTATAATAACAGAAATCAAAACTCATACTAAAGCAGCATTACTTTGACTTTAATATATATGAGCGCTATTACCTGATGCAGAGTATACAGACGTCTAGTGCGGTGGAACAGGAATGCAGGTATCTAATTAAAGTGCACTAATGAATATGTAATATACGCTACGTAATACAATTAGCCACCTTGAAAGTAAGCAATATTGTATGCAGGCACGCGCCTGATGAATTTTACCTCTACCGTAACTTGGCGACGACGTCAATGTCTTGGTATCATATTATAATGTACATTGTGTATTCTATGAAGTCACTCAACTCTGTAATAGAGCAACAATTACACGGTTCTGAAAATTTGTTATAATTTGGTTTATAAATATAGTACCAACGTTCAGAAGAAAATTATAATGAGCCTAATTATTATAATAATAGTATTCAGAACACGATACTTAATTTGACCAAGTCAAAAAAACTCGCATAAAATTGGTCTGCGCATTTGTCTCGTATTACTAATAAATAATAACATGTCTATATTAAAATTAATCTTATAGCTTAGTTATAGCTCTTGGTAATATATTTTATTATATATTTATTTTTAAAAAATAGCTATGAAGGTTCTTAATGAATTTTGTGTAGTATTCATTTATTTGAACTATCCGCTGGTGATGTTAAAAACTTAGAATTGAATTCTTAAATATTGTTCATTAATGAGAAATAAAATTATTTAAACATTACTTGAGTAAAGAATCACATTCAAATCCAGACGAAATATAAAATTGTAAAGCTAGTTTGTTTTCAATTCAAAGGTAGTTATACTTAGTCTGGCCATAAATACTGTTACTATTCAAAAAAAGAAAATATTACGTTTGAATTTGGAATCTGTCATTTTTATATGATTGCTTGATGTGTTTTCTTATTTTCGCGCCATTATATTGTTAAATATTTTGTTATATTAAAATGGAGTGGGGTGATAAAGAGAACCGAATCGCTGTGATTGCCTTACATAAAGTAGGTATGGAGAAAAGTGCAATTTTTAAAACCCTCCACCCGCTTGGTATTAGTCAAATGTTTGTTTACCGGGCTATTGATAGGTACAATGATACCTCCTCTGTTTGTGACAGAAAAAGATCTGGCCGTCCACGTACCGTTCGTGTGAAAAAGGTGATTAAAGCAGTTAGGGAAAGAATTCGAAGAAATCCTGTCCGTAAGCAAAAGATTTTATCTCGGGAGATGAAGATAGCTCCTAGAACCATGTCGCGTATATTAAAAGATGACTTAGGACTTGCAGCCTATAAGAGACGTACTGGTCACTTCTTAACTGATAATTTAAAGAAGAATAGGGTGGTAAAATCCAAACAACTACTTAAGCGGTACGCAAAGGGAGGTCACAAAAAAATTTTGTTTACGGATGAGAAAATTTTTACAATTGAGCAGTATTTTAATAAACAAAATGACCGTATTTATGCTGGAAGCTCTAAAGAAGCTTCGCAATTAGTAAACAGAGTACAACGTGGGCATTATCCCACTTCAGTGATGGTTTGGTGGGGTGTTAGCTATGAAGGGGTGACTGAGCCATATTTTTGTGAAAAAGGTATTAAAACGTCGGCACAAGTTTATCAAAATACCATTCTTGAGACGGTAGTTAAGCCTTTAACTAACACCATGTTCAATAACAAAGAATGGTGCTTTCAACAAGACTCGGCACCGGGTCATAGAGCTCGATCCACCCAATCTTGGTTGAAAACTAACGTTCCGGACTTTATCAGCACTGAAAACTGGCCGTCGTCAAGTCCTGACCTAAATCCATTGGATTATGATTTATGGTCAGTTTTAGAGAGTAAGGCTTGCTCTAAACGCCATGATAATTTGGAGTCCCTAAAACGATCCATTCGGTTGGCAGTGAAGAATTTTCCTCTAGAAAGAGTTCGTGCTGCTATTGATAACTGGCCTCAACGTTTAAAAGACTGTATTGCAGCCAATGGAGACCACTTCGAATAAACATTGTATATTTTTAATAGTTATATATTGATGTATTAAACTAACTCACTATGAAAGGAATAAATGTTACGTATAAAAAAAAAATCGTGCTTTTCTTTATAACAATATTTATGGCAAGACTAAGTAGTATTTTCAACCTGAAAAAATTAATGTTACGTCAACAATAAATTTGAATTCATAAAAACCGGAATAGTCTGTGTAATGATTGTTACAACAATATATTTCTATAGAACTGAATGTTAAATAGGACGCGTATTTTAATAAATGTAAAAATGTGACAGTATGTACATTTATGCACAATTTGTATTTTCTTAATGCGAGAATAATATTTAAAAAAAAAAACCCGCTGTTCCATTTCCATTCAATGAGCACAAATTTACTAAACGTCCTAATCTTCTATAATGATAAGGTGATCTGATTATACAGACAGACAAGAACGATCTGAATCGAATTAATGAAATAAAGAATGGAACATTTTTTGAATTATATTAACGTACACTTGTAAACGAATTGCAAACTTGTATATAGCATCAGACATTTGCTTTCGCACAATTGATATCTCTATATAATAATAATAATGAACGCACCATCACCCAAGAATGTAAAAAGACGGCCTGACAAGCGCAGTAAGACCTATAAAATCGTAGAGGTTTGATGTTATACATTTTCAGAACCACAAAAATAATAGATTGCATTTGTATATATACAATACATTGTTAATCGAGATTTCATCAAGATATAGAATCTTCGATTATGCATTTAAAATAGTGAACAAATAAAGTCACAGGTTATTTGCATTAAAAGCTCTCCATCGGACAGGTGAAACTGGGGCGACGTGGAGACTGAGTGCATTTTGGCGTTAAGCGCTTTTAACATAATGTAGCTTTTCTAATACGACTCTATTTTCATCTGTCTGAAACCTGAAAACTAGTCAGAGTTTACATTTCAGACTGACATCAGATATCTTATTTCCTAGAAAATCTAGACTTACGTTTGCTTACATGATCCTGCTGAATTATATCTTTTGTTTAACGTTTACGACCAACTAAAATAAATTATATTATTTAAAAAAAAATGTTTTTAATATATTATTCCCATTCATTGCATATTTTTTCTACACAATTGAAATAATCATTGTCTCGCCAGGCAACGGACCATATGCGTGTATAACGCTGATTTTTTTTCGAATCTTCCAGAAAAAGAAAATAAGAAGATAATATCATAGTTCTCATGCATTCAGAATACTAATAGGATAATAAGTTGTACGGCCAGTTGGTTGAATAAGTTGAAAAGCAATCATACCGAATACAAAGTAATCTACGAGTATAACTTTGTTGATTACTACCAGGAAATAGGACGCAAAACTTTGAATTCCTAACATTTCTTTTGATTTATTGGAAAAGTTTTATTTGTAATTAATCAGAAAGGTGACGGAGCCGTAAGCAAACCAAATGACAAACTACAAAAATAATTTCTTAAATAATACTTTTCATTTCGCTGATATGTCTTCGTATGTTTTCTATTATAACAGCCTCCTTAAAAGGGTAATGGTGTTGAAATAATTTCTAACAATATATTCTGTAGAAATGTTAGGAGCAAATGTACCGTAGAAAATTTGAAGCCTGTTATAGTTAGGTAGTTTATAATTGTTTTGTTTTGCTGTAATAAAAAAATCGTAAATTTATATATGTAAATATATTCTATATATTCAATTTGATTTGTTATTATTCATACGTACGAAGAGGAAACCAGTCCTTTGATACGCATTTTCATTGAAATATGCTTTGGAAAGGAACAATTGTTTATGGAGAAAACGTCATGTAAACAACGAGCATGCTATAAAAAAATACAGAAAATATTTTTACGAAAACGCAATTCTAATGAATCTTAAGATAAGTTCTTTTCGCACATAGAAGGCGGAACGTTAAGCCTAGACAATCTGACAAAATGGATAGCTATTTCGTTAAGGATCTGTATTGATTGCAAAAAACGAATCGAATTTCTATATAGAATCGCTTTTTGTTTTCGAAGAAGAAAAATTTGACGATTACGAAGTACGCACATAAAAATAATACTAAAATATCATTGTGTAATATGTTATACATTCTAGGGTGTCGGTTTCTACGTGATATTTATTGCGTAAACAAGCCTATACAGTTATAACATCAATTCTACAGTTCTATAATTCTTTTTTGTTCTGTTTGGTTAATAAATAAATAATTGTATTCAAAACTGGTTCTATAATTCTTTGAGAATTCAAAAGTTGTAGGTATATATCAATTGGTTGTATCAAGTTATAATTAATAAAATAAATATTATTAAATTGACATTACTTTACGTACTGAACTTAACAAAACGTTATATGTCAGTTTGGAGTCGAGTAAAGAGAAGCTATAAAGATTATATTTGTGCTTTGTTTGAATGTTAAATATGTAAAAAGTTTTTTTAATATGAGTAACCGTCGGCAAACTTTCACAATTATAACAGTTGCTCATTTAATTTGTTTCAAGAGTTTGATTTTCATTTGAAATTTAAATAAAACTTAATAATAAAACAAAATGTTCCGAGTAAGGTTCGTTAAAACTATATCCTAACGGTTTGATATATATATTTAAATTATCCTAGTCGGACTCATGAGTCAGATTAAACTAGATAATTGCCATGGTTAGCAAAGTTGATTTTTAAAAATATTAATGTACACCAAACATGTTTATATTTTAAAAATACCTATTAAATAAAAATATGAGGCGGGTGTTTCGAACACACGTAGATACTAAAAGTTCTGAGAGGCGTCCGGAGAAGAAATATCCTCGGAAGGCCCAGAGATTTATGAGGGCAGTTAGCGCAGGTATTTCTAAGCGTTGAGAAAAACTGACCAATTTTTTTCTCCAAATCAAAATACGACAGATGTTTAATTAAACTTTCCGAAGTGAATTCAGGTTACGTAAATTAAGTACTCTCGTGACAATATGACCGTTGGAATATGCGAGTTTTATGTTGAAGCACACTTTAAGCCTGTAATTTTACGTTAATGTATTTATGTATAAAATTTTAATGTTAATGTTGAATATATTCGATTTCAATTAATTGGATTATTTAAAAGTTTAAACGTTAATGACAGTTATTTTGTAAGCAATAAATATTAGGCCTATAATTAAATGTACTAATATCTTGTGTGTGTAAGAAGTCAATAAAGATAGTAAGGTCCCTGTAAGTGTAATAGACTCAAAATATGTTTAGCAATAGTGATAAACATATTTAGTGAGGGTAAAATAACTAAGACAACACAACAAAAATACAGAATAACTGATAACCTAACTATTTAATATTCAGTACGGTTAGTAAATAAGGTTTAATAAAAGTTAATATGAATATTATGAACTCAAGACTCATAGAGACGTGAGATTAACAGTTGATTTAGTTGGCTTACCGTATCACAATAATATCCGCAAAAGTTCCGTATACCAGTGCCGATGGCCGCACAGCTTAACTCCTGTGGAGAAACTTTAAATTAGATACAGCGACCAGGTGTTCTCAACATAGACGTGTATTCATTCATTTATTTTGCAATTCCATACAAAGTAATCATATAGAAAACTAATCCGTGGAATCTTCATGAAACAAATGAAAGTTTATCAAAGATTTGATAAGTGACAATTAGCCTCCATTTACTGTGTGTGGGTTTTGTGTTTTTATTTATGCTGTTGAATCTATATACTGAATGCATACCTCATTCGTACACACAGACTTCTGTATTAACACGTAGGGAGGGAGGAAGAGAAAAGATGTACACTAAACACACTCGTAATGTTACTTACATCTATTGTGCGAAAGTCAACAATGGGGTGTTGAGGGTCGCACCGACAGAGAGCTCATGAGAGCTCGTCACTCTTCCACAAATCACAAGTACGCTATGTGACGTCGACTTCTATACATAGTATACGTGATACGTGAAGCTTCCTACTTGAGCAAACTTGAGACGCGAAATATCTGTCAGACCAATTTAGCGGAGTGCAACACAGTCACGGCACAGCACTAATAATTGCAATACGCTTTGTAAAAATACATTAAATATAATTTTCGTAAACAAATAAAATACTGAGATAGTAAATATAGTAGTAGTATAAATGCTTGTATATGAGTTGTTTTTTTCTCTCTCATTCTAAACATAGTAAGATATCATATTTCTCTTATGTAATAAGATTAAATTAGGTCATGTTTCACTGGTTCTTAATAGTTCGATCACATGATAAGCAATTTCATGAGAATTCTATCAATTTGGTAATAGGACCGGCTTGCCAATTTGATTATTTGCATACCAATACCTTACAACTAGTTTGTCTAAACCTAATTATGTTATTCAGGTTTTAGTATTCTATGTGTTTTTTTATTTATTTATCAAGACGGAAATTTTATAAAAGATATTATTTCAGTAATTCATAGATGGATAGCAAACACACACACACACACACACTACATCATAACCTCTAATGTATGAAGTAAATTTCGTAAACACTATTCTATAGCATTTAATGATCCCCGAACGCAGTCTCAGAGCTTAATTTGTTTACGTAAACAGGTATAAAATCGTTATGCGGGAATATTAACATAATTTTTGTGAACTTGCAGAATGGGAATATGTAAATGATTATGATACCTTCAATGCCTTTCCCAAACATACATTCAACTATATTTTTTATAACATTATATTAATACAAAACCTTACAGTATTGGATTAAAATAAATGATTAGCTATTTATGATAAAACACAAAAGCGTTATTATTTGAAGTTTAATAAATATCATATTAAACATCTTAAGTTTCAATAACAGCACAGAAACAATAAAAGAGCTCTCATATACAGACTTATGAAAATTATGGACGCGGTGAAGGCATATAACAATTGTGTCATGTTCTAAATGCGAGAAATGTTTTATATTTGAAAAATATCAGCATAATGGATTCGCATTCTAGACGTGTTCTGTGTGCACTATGTGTGAAATATCAATGCATATAGTATTACAGATAATTCGATACAATACTTTAAGTAAGGTTATGATAAATTTGACTGTATAAAGCGCGGATTTTTGAACAAATTCACTACTGTTTAAAAGTTAAATCTTCAGGCGTACGTAACTACGTCGTAGTCGTTGGTCATAATAAAGACAAACGGCAGTATTCTTGCAACCAGCGATGTATTGTGTCTTGGTTGGCGGAGCTCCAGGTCGCTCTAGGAATCCACTCGCCATACAGGCTCCATTCTGAAAGTCTACATTTCACCGACTCTTAAATAAAGGCTTTATGACCGATTAATTTCTGACTTTATATTCGATTTTATCCAGAATTATGTGAACTTATTAACCACGGGCTTAGTCAAACAGTTAAGACTCCGGACGATAGTAATTCGCACGAAGGGTGGTACGCAACAATCAATTGTTAGACGTAAAGCCTAGATTAGCATAGCACGACCGGGATCATCGGCTGTGATTGTTTCGACGTTGTTACATCCCGTGTAATTTGTAGGGATTCCGATGAATAAATGTTTTACGTTTACTGAGAGGATTTTACGTACATTTGCGTAGGAATTCGCAGCCTTGCGCGATTTTTATATCGCCTAAAAACGTTTTCAATTATATCACTGGATTTGGCGAATTTAATTGACATACAAGCGTATGTGTGTGAAGTGTGTATAACATACCGAAATCTAAACTATTTTGCTATAATAGTGGAATACGAACCTTGGGATTTTGTTATCCCAAATAAGTATTGTTATAAATCATTGTTACTTATTTAATAGACGTCAAGTAGGACTCATTTTATCCTGTAAAACTGAGTGACTATTTTTGATAAAGCATGTACCCACTATTTTGAAAATTGCTAGACGAAAGAGTTTTGTTAGAAAAATATGCGCTAATATTTCTTGAGGAATTTCATTATTGCGGGTCTTGTTGGTTTTGAAATAAATAGGCACTTTATTGCCATTCTTTTCTATTCAGTGAGCTTCGATTATATGGTTAGGAATTTTCTATGAATTTATAGTATAGTTATTTCATTACTAATATTGGCATTATGAGGGGTTAGCAACTTAATGCAATAATATTATTTATATTTTTGGAGAAGTTTCTTGTTATTTATCATTAATCCATCATTTACAGACCGTACATGGCAATGGCATTACATTTCGTCAAATTCCAATTTCCGATGTATACAAAAAGGACTCCTCACATTCCGGAAAATGTCAAATGTAAGAACCGGAAATCGAAATAAAGTGAATAGTGCTGCGATCTTATCTCTCAAACGGCATAGTAAAAATAAAAAAGTGCTACTCCTCTTCAGTGACAGCTGAAATTTCTTCAAACCAACACAGTCACGGCAGCTAATCTTTATTGAGACTGACCGTAGCAGATATTTCTGTACACAAGCTGCTCAGTCACGTGTATAGCCTCAACTCCACACCGAGAGATTGATTTGAGTGACGTATCCGTAAGACCTTAGCTTATCTACTCGGTACAGTAGAACTACAAACTATCATATGTTTAGTAGACTAAAACTATTCATGTCGAATTTTAATAAACAAACTACTCCAAGTTAAAAAGCCTTTGCTCTAGCGTGTATGTAATATGAGTATGTACGTGAGTACGGACGGACACATTTTTCATTACATAAAAAATACGGTAGTTAGATAACGTTTCCATGGAACTTTTAACTCTACTTAGATCGCAGTAACAAAGCATAAATGGGCCCTTCAGCGCCGATCACCTCTTTGTTATCAAAGCTTGTAGCGGCTGTCAAAGAAGATTAATTGGCTTCATAATTAATAGGAGCATTTCTGAATAAAATGTTCATTTTTTAAGGATAGAATTAATGGAATATTTGTCTATATAAAACAATTGTTTTACATGTCTAAAGCTGCAGAGTTAAAATTGTAAACCTCTAGAGTAACGGGATTTTGGAATTCCGATTAACAAAACTTTTATCCGATTCATAATAGGTTTTTGCCACGGTGTACGTAACATCTTTTTCGCAAATAGTGCGAGCCATTATCCCATACACTGAAATCAAAATGTTGGTTTAGATCCTTTATTATTTGTTCCCCCGCTATATTTATAACCTACTACTAAAATATTAAATCGCTGTCCACTGTTAAATTGTCATGCAATAACGAATTTTACGCCATAGTGATAGGGATCTTAATAGGTTGAAACAGTATGGTGAGTATTACCTGACTTTGGTAATAAATAGTTTATGAATTTACACCCCTTCCGGCGGCATTAGTGTTCTGGGTAACTTGCCTTATCCACTCGAAATTATTTGGTTTAATAAATTATTTGTTTGCAATATCAGTTCTGTGTGTTCTACTAACAAACTAATAATTGGCAATAAAAATAAATCACTAGTAAATAACAAATTTGAACTTTACTCAACGTTCGCCTTATCGTGAAAACCTTTTGGAATTTACTTGAAATATATAATTGTATAGTTTTCTAAAAGAAACTTTGTCTCTGGAATATGGAGTTAAACCTATATCACCATAATGCTTTACTTGCGACTTATAAAATATATCTTTATTACTTACAGACTAGATATTCTGTTCTAATATATAGTAAAATCAGCAGTAGCCCAAACATGGGTATCCAGCTGGGTAAGGAAAAAAAGCCTAGATTGAAACGCACTCTCATCTTAAGACTTCACCATTGGGCTAAACAGTTGGTCTTTAGAACGCACCAGATATGACATATCATTAAATAACAATATCTATCGATCCTGTCATATGATTTCAATGAAATATCCGAATCAATCGATCAATCTACTCAGAATGAAGTTTAAGTTTCTGTGTTGTTGTGAATAAAAAGAATAGTTTTTAATCACTGTCACTTTAAAACAATCATCATTAACAGTTATTAAGAGTCAGGAGACTATAAAGTTAGCAAGGTACCGAGGTCTACTTCGAGCTTACTTTATAGCCGCCACACTAATTTAATGCTATTTTGCACCAGAGGCAGCCCCGCTTAACGACCAATTATAACAGCTTAACTGAATGCCATTACATAATTAAAAAATGCTGTAGTATCGCAACAGATATTACGGAGGCATTAAATTTAAGTTTTTCGGTAATTTCTAAGTTAAATGTTTAATTTGTAGAACGTATACGCGTCTCTTACGTATAATTGTAGAATCTTCGGAACAAAGGAATATTCAATGAGCAAATAAGTATTCTTGGAAGCTCGCCGTGAATGATTAAAGTTGACTTCCTTGAAAATGAATGGAGCAATCGAGAACGCAAACCCAATCATCGAAAACCAACAGTGGACGGACTTTGC
The DNA here is from genome assembly GCA_951799465.1 of Leptophobia aripa. NCBI lineage: Eukaryota > Metazoa > Arthropoda > Insecta > Lepidoptera > Pieridae > Leptophobia > Leptophobia aripa. The sequence goes on from OX637260.1 coordinate 5,938,541, forward strand.
CATTTCACGATGTGTTTGCCTTACAACGTCTAAGTCCCTTATGTTTGTTTCCACACTGCAGCTTAAACTTTTAGCAAGTGTAATGTACGCCGCTCTAAGTGTGTTTAAATAAACTAATTGATGTTACTTTGAGCTAAGACTGGAGTTCGAAAGCCTGGTTGCAGATTGCACGTGGTCTGTGAACGATGAATTAACTTGATTAATTCAATAATAAAGTGGCGGTGACAGTTTATGTATTAGCACTAGTTGCAGCGTATAAAATGGTAACACTTTTTGCGCACATGTAACCAAAATATTTGTAGAAATATTAATAAATGTTGTTGAAGAAAAATAACTTAGAAATAAAGAGTGCAATTAGAATGTTTACAAATGTAGAACACCGCGCAAGATGCTCGTCTATGGTAAAGAAAAATTAGGCGAGTCTTTGTATTTTTAAATTTGCATACGTATTCATTCTCTTTGAGTAATGGAAAATGTTGACAACAATACGGGATGCATAAAAAGGAAAACTTTTAAGTGGCACTGGGGACGCGTTGGCCGGTGAAACACATTCGTCGCATACAAATCGGCACACTGGCCCACTTGGAGTAATTCTTGCTGTATTTCTCTTTGATTTCCGATATTTTTGAGACAGGAATACCTTCATTAGCTTTGAGTTTCCTCAGGAGAAGTACACATAGTCATTTGTATACGAAAATTTCAGTAATAAGCAAGGCCACGGACTCACGAGCCCTCCGCCATGTGAGTCTACGTACAGCGACTTCGACTTTCTTAAATTTTAACAAAATATTTAGGAGGTTCTTATTTTAAGTTTTTAAAGAAGAGATCTAAGAGATTCCAAAAATTTATTTTTAAATTAAGGCTACGTTTTAGGCTTCACCACTGACAACGATACGTAAGTTTGACGGCGTTAGATGAATATCCTGCTTGCCCAAATATGGTGAGTGGCGAATTCCGAAAGTTGGTGCTGGTATAGTACGCTTGGGATACATAAACTGAAATATTTACAATTATGATAATATTATTAAGTAACACTAAAAAAAATATTTTAAAAGTTTGGTCCTTGTGGCAAAAGAGCTCAAAACGATGTCTGGGCTGGGCTGTAATTCCTCGGTTAGGATTCACCTTGTTCATAATCACCAATATGAATTTGAATAACTTATTTAAATATAATATATATTGGTTAAAACTACTGTTGAGTTAAATCTGTTACAGTTCCATGACAGCTATTTATAATAATAAGCTAAAAAATACACTATTTGTTTATAATCTTTTTTCCATAAAAAGACCATATAGTAGGATATACTTATATAATTATGAAAGTTGAAAAACAGACTTAACGTGAAATCCATGTAAAAAAGCGAAACAAAATTAATTATAATTTTATGTTTAAAAAGGGGACAGTAGGACACATCTCGGTATAATTTGATACCTGCATGATCCGCCATTTTGACGATATGTACATAATATTTCTTGTTAATATTTCAGCCATTCTAACTAAAACTTTATAAGAAACAGTTTTAAAAAAATGTCCATTTATATGATCAACATTTCTAAATTAAGCAAAAAAAAGTTGCATCAAGTTATCTCGTTAATTGAAGTAAATTAAAAAGCTACCTGCTCGACGACGAATTATATGATATCAGGGATTTATTTTGCTTTACTTTGAATTGCCTAAATAAGAATAATGAATATAAGAGATATAATAACCTTCTTCACACAATACGTATTTGGAGGTGGTGTCTTTTTGGGCGGTGTTCTTTTGTAAGGTGCCCCAAAGGAAAATGCGGGTTTCGTTCGCTTCACAAAGTCAAAGTTAGGATCATGTTCGCCGGGACCGGGAAGATTTTGGCCTGTTAGTTCTCGCGCTGCATATCCTAGTGTATATGCGGGTGGCTTCCTAAATCCCATTATGGGTTTTACAACAAATGTATTTATCAGTCGTTGCCCAAGAATACGTAAAGTAAGTTTAAAATTCTAAGGCATGTAATTGCAATAAAATTATTGTTCATAGATAAATAAAATAAAAGGTTTTAGTGTACTTATTACATAATGTACGAGTTACATAAGTATTTTTTACTTGGCTAGTTAACTTACTAGTAAACACTTACTTTACTTACCAGTAACTAAATACTTACTTGAAAGGTCTATCCGGACAATACATATTTGGTGATGGTGTCCACATATCCCACGGCTGATATAAAGGCTTTGCTGCTGGACGCATTGAGTACGCTGGAGGTCTTTTAAAAACGATTTGAGTTTTCGGAACATATTTGTCTGGACCAGGCACTTTGCCTTTGCCTTGTAATGGTTCTAATCTGGGTGAAACCAAACCGTGACGGATCCTGTAGGGTCCTAAAACAGTTTGGTAAGATTCTTAAAGTGGATAATGTTCATGAGTACAAGTTTAAAGCAAAAATTGTAATATAATAATGTCGTTGTAATAAAATGTAAGGCTAATTATTATGATATTTTCAATAATTGATCCTTCGGTTGCCTAATACTACTGTTATAAGCGAGCTAATTGTTATAAGTGAGATAGTTCTGTAACCTTTTTTACTATGTCCTGAGATGTCTAAAACTGGCGCTTTCGATGTAAGAACCTGTTTGTGAAAGGATACTGGTGTTCTGTGGCCGAATGTATATGCTGGAGCACGTTGTATCTTTGAGTATCCTTTGCCACCTTCATACAAAAACTTATGAAGAGTTTTTATGAAATAGTAGGCTTGGAATTAGTAATAAAAAGAAATTGTGGAAATGTTGCAGTACTACAAAATAGGAAAATATAAAACAGCTGTATGTCCTGTCGTATAGTATCTTAACGGCGTAATAAATCTAACTAACACGAACTTTGTACTGATACGCAGTTGTTAATGACAGCTCACTACAAGTTCATTCCATTTTAGGAACCCAGCTAATATCTTGAGCGTCCCAAGTACAATATAATAGTTTCTTGGTTTGATATTATAATATCTTTATTTATAGGCTTTGCTTCCAATTTATCTAGTATGAGTTGAATGTAATTATAATGTTATTAATTATTTTTTTGTATTACAGAATATAGGTGGAGTTTCATATTGTTGAGGCCCAGGAGTCTTGAGATCCCGCTTTCCTTTTCGCTCTGTCGGCTTGGTTGGAAACTGTTTGACAAGCCGCGCCCTACATTCCCAACCCCACGGCATTGTATTTTGTTTAAAATACTTGTAATTATAGAAATATTAATTATTTCTTAAAAATTGTTAAATATTTAAACGTCAACAATTGACACATTTGGAGCAAACAGTCGAAATATTTTAAAACTAGCCAGTTACATTGGTAGTGTAAACTTATTTAAATATCGATTACAGTTTTTATAAATATTATAGAAAACCACGGAAGTTGATGGAGGTTTATTAGAAATTACATAAATAATTCGAGAACTTCAAAAATATAAAAGTAGTTTAAAGCTATTTTTGTTTTGTTCCAATGCGTGGGATAAAGGGTTCATCATCTGACATATCAATTATTTTATACCTAATTCGAAATGTATGTGCATGTAATCAGGAAAGGCTATTATTATAGATATTCCGAGGAGGGAGTCGCCCGAGATTTTCTTTGTGCATTAAAAAAAGGCTTTAGGATTTTTACAGGCTTTAGGTTAACCGCCGAGACTGGAAATTATTGTCAGACTATTTAATTTTGTTTGTTATATTTAAATAAACAATATAGGATGTTTGACGATTTTCACCCATAATTGAAATAACGATCGATAAATCCACTGTTTCTGGTAAAAGATATCTTCAAAATGTTAAGCTTACTGATGATAATTAGGACATTTGAGAATATTTGAATTTTTGAATAGTGCGAGTTTCGAGATAATAATATATACTTATATATGCTATTAAGAGCCATCGTAGTACCCTGCTAATATTATAGTATATATTATAGTCGTAGCGACATGGGGACCTTCAAATAAAGAGCGTTCCTCTTCCTTAAAGGCCGACAACTCACTTGTAAGCCTCCTGGCGTTGCAGGTGTCCATGGGCGGCGGTTGGCACATCACTCGAAGTGACCCGCCTGCTCGTTTGCCTCCTCTTACATAAAAAAATGGGTATCAGCTACTATCGCAAGTAGTATGTAAGAATATGGTAAGCAATGCAAACCTAAAAGTTTCAATAACAAAAGAAGTCTTAAGGTAAAGAAGTAAAAAAATATATTAAAAGCCACTAATCTTGTTCGAAAATCACATGCCAAATACCTCACAAAGAAGAACGAGCCCATTGCTATCCTGAGTCGTTCCTTTAAATGCAAAAAGGCTTTAATCAAGGTTCGGGAAACTTTCGGCCTTAAGATTTTAGTTTCTGAAGACTTTCAGTGTTCTTATTTCATAAGTACATATATTAATATTTTCAGTTACAGTTCGAGTTACACTATTTAATTACCTTTAAAGTTATCGTTACATAAAACTTTCTGCTCTGCAAAAGAATCTAATTAGGCTAAAAGTTCACGTTGAAGCTAGGAATGGGATTTTAGACACACATTTGTTCGTAATCAAAAGTGCTGAAGCGTATATACTCAGATAAAACATGACATAAAAGACGACGAATAAATGAATCAAGCAAATAAAAAAAGAATTTCTAGAGGACAGGAAATTGAGCTTCACCGGATATCGTCGCACCGGAACGACGTGCGACAGAGGAATGACTTCCGGTCGAGGTGAGCCATCATTTTTCTTCTATGTACGTTTATAGAACATTTCGGTTGTTTTCGGAGTTATTTAAATTGTAATGTATTCTCATTATTAAGAATTCTCTTTTAAAAAAATGTATAAGTGAGCTTGAATAACATACCCCACGCAATTATTGTTAAGCACTGGCGAAATAAATAGGAAAATATTTTCTTTTAATATACAACGAGTTTTTATTACATTTGTTAGAAGAAATCATCCTATTAATAACATCAAATGATATGACGTTATTTGTTATAATATTATACAATAAATTTTGTATAACATCTTAAATCTAAATAAATCTATATAGAAGTAACCTAAATCTAACGTTCTTTAGCTACCTTTGACAATAAATTACTAGTCCATTGTGTTTTTCTTCTATAGCATCGTGCCTGTCATATCATCGCTTTGTTGAAAATACTCATACCCACATCACACATAATATACCTACCTAATTGAAATATAAATAAATCATATTTCAAAATTATTATTAAAAGCATTGCTTAATTACAATTTTATAGGACACACTGATTTTATTTTTTTTAAATTTATAAATTACAGTTATTATTTGTATTATTTTTTAAAATTTAAATAGCGTTAAATGTTCACATTTATTTTAAGCGCCAGAAAGTTTAAACATCGACTGTGTAATAGAGATATACAGTCCTTACAGACGTATTATTATGTTCTCATACAAATAAATGGTTCATGTTTAAAGAGATTTTTTTATTATAACCAAATTTATATTATATTATTACTAAAAAAGAAAATAAGACGCGTTATATAAAGTCAAGGTAATTGCACTTTTAAGCGTTCAGCATTTCTTGTTTCACTTATTCATGTAAGTAATGGAAAATTAAAAAGCGGGCAATATTGCCGGTTCGTGCGGCATTCATTATTCAAGCCATACAACGGGGACACGTAAATCCTGAGCTTTTAATAAATTCTATTATAAATATGCGTCATTCTCCACTTTAATCCAACTATGATTTTGGTGCACGAACGGTGTTTTAAAAGCTTATCTACGCCAAGGAGGTTACGAAATTTAACTCTTTTATATACTAGATTTTTTTATAACAATTTAAAATACACCGCACACAAGTGAGTTTTTACATTTCACAATATTTTTTTAAAAATAATTTTAATTATATGTAATCTATATTATTTGACACTAATGAAACCAAAGTTTCGACCGCAGTTCGTTCGAAGTAGGTCAGACGAGTAAATGAAGTATGCAGAAACTTCTTACCCGAACAGCAAAAGTCAATTGAACTAGGAACTTTTTTAAACAGTCGAGGCAACTACGAATTTTCTTTATTGGTTTTTATCCTTATCACGTATCAAACACACCCAACAAGCATTGAAAAACAAAAATTTATTCTTACAACTTATTTATTCAAGTATCTTTACTTTTATTATAATACTGAAATGCTTCGTCACGCTAATCTCATATCCAATTAAAATATTCTTTTTGTGTCTAACAGTCCTTTTATCGAGGAATATTCTGTAAAATTATTCGCTTCTTGATACTTACTTATTAAATTTTACAAGGATTTTTGGCCAATTTGTATACACATCTTAAAATCTACCAGGGAGTCAAAACTATCGTGTAGATTGAGCTTTGCTAAGTAATCAATCCGCGTAAAGTATGAGTGGATCTTTTTCATAATCGGCAATATATATAATCCGATAGAGTGTCATTTTATTAACACATAAAATAGTTGTGAGTTGAAACTCTAATATAGGTACTCAAAGAAATAACGCGCTTATAAGATTACAGTCGTAAAACTTTTAATATTATATAATACGTTTATAGGCGATATAAACGCGGTGTCCACTCACGGTATAACTCTATGAAGTGCTTTTGTGATTTTAAAAGCACTTGAACAGTCGACGCATGTATGAATAAGATACGTAAGTACGGTTAATGAAGTTTTAGGTCAAAACTATTATCCAGATAAATGAAGAAGTTTATCCCTTGTAAAAATATTATCGATCTGTACAAAATCAGAATCCATTACGAACCTTATGTTTGTTCTATAATGAACCATTTCAGGTAATTCAGGTTAGTATTGAATAGGCATTCGCTTCCCAATAAGCACAACACAGCTCTGAATATGCAACGGACCAATCACAATTTTAGACTTGTGCTATGGCCATTTCGTTTTCGGCCCCGAGCTTCATTAAAACCTCGGCAGATTGAAATATCCATACTAATATTATTAACGCAAAAATGCTTTTTGTAATTTACTCGTTATGGTTTTGGTATTTTACACTTTCGTCAATATTTGGGTATTGGGAATATCTGTTGCCTATAAATATTAAAAAAAGGATTTAATTTAACACTTTTATTAATTAAACCTGTATTTATATCATTTTAATTAAGCGTAAGAGTGAGAGAGAGAGCGAGGAAGAAAAAAGGTATTAAATATATAAATTTGAGCGCGTTCGAATGATTAAGCATACACTTACGTAAAATGGTCTAACTTATTGAAATATTTAAATGTGTGCGAGTATTGCAATGCATTAATAAGTTTCATTCATTTAACAATTAAATCTATCTCATACTTAGTATGTTGTCAACTAAACAAGATTCGCGTACTTAGCAATGCTAATAAAGATGTATTTAATTCATCTACTTACTTCCAATGAAGTTGTATAACATCTCGTTCCCATGAAGAATACTAAGGCTGCACTGAACCTTTAATTACCAGTCTTTAAAATTAAAAATATCAGCTGTTCATAAATGCAGAGGTCGCAAATGATAGGACTTAAAATATAATAAGAATACTGATTATGTATATTATTAATATATAAATGAACTCATGAACTCCATATACGTGACGATAGCACTATGATGACGGATTATACTTACCCGATTGGAATATCGTATTTTATAGGATAGAATAAATCTTTGTGTCGGCCGTAAATTCGATCCTTGTACTCGGTTTATTTGATTATGGGCCCCTTGGTGTCGGAACAAAATATCTGATTTTATTGTTCTATTTTGATGGTGATGCTTCATAGATCATATATAATTAAAGATTAAATAACACTTATTGAAAAAGCCAACCTATAATACCATAACCATGTTGTTAATATTATAACAGTTGTGATTAATAAGGATAGACACGAAAAAAATATTTATCGACTAAACAATAATGCATTTGTATTTCCTTCAACTTTAGTTTTTTTCCCATTGGAGTACAGACTCTTTGACCTTGAATACGTGCAGAAGCACTTATAAAATAATTAAGTAGGCACCCGGCAGTCAGTACTGGTGACCCAAGAAGTGGTGATTTTCTCGCTCGGCGAATAAGCATTTCGACGATTCTGCCAGCATTATGGGCATCTTGCCACAAGGATCAAACTTTTTAATTTATTTTAGCCTTTCATTTTATTTTTCTTATACTTTTTAACTTAAATTTTATTCAATTAAAAAATACCCTACTGTCAACTGTTATCCATAATTTTTGCAACGATTCAGTTTTGATACAGACTATGTGAATTAATTATTTCTGACAATTATTATATATAATTTAAGAACCTTAGTTAAAACATCACTTGCGTTACTAGGTCAGTTAAGATCTAGATGTGGGTAGCCGGGATGAATTTATTGCGTTACCATAATTCATTTGCGAGTTTACATTTTAATTATTCTGTTTCCACTGTAGCTATAAATTATTCAGTGGGTAAAGCTCTTGTTGTAACAGGATTGTTACTGTGGACTCGCAGACTATTCTAGGATTCGAAAATTTAATAATTTCCATAACTTATAATGAGGCGATCTCTTCAACTAGGTGTATCTCTTGATAACGTGTTAATAAATTCAAAATAATATATATATCGTATGAGTCCGTTTTAATACATACCAACAACAGTACTCAGACTAGTCCATTAAACGACCAAACGTTCAGTTTCACAGATAGTGAAATACTATTAAAGATTGAATAAAATCAAAGCGTTAGTAAAAGACCCATGGCACGTTTCATCTACCCACTGTTTCTATAATAATAATCTTTATTTGCCTCGATTACTGTACCAGTACAACAGTACAAAATCTTAAAGACAACACATTCAGCCAACCAATACGGAATTCTATAATAGTTCGATTAACTAAATTTATACTAGGTCAACATAAAAAGCAAAAAGCTATTGTATAGATATTGTATTGTAGAGCATGGAGTACTTATGGAGTAAACATTTGCAAGTAACAGTTTGTTAAATATCATTGCCACCACGGAGCTAAGTGGTAACCTTGAAGATCTTAGCGTTTCATGTAGTACCAATTTGTTGGGATCTCTCCAGTTTTGGTGGTCACAACGTTGGCCTTCTTATTCACGTTAACCTAAGTTAGAAGGCATATTCCTTTTTCGCATTATAATTAATATATTTTAACGATTAAAAGTACCTATCTTAACTAACTAGGTGGTGTAATATTACATCAGAAGCTAAGGGGTGATAGACCTATCGTAGCGGAAAATAGCCTTTTGCCTCGACTAGGGATACTCCAGACTCTATCGATCAGTTTCTCTATAAATATCGAAGTGCCAATAAATTATAAGAGAATGTTTTTTGATTTCAAATAAAAAAGACCGAGCATCGAGTATCATTATTTTATTGTTTTCTTTTATATATGTCCTTATGAGAGGCGAATTTATAGAAGGCTGAAGTTCTATCGTATTATCCATAGTCTATCTGATTATATATGGAATTACAGATACAATTTTATTCACATTTACTGTAAAACAATAAACTATAACTTTGCGCCTGGCGCTGTATATTGATGGAATTCTGATACACTTTCAAATCTCCATTTAAAACTTGTAAGCTACCTTCAGTTTAAAATAGTTTAATACGATTTTATTCTTCATGAATAAATAGCATTGTGGAAGCTTTCCATTTATACTTGAGTTAATTTGAATTGTTTCGAAAATTAAAATGAAACATTCTATAATATAACGTTCATAGAGTTATTTTTTTAATGAAATATGTTGTAAGACGAGCGGCTCACATAAATACACAGTAATATGTGAGTGCAAATTTATCCTCAAGAAAACCTGTCATTGTAGGTAACGAGCCAACCTAGGGGATCCTCATGACGGCTAACAATAACTCATCCGGGAGACTGTCAGCGGGGCCGCCTCAATAAACTTATGTACTTCGCTGTAATTCCGTATAGGACAATAGCTTACCTGATACCGTTAATTTAAGACGGCACATATTATGGAGTGCTGCGAGCGCAAATTAATAGCATTATTCCCCTCTTTACCCTACAACTTATCCCTCATGTTGCCGCATTTGTAATATTCTAATAGTGAGCTATTAATAGCACTGAAAAGTTGTTCGTTAATTTATAGTAAGTAGTTCACAACGATTATAGTTAGTCAAACAGACATCTATTATATTTTTATAAATTAGGGCATATATCTGTTATATAGTATTTGTTGTTTTGTTTAATACGGCTTAATACAGAGCCAGATTTGTAGAATACATATTCGTACTGCTTTTGTTTCGTTTGGCCATATTCCGCTCAATGTGTTGCATTCACTGGAGCTAAATAGATTTCGTTTGTTGTATTGATCGGTGCTATTCGTAGACGGCACAGACGGCTAAAAAAAGATAGCTCAGGCCATCCTTTCGGATTCATCATTAACCTTATTGTCACTATGTTTATGAATAGTACTGAAGCTTTTAAAAACATTTTACTAATACAAAATGTGTAATAATGTATTTGAATGCTGCACAATATACTTTCCTTTATTGCAACGTTACCTCTATTATTTCTGTCGATATATTTTATTACTAAATTCAGATAAGAATAAAATGTGGAGTAGATTGTAGCGCAGACGGTGTCCGAGCACTATAAATTGGAAGCTAATATTTGAGAGTAAAGGCGCCAGGTGACACTTGCGAGAAGGCACGAGGGAACATTACACCGCTAACATATTATTCAGATATTTATACGTTATGTACTTAATTTATTTTTATGCCAACTGCTTATTTGACAAGCACACGGACAATAGATTATTGCTTTACCAAAATATAAAAATCTAAAACTAGTTACTACTTAGTTTGTTCTAAATTGAAAGAAGTATGGAGAGCACAAAGGTATTTGAACGTATTTATAGACTGATCTTGTTTTATTAGATGCTATGCTTTAAGTGTTACACCCGGCAAGTGGTTAACATATAGTAGATAACTTCTAACGTAGCTGAACAAAGTAATATATTTTCTAATATTTTAGGATGAATGCATAACGCATATCAGAATAATTCACACACAGAAATAAGACAAATAGACGTATTTGTTATTAGGGGACGCCCTAACATAGTTTATGTTATAAATCCGGGTTAAGCCGTTCGCTGATGACTATCTTAGTATATAATGAACTTGAAAGATAAAAAAAATATCGGCCCATTTTCAGGAAAAAATCCCATGAAATTACTTATTTAATGAGTTCGCTTTTTGTGGCTGCTTTAAATAAAATTACAGTACTACTACTATCAGTGTAATCGATGTGGTCCCATTAATTTTACCGCAACATAATTTTAGAATGTGTATTAAAATCGTAATTTAAGTACAGACATAATTAATGATAATAAATTAAATAGCTACACTAAACTTTTTGTGCACTATATAAAATAGTTTATAGGAAACTGGGTCGGAATAATTTTGTTAATTTCAAATGTTATATTAATATGAATTTAAATTAATTAAATATGCTTAATAAGCTCGTATTCCAGGTTATGGTCATGTTTCTATAATTGTGAATAAGAATTTTACAAATAAACAAATTAGTGTATTCTTGAATTTATATAAACAGTTAATTAATTTTAAAATTAAAAAAGATGAGCGGTCTATAAGTGTTTAAGTTTTAATTGCATCAAATGTTGAATAAACTTTTTAAAGCTGTGATATTTGTAGAAAACAACATTGCTTAGAAAAAATGTCTAAATAACATTGTTTATAATATGATAAGTTGAGAAATTTTCAAAATCTTAGGAAGATAAGAGTTTACATATAATTTCCGTTGATCGTTAAATATTAGCTACCGATAAATTAATTTCAGGTAGTGAAGCACTTTAAGGATGGGAATGAGAGAAACTAATCAACGCTAATAATAGCAGTATTTAGTCACCCTTCCATATGCTATTTTCATTTTATCATTGCAAATTAATATTTGCGTTTCTAATTTGCGATAGCATTTTTTACAAAAACTATTACAATAATATCATTTTTATAAAGCAATATTAAATAATTTAAATAGGTAAAGCGGATAAAGTTAAAGGTGAAATTTTTAAATACAGAATGGTATTATGACTGTAGACGCCTAAGTAGGCAGTCCTAATGCAAACCTTCATGCTGCCAAATAGAAGACCCGTTTTCGATTCCCGGTACGATCAACAATTGTGTCATGTAATGTGTAGTTTGTATACCTTTGGGCTAAATGTGTGTGAAATGTTCTGATATTTCTAAGGTGATATCATAAGTAACTTAGTACACCTAGAATCAATGTGACTCAACGAATTATAGAATTCAAGACTTTATAAAAATCAAACGTTGAATTTCATTAATTCAGACTAATGACTATGCTAATAGTTCCGGTAATTGTTTCCAGCTTAGTTGTCAGTATTGTAATTAAAGTTCATCAGGCTGCGCGTACTATGCTTATAAATTGGTCCCTGTCTTTAAATGTTCCTATGGAATTACCTTCGTTAGCGTCAATCTATATCATTTATAAATTGTATCGAACATGTAATATTAGTACCTTTGTGTATAGAGTCTTATTGCCACATTGTCCTTGAGGAAATTATTTAAGGTACGGAGCCCCAGTTATAGATTAGAAATATAAAGAGCCCGTGTTAATAATAACACAAAAACTGAAAACTTGTCAAGTTTTCAAATTCGTTTGCATGTATGAAACACACGTATGAAAACTTTGGATTAAAAATAAAACACTTGTATTTTAAAACGCAAAATAAACCAAAACGCTTAAATTAATTAGTAAAATAGTAATAAGTGCGTATATAGTAATTAAATTAATTAGCATTGTATAATAATGTTCTGTTATATACAGAATACATTAAACGAACCGACGAGTTTTGATATACGTAAAAACAATACGAATATATATTAATTGTCGTAATTAATAGTAGTTGCAATAATTAATTTTCCATAAATGTTTACAAATCCAAAATTTGTTTGTAACTAAAAGCGATACTCGTGTAAATGCCGCAATCAATTTTAAGTGCTAGAAGTGTGGGCAGTTTTTCACAGCGGATCTTTACTACTCCGGGGAATAGCTCTGCCAAAGATTTCACGTGTACTTAACCAAACGTAGAACCTCCGGCTAGGTAATACGGCTAATGGTTATGTAGCTTTAATAGTAATGCGCTTTGTAGTTGGCGTAGCGTTTGAGGATAGGTATTGCTTTTGACATTAAGCTTAGATTTTCTATATTTGGGTGAAACTTGAGAGACTTTTCAGACTGAATATTCTTATTTATTTGTATGCATCGCAATGCGTACAATTGGTTGCTTTCGTGTTAGAGATTGCCGATACAGTCCTCTCGCTGACGTGACGAACTTGACTAATGTTTTTTTTATAGAAAAAGAGTAAAGCGTTCATCATAAAGTAATGCCCATGGACACCCTCACTGCCAAGTGGGCTTGATACATTGTCAGCGTTTTTAGACTCTTAAAGGTGTCTCATTTTGTCATGTTGGTAGAGTTGTGGCTGTGCAAAACCGAATGGTGTAATCATAAGTCACGCTAAGAATTTGTTGGCTCAGCCCAATAAAACACGGCTCGAGGGAAATTAAAATCGTTTATTTTAGAAAACATATTGTCAAAGAAATTCGTTTGAGATTGCGTAAGCTTGAGTGAAATCTAATTAGGTGTGTGCGGCGTTTGCAATTTTCGTAATTTACCATGCCCCCGCGGGGATTCTTTCAAAATAAATAATACGCGTATGAATAGCAATTTATTTATAGGCAAATAATTTGCTAGGTAACAACTTTGTCCTTGTCGCAATATGGACTGTAAGATTATAAAAACAACAATATTAAACCAATCTCTTGAACATCAACATAACATCCATCAAGTCGGTTACTGTACAAATAGCTGACAATATCGATTACTGGCATGAAAAATAATATTTATGGCGTTTCCCGAGTAAACTTTCCACCTTATAGCTTTGTTTTATTTGTGTACACAAAAAATAGAAAACACATTTTGCCTGTACAAAATCTTCATTGAAATACTTATTTGTTTTGTCTTGGGAGTTAAAATAATATCATCCGATAATGGAATCTTCGGCAAAAAAAATATTATTGCCATATTGCAAATGACGCACTAAAGATTTAACAAGTTTATTTAACGTTGATACAAACGAGTTGTGAGACAACATCTTACTCGTATACTTCGTGTTACAATCATTTTAGATTTAATGAGCTTGGAGTTCATATGGGGCCTGACGCAAAAGAGTATTATAAAATTGAATTTTACTAAATATATGTAGTTTTCTTATAACATAGATATTTATATATAACGCAAACGTATTTAAGCCAAAAGGTGTCACATAGTTAATATTTTATCCTAGAAACTTTAGTTACATATGTAAGATTTGAGTATATAACTAATTACTACACGGCAAGTTACTAGTTGCTCCTTATACAGCCTCAGCAAAGCAACAATGAAATTAATGATCAGCATTTAATTCTTACTCATATATTTTACTCGTTAAATGCTAATGGATTGAAATGAATCTGCATCGGAGAGTTTTATCAGCAATGTGTCAAGCGGTGTCGTCGCATCAAACAAGACAGATCGCTCTAGATGGCCACGGACGGGTGCCCCGTGAGAGACATTTTTCACCCCCATTCAAATTACAGGCTAAGTTCATTCTGAATAATTTATGTAGCGACGTCCTGCACATAAATATTCTTGCGCTCTAATGTAAGACAGCTTTCTTACTACGTTTTCCGATAAAACACTTTTGTAGGAAGTAAGGAGGCGTATTTTAAAGAATGTAAGTTATTATATATTATCCATTTGCTTTTCAGATATGTATTGAATATATGCCACTTCGCCATGCAAATAGGACTCCTATTTTCAATCATTTAAAGAAGAGCACTGAGACAATATTTTGCCATCAAAGGTGCTTTAAACATATTGCTATAAAAATAAGCTTATTGTTATTATTATTGAGTTAAAATCGTTATCGTTCTTCGAGTAGTGTTAGTTCTTACCACGCATCACCACTGGATCCTAAGTCGTAAGCATATTACTCAATAATAGTGCGTACACATTATTTTATACAAAAAATGTAGTGATCTGATATTATATATAACCCAAGTTACAGTAAAAATCTTAGTATATTTTTGTTCAGCAGCTTAGATTAAACAAGACGACTACAGAAAATTCTGTTTCAAGTTATGAAGTCCTTTAAGTCGAAGGTGATTAGTTAAAACTATACACTATAAACTATAAACTATTGTAACCTAAAACTTTGTAAAATAAATATTATTTAATTAATTTCGTTTAAAATCATTTTCTTTAATAATAAATGGCAAAGGAATTTATCATAAAAACAATAAGAACAGTTTTTATCTCAGTGTTTTGTTTTCATGGTATCAACTACATTTCTGAGTTACTCGATTAATATTCCTTTTTGACAATTATTTATCTTTCGTGTTCCTTGAATTCACAGTTAGATTAATTTGAGTTTCCAAGTAGACTGATTGAGATAAATAAAAGAAAATACAATTTATAACAAAACTTGATCATGTTGTCTTATAATATTAGAAGATATAACTTTAATACACTGCTCCAAGTTGTATTAATTATTAAGGTTTTAGTTTACAAAGTTTAGGTTCTTAGTTACAAAGATATATAACATCCTACAAAACATGCAGTTAAACCAGGGTTTAATCATTATTATTCTTTGACAACGAAAAAATATTGTATGTATAATATAATTATGTATATATCGACTAATTATGAAACATAAAATAGTATAATATAATAATTTAAAGATCTTTTATACGACCATAGAAATATAGTGAAAAAATTCCTTTTGTAAGTTACACTGCAATTGTAAGGTACATTCAAAATGTATGGTGCGTCTTAAGCAATTCTGTTTCAGAATCACAAGTCATTAGACAAGCCAGCGCCACTAACAATTTCTTGGTACAACTTACAAATGTTGGATCATAACAGGTTTGCACAGTTCACCCATTGCAAATTGAATTTCTAAGTTATTCTCCAAAGTTGTGAAGGCACGAATGAAGTGAGGTCGTTTCGAGTTGTTGTTTCCCAGACTCAATGATTGGAGGCAACGCGAACGATGTTTGGTTGGGTAACAACTTTACTTGCAAGAAATACGAAATTGTCGCATATACTATAATTAGTACTACTGTAGTACTATTAAATATACTATCATAAATACTCGTAAGTTATCAAGGAGATCTTGCCTTATGCTTGTTAGTTAAGGTATTAATAGAAGGAGGAGGAAAAGGAGGAGCTCCCGTTGGAGATTTTGGAAAATCTGCAAATAGTCATAACCAAATTTCACTAAATAACGTTATAAGTACATTATATAGGTTAGTTGTATTTTTCAACAGAATTATTTTGTACATAAATATCGGTCGACAAATCAAAATCAGTAGGGTAGGTAGGTATAGGGTTTTTTAATTAGTTTTTTAGATGAAAGCTTTAGCTATTTTCAACATTGCGTGCGAACAATGCATTAACACATACTTCTACACCGCACACTCTACGATAATTGCCGTAATAAATGAAGCAGAATAATAATAAAATTGAACCTTATTCTATAATTGTTAGAGTTTTCATTTCGTTTTCTAACGAATTAAAAGCTTGGTCATTTTCCAGAGGTGCTCAAAACTAATCTATTACATATTTTCACTATATAATTGAGATTTTTATATTTTCTACGTAATTATAGATATTGGATATTCAAATGCCTTTCACCACTCTTCTGCAAACTGAAAAACAATTTTAAATGATGAGCAGAACAATTATTATATATTTAAGTAACCTAACTTTAAGGTAGGTTTTTGAACTAGATGTTAATAAAAATGCCCTTACATCATTAACATATTAATTTATTACAATATTTTTGCTAATGACTAAGTAATTAATATATTAATACTTTAACGATAGTAAACGTTAGTATGCGAATACGTAGCGTGCATAAATCGGGAACGTCCGCTAAACGTACGGAGAGCCGTGACAGCACAATGTTCGCTTATCTTAATTGCTCTCCCAGATACGATCGGACTAGAATTTATCTGCGGCTCCTCTGAGTACTGGAGTTTTTAAACCGCACTGTAAAAACTCTAATGATAGCGATCGGGTTCTGCAATTGTAGCTATTTACTTCCTGTATTTGCGCGGCAATGCTTTACTATGGCTTAGTTGGTACTCAAATGATACTAAAATAAATCACGTATTCGTAAAGGAAAAATTTATTACTTTTATTTACTACTGTTTAAAAAAAATTTTTTAAAGAAATTGTTATTATACGATAACTAGCTTTCCTCCCGCGGCTACGCCCACGTGTAATTTGGTTAAATATATAGAGTTTTTTAATGATCTCGACAGGGCTTTCTTTCACAGGCTAAAAAAAACTCAGGGATGGTGAATTCTAATGGTGATTGTTTGAAAATGATTCAGTAGTTTTGAAGTTTATCGATTGCAGTCAGATGCAGTCAGTCACTCAGTAACGGAAGAGTTTTATATATATAGATTAGCTTTATCGAAGAAAATATAATTACTAAGGTTGACATACGAGATATTATATTCATACGTCTTTTTCAAGCAACTGATGATTTTATTAAATAGATATAGAATCTACTAAAAATGACCACACATTTTTCTATCGGCACTTTCAATGAGAAAATACTTTTTGTTAAACTTCTGCGATTTATAAATTTGAATAACTTTAAATCCCCGTAATAGAAGCGTGTTAAAGTTCACTAGTAAATTAATGAACGAGGAGCAAATAGCCGTTAATTCGTTAGTTGGCACGAACCAATGCAGCCTCCGTTGTGCCGGTGCACGCCGCCAGCACGCCGTTGGTTAATGTGTCATGTTAATGACTCCTAGTTAAAATATCGCACGTTTTCCTTTTACGACTAACCGATTTTACAGCGTGCATTAAAATTTAAAATTAGGTTTTATTGTTAAATTATGACCCATTTTATTTTCTATACCAAACCAAATGTTAACAAAATTTAACGACCTGGGTACAAGTTATTAGCGATGTATAAAATAGTAATATAAAATTTTTTATGCAATACATTTTAATGTATTCTATATATAAATATTAATGTTAATATACAAGTGCTGACAAGTTGAGTATCAAGTAAAATGTCTTTTACTCATTTTTTATCTGATAAAAAACGAAGAAAAGAACACTCATGGAAACTTTTCCGGATTAATATTCGAGGTATAACTCCCACAAGCTACAATCTACCAATCTACATAATGGACGAAGATATTTAGATTGTAATAAAGCTCTTATCACAGAAAAATGATAATTTCACTCCCGGTTTTATTCATCATGCCTTAATAGCGCATGATTTGGCGTGAATGTGTCACTCTCTAACCAACTTTGCGAAAATTTGTGCCAATTTATAAGAACTCAAATACTTTGTACAAAATGTAATGTATGTTTTATGATCTCTCAATTATTTGATCTTTTACCTAGTAGTTTGTTTCCTTGTCTATTAAACATACATATTCTTTTTAGTTTATAGTACTTACTTATTATATATAGCTCAATAACTTCAGTTATACATTTGTATAACTGACATGTGTCAGGTATATGTCGTACTGTTAGCTCCTTACGAAGCATGTAGTGAAAATTGAATAAGAATATCGACCTTATTATGAAGACTCGAAGCATTGAGGAGCTACATGATTTACGATTTATTATATATGGATCTAATAATGGATGATATAAAATATTCAGTAGTCGAACAATTTATTCCCCAGCAATATCGGAAATATCGTATCAGCAGCGATTTCAATTAAAAATCCGAATATATTGTGTTCGAGGAGTTGCAAACTGTAAATTACTTGCTTTAAATTGACGAGAGGCAAAGTTTTATTATCAGTTAGCCGCCGTTGCAATGAATAATAAGGAGTTTGCCAGTCAGCAAGTTCAGCTGGAATGTGGCCCGCCTGCGCAACATTAAAGCATAAATAATATGAACAACGCAAACAAGACCTGATGCATTTAAATAATGCTTCATTTACTAGCTGTTATGAATAATTTTCAATTTAGTTTAGATTGGAAATCTAGGTGAAGCTTGCTGTTTCTGGTATCATTTTTAAACAAGTATATTGCATGTATATTTAGGAAAATTTTCAATTCGTTTAAATTGTTGGGAATTCGAAAATATAATTTCATTCGTGTTCCATATTTGCCGTACGTTTTCCTTTGGCGTCTAGTTTATTATGAATTATTAAAAGTGACTTGCTGTTAGGGATCTTAACATTTCGATTAAGTCTATATATTATAGTTAGAGGTGCTGAACTGTTTATTGGTGGTTTATTTACCGCAGAAAATTTCCTGAAAGATATTATAAAAGAAGAGAAATTTCAAATTACATTACATTTCTTATAATTTTGCGCGTTATTACCCGTTCATGTATATAAAGAATATCGGCTTGGAAATTTCACAGATGCAGCAGGAGGAGTGTACGCGTGGACTCACTGCATTTCAATGAGCCTCGCGATTGTCATGGAAAACGACCAACAATACAACACTCGAATTGAAATATACGTAAATAAAAATATTTTATTGCATTTTAACGAAAATATTCGGGGGAAACTACAATAACATGGAACATGGGCTGAATAAAATAGATGGCTTCTATTTTTTTTCGCATGATGCGTTTTACTGCAGTTACGTGAGTTACTAAATGACAATACAACATTAAGATATTTCTTGATTACGGTATGCAAACAATGCCTTTACACTTCATTCAATATTCGGAAAATTCATGTACCACAGATGTAATCCATGAAAAGGTGTCGTGTAAAGGAGAGCTTGTGAATAAACCCAGTCGATCATCCCATTACGGGCTGAGATCCTCGTATAGTATATTTAAATTCAGGTAAGCTTATGTTTTCCTTGTATAATATGTTTTTGTACCACGTTGGTCGTATTATCCTATACGCCGTAACCGTAAACCTTATTGAAATTCGTAAAGTTCGCACTGTTGTTCTGATCTTCCGCATAGAATAATAACAATTAAACAATCGTGTGTGTTTATGTTTGAAATAACTTATCTTTATACAATTCAAGTTATAATAGAGTTTTAAACACTTTTAATACTTGGTTTCGTTTTAACCGTAGATATCGGTAAGTCAACGTTAGTTAGTTAGCTGTAAACTGTTTAAGAGGTTTAAATTAATGGATGGTAAATGAGAAAATTTATTTTTGGCAAAGAAAGCAGAGTAGCGGTCAGCCAAGGAGCATATGTCATGGACAGAGGCAAGGTTTTATGTGCGGATTAATCTGCCCCCAGGGTTCGCCCTCATTAATTAGGTCGCTCGACCGCCGCCTTGGAGGTTTTTGCGCGAACAATTGACATATTATTATGTCTAACTTACGGTCCCGATTTGAAATTATGAGCAACAAATATTTTGTAAATTATTTTAATAATACGAATTTTCTTTTTTCATAAATGTGTTTATTGCTAATTATTAGTATTTGCTTTTTCTATTATTCTTTCATCTACGATCTTTCAAATACGATGCTTGCGTCATTAAAGTTCAATACTAAAGGTAATTTTTAACCTTTTTTGTGTTTTACTAGCAAACGACAAATGTCGTTTTGCCAAAAAAAATAATTGGCCGATTCTCAGACCTACTCAATATGCTCAGAGAATCGATCAAACCCGTTTCGGAGGAGTAGGGAAACGAAAACGAATTTTATTTATATTTTATTCGACATTTTAAGGAGGTGTTTTATGTACGTATTTAACGCATTTATGTATAGCAGTTCATAATTAAGGTTTAGACAATAGTATTAAAGTTAATGTAGCCACAATAACGTGAACATTTAATTTAGCCTAATGCAAAATTCAATAATTGTAAGTTCATTGGTCCAAAAAAATTGCAGCCTAGAATTCATGAAAATCGCCCGCACCGCTTCAACTGATGAGAAAAATAACTAATTGCCTGCCCGTCTCCGCTATTTTTATGCTATAAAAATGCTAAACATTCAATGCGAGGTCATTTTTTCTTTTGAAAAGTTGACGTTCACTGTTTCAATTTTCTATAAATATTATAGAAGTACAAATATTCAAGTTATATGAAACTTTTATGATTATGAAACTGAATGAAAATGAAATAAGTATATGCCGACTTATTGTGTGAGGTACGAAAAGCAAATATAAATATTCAAAAATATACCCGAATATATCCTGTTCATTGTTGTGTATCATTAACTTATTTTAAATGGAAAACAATTGAATTATTCGCTCCCTTAAGTCGTTTACGTTAAATTTCCCTAATTAAGAAAGGCCTCAGGTAAAAGAGTACCAGGAAAACAGCAGGAGTAAGCGGTGTGTTTACATGAACATTTAGTTCGCTCGTGACATCATTTACGTGCAAAAAGCTGGGCCTTTTGTTGCAATTCTGATCACGTATGTACCTCGCGCGAACACAATCTAAATAAAACGATGTAATATAACCAAATCTAATTTGTATCTATTTTTCATCTCCATACATTTAATTAACCTTTCTAAATAGTATTTAAAGTATAATTAAAAGTGAAAAAAATCGTGCCAACTGAGCTACATAATTTATTTATGATTTGTCTTATCGTAATGATTATAACCTCTACCAATAGTAGGTATAATACAATACATAATGTTACAAACTATTCCTTAATTAAATCAGCTTCAAAGGAGGCGTAAGATCGAAACCTCTGAAGCTCTCACAAACATTAAACTAACCACTCGTGAATAAGTAATATGTTTACTTCAAAGCTAAAAATATACAAGTTATAAATTGTAGATATATAGAGACATCAAAATCAATAGCTCCGTAGCAAATTGGCGCGGGTTTTTGTTAAGGTGTAACAATAATAAATAGAACGCTTTTCTAAGACAGTGTGAGAATGGTTTGTACTGTGGGAGGCATGCGCAAACTGTAGCCCGAAGCAAGGTTTCAGAGTGACGTAGAGCGTCACAAAGCTAGGCCGCGAGCCTTGCACGCGGTAACGATTCAATCACGGGAAACTTACGTAAGTTCAGATTGAACGTACTGTTGGGACTTTTAGTAGCAGTAATTCAATTAGCTTAAAAAACTCAATTCATAGTGTAGTGCGTGGGTGTAACGAACATGTGTTTTGTGGCACATTATACTGGAAACTTGTAATTGCATAAAGGTAAGCTCCGCGTATTGTTAAATATAAAAATATACGATTGTAACCGCTACGCCTTATGACGTCCACACAATTTTACTACACCATAGTACTCGTAGTACAAAGATTAAATCGTGTTATGAAAATAATTAAGAGAGCTAAAGTAGGTCAAGAGTAACGACTTTGCATTTAAGTATAATTTGTATACATCTTTATAAATATCATTCTAAAGAGATAACGGCATATGGTAGTTTTGAATCAATCCATAGTTTAAATTCAAAACTTATATAGAACTTTTTTAACTGACATAAGTGTGCTGTATGATCTACGCGATTTTATATATGCCACTTATTCTCAGATTTTTCGATTTTTAACAATGGTAATTTTAAAAAGTTAAAATAGTATTATTAGTAGTATTAATTGTCACGTTAAAATAAGCAATCACGCGATTGTAGTCCAAAATATTTGCCTTGTTATATACAAAATTATTGAAATTTATTCAGTTAATTTTAATAATATAATCATGCCAGAGTATATTAAAGTTATAATGTATATTTATTCGCTGCTGAACTTAAAAGGTTACTCAGTTTTGATATTTGATTAACTTTAGTGAGTAATTTGCTAAACACACATTTTAGGTTTCGCGCTCCTTATTTGTCTAGACTAACGTTAAATGTGTTTACAAAGTCCTAATCGTACGTCAAAATGAACCGAATTTAAGTAATTTTAAATTTGAACATTATAAGCAATCAGGACTTATCATCACGATTAACGTATTAGACGTTCAAATATATTATGCCTTAAATTTTGCCTAATTATTGACAGTGGCACGTGTCCGGGGCCTCATGTGTGCGTGGCCTACCTTTTCAGATTTGGTACACTCTCTTCATGAATTTCACAAATTCACTGGAAACTTTCGTACTTAGTAACGATTATTTCCGTAAATTTTTGTTTTTGATTTTTTAATTAAAATAAGGTAAATTCTTAAAATAATTTAAGAAAGCAAGAAAAACATGAAACATAACACTTACTTTAGAAGTACATATAAATATATTATTGCATTTTTATAATATAATCAAATCTTGAATAAGACTAAACGATAAATATCCCATTGCAAAAGGTCTGATAAAATGCAGGCCTCGTAGCAATGTCCCGGATTTATACGCAAACGCAAAAAAATACGCTTTGAGTCAAATAGTCTTGTCTCACCCATCAGGCTATGAAAGTCATAACTCTATAGTCTCTTATAGTCCATAAAAGAGTATTTTTACTTGTGTGTATTTTACCCAAAAATAAGAGATCTACATCATGGTTTTTGGTAGTAACTCAATAAGAAAATGGTTTATTATGTTTTTTTTAACTGGCTGTTTTTTAGTCTATACTAACCTTGTGAAGTATGTTTGAACGCGCTAACCTGAGGTTACTCCTTAAAATTGAATTTTTTCATTTGAATTTTTTTCTTTGATTCAGTCTGTTAATTAACGCGGGTGATACCGCGAGGAACAAAAAGACAAAGAAGAACACGGGGAAATATAATGAGGCAACTGGCAATTATTTCAAGTCATTTATTGTTGTCCATCAATTAAATCTGATTTCTAATAATAAGTAACTTTTTAATCACTTGTACAAGTGTTGAAAATTCATTTCATATAAAAGTTATCAACTTTTGCAATTAACAACTTCAGTCCGAGGTTTCCTATATGTGCCGTTATAACTTTTAAATAAATTGCCTTCTACACCTTCAGATATACGATGTTAGTGTAGGTTATTTTGAAAAAAGCACATAAAAATACAATTACAAAGAGCACATTAGTTTGAATAATTTTAATCAAAACACCCGCAGATCCATTAGAACTTTGGGCCTAAATTAACTTGTTTGTCGAATTTAGTTGACACATCTTAGGCTTTTATATTTTATTATAATTAAATAGTATAAGACATAAATTATAGGTTAAGCAAGAGGCTTACGCCATTTCATTCGTCGTAAAGGCACTTTCATTTTTTGTATGCAAGCGAGAGTGCCAAAAGTTTTCCGCACTGCGTCGCTTCCTCAAACTGAATATGTATGTGGTGAACTTGCCAATTCAAATTCGGCTACAACCTTCACCACCTTCAAGATATTTCAGTTTTAAACAAAATTCAGATCTTTCAAATGTTTTCAGTCGCGGTTGGGCGTTAAGATTCAATTTGTAAATGGCATATAAGACAAATTAACTTCATAATGTCTATTGCTGCTAAATACTATGCATAAAATAGTAAGGCAGATTTTATTTTCATCTATATACGTTCTTAATAGAAAGAAAATCAATTTTATATGTTGCTGTTACCCGCGGTTTTCCCCGCGTTAATTAAGATCGTGTGCACGACACCGCGAATACGTATGTAAGTACGAACTTACCCTTTTGCTATTTTTTTTTAAATTTATGACAAGCTTAAATCCCATTGGCTAAACACTTTAAAAACTATGGACATCACTAATATATGATTTTAATGCAACCTGTAGGCAAGATTACCAAACAATGTCAAACTTCAGATTTTGTCTAAACAAATTACAATAGTATAAATAACAAATCCATAAAAAAGCTTCTTAAATGTTCTCTTTAACATCTTCATGTCCTCGTGTATTATTTATTTAAAAACCGATCATTATTAATGGGTCGGCAGTGACACGTCCATGACCTAACGAGAACTTACCGCACTACGCTGCAATCGTAGAAAATTGCCGCAAGGCTGACGTACTCATATATTTTTAAGTAAGCACCCTACACTTTAATGATGCTGGTAAGACGATAGTTTAAAGTAAATAATGATAGGAGCTTACATTGGACCCTGATAAATGCTCATTACGCTTGCCTCTCGGGGATTTAATTGTATTTCTGTAATAAATTTATACTTTCGCTTTAGGCGTTTTAATAATTTCAGTATTCTCCAATTGTTCAAAACGCTATAGTCGTTTGAATAGTCTCGGCGTGCTATAACAATAGAGTTCCGTTCAAATACTTGACTCAGAAACCTAGAATGACCCTTATGGGTTATCCTCCAATAAAGAAAAGTGATTTTACTAATTCTTCGCTCTCACAGTGATGAACTTATACATCTATATACATATTCAAGCACATGAGGTTGAACTACATAATTAATGATGAGTTTTTTTTAACTTTTTACTTTCAGTATTACTTTTATATTTAATTTTAAAAAAATTTAGTTAACTTAGTTTATTTTTATCTGATTTTGTGTATTAAGAATCTTTGTTCGCTGTAATGAAATTACCATATAAGAGAATACATTTAAAATACAACTCACAATGCTAGTAATTTCACGCATCGAATAAAAACGCCCTTAGAAAAAACGAACGAGAAAAGTAAAGAAAGCTAGATTGCTATTGTACGTAAACTTTTGTGCTTTGTATAAAGCCCTTTCGAACATGTATTTTTGAGATATCCTTACTATGTAAACCTCTGATTACAATTTCAATGAAAATTATGTATATCTTAAATTAAGCATTTACCAATATAGTTTAAAAATATAGTAAACAAGTACAACAAACTATATATATTTAAAAAAATCTGATATTATAATTAGTTGAATAATTTTCGTAAATTTGATAAACCAACTGAAAATGATTACCCAATTGATTATTGTCTTTTGTTAAACCGGCAAACAAGGGCTTTTATTTAACGCCTACATAAATTCATGTACTGAGTTGCTCCATACCAAAATATATGATGAATAAAAAGGTTGCATATCACATTTAAACATTCTAGTATTACCAACTACTATTCAATGTGAAGTTGGACAATTTTCGTATCTAGTTTGTCAACTTTGGCTTGCAGGCAAAGAGGATATTGTAAGTACCACGTTAAATATTTACCGTTTAAGCGCACACATATATAGAATTAGTCCTGTTCATAAATTTTTAGACTGATTAATTTCTCACTCACTAAAATATCATGCTTTGAAGTTCATGAAAAAAATATATAATTCAACAGGAAACGTCATTTTACAAAATCATTATGTAAGGTGAGTGGATTATTAGCTTTTAATGAGCTACAAGTCAATAAGATGAAAATCACCATCTGATAAAAGGAATGTTTATTGCACAAGATACATGTATAACAGAAGTATGGACCTAGACTTAAGTTCAACTGCGTGTGTATATTCACTACATCCTCTACAATCTAATCATATCCGTACAATTAACATAAATAAGAGGTATTATAACTGTTTAGTGCAAAGATAAATGGCATACACACGCACGACGAACAAGAAATAAGCACCCTGTGTAATAACAATTAAGGAGAAACCTCATCGTTTTTTACACGCCGACCTTTAAACATTTTGTATTTGACAGTTAGCATTCGTAAAGACAAATTAAGAAGCGAAGGAACCGTAATAACGAGCGAAGCCTCCATTATACTCTATAGGTTAGTAAGTAAGTTATAAAAAACTTTTACACTTTACGAGGCTCTGCGGGAAAGGAATTCTTGTAAATCGCGGGAATTTAGTTTTGTTTATTCGGCATAGCAAAAACTTCTACGATTACCAGGTGAAGAATTGTTTTGTTTTAATTTCATATAAAGTTATTCCATTTAAACAGATTCGATTATTACGTTCATTAATGTTTTGTACCCACCTTTATTAATAAAAAAACTATCATATACTATGAAGCTACAACATGTTATTATCATAATTGTCAGTGAAACATAGGCCCCGGTTCCGAACATAGGCTTCAGCTATCTTCTCTTAGTACTTCTCTTAGTACCAAGCGACTAGTCGCAATTCACCAGGGCGTTTACTATATTATCGCTCTATGTCGTAGGCTACGCGGTCTCTGTGTCTCTGTGATGAGATCTCCATTCAAGTAGCTGTTGGATCCACTTTTATAAGTGGAGTGATGTAATAAAACCAAAATACCTTATTTATATTTATTTACTCATGATGTGTACTACAAATCTAAAGTACTACGTGTTTTCAAGCAGCTACTACACGTGTTTCAATGTCGTGAATTTTTTTTTATATAATGTATATATTTATATTAAAAATTTAATTAAATAATTATCTTAATTAAAATGCCTATTTTCGCCCAACGGTTGGTGAAAAAGGAACTCTACTTTACAGTGTAGTAAGAACAATATATCAAGGTAAATCTAGAAGAGATAATATATGGCCACCGCACACAATAATTCTAGTCCAAACAGTCACCTCAAGTAGCACCCGTTTACAAGTACGACGCATGTTCGGCTATTACCCCCCTTGCCATATTGTATGTCTGCAGACAATTGAGTAATAGTAACTTAGCTTAGTAATTGTAACTTCGTATGCGAAGGCTAGCGGCGCACTCGTTAAAAATTATGACTTTCAGTCTGAGGGAAAAGGCTCGCCACAAATTTTCACTTTACATAAACATTAATTAATTTAAAATATATCATGTAATTCAAGTGTTCGTGAATATTAATTGTCTGATGATATATTCATCACCAAGAGTTTTTATTTTTATTTTAGTCAAACTTATTCGACATAATAAATTTTTAAATAACATCTCATCATACAACACACATCATACACACATCATCAGACAACACTTTCGTTTAAATTCAAATTAAAATAATAATATAACAATATTTGTAAATAAAACCAGAAACTTTTATTTACTGTCTATAAATCTGTAGCGATAAATTCGATAATAAATATCAGCTCTTTATAGGGCACTTGTTTTGACAGGCCCTTTTTATTAAAAGAGAATTATCGATGCACAGATTGGATTTCGCTATCGATATTTAAATGCGGTACAATTTTGGGGATTGCTCGCAATCAGTGCGTCCTTTATTTCATCGCAGATTTTTTGTATAATCCGTGATGATACGTTTTAATCGCCTGAGAATTTCAATTTGGTCAATGTTATTTCAGAAAGGCTTATATCAGGCAGAGTTTTATAAAGTGCTATACAAATAAAACAGTTTATTGTTAAACATTTTTTTTCAAAATGAAACTTCTTTATTAACACGATTTAATTACATTTTTATGAGGGCTTTTTATATATCATTGTCAGCGACCAAATAATTACTTATCGCAAAACCTATATCTCAATAAAACTGTTATATTTCTATTACCTTTGTTTTAATTCAAAATTCTGAAAGAAGTTAAATGATTTTCTAAAACACGTTTCTTTTTATTCACAATTTTTTGGTAATCCTGGAAAGCCTATTTATCACCAATAATTGGACTATATAAATTGTAACATTATAGTTTTAATAAACACCGTTGAAAATTCAAAGATAATCAATTAAAATATTTGTTCTTACTTAAAATTTTGATACTTCCTGTAAACTAAAACTATTAGTATACTTTATGTGACTAGCAACAATTACAAAGTGTTACAAAGTCAATGGTAATTCTTGCCCTTATTAACGACGTCCTTCGTTTCAATACAGTATCGTTTCCAATTTTGTAAAAATGTCTCACTATTTCATGGTTCCCAAGGTCCATAAAATTTTATATTTCTCGACCTATTTCTATGCTATTTGATCTTCCGTTAACCATTATCCATATAAATAAAAAAGTGTATAAAGCTGAGCTACTAAGCTCGAACTTTAATCTGTAAACATCAAATATACTTAGTCTTGCCATAAATATTGTTATAAAGAAAAGCACGATTTTTTTTTATACGTAACATTTATTCCTTTCATAGTGAGTTAGTTTAATACATCAATATATAACTATTAAAAATATACAATGTTTATTCGAAGTGGTCTCCATTGGCTGCAATACAGTCTTTTAAACGTTGAGGCCAGTTATCAATAGCAGCACGAACTCTTTCTAGAGGAAAATTCTTCACTGCCAACCGAATGGATCGTTTTAGGGACTCCAAATTATCATGGCGTTTAGAGCAAGCCTTACTCTCTAAAACTGACCATAAATCATAATCCAATGGATTTAGGTCAGGACTTGACGACGGCCAGTTTTCAGTGCTGATAAAGTCCGGAACGTTAGTTTTCAACCAAGATTGGGTGGATCGAGCTCTATGACCCGGTGCCGAGTCTTGTTGAAAGCACCATTCTTTGTTATTGAACATGGTGTTAGTTAAAGGCTTAACTACCGTCTCAAGAATGGTATTTTGATAAACTTGTGCCGACGTTTTAATACCTTTTTCACAAAAATATGGCTCAGTCACCCCTTCATAGCTAACACCCCACCAAACCATCACTGAAGTGGGATAATGCCCACGTTGTACTCTGTTTACTAATTGCGAAGCTTCTTTAGAGCTTCCAGCATAAATACGGTCATTTTGTTTATTAAAATACTGCTCAATTGTAAAAATTTTCTCATCCGTAAACAAAATTTTTTTGTGACCTCCCTTTGCGTACCGCTTAAGTAGTTGTTTGGATTTTACCACCCTATTCTTCTTTAAATTATCAGTTAAGAAGTGACCAGTACGTCTCTTATAGGCTGCAAGTCCTAAGTCATCTTTTAATATACGCGACATGGTTCTAGGAGCTATCTTCATCTCCCGAGATAAAATCTTTTGCTTACGGACAGGATTTCTTCGAATTATTTCCCTAACTGCTTTAATCACCCTTTTCACACGAACGGTACGTGGACGGCCAGATCTTTTTCTGTCACAAACAGAGGAGGTATCATTGTACCTATCAATAGCCCGGTAAACAAACATTTGACTAATACCAAGCGGGTGGAGGGTTTTAAAAATTGCACTTTTCTCCATACCTACTTTATGTAAGGCAATCACAGCGATTCGGTTCTCTTTATCACCCCACTCCATTTTAATATAACAAAATATTTAACAATATAATGGCGCGAAAATAAGAAAACACATCAAGCAATCATATAAAAATGACAGATTCCAAATTCAAACGTAATATTTTCTTTTTTTGAATAGTAACAGTATTTATGGCCAGACTAAGTATATACGCATATTCTTTATTTTAAAATCAGTTACCTTTATCTATCGATATACTTATAATAAATCTGTAGAGGGGTCAATTCTGTACATGAAGTATATTTTCAAAATAATTATCAGGATTTGATTAGGGATCGATACTGATGCCAAAACTGCAATGAGTAAAATTTTTGTCTGTCTGTCTGTCTAGATAATCGTTATAGAAACAAAAACTACTTGACGGATTAAAACGAAACTTAACACAAACATTTTTCATACTCCTGATCTGGTTATGGCATACTTTTCATCACGCTGCAATTAATAGGAGCAGAGAGTGAAGGAAAATGTTGGGAAAACGGGAGAAGTTACTCCATTATTTAAGCATCCTTCGCGTGTGCAACCTTAATGGTTAAACCTACACAGAAATCATGTATGACAATTTCCAAATTTCAAGAATATTCTGCCTAGAATTATGTAAAACTGTTGACTCACAATAACACGTGTAACTCCCGATAGCTTAGTTCGAAACTTTCTGATTATATTCGTCTACTCTTACGTTTATAACACTCTCAGTCTTTCCTAATTAAAAAAGGTAATAGTATTAACGATTTCATTAAATCGATAAAGAAACACCAAAGTTATAAGGTCGCGAACGCACAGGAAGGTGCATATATCAGTATATTAATATGTTACATATAGTAAGACGATCTTATATAATGTATATTCATATTTTTAAATGATATGATTATACATGAATTTGTTAAAACTTATTTTGTGAAATAAATTCATTAAAACCTATTTTGAAAAATAAATTCCGTAAAACCTCTTTTTGGCTCAAATAATTTATTAAAGAGAATTTATGCATTTTTGAATAATGTTCGATGGTTCTGTCATATCTGTGGTAAGCGGCTCTTTTGGGTCCGATTGGCGAACGAGTTAGACGTAAGTGTTATTCCTTGAAAATACTTTTGTAAAATTATTGTGAATCAGCTAACTTTATTAAATATAATAATTGTAATGATTACATATTGCTGTGTTTTGGTTAATATTGCAAGTCATATATTATAATCCTGACAATAGATAATGATGTAATGACATATATTACTATTCTATAATTCATTAAAATAGATACGACAGCTAGCTTCGTAAAAGGAACATTCCCGATATTTCGCGACCGGCCTAGCAGCGAGGCGCCAAGCGCGGAGTACTGCCGGTCGCAAACGTTCGAGAATCGGTCCCCG
This sequence comes from Leptophobia aripa, assembly GCA_951799465.1. Lineage (NCBI taxonomy): Eukaryota > Metazoa > Arthropoda > Insecta > Lepidoptera > Pieridae > Leptophobia > Leptophobia aripa. The sequence continues at coordinate 5,969,789 of OX637260.1, forward strand.
AGCATCTCGCGGCCGAAGTTTTAAGAAAGCAGGGCGTCCGAGCACGAAGATTTGCCTGTTGATGCGAATTGATTTTCGGAGGGTTCGACCTTATTGACAGATAATACTTAATTGATTTTAACAAAACGTGCTAACTTTTAGTCTTTGATAATTTATTGTTAGATTCCTTTTGTTGTTATTTTATAAAATAGGTATTAGTTATTTTGGTAGTGTTTAAATATTCGTTCAAATTAAAAATTATTAATAGTTTACATAACATTTTACTTCTTTTTAGGTGAAGTAGTAGTAGGTACGTATAGGTTTTAGACAGATAGGTGTTTTAGTTAATTTACGTTAATAACACACAAGGAGTAGTACGCTGACAGAATCGCGGGCACACCTATTAACAATAATTTTGTGCAGTTCCGTATTGTGATATTCTCAACATTATTATAGATGAATATGTTATCTACGAAAGTTAATCTGTCTGTTAAATAATAATCACTGTACTGTAAGGAAGGGCATAGGCTACTTTTTTATGATTAACGACGGAACCGCGGACGAAGTCACGGCCAAAAGCTAGTCTAAAATAAACCTTTAAAACCTAAACACTTACATGTCTCATTTTCTTACATTTTCTTGTGGGTTCTTCTCAGCTTGCGACCATTAGAACTTAAATTTGTAACGTTAAAAACTGATTTAATATTCTAATTCATATCTTTTAAAATAATCTATTTTACATAATATTACTGGTAGTTACTGCAAAAATATGATGTAGATTCTGGACTCGATTTTTGTAGCAGTAGTCGTATAATTCGGCTCTTTGTGAATGCTCGTAAATCACCGCAAGACCCAAGTTCTTTTGACAGTAGTAGCGTCGTGGATAAATACATTCCTCTTTCCTTTATATCACACTATTTCCCGTTTCTCAATAGAATGGTTAGGAAGCACATATCGGCTATAGCGAGTATTCGAGAGACGATTTCACAAATTATGGATCTTTTATACGTTTTTTTGTTATAAAGAAAAAATAAAAGATTATCGTGGGCCAGCACGTTGCCATGACATAACAAACGTACGCCTGTTAATTTTATACACGCTTTTAGTCTTCTGGGAATCAAGGGCGGAAATCACGGCACTTTATTTTTTTAACCCAACATTAGATAAATATAACTCATATTTATCTAATTTTTTAATAACGTAAAATGAATAAAAAGTTTCAATAACGTTTTCCTTGTTAAAAATTTCAAAACGCTATAAATAACACATGCACGTAAAGATAGAGCAAGGTATTACAATGTATATTGAGGTTCTACGTAAAGAATTCTTTAAATGAAACTCGGAAAATGTAAACTGTGCTGGAGACATGTGAAGTGTCATTTCGTTGGTATTTACTTGCGCCTGCGGTTCTAGGCAATATAAACAAAACACATTGAAGCTCTCACAGTTCGTACCATTAAACCAAAACGAAAATTTAACATGGAAGCAATTTTAAAAAAACATTGTTACTCAAATATAGAAGCGTGCCGGATTCAGGTGAAATATTTCAATTTTGCAATCCCTTTTTCTATATCCGTCCATTGCTCATAAAACCATTTGTTTTCTCGTCTACAGAGATATGAAAAAATATGTTATGATTTTTATTTGAAATTCAAACTTGAGCTCTTGTATTCGAACCAGCTATAATTCTTTTATACTATATAACTTAGATAAATTCTAATACACTTTTATTCGTTCGTTACATTCAATCAGTTAATGGCTTCACTGCGACTGCGAGCTTCCTTAATATAATGCAAATCCTCGGGGTATTAATATGAGGGAATAAAGTAATAAAACTTGACCTCCCGCAGATGTGGCCAACTCTAATACTCCCAGGAAATGATGAACGGAACCAGCAAGTAAAAGGCATTAAATCTGTCTGGAGCTTTCGATTTGCATTGGGAAAATTGCATTTTCGAACTGGCGGCGACAAGGAGGCGACGTCTGCAAATGTTTGCGAGCTTCCTGAAGCTTTACTTAAGAACCACCTTCATCTTAAAACTTCTGATCGGTGCATAACTTTAATTTCAACCTTTCCGTGTAAATAGGGACAAATGTTTCTATTATCAACACATTCACATACAGTTACAATTTCATATTAGCACTAGTATAATATAGATATGGTTTCATACGCACCTTTATAGCCAATGTGTTTCAAGTTATTCTAAAAGTCGTAACTCATCGTATCTATTTATAGCTGCCAACAATAAGTAATTATGATTGTGAACAAGGGCTAAATGAGGTTTTAAGGTTTATCAAGTTATAATAAGTATACTGGCTGTTACTTCGACAGGAGAAAACGACTAATTCTTTAGAACATGTCAAAATTTTAAATAGATTATTTAAAATAACAAAAAATATTTTATAAAAAACAATATTTGGAAGTTTTGTTTAAAATTATAAGTGGGAAAACCTGAAAAGTAAAAAAAACGGAAAACATGTCGTGCTACGACAAATGTGGGGACTTTCAAGTAACCCCTGTGCTCATTGCTCCTTGCGACTCTGTGCCGTGTTGTGAAGGTCCACCCTTATGTTATCCTTGTTTGCCTTGCTGTCCAAAAAGCCAAATTGTGTACTGCTGCGAAAAAAAACCATGTCGGCAAACAAGAGACGAAGTCTGTTGTCAACCAAAACAAAAACAATCATTTGATCGTCAACGACATCGAGAAGAAGACTGTTCATCAAACCACTGCTGTCCAGCCTGCAAACATCCAACATGTAATCCAGTTAAAACAAAATACGTTATCCCATGTTATCGCTATGAAGATGGGCGTATTGTAAGTACTAACATAATGCTATTACACATCTACACTATTCTTTTTGGATGCGTTCCAAACATCTTGAACGCGGGTAACATTGGAACCTAACAAATACCGCATTTCAGCAAAAAAAATATATTCGTACTTGTGTCATTCCTGAAACCAACACATTCGTAGTTACAATACTTTTTGTTGTTGGTTTCAGGAACAGTACATGCCAACACGCCACGGTAGGCTACCAGCTGCCGCATACCGTCGGAACGGAATTCAGGATCAGATGCATGGATATAGAGGAGCCATTCGATACTTATGTGTGGGTGGTCATGAATCGTATAGGCCTTGTGTCTATACAGCAGTAGAACCTATTCGCAAAATATTTCCAAAGATTACTCAAGAAGTGTTGCCAGTTAAACGAAAGAATAATAAGAAATAAGTTTTCGAAGCTATGACCATTACGTGGAATATTTTATCAACTTTACAGTTGTCTATAAACGTCACATTTCCATAATCGATTACCAGGTTAACCCCATGCCCTCATCTGCCCTAAAACGAAATGGACTCCAGGATCAAAAGTTTATTGAAAGTGGCGGCGTTGCCTTTATAAGAAAGTGTTGGCGCAACGCGCAGTATAGTGACTATCCTTTCGCGATTGCTGTGAAACCCGCGAAGAAACTACCCGTCAAAGTCAATACCAAGTGATGTAGTGGGTGCGTTAATTAATCAGTTTTGTCACTTGCAACCATATTACGCAAAATGATTTTGGACAAGGGTGTTGTGGATGTATTTGACTCTAATTAATCTAGTTGTATGTCTGAAATGGAACTAGTAGCAACTGAAGGAATGAGATTATTTTTAAATGGGCACTGTCGGTTGCAGGTACAAAAGTTACCCGTGTCTGCATTCAAGAGGAACGGGATGCAGGACCAAGAACACTCAAAGCTTTTAGGAACAACAAACTTTCTAAAGAGATGTCCCCGAGATGTAACGATTGAGTGTGACGTTTGTACACAACCAGTGAAAATCAACGACCCGGTTAAAGTACCGCAGCTGCAAAATGATGAGTTGTGCTGTAGGATCTTTAAAAAAAGACCTATCGAGGTCTCTCTTGAAGATGTACTTGATGATTAAGATTTAATGTTGACTAATAATTTTGGTAATATTTTTTAGAAGTATAATTTTCTCGTCAACCTATTTTTAGAGTTTTTCGACATTTCGAACGATTCTTAATAAGTTGTTGGTTAATAGGTGGTTTTATATCATTTATTGCAAGTCAAAACAAATGAATCGTATATATGTAATGGGTTTTCTGATATTGTTATTTTTTTTATTAGTTCCAATACAGAAAGTATGTTTAAAATACTTGTAAAAAAAGAAAACACAATAATAGACTTCACACAAATACACACACACCAATTATATTAGAAACATAAAAGTTTCAAAAAATCAAATAATAAATGGACACAAAATGTATACTAAACTAACCTTTATTATAACATATCTTAGTTATAGTATAGGTTAGTTGTATGTTATATGTTTAATTCCTACCTTACCTTAATAAGCTTTGAACATTTTTATAGTACCTGTCTTTTACCTTGTTCATTCCTTGTTGCAGGTGAACCAACCCACTATACTCACGCGTAGAGCTTGTGAAGTTGCAGTGGGGAGTAGGCCCAGGCGAAAGCCCTTTTATGAACATTCGTACTGCGCAGACGCAGAGCAGGAAGTACATCGATACGTCTCTGAAGATGAGCGGGTATCGTGTTAGTTAATTCATTGTAACTCATATGTTTATATCATTAATAGGTCATTTAATTTTTTTATAAGGATACATCCATCAGGAAATACATCCGTTTGGTTTTTTTATCGTTTAAACTAAATAGTATTTAACGATGATCGATATCCAAAATGTACATTTAATTAGGATGGTATAAATTTCGGCTGATTAGAAATCACAAGAGATTCGTAAATTTAATAATTCTAGCTAAAATCCCGCACCTGAATCAATTCCCACGCAATGTCCTTTGACGGGGTGGAAGCAAAAAGCCGAATAAACGGTGTCGTTGACGCTGAGGTGAAATCCAATTTTATTACAGCTCACTCGAGACCAATAAATGTGAATCTGCAAATATCAACTAAATATTCATACTTTCAAATAATGTGACAAGTTTTGGAATGCTTTAGGCGGTATTTGTATATTGATTTGTTTTGAGAATAAAAGTTAATAGAAGTCTATTAACTATAATTTATAATTAACTATAATTATAAATTATAAAATTTATTTTGGTAACAAAGTAATACATAAACAATTTGAAACGTCTTGTAATTACGAAACGTGATTTTAAATCGTTATCTATTAATTTGGGAGCTTGGCGAAACCCAGTAACCATAACTAGTACAAACGTTTAAAAATAGCAAAATCAAAAAAGTCTACGTTTTGAACATTTCTATAAGTTAGTGAAGCAGTTGAAAGGCTCTGTAGCGTCAGTCCTCAAAGAACCTTTTTGCAATACAATTCAAACGTTTGCAACAAAACTGTTGCAAGCAGTGTAAATACAAACATTGAAAAGGTAAACAGTAACTTTAACAGAAAAGTAATGAATAGGAAAGGCCCCTATATTTAATATTGACTCCGTAATTGTACGTTTTGTAAAACATTATTACGTTTGCACGAAATGTTTACCCGCTATACGTCGAAAGTCAGTTAGATTTATTTCGGAACCCGGATGAAGATGGGTCTTTCGTGATTGGGCTAAATAATCCCAACTATTTACGAGCTTTCCCGACTCTTATCTCCTTTAGTGAAGGCTTAATTTATACATGATACGTTTATTTAGGGATACATAAACGTTTGTTTAAAAGGTAATTGAAAAATGTGCATAATTATTCGATACCGTCAATAAATTACCTTAATATAAACTTGGCTAGCTTTGTTATGTAGCATTAAAATTTATACGACATTGTTTTTGGTTATTTTCTGCCCTAGCAAATTTAAAGAAGAGGGATGGTTTTTTTTTTAAACATACGAAGCAAATAGTAATAGAACGAAAACGAATTGCTAATATCTTTACTAATAACATCTCTTAAAAATGGTCGTTAAATATAGCCCCAAACCAAACCCCCAAGTTAGCTGAAATTTTTCGCTACTTATGTAGATCGGATAAAGGAATAAATCGGATAAAACTTTCTCGCCTCTTCAGTAATTAACAGAAAGCGCAGTAGCTATAAACACAAAAAGTTTCCAGATAGGAATTTCGGCTTTGGATTTTTTACCTGTGAACTTAATTAAATTTACGAATACCGACTCAAAGTTGAACGCTTATGCAAATGAGGTTATTGGCGCTTCACGTTGAAATATAAATGCGACTATCAATATTATTATAACCATATGGTTTGGTTTTTATTCTACGTTATTTTTGGCTTATACCGGTATCTACGCTGTAAGCCATAACTCATGCAGCGCTGATTTTGTTACATGTTTGTACAGGGTAATTGTTGCTACCATTTCGAGAAAAAGAAAAATGGGAGTGGCTTGAACTGTCTTCAATCGTGTCACTCGTGTCCCCGTTATTCAGATTGCGTCGCAGCGAAACCCTTGGAGCCTCAAAATAACTGCTATTATTACTGTTGTTGATGTCAATATTGTGTTAAAATTTTGGGTATGTTGTAATTTTAACAATGTGGCGGCTATTTTATTAAATGTTTACTCTTTTTTTTTGTTTATTTTTTAGTTAAAAAGGTCATTCAATGCTATCATACAACCTTCATTAGATGTAAACTTTTGTGTCACCTATGTGAAGTTATGAAATTTTTCGCGTTTTTCTCTGGATGAACCCTGGAGAGTTTGTCACGTGCTAATATGCTGTTCATAAATCTAATTATAAAAAGATAAGCGATTTAAATTTTAAAAAAGACTACACTTTTAATGCCTTACATGTGTATCATACTGCTGCTATGTTTCACAAACTTTAGTTAAAAATTGTTCTATATTAAAATCTATAAGATAATATTGTCATGCACTTAGGTCTGTTATACCTGGACAATTTAATTTGGTCAACCGTTACCTTATCAGGGCGTCGTTATAGGGAAATTAGCATGAAATTGCAATCAGTACTACACACAGCTGATGCTTGGTACTTGGTACAGCAACATCTCAATATTGTATTAAGCCAATTGTTACGAGTTTATGATTTTTCCTATATATTACCATACAACGATATTTTGGTGCTGAAATTGCAGTTATTTGGTAGCGTTTATTCAATTTAAGACGAAACATGGGTCAGGTAAATCAAATATTGTTATAGAATAGGTATATTAGATCAAATAATATTGTGTTTTGGAATTTTGTTTAATTAATAATAATTCTCATTGCCATAAATAGTTTCATACGAATCCGCACCCAATAGAAAGAAGGCTAATCAAAACCTCTTATAAAAATGGAAGGAAATCTGAGGCCAAGCTCATGAAGGGACCACGATTGGATTAATAATATAACAATTATGTGTACTTACTTGTGTATATACTATGGTCTATGTGATGTCTGATGACTGGTAATATAGCGAATGCGACATTGAAATTTTGGCTACCATTCTACCATGATTATCTATTATTAACTTGAAACATACTTATTTCTACATAGCATACTACATATCCCATATAAAATTTTATTTGCAATATTATCAATATGTATTACACTTTCACGTAAAAATATACAAGTATACTTCTCGTCACGTAAAATTACGATATTACATAACAGGTAAAAAAGCAATATTTTTTTTCAAATAAAACAATATTACTTTGTTCCAGACAACGCGTTGGCCGAAATGCGAAACGAAATCAAATGAAATCGGAAGAATCGGCAAGATTTGTAATAAAAACCTCGAACTAACTCTATAAATATAATAAAAGCTTTAGAGGCTCGCCGATCATGTTTATGGCATTATTTTATTTGTTTGTGAGTCTGTCGTGAGCAAATGAGAAGGCGACGCGGGTCGGCGCGGTGATTCGCCGCGCAACATGCGCCGACCGGTGGTATTACTCGCCGTTGTGTATGCGGCTGTTACGGCGCAAATTGCTTGGACACCGATTTTTTTGGATGGTAGCAGTACGTATTTTAATTAAATGTATGGTTATTCAATTAGTTAACCATGTTTTATAATAATTATATGATACATTTGAATAGTTTAATGGGTGTGTTTTTGCAGACTAATAGAAAACATTAAGCTTAAAATTGTAAAATCGCAAAAATAAAATATTTATTTTTTTAGTAACAACTCTTATCTCTTTTGTAATACGGTATCATTGAACGCGAGTTAAATGTACGAAACGTAGGCGTCTGAGAGGCATATACATTATTTTAACCACTATCGGCATCCTCAATAATCTATTTTCAAACATGGAAATAAACAGAGGACATAGAATTTTACATGATGTTGATAAATGAGTATGATCAGGTCAGGTGGATCTATGGACGCAGACGTCGTCAGGTTGTGCGTGCCCTGGTACTGGAGACGAAGATTGTGCGTGCTGTGTACGCGATGGTGCGTGTCCATGCAACGACGTTGCGCCTACGCGTTGTGCGCAATGCGGCCTAGAGCAATACTGTTCCAACAGTAAGTATTAAAGAATATTCCATTTTTTAAATGATATAATAGGTAGTAGGAACAAGTATAGGTTAAATCCGATATACAATTATCAGTACATTACAGTACAATTAGCATTTATAATATATTAGTTTATATTAATTATAATAGCATTTTACAAGCGTTGGGAAGTCTAAAGCACTCTCTATTTTAACGTAATTATTACGAACGTGAAACCCAAAATAAATAAAAGTAATGTATTTTATATTATTATAATAAAAAAATGTTATTCATATGTATAAGAAGTACCAAAATGTAAATTTTATAGTCTGTGTTAGTAGCGCCACCTATGTGTACTTTCTAACACTGTTTAAATTCAAAATTTAACGTGTTTGAATTAATAGGCTATGCGCCCCAGTTGGGCATTTTCAGTATTTGATAGTATAAATCAAGTAATTACAGTTAAAAATAGTTGGAACTTTCTAGATAAAATTGCTCATTATGTACGTCGACAGTGGTGCAAGTGTTCACATCTCGTTATCAGATATCACCGTCGCGAACGATATGAAAGTATCAGTGTTGTGTTCCAGCGACGTACAGATATCGACTAATTATAATTATGATATTACAGTTAGTAACGCATTCCAAGCTTAACAACAAACTTGTTCTCACTGAGTGAATTGATCAAAAATGGAATGGGAATAAATTTGTTTTTGAAGTCAGTCACTGTTATATTCGCAACAAGAAGAATGAGCTGGTGGCCACAGCAAAAGTAAATAATCGAGTATACAAGCTAAACATAAAAGTAGCAGATTGTATGTTGGCAGCACCAGCTGACGCAAGTGCAGAGCTTTGGCATAGGCGGTTAGCACACATTACCTATAGTGATTTAAACAAAATGATGAATGGTGTTGTGGATGGATTGTCTTACCTTGATACCAGTGATATGTCAAAGAATAAATGTGTGACTTGTTGTGAGGGTAAACAGATGAGACAAAAGAGTACAGAAACACTACAGATTATAATACATGCTGATGTATGTGGTGCAATGGAAACAAAACCCATTTGCGGTGCACAATATTTTATATATTGTTAATTGAAAACATTCCAAGGTTTTAAAGGTATGGTTGAAAACCAGCAGAATAAAAGAATAAAGATTATATGTACAGACAATGGTGGTGAATTTTGTAATTGTAATGGTGCAATGTAGAACTACTTGCTAATTATACATCAGAAAACAAATGCATACACACCAGAACAAAATGGTGTTTGTGAGCGAGCAAATAGAACTGTCGTTGAAAAGGCAAGATGTTTGATTTTTGATGCCAACAAATGCCCAAAAAAGTTCTGGGCTGAGGCAGCAAATACAACAGTTTATTTAAAAAAACAGGTCTGTAACTTCATGTTTACATGATAATACACCATATGAGGTGTTGTATGGAAAGAAACCTAACTTGTCACATATCCACCTCTTTGGAAGTCCTGTGATGGGTCACATTCCCAAAGAAAAATTCCCAAATAGAAATGTAGAAAAATATATACTTGTAGGTTTTTCAGAAACAGTAAAGGGCTATCGAATATATAATCCAAAAAAGGAATATTGTCACTGTGAAGAAATATATTTTAGTGATGGAAGAAAAGGTAAAATCATCAGAAACCAGCAAAGAAAAGGTAATATGGATACAGAAGAAATAAATAAAAATAGTAATGAGAAAACTATTGCTAGTAAAAAATCGAGAAAGTAGAGATTTGGTGGGGTATTCCACAGTTAGTGAATCTCTACATGATTCAGATATAAATACATCTGTATATACAGATCCACTAATTGAGACTGAGGATGATACCCCAAATACTTCAAATATTGAAACAGATATTTCAAGCTTTGACCTGCAACCAGTTCCAGTACCTGAACAGAATAAGAGTATTCATAGAGTTCCAGATCGGTATGGTTTCAGTAACCTGTTAGTCTCTAATCCCTGTTCAGAAGTAGAACAGACTGATTTTGCAAAAGCATTGAATGGGCCAGAAGCTGATCAATTTAGATCAGCCATGCGTGAAGAGCTTCAGTCATTTCAGGACAATGACGTGTGGGAGCTTGTTGATATTCCAAGCAAGGGCTCTATTGTGCAGTGTAAGTGGGTGTTAAATAAAAAAGTGGATGACACTTTTTCTCCTATTGTTAAACTTTCCACTCTAAGAATGTTGTTTGCACTCAGTGTACAGTGGGACATGGATATTACCCACCTGGATGTGACAACAGCATTTTTGAATGGACATCTAAAGGTAAATATTTATATGTCAACTCCAGAAGGTTTTGTAAATAAAATTAAAGGAAAGGTTTTAAAACTCAAGGGAGCAAGCAATCTATGGACTAAAACAATCTTCTCTAGTATGGTATGAGAAAGTGTAGTTTAGGTCTAAAAAGAAGTAAATATAACTCTTGCTTATTTACAAAACATCTGGAAATGTAAAATTAATTGTAGGTAATACAATAACAGTAGATTAACAGGAATATATAGAGCAAATTTTGTCAAAATTTGATATGTCAGATTGTAAAACTATAGATACTCCTATTGAGAACAAATTAAATATTGATCAATCTCAACATTGTGCCAGATATATTCCATATCAAAAATTTATTGGAAGTCTTATGTATTTGGCTGTTCTGAGTAGACTAGATCTAAGCATATTGATGTGAGGTTTCACTATGTCAAAGATGCAATTAAAAATAATTTAATTGAAACTGAATACATTTCAAGTCAAGAAATGCTTGCTGACTTGTCGACAAAAGGTTTGTTATCAACTAAGCAATATAAGTTCATGGAGATGATGGAAATTGTAAGTAAATGAAACATCTCATTTGTATTGTATGCATCACATGTATTGTATGTATAAATATAAATGTTATAGTCTCTATTAGTAGCTTTACCTATGTGTACTTTGTAACACTGTATAAATAAAAGTTAGTCTGTTTAGAAAATTCAACTTGTTTTAATTAATAAAAATCACTCTGGGCGGGGGCCCCCAGTACCAGCTCTTTCCTCTTGATCGCATTCAACACAGAGTGGTTCGAATCGTCGCTGACCAGTCACTCTCTGCCTCCTCTTATATATAAAAAAAATGGATTTGAAATAATGCCTTAATTTAACATTAATAGTCAGTTTTATGAATAAAATATTTAAGGTGTAGTGGAGAATTAAAAAGATAATATATAAACAAGTACAAGCGCTATTGAATGTCAATATTTTATTAATTAATTATACTAACAAAGTGTATTTATTTGCGATTCTTGAAAAATAAATGCAAGTTACATTTTCACGTATAAATAAACTGTAAGAGATTTGTTTGTTGATTAGGTTTATTTTTCTAGTGTGCAATATAACAATCGACTCCCGCGTGCTCAAAAATAAATCTGGAAAGACATTTGGCCAGATAAAGTCACCATCCATCGAGGGGCCAGATTCTTGCTCGTATCTCCTGCAACCGGATGCCGGACAACGGGTGGAAATACAAATCTACCGGCTGGTGTCTGTTGGAAGATTTAACGGAACTAGGTATATTGAACTAATTTTTTGTTTATTTTTATCTTCGTCTGTGTTGTTAAATAAAATTAACAAGTAAGCTTTATAGCATTTACAAATAGACTTAGATTAAACGAACTGAACTAAACGGTAACCAAAAATCAATGTAATTCAAAATAAGATATTTAAGATATACATATATATGGGGCAAATGGGACAAAACCTCGTTATTTTAGTTTTCTTTTTAAACTCCTAGTTAGGTATAAGGTCGCGCTTAGAAAATAGTTGTAAATACTTTGATATATTTACACTGAATTAACGTAAGATTTATGGGAGTTATTTTAAAGTAAACCCCTTGTCGTTAAACCAATCTTAGAACACTGTAATGCAAGGTTTAAGACTTTCTCAACGATAGGTCTGTCGCGATCGATATGTATTAAAAGAATATTTTTAATCTTTTTAAAGTTATTTGTCTAAAATTGGGAATTAGTAACTTTTATTAGTAGATTTAAAGCGATTTTGAAAATCGTGAAATTATTCTTACAATTCAATTTAAAAAATCGTTCGCAATTATCATTGACGTCACGATAAAGTCATTTTCAACAATAAATAATAAGTAATTGTCTTTAATAGAGTCACTAACTAATATAGTAATTAATAATAAATAAGTAATAGTTATAATATTACTATATTTGAACTTCATGTTGAGGCACTCCTCAACATGAAGAAATCTATTTTTTTCTAATAACATTATCTCAACACAATCAACGCTTGACAACAGTGAAAGGGAAGCCATCTTGTTTTTATAAGGTCAGAGTTAACAAAGCTCAAGCTTACTGAAGGATGCCTGACCTTAAACTGTTGCTGTGTTTGCTTTCACTGTGTGTTTACTGAGAGTTATTACTATACAAGCACACTCGTTAAATAAAATTCTTTGAACTAAAAGCGCTAACGTGCGGCGTTCTATACAAAACGTCTAATGAAGACAATTGTAAGAAATGTTGGATTACCAATCAAATTAAATAAATAATGTCGATCAAATTATATTTTATATAAATTTATTTATTTAGTATATAGAGAATATATTTCATATGTACTCAAAATGACTGATTAATTAGTAAATACCGTAACATTGAGGCATACGGCCCATTTTACTATGCGAGACGGAACAGTATTGTTTTAATAAATAGTTTTCACAATTAAACGTTGCTATAAACAGAATAACCTTTATTAATAAATATGTCTATGCAAAAACGTATTTCTCGTGTGTCTGCGTGTCGTTAATGCGTTGTCTATGTCGTCGATAAGATACAAGGATAAAATAACACATTGGTGGTCTAATTGGAACAGTATTGATTTATCGCCCTAATTTATTATTCGGATACAGTTATTACTGTTAATAATATTATCAATATTATGTCAATTTCTGAACGTTAACTAGGTTTTCATAATAGAATAATTATACTTTACAAGTCATACACTTTATGTTTACCGGAAATTGTTTGTTTCCTTATTATTCAAAAAATGTATTATTATTAGCTGTTCCGGCGGTTGGTTGCGGTTAGGAGGTGCGAGCGCTGTCCAAGATGCAACTGGTGCGGCAGAGACGAGACTGTGTGGTAGCAATGAACGATACACACCGCCAGTTGTGCTCTTTGCAGACTATGGCGCTGCCATTTTAGACTTTAAGTAGGTATTTTGCGTCAGTTTTCATTAAGGCTTATTAAGTGTACATTCAGAGTGAATTTAAGACAAATATATCGTATATATATCTTACATATGAGATCACGAATCCTATCGAGCGTTAGAAGCGAGTTATGTAATACATAATTATTTTAGTGTTTTATTTTAGTTTAAAATATATTCACTTTAATGATACATATAGTAAATATGTAATGTATTTGAGGCTAAATTCGGATCAGGTGTTTTAATATTTTAATCGAAAAGCGATTTAATTTCCCTGTTTTGGTATTGCAATTCATATGATGCCACAAACTGAGTGTACGCTTCACTTTAGTCAATAACAGAACTCCCACAGTATCGGTCATGATTGGACATTGTTTTGACTGATTAATCAGAGATAACACTTTGAAATAGCTTACTAACAAACGTATAATCAGAACTTAAAATACATATTGAATATGAACTTAATTTTATAAAAGTATTTTGTTAAACCTGTTAGGTCTATCATATTTTTTAATCTGAGTCATAAAAAGGTAAAGCTTAGATTTGTCAGAAGTTACTGCACCCCTTAAATATTTTAACTTAAATTTAAAATTTACTGTAACATAAGCCTGAACACAGAACAACAGAAATTATCACTTTAGATATATAAATAATTGAGAGTTGTCTGCTATGAACAATAATACATACACATATATAAAACTGAAAGACAGTAATTTTGTTCTTGCTTTCTTTTCTATTTTTTGTTAGCTATTGGTATAGTACGGACTCTAATTTCCTTATTAATGACATATTCTTTAATAACATATGGTACGTACAAATCCAGTAGCCATTGTGTGACAATATGAAAGAGGACAGAAATAACATAATAAATTGCCTTTATATGAGAACATAATATTTATTATTCGGTATTGTAACAGAATAACGGAGAAAACAGTAAGATCGCAGTTCCTGGCATTCTTTAGTTTCACGTCTTTGAGCAACACCCAAGGCGTAGGATTTCACCCGCGCGGAGGCGCTAGAATCCCTCACACAGGTGAGTTCATAGTTTTATTTTACAGTAATTTAAGATATTTCTTCTTTGTCAGATTTGTATATTATATATAATATATTGTTTTGTACTATTTTGCATAGGTGTTTGTATATTTGTTTGCATGTTCCTTTTTAACTTTTCGTCAAACTTTCATGACCAATTGCAATTCTTTAATATATTTCTTGTTAAATTTCCCGAGATTTAATTAAATTAATATTACATGTAGCTGCTAGATAGCTTAATACTAATTTTAATCATTTATATTAGGTAGGTTGATTACATAAATTTACACCACAGGTACTTTGTACTGATGTCTACTAGGTAATGATGTCATCTATAATTAAGTAGTTTATTATAAGCGGAAAACGTTAATAAATAATACGACCACATAAAAGGCGGAGAAAGTGAATAGATAACAAAGTATTTATTGGTTTTCGAAGGCTTTTTCCATAATAACGCAAGTGTGGTGGACAAAGGTACGACCCTCGTCAGAACCATACTATACACAACTTAACAAAGATACCCCGTGAACGCAATGTATCACATTATAATGTATTATATAAAGCGCCTTTTAGTTAAGCGCGACCTTTTATTTGTCATATTAATTCATCAAAGCCCGCGACGAGTGAGACTATGTCATTTTGTAACAAATCTTACATTTTAACTTAATTAATGTTAGAATTAATTAACATGACGATTTGAATGATGGCGAAAATGAAAAACCCTTTTATTCGAGTTTGAATCGCGCATGTAATAAATATATCTATGTCAAGTAAAACAGAAGAGGCTATACACAGGACGGATCCTAGAAATTTAATCTTTTCTCATAATGACGTTCTCGACGCGAAATACTGTAGTTTAGTTTATCTGCTACGTGCGATATGAACAGTGAACACTGAAATTGCACGCGATGATGTGACAACCCCGGCAGCTCGAGAATACGGAAAATTGTTTCCACTAAGCTGAAATGGTGCATTTTTGCCACGTTTTACTTCGTTTAGATGCTCTTTTGAAAAGCTTTTCACGTTCATTCAAACTCTTTACACGTTCTGGTTTTGAAGATAAAGTATAAAGAAAACCTATGTATTTTAGGACTCTTTAGTTTATCCTTTTCTTCTTCGTGAACAAACATTTATTAAGGGCTATCATACTTTTTATATTACGTATTATTAGTATAGTCTTCGATATATTCAGCAAAGGGAATTGTACTTATACCTTTTTCATTATATGAATTTTATAGAGAAAAACAAAATAGCCTTTATCAGAGGAACATTGTGTTTTCCATGGAGCGACTGCTCAATGCAATGAAGCATAAAATTGCTGTTGTTAACTAGCTGTTTCTGCCACTTTTCCTTTACATCATTTAGACGCTGACCTCGCTCTTCCGGTCTCTACAAATATTAGTTAACATTTGCATAAAATACCTCTCCCGCCACCTTTGAAACTGTTGCTTACATTTTATCTCAGAAATTTACAAAAAATACTTAACTTTAATTTTACCTTTAATTGATCTAAAGTACGACAACTTCTTATACTTCTTATCATATCTTATTATTATATATCATATTTACGTTGATATCTTGGATATATTTTTGAAACATTCTATTAAAAGCATCGGGTATATAATATATACCGATTTATATAAAATTTACATATTATGTAATACTTAATACAGATTTATGTGTTTTTTTTGGCTGGTATTCCAATTTATATAGAACCTTCATGGTATGAAACGTTTTTCCTTAAGAAACCAATTAGGTTATTCTTATAAAAAGTGTTTTTACTTCTATTAGAACTTGTCACACATCAAAAAGTAAGTTTGCATGCTTATACCTAGTTTTGCGTTTGCAATGTTATCTGTAATAGATTTGTAAGATACGTGTTGTGTAACAGATTGCGACTGGCTGTATCAAGACGTGTCGTGTCGGACACCGGGCTCCTGTGTTTTGGCGAGTCCTGGCTATCCCGGCTTGTATCCACCGCATCGACGATGTCGCTACTTGTTCGCCACAAACTCGGTACACACGAGGGTCAAAATCATATTCACATCCATAATATTACCGAGAAAGTAAGTATTAAAAAATCCGATTAAAAATGCAGTAAAGTATTGTTTTTTGTTTAGATTATATTGTTTATTTTTGAATTACCAAGTGAAGTGCTATTATGTTAAGTATTAATCAATAAAAAAAACAAGACGTAACTGGGGGCTTTATAAGGTCTCAGTTATTAAGGTTTATTGGGTTTAATTTATTACCTCAACTCGTAAGCAATCTAAGGAGGTTAATTTTAATATTTATATGACTATCTATTACAAACGAACTTTAACATAATATAAGTGTGGATAGAACAAAGTTTAAAACAAACATTGATTTCTCGAAAGTGCTGTTAATTTTGTTTAAAGACTTAATTTAGTCAAAATTAGTTGAAGGAACTTACTTAAATCTACCTGGCATTTTCGTTTCCCGTTGCTTGTATTTCGAGGGTAAATTTGTTAATAAATTACTTTGGCTTTTGTTATTCTCATTCTTGTTAACTTGGTTCACGGCGCGTGGTCAAATTTCACGATTTATTGTCTTAAATCAAGAAATGCTTAATATCAAATCGGCGTATTATACGTATATTTTAGAAAAACCTTGACCGATTTTTCGTTATAATGTCTATGTATGGTTGTACCGTTTTTAACAAAAGTACCCCCTATTTTAATCACAGTCCGTAAAAACAAACAATATGACAGATAGAGACGAACTGTAGTAAAATAGTTCAAGAAGTACTGCAATTAGACTAATATATAAATCAGATTATTTCATACTTTCATTGATACTCCAAATTTATTTTAATTTAGCTTTTATTATTGCCTTGACGAATATTTGGATGGACTTAACAACTTTTTTCTACTGATAAAATATCATACAGGCTAAGTGAATAGAATGACGAGTATAGGTGTTTATTAGTTTTTTTATTAACTAAAATAATAATAAGTAATTTAGTTGGCTTTTTAGATCGTTGCATGGATCTAAAAAGTTATGGTAATCGTTATATTTTCTATAGTATTTCGTTTTAAAATATATTCGATTTTGCACTGAAATTATTTGCGTCTTGAATAATAATGTTACTATTATTTTCTTATATGGTATAAATAAAAAGTTCAATAACTTTTTAAGCGTTACGTTAAAAGGAAATTACTATCGGTGCCCAACATATCGTTTAAAATAAATATTATGTGAGAGTCATCGTGTTAGTGTCAATTTAAAACTGAAACATTCTCTTTAGAAATGTCACCCTATCTCACCCTACGCCTACAGTTTACTAAAAATTTACATCGGCGTAATC
Organism: Leptophobia aripa; assembly: GCA_951799465.1. Lineage (NCBI taxonomy): Eukaryota > Metazoa > Arthropoda > Insecta > Lepidoptera > Pieridae > Leptophobia > Leptophobia aripa. The sequence goes on from OX637260.1 coordinate 5,987,712, forward strand.
AACTTTGAAAATGCGGAACGTCCATTAACTTAAATTGATGTTTTCAATTGTACTACATTTGTGAATAAGTTAATTGAAATTCTACCAATGGAGGCTTTCATCAGCGATGTTCTATACTATCGTTTATTTTGCTTTTCAATAGGCGCTTGCTAGATCGTACATTATTCATAATTATTCGCCATTGTGCAGTAATTAAACGTAACATGTTGACTATAGCAGCTATTCATGCAGTAGTTTTGCCTACATCTATTTCTATGAATTAAATAAGAATACAGTTTTAAAAAATGACTTAATTATGAATTCATGACCATATTAAATTTACGTAGTTTCTTTGTTTCAATAATGTACAGGTCAATAGTGCCAAAAGGATTATACATTATAACAACAGTTTTCTTTACTCACTGCCTAAATTACAATGTGCACGTATTATGTTATAAGGTTTAACCTATTTATATAAGTTATATAGGAGAAAGCCTTTTCATATTAGTAAACGGATCTCTAAAAAGTAAATAAGCAGCAACTACACGAATAAGATTATGTAATGTAAATTGTTAGCATTAGTAGCAGCGTATGGTCTGAGTAAACGCTTTTATTATTATTATATAAGTAATATATCAACAGCCGCTGCACGACGGATTATCTGACGCTGCGTGCCGGAAGTTCACCCTCCGCGCCGCTGTTGGCAACACTGTGCTCGGAAAAAGTCTCTACCTTGGAACATCCCGGACCAAATTTACTTTTGGAATTTAAGTACGAAATTTTATACAGGCGTATGTTTAAATGACCATACCCCAGATATTAATTTTAGGCATGTTTAGTGGAGATAACACTTAATATCTATGTAAAAATAGGGTTTCAGGCGTAAAATTGAAAACAATATATTACCAAGTGCTGAATTTCGTTAGAAAATGCTTTAACCTGGCTAGAGTGGAACAAACTTATTTAATATTTGTGTAGATCGAGTTGAGCTTGAACGTAGGTATATCACTTGTTCATAACCGTATTCAAAATGTTACAGACTATAATATTTGTTTTACCCAACATGTGGATATAGTTTGAACTTCCCTGCAAACTGGCAATTTTAATCGTAGGTGCAGTAAATTTGTACAGCTTGATAATATTCACGTTTTTAATTATTTTATTCAAAAAGGGTTAAACAAGTGACGAGCAAAATTAGCGCGTAGCCTTATGTTTTTTTTTAATAAACTGTTTCATTTGTTTTGTGAATAAAACTGTAACTGTCTGTGTGATTTAGTATCGCTTCTATACATATTTTTTTCGTACAGTTCAGGATCCCTAGTACCACCATACGACTACAACGGTTTTATCGCGAAGTTGGAATTTCTGGAAAAGTCGGAGTCTAGTGAAGCACCACCAACGGTTGTAGTTGCATCACCACCGTTAGCTTATATTAATCATCCAACGAGTCACGGTACATTTAATTTGTGAATCTTGACAAAATAATATTAAGACACTTGTAATTATACATGTTGTTGAAATTGAATCAATTTGTCAAGTAAATTACATCAAACAAGTGATTTTTGGATGATATATTTTTACAGAACACCGATCACCGGTAGATGAAAATGCAATATCCAACGAAATATCAAGTAGTGGTAGAATTGGGTGTGGGGCCAGTATAAGAGGGTATGGCCCGGGTGGAGTAAGGTCGGGACACTTTGATACAAGAGCAAGTGCTTGGAGGACGCAATGTGCCATCCACTTGCTAGGTGTTCCCACAGACATAGTGCAAGTGTCGCTATTCAATTATAATTTAAGGTAACCCACCTTTTTCTATAGACAGATGTATAAGCCATTTGTAATTAAGGAAATCACAGAATCAGACCTCAGTCGTAAATTATCACAGTGAAACTATACTCTCAGTGTATTCAGTTATACATGGGTTCGGTATATTGAACCAGATACAGCTACATCACTGCAGCTTTTCGAGCGGACCCCGATCAGTTTAGAGAACGACTATTTTCTTTTATATTTTTGATGGCGCTGTTTATAATCAACTTTGTTGCAGATTACAAAGTTGTAGATCCCACATTGAAATAATAGAGGGTCTACATGAAGTTGGTGGAAGGGGTGATAGAGCTGATCGGTATGAGCGAGGAGACAGAGCCCTTCTCAGAGTTTGTGGTCCCTCTGTGAGGGAAGCTAGAGATCCTACGGGGAGATTTTTAGTTCGACAAGCTGTTACTTCAAAGGGTGCTAATCTTACGATTTTAGTTCGACGAGCAGCCTCCCAAAGTGCAGATGAAGAAGAGTTTGTTGACGGTGCATTTGCATTTTACGATGGTAAGATAATTATTAAATTTAATCTAAAAAAACGTTGGTAATTACTATATATTTCAGTAACATTCTTTTTACCAAAATTTAATTTTACAACTAATTAATCATCACTATACAAAGCAAGAAAATTAACATGATAGAAGGTATTGTATATGGCATCCATTTGCAAATATGGTTTTGTCTAGTTTAAGTATGATATGACATTATAAATCTAGTAATAGTAATTTGTTAATTATCTTTAAAAAATTCATAGAACAACATGAAGGAACCGTATCATCGGATGCGACATGCGCATCTACACACTATGGGCTTGCCGCACCAGCGCATGGAGGTGTATCAGCACCAAGCCAACACCACATATTTTGGAATATAGAGGAAAGACTCTTGTGCACCCATCGCTTTATACCGGCTACTAATCAAAGCGTTACTATTGAAGTAAGTATGATGGCATTAATGGGGCACATAGATCCAATTTCCGAAAATTAAATCTATTGTTCGAGCAGCCGACCCTTATAGTTTGCTCTCACGCTGGGACTTCTCCCAATAAAATGAAATTGTAATTGTGAAAATGGTAAAAAGTCCACATTAACAATTCTAATAAAAATAAAATCAATAGAAGAATTTTCAATTATAGTAATGATAACATATTTCGTAAGATTTTTGAAAAGTTTCAATGCACTTCAGGATGTGCTTGAATACATATATTAATGTTTCTTAGATCCAACGTTTGGAGCGAATGTGGAGTGCTGAGCCGACAAATTTAGTGGTACCTGGAGCTTCAGGTTGCCGAACAGCCTGTGGTGATGCTGGTTGCGAGTGCCGTTCCGCTTCGCCCCTACACTATCACGACCACATAGCTTTGGTTGCAGGGGATGGTACACACTTGTCCTGTCTTTGTGGAGATTTTCAGGTATGTCATAATAGTTGGGCGTGAATTCATTAACGTTAACCACAAATCTTCCCTAATGTAATGTGCAATCATCGAAGAATATTTATAATCATATATATTCACTTCACGTTCTTTATTTAATTACGCAGGTTAGAATTATTCAAATAAAGCTCTTTCTTTTTTGGAATGTCTGTGAGGCTCACGCAAAGGATTTAGCAAAGCCTCTACGGGCGCGCAACCGCCCGCTACGTCAAGCCAAAGCCCCTTACTACACATACAATACGATCTCGCGGCATATATAAATCACGCTTCTCTAAACTTAAATGTTTATAAAATAAATTGGTTTATAAGATACATTACAAAGAAAATATAGTCATATATAAGTAACACATTAATTGTATCACAGTTATTAGAAACACACATTATAATAAAATAAAAATGCAAATTTACTAAAACAGAAATAAATTTATTCTGTAGTAAAAATAACATATCCTAATACATTTCTACACCTCAATTATATACCGGCAGCATATATATACCTTAAAAATTAATTTAACCTTAATAAATACGATGAAATCCTCCGACAAAAAATATCTTTAAGTTACATTTAGCTATTCCGCACCAATGCCTTTTATTATTGTGCCATGTTGATGTGGGTATAAGTTACCCCTTCAAAGCTTTCCCGGTTACGGCCTGTCCGCATAATTAAGTAAGAGCGTTAGTATCAAGTATGTAATAGCATTAAAGCGCGGGATACCAACCGTAGCATAAGGGACCATCTTGAAAGCGACCACTAAATATTTTATCAACTTTGCTGTCAATATTGTAACGATAGTGAGAACCATGAATTTAATATTGTACTAGGTACCCGGCTTGAATCACTATAGTTTTAGATTACATAAGCTATGTAATAACGTAACAATGTCTGACAAATGTAAATATCGAAAGTTTAGTAACAAATAAATAATGTTTGATTATTATCTATACTAATAATAAGACAGTAAAAATCGAAAATCTGTACATTAAATATTTTTCCAAAAAACTGAAAGGAGGCTATTAAAGAAGAGTCATAGAAACCAAAACTACAATTTTTGGAATTCTTGTCTGTCTGTCTGTCTGTCTGTCTGTCTGTCTGTCTGTCTGTCTGGTACGTTATAACTTGAAAACTACGGAACGGATTTGAACGCGGTTTTCACAGTTGGATTACATATAATTGGGAGCGTTGTCAAAAGTTTATTTTGTCAAAATCGGTTAAGAGAAAGAGAAGTTATGGTCAATTGAAAATTTACTTCAACCACTGCTTCAAAAAATTTAAACACTTATATTGATTGATTAGTTATATATTGTTAAATATGTTCTAATATAAGTCAATCTTAATATTAAAACTTATGAGAGGTAAAAAAAATAACAAATAACGCAGTGCGCGCGGGCGCGGTTGCAGTGTTGAACAATGTGCTCGATAGATGGCGTTGATAAAATTCATCATCAACCTAGATTTATTTTATTTTTTTATTTCTTAAACCTATACATCTTATCAAAAACAGTTTACACAATAAAAATAGATTAAAAATAAAGCCAAAATAAGGTTAAAATATAGAACCGGAAATAGAATCTAAGATCAGAAAAAAGAATAACAAAAAAAAACACTAACAGAAAAGAATAAATAAAAATATATATACACATGAACAAGTGGAACTATGTGTAGTACGAACATTTTAGTGTGTGAGTGTGTATCAGTGTGTGCAATGGTGTTGCTGTGTGAGTGAGTGTGCGAGGTTGAGTCTTAGTTTTTTTTTAAAGAACTTCTACTTAGGCCAAATATATCCATCGCGGTATTAAGATGCTCCATTGTGTAATGACTACCATGAAGTTCAAACTCTCATTAACGTTTTACCCTATGATTATTTTGAGTGAACACTACCTGTACAAACAAGTAAAAGGAAACGAGTGAAGAGACGTTTATCGTTTGTCCGCATCCATTTTTCCACCTACGTCCTTAACGTTAATGAGGCTTACCTTTTATTATTTGGTACAGCTAATAAGTAATAACCTCACAAATACGTATTTCGTACTCATAACTTCGTAAGAATTTTCTTTCAACTCTTAAGCGCTGAGGAGTTTTACCTTCCATCATCAGCTCATCCACATAAGAAGATGACTATCAGAATATAAAATTGTCAGAATATTAATTGCCTGTACGTTAATTTGAAAGTTGCCCTCGATTTCCCCGAATCATCCGATCCTGTAAAGCTACATCATCCCTGAGTAACACAGGCTATATATAATTCCAATTGTAACAAGATTTTAGCCCGTGAAAGAAAGCCCTTTCGATCATCATTTCGATCATTAAAAATCGCTATATACTTAACCAAATTACACGTGGGCGAAGCCGCGGGCGGAAAGCTAGTATATTTGATAAACTCAAGCTCAAAATATCTTTATTCAAGTAGGTTTTTATAAAGACAATTTTTAAACTACCACGGGTTCGGAAGGCAGTCATCTACCGAGAAGAGCCGGCAAGAAACTCGATAGCTGCTCTTTTAAAATAAACAATTAATACAAAATTGTGTTACTGACAATTAAAATAACAAAGTATTGTAAGGCTACTCAAGAGTTGAACTGTCCCGATGCTGAGCCAATTGCCGACACATTAAAGGGATCTTTGTCCTCTAAATAGATAGATAGATACCAACGGGCATATCAATTAAAAACATACACCTAAAAGCATATTGTGAATTATAGGCTGGGAACTCATCACTATTTTAAGTCAAGAGGGTTTTTTTAAAACGCGGAGTGGAGCTACAATAAAATTCTTTAAGTAAAGAATGAAATACTTAGCTGGTTTGTAAAGTAGACATTTGCGGTCATCTTTACCTTATCATAAGTGTATTGACAACGTAGTCGATTTAAGATAGATAATTTAATTTCGCGGCTGAGGAGACTAAACATCAGTCCAGTTCTATTACCTATGATGGAGACATGACCTAACAATGAACGTCCTACATCCACAATAAGTTTCCCTGTAATTGTAATGGCTTTGCGTACTCAAGGTATTTTAAATAATCAAATAACAGTGTGTTATATGATAAACCGCACTGGGCATTCATTCTTGAACGGAGAGCCACATTAATCTGTTGGTTATGTATTGTGCAATGCTCCGGTCATACAGCTCATAACTCGCGGTATGTCATGTGTCGTATATTATCGTTAGACGAATACATTCTGCGCTATGTTCGATTATTCGTATATTACGAATACTGTACCCAATTTTCTTTATATACTATTTAAGTTAATATACGTATTGGAACGTAAAACTCAATATTCCATTCCCCCGAGAAAAGATTGGGGTTCTGTCCCTTACTTTTTATTATCAGTATGCAAAAAATCAACTTATTAAGTCTACGGTTCGGTTATAAAGGTTTTGAGGAAATATTCAACGCGTGTTCTTCCATTTGTATACCTTATATTTATAATGAAACTATGTAATGGTAATCTGGCTTGAGACCACAAAATTGCTCGGTGCACAAAGACGTATATTAAAGTGTTCGGTAATATGTATATAAGTTATGTATGTAATCTTAATATGAAAATTCCACTCTCAAAGGGTTCAACCTCCTAAATGCGTGTTGTATTATGCTCGAACTAAGCCACAAACTATTATATTATTTAACTTATAACTTAATCGTATTAAAATGTTCACCAACATTTTAGTCAACCTGGTTACCCGTGGTTGTTCGGAGTTGGACAAGTCTTCGTCTCGAATATTCCGTAGCGCACTACACATATGCCAGCCGTGGGTTTGATTACGCTGCGGCATACAGCTTCAATGATGACGCTATATGTGGACAACGCACGTATACTACGCATTCAGGTAAAGTCTAAGAAGTATTATTTTCGAAGTTTTTAGTAATCTTTTGATAGTCAAAAATCGTATGAACAGAACTCGAGTTCAATTTACGCTTCCCCGAAACGGTGTAAAAAAAAATTCTAATATATTACACAGAATATTTGAGTAAAAAGGTGTCGAGGTGAATGACCTCGAATATCGAAGAAAACCATTGTAACCAACCACGGTGACCTTTTAAAATTTCCACAATACTATTTATGCCATCTCCATTTCATTCGTGACTGAATGAAGCGGAACATTGTTCAGGGTGGCGCGAGGCGTGTCCGAGAAAATTACGTACCCCGACCCAGTTTCATGCTCGTGGTACGAATGAGACGAAAAAACCTTGAACAAGGTCGTAAAGTTCCAATTACATAGTCGCTATTGTGGTGACTTGTCGCTACATTTTCATATTCGTGCCCGTATAATTTTGTTTCACCTTTTTTCAGCGCTATGCGGGCTAATTGAATTATGTAGTTGCAGCTGAGAACGATTAATTGCTAAGTCTTTTGTACGTTATTTTTTTTCTTTAAAATACTATAGCATTAAGCATTCATTAACGTGAATTTAAGAATTGGAAATCTTTAAATGGAACGATCGATTTCGATAAAACTAAGCTTAATATTATATTACGAATTGTATTAATGATTATCGAATTTTCTTATATGTATATAATTTTAATTTAAAAGTTAAATATATGTTGATAGGTGAAATATCATCACGCAATGTGTCAGTCACGGGCAGTCTGAATGAATTTTTCTATCAGCAATGCACCTGGGTCCTGGATTCTAACGTCGAAAGACAACTTTTCATTGATATATCATCCGAACAGGTTAGAATTAACAATTTATTTTAAAAACTAGCCCATACTTCAATTTTTTTACAACTATTAAGTGTAGGTGTGTACTAATTTAATATATATTACATAATTTAATTATTTTCAAATATAAGAATAATATTATTTTAAGTTTTCATATTTTACATTCAAAGATTTCGTGTTTGCATAATTTGACTTGCTTTTTACGGCAATATTTTTTTGTCATGTTGTTAGGATAAGTCATGCAGTTCGTGGAATATTACGATCCACGAGTGGTCAGGCAGAGGTGTCAACAGTGATGGTGGCCTCGCCGCTTCAGCTGGAGATGTGCTCTATACTTTCTGTGCCAGGGATAAGAACCATACATACACATTGCCCTGGAGATTGAATACTGTGGTTATAAGGTAAAATACCTTCTTATCTATGAATGATTGTATCTATATTACATAATTTATAATAATCATCTATTTCTTTTCATGAAACAAGTAAAAAAGCGAAATTGTTCCTTTATTAAATGCCCATACCTAATATATGATAGGTATGTTTTCGAAATGAGAAAGTTCCGTACCGTATAAGAAAAATATTAGTCATACAATATACAAAACATATAACAATATGTTTTGTATATGTAACTTTTGTATGTATATATACAGAAAATATTAACAGTACTTCACATACTTTGATCATTTTGCATATAAAAAATCCAACCATCAAAAGCTCGGCGAATTACTAACATTTTGAATCCATTAAATTTATAAAGAAAAAATATTTTATACGACTTAAAACATTTTTAATAGCATTCAAATGTTGACAAGAAATCACACATTACGCCGTTGTAGTCTCCGGTCTCCTTTCACGGTTGCTTTCAAGTTTCACGACATCTTGATGAAAGAAAGCGAGAAAGATCCTTTCGTTAAATTATTTATGAATGCCCCAAGCTTTAATAAGTTACTCTACCGAAAAGGACCGTGAAAGCGTATAACTTAATACCGAAAATGTATTTCACGGTGCACAGCTCTTTTTTTCCATATTAGAAATTCGTACGTGAAAGGTTTTTGAAATGGCATTTATTTGTAGACCTTGAACGACATGGAAATCACCGTTTCATTAAAAATTATGTTATAAATTACATATGACACATACATAGTTTTAGTAGGTATGAGCAAATTAATTAATAATGATCGAATGCGTAAAATATTACTAAGTATTATGTAAATTGATATATGATAAAAATCATATGTGTTATAGGTTAGTAGCTCTGTCGCGTCAGCAGCCTTTATACACAATGCGTTGGCGTTCACAAGTTGTCCGCGCTAACAACAGACTTGGCCCGCCAACTCCAGCGCCAGCTGCATCAGCTCGATCATCACAACAATTAAAAACCCACTCAGTGCTATTATTAATCTATCCAGTGTTTTTAAAACTTGTTAAAATATAAACATAAATGTTAGTTTAGGAATTTTTTGTACCACTTGACTAGTTTAATTGTACATAGAAGTCGATATTTTACGAAAGCCCAACGGCACAGTATTGTATTGACGTATCAGTGATAAACAGTGTAAATGACAAATAGGGAATGGAAATGTATTGGTAAACAATTCATAATGAGAGAGCTCGTCATACAATAACATTACAGAGTCTAGGGGAATGTAGTTATACATTTATCGTATTCATTGCTTACTGTACATATTATTCTGTTTGTGGTTGGTTTTATTGGTCGGAATTTTTAAGGTTTTTTTTTAAAGTCGGCAACATTAGAATAATACAGAAACGTCAATTAGTACAATTAGAATAACAGGTTCAATTACACCCTTGTTAATAATATCTAGAAGGTAGAGCTGGTATAACAAATTCGATAAAATTGTATATTACAAATTTGTGGCTCTACAAACAGATTGTCTATATAAAATATTATTAAATATTGTATATTGAAGTTGAAACTTTGTGTTTATACCATTTGTTTATTTTAATAACATGCCAATTCAATATTATACTAATTTTTAACATCCAGTTGAAGATATTTTGTATTTTCACTACTCGGGAAATGTGAAACATGTGAGCCAAGCAAACAAGAAATTATATATTTATTTTAATATTTGGATTTTTACGTCTGACCACGTTTTTTTTAATATTAAATACTGTAGATAGCTCAAAGTAATATTGTGAACGTTTATATTAATATGCTTCTATATAATTTGTAAACGATAGATTGATTTGTAGACGATTAGTGTAAACCAACTGTAGATTGTAAATAGCACAATAGTTATATAAATGCTAATAAATCACTATGTAAAACGAGTGGTATAAGAATGTTTGTAATATGAAATAGATGAAATGATCACAATTATTGTATTTTTATTTAATTTTCAAACTAATTATGCGATTCTGGTGGTTGTGGTTCAATACATGTCTTGTTTGTGCAAGTAATCATTACATTGTTCAACCTCTGCTTGGTGACTTGGCGATTTAAAAGAGTGGCGGAGAGTTTCTTGCCAGTTCTTCACGTCCGCTCAGTACCTAAATGTAAAATCAAAATATTTTTTTTACCATTGTTACCAATATGAATGAACATATTTTTGATTTCTGCTACGAATGTAGAGAAGAAAGAAGACCTACATAGTAAATTGACGAAAACTTTTGATTCTTTTTACCCAAAAGATAAGTTTCGTAAAACAACGCAACATAATTTCAAATGTGATTTCAGGCTTAATTCGTTTGCACTAACGAATGTGAACGGACAAACGAACGAAAGTAAACTTACTTAGTAAACGTTTTGGCATGGGCATTTCTATTTTTAATTACATTTGGCCATTTGTTTCTGTAAATCTTGTTTAAAAAGCCTTTTCGGTAATGCAGGTCGCTTGTCATAACATAATGTATAAATATGATATAATAAACAACATTCATACGTCGAAGTAAATATAAAGGAATGATAATAAAAATATCGTATATTGGCTGGTTTCCGCAATGCTGATCATTGTTGAAATTTAAAAATGTTAATTTGTTAGTCTTTCTTAAGTACAAATATGTTATTCAGTAACAAGTTTCTCAAAACTGAAACTATATTTATATATTATTAACAAATAATTAAGGTTTTTTATAAATTGAACGCATCGTTGGACTACTATACTAATTTTATACCGAGCGCTACACCAAATCCATTCTACACATCATACTTACATCTAAGTAAGTCAATTTCTTTCAGAAACTAGCCGTAAACAAAAAATGTTGAGTATAGACATAATGTATGTATCGTATGGATGAGACAGTTGGGTAACTATGAAGTATTTTCAATTTGAACACAATATCCTCAAGAAGCAAGATCAATACTTTGGAGCTGTAATAAATCCCCTTGTACGAAGTTCGTGTCAGTCACTATATTGTATTTCATATTTAATGGTTGGGTTATTATAATTATATATTTAAGTAAAAGTTACCAGATATCTATTGGAGCCAACAATGGAAAATAACAAAATAGCTGACTTGAAATGTAAGACTGCAGTGAAGCTTTATCTCTTCGATAACGCCTTAAACTTTCCATTAGGAGTTCTCGCTTGCTTTTCTCTCAACTTCCGCGATCCTTTGAGGTTTCTTAAAAAGAAATTGCGATTGATATAAAAAGAAAAGTGCCTACATCAATCAATACTAAGTCGAGAAGGGTGAAATTAAGAGCCTTTTTAAAATGTTATCTCAATGTTTGCATAGAGTGAGTGACGAGGAAAACGGACTTCTATTTGAAAAAGATATCTTACCCGATAAAAATAGCGGCTTACCCCGTAACTCATTGGTTAAGGATTTCCTAACTTCTACAAAACCTTGTCTCAAGTTCCCATTGAATTGCCTTATGTGTAAACCTAGTTGTGTTATCTCATAAGTTTATTGTTTTAAATATATATAGCACATAAGTCTGGGGACGGATATAATAAAATAAAATAAAACTAACGTTATCAATTCGCGTAAGACCTTCCTCACGATGTTTGCCTTTATAACGAGTAATTACTCCATTATTATTGTTAGTATGTACATAAACTATATATTTAAATAACTACCGGAAACCGTGAAGAATGTATGTGACGGTTTCAATCACGATACCGAATACGCCTGTCATTTGAGACGACGCAAGGCGGATTTCTTTTCAGTGATATCTCTCGTTTTATTATTTTATTCGCAGACGTAATTTAAAGTTCATGCGGGCGTGGCAAATATTCAATCCCAAAGAATCTTGTGCACAAAATTTCGAGCTTATTCTAAAATCAACGAGAAAAAGCGCCAAGCTTTAAGCACCTATATTTAATACTGAATTTCCATAATAACAATTAAACAAATCCGAATTTAATACAACTTTAACGAGGTCTCGTGCAGTGCCTTAATTAAGAAAAAAAGGAAAAAAGAACAAATTATTCTTGTTAATCTTAATGGTTGGTTTTATATTTGAATCGTTTCAACTTACATTGTTGAATCCAAAGTGCTATATTTTAAAGGATGAGAAAAAAAGTCCCCAGTGACATAGTCATGTCCACATCCAATTTGCTCATGAATTAAGGGTATATGTGTTATTCATAAGCTAGTATGTTGCATGCCCCAACAGTTACCTTTTCATTTCACTGAACATTGTACACTGTATTAACTGCAACAAATTACAACAAAACTGTTCGCCTTTAGAAATCCAATTTGGCGCTCGCCCAATTAGGGGTTTATTCATAAAATTGAAAATTAGAAATAAATGCAAGCTTAACCTGACTGGATAAAAGCCCATTTTAATGTTTCATTTCTAAACTGGGGCATTATTGTTAATGCATAAAAGTGAAAGCTGATGTATTGTTTATTATGTTTATAAGTAATTATTGGATATACCAAATTATAATAGTTTACTGTTCTTTTACCAATTCTAGCCTTAGGGATGAAAAAATGTGTAATTGTTTTTACCATTTTGTATAATAAATGTGCGTATAAAAAACTGTAGTAAATGAGTTTTATTATACAGTGTTTAGCTTTTGTTAAGTATGTTTTCGATATTAGAATAAAATGTATTGTAGCTTTCACGGGACAAGAGAAAAGTTTTTCATAATTCTTAATATTATGAAGTTAATTAATTTTAAGGTAGAACAAGCAATTGAAATATCTTCCAACGCGGCAAATAGCTATTGTTCCCAATGTTTAGATTAATTCTGAGTTAATTAAAAAAGGTAACGAGAGGTAACCCGCTGCCTATTTCATTTGTTACTTAATACATACATTATGCTTTTGAAAGAGTAAGAAGTAGTGCTACACAACTCTTTGGAGGTGGGTTGTTATAATGAAAACATATTTAAAAGAAAGTGCACAGGATTGTGATGCGTTTATAAATCATTGTATGCATACTTACCGGGAAATCTTTCAATTAACAGAGCGCTAAACACAAACGGCACTCTGAGTTTTTAATATCCCCTGGAATTTTAAAAAGAGTTTACCAATAATCAATAATTTCCTTTTTTCATTGAGAGAAACATACTTAGTAAAATCTTGTTGGAATACCTGTCAATTTTATGTAATAATGGACTTTTACAATTATGTACAAGGAAATAAGGTTTTCATGACCTTATTATTTTATGTACTATTAACTTTCACTCCATTAATGACGAATTTTAAAAAGAAAACATACTATTTTAAGAGTTACCTTATTTTTATCTCTATATATCGGTCATTTTAATTAATTATGCAGTATGCGGCTTACAACGAATAAAGTTTACAGTACTTACAGTTACTAAGCTACGAAGGCGGTCTAACTTTAGTATAATATGTATTTATATAACAAATCTTGAAACAAGATTAATACTCCGAATACTTCTTAACGTGATCCAGTTCAGGAAATTTCGTTGTGCATATAATATCTTCAAAGCTTTTCCTTATTTTCACAACATAAAAAGTGAGAGATATTACTTACTATTAAATAGCTTAGAAACAAGGTTAGGTTTACTTTTTTACATAATGAAATCATTGCTTTCCAAATGAAATTGTATCAAATCAAGTGCGCTAACATTATAAGCTTGTATATGATTATATACATCGCATAATAATAATTCATAGTAGGTAATAATTTATTGAAAACCCATAAATAATTCATATAGAATTAAAGAACTCTTACTGTGAACAATAGGGTACATACATACAATGCATATGTTATTAGAATGAAAAATACGTTACTTGGCCTTGCTCCAAAAACAATCATCACCAAAAAATACCAACCAAGCTTCAACTTGTCTATTTCTTCTCAGCTTGGTCGCGTACGAACAGGCGTAGAGTCATTCAGATTTAAGACGATTCAGAAAGATCCTACCTACCTTACTGAATATAAAGTTTAGTTATGCACTAGAACTAAAATCGTATAGTATATCATCCCGAACAAATATTTGCTAGGGATGATATTAAATAAATATGTGTGTGTGTAATAGTTCTACCAGACAGGGTACAGCTAAAAGTCAACAAATTCAAACCCACATTTGTTATTAGTTTCGATATTTAGGTCAAACTCTAGACAAACATATCGAAGCAAATATTCGTGTTAAGAGAAACTTATAACAATTTCTTATATTTGTCAAACAAAAATCTAATTAGAACCGTCGATTGAATTCTTCGCTCAAATAACTAATACGAATATTTGCTATGTTATATCAATAGGCACGACAAAACGCGGTTATTTCACCAATACTGATCCCTTCACAACATTGTAGCTGATATTAAAAAACACATGTTACAAATGTACAATTTTTTTGTAATAATATAATTACAGTAAATTACAAAATTAGTGTGACTTGGTATTGCACAGAGTAGTTTCTAATGTAGAGGCGTCTACGACCTACGGCTACTAACAGAACGATGACAGCATCCTAAATCACGTGTAGTCAACTGATGCGAAGCCACTTTAGCCAGCTGTGATATAATTCAATATATGCTCCGGAAAACTTAGTGTTTATGTAAAATTTTAACTATACTATAAGCTTTGCCAAAATGTGAAATACGGTAGCAAAAAAGTTTAGCCGAAACAAACACAATAATATCTCCCTTACGTGAGAAATCTTAAAAGTTATACAACTTGCTATTTTGTTTTGTTGTTGCTTGATAATAAAACTTTGTGGTAGTGATTAAGGATATAGACAGTTGTACTGAGTCATCCAATAAGATGTTACTAATATATTTCGTATGAATAAATAAAATTACAGACTACG
Organism: Leptophobia aripa; assembly: GCA_951799465.1. NCBI lineage: Eukaryota > Metazoa > Arthropoda > Insecta > Lepidoptera > Pieridae > Leptophobia > Leptophobia aripa. The sequence goes on from OX637260.1 coordinate 6,002,807, forward strand.
TAACCTGTGACAAATCTATTTTTGTTCCGACATAATATTTCTGTAAAGCCTAATTAGGACACAGAACTATAGAAAAATGAAAATTAAAGGTTTACACAAACTGTGCGGAATCGAAAAAATCACAAAGATAAATTTAATCACAATGTTTATAGGTCCATAAGACTACAAGCATTTAACAACCACACTTACGTGTTGGATGCGTATGTTTCATTAGTCAATTAAAAACTAAGTTGCAGTATACAAACGCGTTAACAATTATTGAGTCGGGACTCGAAGCTTTATCTTACAACTGTAGAGGTTGGACATTGCTGATATACCACCATTCAGCCCTGGAAACGATTTGGAAAAGTATCTAAAGTAATATGAATAACATAAATATGTATGAAATATGAATGAATGATTATAGATATGAACCCTATATATATATATATTGGGTTCTTGTATATAATAAATTTTATTGAAAAAGTCTCTTAGGTAGTATTTTTTGCGTTTTTAAATAGCTCTAAAAGTAATACTAAATGTACAACACTCGAATACATGATAACGGAATTAATACGGCAGCCCTTGTTAAACTTTTATCGGAACAAGTAGCTCAGCTTTTAAACATTTTCATTAAACCGGTATTTTAATAAAGACATATTTTAGATATTTGTAATTTATTAAAATCACGAATCACGATATTTCTTGAAAGAGTCAAGAGACTCTACACTCAAGATCTATCAAGCTACTATAGGTGATAAAGGGTGACCTATAAAAACATGATTACGTAGAAAACGGCTAACTAAACTGACTTCGACACCTTGATGTGATACTTAAATAACTCGTTCGGTTACGTCTCTGATGCTTTATTTGATAATTTTTAATAGTTTTGTGCATTCATTAATTGCAACGGGAGCAAATATCCTATTTTTTTGATCCATGGATGTAAGACGCTATTTTGATAATAGCTGCTTTGGTGCTATACAATTATTGTAATATATGTATATAGCCTCAAGGTAGTAATTTGATAGCTTGTGTTATGTTATGGGTGCTGCAACTGATAGACTGATATACTTGTATATATTTAGATGAATACTTATTACAGCCATTATATGAGACGTCAAATTTATTTTACATTACATTATCTCGAGATTGTCATTATCATGATCAATTTTTTTTTTATGTAAGAGGAGGCAAACGAGCAGGCGGGTCACTTCGAGTGATGTGCCAACCGCCGCCCATGGACACCTGCAACGCCAGGAGGCTTACAAGTGAGCTGCCGGCCTTTAAGGAAGAGGAACGCTTTTTTTCTGAAGGTCCTCAAGTCGTAGCGGATCGGGAATACCTGCATTGGCAGTTGGTTTCACAAAGAAGTGGTGAGCGGCAGAAACTGCCTTAAAAAAACGCACAGTAGTGGAGCGCCAGACGTCAAGGTGGTACGGATGGAATTTCGCATTCTGCCTTGACGTCCGGTGATGGAATTCCGCTGTAGGTATTAGTCCGAACAACAAATAGATTGATTATTATCTTTTTTGAGGACAAATTAATATTATAATACATGTTTTCACCAATTCGTTATAGAGTTAGAGCAGTAGTTAAATTCAGTAGGGAAGTGAAATAAAAGTAATTAACATTCGCTTTCTTAACACGACACTTCTTAATTGACCTCTGTGAAGTTTCACATTTGTTAATTGGAGTTTAAAATTACAGTCCGTCTTCGAGTTTAAGTGCTTTCATTTGAAATGAAAAGAATTTTTTATAGTGTAAATGATTTGCAAAGAAATAAATATTTCACATTACATTTCAATTCGTTTTGACAGTTTGTAGAAAATTGCAAATTTATTATTGAAATAATGTTTTATGCACTTGATGAGTAGAGAGTTTATTTTCATATAACTGTTATTTAATAAGGGACGAAGGTGGTGTTGGCCTGGTTTCGCAGATGTGCGACTCAAGCTAAAGGTTTTGAATTCCACCTGTCCATCATTGCAGCTTGCTTTTTTACGCGTAACTCAACATTTGCTCGGATTTTTCGTAACTCCCGTCTTTTCTTTCGATGTTTAGGGATCATCATGGATCATATTTTTTGGATGCGAGCGTCGGAGCAGTGATTCGGTGCATTGACCGAATCATGGCGGACGCTTCCTTAACCAGGACGTAGATTTGTGGCGAAGTTCCTTGTGGCAAGTAGAGACGCTCGTACTAATTATAGCGTCACTGATTTGAGTATTTGATTATGCTTTTCGGTTTCCTTACTAACTGAAAAGTTAAATGACAAAGATTGTTATATTTTTTTTAAAACCTGTATAACGCTCGTTTATTTTAGGTGACTAAAAAATAGTGATGCATATTGTTTGAGCTTCGAATTAACCAGATTAAATAATTGAATACTTTCACGAGATTTTTCGGTGTAAAAACATTTAGTTTACCGCAACGAAGCAATTTCATTGTGCAATGAACCGAAAGAACCCTCGTATACACCTGGCCACGAATTCAAACAGATTACGGTCTAAATAATAAACGATACGAGATATTTGTTACTAAGTACGTTTGTTATTGGTACATACAGTAGAAGAGTATTTACACTATAAAAATATTACATCCTTTTTGCTTCGCCATTATGAAATAAAGTGCTACTACTTGATAACAAATACAAGTATATAATAACCTAAAGTGGGAGGACGTGGTACCTATTTTATTCTTATTTGGTTTGGTATTTTAGTTTTTTATTTACGGTATTTTAAAGTTTAATTAAATAATTATGTTTGTAATTAAATAAACTTGAATGTTATACTTGTTTCTTTTACTATGTTTATTAAATTAAAATGTCGTGTTTCTATCGTATTTTTACATTACAAATTGATAACCTAAGTACAATAATAAAAAATATATATATATTTATTTGTGCCAAAAAGTGGTACAAAAGGTTTTAGCCCTGACGACAGAATCTTAATAATAAAATAATAATAAAACATATATTTGATCACTTTACAACAAGACAGTCAAATTATTATATTTTACTTGATATATTAATATGTTACTGATTGACTAGACACCACTTACCAAAACCCATGCTACTACTAAAATAAATTGTAGTCAATTGGCTGGAGCCGCTGGTTGATGCCTTACTTAAGCGAAAAACATTCTCCATTTGTAACCTCGACACCTGATACAGTGCCACTCTGTTCACACAAGGGTAACAATACGTAGGTGCCTATTTGTTAGATGGAATCGAAAACCAAACACGGATTTATTTAACATAACCCCATACTATTTTGACGTACATATATAATAAAATCTAAACATATATGTAGGAAAAAGCCAGTGTTCAATGTAAGTAAGTTCAATATATATAATATTCTATCTATATACTACAAGAACAATTAAGAAATTGTTTGACCCAACACAAATATTATTTACGAATTACTAAAATATATTATATAGAAAGTTGTTGATGAATTCCCGACCACAAATTCACTTCATTCGCATCAAATTTACTACTATTTCGGTAAAAATTTATGAAATTAAGCGCTTTATTTCTGTGTACCAAGGTCTCACTTGTAGCCGAGTGGGACGCGAGATTAAAGGCTTACGCGACAGTAGCCAAACAAATTGCGCATCTAATGGTTGAGTGCGGGTTCTCCTTTTCACCAATAATTCCAACGGTACGATCCTTCAATGTGTTTTTTATTTGCGAGGTGCAATAATTTAACATTTAAATTCGGCACCTAAATGAACTTCCATCTATTTGGAAAAATGGATAATAAATAAGAGTGTACTAATAAATAAAAGGCTGGCAAATACGAGCTCCCAGCCACGTGAGTGTCTATGGGTGGCGACATCACTCTTATGGTGTGCCACTTGCTCGTTTGCCCTCTCTTCTATAATAACGCAATTGAAAATTTACTAAATTATTCATATACTGTGAATAATTTAACATACATACTAAACATTTTGTTAAAGCTATTTCCAAGGCACTGTAGTGTAAAACAATATAGTTAATTAAAAGGACAACTCCTGACTCTGAAGACATGTTCTTTAATAAAAGAGATGCCTCAGAGCCGTTACGAGCACAAAGATGCAATCCAATAAACGTTGTAACATAGACACGTGATTGCCTCTATACATTTAATTTAACATTGTCTTTGAGTTTCTATATGCTTTCCTAACGCAATAAATCTAAAAATATAGTACTTTTATTTCAACATATTTCATAGAGAAACTCTTTATTTTGGAAACTCAATTGTAAAACTCCTGGCGGTTGTCCATGGGCGGCGGATGGCACATCACTAGAAGTGACCCGCCTGCTCGTTTGCCTCCTCTGTCTTCCATATAGGTGTGACTTTGTGTTTTAAGTATTCTTCGTTCTGATTAATGTTTTAATAATAAAATATAAATAAACTTTACTGTTTAACAAACTCATATATATAAAAACATATCGCGTATTATTTACCAATTGTATAATATTCTCATAAAACCCTCGTGTGATTTTAGAGCCACAAACATTTGGGGTATTTATGTTTGTCATAATAAACAAATATTCGCTGGTCTCATAATAATATATTATTTTATATGCGTAATTGCTAATGAGTATCAATACTGCCCATAGTACAGGGTGGGTAACTGTTAGGGTACTATATTACGTGGTGGTTGCCCGAGAGCTGTTTTCGATAGACAGACGTTCGATTGCGCAGATGGTATTCTATCCAAACCACGTGTCTACACATTCATAAAGTTGCAGTACAGCTTGGACGTGAATATCAGTGTTGTCGATTACTTTAGGGACATGGGAACATAATACATAATAGATTAACAATTTCATTCTACACGGATGATCCGTGAGAAAGCTGTTACTCGTGCTTGAAGCAAACTCTTTAAAAATGAGAGTCATGCGTTATCTCTTTGTTGTATAGAAGACTTTCCTTATTACATATAAGATGCTGTTAAACAGGATTCGTTACATAGGAAACTATATGCTACCATACCTAATTAGTTATTAAAAAAGTAAGCAAACTAAATGTATGAGCAACTCATACACAAAGTTCTTAAAACAAATTGACTTTCATTATGGATCTAAAATGAACTTGTTTTTCGATTCGAAGTGTACACGTAAATTGTCATTAAAAACTCGTTTATCGCATTGTTATACTCTCTCGTAAAGTTTTAACGAGGTAATCAAAGTCAGTTTGGCGTAAAACAATATCAAAATGCCAGTTTGCGAGAGCTATAAATTTATCGGGATACCAGCTCACTCCTACCGGACACCTATCTTATGAGCTCGCTGACTTAGCGCTTTTTGTCACGTTAGCTCATTCTGGCACACTTGCATCTTATAAGTGAGCCTCCTAGCCTTTTAACAGTATTGTGGAAAAAGCCTAACTGTTGAAAAACAGGTATACCGTTAAATATTGTATGGTAGAGAGGCAATATAATATTCCTTGAAAATATTTATTGCCTCACATGTTGCCAATTTCTTTAAGAAGGCATCAAAATACTACTACTGCGTTGGCCACGATTCATCGATCGTGAGAATAAATTTGATAATTAAAAACATGTCAACTTGTTTCATGATGTTTTGTTTAGTTATTAAATTCGAAATTGCTTTGCTTTATATCTAGAGAAAAGAAGTTACCTCTTATTAAGGAGCTTTTTCGCAATTTAACGCCTCCGTGAACGTTTTAATTGCAGTGCCATGAATAGTTGGTGTTGTTAGTTAAACCTTATTTAAGTATCGCTCCTTAATTTTACAACTCTTGCTTGCGAATCATTGTTACAGTATAAGTATATACATACATATAAGTTTAATACAGGTTTCAAATGATTTAAAGTCCGATAATTTATTAATAAATTGTGATAAGTAATAGGACAAATGTTACAACACTTTTAATTTCAATCATAATTTTTCTATTATCTTACTATAAGAAATTTTGACCTGATTATTCTAGAAGTAGACAGAGTTAATTTTGATGAAAATTTAATGAAATTAGGATTTTCTTTATATAATGATAACAAGTGCTAAAAAACAATCAAATTGAAAGGAATTTTAATAAACGTCAGGGGTGCCTTCTGGGTGATATATAGCTTTTTTTGACACACTGAAAAATGCCACGTCAAGATGCTCTCATTATGCCATATATAGGGCTATCGTTTACGTAATATGTTTTTATTTTGGCATAAATGGTATTCGAAATTACACATACGATTGTGAGATTTAGTGTGTTATATGCACTTTGACTATCAAGTCGGCTAGACTTGACTTTGGCCAATTACAACAACAGTTCTAACTTATAAACAACGTATTAAAGGGCTTTTTAATGACCAGTAAATTTTTGGGAAAATTCCATATGTAACCGACTGTCTATATAGTTATAGTCAGTGATTATAAAATATAGATTTGATAAGTCATACAGCAGCCGTGAGTTATATAATGGAATAAGTATACCTGTGTGGCAACCCTACCCTACTGAGTGCCGACTCATGATCTGAATATTGCTTTACACTCATTTACTGAAGTGGACGAATAAACACTCCAGCTTAGCGATAACAATTTTATTACAGAAATTACGTTGGAAATTTAATGAAATACATTATTAAATGTGTAATTAATACTCAAATTTGTAGAATTTCTTAAATTTTGAAATAATATTTGTAGTAATTTAACAACATATTTTTAACCTAAATCAAATAAGTTTATACAAAGTAAGAACTTGGCACTGTATACTTAAGTTTCACTTTAATAAAAATGTACGATTTAGTAATCTGTGAATGCTCGGCGGAGCTCTTAGTACATTTAGCAAACTCATAAAACTGTACATCTGTAACGAAATGGCGATTTATCCTTCTGAACACATATTTCACACGGAGTGGTTACTCGAAAATGGCAGAGATTTAAGTATTACCATCGCCCCCTTATTTTTCATAGCTTGTTATGAAATTATGTTTGTATTATGAAAAAATGGTATATAATTTTGAATACATTCGATATGGATACTACATACCATAAAGGGGACCATTAAAATATATAAAGCTGTTCTTTCTGATTATTCGGAATCCTGTTAAACTTTTACACCTACAGTGCAAACACTCATCTATAATTATACAAAGTTACAAATTTAAAAAAGGAACAATTTCATCTATCTACCGTCGAGTAAAAGGAAGTTTTCCCTAATTAATCTCCGCGCCTCCGTAAAAACTTGAAATACTTCATAAGTTTATTATTTCTTACTAATTTATCAACAATAATTTTAATGTTTAATCTTAGATTCTTCAACGTTCGTAAATTGAGCATTCGTTAATTTATAATTAATCTTAAATTATCTCTCGAATTAAAACTGAAACATTAATCTAGGTATAACTTCTAAGTAAATTATGTTAAACTCTGATATATACTTCTTATGTATATAGTTGATTTAAAAAATCTGCTATACATAAATTAGAACATTATACTGCTCCAACAATATTTTTAATAAATGTGTGGCAAGACAAGTGTTTAAAGCGAAAATAACTTGAAAAAATTATTGAATTGAAAGGATTGTTTAGAATCAAAAGATTGTGTGATGAACAAATCTAAGCATATCCTATAAACAGCAAATTATTTAATTGGAAGTCCCTAAATTGTGCCTGTGAAACCCTACATCTACTCAAATTGGCTCATTAGAGCAACATGAGACTTTAACACACTAAATAGTACCACGTAGCGATTCAAATGTAAACATAAAATCTAACGCTAAACAATGAAAAACACCTGTTGTGTTCATTTTCACTGAACTTTTTTTCGATATTACAATTCAACGCATTATGCAAATAATGTATATCAGGGTACAATATTTCTGAGCAATTTTCAGGGGAATTGGATAAAAATCAATTGATATTCTGAGCCCGTTTGGGATTTTTCGTGGGAAGTTACGTCGAATATGCTCGATTCACACGGGACACGCGTCTCTATAGAATACGTATCTTAAAATATGGTGAACAATCCAGACAATTTTATCGTCAGCTGCGACATTTCCGAATCAAATCATCTAAAATATACAAATTTCGTTTCACGTTGCGCCATTGTACAATCAGCAACAAAAATTGGTTCAGATGCACTTGTAATTTTTCAGAGGCGAACCTTACCAAGAATCTCAATGTTATGTTTCAGCGTATGCGATAAAATGATAATTTATCCCATGTCACTTAGAATAGTCTCATCATATGTCATTATGACGACATCTTTGATGCTGATGTCTCGGTGTGTAGATTTACGAAATGTGCCTGAAAGGCGTTTAGCATCTAAGCACATAAAAATTTTAGATTGTCCCTTTTGGAATGGAATTTATATTGTAAGTTCTATAGTTGAATTGCTGACATGAGACATGTATATAAAATTTTTGCTTATATAGGAAATATTAACTACCAAAAATTTCAATCTCTAATTGTATTAACCTTTTATTTTATATTATTACTACACTTCGTTACTATCTATTTTTTGTATTTAAATAAAAAAATAGATTATAAATAAAGGCCGACGATATGTTTAATAGAATAAGTTAATTTGTTGAGGTATGTTGGTATTCCATGGTCCATTGTCATAAGATACTATCAGTAAAATATATTGTGTATTTCTCAGACAAGTTGTGGTTTGGTTTCGCTAGTACTACTTGTACGCGATAGATTTTATCTAAAGATTGTCTTTGTTTATTTTCTCAGGCGAGTATGTATTAAGGTTTGCTGGTGTACACGATACGTTAAGAACAATGAAATTCTCATTGTATCGTGTTTGAATAAATGTTTTTCCATGCCATTAATTTTTCATTAATCTACTCAGAGATATATTTATATATTTACATTAATATATTATGCGTACTTGCCAAAAATTGTTATTGCAATATAAATACATAACAATATATTATTAATGCATTTTAAATACACAATATTCCTATAATAAATTAAAATAAACTGCCTATACAAGAGCTCAAGAATAGAATAGACAAGTTACAATGTTTCTGGAATTGACGAGATTTGTTATAATGTGATGACTAAGTTGGCCCAATACTTGCGACACCGGACTGCCAAACTGCCGACAAGCTCAATAATTGTCTGATGAACACTTATTGGCCATGGTTTGCTGCATACATATATGTATATTTATATGCAAATATATAGCATATATATATGCTATACAGCGTAACATATCAGTTGACTTGACGTTCATTAATATTCATTCGCACAAAGCAAGATTCCAATAGGACAAATAAATACTGACAGTTTTTATTCCAGGTCCTAAAATCGCTTTGAGCTGCAATCGAATAATTTCCTTTATGACAGGCTGACAGGTCCCACAGGGGTAGTTCCGAGAGACGGGATTTCACGGCTTTGACGCTCAGAGCCACTGACACAGTACGCATCCATACTATTTGTCTTTGAAAAATCCCGTTAGGGTTGGAAAAATATTGTTGATCTGTTTTCTTATAATCAAATAATTGTTATATTTATCATTAAAATTATGCACTTAAAAGATATCGTCGTTTTTTTCGACTTGTGTATAACTATCATCAAGGACAAAGCAAATCGTATCATTATAGTACAAGATAAAATTGCTAATTGCTAATTACTGGCTCATATAAGAATAGTCATTAGTCTTAGAATGACTACGAATCCAAATCCTTTATGAGTAATAGAAAATGAAACCTTGAATCGTTTCAATATTTTCCCTTGCCGAGTTAAAGTGATCTCTTCAGCTGTATTCAGACAAATGACGATCGCTATAGTCTAGCCAAGAGCGTACAGTCAGCCACATAACTCATTGTCTGTGCAATTCCCAGCTCGTAATGACGATACCGCCGTGTGCACACCTGCACGCCATCTGTCCGTTGTTGTAACAACTACTAAGACTTTTTATTACGTACGAGACCGTTAAATCCTATGATGTCTCCACACTTAAAATGACAAAGTTGCCCATCTTTTTCCTTGTCAAGGTAAAACTTTGCTGCTCTTACCGACGATATTTTATTATCATAGAAATTGTCTATATATGTATCTATATATTTTCAGAGGAACAAAAGACTACCAACAAAAGAGCTCGTTGGTACTTCAATAAATTGTTTTATGCCCAAAACTTCAACAGTGACAGTGGATAGGTAAACCGACGTTCTTACAAATAAGTGCCATCATCGTATTCGTTATCCTGTGACTTCACCAAATTCTGCTTTCTAAATTAATATATTAAAACACAACTCTCCACTATCAATAAATAGGAAAACAAAATATTATTTTTTTAACCGGCTAGGCGTCTCTGCCCATCCGGGCACTCATTCATAACAAATAAATTACGATTTTCTTAAATAGAGACTTTATAAATCTGAAAAATGAGTTCAAGGTTTGAACTACGCAAACATAGTTACAGGTTATCTACACAGTATAAACTGCTATCTTGGATCTACCAACGTTGACTGATATTGCCTCTTAAACAAATACGCGTAAATAAGATTACCTGGGCGTAGCAATAACTTCATATAAATCCAACAATTTAAATATAGAATAAGCTAAGGCAGGAGTATTATGGGTTCTCTCCTGACGTACACTATTGGTTGCTGATACGATGCGGAAATTATATAAAAAATAAAGAAAAAAATCTTATTCAAGTTTCAATACATCACTGTTAGATAACTCTTTACATTATGTTGTCTAACAATAGTCAATATATGTTTTACATCATGAAATAAATTTCATTACTCGCGATCTATTAATTTATAGATGTAAGAGACCGCGCGACCTTCCTTGAAGGCACTAGGGGCTGATGTTGACAACTTGTTCACCGTTAACGTTTAGGTACTTTGTTAGTGCCGTTATAGTAAACTCAAAACTTTCCACTATCAACGCACAAAGGAGATCGAAAAAAACTGTGCTAGATTTATTTCTTTTGCCCCATGTGCTTCGCAAAATGGTCGAAAAACGGAATGGTCAAAAAAGTATCGGCCGAATATAATATAGTAAAAAGATGGTATGTAAATTAAATTTTCAACATTGTACATATATTTGTCAATAATTAAATTCGAATAAATCAGTGGTTGTTTGTTGGTATTGTGTTTCAGTGTTTATATGGGATTTAAAAATATTTTTCATACCGTTTGTGTTGAATATATTAATCAATTGTTTACTTCATGAGTATTTTAAATTTCACCGTATATGTCATGTGCTACGCGTGTAACTTTTACACTGTCAGATTTATGACTATAGTGTCCAAATATACATACGTTATTTCGTAACGAATTAACTCAAACATTATCTAACCAACCCAACCACAGAATCGACTACCTAATTTGGTAGACTATTGTTTTTTTATAGGTAACAATAACAAAAACTTACCAAATGACTCATATTTCAGAAATATATGGCAAATATGCTAAATTATAAGTATGTGTTGCATAGATATACGTAGTTATTGTGAAATTATGTCCAAACCTAATATTAGAGACAAAACCTTTAAAAAATAATTATCAATGAAATATATATTAGAAACATTTCGAGTAATTCTAAATGTTTGGATAATTTAAATCAATTATGGAGGCGCTAAACGTGTGAATTGCACTAATTGGAAACAAAAATAATGAAGACTTTCAACAACTTTACGATACTTGAATGTCTTTGCCGGTATGAAAGCAGCCACCGGAAATTCAATTATACGCCCTCACCAGCCCTGTCACTTATAAGACTACCACCTAACTAGATTTTCCACGCAATTTTAATGGCTGTCTTATTTATAAGTGCTCAACTAGAATTCACTTAAAATGGGAAACTACTTTGACATAATATTTTCCGTGTTTCATGTGCAGGTATATTTGTTTTAAATATAACGACACTGTAACGGGAGTCAACTCTAATAAACTATTTTGTATACTAACAAAATAAAACAAGACAATAAATGTTTAGTATAATTAACGTTTTATGCCGCTCTTCGTTAATTTATACAATAATAGACTAATCGATTCTTTAATAATAATTATACTTTTACAAATACCCTTAGTCTCTTATTCTTACTTTCCTTTATTTATAAACAATATTACTAATACCAAGACTTTGATAGAATGTTAGATGCTTCTTATTAAAGTTTTGCGAGACAAGATCAACATAATCACACATGAAGAATGTGAACAAACGATCGATAACTCCACAAAAGCTTGTTATAAAATGTGAATTAACATTTTTGTTTTTCAGAATTAACAATTCTGTAGAAATAGAGCACAGTCAAGATGTTTTTTTATTATAAAGGCGTTTACTTTTTAAATTTAAATTCAATATTTTATCTTAGCTTGACCATCAGTATTTATAATATATCTAAACTGCTCTTTATACGTTTCTTTCTCATTATCCTAAAAACTATGTCTACATTAAAAGAAATACATATTAATAATTCATAAATGAACACGAGGATATAATAAAAGCCCCCAAGGACATTGAAAATGTACCTAAGAACTTTTTCGTGACCTAGATGATACCAAAATTATTCACCTACCAAATAGATTCTCGTATGTAGTTAAAGATTTATGCCTCTACAAGTTCAGAGAGAGCGTGCGGCCGCGACAGCTCTCCCAATAAATCAGTCGATATAACCATATACATCACCAAGTATTCAATTGACCTATAAAGTTTAACCTAAACACAATTACTAAGGTACGAGTTCGCACAGAAATAATGAGGGTAATGAAGATTGGTAAAGGTCGTACGTCCCTGAGTCGTTATTTCTCGTGGAAAACTTAATTAAAATGAATGTCTTCGTGACTCTTTGGACCCAAAAAGTAGCGAATTAAAAGTCAGCATTACACGATTTGCAAAGCTCGACGGACTTTTGACAGTTGTTTCAGAAATTAATTGTGTAAGCATTAATTAATTTATGTTATAAAAGCGTGTAATATTTTATGCTATGTGTTGCAAAGTAATTCACTAGTTTGTTATATGCTCTTCTTTAATGCATTAAAGTCAAAATTGTATAATACTAAACTAGAATAGTATATTTATTTATTTATAGATATTTGATTAAAAAGTGATATCTATTATTAAAAAATATTATTTTTTTTTAAGGAGAGTAACTGACGGACTTAATTAGTAATTTCTTCTAGGCAACTATAGTAATTAAGAGATCTTAAAAAAGTCAAGAAAAGACAAATTTAAACCAATATCACTTAACATTAAGTTAATTATGGACAATGCACGTACGTATAATACTCGCTGTATGAGTATAGTATTTTGATCAATATAGATTTTCAATCGGATATGAAAATATATTTTTTAGCCTAATGTACAATTGTATAGATTTTATTTTAACTTTGTTTTATCCATATCGAATCAAAATATTGACATTCGTCCATCCGTAGAGATCTATTTTTAATAGTATCGGATAAACAAATGACACGTTCTGAAATATTTCCTGGTACAAAAATATTGCGTTCTGTGACATGAGTGTAAAAAGTTTTAGATACTGTTACGATATTTTAATTGACGTATAAATTTAGTGTAAAATTTTCACTGACTTTTTAGTCGTATTTTTATTTCGACATATTTTGTATATAGTCGATAAGGTCTACTGTTATATACAATCCAACATAATGGATATATCGTATATGATATGAAACCAATGTCTTTCATGTTTCTACATCATTTCGATCTGCTTCATCCAGATACAGCCAGTTTGTTGCCAACCTTATTATTACCGATGGAATTGGTCAAAGAAAGCAATATAGGATGACGATAGGGCGGATCTCGTTTCGTTTCGTGGCACAATATCTTGTTCGTAGTTTTGGACATTTTCCATTTTTAGATTTCAGTTTATCTATTAAACATTTTTCTTATATTAAAAACCGCGGTTTTATTTCAGATTTAACAAATATGATGCAGATTTTATTTGTCAATGGTTGATTTACTTTAAAATGTTCGGTTCTTACGTTATTTTAATTAAGTCCTTACTATTCTCAAGAGTAATTTAGTTTTATTTTGTTGATTAATGGCATTTGTAGTAAATGTGGTTTAGTTGGTTTCGCATACTTTATTCCCAGCGAAACGGCCAAAATGTTTTGAAGTTAATAGACCTATAGGTATAGAGAATAATTTGTAAAAAAAGCAATTACAATATATATACACTAGCTTTCCGCCCGCGGCTTCGCCCACGTGTAATTTGGTTAAGTATATAGCGTTTTTTAATGATCTCAACAGGGCTTTCTTTCACGGGCTAAAATCTTGTTACAATTGGAATTATATATAGCCTGTGTTACTCAGGGATGATGTAGCTTTAATCCAACTGTGAAATCCGCGTTCAAATCCGTTCAGTAGTTTTGAAGTTATAACGTACTAGACAGACAGACAGACAAGAATTCCAAAAATTGTTTTTTTGGTTTCTATGATTCTTCTTTAATTGCCTCCTTTCAGTTTTTTGGAAAAATATTTAATGTACAGACATTCGATTTTTACTGTCTTATTATTAGTATAGATATACATGCTTCATTTAAAGTAATTAGTAGCTGCAGTAAAAATTTGCTTAATTCATTGTAAATATCATACGTGTTATATATATGTAACATAAAGTATTTTATTTAACTTTTAATTCATTCATTTTCTATATTAATACAATTAAATCAATACCTATACCTAGTAATATTATTAACTTAATGTTAATATTGAAATTATTTAACGAATATTAGATAACTAGCAAGATGTGAGTTCGTCATATTAATATATTTTTTAAATTAAACCCTCAACCTGTAGAACGATTGATGTGAAGACAATGAAGGTTTAATTCTAAAGGGGATACGCTTCCATTTGTTTAGTTCTGTTATAAATCCACCATCGTGGATTGAATTGAAAAACAGGTGTACATCTTGTATAGGTTTTAAGCTATTAACATCAGCATATATATGTTACAAATTTCACTCAACTTGTGTTTTGGTATCAAAAATAAATGTGTATTTCTTCTAGAATTCTACCTGTAGGTTTCGATTGTAATTTCCCATTGGCAGACCTTAAATAAACATATGTTATTGATATTGTTATTGTTGTTTATTATAATTAATATATAATTAGAAACATCATTGACAATGACTGGTTTTACTAGGAATTTAAGCGCTGGAAATTATTTAAATATTAATAATTCATTCGCAGTTAATCGTAATAGTTATATGAAATTATAAACACCATTATTTAACAGTCTATACTAATATGATGTCACAAAAAAATTAAATCGTTATATACAAGACGTTTACGGATTTTAAGTATTTTGACAAATAGGCTGAATACAAATAACTCTAATTAAAAACAATGTACATTATGGAAAACATTTTCATTAAATGTTTATGAATGTCTATTAAAATCAATTCAACTTGATATTTAATTGCTTGTTATCAGACCACGCCAACGACTTCAAATCAAATTAAGATGGACATTTAAATTAAATTGATTTTGTCGGTTTCAAATTAATTATTAATCAACAAATCAAGTTTATTGATATTATAAGAGAAGGACTTTAGAACGTTTGCATTTTGTAATCAACAAAACATTATATTCAATATAAAAATCTAGTTTTATTTTATTATATTCTTTCAATTTTTAATACGAAATTAATAGGGGTAATTGTTACAATGGCTATATATTAGACTCTAAACTATATAGCTATGTCATTTACGCGGCAAAAAAAGTCTGGCAGAGTAAGTGCCCATGGGCGACATCAATGAATATAATGCTAAACTGAAGCCGGTCTGTTACAGAAACCTCCTTGTTGAAACAAAAGTAATCTTGTTCCACACCTTAAGAACTCTTTCGTCGTTACGTCTAAAACGTCTATATTTATACAAAACCGTAAACTAACAATGAATATACCAACGATTTCCAAATGAATTAATTTTTGTTTATAACACAAGCAATGTATTCTAAAGTACACATGCTTTGTAAAACTTTATGATATACCAAAAAAGTAAACCTATAAATTCTTTGGCTAATACCACATTCATTTGCCAACAAATAGCCACAATTCAATCTCCTTTATGGTTTATAACGCTTTATACAATGTAGAGCAGATTGCAATAACATAATTGTATCCGTCGCGTCGCAAGCATCCACCGGCACCACTTTATTGACGCCGCGAGCGAAATACGAATCTACCTGTCTCCTTGACTAACAGCTTACTGCAGTAACGATGCGACACGCTGATATTTATATATGCATTTCTCGTTGTGTGAAAACATATATAATTAAGTAATTTTATGGATCAGGTGAAATAATAATAACGCCTATTCTGAGCTACAGGATAATTAGTAATAGAAATTTGTGTTATACTTAGTCTTGCCATAAATATTGTTATAAAGAAAAGCACGATTTTTTTTTTATACGTAACATTTATTCCTTTCATAGTGAGTTAGTTTAATACATCAATATATAACTATTAAAAATATACAATGTTTATTCGAAGTGGTCTCCATTGGCTGCAATACAGTCTTTTAAACGTTGAGGCCAGTTATCAATAGCAGCACGAACTCTTTCTAGAGGAAAATTCTTCACTGCCAACCGAATGGATCCTTTTAGGGACTCCAAATTATCATGGCGTTTAGAGCAAGCCTTACTCTCTAAAACTGACCATAAATCATAATCCAATGGATTTAGGTCAGGACTTGACGACGGCCAGTTTTCAGTGCTGATAAAGTCCGGAACGTTAGTTTTCAACCAAGATTGGGTGGATCGAGCTCTATGACCCGGTGCCGCGAGTCTTGTTGAAAGCACCATTCTTTGTTATTGAACATGGTGTTAGTTAAAGGCTTAACTACCGTCTCAAGAATGGTATTTTGATAAACTTGTGCCGACGTTTTAATACCTTTTTCACAAAAATATGGCTCAGTCACCCCTTCATAGCTAACACCCCACCAAACCATCACTGAAGTGGGATAATGCCCACGTTGTACTCTGTTTACTAATTGCGAAGCTTCTTTAGAGCTTCCAGCATAAATACGGTCATTTTGTTTATTAAAATACTGCTCAATTGTAAAAATTTTCTCATCCGTAAACAAAATTTTTTTGTGACCTCCCTTTGCGTACCGCTTAAGTAGTTGTTTGGATTTTACCACCCTATTCTTCTTTAAATTATCAGTTAAGAAGTGACCAGTACGTCTCTTATAGGCTGCAAGTCCTAAGTCATCTTTTAATATACGCGACATGGTTCTAGGAGCTATCTTCATCTCCCGAGATAAAATCTTTTGCTTACGGACAGGATTTCTTCGAATTCTTTCCCTAACTGCTTTAATCACCTTTTTCACACGAACGGTACGTGGACGGCCAGATCTTTTTCTGTCACAAACAGAGGAGGTATCATTGTACCTATCAATAGACAAACATTTGACTAATACCAAGCGGGTGGAGGGTTTTAAAAATTGCACTTTTCTCCATACCTACTTTATGTAAGGCAATCACAGCGATTCGGTTCTCTTTATCACCCCACTCCATTTTAATATAACAAAATATTTAACAATATAATGGCGCGAAAATAAGAAAATACATCAAGCAATCATATAAAAATGACAGATTCCAAATTCAAACGTAATATTTTCTTTTTTTGAATAGTAACAGTATTTATGGCCAGACTAAGTATTATGTGCCTCTCGGCCTACTCTACCCTCTTCAGTTGGATCCTGCCCCTCTCTTTTAGTGTTCATCTGTTGGCGTCCTCTGTTTACTTTGAAATCCCGCGTATACCAGTCAGAAACGCTAGTGGACAATTTGTTTGGTTTGTTTCGATTTTATGTGTCCAGTCCATTTCCACATTAGTCGGTCAATTCGCTTGTCCGACTTCCAACTGCTTTGGGTTTTTCATTAATGGATCAGACATATAAATTCTTAATTAACGATTAATGATTTTTTATAAAACTCTTGACTTTCGCAGCGAAATATTTATTTTATATATCAAAAACACTTTGAATTCTGTGCAACCTAACCGAAAAGCATCTCTTTATTTAATAACCATTTTTAAATATTTCCAAAATTACAACCCTATTATTCATGTCGTTTCAACATTCAACAATTATGGCTTAATAAGAGAAATAATTGATGTTTGAATGCTATGGCATAAAGTTGCGGTTCAATGTCGTCTTTGCTTTGTCATTAAAATCGTCTAAGGCGATAGGATAGGATTCGGAATAGGCCTTATATGCTTCTGTACATTTTCCTGGTAGTCATTCATGTCATTTGTAGGTAGGCATTTCGATTTTGAATAGACTTTTATGCACTGTCAAGTATCACATCTGTTGTTCAGTTACGATAAAATAAAATTGGTAGATTTAAAGTTAATTTGTAGTAAAAGAAACTATTTGGTACAAAAAACAGTGTACATATTAAAAGCACCTAGACCCTAGTTAGTTTACCCAGCCCTTTAAAAAAATTGATTACTTTGAAATGACCGCCCTACAATTGATATATATTCTCAATTAATTAATTTTAGACGCTATGTTCCATTTGAAGCTTAACAATTTGAAAGATTACCAGAGAACCACACGCAAAACTTAATTATTCTTGCTTGTTACAGTTACAGAATTTAATTTCGTAAAATACAGACATAAAATATGAAAACTAAATTTTAGCTTTGCTATTCTTCGTACAAGAATTTCATGAACCTGGCGTAATATAGATAGCGAGAAAGTTTTTATAACAATGTTTCCACTTTATAGACCCTTGACGCTGACTTCATTTGTCTTGTACAAAAATTGTTGAAAGTTGTAGCGTAGTAAAGTAATAACTATAAGATGTCTGTTCTTTTTCTGAACCGGCATCGCACTAAGCAATTGTCCTGGCGAATCTATAGGAGAAACCTTAAATCATTAAAAGGCGTAACACTTATCAGAAATCAAAAGTATTATTTTACATTCTGGGCGTACTAGAGGAAGTTCAGATATTAAATTAAATTAAATTAAATTAAATTAAATTAAATTAAATTAAATTAAATTAAATTAAATTAAATTAAATTAAATTAAATTAAATTAAATTAAATTAAATTAAATTAAATTAAATTAAATTAAATTAAATTAAATTAAATTAAATTAAATTAAATTAAATTAAATTAAATTAAATTAAATTAAATTAAATTAAATTAAATTAAATTAAATTAAATTAAATTAAATTAAATTAAATTAAATTAAATTAAATTAAATTAAATTAAATTAAATTAAATTAAATTAAATTAAATTAAATTAAATTAAATTAAATTAAATTAAATTAAATTAAATTAAATTAAATTAAATTAAATTAAATTAAATTAAATTAAATTAAATTAAATTAAATTAAATTAAATTAAATTAAATTAAATTAAATTAAATTAAATTAAATTAAATTAAATTAAATTAAATTAAATTAAATTAAATTAAATTAAATTAAATTAAATTAAATTAAATTAAATTAAATTAAATTAAATTAAATTAAATTAAATTAAATTAAATTAAATTAAATTAAATTAAATTAAATTAAATTAAATTAAATTAAATTAAATTAAATTAAATTAAATTAAATTAAATTAAATTAAATTAAATTAAATTAAATTAAATTAAATTAAATTAAATTAAATTAAATTAAATTAAATTAAATTAAATTAAATTAAATTAAATTAAATTAAATTAAATTAAATTAAATTAAATTAAATTAAATTAAATTAAATTAAATTAAATTAAATTAAATTAAATTAAATTAAATTAAATTAAATTAAATTAAATTAAATTAAATTAAATTAAATTAAATTAAATTAAATTAAATTAAATTAAATTAAATTAAATTAAATTAAATTAAATTAAATTAAATTAAATTAAATTAAATTAAATTAAATTAAATTAAATTAAATTAAATTAAATTAAATTAAATTAAATTAAATTAAATTAAATTAAATTAAATTAAATTAAATTAAATTAAATTAAATTAAATTAAATTAAATTAAATTAAATTAAATTAAATTAAATTAAATTAAATTAAATTAAATTAAATTAAATTAAATTAAATTAAATTAAATTAAATTAAATTAAATTAAATTAAATTAAATTAAATTAAATTAAATTAAATTAAATTAAATTAAATTAAATTAAATTAAATTAAATTAAATTAAATTAAATTAAATTAAATTAAATTAAATTAAATTAAATTAAATTAAATTAAATTAAATTAAATTAAATTAAATTAAATTAAATTAAATTAAATTAAATTAAATTAAATTAAATTAAATTAAATTAAATTAAATTAAATTAAATTAAATTAAATTAAATTAAATTAAATTAAATTAAATTAAATTAAATTAAATTAAATTAAATTAAATTAAATTAAATTGAATTAAATTTAATTTAAATTATCTGATCATTTGCCATTTAATTAGTTATCCCCACCAGTTATTTTTTGTACTATACTAGAGATAATATGTATGGCAAAGCAGCAACGTTTGCCGGTTCAGCTAGTGATTTCATAAATGTTATAACTCAAGAGGTGATAAGTGACTTGACTTTGATGTTACTTTGCATTAATTAAACGAGTAAAACGAATTAAAAGTGGGTTGCGTGAAAGAGATCGCTTATTATCGATAAGACCGCCCGTTGCTCTTATGTGTATGAAGTGTAACCAAATAAATGCAATACTTAATAATAATAAAAGGATAACTTTTATTTAAAAACAACATCGTTAATCCACAAATAAATTTGCCTTTATGCGTTATAATACTGATTAATTTTTTCATCTCAGTGTAAACAGCATATTTTAACTTTAACTGTAACCTATCAATATCGAGACCGAATACTAGCAAAATATGTTTTAGTTATCCGTGCAATAATTCAATCTAAGTCTCGGCGAAGTAATTTCATTATTTGTTTACCGCGTCGGTGAACGCCAATCATCAGCTGTTAATCAAGCAAATACCTGCAGCGTGCCTGTACCTAGCAACAACTTCGAGCAATTCCAATTAACTTTGTCACATTTTACTATATAACGAAGATATAACACGCATAAAAGCTCACTTACGCTAAGCGTAAAAGTTTGATAGAATTTGACACTTCCAAAAAAAGCTTATGCTAGCTTAAAGAAGGTAATAGAAAAATTGTTATAAACATAAATGAGTGAAATCTAATTTCTTTTATTTCTAGCACACAACCTAAAATAGATACTGTACCGATGCTTCATCAGTGAAGAATGTATACAACGGAAAATAATATTTCTTAATGAGCGTAACTTGATACTTGCGGGGGTTAATTCTCTTAACAAAATAGCCCTGTTAATTTTTTTCCCTTTTCTTCTTCTTTTTTGTCTATTCTTTTAAAAAACACAGTATTAAGAGATCCGAACCGCCTACTAAACTTTTAATGCCATTTGCACCAAATATTAAGGGCTTCTCAAATGCTACATACGTTTTAAGACTGTTTTCAAGCCGATGAGAGCTCGCTATAGAGAAACAATATCAAGAAAACCAATACCCCAAGGATCTGATGTCTAAACCGAGGGTTGTAAGCCCTCTTTCAATTTGTAAATAATTTTCTGTGTACAGCTTATCCAATAAGGAATTATATTCTAAAAAGATGGCTTAAGACAACAGTATCAAGATTATTTTGGATGTATTGGCCCAGGAATATATCATGTTAACAGTAACAACCTTAATTAAAGCAGAGTGCTTAAATGTAGCATCTAGCCTATTCAGGAGGCTGTCAGGGAGCTTCGGTATAAAGCCTCGTAATTACTTCGCATTAATTGATTTCCTACGCACTCGAAGTCTAAGTGCCATTCAATTACACACCTTTAATACTATATCTAATCATTTTTACTTATAAGTAATTTTGATATTTTTTACAGTAAAGATTAGATAGAATTTTACAATACATGTCCCTATAAAAAGATCTGTTCTCTGTTCTACCTCTGATGTACCTATTAAATCTGTTATATTGATGATTTTATCCTGATAATTTTAATCTTATTTATTCAAAAAAAATTTATATAAAGATGTGATGATTCATGGAATCGAAATTACGAAAAACAATAAAGATAGGCTAGATGATTAAATATTGGATTTAAAGTACTTGTTACTATAAATTACTATAGAAAACTTCGATAAAAAATGTGTTTTACTTTTTGAAATGGAAAATCCACACAAAACCTCTACTTGATTTTTATAAAACGGAAGTCATGCAGAAATGCAATGTGAATTGTCAATAATACAATGCAACTCAGCTATAGCGTGGATAAGCTCACAGAGAGCTAGGACGGGATTCTCCGCGTCGATAGGGAAAACGTTCAGGTAAAAAAAGTATTATTTTAAATTACTACAATATGTAATTCTCTAACCTTATCTCGTAATAGGTGACTTGTCTCTCACCGAGAGTGTTTTCGGGGGAACGCTGTATTTGAAGTTCTAACTTAAGCATTTATTCTTTGTTTGTTTGTTTGTCTACAGGTAAGTCTCAATAAAATTTTAATATGCTAAATAATTTATTTTAGACCTTTTTAAATTGAATTGACAATAACAATATCGTAAAATAAGTCTATGGCTGGCGTTTGGCTAAAATGTTCTTTTGGGTTTACATAAATATCTGGGATATTTAATTAAGTATGTGCCAGTTTAATAATACAAAAATATAATAAATCGCGTTGAAATTCATATTCAGTTTTATGTAGTTCTGTAGGTATTTTATATTATTTCTTTTATTTCCATAAACGCTCAATATTCAAACAAACTATTAAAGTTTTCGATTTTTTAAAGTATTTCTATAAGTAATTTCGTTAATTTAGTTAAGTAATTATGAAAATGCTAAATAAATAATAATGAAGATGTAGATGTCAGTGAAGAATGTATATTATAATATTTTTTTATTATAGGTTTCATTGTTCAATTGTTTAATTAATTTGATATTAATATTAATTATCGCTACTTTTTGGTCGTGAGAAGTTCAAAAACTATGTAGAAGTTTTTTGGTTTTGCGGAGTATTGAACTTCCGGGTTCGTTTTCATTCTGGTTATATTTACGATATACATTCGTAAGTAAAGCTCGGAGGTAAGATACTTTTTACTGTTACAGCTTAAAAATAGTGCTATACATTTTTATTATTACTTACTACTTACTAGAGTCCTTATGCCACGTCGAGCAGGGCAGATAAAACTCTTCTCGATTCCTCCTGATGCCTTTCGTGCTATAGATATACCACCACTTACATTGTCAACATTATATGACTGCAATATGTTCGCTGTATTTCGCTCGAAAAGCATTTTGCAATAAGCGTGCATTTGACAGCGCATAATTAAAATCCATCTTATGAGCTGCGCACCTTGATTACTATTTAATTATAGTTGATAAGGTACCAACGACATTCTCATATAAATTTAACAAAATTTAAGCGAACAATAGGATTTAATGGCTTAAATAGAATGAGAGTTTTAAACACTTGCTGAAATATTACTATTTAGTCTGCTTAATAAAAACGTTTTTATTTTAATAATTATGCAGAATAGTATATTGTATAGTAGTGAAACTTAAATAATAACAAATAACACAAATTTAATATAAAGTACGTTCTCATCAAAATGTCTATTGATCATAATTATTTAAAGGATTAAATCATCAATGACTGGCTTCTCGGAAATAAAAATCAAACATTTTTTTACACAAACATTTGATGTATTTATATCACGGTTTCTCGGAATTTTTTCTTTGAACATTCTACTGTATTCTCTGCAAAGTAATTATACTGTATGTAATTACTTTGAATTATTAAAATAATCCTTTGGGAATTGTCGAAAATCTTATTCTACTTTTCGAACTTCTCTAGTCAAATATAATTAAATATGTTTCTAACAGTAATATGAATTATTTATTTTGTTCGATAAAAACCATATCACTGTTTAAAAACCGAACTAAAAGCACTAGAAAACATGAGATTATTCAATAGAACCACTTGAATACCCTTATGGTATTAAAGTGGTTGCAGCAAAGTTTAAGTAAATTTAACACCAATTAGGTGTATGTTAACTGTCGGTAGAGCATATTGCCACTCAGGCCACGTTACGCTCTCAGACCGGATGATATTGCTAATTGGGTTTTCTAGCTGCCGGAAATCGTATAAAGTTTAATACGACATAAGCTCTGCCAACCATCACAATGTTATAGTAATTGTTATATGGGCTTTAGAGGGGACTAACGCCTTTGACTTGATCTCGTTCTTCAGTGTTACTTACTTTAATAGGCATACTAGCCTAACTAAATGCAGGTCATTTGGTAAGGTACCGATTGTAAACACCGTTAAGCTTGATACGATAAACATTTAATGAAAAATACATTGGTTTGCAGGCTAGATTCGAATCTTCGTTTCGAATGCGGTTTTTAAAACAATTTTTAGAATTTTATTACAGTTATCAGAGGCCGCCTCACGAGTTATCCCTTAGAGGTTAATTATTTGGTTTATTCAGAAACAACTGTGTCATTCGATATTCGCCTTATTTCTTCATACGAAAAATGTGCTTTAGTTAAGGCAGTTTTATTTTTTTCATGATTGAAATATGATTGAACGTTTTTCAAACCAGTTAGACTTTTCATGTAATTTGTTAGGATTTTGATTCACGTCAACATAGCTTAGTCGGTGGCCGCAAATTGCAGACTCATTGTTTGCGCCAAGCAAACACTCGCAGGGCTCGTTTCCTTCCGCGCACAAAGGAACTCCATTTACGGCAACCAAATTATTTTCATTTATGTTTCCATTCGTGACTTTCGACTCGTGATTCCATGACTTAAACACTCATATTCATTTAAGGTAAGGCGTTATTTAAGAAATTTGTTCACAGGATTATATTAATGCAATCGTTATTAGTATCCATTGTATAAAATTAGATTGTTTTGTTACTACTCATTCAAATTGAAAAATTAAGATTAATTTAGGTACTCTATTTATTGAGGTACAACATCCCGACTGAATGAATTAAACCGCAGGCTACATTGCTAGATCTCGGTGAACCAAATGGACTGAAGGCGATGCTATTACAATTAATTTCATTATTTAGTTATTGTTATAATTTAAATATGTATAATGATATTTTTAGGTAGGTTGTATAATACATTAGAATAATTTTGTGAGTAAAAAGGATATTTTGTCAGCATCAGCACATCGCAGCGTTGGTTGTAAACCTCACAATTAGATTTGAAAGCGACATCAAACATGAAAGTCATGAGAATATCTGTGGAGCGAATAAATCCGTGGATTTTTCATGGGCTATCGTCTTTCGCTTCAATTGGTTCGTCAAAAGGCCACACTCGCGTTACAGTCGATTGTGCTCACTTGACAGCTAAAATCGCTCATGCGAACAATGTCGGAGGAGATTCCCGAACATGTCTATGGTCAACTCAAATCGAATATCTAATTTTTATATGGAAAAGAAATCAAATAAGCGTAGGCTTTCTGATTTATATTCTATATATACTTATTTTAATTGCTTCAATATTAAGAATAAAAAAACATTCGTTTTTGTTTCTGCGTTTATAACTCATCATTGCATGTCTTTTCTCGCTGATTTTTTAGTTCTACTCTACTGGAACAACGCCCTTAAGTAAGCCTTGCATTCGCACAAGAGAACACGTTGAAAAAATTAGGATGTTTAATGTATATTTTCATAAATCTTCAACGAGATCTGGCGCCATGGCGTTTACAGATTCGACTGAAGGAAAAAACAAAATTACTTATGTATTAAAATACTGTGATATATTTGACGTAAATACATATATGTTGAGGTAGTAGTGAGGTGAGTTGAAGAGTAGGTCTCTCGGTCTAATCTAATCTATAACAGTTCATTCGCTTTCATAATAGAATCCTTAATTGTGTCGCTGACATAATATTGTTGTGTTCATATGAAAATTAATACGAAATCGTTTGTTAATTACGTAAATGGTTATGAAAATACACAGTTATAAGCCGAGTTAACACTCTGATCCTTTATCTACAAGAACCAGGCGATGTACCAACACAGTCTCGCCAAATGGGATAAGAAAACCCTTTGGATGACTGTCGTTTATAACGACACTTGGGGTGTAGCAAGGGTACGCCGCAATTTTCGCTTTAAGGTTCAAAGATAAAAACAGGGGCCTTGTGTACTAATTTGTTCAATTATATTTAACAACCTTATTTCACAGCTATAACTTTATGATTTTACTAAAATAGACGCACACACTCACACGAATGCACACACGGCAAATACGCCCTGCATAGACACATTTATTAATCATGGGTTAGCCGTCCGTGGTAATTTTTAATGATTCGTTATAGTTTCATGATTGTATAAGTGATTGTATATTACCAGTGTTGGCTCCATGAATAAATTAATCATATTTTTGCACTTATCAAATTATAATTGACTGCTTCATCTTAATAGAAAATAATTAAACAAATATATATACAAATATCTAATAGAGGATATAAGGTAATCATAGAAATATATTCTAACGCTGTTATTAAACAAAATTGCGAGCTCGTATCGTCGCAAAACTACTTTACAATGTCGTTTACTTTGTAAATGTTTCAAGTGCACTTTAAAAGCCATCCTCAAAATAATTGGATTCTCTAAATTATATTTATTCTCTCTAGTGTGTTAGTGGCTAGGTTGAACGCAACGAATTTTCAATCGAGCCACCTTTAACCAACTCCTACTCGTGATTTTCAAATCTTTACATAATTTAAAAACATTTTTATTTAACTAAAGTTTCGTCTCTTGTTGGACCGCAAGTCACACGCATTTATCAAATTGAAAATAAGGACTAGAACAATTAAATTAATTGTATAGTTTCAGCAATTAAAATAATTTGAAATAATGTGTGTTGAACGGTATTAAACTGTAAATGAAATAACTTGTATTCCATAAATCTGATTTGGACCAACTAATTACAATCTCTACATAATATTTGTCAACTAATATATATCAATACCCCAGAGAGACGAGACAGTTAATGACTACGGTCAAATCACTGGGCACGTGTGGCCATTCCAATCAAACGTTATCTGAATTTAGGTACATTGTTAATCAAACTATCTTTCCGGCACTCGCGAATAATTGCATTATACTAAACTATATCAGATAAGCTTATATTTCACCAAGCACGTAAACACCTTTTTCTAATATTTAAAAGTGATTCATAATACAAAATAAAATTTATTTAAAACTTGAACTTTTTCGTTTGTAGGATGACATTTTGAATACAGTATATGTAAACTAGGTCTATCAGATACGTATATTACGTTTTATTATTTTTGATTTATTAAAGGTAGGACAAAGCAAATTGATAACTTATTTTATTTAAGTAATAATAAAACCGAGTAACAAAACTTTTACAACTCATTTGTACTTACACATTTCCCTAAAATATCAACTAGCAAGAGGATACAATACCCGAGCATGTTATTGTTACCGCGCGCACTAAATTTCAGAAGGGGCAACATCGTACTGAATAAAATATACGACATGCCTTAATGAATTTAGTTCTAACTACTCCTAGTTTCTTGTTTTAAGACAATCGTTACAGCGTTACACACGAGTGTAAAATGAAAGTCCTTTTACTTGGGGCCTGTAGGTTATTCATTCATTTTCACCCTTATTCTTTAAAATTAGGGTAACAAGGATATATATGGATTATATCGTATAGTTTCTATACATAGCTTTAATATTATTAGGAGATTTTTTTAAAGTTACCGAAGGATTACCGAATCTGCACAAGTTGAATATTTTTACAAAAGACATCTGATTATTACGACTTTGTTGTCAAGATTTATCAAGATTTAAAGTAGATAAGAAGATTAACTTGAAGTTTCTATAAAATGCAATTCCGCGTTTATTACTTCTATTTTCATTTCCAATGTATTAAATAGATTTAAAACCATTCTGTAGCGCAAATTTCAATTATTAAAAACGAAGATTAAGAAATTAATCCTATGAAAAATTACTACGAAACGAAATTATCCTAAATAGATTGTTAGGGAGATAATGAATAATCAAATGTATGGCAAAACTAATTAAGTTAAGTACACATGAGCAGTGTAGACTAGGAATTCTGCATATTAAATCAAGCGAACTTGGCGAGGGTAAAGTACCCGGGGACTTGTGACAGGCCAGTTTGTCCAGCAGTGTTTACTGTAAAACCACATTTCAGCTCCATTGAAAACTTAATTATGACTGTTCCGTCCCTTGCTAACTCCCGCCTAACTCTGCACGACATAGCCGCTACATCGTATTCTTAATGTTGTTATATGGATGTTAACTTGAGTGTTACTTAGCTCTTTATAACCTTATGTGTGACAGCTTTCACTTGGGACATACCTTTACGTTGTTATTATTTAGGACTAGCCACAGTAGGTGTGACTTTTTTTATATAATCAAATTGTAGGTATAATTCATATATATTCGAGTTAATTGCTTATAATTTAGTAATTTCAATTGTGATAGAGTTCGACGTAGTTAATTTAGAATTGTTTTAATACATAAAGTTTTAACTAGTTCAGAACGCGTATCACAACTGTGCATACCGATTTTGAAATTATTTGGCAGAGTGCGAAGTTGTTGAGTTTGCAAACAAGGCATTGTATGTAACCTACGGGCAGGGTTGATTCTACAATTGCAGCTTGCACTTGTAAAGGTGGAAAACTGTAAAGTTTGTAGTCGCTCGCCGCGCCACAGCGAATTAAAACTTTTCTGTTTAGAAGAAACACGGCAATAGCACGGCACAATATAGAAATTGAATGAGGTAACTGTCCTAGTTTGAATCGTACTTTGTTGAAAAAGATGAGGTAGAAGTTCATAATAGTAGCAATGAATGTTGCGGCTATAAAAGTGTATTTTATTAACGTGATTCTCAATGCCGCGTCGAACAAAAAGCAAGGTTTAATTTACGAAAACCACTGTCTGTACCATATAAATGCAATGGGCCGTAAAGTGTTATAGTCGAGCTATTTTGTTTTTATCAACAGGATAACGTTCCCTTAAATTTTGTGTTGTTATTTACGTAAATGTGTATATTACTATACATAAAATATACAAAGGAAAGATGTATAAAAACGGTTTTGATAATATTCATCTACAGAGATTGTAAGTTCGCTCTTCAAGCTGCTACCAAGCTAAAGACACCTTAAAGTTTTCCTTTTTATCATAATGTTCTTCAACTTCAGAGTATCTTATTTATTCTAATATCAAAGTTAGCAAAGCGAAGCAAGTTCGGGCGCTAAGTGAGATAAATTACAGTTTTAATTAATGCGACGTCCGCTTGACC
Organism: Leptophobia aripa; assembly: GCA_951799465.1. Classification (NCBI taxonomy): domain Eukaryota; kingdom Metazoa; phylum Arthropoda; class Insecta; order Lepidoptera; family Pieridae; genus Leptophobia; species Leptophobia aripa. Next base: position 6,032,038 of record OX637260.1, read on the forward strand.
GTCGAACGTCGCCTGTGTGGAGAAATTTCAAAGCCTGCTAACTTTTCTATGCAAATTGCTCCCTGATATTGGTTTTATTAGGAATACTTTTTCTACCTGAAGAAATTCCGCAATGCGAATTTCATAACATTTCCATTACTAGAATTGACACGAAATAATATAACAAATATGTATATTGAATATCTGCTAAAACAATAAAAAATCGGAAACAGATTGTAGCTATTTCCGAAGAAAACTGTTTTTCTGACTTAAAAAAAATATCAATAGTATAGTGTTTGGTTTTCAAGCAATTGGTATGCGTTGTGATTAAACATGAATCCTTTATCGTAAATACTTAAGCAAAACATTATTTAGACTTTACTTTAAGTATTAAGAATTTCCAAAGTATATATTCTTACGATGTACCCAGCGAACCTTGAGATTAAAGTCTTTGCGTCTTTGCTTGATCCAAGAACAAATTGGCCGACTAATGAGATAGTAGGGGAAGAGCGTTTGGATTACCTCTAAATGAATCAAACTTACCCTAACCCTCACTATCGGCTATCAATTGGGAACCTTACGTCATTTTAGATTACGAACGTATTACCATCCCAATCCCGTTGTATATTCTTGCGTGAGAAACTAATTTGAATTCGTTAATATTTTAATTCCAATTCTATTTAAGTAAATATAAAATACTCATGTCTTATTGCAGGTGGAAGTGACTTTTAAAGAATGCTAAGAAATAACAGTGAGGGTTTTAGTTATGAAATATATTTTATTTTTTAAATGTTAGAATGGTTCGTTATATTTTATTATTATACCTCGTTAGGTCTAAAATCTCTAAAACCCTTTTCATGTAGAACAGCTTGTATTATAGGAGCTGTGTCAAAGTTTTTTAAATGTTTCATGGCTGAGGGTGGGCAGGCTGGTAAGCCAACCAACGAACTGGAATCTCCAACAAGTTGAATTTATAATAGCTTTTAACTTTAATATCTGGTCATTTTGTTAGTATTTATCATGGGATTTTTTTGTTTGCTTTGTTATATTCCATTCGAGCTTACTAATAATAATATGCAAATGCATTGACAACATTCTTGAAATCAATAGCTTATCCATGTAAGCCCTGAGATCACTTGTTTTTATATTCCTAATGTAGGATAGGGCATAGGGTTTCCTAGGTTTGTTACACACTAAACTGACCGACTGTTCACTGTAAAAATATGTAGGCATTTTACGAATATCAATTACCATTTTTATTACTGATAGTTTATGCTCATTACAAATAATTCATATCTGCCTGTCTATGGATACATTGTAGACCTATCTGTTATAAAGGAAAGCTCTATAATTCTGCGATGACTTTTACGAGCGGTCTTACCGCAGCAGAATAACTTTTTTACAGCCGGGTGATCATCGCAGTAATATTCACTAAGATATTACGGAACTACAACCTCCCGATACCTTAGTAAGATATTATGATAGAAATTATTGTAACATATAATGTCTGTACGCATGTCATACGACTGGAAAATATACCTTTACTTTATTAGCAACACAAAGTTTATTTAATTACTACGACATTCTTTAACTTAAATTCTAAATAATATTTGTTTAACATATTAAAGACGTACGTTGAACTTTATTACGTAACAGTTTGTATTTATTAAGAACATCGCTTTCAGTTTCATGTTTACACAAAATTATCTACTTCCGAAATTGACGAAGTTTCGGCGGTAGTAAATTAAATTTACGTCAAGATCAAAGTTAGCATTCACATAACTGAAATGTATGTAATGAAACCACGTGTAATTATCCAAAGAGAAAGGGGCTATAAAGTTAGTGGCTTATACCATGTTTAAACGTTTAGCAAACAGTGGTTATTCCTCGCTTTCAACTCATACACGCCGTATGAAATACGGTACTTTGGTAAGTCGTAAGTTTCCTGTTGTAAGGTGGTTCAAATAACGAAGGGGTAAAAGAAAGCCACGCGTTTTCCCCTCAAGTGTGTGTTTTTAAGTTTAGTACGTGCTAGAAATAAACGAATAAACTGTTATATACTTCCTGTTCTAAAAATGTATTTTTATACTGTGCGCTATTACGATTTATACGTTCTAATTATTTAGAACTTCGTCGTCGGAATATATTTTTTAACATTTACATTCTCAAGTGATTTTTTCATCTTGATAAGCAGACACTTTGTTCGGTATTTTTTTGGACTTGGCATTTATAAAGGAATGTAATCCATACATAGAAAACGCAATTTTTATACACGAGTTGAAAATGATAAAAACTTACCTCTTGATGAAGAAAATCCGACGAACTTCGGAGTGCACTGAAGGCATGCATTCAGCACGTCCCACTGCGGCAGTTTATTCCACATTACTTCTTACGTTGATGTTAGAGGAAGCTCGCGAACAAGCACACGGGGAATACAAATTGTATATATCCAGCATTTGGCAGCTTGCTCGCCTTGCTTTATAGTTTGTACGTGATTGTTTATTTGTCCACATCTTATTTTACGCTTAGCCGCTATTAATAAGTTTTGTTTGTATTTCAATTGATGAGTTAATAAAAAAGATTTTTTTTATTAACCATAAAGTAAGTTTAAAATGTGTGTGTATAGTTTATATTCTGAAAACATTTATTAAATTGTGTATTAATATTACACACTACTACACTTTATTCTCAAGTGATCTCTTTGTTACTTAACTAAATCATATAGAGTTAATTCTATTTTGTGATACAGGAACGCAAAGTCCATACAAATATCGACTGAATCAAATACTTAGTCTTGCCATAAATATTGTTATAAAGAAAAGCACGATTTTTTTTTTATACGTAACATTTATTCCTTTCATAGTGAGTTAGTTTAATACATCAATATATAACTATTAAAAATATACAATGTTTATTCGAAGTGGTCTCCATTGGCTGCAATACAGTCTTTTAAACGTTGAGGCCAGTTATCAATAGCAGCACGAACTCTTTCTAGAGGAAAATTCTTCACTGCCAACCGAATGGATCGTTTTAGGGACTCCAAATTATCATGGCGTTTAGAGCAAGCCTTACTCTCTAAAACTGACCATAAATCATAATCCAATGGATTTAGGTCAGGACTTGACGACGGCCAGTTTTCAGTGCTGATAAAGTCCGGAACGTTAGTTTTCAACCGTTAGCTCTATGACCCGGTGCCGAGTCTTGTTGAAAGCACCATTCTTTGTTATTGAACATGGTGTTAGTTAAAGGCTTAACTACCGTCTCAAGAATGGTATTTTGATAAACTTGTGCCGACGTTTTAATACCTTTTTCACAAAAATATGGCTCAGTCACCCCTTCATAGCTAACACCCCACCAAACCATCACTGAAGTGGGATAATGCCCACGTTGTACTCTGTTTACTAATTGCGAAGCTTCTTTAGAGCTTCCAGCATAAATACGGTCATTTTGTTTATTAAAATACTGCTCAATTGTAAAAATTTTCTCATCCGTAAACAAAATTTTTTTGTGACCTCCCTTTGCGTACCGCTTAAGTAGTTGTTTGGATTTTACCACCCTATTCTTCTTTAAATTATCAGTTAAGAAGTGACCAGTACGTCTCTTATAGGCTGCAAGTCCTAAGTCATCTTTTAATATACGCGACATGGTTCTAGGAGCTATCTTCATCTCCCGAGATAAAATCTTTTGCTTACGGACAGGATTTCTTCGAATTCTTTCCCTAACTGCTTTAATCACCTTTTTCACACGAACGGTACGTGGACGGCCAGATCTTTTTCTGTCACAAACAGAGGAGGTATCATTGTACCTATCAATAGCCCGGTAAACAAACATTTGACTAATACCAAGCGGGTGGAGGGTTTTAAAAATTGCACTTTTCTCCATACCTACTTTATGTAAGGCAATCACAGCGATTCGGTTCTCTTTATCACCCCACTCCATTTTAATATAACAAAATATTTAACAATATAATGGCGCGAAAATAAGAAAACACATCAAGCAATCATATAAAAATGACAGATTCCAAATTCAAACGTAATATTTTCTTTTTTTGAATAGTAACAGTATTTATGGCCAGACTAAGTATTGGTGCTTATTTTTCATTGTTAAAGCCTGTAAAGTAGAATATTGTCTATTTAAGTAACTTTTTTACGTAAATCTTAGTTTCGAGTCTAAAATGTGTAGAACCTACTCAAAAGTATCGATATTGTAATGACAATTTTTTTATATGGTATTCGCGTAGATTACCATATATAAAAATTGTCTGACTCTTGTATTGTGTAGAACTATTGTATAGTGCTTGTATTATTAATGCTTGTACAACTAGTGTAGTACAGTAGTACTAGGAGTGTAATCAGGGTAAAATAAAAATAAAACTTTCATTAACATACATTTATAAATAACAACACTTACACCTAAAATAAAAAAAATATTTAGTATTCTGAAACGTAAAATATAACGAACATAACTGAAGTGGATTTTCCAGTATAATTTAAGAGCTGATGAAGGTTTAATCATCTAAATGAAAGCAGGCCGCGTAAATTATTAAGCAGCGACCCATTTATGTCGCAACATTTTTTTAACCTTGATATATTTGATAAGCTTATGCATTTGCTACTAGTTTAAATTTTTTAAACTAATATTGTGAGTATTGTATAGATGATTGGACAAAGAAGAGGTTCCTCATAAGAAATGAGGTGATGGACTATTTATTCAGGTAGGATCCACTATGGCGTAAGGAGGTTCAGCATTTGTTTTAAGATAGTAAATTCCGTCTTTCCTGAAAAATTAAAAAAAATCGTTGATATTATTATGTCAATTTTTATATAGTAACCGAGACAATGGAATTAAGATCTCGATCTCGAAAATCATGGTTACATTACATTTTTTTCATATAATATTTAACGAAAACATATTTACGTTATTGAGTAGGCTAAAAAACAATATTTAGTTTATGTTTTTATAATAGTTATTTACTTAATAGCTAGCATTTTTTTTATAGAAGAGGAGGCAAACGAGCAGGAGGCCCGCCATAAAGGTAATGTCGCCGCCCATGAACACTCATGTGGCTGGGAGCTCATGAGTACGTTGCAGGCATGAGCATACATATTATTAATTAAATAATAATCATATACTACTTAAATGCCGGTTCCAATGCTTTTAAAGAATCCGTTGTTCGGCGGACGGTCGGAGAGGACTAAGAACCGAAATTTGAAATGTAGAAAGCCAATCAACAAAGCTGTTAAGATTTATTGCAACCTTGGAGGCCTTACACAAATTTTGCATGTATATTGATTTAACCGAACGTGGTATGCCTAGGCACAGCTCGGTAGAGAAAGCAAATACCTACGAGTAGTTAAAATCACTTCGCGAGAGTAATGTTTACATATAGTATACTATGTTTTATTTTGTTTATTTAGTATGTTGTGCCATTTGCGATAACTCGAAATGCAATGATATGTGTTATATTCTATGACAAATATATATTTTTAATATCTAAGAAAACAACTAATTTTAGATAAAAATAAGTAGTACACTAAAAATATGTCAACGTAACTTAATATCGTCTGTGTGATTAAAAACTGTAACGTCATTGATTTCCATTAACTCGGATCCAGACGAGGCTTTCGACCTCAAATACGCACGTCACATTAATTAATTAATTTTACTTACCCGTAATGAATGTTGAATCCGCCCATGATCAGCGTCTCCCCAGTGCCTTTACATGATCCTGAGTAATATAGTTCATCATAGTCCTTACATCGAACTCCAACGAAAGCCACGTTTGATATAATGGACTCCGCGAAAAACATATGAGCTCGATTGTGTGCACACAGGCCTAGAAGACATATACTGGTCTATAACCCAATGTTATATGTTGGATTTGAAATGTAAATATATATTGTAAAAAATTGCTTAACATCGCAATACTTTTTACATTCCTGGAAAAAGTGCAAAAAAGTCCTCTTTGCCGGTCGCAAAAGTCAAATAGGCTTGTATATTTAATTCAAAAACACAATATGGTAATATAAACATAACAAGGAAATGTTTTTGCTATTTTAAGTATCAAAACTTATTTTGTGAAATAAGTATGATTTACGTCAAGTAAACGAAAGAAAATATATGTATGTATAAGAATGAGTAGAGATCTTCTTCTTTCTTCTGAATGCAAGGAGCACCAAAACGGTTAATTTAAAAAAAAAACAATCAAAGTCAAAATTATGTAACAGCCCAAATTAGATTCCTCAAAATTAACACCTGTACACAGAGTCTTAATATAATTTATAATTATTAGACATATATATCTATTTATCAAAACTTTACAAAGGGGACCTGAAAACAACGTATAATGCCCTAAAGCCTTCTCGGGTACTTAAAAGGCAAGCTTAAGTTCGAAGCTGCTCGCTGTTCATTGGAAAGTTGCGATAATCAGTCGCTTGGGTGGGTTTTGTACCAGTGTATCCATGTCTAACTAATATATTTTATCAGCCATATACTGATAAATCCATGTTCATTTTATTTCTATAGACGCAGTATTGATTGTAGTAATTACAAGAGATTTTTATTTCTATTTTTTTTAATTAATTTATGAGTTTGAGCTCACTACTGTACACAGTATAAACATAATTTGGGAGAAGACTCATTTCAAAATATGCATTGAAAAGGGAATTCTTTCACCACCTTTTTAAGTTTCGCATTCAATAGTTTCAGCGATTTTTAAAAATTATTACAACTTTATGTATCTATAACCAACATGCCTATGTTAAATACATAGAAAATTGTTGGCTAAGAAATTATGTACAGAATTTCTTTTATCACAATATTATTCTTTCCCTCGTAGTTCGTATGTTATTTTGTTCGCTGGTTTGCGGTTTTATGTCAGACCGTTATACGCAGTAGGTATAACCAGAAGGAATTTAATTCATTAAACGTACATATAATTCCTGTTTGTTTTACATTCAGACGGAAAGTTGTAAATTAAGGAGAGAAAAATGTTAAATTGCATCTTTGTAACATAAATTATATATTTTACCTCGGTAATCAAACCCACAGCCGGGCTGACGAGTACCAGCATTAGGATAGAAATCTATGTGGCCAAGTGGAGATGCGAATCCCAAATACCCACCACAAGTATGGATTACCTCGACATGCCTGGCATCATGTTTGTCCAATCGAGCATCTTTGTTACCTACTGTAAAAAGTGGTAGTGCTGGATCCAAACCTGAAATAGTATCATTAACCTTTAATATATTTTCATATAAAACAAATATCTTGTTATGCCACTCATAAAACTAATTCAATATTATTTAATTTGAGTATTTTTTTGCACATCCACAAAATATATAATGTCAGGAGCCAAAAATAGTATTTTAAATACATTAACACCGTAAAGAGTAATTTAAAAAAATGTAGTTTAGATACCTGTAATTGTGTCTATAGGTCCTTCACTGACATAAGCTCCAGCTATCCCAACAACGTGTGCACCTAAACTGTGGCCTATTAGATGCACGTTATCCATAGAAATACCCTCGCTTATTAGGAAGTTTAGGAACTGTGTAAGAACACGACCAACCATCGCGACATTGTAACTAGCTAGGATATAATTTACATTCGCTGCGTTACCCCAATCAACTACTATTATATTTATATCACTTACGTTTAGGTAGGCTGTTAGAAGAGACATAAAGAATCATTAGTTTCGAATTCTCAGTAGCAAGAGTGTCAAAGAGTGTAGAGTTGCGTTGTCGTTGTTTAGTAATCTATTGCAAATGTTTATATCTTTATTCATATACGTAACTAAGGTACACTTATAAATCGTAAACACAATAAGTATAAAAATATAGTAAATTGAGACTTATATTCGGTTAAAATACTTAATAGAAATTTAATCAATGATTATGTCAAAATTGTATGTAATTTTGTAGTTAAAGAAAATATCATTTGAATTGTTTGTACCTTCTTTAATTGATTCGGGCATCGGACTATCGCCATGATTTAACCAGCCATGGGTCAAAACTTTCACCTTGTTGTTAAAATTGAAATTCGAGTTGCGTAATGATGATGAATCATTTATTTTCAGCATTTGGTATTCAAAAGGATTTTGCCTGCGAACGAAATATTTTATCTTGGAATTAACAATTTCCGGGGAGCGTTGCCTCTCATAAGATAAAGCTGTTGGATTTATATCGAGATTTACTCTTATAAGATTAAGTTTATACAAAACAATAAAAAATAATGTTGACCAAACATTTTTATAGAAAATAGATGACTAAATTTTTATTTTGGTTGGCGATTCGCTGTTGATCAGGAGGCCTTTACAGCTCAGCTCGGGCTTGTTGGCGACCTTAGCTCAGCCGTGATAAATTTAGATGATAAAATAATCTGAACCTAGTAAATACCTAGTAAATAATCGGAACATGACGTCTTGGTCGTTAACCCAACCCCACCAAAATCTGGTTTCGTTTAAGGAAGGAACGGCTGCGTGCGTTTGGAGACTTGCAAACCACACAGGATCGTATGGTGTTGGCGCTTCCCATTCTATTGCTTTAGCTAAAAAGTCACAAGAAAATTTGAGATACCTTTTAAAACATGGTTAATTTTAGGTTGAATTGACAAAACATAGCACAAATCGGACGGAATTAAATAAAACTATATTATGTTAAATAAAACGTGGGTAAGTTCAAACAAGCACTCTTCGTTTATAGCATTAATAAAAGATAATTTTTGTCAGTAGATAGATATAGGTACTTTGTTGCATGCTAGTAATTACAGATATATTGTACTATAGAAATTTATTTAATTCATTTTTTATCATCATATACTGATTATTCGAACACCACAACTTAACGTTAACAATAAATACAAATTATACAAACCTGTACAAATGAAAAACATAAGGATGAACATTATGATGTTTTTTCAATAACATAGAAACAAATATGGTAAATAACAACACTGATCTGGCGAAAATATACTCTAAAATCAATCATTTTGAAGGAAAACGTAATTTGCGAACCAACCTCAAGAACTCCCACATTTTCACTGACTGGACGATGTAAGGAATTTAAATTTGCTTAGCGGTACAAGTTGGATCATTACGATTCATAGAACGCACTACTAGCTTGCTCACCGATCATAATAATCAAGGAGACCTCATTAATAATAGTGGTGTTCCTGATACCAAATTTAGGTACATGGCACTTTCTTTGAAAATTTATTCAAAAGTTTTTTTGCAGCTATAGCACTAAGCTAATATATATAGAATACGAACTGTCTCTATCAATGATAAATAATTACCTGTGAGACCCTAATAAAGAGTTTATGAAACAACATGGCTTCACAAAAAATTATAATAATATTAATTTTTTTGCAGTTTTAATGATTGCATTTGTCTCGCGCAGGGTTTCGATTGGTCTGGAGATTAAACAAATTAAAATGCATGAAATTTCAAATATAATAAGATTTTAGATTTTGTCACTACTTTTGTCACACAATTATCACAAGCCATAAACGTAATGTTTAAACCAACGCCAACTTTCCGCCACGGTGTGTCGGAATTAAAATACTTTGCGTTAACCTGCTGTAACTGTTTATTAAACTCGATAGGTTTGCAAATCTGTCGAACTTGATATAAACACAGTTCATGATTTCAAACTGGTCTTCCCTCTACCTGTGTTCCCCAAACTTATGAAACGGTTCAACGGTTTAAAAGACCGAGGATGTCCTGGAAGAGGAGTCATAATGCTATAGTACCTTCTATTACTTACTCGTCTATCGCAATATGAACATCCGCACATTGAAGAGAAATGGGCAATGTTTGAACTTTACGGGCATTTTATTTATATTTGAGCATACTGTTCTTGTCCCCCAACTCCTGAATTTTTTATTTAAATAAATAAATAACGTAAATTATAAAAGATTACTGTACTTTTCATACTTTTTATACCGACTTTGCTCTATTTTAGTTATAGTGAAGACTGTTTAATGAATTTAATTAGTTTTTAATTTAAGAGCCATTTCACGTTTTTATGAAATAATATATTTATATATAATTAATATTTTTGTCTTGCTAATAAAATCGTTATGCAAGTCTACCACAGTAAAATTCTATGAATCATGTAAAGCCACAAGAACAGCATAAAAAGTGTGTAATTATTTAAGTTACAGATAGTCGAAACTTACGTTATCAATTATGGTGTTCGGCCGACAGTTGTGTTGATTCACAAAATATCAATTGTCATTTGAATTGAACTACCTATATAAATATAATTTTAAATCATTAATCCTAAATCTATCAAATAACACACGTTTGGTAATATCTGTTCGGAAAAATTGTTAAGTGAAGCTCATTTCTATTTGCTTAGTGACACTGGCCATTTACAGACTATACAATTTAATTTAGTACATCCCTATTTTCTTATTAGGAATAGTAACTACTACTTTAAATCGTAATAACAGTTACTGAATTACAGGCAGAGGTGATCCTGGTTTCAAATAAGAAGTTTTAATACAACATGGCATTGGTGGATCACTCAAAAATTCTGGAATTTTTAGAACTAGTTGGTCGGCTAAAGGTAAGTAATAATATGATTATATTTATTTTTACATAAAACTAACGATCGTAAATTAGTTAACATTTAAGAAAAAACTTGGCCTTTTGTGTGGTTATATGGAATTTCATATAATGTGCTTTAGTCTTTAATTTCCTAAATTGCTTAAAACTACAGTACTACTTGGTTTTATTGTTGAATACATTCTTGTGATAATATTTAACTATATTGTTTTAGCTGCAGTTACAACATAATATCTCAATATTTTGTTGGCAACAAAGTAACCTTAGATGATAATTATTATTGTGTTAAGAAATTTCCCAGTATAATAAAATATCCTGTAAAAAAGGTTGCCTTAATTATGAAATATGATTTTTACTTGTACTTTTAGTTACTAGCACAGTCAATAATAAAAAATTTAATATGTTCTTTTTCAGCATATCAAGCGAACAGGATGGATATTATGTGACATTAATGAGTGTGAAACAATAGCTGGTCATATGTATAGAATGGGTCTTATGACTTTTCTCCTCACTGAAGAGAACAATCCAACAAATTTGGACCGTTTTAAATGCCTTCAAATTGGTAAGTTTTCATACATTTTATCAAACTAATCAATTTTGTAAGAACCCAGAATTACAACTTTGTTATATCAACAAGATATGTAAGCCAAAAGTGATGTACTTTTCACCTTGAAGATAAATTTTTAATGCACTTTATGATTATCTTTGTCAATCATTGATAGTAAGTATGTAAATAACAATATTATACATCTTTCGTTCAACAGTTCTATAATATCAATTCTCACTATTATAAATAAAACATTGTTATTAAGAGATAAATTTCCAGCACTAGTCCATGATTTGGCTGAATGTATAGTTGGGGATCTTACACCACATTGTGGGGTGCCCCCAGATGAAAAACATAGAAGAGAAGCTGAGGCTATGAAGAAAATAGCAGAATTGACAGGAATTGCTGGAGACAGAATGTATGATCTGTATATGGTATGTTTCAATTATTACTTATTCAATTAATCTAAAACAATGAATTAACATCGGTATTTTACTCTTCAGGAATATGAAAGCCAAAGCTCACCAGAAGCAAACTTTGCAAAGGATTTAGATAGATATGATATGATTCTTCAAGCATTTGAATATGAAAAAAGAGAAAATTTACCTAAACATTTAGAGGAATTTTTCACAGCAACAAATGGTAAATTCAAGCATCCATTCATTCAGGATTTGGCGAAAGAGCTGTACAGGCAGCGGGAAGATTTCGAGAAGAAAACTTTAGTTAATGGCAAGGTTCAATAAACATGTTAATTGTATCCTCATATGTTATAAACAAAAGGAACTTTAATTTACCAAATATCTGCTAATTTAAGGCATGAAGCTGCATTGCTATAAAAGGTTTTTTTGTTATGTTTTATATTTTTAATACACACAAGGGGATTCCACAGCTTGATATTTTTATTATATTTTATAAGAGTTGATGCTATTAATTTTTAGTTAAAGTTAAGAAAGAAAATATGTTTGAAGGTATGTTAATAATAGAAAGTTAAGTTTATTTTGTTATTTAACCAATCCATACAATTCAACAAGGTGCTATAAGTTTATAGTTTTTAAAGTGTGTGAAGTTTTGTGTCAATCAAGCACTATTGATGCATGTGCAAGACATGTAATAACTAATTGATGAACTCTGTAAACTGTGTCTACAAGGATATTTCATTTCATTTAATCTATACCAATAATAGAATGCTATTTTCACGCTGTTCTTACTTAAGTAAGCATAAGTTATCTATATCCCTACAATTTGTATGTGTCAATAGAATTTGTTGTTTTTTTTAATTATAGATCAACATTAGTAGTTATTGTAGGATTTTGGTACTCTAATAGCAAAATCAAGTAAACCCAAATTTCTAAATAAGAATGGCCACAACATTCAATAGCCTTAACAGTTCATGAACATTACTCCATTCTACTGTAAGTTCTTGACGTTACAATTGGTAAAATATCTATGGCCGTTGGATGTGAAATCACTATTTGCAATAGTAGAGCATTTAAAATAGTTTAAACCTTGTTGAGACTAACTGTAAATGGTTAAATACATTGAAGAATTTTGGTGGCGCCATAGCCTATGGCTTCTAATCATAAAATAATTATTCAACTCTTAGCTTAAATATCACAAGATTTTCGCCTTATATTAACATAATTTGCATATTACATATATATATATTTTTAATTACATTATAATTTAGATAAACAACTAAATTATTAACGAGCATATACAATTATTATCTAATGTATTTCAGTATTTTACAAATAGTAATGTCATCTTATATGAAAGCAGTATTCTCTACTAAATATTACAAATTTGTTTAGAAAATGGCCTAGTAAGGGTCCAACTGTGTGCTTGCATCTTTATTTTTATGCAATATATTTAACTCTACTTTGTGTTAGTATTAAAGTTAATTTTATAGAGGATACAAACATGAATTTTGAGAGGGTATGTATGTTTTGTCTTAATGTAAAATATTTTGCTCACCAAGTTTCAATAAAATTTAAAAACTTTATAAATTTTCTCAGAATAGGCCTGTGCTGTAATACATACTTTTTTATAGACACTAAAGTCTCTTTGTTATTAATATATTTGTCTAATTAATATTATAGAAACATTTGAACACCTTAAATATAAAAAAAATCAGTAGCTTATCAACATATCTTGGGATTTAGCTAGCAATATGATGCTGCCGCGATTAACCATTAAATTGGACAATCAATAGGTTACGGGATATTTTAACACATCTCTTTACCAGGGTTTTATTTTATATTTACTCAAATAAAATTTGGAAAATAGTAAAACACATATAACTTACGTGTTTATATTTTATTGTACAAAATGTGGGTTGTTGGCAATACATACAAATTTTTTCAGTCAATTTAAAGACTATTAATGTTATTTATAGCATTGAGAATTATTAAAGAATTATCTTTATTTGACTTACTTGAAGTTTGCACTAACTTATATTCTTAAATATGTTATAACTTACACAGGCCTTGGCCTAGAAACATGCCATATTTAAAATATGAGTAATAGACAAAACTGATGATGGAAATCAAGAGGTTATTATTTAAATTGTCTTATCAATTGATGATTTTTATATTTTAATTAGAGACTAAAATATTTGTATCAACATTCTCAAATATATTAGTCTACATTAAGAATTAATTTATGAAAATAATATTTGAATTAATTAACAGGTTGATTTTGTGATGGGGATCCTTCTTGTTCCTCTTTTTTTCGTTGTTTTTCTCTCATTAATTCAGCATCCCTAGAAATAGTAGTTTGCGTTAATATTAGCATCCTGCTTGTATTCATTAATGTATAAATAAGCTTGCCTAAGGGTAGCTACATAGGTAAAAATTTAATAAAATAGATTACATTCTGAAAATAGTATAGTAATTTTTAATTGGATATAATTCTAATTTTTTCTTTAAATTTAGGCAAAATTGAATAAATTTGATAACTAATTACTAATTATTAACCCATTTTTAATGCTGTCAAATTAACCTTGGCTTTTAAAGTATACTAAACTATACTATTTACCTATGTTTTCTTTCACTTAAAGACATGCCAGATTTGTCACTAGCATTCTTCTTCTTTAGTTGTTCTTGTTGTTTTTTCTGGTTCTTAGCACGTGCCAAGTCCCTCTGGTTTCCCCCTGGAATGTTTACATAGACAAAAGTAAATGAGTACATCTATATAAAATCATCATGTTAACTTATTTGTTTAAAATTTTAAATCCTATGAATAAAATAATAAAAGTTATTTGGTTGTTATCACAAGTTTCCCTGATGCTAGGTCATGTGTAAAATCAAAAAATAAATAGTATGACACAATATCACACACACACATTGAACCGTCATTACGACAAAACTTAAGACAATACTTGTGGAAGCTGTGAATTTTTTAAGTTAACATACACCCACACAAAACTGAATGCGTGTTAATTGTAGTACTTTCATGGTGGTAAAAAAGGTTTAATGGTTAATATTAGAGCAATAAGAATACATGGTTATAATAAACCCTTTAAAACAATAAAAACTTACGGGTCATCGTGGTTATATTAGTTGCTTCAAAAGTTGCAGCAAAAATAGGTTTGGGGCTCTAAAAATGAAGACCGGACGATACGCTAGCCCGGCCGCAACCTAGGACAACGCACCGCCCTCCTATACCTGATGTAAAAATAAATATCAACTGAACTTAAAGAGAATAATGTCGCTATAATAAAAGCGCACTTTTCATTTAACTTCAGCAGCTGGCCATATTTGATATTATTTAGGTAAGAGTTACCATAATCATAAATCAATATGGCACTTACAGAAAAAAGAAAATTATTAATACTTATAAATAAAGTGAATAATATATATATTTTTAATTAAGTCCGTTTAGAATAAAATAGCCTTTTTATTATTTTAGCATACGAAATATCATTTTTTTTAACTTGTCTACATTTTACATGAATTTTAAAATGGCACAATCAATTATCAAAAGCACAGATAACAAACAAAATTTACCACAGAATACAAATATAAGGTTAGAACAAATTATAACTCTTTTTGAATAAAAACTTGATAGTTGATGTATTACTATAGTAGAGACTTCAAACTACACATAGTTGCAAATAAATAAATAATCGACACCATCAATGTTTAATGCTAGATTGGTATATGTTTAAATAAAGACTTAAATTCGGCAGCGAAAGTGCTAAGTTAGGTAAGGTAGATAAAAGGTACCTACTGTTCAATAAGTTTATCATTTTACATACTTACTAGTTTCCGGGACCTTCTAATGACAGTGAGGACTGCAATGTGATGTGAGTCAACTGTCAAGATGAAAAAATGCTTTAACCTAAATAATGTTATATAGGGTAGGTACTTAATATGATACAGTGTCAGTACTCAGTAGTCAGTAGTCAGTGTTCACTATTCTGTAAATATTCATTGACGGCTACAGGCTAACTACGATCGGCGTACCTACACTAAAAGAAAACCTTTAAATTATAAGAAGGAAATTGAAAATGTCCGTCAGCCAAGTTCATCATCCCAATATTGACACAAAAAAAAGTGATAAAAACTCAAAGACACTATTTCCAAAGCAAAATGAATGTTCTTATGTTTCCTGTTATTGGTAAGTTATAGTTATAATCAATTATTTTTTGTATTGCGGCAAAAATATGTTGAATTTCTATCGTCTCTTATTGCGGCACTCCAGTGAAGAAAATGTCTGGAAGCTCTGTCAGGATATATCTTTAAGAGTTCCAGAAGAACTGGATCGATGTTATGTGGTATTCATATCGAATCCTTGTCGTACCGTGCCTTTGTGGAAACAAAGGGCTGGGCGCGAAGAAGATCGCCTCGTGATTTGGGTGTGTACTCCATCCTCAATACTTCATTGCATGGGTTTTATTATTTAGTTTGTATATTTACATTTATTAAGGTTTTGTTTTTATTTAAATGTCCATAAATAAAGTAGTTAAATTTGTACTGAATGTCTAGTAATAATTAATGTTCTTTTCTTTATTTCAAGTAATATCAAAGAATTTATGCATTAATTTTTTTTAAATTCAACTTTTAAAATAAAATTATTTTGTTTAAAAAACAAATTATTTAATCAAAAGTAAATAAATTTAAATTTGTTCACAGGATTACCATGTCATATTCTTATACTCAATGGACTCTAAATCATGCTTAGTATATGATCTAGATTCTGAGCTTCCATTCCCAACATTTTTTCATAAATATGTTACTGAAACATTTCGTACTGATCAAGTTTTGAAATCTGATTTCCACAGGTAAATAAATTATATAATTAATTTAATTTTTAGGAGCTTATAAGTCATTATGACTGGTCAAATTAATGTCTATCTATGTATTTGAAACTTCCTTTCACTGTGTGACTCACGAGGACCAGACGTTGAACTTATCTTGTCCTACATGTCTGTCAACACTGAATAATCATTAAAAAATAGGTATAGATATCTGCTTTCCTCCTGAGTCATAACAAGAGTTTTAACGCAATTACTTTTACTCCAAGTTATACATTATTTTCAGGTTCTTCAGAGTAGTACCAGGTAAATACTTCTTACAGCACTTTTCATCTGACAGACGTCACATGAAAAGACCTGATGGCTCTTGGATCAAGCCACCACCACCATATCCAGCTATTTCTACATCAGGTATAATAATAATTTATAAATTACACTAGTATATTATTATTTTAAATTAATAAAATTATATTATTAATTTACTTGGCTTAATATTTCAGTGTCATCTCATAATTTAGATGAGTACATCAACATGGATTCTGATACTGGACCTGGTCAAGTTTTGAGTCTTACTGAATTTGTCCAAAGATTCTATAAGATAGAAAAGTGAGAAAGTAGGTAGGATATGGTAATTATGTTCAAGTTATTAAAGATGTGCTTGTTACTTTATTATAATAATATGTTACATTATTATCATATTTAATGAATGTTTATTTTTGTTCTCATTTAAAAAAATAACAGTATGAGGAATGAATAATATATATACACCACTGAATGACACAATGTGTAAATTTGCGCACAGACACTTAATTCTTAAGAATAGAGGGGTTATTGTTATAAAAATAAAGTATCCATTAGAACCTCTATCTTTAAGTCAATAATAAAATATTTATTGTTTAACTGCTGGATTAACTTGACACAACTTATTAATCAATATATCAGGTTTGCTATAGAGATTTAACATTTTGTGCATTATATAATTAATCTTCTTTTTTATTTAGTTTTAAAAACATTTATTTATTCTTTTCTAAATAGTGTTAACCGGAACTGAGGAAATATATATATCAAAAATGTAATATTTTAATTGTAGTAGAAAATCAGCTATGTAACTGAAAGGACAATTGACCTGTTGTTTCCATTTCCAAATGGAAATTCAAAAATAAATATAACATTAAAATTGAACTTAATAAAAGTGCATTTGTTAAATGTCATGATTTAAAAATAATATATTGTGGTTTACCAGGTTCGTGTTGTCGGTAATTTTCGATACTTATCACGTTGCGTGCGAATAATATGTAAGCTTAGCTAGCATTTGAAGTAACTGTAATTAAATAATTATTTAAAAAAGGTTGATATTTAAAATTTTGTATCGATCGCCCCAATTTTATCACTAGAAGACGGCAGATGTTTTTTACATTGGCATAATATTGTCAGGCCTTTAATATGAAAGCGTTGGATTCATCTATTTAAATATTGTCTTTGGAAAATAATTAAAGGTGTTATTGCGACGCGTGGTAGCTTTTGTATGTTGTTAAAGATTGCACTACATGTGTGCGATTACCTGAAGATGGTATATTGTAGATTCAATACTACAATATACTTTATTTGTGTAGGAATAATTTATATAAAAACGTTCCTACATAAGCTTTTTGATGTCGCATGCTTGTAGTTTGTAGTTAGGTAAGTCTATTTAATAATTTTGTATTAACTTTTATACACTCTTTTTATTCTTCCCTAGCACCCTAGCTTTATGAATATCGTAAAATTTATTATACAAAAGATTATGATATTTTATGTGTTTTATAATTAATTCTGATTATTAACTTGAGCTTATAACTGGATATATTTTATTATAAATTTTTAATTTTAAAATATTTCACTGTTATAGCCAGAAAACCTTAATCATACAAATTTATTCAAATCTTAACCACATTGTCTAGATTTACAATCTTTATTATGAAGGGCAATGTTTTGTGAATTATAAATAAAATAATAGCAAATAATATTCTTTCACATTTACAAATTTATCCTCTTCCTATACAATATTATGTATTTTGTGATTTATAAATTAAGTGTCGAGTATTTTTTTAGTACTAAGGATTATTGAAATTTTATGAATTGTTTCTCGTTCAAAAATACTAGTCAATATTGCATTTATTAATTAATCATAATTTTAAAATATTGTTTGCACATATTTAAAAAAATATGTAATTTTTATAATAGCTGTAAGTTATAATAATCGATTTTTCTATTTCTACTTTAATAGTATTAATAAGATAACGCATGTAAAAATAGAATTATTATTATTAATTTTTACATACTTATTCCTATTACTTTGTCTATGCCTTTTATATGCGTTATTTTAATAAGAACCATAATCTCTTTATCTTAGTAGAAAGTTATGGTCAGGCGTAGCTGGATTTATTATGGGACCAATGAAACAATTATTAATGTATGAACACAAAGAGAATCACAGTACGGGGCTGTGTCGTCCCATTGGTTACGCCTATATCTACTCACTTTACTATTTAGAATTACACTCAATCGATACCTTCCTTCTACGCCTTTAAATTCTATCTATTGACTGACAAGCCTGAGTGCTAATGTGCTTGTGCTTTATGTAGATACTAAGATACCAGTTTTTTTTAAAGGTTAATAAAGTGCTAAATAAAACACCAAATATGCTTTTGAATTTTTACTCCTATTATGTAATACTTCAATTTTAAGTTTGCAAAAATATATGATATAGTGTAAATAAATTAATGTAACCTAACCCATTAATTATCATTTTCATCACATTTTACTCATTTTCAAAAATGTGCTATCGAGTTAAAATTTCAGCACCATTTTCCGTAATTAATATAGTATGTTCACATTGGGCTGTTCTAGATCCATCTGCAGTTACAACAGTCCAACCATCATCTAATATATATGTATTTTCCTGGCCATGAGATAATACTGGCTCTATTGTAAATGTCATTCCAGCTTTCATCAAACCAGGATATCTGTTAACTATAAAATTTATACAAATAGAGTTATTAATTATTTTATTTATAAATTTACTTAGGTAAAAATAAGTAATTTGCCACTTAGAAGTACAGAATAGAAAAATATATTTATAACATATCACTTTTTGAAGAGAAATATAACTACAATTTATAATATCCCCTTTTAATATTTATTTTTTAAATAAGTAGTAAAGCAGTGTTTGTGCTTTGCATGTGGCTATCAACTGTGAAGTTATGATTATGACTGTACTAATGATTTATTTCATTCTATATTACATAAACAACTTACTCATGTGAAAGATATCAGGAGGACCATGGAAATATTTTCCAATGCCATGCCCTGCAAAAGCTGGTAGAACTGTCAGACCTTTGCTTTTTGCATATCTGTGAATCCTCAATCCAATATCACAGAATGGTACATCAGGTCCGCATAATTTGATTGCCTGCAGAACATCAGTAATTATTCTCATCTAATTTTATCAGGAACCTGACATCATCAGCAGCACATTAGAATTTAAAAATATTTACTTGTGAAAGGCACTCTTCGGTGACTGCAACTAATTCCTGGCCCTTTGCATCCACTTCACCAACTAAAAATGTCTTAGAGCAATCTCCATGATAACCTTTGTAATAAACCTGTAATTGTGTATTATTATTATTAAACATATGTTAATACTAAAAAGGTGAGGAACACAATATTCTTATATATATGTTATGTTAATCATGAATTAATGCAGTACATATACTGTCTTTACATAATATTTTACTTACTGTTATATCAATATTAACTATATCACCATTTGCTAAAGGTCTAAGATCTGGTATACCATGTACAGCAACATTATTTACAGATGTACAAACACTTTTTGGAAAGCCTTGATAGTGTAGAGGTGAAGGATAGGCATTAGCACTAATAATTAATGAGTGAATTAAATCATCAATATCATCTGTCCTTACAGCAGGCTGAAACAGTAACGGTAAACAAAACCTATATTTTTACAACTGATTCAATCTTTTAGGAAAATAAAAAACGTACTTGAATAAAAGATTGCACTCTATTTAATATGCTTGCAGCAAGCTGGCAGCTAGCTTGCATTCCATTTATCTGTTCTTGATCTTTAGTTTCAGGTGATTTGGGAATTCCACGAGGAAGGCCTGATACATAATCTGGTCTTGGTATATGATCAGGCACTAGTCTACTGGGAGTTGTTTCAATTGGATAAACTTTTTCATATACACCAAACCTCTTTCTAAAAAATAGCTATAAGTTTACATCATGATACAAAAAGAAAGAATGCCTTGACTACAAAACCTAATAATCCAGAAAAATTATCAAGTTTGTTATATATTCATTACATAAAAGTAATTAACTTACAACAATTTCATCTGATACAATGGACTAAGGACTCTGGGAATTCTCATGTTGATTGGCTTCTAATAAAACTTTTTGTTCCTTTAAGTTAAAGGGGTTGGTTTTGTGTATTTTCTATAATTCTTAAACATCCAGAGTAATTATTATTTGGTATTTTGGGACAAACTTAGTTATAAATCTTATTTAATAAAACTCTTACACGTGAGTTCTCCAAAACTGACCAATGGTCCGGACCACTGTTGAGATATGCATCACTTGTAAGTAGGTAAGACAACCTCGTCGACAAAACACTTCTCTGAGATCATACAATTTTTTACATTGAACAAGGTATCTAAATTTTAAAAGGTAAGTCCAACCTTAATATGAATTTATATTTTAATTAAATTTTTTTTTTAGATTTTATAGGTACGGTAGTACATGTTGAGATTTTTAGATTCTCATGATTAATTATCAAAAAAATTTATAAAATGCAATTTTTCAAAATTATTAGTAATAACTTTTAATTTTTAATCGATAACATCGGAGGATAGCTCATAAATTATTAAATTAAGACATTTATTAAGATATTTATTTTAGACATTAGACCGAAGAAGAATTAGTACCGGTTGACGTTTTCAAAGGTACATAGTCTGAATAAGCTCATGTGCGTTTTTTATTTTAAGACGCAATAATAGTGCAAAATAATTTTATGAAAAAAGTAGAAAATTAAGTGAACAAAAACATCTTGAATAATCATACATTATAGTTTATTGTAGAGAGTTAAAAATATGTGGGGTGTTTTAAGAAGTCGTACTTGTTTCAGCTTCCTAGTCTGTGGAAGCGGGTCTGTCGTCTGGGTTTCATCTCTAGTTTTGTTTACAACCAATTCTATTGCTTAAATATTGAACACAGGAAAATTGTAGTCATTGTTTTTCAAGATTCTTGATAAGTGGTTTATGAGGTTTAAAAAACTCGAAACATATTTGACACTGTGTATTTAGCTAAAGCCATGTCTCAAAGTAAGTTTAAAAACTGTAAATATATGTACGTAAAATGTTAGTTTATAAACAATTGTATCGATTTACTGATCTAGCTTCAGAAAAGCCGGTGTCGAATCAGGATATATCCGATCCCACGGGTCCAAGTGCTCGAAAAGGCGTTCTGGTGTCGTTTAGAACAGGAAAGACAATGGAAATACCAGAAAAGGATATTGTAAGTAACATAACCTCTGTACTTTTTCAAATGTTATTCATAACAAACTATTATATTTTAACTTTTATCATTTTAATGGAAAAAAAAATATTTTTACTAGTTTTTTTAACAAGCTGGTTTAGTATATACTAATATACATATATTTAGTACATTTTAATAAAATACTTTATCACCTGTAGTTGGGGAGATGCCGCTTTGTTGGTGAATTTGAAAAATTGAATCGCATTGGTGAAGGAACTTATGGAATAGTGTGTAAGTAAAGACTAATGTAGTAATACTTTTTTTTGAAAGGTAATCTATCTAAGCCAATTAATCTTTTATAAACAGATCGTGCTAAGGATAAAATGAGTGGAAATATTGTTGCATTAAAGAAAGTTCGAATGGACGTGGAAAAGGATGGTTTACCACTAAGTGGCCTGAGAGAAATTCAGGTATTAATGGCATGTCATCATGAAAATGTGGTGCAACTTAAGGAGGTGCTCGTAGGACGATCTCTTGAGAGGTATTATATACATATGTTAATTTATATTAATTAACTTTAAAGTATTACTCAGATTTGACTGATTTTGTTACAGTATCTTTTTGTCGATGGAATATTGTGAGCAAGATTTAGCATCTTTACTTGATAACATGTCATCTCCATTCACCGAGTCCCAAGTAAAATGTCTTATGTTGCAAGTGTTAAAGGGATTGAAGTACTTACACTCAAATTTCATAGTGCATAGAGATTTGAAGGTATCTAATCTATTGCTTACTGACAAAGGATGTGTTAAAATAGGTAAAACTTGGTTAATTGTTTTTCATAGATTTGAATATGTTTTTTTTCCCTTTAATTTATTATCTCAATTGAAAAGGTATGTTAAACATCTTTAAATTTTTCATCCATTAGTTTGTTTCTGTACATTCATACAATGAAGATATATTTCAGTAGCATGATATTTTTAATAATTTACTTTCAGCTGACTTTGGCCTTGCTCGTTGGTTAGGGGCCCCAGCCAGATGTGCAACACCTCGTGTTGTTACCTTGTGGTACCGTGCACCCGAGTTACTGCTGCAATCACCCAAACAGACACCAGCATTGGATATGTGGGCAGCTGGATGTATTTTGGGTGAATTGTTGGCTAACAAACCCTTACTGCCCGGTAGAAGTGAAATAGAACAACTTGAGTTGATTGTTGATTTGCTTGGTAAGTTGTTTTGCATACTAGCCAGTTTTAGTATACTAGCAAAATATACATTTTTTTAATTTAATCAAATCAATAATCTAATTAATATTAAATTTCTTAATGTGTACATATAATTATATATATTTTTGGTATTGTGTCCTTAAGTTGGATATCCAATGGAACATTACTATGTAGTTTGAATTTTTTTAATTTATATTCCCAAACCCTTACAACTTGGGGGCCTTTAAGAAAAGAGAGTACCTCTCCCTTAATTGCCGGCAAACCATTAGCCTCCTGGTGTTACAGGTGTCCATGGAAGGCGGTTAGCACTTTACTCTAAGTGAAACTCCTGTTTGTTTGCCTTCTTTTACAAAAACATAATATAAATTATTGTGGTACTTATTATAGTTAAGTAGATATTTATCTGTATACTATATTGTTGCAGCATTATATTACCTTCATAGATACAAAATTATTAATATTGTTTATTATGATATCATTTACAGGGACCCCTTCTGATGCAATTTGGCCAGAATTCAGTTCATTACCAGCTCTACAAAACTTTACACTGAAGCAGCAGCCCTACAACAACCTAAAGCAACGATTCCCATGGCTATCTGCAGCAGGTCTTCGACTTCTTAACTTTCTGTTCATGTATGACCCCAAGAAGAGAGCAACAGCTGAAGAATGCCTTCAGAGCTCTTACTTTAAAGAACAGCCGTTACGTAAGTTTTTTTAACTTGTCCTCTAAATTTGTGAACTGAATGTTTGAAGTGCCTATAATGATAATGTTTAGTACATATTGTTATATAAGCCTATACAACAAAATAAGTTTGGTAAATATCTATATATATATATATATATATATATATATATATATATATATATATATAAAACAGACAAATAATTTATAACATAGAAAAACTACATATTAAGGTAAATATTCATGGTGTGACAAAATACACTCAACCTTATTAAATGCTCAATTATTTATGTGTGGAGTGTTTTGTAACGTAATTGTTGATTTCTTTTAAAATTAAGCTTGTTAAATATTCCTTTGTAAGATATCTGTTATTAAATAAAGATTTTTTCAGCTTGTGATCCGAAGCTGATGCCTAGCTTCCCTCAACACAGAAATATGAAAGGCCAAAAGGGTACATCAAATCAACTGAACATTCCCTTGTCCAACCTAAACACCGGTGCGAACGACCAGACAAACAATCTCCCAGCTATTTCTGATCTCTTAGGCTCTCTAGTGAAGAAGCGGCGATTAGATTAAGTTTTAGGATTAAACCTTACACTTCAACTAAATGTTTTATTACGAAGCATATAATAAATACATTTTAGATTATAGAAGATATTTTCTTTGTCCAGTGTAACAAAGCGACTTAAGTTTATTGAATATTTGATGAATCTTAAAACCATATATTTTTATAAATCATATTATATATGGATCATCTTCTATTATAGAATTTGAATTGTGACCAAAAATTAAACTTAATGCTAATGATACTTCTCTTTTATAATTTCTAATTGCATATCAACTGTAACGTTACATATAAGTGTTGCGTTTTTTATGAAAAATAAATCGAGATAACTAGAATTGTATGTCTGTAATCCTAGGATGCCCCATAAGCGAAATGTCAATGCCACGGCGCTTTTAAAAAGCCAGTGAGCTTAGACTTTAATCGGAGGACGCTTCTTCATCGGCGGATAGTCCCATTGCTTGACGAAATTTTTGATACTTCTGTATCGTTAAAGTGTCAACACTTTTCACTTTCACTTTTTCTTTCTGAAAAAAACCATAGACTTTTCGGAATAGCATAAACATGCTCATATTTCATAGAGCATACTCTATTGATAGGAATTCACACTTACAATATCTCTTTCCTGTTTTTCGATATTTTTTAAAGTTCTCACACACTGAGAACATAAAATTACGTCTTCCATGTGGTTAACAGTTTTCTTGCGATGATGATGTTTTAATCTGTCAAAAGAAAAACACGAAAAAGTGGTTCAAACGCAACGGACTAATACCAAAAATCAAAATGACGCTCAGAACAATTAAAGGGCATACATTTTGCCACAATAGTCGCACTGAAGTTTGTCCGTTCGATGCGTTAGAAGGTGCGTTCCCAATTCTTTGTATGTGGGGTAACGCTCCGAACAGCGAGTGCACAATATCTTGCCTTCCGATCGTCCCCCGTTGATTTGATGCTCTGTAAGCTCCTGTGAAGTTTGAAAGTTTTGATGACAGCTTTTGCACCTAGAACAGATAGTGAGATTAAATACAAGAGCCGAACTCGAGTAGCAAAAATTAAAGGATTTTCATCCTTAGGTTAAAAACGACACACACATGAATATATGCGGTTGAAGGTGGTATGCCATGTGTTCAATAATTTTTTTCGGGTAGAAGTAGTGAAATTTTTTATCACAGCAAGTGACATAGCCAGGGACGCCGTGTCTGTCTTTATAATGTTTCATTAAGGACCTAAAATGAAATCCCGTTTCATGACAAATGCAACACTCCATTTTGTAGAAAAGCGTAATTTGCATATCTAAAGCTTGGCCATGCTTGGCTGGTCGCCCGTCGATTATCACTTTGGGATCTAAAACATCTTTTACATCATCTCTAACTTTATGGTTTTCAATAGTCGGCGACGGGCTCTTATTAGCTGAGGTTGTGCTGTTAAGTAAGGATTTATCTAATTTTTCTACTGTAGCAAATTCTTCTAACGGCATTGATTCTAGATATTTCATGTCAGAAGCAGACTTTCTTTTTTGTTGTTTCGATTTTATAGGTTTTGTGTCACCCTGCTGTAAATCTGTTGATATAACTTCAGCTGCTTTAAGCGATGCATTAAGCTTAGAATGTGTCTTTGTCTCTGTACTAGGTTCGACATTTCCTAAAGATAATTCACTTATCATATTGCAAGGTTTTGATTCGTTTGACAAGCAGCCGTAGTCTTCATTCTTCTTGTTTTTGTGAAATTCTAAGAATTTTTGAGTTTTTTCTATTTTCACCGAATATATATATGCATTACTGATTTGCTGTAGACATTCATGGCAAATAGCTTTCGGAAGACAGTCATCTGTGTGGATCTAAAAAAATTTGTAACACAATAAATTAATTGTGAATGTTAACGCACCGCTCGACTATTGATACTTACAACAATATCGTATAGTTTCTTAATTTTTCTTTTTACTTCAGCACTGAGCGGTTTCAATTTTACTACATCATTACACAGACACAACCTACAAGATAATTCACGTACTATCGTTTTTTCCAATGTTGCAAAGTCGTTCATACTTAAAATTGTTGTATAAGTTTAGCAAGAAATATATTGATCGGTTTCTATTGTAGTTTATTATATGCGTCCATGGCAAAACAGATTTAACTTAAATAATTTGGATAAAAGGTGACAACATTTCAAATGGGTCAAAATTTTTGCGAAATCCCTAATGCCAAAAGACTGCCAGTATCTATAATATCAACTTTAAATTGTAAAAACATCACAGATTAAAGAATGTGAAGTTAAAAACGATGTAGCTACACATTTGTGCAATCTGAGTAGAGACTATATTGTACTGGAGACCGTAAGGAAGTTTAAACCAAAGTCCGTATCTGATCCTTCCATTAACAACTATGAATATCCTACGCTTGAGGCGTAAAAAAAACTCGCTAAATGTAACAAAATGATAACTAATCAACAGATTTAATATACATTCCAAGTATTTATATCAGCTATTTAATAACATAGTTGAATCCTTGGTATTACTTTTAATAACTAAAACGTGACCTATAGTCCTATAGAATTTAGTAAAGTTGATAAGTCGAGTTTCAAGTGCGGAAACCGAATTGTGCAACGCTTGAACAAAGTTTTGACAGTGTTGTCTTAGTAATAACGAGCGATTTACTGTATTTGAATAGACGTATATGCAACACCCACAATCCGGTGACAGTCGATTGCATGTCGCCACTAAGCCAAACAGTGTTCGAAGTTTATTAAACAAAATGTATATAGTAAATTGAAAAATTATAAATTTTTGCTGCTTGGATAAGAAGTATATGTCATTTTGATAGGTCAATTATGATACAAGAATCAGTTAGATACTCTTTTGATTAATTGTAGTATAAGGTTTGAATTGCGCACAGGTTTATTGTAATGTTTACACACAACATTTTAAATTAATGAGGTCTGTCTGATTTTTTAAATATTATTACGTAACAAGGCACTTTCTTAGGCAATATGAAAATACTACTCTGTACTAGATTTAATGCCTTCCGAGCCAAGAATACCAGATGCAAACAAATAATATACTTTTTATGGTATCCCAAATTAAACTTCATTTAAATAATATGTAAAATATATACACACCCTCCACCTATTCAGATCCCGAACTACCGGTCGCTAATTATCATCATATGAACTACTCCAGTACGCATTTGGATATGGCGTGAATTTGGCCTAGCAATAAGTAATTGTCCGCTCGACCATTAATGAATTAATTATAACTTGTCAAATGTATTCGATGAAAATGGTTGTAAATATTTGAAATTACCGTAAATAAGAGTATATTGTCGTATTAAATTCTATATATTTTCATTTACTTTTAAATACTCAATAAACGGAGTTTTGTATATATTAGATCCAGGCTAAGTTCACATTAATAAGTTCAAGAATAAAAAAAATTAAAAATTAAACTGATAACAAATTATATAAATATCACCAAACAAAATCAGGCTGTTGATTAGTTTTGGATATACTGTATTTAAATGTAAATGTGGACAATTGCATTTTTTAAGAAATTTGTGAACAAAATTGGCGTTAGTAGGTTACCGAACTCTTGATATGATATCAACAAAATAATTTTTATTAATATCATAACAAATGCTTAGAAGGTTTGGAACAAATAACTTTTTAATAATCTCACGAAAACCAATGTCAAATGACACGAACACAATAAATATAGTTAAATATTTATCCGATAAAAAACATTTTGATATGTAGTATTTACGTAACTGGGATAATGTAATTGGTGTTCGTAGGTAAAACCAATCAAGCAAATCACAGTCTCATGTATTTTAACAAACAAAGTCCGCACCGACGTGACGAATTAAATTTGGTGAGTCGTGTTAATCCTTAACTTTGCTAATACCGATTTAACGTATAGTATAGGTTTAGTTTAGTGTTTTTGTATACAATAGTTTCACTTAGAGCATAGAGGATTGTTCTATTTTTGTCCATCCATGACCGGACATATGACGATAATACTTACAGATATAAAAAGATAAGAGTACTTTGTGTTAGTTTTCAAATGAACTTTTGGAATTGTGTATTGAAAAGTAAAGAGACGTGGAAAACAATAACGCCTTTAGAAAATAAAGAAGAGCCTTTCAACAAAACTGACATTCTCGGTCATTTGTCAAATTGATTATTATCGAACAAATTATTGTAGATCATGTAATAATTTAGGTAATTTCCTAATTTAACCTATTAAACTAAGTTAACATTTTGGTTTATATTTAAAATTGGCGAAAGAAATCATATCAAAAACATATTTTACCTGACATCGTCTCAAAAAAATATTTAAACCTGAGCTTTAGTATTCATCTGAGTTAAAAAAAAATATGCTCAACAACAATTTCTCTGTAATGAGAGAGATTTCTGTTGAAAAGAGATTGCAAACAAATCTCCATAATATTTCTGAATGCCGCGACTGTTTCCAACTACGGATAAACTAAAGATGGATTGTGTTGTAATGAGGATTAGGAGATTTTAAGATTAGTGTTTGATTATCTTACTTTGTAAAGTGAACAAGAGGATTGTAGCTAAATTATGAGAATAAAATTGCAATTGCCTTGCATTGTTTTACGAAAAGATGTTTTTCGAAAGTAGTTTGTAATAATATAGTTATATGAAACACACGATAAATATCTTAAAACGTCAATAAAAGTGAACGTTCAAATACCAAAAAGTAAAGTTTATGTATAAGAAATACTGATTAAGTTCCATAGAGTTTCACGCTACTTCAGAAAGTTTGATTAGTCAAAAACATCTGTGGCAAATGTTGTTTTTGCTTGATTGAAAGCTGGAGATTAAAAGTTTCATGATAAAACTCTGTTACGTGCAGTGAATATCAATTGCAAAAAAAGATAAAAACCCTAATTTGTAAGGGAAATAAATCTTTAAGTTAGTAAATATCCAATATATTTTCCAATATATTATATTTTTTAATCGCGTATGTAGGTACACATGGTTGTGCGTAACGGTCAAGTTTACGAAATATATTATAGTAGACGCTGATCTCCCTGGCTTTGTTTCAACCGCACATCTTACTGAACCTAGTTATTAGAATAAACTGGTATGTGTGTTAGGTACAAAGGTACTCAGATCGCTTTAAAGAGATAAGTCTTATAATTTATTATAAATCTTTAGTGCGTAGGCTTAGGTTCTTAAGTCTGTAAGAGCCATAAACTCAGCCTATAAGGTTGTTGAGTAGCACCACTATTATAAAAAATACACACTTAAGAGACACCATTTTATATCATCTTTATAGCTTTCATGTGTGATTAGCGTTTCAATGAAGATCGTGCCATATTCGTTGTAAACAGGATTAATTCGACTAATAATTATTTATTAATATTTCCATCTTTTAATTTAATCATTAAATACCAGTGTTTATAAGGCAGTCGAAGAAGCGATAAATTGTTAAGTGGCTATTGATGCTACATCGAGCGTAGATTCGTCCGTAGCAACCGCTTGTAGGGTAATTTAACTTGTAGCTAGAACGTAAAACTGCTTTGTCAGGTGCAGAGAATAAAATATATATATACCTATACATTCAGTATCCAATTAGGCATTGAGACATAATATATTATTTTATATTTTGTTTTTATCCATAGTGTTGTTAAATTAAAATTTTGTAGTATCAATTTCTTTATATTTTCTTAACACGGTTTGTAATAGGTGATTCAATTGCGAATTTTAGTCTCCAATAAATGTATAGAAGTGGCAAACAGCAATTTGTACAAAACAATTTAAATTTAAAATAATGATTAAAATAGTTTATCGGTATTGGAAGAAAACAATATTGTTTTCATTGGCTTATGAATTGGCTCATTGCCTGATGGCCAATTGCACGAGAAAAAAAAAATTTTTTAACAGATACCAAAAATGATTTGTATTTAACCTAAAAATGTTCTGTTTGCGTAAATTTAATTTAATTGTAATAGTAAATGTTCACTCCAAAATGACTGCATACAATTATAATTAAATCATATTACTACTTTAAATGCCTATCGGGTTAGGACATACTAATATTTTAATGCAAATTTAAAATTTACAACATTTGTGGACGTATTAATACTTTGTTAGAAAGTTTTAACTTAAAAAAATACTTTTTTGTAATGTTTTTCTCTATTTTGGGACAACGTTCTTACTGCTTTTTTGTAAAAGGTTGATATTAATGTAGTCGATTTGACAAACAATTTGGCATTTTATACGCAAGTGTTGAGACCTCGGAGATGTCTATGGTCGCTTCGGTAGCTTCTGTCAGTACATCGTGTGCCGCCCCGGACCACGCGCGCAAACCGCCCGCCCAAACTTTGATCCGCTTCGTTAATTTAACGGACGCCATAAACTGTTTATTACATACAACATTTTATGTTTGATGCGTTTTTGTGCTCACGTGTTATCAAAAGAAAACGATATAGTGATTTTTTTTAAAATGTTTTATTACAAAGTTTTAAATTTATATAATTGTTAGTAGATCCAGTCGAAGTTATTTTATGAATATGTCGCAGTTGACGTGGAATATTTTGTGGATGGTTTTGCCATTAACAACAGGTAAATATTGTATAAGTATGTATCATCCACGTTTCAATTAGTCGTAGATTATGTAATGAAATATACTTTAGAGTATTTTTAATATTGGTTTAATTGCATGTCTATGGTGAATAAAACTGAACGAAAGTGTACTTTTCTAATAAAAGATGTGTTAGCTTACGCCAAGAGCGAATAATATAAAATAAGTAAAAGATAGAATAAGAATGTGGTAGCTTTTGTTTTATATTAAATGTAGCCACTGAGACCTAAAAATGTTATTTTTCAGTTAAAAGTAAATTTTTTAGAGTTGTTTATATCCTATATGTGTCCAGAGACTCCAACTTATGATGAAGGCGGATAGAAATCAAATACAAAAAACAACCCAAATTTCATAGAATCCTTTTAATGTACTGAACTGAAAAAAATCGTAAACCAAAATTATATAATATATACTGTAAGGGGCGGCTTTATAAGTGATCTCTTCCTGTCAACACAAAAAACTTTAAATACAACATGGAAAATATGCAGCAAGGGTGTAATATATTATATTACATATAAAAAAAGTAAAACGAGATAATTAGTTATATGAACGAACGAAACAAAGAAAATAAACATAAAAAGAAAAGAAATTGTCAAAGTAAAAGTAAAGACAAGACTAAGATTTTTATAGTGAACACAGTGTTCTTTTGGCGCTATTGGCAGTTATTCTTGACAATATAAAAGCTGAAGCTTTCAAAATAGAGCTTTGAATTTAAAAGGCATCACTCAAAGAAATGTATATCCGTGAAAAGCGATTTAAATTTTGCTTCAGAACATTTATCAATTTGACGCAACTATGAAATGAATGTTCTAACAATTAGGAACAGAATTTCAACTTGAGCAGTTATGTGGGTGTTATACTCATAATCCGCGTTATATTTCGTCCACATTTATTACTAAAACTATTACTCTATAGATAAATCTTGATTTATCTATAGATTTTTCATAGATTAAATTTCATAGATTATTAGAGATTTTTTCATTCATCAAGATGAAAAAATCACGTTTTTATTACACGCGAGTTGTGCAATAAACTAAATTTAAAAGAAGATATCTTGACTCGATTTGTAAATGCATAGTTTAAAACCGTTGATTGCATGTGACATGAATTGAAATCAACCTACATAATAATTTTGCAAGTTAAATCAATAATAATGTTTTCTATGTAGGAATATTTGCAATTAAAAACGGCTTTGATCGCCCAAAGTGATCATAAAATATTTAACTTTTCTAAGAATTGTTGAAGTACGAGTAGCTTCTTTGTTTTACAAGCTTTTTAGTTATAAGTAGCGGCGCTAACCCTGCGCACTCTACAAAACTTAAATCCGACTTCGTCTCCACTGAGAGGAAAACAAGAGTTTTAATTTAAATTTCTAGTTATGTAATGTCCAGTAACTAAATTTTATATGTAAACGGTAATATTTGTATTACATGGAACGCGCTTACTTGTTTATTAGTTAAGGCATATATTTACATGTAAAAGTATAGCCGAGAGATTTAATTTGTTTATTTAAGGCTGACATACATTGTATGTTTTTGAGGGTGATTAAGAGATTCATGTTTATACGCACATAGTTTAAAAGGAATATACACAAATTTGAACAAATTAATTTTCTTTATACATATTCTTAGAGAGATTCTCAATGATTCTTCATGTGCAATGACGACAAATGACGGCTGAAGGAACGGCTGCATTACGTTGAATTTTCAAAGAACGCCTTGTACCACTTCAGATGCAGTATAAGTATCGCTTTGTGGCTATAAAGTTGTTTATAACTTGTGAATTAAGATTTCCTTTGTTTGAAATTTAATATTCCACACGAAAGAATGTTGTGGTGCCGTACGTGCTATTATGGTTCGTTTTATATTAAGTTTTTGATACACACCTAATTTAAAACCGAACAGAAATTTGTAAATTTGTTTCATCTTAAATACAACAATGTAATACCATCTAAAACAAAATGAAAATTCACACCAGCGCAGCTCACAATGAAACACAAATTGGAAAAGTAATATTTAGAATAGATTTATACATAAATTCGGATATTACGTTGTATATTGCTTACTTTAATTATTTTAGACAAATTAAATACTTGATCGAATTACGGTTGCTCGGCAATGGAACACCGTAGATTTTGTTTCATTACCGAATAAAGGAAATTTAAAAGGCGAGGTCTCCGTCTATTGAGTCTTTACTTTAGAGAGATTGTTCAGCCGTGGCTTGGGTTTCAATTAGTTTCTTCAAAGGCACTTAGAAAATCTAGTTCAAGTTAATGTTAATTCATCGAATTAAAGAAACAAATATCGTGTATATTGTGAATCTGTTTAATTATTTAAATCGCTTATTTTAAGCGCTGTGATGTCAAAGAAAAACTGAAAAACGTTTTTCCTTTGACTAACTAATGATACTTGAATTTTATATTAATAAACAGCATATGTGTATATACAGTTGTATATATATAACATGATAAGCAAAATTATTGGTAAATTTATAATGGATTTTGTGCAATGGATCTGAATTAAATTGTCTTTGATGTTGTTATTGTCGATCGGACATCTCATTCGGAGTCATATACATGCTTTAAGTCGTAATGTAGGTATGAAGTGATTTTAATTTTTAACAGATAGTATTTTTAACATCGATATGTAATTGTTTATTCTAACGTTAACATATTTTATTGTCATAATAAAATTAATTTTATTATATGTTTAAAATATATAAGTATTTACATCATTAGAAAATTATATAGCCTTTGTGTATCTTAATATATATTTTTTTAATTTACAATCACTTTAGTTTACAAAATTATTACTAAATGAGGCTTTTAGGCTTATAGAAATTAAAATGATATATGTACATAAAAATAACCAAATCTATCAATACACAATATTTTATGTTCGTTGTTGTCATTCTTAAAGACAAAAACGAACATAAAATGAAGAATGTGGATTTAAATGAATTATTATTGTCTATTGTCTCTTGTTAAATTATGGGACGTCACATCTCAAATATA
This sequence comes from Leptophobia aripa, assembly GCA_951799465.1. Lineage (NCBI taxonomy): Eukaryota > Metazoa > Arthropoda > Insecta > Lepidoptera > Pieridae > Leptophobia > Leptophobia aripa. Next base: position 6,066,010 of record OX637260.1, read on the forward strand.
AATTCAATAAAACAACGCGTTGCGGATTTGAAATCGCGTAAGCCACGGTTGTCAAGTTTGTCGTACTTGAACGTTCAGTTGAGGCCATTAATTATATCATAAATGCGTACTTTTATTGCATAATAATTTAAATATATGAATCATAACTGATAGTTTTGTTTTTGGAGATGAAAGCACAACGCCAGCCAGACTCTTGTGAGGTCAGCTTTATACAATATTACTATAATATCTACCATTCACCATCAATCATCTTAAGTGTTTCTTACTATAGATTGTAGTTTGTTCTTATTTTAATAATTGTGACAACGGAGTATTATAAAACATTAGGGATATTGCAATTATCTATTCTCTCTTAACGGCTTATTAAAAAAAACATATTTATTTATATTTATTTACAAACAGATTTTACAAGTGAGAGTGGGTGTGGGTGCAATACATGTGCAATACATAACTTATTATTAGTTAGTATTTAAAGGTTTTTTTTTAAATATGGACAACAAGTAGACACTTTTTTGAACAATACATTTAAATTATACCCTTAGCATTCTAAAATTCTAAAGTATCCATCGACTACATATGAAAAAAGATCCTTAAACATCTTAATTAAAAAGGTTGATGTTCCTAATTTCAATTAAAAGTAATTGTAGTGTTTAAAAATAATTTATTGGCTTGTACTCGGTAGCATGACTCGTAGGTCTTAGACGCTTTCAACATATTCTTAAAGCAATATTTTAAAGTGATTCTATTAAACAGGTGTATTTTCATGCGATGAAGAGTATCAACTGGTTCGACATCTCATGGATAAATATGACCCTTCAGTTCGCCCTGTGGAAAACTCATCACATCCTCTCTTGGTCACCTTTGGAGTTTCTCTGCACCATATTATTGATGTTGTGAGTATTATGTATTTAATAAATCCACAGACCACTTACGCAATAGGGTAATAAATTGGATTTGTGCATCAATTGTTGGGACATAGAATAACAATATTGATTGACCAAATGCTGGCTCTGGTGTTTACTAAGCTGTTATACAATCATTTGATATTATGGTTAATTGTAATGAAAAACTAACCGCTACATATAGTGGATTTCTCAAAGCGGATAACGATTTCGATATGGATGGGACTTTTACCTGACCAGACACGGCATTTAATATTAAGCCAGTGTTGCAAAGTGCTAGATAGAACGACAATCAGCTTTCTGTGCATGATACATGTATATACGACATGTCGGTTATTATTGTTGTACAAATAAATATAAAGGAATACATTTATTATTTTAATTCCTACAACCCAAACAGCACTGTCATAGATAGGACTAAAATAGGGTTAAAACGTAGAATATAAATTAAGTGATCCATAAAAACCAATAATCGCATGATTAATTATCATTTAGTGTGTATACTAATAGAATAAAATTTATCACATTGTCCATATATTTATTACAAGCATATTTCAACTAAGAGAATATCTCAGTGTGTCGCTCGATGTGTGCTAAGTGTACATAGTATACGAAAATGACATGAGTATATGGAAATTATAATATATATGTTATGAATTACTAAGCTTTAATCTTATTTCAGTACCCACAACACCTAATAATAAATCTACATTATTTGTACCGGTATAATTCAAACGCATTTATATCAAGTAATTTATGTCAACATATAATTTGATTATTCGCAATTTTCATCTGTTCGCTTGATTGGTGTCTATTTAATACGTTTGTATTAATCGTAAACTAGATACAACATTGTGGAGCAAGAAAGAGAATGCTGCTAAATAAAGTCGGACATCAAAAAATCCTGTTTTTTTAATATAAATAACGAAATAATTAATGTTATTTTTGTAATACAAATTTACATAAATTAAATTTACAAGCAAGTCACGGAACATTGCATTGAAATATCATATCATGGAAATAGTTATTTTTTCAATTACCATACGTTTAGTACAGTGTGAAGTATTATTTGATAAGCCTTATCTTTTCCTATCCAGGACGAAGAATATATACGATAAAGAATCAAACTATGCGAGAATAATACATTTGCACTACATTCACTCCTGCCGAATATTTGAAGGATATTACGAATTTCCGTCTCCACCGGCTTGCTTAATTTCATAGAAACCGACGGAAATTTCATTTTCTACACGCAACGCAATAAACTCGGAATCGCGATGACAATTCCTATCTAAATTTATTTCGTCTAACAGCATTCATGTTCAGTTTGGATTAAGAAATACGTCAGCTGATTTTAAGACTTAATTCGTTTAAGCCCTTACCGATTCCGAAAAATATATCTTTGAAAAGATTATATTTTTGATAGTTTTGTATGAAATGAGTCGTTATGAAAGACATCCACAATTTTCATAAAAATATCTCTCACAATTATTGTTACATTCGTGTGTGTTGTGTTAATTACTTATGGGTGAAACTCACTTAATTGAATATACCACCACTCTGATCAAACAGTTAATTTAAGGTTTATTAGATGGACAAGAAAGGTCTTTGTAAAGCTGTTTGTACCTACATCAAAACCTGAGGTTTTTAAACGAAATTATAAATAAAAGGTGACTCGTGTGCAAAACTTTCCCTAGTTACTAGCCATATCACTATAAAGCGCAGAAATTATTTTTACATAAAACATTTTATTTAATGAACTAACACATACATCCATACATATACAATAAAAGCAATACGACAGAAACAAACAGATTAAAAAAAAAAGAAAACAATGAACATTATTAAGTTATTCTACCTACATGGAAGAAACAATATATTTCTGATGTAGCGAATAGGTACGTTATAAACGCAACGCGTATGTTAATGCGACTTAAATTTGTTTCGTGTTACACCTACAAAGAGTTAACAACATAACCAAGCGGAGATTCTCGGAATTATTCAGAATACACAAATGGAGTGGATGAGAAGGGTTTTTATAAATGTTTTAGCTGACATTCCTTTTTAGCATAAGTATATTGCTATAATTGAACGTGTGTTGTATATATATTTCTGCTGATGAATGTAGTTCACAATTATATGACATTATTATAATTATTAAACAAGCACTAAATATAATTATTTGAAAGATGATTATCAATAAATAAAAATTCTTTATTGTACATTTTCTCATTTCAATATTCGTTATATGACATATTACTTCACTCTGGAGTTCTCTGAAGAAAAAGAAATAAAATAACTGAAATATTCATTTTAAAATGATAAAAGTTTTTTTTTGTATTTAATTGTAATTTAAAGAAAGCATTTTAGCATATAATATAATAAGACAAAATGCAACAATAGCACTCGTAAAATAATTGGAGTCTGCTTAATAATAAAGTAATTTAATAAAATGTAATATTCGAATAATAATAATTTATTAAATGGCTCTAAAGTATTAAGAACTAAGCAATGGTGTTAGAATTTTTGTAGAATATGAATATAGTTAAATTTATTAAATCATAGTGAACCTGTATGAGTATTACCTTAGAAATTATACAGTATTATACATACAGGAGGAAAAGGACCAACTTCTTACGACCAATTGTTGGATCACACAAATATGGACTGATCATCACCTAAAATGGAATATTAGTGACTTTGATGGCGTCAGCGTAATAAGAATACCGTACGAGAGAGTCTGGAAACCGGATATAATATTGTATAACAAGTAAGTTCGATTTATATTTTGATAAAATAAGTGGCAAATGAGAATTCGGAATACTAAAAGTGAGTATCACCCATGAACCTGTGTGTGTTGCTGTATTTTATGTATCGGTAGCTACAAGTATACTCGCATGTAGAAGGGGATATACTAAAAAGGAATCGGAGCGATATAAAAGAGAGCTCTGGAATCATCTAGTATGTTACTTAAAATAACAGTTTTTTCATACACACTAATAAAAATAAGTTCTTTATTTATATAGGTACAAAGTGAGGATGGAAAACTCCTACCATAATTGAAATATAACAGATCCTAGAACCTTAGCATTCTCTTCAGCGCAATTACGGAAGGCTGTTGCCGCAATTATTGTTCATTAAGTGTTAACCATCTGTTTTAGTGCGGATCCAAACTATCGATCCGCAGTGATAAACACCAACGTTATAGTGAAGCACACAGGCGAGGTGACATGGCTCAGTCATGGGATCTACGTATCAGTATGCGACATAAATGTGGAACAGTTTCCATTCGACATACAGTTGTGCACTATGAAGTGGGCTTCGTGGACTTATGACGGCTTTCAGGTAACTTAATTATACTTCTTTAACGGCAATGTGCAATTTTGTGTTATAAAATAATAGCTGGTAATGCTATAACAAAATAGATAGCCTTATATGTTAACCTGCTTTAGTCTAATGGCATTCTTTACATTGTACTTAAGACTTAACTAGTTTTTATGAGTAAGTTACAAAATTATATTCAATTAATGAATAAGTTAGATTTGTACCTGACTTAGTATATGGTTCATATTAGCTGACTATTGAAACACGTTATTGAAGTAGAGGCTTAACACCCATTCCACATTGGTATCCGAATTTAATTTGTTTTATCTCAAAACAACCAATTGTTTTTCGTTATAACAAAGCTTTTACTTTTACCGATAATATTTTAAAAGCTTTATTAACTAGGTATGTTATGGTTTTCCATTTCGCTTAAGCTTACAATTGCGAGATTGATAAGGTATCGTAAGTAAGTAAGATAAATAATATTCTTCTAAAGTAAAGTTCTCGTTTCTCACATACATTTTTCACAGTCTTTATTTGTAGCGCATTTATTATTAACAAATATTTTATCACATTTAATCTTCTTTCCCACAGAGACAATAAGTAACAAACATTATTTCTGAAATCTGTAACGCGCCTACGAAACTCCTATTAAGGATAATTTGCAACACGAGTGCACTATTTATTTGTATAATAGCGAAGTTTATATTGCAAGTATTTCTAATTAGAAACAACCACCGAAACAATATTGAACAAAATCAGCGTCTTTGAATAATTGACACAAAAATAAAGGAAATTAAAAGAAGCTCTTGGCTTCTATTTGCCTTGTCTATTTAATTGAAATAAAAGATACCATCTTAATAACTGTTAACGATATTTTAATTTAGTTTAAAAGAGCCTTTTAAAATGGAGCAATCACTCAGCAATTGAACTTTGCATAAATAAAAGTGATTAATCAATGTCTATTAATAACATTCAAAATCGATAGGAGGTTAATTATTGCTGCTTGAAAACACTTAGAACCTATTAACTCTGCAATTTAGCAGCTGTGATTTTCCTTATACATAGACATTTTCCTTTTGTCATAATAATTATAAAAGTAATGACAAATAAACTTGGTACTGTTAGGCAGCAGCATTGTATTATTAGAGAATCATAATGCCGTTAAAAATACTAATGAATGTGCAAAACACTTTTATCAACGAATATTTTTTTGTCTCAAATATTCAATATTAACAGTAAAATGATGGTCTCTTTCTACACCCTTTTTTCTTCCAGTCTAAATGACAGGAAGAAAATAGTGATGCTTATATTACTTAGACATTTTTTAAAGATAGAGTAGAACAGCTAAGAAATATAGCCCGGTACTTAATTCCCTCTTTCAACGACTATCTCAACACTATAAGAAATTGAAACACATGAATTTTAATAATTTATGTGCGAAGCTTTGTCTAATGAATGAATTAGCTGGTGCTCTTTTAAATTAAAATGTATAATTGTCAGCAAAAGATCTACAGTCATTACTTTTAACTTAGCTAATACGTAACTATAAACTCTACGTAAATGTAATTTAAAATACTTACCTAGTACTCGTAGTAAATGAAAATATGTTCATGTGAAACAAAACAACCGTTTTCAATTTATAATTAATGTTTTCATTTAAATATCGGCAAAAGTTATAAAGTCTCGATACCTTCATCAATTTAAATTTAAATTATGCATTTTTGTTTGCCTGCCGTAAATTTTGCTCCGAAATAGTAGTTTCACAATTTAATAACTTATTCACATGAAAACCGATGCACAAAGCCAACAAGGTCAATGAAGTAATTTGCACAAGTACTACAAAATACTTACCAACCCTCTTTAAATTAAATTTAATTTAATCAAAATAATTCGGTAATTGATTTTAGTTTCCGGAACCCGCATTACACGTGAAATATTTCTCATGAGTATACATTTTAGCTGGACATACAGAAACAATTTGATGAAGGTGATACTACGAACTATCAGACCAACGGTGAATTTGATCTTGTTAGCTTCGAGGCCATTAAACACAACCAATATTACTCTTGCTGTGTGGAGCCATATCCTGACATCACTTACGTCATCAAGCTACGAAGGCGACCCATGTTTTACGTGTTCAATCTCATACTACCCTGTCTTCTTATAAATGGAATAGGTGAGTTCTGCTTTCAATTATACCTAAAGTAAGAGTTAACTCCGAGACGTAAATGTTTTAGATAACTGCCACAGGCATTGCTCAACTGTCTATTAATAAATATTTGTATACCGTTTTCATATTTGAAGTATTTGATTTTAATATGACATTAATGAATTGTTACATTCTTATCGTATTTAATTTTCAACAGCTCTTCTAGTGTTCTACGTTCCTTCGGAGTCCGGGGAAAAAGTGACATTGGGCATAAGCGCTTTGCTCTCAATGACAGTTTTTCTAATGACCATTCGAGATACATTACCACCGACAGAGAAAACACCTTTAATAAGTAAGTTTTGTTTAAACGTTCAGAAATATGAGAAATATATAAATATAGTCTTCATAAATATGAAGCCTGTTTAATAACCAAATCCGCTATTAAAACAAACACAACATGGTTCGTTATTAATTTGCGTTATCTCCTCAGGTCTGTACTATGGAGTAAGCACATGTTTGGTTTCCTTTTCAGCTTCTCTCTCAGTTGTTACTCTCAATATATCATACAGGCAAGATTTTTAAATACCTTTTTTATAACAAACGCTTATTAACTTAAACTGTGGATTAATATGTAGTTAATTAAGGTGCTAATGCTGGGGTCGGTCCCAGCTAAGTAGCAGATGGCCCGTGTGCGCAATGCTCTATTGAAAAATCACAAGACTTCACCAAAATACACAAGTAGCTCATACGAAACTGCGTATTATCTTTATTTTACTATATTTTTTCTTTTTTTGTTTGCATTGAATTATATCTCTTTTAATTATACCAACGATGTCACAATTTCTTTGACTTTGTTTATCTGTGGTTAATTTTATATTCACAGTCTGTATTTAGCACAGATAGTAAATGAATGAAATATGTAATAGTAGGCATTTTAAATATTGTTTTTATTCGTTTACAAAATTACAAAATGTTAGTGACAATGGCAAATTAGTGACAGTTTAACTTCACTAATTCATTTTGTAATTTGGTTGAAAGGAGGCGTCATTTTGCGAAATCAACACCAACAGTTAAAGAATTAAATAATTTTTTCAATGTCTGAAGGTTTTTTAAATTATTACGAAATTATCTTGAGTTACAGATGTTAATGATGACATGAATGGAGTTTGTAGATAGTAGTGTTGTTCGTAGAGGAGTGAGAGGGCAACCAGTGCCGGCCGTGATACGAGAACTGGTGTTGCAACGACTCGCGCGCATGCTGTGTATCAACTTCGACACCGACGCTCTAAAGGTTTATATAGATTCTAATAACTATTAAGAACCTTTAAAGTCTTTAATGTTATTAATATTTGCTAACAGGTTGCTATCGAAAACATGACTCAATATTAAGCTTGTTTTTGGTATTTGCCGCAATCCTTTCTAAGGCGATGCGATTCTTAAATTATGCTTGAAACGACAGGTATAAATGTTAAATAAAAATTTAGGCATATGTCACAATATTATTAATATATATGTTAATCAATTAAAATAGACAAAATGTTCTTTTTCGTCCACCGCATTATTTGTTACACTTAAGTAATAGGCGATACGTTTATTTATTTATAACAAATGGTAAATAATTATTTATTGATAAATATGGTAATAAATTTGGGATGGCAATTTTACGCAGGATAAATTTGATTTATTGTACGATCGTTGGCTTAATTTTGTATAGGGATGCCTTTTACCCACATTCGGAGTCCACCTTCCAGAGGGTGACATTATCACAGACACCCTTCTCTCCAACTTAATACCTTCTAATATATTTTATAACAATGATGATTATATTACAATATCATAATAATCATTATTATATCGAATGTACTTCATATTAAAAATATATTATTCACACAAATTGCTAAGAATCAATCGAATTTTGTAGAGGTCGGCCTTGCTTGCAACCTTTGCATATATGGCATGGTCAAGCTTGTTCTATGACCTTCAATAGACAAAATTGTGTTATGTAGGTTTAATTTTGTTAAAATTTAGAATATGGTTAAATTATTACAATTAATAAATAATGAATATGAAAATTTCAGTGTCTGTCTCTCTGTCAGTCTGTCTCCGCCACAAGGCCAAATATATTTCGTTCAAATTCAATTATCTCTCAATGAGCTAAATAAAATAAACAAAGCATCTTAATGAATTCAGTTTCTCAAGTCACGTTGTTAAATATTTGAACAACGCCTATCTATATTTTGCCAAGTCACAGGTAATTAATCAGGACAATACATATTGGAGTAATATCTCTATACGATTTTACTTTACTTATTTTTTTGGCGTCTAAAACGCTAAACGGCTCATTACTATACACACACGCTTATAGAACATGGATTGAATACTTGATCCGCATATGTTAAGACAGCTATTATTATTTTAAAACGCATCTAACGAACATATTAAAACATATGTGTAAATCAACAAAAAATCTAACACTTGTATTATAAGAATTCTTTTATTTTGTGAGTTGCCTGGAAGAGGTTGCTTATTAGCGATAAGGCGGCCCGTTGCTCTGATATCTATTAACATTATCTACTTCTACTGTTTTAGTGTAACAAAGTTTGAATAAATAAATAATTAAATTGTGACTTTGCAGTCGGATAGCATGGTATCAACGGGTGGAGGGGTGCAAGTAAATCCAAGAACGGGATCCAGGCTGAAGACAGAAGTGAATTGCGATGGTTCTGCTCCACCAACGTCTCCACGCTTTTCTCGACACAACCACAACCACCTCGGTGAGTCAAAAGTGAATAAGTTATCTGTACTTATTAATATACGAGTAACGCTATATATACATGAAGTATGGAAATAGCTCATACTTATAAGTGAATAATACATTTAAATTATAAGTTAATGTTACAATTATCTTTTATATATATAATTCATAATTATAACATTAACTTTCAAGACATGCCGTTCTCAGTACCGACATAATAAAGTTTGGTAACCAAATAATAGAAATATAATGTTAGCCTAACAAAGATGAAACAACTCAAGTAAATATAATCAAGTTTGTTAATTGGAAGTAATTTCTGCTAAAGGATCCACCACCACCTTAATAAATAATGAATTTGTTCATTCCGGGAGCTCCTCGTATGCAAACTGAAAGTAAAATAATAGCTTTTATTGCCAATTACATGTAATTGTGTAAAATATACAACAAAATATTGTTAGAAAAGCAGTATGTCAACCAGTGTGTGCAGTGTGTGTGTGACACCAGTCAAAATGTCTGCGATAATAATAACCCTTTAGATATTAAAAAAGATCTGTATTTTTAACAATCTTTAAAACCGGCACGATTCTTCTTAATTCTTCTCATTGTAACTTATTTTTTCGAACACAAATACTTCATATCGATTTTGAATAATCTTAGATTGCGGGAACCTAGGCCCGGGTCCAGGGCAAATACCGGGAGATGTAGTTTCCATGGGATGTATTGGAGCCTGTCCACGATGTGTATGTTGTGGCTGCACTATACGAGAGGCAACAATAAGGCACGAACAGCGCGTGGCAGCCAATGAGAGACTGGAACGTGCAAATCTTGAGTGGAAGCAGGTAGGTTCAATAATCCAAAACAGATTCAATTCTCACTGTAAACAAGTTATTGTAATGTCTTTCTTATTCAAACTCTGATTTTATTTATATCATACATAGGCTATAAAACTATTTTGATATAAAAAATATTTTTTATTAAAATTGGTAAACATGCAGGAATGAGTAGTTTCACAAAAATATATAAAATGACACGCGTCATTGGCATTATATTTCAGTAGTGGCCTTGTAGCGGCAATAAGGAAGTAATGTATCTTACCTCGTATTTTGTGTAATGTGTGCTTTGTTTCCTATATATATATTTTACTATATTGAATAATAGATATAATTGGTATGCATTCTCAGTAGAGAATATACATCTTTTATAAGGATGAGCAAACGTTTGTATAACAAAATCCCATCTCTTATAACCAAATTAACTTTCAACAAATATAAAACACTTTTAAAGACTATATGAACTATAAGTCAAATAATATTTAGAGGACAAACTTTCTTAGAATGTGTTAGCAATAGCTCAGCATCTGGATTGTCAGCAAATTCTTGAATTTGACTTTATCATGTAACATAATTGTATTTGAAATCTATATATGAAAAGAGCAGCTATCGAGTTTGTTGCTCGCTCTTCTCGGTAGATACCTGTCTTCCAAACGGGTGGTAATGTAAAAAAAATCATCAATATGCTTTATTAGTATGTGAAATGCAGCAAGTATAGTGAAATAACTGAAGGTTTTTCCGATGCAGCGGCCTTAATTAGGGTTATCGGCACTTGGCAGCTAATCCAATTGAACCCTTAACAAACACTTTATCTTGTATCGAAACGATAATACCCTCTTAATACACGAATATTTAGGTTAGGCTACACGGTAAACTTAGACCACTTGAAACTGTACCTAACGATTTATCAATAAATTTGTTGTGTAAAAAGTCAAAAATTGCGTTTTTAAACAAATTAATACTTTCAAAGATCATTATGACTAATAGATTAAGATTAAATTAAATATATATATATATATATCTCTTATTTATCTATATATGTCATATAAGTTTATCCTGAAACGATTTAAAATTAAAGTCAAATCATTTTGTCGACATTTGGGTACAGCTGTCATTGAGAGGCAGATTAATATTATGAAGAAATTAAACTTCGGAGTGAAATGTCATTATTAATTTCCAACTTTGCTTAAACGGCAATAAGATAAACTTTGTAACATATACATGGTGAAATAGAAAATGGATTGGAAGCTGGACCCGTTTCTTTTATTACATTCACAACTCCGACCACCATTGTTAAAAACAGAAGGAAATATCTTTTATTAATTATACTCGAGTTACTTCGAATATTTAGTATTAATTCACATTACTATATATTTTTTTTAAAAATGTGCAAAAAATGGGGACAAATCCACTTAGAAAGTGCCATGAGCATGTCCGGGTTTCGGGTTTTGTTCCAGTTTGTTCCAGGTTTACTCTTTGATGTGATGTCCGGCTCAGACACGCCAGTGTAGACAAGGGTTGAAATTAAGAGATAAATATACTCACGATACTTTACAACGGGAAATATTGCTTACAGAAATTTTAATCACCACGCGCATGTATATTTAAAAAAATACCAATACAAAAATATCTCATTCGGGCCTCGCATTGTAAAAAGCTTACATATTCATACGTAAGTACAAAGATATGAATAATAAAGGCGCTCATGAAAATGTCGAGATCTGTGTTGTTCACAAAATTGTATGCAGCGGGTGCAAATGCTGTCTGAAATGCTTACACCTAATTATTATGCAAGTAAACAACAGAGGAAATCAGCAATTTGTTTAAAATAACTTATTCTTTACTCTTAAGTAAAATACTTGTTGAAGCTTGAGAGAATTAACTTATTTGCTTAATAATTGGCTTTATTATCTTTTAAGACTCCGAATAAAATCTGACCGCCATCAAAATTTCTTAAAATATAGGCATGTGACATGTGACATGTGACATGTGTGTGAGTTATATAACAAATATAACTCAGAATACTATAACTTAGTTAAGGCATTCCAACTTTTTCAAACTTATTAAGTAGCTAAGGAACAACCCAAGTACCCGTTTACTTTATTTAATAAAAATGAAAAGAGTGAAATGAAAGGAAATATTAAAGCTTTTAATTTCTCAGGTGGCCGTCGTAGCGGACCGAGCGTTGCTTGCAGTTTTTGTTTTGGTAACCACTCTGGCTACCGGGGCGATACTATTGCCGCAGCTTAAGAATTTACACGTGGGAAATACGCCCTTAAAACATCCCGTTTAGGGCTCACAACCGCTCGATACGTTTATTGCCTCTGTATAAAGGCCCGTGATAAACGCAATCTCAATTTGATATCTACAGGTAATTAAAAATGTGCCAAACACGTGCCAACAGTTAATGGGTAGTTTAAATGTAATGTTGTTAGTAAATTATTGTCAATTCCAAGAATGTGGTATTTGTATAAATCTATTGTATTGATATTATTGTAATCGGTTATTGACGTGTTGAAACAATTTAGTTTTTTTTTCAATTATAATTTTTTTATTTTTAATTCAATATCTGTTATTATAATTTAAATAGCAGTAAAGACATTTTACGTATGCTTAATAGTTATGTTTTCGTTTATTTATTTCACAAAAAAATATACAGTATGAAAGTATTTGTCAATATTATAATGTGTAAATATAATTAAGTATAAATGTTAAATGTGCCGTTAAACAATAAAATTTACAAGTATAAAATAAAATTGATTGAATTTTAATTGTTAATACCATATAGCGTTTTTAATACTTAGCGAACACAAGCGATTTCTATTTAGATATAACCCACAGCACTGATTAAAAATCTTTAATCACAAAGCTTTTGCCGCTTATTGTGAGAATTATGACAATCTGAAGCTCATGTCATGACACAATCGCTTATGGATCACGAACTATATTGTATGACACAGTACCAGTACCTATAATTAAAATAATGCTATATGTAACGATAGACGTTTTTCTCCCTTTGGGATCATAATACGATTATCCGCTCAAAGCAAAAATCTTGTTAAAACCTTTTCCCTCGAATTGTTCATTTAGCTCTCATATTCATTTTGATGCCGTGGAAAACATTAATGAATTTTCAATATTTCATTTTAGAATCGCCTCCGTGTAAACGTACTGCTAATGGAACTACATACAATCCAGGCCGAATTCATATTTTCAAAATGTATCGGTATATTTATATCTCGTTTTATTCCTTGCAAAACAGAGGATCAAATAATAATTTACATTTAAAACAATTGCGTAAAAGCTACCAAACTTGATCTTAATTGGCCATATTACGTTTAAACATACTATGGTTAAGCATAGTCGAGTCTGAAATATCTTAAATTTTAATAACAGAGTAATTACGTTGACTTCTCATGTAATAGATGTAAAAACGCGCCTAAAATGAAAGAAAACGTTTAACTTTATAACTCTTAAACTTGCTCACGATTCCAGATTGCTAATGATGAAATTCTACAACAAATTAACACAGGAATTATGAAGCGTCACTGGAAACGCAAATAAATTGTACGAAAAAGTTTGCAACAACTGCGAATTTGTTTTGGTACAAAAGAATAAAAACAAGGTTCCATTATCAAAGCCTATTTCATAAAAAAGTATTAACAATCTTTATTTCCCACAATAAAATTATGTTACAAAAACACGTTTTTAGGATGGAAGGAACACCTGTGTTGGAAATGGGTTACAGCTCTTCCTTTATTATGATTTATGGTAGGTGAGCGTAATTGTCTCTATAATTATCTGTTTTATACAATATATCTATGTATATTACACATTTAATATTAATATTGAAAGTATCAAATCAAGTGTCGTTATGCTTAGAACGAATTCGTAAAGCTTATACTAAGTTTGTGTAAATTATTACAACTATATCATTTCTCCTTTTACACAACACCTTAATATTAAACGGTAGCAAATCATATGCATGAAATTCCGAGAAAAGAAAACTGACATACTCTACGGGCTTTTATTGCTGGGGGAGCAATATTCAACGAGCGAAACGCATAAAATAATGATGCTGTGTTTATAAAGGACAAAAGTTGACAAATTCTCTTTGTTTAGATTCTCTTTAAACAATTTTAACTATTGCAGAATATTTTAGTTCACGACTTGTGGCGTTAATGTGAATGTGAACATACCGTCAAGTCTACTTCTCTATTTCAACGCTGCAAAATGTAAGTTACAAGTTCGTACTTTTCTATTTTTGTCGTGAAGTTTTAGCAATCGTAATAAAAAAGGTTCGTTTGGTAGTTGACTGTGGGAGTTTTGTGGCTGAAGTTCAGGAAGTTTTAGAAATAATTAAAAACAGTTATTAACAAGTACATTTATAAAGTGTGTTTGGCATACGGTTTGTATTTACATAGGTTGCAAAACATATTTTCGTCATCATTTTCTTTATGATATTTAGATGATCGGTCTAATAATAAATTTACATTAAATGTTGACAACATATACATCTATACAAATACAATAAATGGGGCACCTACATTTCCGAATCTTAAAATAAATTTCCGTAATTTATTAATTATACTTATTACAAACGTGAGAACGTCGACGAACCGAGTACTGATTTCAAAAAAATCATTGTAAATTGTCTTTTAGCTTGAAAAATGCATTTTCACTTTACAGTATAGTCTTAACACAGTGTATTAAGATGGTATTAAGGGATATAACCTATAATAAACCTTGCGACTCACACGACAGCTCAACAGATTGTAACATTTTTCAAGTGGAAGTGAGTACATTAACCGCCCCGCTAAACATAAGCGGTGATATAAAGAACATAGTTGCAACACTTTTATTACTCAAGAGATTTCCAACGTGTGTTTTACGAATTGAAATTGAAAAAAAAAGATTAGAATTCCGTAATATCCTCATGTCACACTTAACTTTAGTGTTTGAATAGCGATTTACGGATAGATATAATACATTTGAAGAGATACGTTAAGGAACCATGATAACTACAAATTAAATAAAAAAAATCTATTACGGACAAAACTCAGTCTTGTGTCGCGCTGCCAGAACTTATAATGAGTCCTATCTGTCCTTGGATATATTTGGCCTAAGGAGAATTTAAAAAAAAAAAAACTAAGATTCAACCTCGCACACTCACTCACACAGCAACACCATTGCAAACACTAATACACACACACACACTTAAATGCTCGTTACTCACTTGATATACTTCACTTGTTCATATGTATATATATTTTTTTGTTCGTATTATTTTGTTATTGTTGTTTCTGATCTTAGATTTAATTACCGGTTCTATGTTTTAACCTTATTTTGGTTTTGTTTTTAATCTATTCTTTATTGTGTAAACTTTTTTGATATACTGTATGGGTTTAAGAAATAGAATAAAAAAACAAATAGCCTTAGCTCTGAAATATACGCAGAATTTAAAAAAAATGCTTTTAATTTCAAATGCTTTCATTCCATCTAGCCAACTCTGGTAATGGTCGCAATCTAGTTAATCGTTTATAACTTAATAAGGAGTTTTTATCTACCCAAGATAAATTGCATACAATAAGCATTAGCGTTATATCTATGACCAAACGGGTCAATTACGTGTGAGAAATGCCTTAGTAATGATTAAATGTCTGTTAAATAAAAGATGCCGTAATCCAAGTTAGTAGAAATCAAATAATAAAACTAATTATAGTTATCGCTTTTCTCTTTCATCTTTCTCAGCTTTATTTTTTTTGTGTTCCCCATACGAATCTTCCAATTAACATCTTTACACCGTACCGTTTCTTTAAATATTTAGGAATATTTCAAAATTAACTATTTATTACAATACCCGTTTAATTATACAAGGTGTAAGTAAACTTGATTTTATATCTATTACTTTATAATTAAAAATGCTACATTTATAAAACAAAATGTATATTTTTCTGAAATCACACAATAGTTAAAACCTGACCATTACAGAAAATACTTATATCTCAGCAACTCGCGCTGGGTATCTGCCGGAAATGTAATCAGGATTATTTGGATTATATTCCCATATAAGATACTCGGGTTCATTCAGATAAAGTGGTGGTATTTCATCACTCGCTTCAGTTTCTTGCCCAACCAAAGTATTGTTACGCTCCAGCAGCTCATCGACTTTTCTTTGAGTTTCATCAGAGATGTCTAAAGTGAATAGGTTAAAGCATAGGGGGTTTAATAAACCTGTTTTTAAATGTTAATTCTCTATTAAAACTAAAAACGAAAACGTATCCGTTTCAGTTGAATTTACAGTTATAAGTAAACTTAAATTTATATGGTATTGGCGGCGTAACTGCTAGAGCAGCTTATTCAATTCCATACGAATTCAAGTTTACTTTAACAGTGTATTAAATAACTAACACTTAACAGACTGTAGTGAATTTAACCCAACGTCACGAGTTCTTATAAGGGTATGAGACAACAGTTCACACAATTTACACACAAAAATAAACGCTACTATGACAAAATTCATCCATAAAAAGTGTAGGTGGGTATAACTCATGCTCAATTTTAATGCATATGTGTACAAGTTCCGAAGGCCACAAATTATCTTTCGCAACCTCTAGATAAATATTGGTGACCCAAAGATTACGGTTATCACATTGATAAGTGTGATGGTAACTTTAATATTTGTTAATATTGAATGTGCTTGTAATGCGGTACATCTCATAGTAAATATTCCGATTTGGAACTTACGTGTTCGTCGTAGGTCAACTCTCAGCACTTTTTTGTTTTGTTCTAAAGCACTTATAAGGGTTGTCTCAGCTTCCCCAGATAAGTTATTAGCAGCCATGTCTAATCTGGTAAGACCTCGGTTAAGACTTAAAAGTCCTGCCATCTGAAAATACTTGTCAATTCTAATTTATAACATCTATTAACTAAACAGTCTAGTCCTAAAATGTATCTATTTGTAGAATTATTTTACGTTACATGGAAAGTGAAGAGGTTACTATTATTCCATATGTATATTATGCCAAATTTTCGACATAATAGTTATATATAGTTACCCTCTAGCTCTATTATCTTAAATTGTATTATTTGCACGGGGGTTTTACTGATAAATACTTTAATGAATTGGGTTAAATTACTCTATTAATATTCGTAGGTAAATTACTTTTTAACGGAAATATATAAAACTAAATTATTAGATGTCACTATAGTGATTATGTATAAAATTATTACCATAACTAAAACTACTACTGCTAAAAGGACAAGGTACATAATAAGTTAATGTATACTATTGTTATTTATACAATAAAGTCATCCAAAATCGTCAAACAGATACAAAAGTCTTACCTTCTCAGCTGAGGCTCCAGAGAATCCACAAGAGTTTAGAATTAACGTTTGCGGTTTTTCTTTGCAACGGACGAAAGCTGCCGCAAAAATTGTAGCACATTCCAATGACATAGGATTTAAGCTAAAATCTAACACAGGTCGGCTTAATAAACGATTGATATTGATAATTATTTTCTATAGCTAAATTAACTTCCTACCTATGAGCTCTATTGGCGCAGCTGGATTCATCTGTAACGCGTACGCGATTCCTTGCACACCAACCTCTTTAAATCTATTGTTTGCAATTCTAACTCTCTTCACGTTCTTATGTATATATATAAAACCACCCAGAGCTTTCATACCATAGTCACCTATTTTGCAGTGATTAAAATCTAATTCTTCTATACAGTCTTTTTTCACTAAATTCTGAAGAATCAGTTTAACTTTGGAACAATCTAGATTGCTTCGATTGATACGAAATATTTTCAAATTTGTTAGATACTCCAGACCTCGACAAAGAGACTCGCAGTCAGCAAGTGAGAATTCGAAATATCTAGTCATATACTCTTCGGCAATATTATTGATCCCAAATACTAAAGATATTTCTTGAAGGTTGTACAATTTCATTAGAACTGGTTCCAGAGGTATATGGTCGTATATTTTGGGAACGCTAAACTCACACGTATCTTCTACTTCATCTGATGGTAAGGGTGGTTTAGGTTGTCTTATCATTTGCAATTGATTAAGACTCAATTCATAGATAT
Source organism: Leptophobia aripa (assembly GCA_951799465.1). Lineage (NCBI taxonomy): Eukaryota > Metazoa > Arthropoda > Insecta > Lepidoptera > Pieridae > Leptophobia > Leptophobia aripa. The sequence continues at coordinate 6,084,063 of OX637260.1, forward strand.
ACGGGCTTACCTTTGAACAAATTAATTATATTAATAAGTTAAAATATGGAATGAATATTACCTAAATAATTAATATTAAGTAAAAATTTACCAGTGAAGCCAGTTCGACTGCATCTTCTTCTATGAATATATCAGGTTTTATATTTTCAAGATAATCTTGAAGACATGCAGATAAAAATTTTCCTTTCCAAAAAGATACGTTTATTTCCTTGCGCTCAGGAAATTTCGAGTTAAAAGATCGTTTCCAGTATTGTTCATCCTGGAAATAAGTCAAATTTATACAAGCCACTTCACTACTATTATCGTGGTATAAAACTCACCTTTATGTAAGGAACACTGAATTTTAATGGTATAGTAGCAGGGTATAAGTCCATAAGTATGTCTATATCTTTCTGAAGAATTCTACGAAGAGGGTTTATTCTGTGAAATATTCGCGAAAGTGCTAAAGCTGCGTAGAATGATAGAGGCGCTGGTGTAAATCCATCGTCCCATTCAAAATCCTCAGGTACTAACTTCCGACCGCTTTCACCCAATGATGCATGAAGCAGAGGAGCTGTGGCATAGGCGTTCCGCGTGCTTGATGAAACAACGTAAGGGATCTTCATGTTTTCTCTAGTTTCCGCCTTTCCAGGCAACAGTTTCTGAAAGATTAATTTTGAAATATTTAGACAAATGTCATAAATATGTATAATACCTTTTTCGTCGTTGCTATTGTATAATGTCATATATCATTGTGATATTTTTGTTTCCATTTTTAAATTACTATAATCTGGCAATGATCTGACCAAATTTATTGGCAAATGTCCATAAACCATGTTGTTGCTAACACAATACTTAAAGGCCCTACACAAATAGAATAGCAGGGGGCATTGTTTTTTTACAAACACCTTTAAAAACGTCTTTATCCTAATAAAATTATTTATACTTTCTGTTACAGAATTTTGATCTTTACAAACCGCAACTGTCATGGTGACTTATACCCGTTCCCCTGCACTAACCCATGGTGCAAAGTCCATTGTTAGTAAACAGAACTTCGTGTGTTTCCGTACAACATCGTACACCATCGTATCAAAACAATATTACGTTGGCTCGCTTTGCCGGCTGGTGGCCGCTTGGCGTAGACGACTTATGTCAGTTTTTAAATGTTTTTTTGTAACTCTACTATAACACGTGTATATTCACTTTGTATTTGAGTAATTATTTTTAAATATAAGACATAATGGATTCTGCAAACAAAACGGTTCATGCTAAGAACGAAAGTAAGGTTAACAATAACTATAATCCTTGGAATGTATTTTTTAATTCAAGGCAAAGAACAAACAGTGAGAATAGTGTGTCATCAAATTGTTCTATTACTTCAAGTGAGTCAGGTAAGTTGACTACAATTTTTTTAATTAAACTCTTCAGAAAATAAATTAATAATCATATTTAAATTTTAGTTTACTTGTATAATTAATGATATACAACGAAAACAGCAATTCCTCGCTTACGTATAGAGTTGTTCCGAGTTATATGATTCATATAACAATATGTTATAACAGTATTTTTTTTCAAAATTTAAACTAAACTTTGACGTATACTATTAATGATTTGAATTCAGATAATAAATTTAAAAATAAAACCTAGCACTTAATCTGTAAAAGAATATATTTTGTAAGACAAATGATTCAAGCTACGTTTTTCGAATTTCGTATAGTCAATTTTGTACCTATGAATTATTAAATTTATAGTTAAGAATGTTTTTGTTTTGCATAAACCTTTCCTTAAAAGAGGGTCACATTTACGGTTTATGACTAATATTGAGTTTTTTATATTTTAGGATCTCAATTTAACACGGCGCAGAAACAGAACACAAAGACGGAAGACTATCTTTGGATGATGTAAGTCAGATTTCGTTGTATTTTTGCCTTTTTATTCAACCTTGTAATAAACCGAAAAAAATAATTGTTAGTAGAAGCATCTAACCTTTATACATAATTAACGATAACTAGCTCTAAGCTTATAAAATACGCTATCGAATTGTTTTAATTATAATTGATTGTACAACCAGCATCAATTCCACGTTTCTCAGTCTACCATTCTCATGCTCGATCGAGCAAGGACACATTTTAATTATTGATTAAGCTTCGCTTTGTTCTAAACCTATAAGGTAAAGTCCTTTGCTAACATTTAGTGAGAAGTATTTCAAGGTAAAATCGTTTACGACAAATAAACAGGCTATTTATGTACCACCAATACGTATTTAGTATATATAATATTATACCTACTATTTTATATTTATGAATCATTAATAGAATTTTTACTTCTTTACAAACATTTTAAAATTTATGTGAAAATATTAGTAAAATATGACTATATAGCGGCCATTACATTCATTACGGGCATAACGATACTGCTGCCTCTATAAATCAAGCAAGGGTTAGAGTTAGGATAAGTACCTATCATCTATATACTTGTATCCAAGTTATTTATTCCCTCGATGCTTTTGACATCTACAAGTTTGTCTATGAAAGGTTTTCACTAAAAGATATTTCTCTGCAAAAACCTCCAGAATATGTGAACAAATAACGAAGCCTAGCAGTAGATTATTCAATCTCTATGTTAGGGTCAGTAGAGACGTTTTTATTTACCAATTTTTAAAAGATAAATAGTGACGATGTTTTTGCTTTTACTTATCTAAAAATTAAAAACATAACTCGTTCAAGTATATGCAGTATCTTGTATCTGACCGGTGATAACTACGTATCACAATATATTTATCATTCATATTTTATTTACTTTTTATAGCCAATATCACATACAAACCACCAGCAAACATATGTGAAACAAACATACCGACTTGTATATAAATAAAATATAAGTAACTATTTGCTCAATAAGCTCTTCTGCTCTCTCATATGTCCTTAAATTTACTCCACAAATACTCAAATTATCACTAGAGTCGTATCGCTGGTGAACTCTACTATTAGAATTTTTAATATTAATGCTTCCGTAATATGTCCAGGGTATTTTTTATTACTGTTAATATTTTTTCGAATTATTCTAAACTTACCAAAACAATTACCTAAAATAAGCTCTTTGAATGACCAAGTCATTACGTAAATGGCCATTGTTATTTTGTTTCGAAAAGTTCACCTACTTACCTACGATTGCTACAATATTGATCAACCGGAGCATTAATCTTTTTTGAAAGTCACTTAAAAAAACAATGAGGATTGTATTTTTTATTATTTAAGTCTATTGGAGTCTAATCTTACCAAAAATCGTATTAAATCTTATAACTGAATAGTTTTGCATGTTGCAGATAAAAACATGATTCAAAATATTGGTTTTGTTACAAGTATTATATTAATTAAATACGATATAATATTATCATATCAGGTATTAATTAAGTTTTTACAATATCTATACGATTATTGTACGTACTACTTCCGAGTTCCAAGTATATTAATAATAAAATATTAGGAAATCATATTCAGGATTTAATTTTATGTGTACATACAAAAATTATATACTCCAAATGTGGCCCAAGGAGTTGATTGCAAAAGACGAGCTCTGCAGTAATGGTGCTGTAAGAAGGTCAACCACTATTGGTTGAGTTACATTGAATAATATACTGCGCTCTATCCAATGTATACGCATTACTGTACGTGGAAACGAGACACACTGAATAAACCTGACGACCCTCGCTTTATGATGTCGAAACCTTTGGTTGCGCCCGCGCACGATATGCTGAACTGCTTACGACGCAGTATACATTTAGACCACACTAAAATAACTTAGTAAGCTGAAAGTGACAGTGATAATTTGAATTGGCCACGTGTTTCATGACCTCTGGATTTATGAATACCAACGAACCTGCATGCATCGGTTAGCATATATTATTTTATTATACCCGAACGTTAATTTGAAGTTTGCAAAATTAGCTTGTTTAAAACGTTATTGTATTTTCATGCCACTTTATTTAAATACTCGAGAAATTGTTTTATTCAATATTTTTTATCACAAAGCGATTACTACAAGGAAATCACGTCACGTCGTTCAACTATTAAAATAAATAAATATTCAAATTATGCGGAATTGATGTTAAATGGTGATAAGTTGTTAGTATAACACGTCATGATCATTATTTGTGTACATTCTAATTTAAAATCGATCCACACACGAAATACAAATGTAAAGCATACAATCAATCATTTCATTTATTAATGAGAACTTATTGTAGCGTATAAAAAGCAAACAATGATAGCACGCGTATATAAAAAGAAAATATTAAGTGGGTGGGTATATATATATATGGGTATATATATAATATTAAGTGGGTACATGTAATTACTATTCTGTAATGCGGTTTAATGCGTAGTATATCATGTTGCATTAAAAACCATTCTTGTGTGATTAAATTATTTTCAAACAACTCACAACTCTTTCTTATTGTTTGAAAAATAACATCCGCTCTCTTCTGATAATAATGCTAGTTTATTTATATCTTTAAAGAAAATCTAACCGCATATAATTAGGCTTTATATGGTAAAACGAATTATATATTATCGCATTAATAATTTTATATTACGGCGATGTCTTTGTGCAATGTCAATTGATTATTTTTTATGCCAAACATCAGAAATAGATATTTAATTTTGGCTTCAATCCATAAAATTTCAATATAATACAAAATTGAATTGACGCATTATATAGAACTTCCTATTTTTCTTTTTATTATTTGAATTTCTACTGTAGTTTTACGATTTGAATGTTAATTAGTTTAAGTTTTATACCCATTAGAATAAATTACAATAAATAAAACGCATTCTTGTGCGATACTTATTTAATCCAGGTGTAGCAAATTTAAGAGTTCAAGAAATACCTTATTAATATCAGAAAAAATCGTTATGACAATAATATTTAATCTAGAACAAGCGGTATCTCATAACATTATCGCAGAACAGTTGTGTCAAGTATATAATAATTGTGTCAAACTTAAAGATTGATCTAATAAGTAATTTTATTCGCAGTTACGTCTGTTTGTTATTGTATTGATTATTTATTGGTTTCAAAATACCCATATCATTTAGTAATTATGTCATCGAACTCGGTTGATAGCGGTTATTGTTGTCTCGTACTATATTTTAAATTTACATAATTATCATCATGGCATTTTTAACATATTTTTCATATGCTTCAATAATTAACAATTTATATTATAATAAAAATACTATTATAATAACTAAAAAAACTTTGTCTTTTAAAAAAGTTTGGTCACTGTGGCAAAGTATAATGCTGGCGGCGTTGTGGGTAAATTAATCAAAATGTTTAGTTTTAAACTGTTATTTTATCCTTTCAGATGGCGTTCTTAACCGCACGTCGATCGAGTGCTGCAAAGGTTTCTTATAATGAAAGTATAGACTGCACGCTCACAAACTATTAAAGTGTGTCTATAATGAGCATAAGGTCTTAACAATAAGCATGGAACAAATAGCTTTTCTTCCCACATGGTTTCTGATGTTGTGGCTGGGATCATTTATACTTTTTAGCCCATTCGCTGTATTTTTTGTCTTTTGTCTTCCCCAACTCCCACTTTTAGTAGTGCGTAGGTTATGTTACATACCCTTTGAATACATTTAATATAAGGTTTTAAGTAGATGTAAATAGCTTGTAAATAATAAATAAGTTATGGGGTTAAATATATATTTTGCCATTTTGTATAGTTGTCTTATTTTATTTTTCAGTTCCACCATTTAAATTTTACTTATTATTTTTTTTAAAACCATTAAATGGTAAGGGAATTAAAAAGATAATATAAATGAAATATTTTTTACCAATTAAACGAAATGAAAAACTGTCAGTTGTCTTCTGTGTTGCTTGTCAACTGTCATCTGTCAATTTTTTTTACCGTATATTTAAATGAATGCACACACATGGACAATAAATAAAATATAATGCAACAACGTACAGACCTAGTAATAAAACTTGGTCCATCTTCATCAACAAAGTTTGCCAATATTCCATCCGTTTCCTGTTTAAACATGGTATTTTCAATATCAGCTTTCAATAAGTTCTAGTAACAGTTCGTTAATAGAATAAAAATAGAAATATTTTTTAATTACAATGTGGTGATAATAGAGATGTTGTGATCTCTTTCTTACTTACTTAGATAAAAAAAGCCAGAAAGGTAATTAATTAATGTTTACTATATACTTATTTCATTTAAAATTTTGAGGATTGAGTTTTGGGTTAGATTTATACGTTTTATTGCAAGTGCTGAAGAAAAAATTAGCAACCTGCTAATTGCCATAGTCGATAGATTTCCTTAAATAATTTGCACCTAGCGGGTTTCGTATGTTTAATTTGCGTGAATGATAAATTAGTATGCAATACATTACTTATTATTTTCTAATTAGAATGCAGGTGTTATAATCGTTATTGTCCTAATTATTGTTTCTTTGTTACTTTTGTTTCTACCAAAACAATTAAAAAATAATAATATTTTTTAAATATAAATTTACATGTGAAATGGGGTTTGATATGACAGTTGTTAAGACGTGCAGAATGAGGAATACACCGTTTTTATAATTTGATATTTTATTATAAATACATTTAAACATCAATCAGAAACCGATTAACAAAGAAATATGATTTAAAAGCAAGAGCATTAAGTTCCGACTTCCTATCTTAAAACAGTTTTCTAATGCCTATAGCAATGAAATTGAGTACACAGTTCAATTAACAGTAAGAATGGCACAATTAAGAAGTTCATAGTACACAACGCTCACAAGTAATAAGTTGTTGACTGCTGGAATAACGGGCTAATTGACATAATAAAATATTATTGAAGGTAGGCAAACTTATCAATGACAAACATTGAAAAACAAGCGCTTAACATCAATCGCGTTATATTATTTAGTATTGAATGTCATATCGTCAGAAAAATTAGCTACCTACCTGTGGAGCTACAACTGAAAACCTGGTTTCAATTGTCAATAAAATGATTACTAACTTCCCTTAAAGTATTTTTATCACGCAGTTAGCATTTTACGAGTAACGGGACTTTATATAAAATGTGTGTTCAGTATTATATTTATTTAAATAGAAAACGCATACTTATTTTAAATAATATAAGCATTAAAGACATTTCCGCGTCCATAGACATTCTCAGTTCAAGGTCAGTAAAATCTTGCCAACTCAACTATCTTTGATGGAAGTACAAGCCCCTCAAGATATCTTCGATGAAACAAAGCGGAGTGCTTTGGCTATGTATAGGATGTCGGCTGACAATGACGGTCGTATTGTTGCGAATTTGTTCCCTCTTTAAAAGCATCTTCGAATAGAAAATGCTCGTTCTAACATTTTGTGTTTTACTAATTGTGTTATTAATTATTTAATTGGATTATTTTCGAATGAATAAAGTTTAGTGTAAATGCTTAACCCCGATAAAATAGTAGATAACACTTGGATACCGTGATAACTTTAATAGCGTCGTATGTTGATGATATCACGGCACTTAATACAAAAATAGAATTTCTTAATTTACAGCTATGGCCGCGAAATATTTTTTTTTGTTTTTTTATGTATTTCCTAACAGTTAACTTCAACAGAACAAGCAATAAAAATATTTAGTCATAATCTATTTGTTCGAATATTTTAAAATAATTATGAGTTAATTGAATGTAATATAAATTAAAGATTATGATTAGATTATGTTATATATATACGAAGTTTAGTCTGTTTGTGAAAACTGCGAAGCCGCATAGGTAAAACAGTTTGATTATTTTTTGGAGTTCTCAGTATCAACTATACAACGCGTAGTAATAACTCTTATTTATTTGAAATATTGTAAAGACTGAACGTTGATTAAAAGTAGATAATAATTTTTGAAACATATTATTGAGTTCCTTAAATACGTCAACATCTTAAATATATAGTAAGTTATGAATAACAGATATTATAGCATAGTAGTCAAACAAGCTTTCATTTTCATTGGCTGAAGCTCAACGACAATCACATATATTTAATATCACTTGTATTGTATTGTAACATTCTAAAAATGAAAAACAATCTGATTGAGAGATAATGCATCGAATTGTACAACCCAATCAACCAAAAAAAGTAATGTTTTACGAAATTGATGCGAATTATTTTTGCGATCATTCTATGCCATCTAGTAAGATCCGCTTAACTAAATGCCAGAGTACGAAACTCATTCCATTTGAAACAAGAAACTTTGTAAAAGTTTATGGTATTTTCAATAGATGGCGTTATTCAGAAATTTATTTTACATTAACATACCGTTAACCAAAGTCAAGTTCGTGTTGTTTTTAGCTTTTTATTAAGGGACTACGTATAAACTTAGGTCCCGCTATTTAGTGAAATAATTCCGTACAAATTCTGGTAAGAAGAGGAACATGGAAACAGTATTTAATAGTGTTTTTCTTAATAATCTTTATAAAATAAATCTATTCTATACTAATAATAAGGCAGTAAAAATCGAAAATCTGTACATTAAATATTTTTCCAAAAAACTGAAAGGAGGCAATTAAAGAAGAGTCATAGAAACCAAAAAAACAATTTTTGGAATTCTTGTCTGTCTGTCTGTCTGTCTGTCTGTCTGGTACGTTATAACTTGAAAACTACTGAACGGATTTCACAGTTGGGTTACATACAATTGGGAGCGTTGTCAAAAGTTGATTACGTCAAAATTCGTTAAGAGAAAAAGAAGTTATGGTCAATTGAAAATTTAATTCAACCACTGCTTCAAATTTCTTAAACACTTATAATGATTGATTAGTTATATATTGTTAAATATGTTCTAATATAAGTTAATCTTAATATTAAAACTTATGAGAGGTAACAAAAATAACAAATAACGCAGTGCGCGCGGGCGCGGTTGAAGTGTTGAACAATGTGCTCGATAGATGGCGTTGCTAAAATTCGTCATCAACCTAGATTTATTTTAATTTTTAATTTCTTAAACCTATACAGCTTATCAAAAAAAGTTTACACAATAAAAATAAAGCCAAAATATGGTTAAACATAGAACCGGAATAGAATCTAAGATCAGAATAAACAATAACAAAAAAAACACGAACAGAAAAATTAAATAAAAATATATATATATATTATACACATGAACAAGTGGAGTATATTATGTGAAGTACGAGCATTTAAGTGTGAGTGTGTGTATTTGTGTGTGCAATGGTGTTGCTGTGTGAGTGAGTGTGCGAGGTTGAGTCTTAGTTTTTTTTTTAAAGAATTTCTACTTAGGCCAAATATATCCATCGCGGTATTAAGATGCTCCATGCAGTTCAAACTTTCATTAACGTTTTACCCTATGATTATTTTGAGTGAACACTACCTATACAAACAAGTAAAAGGAAACGAGTGAAGAGACGTTTATCGTTTGTCCGCATCCATTTTTCCACCTACATCCTTAACGTTAATGAGGTGTAACTTTTATTATTTGGTCAAACTAACCTCACAAGTACGTATAACTTCGTAAGAATTCTTTCGACTCTTAACCGCTGAGGAGTTTTACCTACCATCAGCAGCTCATCCGCATAAGAAGATGACTATCAGAATATAAAATTGTCAGGAAAATAATTGCCTGTAAGTTAATTTTAAAGTTGCCTTCGATTTCCCGGAATCATCGGATCCTGACTACGATACTAAAAAAATAGTCATTATCCCTCCTTTTTTATCTAATTAAAATACATCTTTGTAAAAAAGAAACGTTTTTCAACATTGGTCTATTCGATGGCTAAGAAGCAACAAAGTTTTTATATGAACTTAAGCCGACTTACAAACGCTTTAACTTATGACAAGAGACAGATTACAGATGACAGGAGACAAATGACGTATGACAGATGACAGCAGACAAATGACAGATGACAGGAGACAGATGACAGATGACAGACGACAGGAGACAGATGACAGATGACAGATGACAGATGACAGATGACAGATGACAGATGACAGATGACAGATGACAGATGACAGATGACAGATGACAGATGACAGATGACAGATGACAGATGACAGATGACAGATGACAGATGACAGATGACAGATGACAGATGACAGATGACAGATGACAGATGACAGATGACAGATGACAGATGACAGATGACAGATGACAGATGACAGATGACAGATGACAGATGACAGATGACAGATGACAGATGACAGATGACAGATGACAGATGACAGATGACAGATGACAGATGACAGATGACAGATGACAGATGACAGATGACAGATGACAGATGACAGATGACAGATGACAGATGACAGATGACAGATGACAGATGACAGATGACAGATGACAGATGACAGATGACAGATGACAGATGACAGATGACAGATGACAGATGACAGATGACAGATGACAGATGACAGATGACAGATGACAGATGACAGATGACAGATGACAGATGACAGATGACAGATGACAGATGACAGATGACAGATGACAGATGACAGATGACAGATGACAGATGACAGATGACAGTTGACAGATGACAGATGACAGATGACAGATGACAGATGACAGATGACAGATGACAGATGACAGATGACAGATGACAGATGACAGATGACAGATGACAGATGACAGATGACAGATGACAGATGACAGATGACAGATGACAGATGACAGATGACAGATGACAGATGACAGATGACAGATGACAGATGACAGATGACAGATGACAGATGACAGATGACAGATGACAGATGACAGATGACAGATGACAGATGACAGATGACAGATGACAGATGACAGATGACAGATGACAGATGACAGATGACAGATGACAGATGACAGATGACAGATGACAGATGACAGATGACAGATGACAGATGACAGATGACAGATGACAGATGACAGATGACAGATGACAGATGACATATGACAGATGACAGATGACAGATGACAGATGACAGATGACAGATGACAGATGACAGATGACAGATGACAGATGACAGATGACAGATGACAGATGACAGATGACAGATGACAGATGACAGATGACAGATGACAGATGACAGATGACAGATGACAGATGACAGATGACAGATGACAGATGACAGATGACAGATGACAGATGACAGATGACAGATGACAGATGACAGGTGACAGGTGACAGGTGACAGGTGACAGGTGACAGGTGACAGGTGACAGGTGACAGGTGACAGGTGACAGGTGACAGGTGACAGGTGACAGGTGACAGGTGACAGGTGACAGGTGACAGGTGACAGGTGACAGGTGACAGGTGACAGGTGACAGGTGACAGGTGACAGGTGACAGGTGACAGGTGACAGGTGACAGGTGACAGGTGACAGGTGACAGGTGACAGGTGACAGGTGACAGGTGACAGGTGACAGGTGACAGGTGACAGGTGACAGGTGACAGGTGACAGGTGACAGGTGACAGGTGACAGGTGACAGGTGACAGGTGACAGGTGACAGGTGACAGGTGACAGGTGACAGGTGACAGGTGACAGGTGACAGGTGACAGGTGACAGGTGACAGGTGACAGGTGACAGGTGACAGGTGACAGGTGACAGGTGACAGGTGACAGGTGACAGGTGACAGGTGACAGGTGACAGGTGACAGGTGACAGGTGACAGGTGACAGGTGACAGGTGACAGGTGACAGGTGACAGGTGACAGGTGACAGGTGACAGGTGACAGGTGACAGGTGACAGGTGACAGGTGACAGGTGACAGGTGACAGGTGACAGGTGACAGGTGACAGGTGACAGGTGACAGGTGACAGGTGACAGGTGACAGGTGACAGGTGACAGGTGACAGGTGACAGGTGACAGGTGACAGGTGACAGGTGACAGGTGACAGGTGACAGGTGACAGGTGACAGGTGACAGGTGACAGGTGACAGATGACAGGTGACAGGTGACAGGTGACAGAAGACAGATGACAAATGACAGGATACAAATGACAGCCGACAGGAGACAGGTGACAGCCAACAGGAGACAGGTGACAGAACGGATTTGAACGCGGTTTTCACAGTTGGATTACATACAATTGGGAGCGTTGTCAAAAGTTGATTACGTCAAAATTCGTTAAGGGAAAAAGAAGTTATGGTCAATTGAAAATTTAATTCAACCACTGCTTCAAATTTCTTAAACACTTATAATGATTGATTAGTTATATATTGTTAAATATGTTCTAATATAAGTTAATCTTAATATTAAAACTTATGAGAGGTAACAAAAATAACAAATAACGCAGTGCGCGCGGGCGCGGTTGAAGTGTTGAACAATGTGCTCGATAGATGGCGTTGCTAAAATTCGTCATCAACCTAGATTTATTTTAATTTTTAATTTCTTAAACCTATACAGCTTATCAAAAAAAGTTTACACAATAAAAATAAAGCCAAAATATGGTTAAACATAGAACCGGAATAGAATCTAAGATCAGAATAAACAATAACAAAAAAAACACGAACAGAAAAATTAAATAAAAATATATATATATATTATACACATGAACAAGTGGAGTATATTATGTGAAGTACGAGCATTTAAGTGTGAGTGTGTGTATTTGTGTGTGCAATGGTGTTGCTGTGTGAGTGAGTGTGCGAGGTTGAGTCTTAGTTTTTTTTTTAAAGAATTTCTACTTAGGCCAAATATATCCATCGCGGTATTAAGATGCTCCATTGTGTAATGACTTGCAGTTCAAACTTTCATTAACGTTTTACCCTCTGATTATATTGAGTGAACACTACCTATACAAACAAGTAAAAGGAAACGAGTGAAGAGACGTTTATCGTTTGTCCGCATCCATTTTTCCACCTACGTCCTTAACGTTAATGAGGTTTACCTTTTATTATTTGGTCAAGCTAATAAGTAATAACCTCACAGGTACGTATTTCGTACTCATAACTTCGTAAGAATTTTCTTTCAACTCTTAACCGCTGAGGAGTTTTACCTTCCATCATCAGCTCATCCACATAAGAAGATGACTATCAGAATATAAAATTGTCAGTATAGTACGTTAATTTGAAAGTTGCCCTCGATTTCCCTGAATCATCCGATCATGTAAAGCTACATCATCCCTGAGTAACACAGGCTATATATAATTCCAATTGAAACAAGATTTTAGCCCGTGAAAGAAAGCCCTGTCGAGATCATTAAAAAACGCTATATACTTAACCAAATTACACATGGGCGAAGCCGCGGGCGGAAAGCTAGTTATGAAATAAGTCATGAAATAATAAGAATAACAAGCGTAGAATTTTAAATCTTATATTACACCAGGAAGTATTGTCATAATAAATCCAGAAGTTTATAATTATAAAATTTAATAAAAACACAATAAAATAAACAAAAGAACATCGTTAAAATAATTACAAAAATTTACCAACAATACCAAATTACAGAATCCTACGCAATAGTCTCAACGTAAATACGATTAAACAATGGTTCAAGGGAACTCCTTTGTTCTCAAAATTGTCCACTCTCACGTTCAGGTATCATGAAGTACATAAGTTCTCAATTTTTCTATCACCTGCATAAATGGGGTAATTGTATCTAAAAGCTTATCAGGTAACTGGGACAAAGCACGCGGTTGCATTCGCTCACAAGGACAACTGACAAGATTAAAATTATCTAGAAGCGTCGGAGTTAAATTAATTTATGATATAATATATAACAGTATGATACCTACCCACTATCAAATGTCAGATGAAACCAAGGAGAGGTAATATATGAGTAGAGTAAGAGATATATGAAAGGGAAAAATGAGAAGATAACAAAACTTTTATTGTTAGCCTGAAGCTGCATAATGAATCTTTAACAGGGGTACGTTTGGGATGAAATAATGGTTGTGCTTAAAGCCCAGGGTCTAATCTTTGACTCCAGCAGTTTTGATCTGGAGTAAGAAATCGGTGAGACGATAAACCTCACTCAAATAGTATCTTCTATGGAGCGTACGGTTATAATTACCTATAAATACAGAATGATTATAACATTTTTTATTATTTCTTCTTGTCTTGCTATCAGATTTTAAATCGTGGGGGAAACTGAAGTAATTAAATACCTTTAATAAGAAAATCTAAAAAAAATTGTGCTCATGCTTGTAAACCGAGCCCGGACTATGGCCGGTAGACAATCTGTTCTATACAACTTATTAAAAAAAGGATAAGCCTTTCAAGGTTACTTCAAATATAACGAGGTACGTTTGACAAATGATCTAACTGAGAGGTCGTTAAATTCACATGACAATTATTTTCAATTACTTATTTTTAACTTCACGGTCTTTTAACGAAAGGGACACATATCCCTGAAGCATGAGGGAGGTGTAATTCGCATCTAGACAATTTATCTCAGTGGTGACAAGCATGTTGCGCCCGCGCAAGCACAACACTCCACAACCATTCGCCGAAGCGGACGCAATGACGGCCCGGTGCTTACTAGTAAGTTAACATTCATTATTTCATAACTTTCTTAACGTCATCTCCATGGCTCCCAGAATAGTGTTCGGTGGCATAAACATTTGACATAGCTCACGGTCATGGGCATAACATGTATTTTTGTTCCCATTATATATACACGATAAAGGTTTAAATGTAAAACCTAGTGTTTTCGTATCTGTGTTTTGTACATGTATATTTGTTGTTTTTTAAAACATCGAATAATATTTTATTGCATATAAGACAGTAAGGCCTGGGTGCGATAATGTTTTTCTCAAATTGACGTATCTGAGAAACACACACACACTTAAATGCTCGTTCTTCACATAATATACTCCACTTGTTCATATGTATATATATTTTTATTTATTTTTTTCTGTTCGTGTTTTTTTTTTGTTATTGCTTTTTCTGATCTTAGATTCTATTTCCGGTTCTATGTTTTAACCTTATTTTGGCTTTATTTTGATTCTATTTATATTGTGTAAACTTTTTGTGATAAGCTGTATAGGTTTAAGAAATAAAATAAAATAAACATGTTATTCGCGACATTACAAAGGTTAATTCCCTTTATATTAATATTAATAACGAATCGATCACTCGAGCATAATCAATGAAATATTCGCAATATCAGCTTGTGTCAGGATTTCCTTCTACGATTACAAACAATCATGTATTTGAACTAATAATTGAAAAATAATGATATTTTCCTCTTAGAACGTCAACTATCAGATGTTTGAACCAGTTTTCTTGATCTTGGTATATTATGTCTTGGTGATTCTATAATATATTTATTAAACTAACTTAGATTCAACCTCGCACACTCACTCACACAGCAACACCATTGCACACACTAATACACACAAACACTTAAATTATTAACTGTAACTGTAACTGTGTAATAATTAACTGATATACCCCACTTGTTCATATGTATATATATATGTTTTAATTATTGTTGTTTCTGATCTTAGATTTAATTTCTGGTTCGATGTTTTAACCTTATTTTGGCTTTGCTTTTTATCTATTCTTTATTGTGTAAACTTTTTTGATATGCTGTATGGTTTTGAGAAATAAAATAAACTAATAATCTCAGGTGCATCCTATCACGTGATGGCGGGGTCAATGACCACAGACATTATTGCGAATGCACAAAGATGCACAGACCTCGTACATACCACAAATACTGTTTTCTTGTGAGGCATACAATTAGAGTAACTTATTACCTTTTGTATATGTAATTTTACTTTTATTTCAAATAATATGCCACGATATATTATAATGGTTGCATAAGTTTACCATACATATGTGATTCATGCATGTTTAATGATGGCTTATCTTTTGAATAATATGTAATACCAAAATTATAGTTAAAAAATTCATTATGTCCATATATAATCTGCGGGCAAATATGGAATTTAATACCATATGCTTTTAAGTAGTCGTTAGTTGTTGGTCATGACATTAAAAAAATGTATTACGTTCTTTAGAAATCAATTGTGAACCATTACATACATAATTTTAGCATTAGGTCTTTTAAAAAGTCAAACCATGATAAAACATGCATGAATCACCGATATTGGTTACTGGTCCTGTCATATCGACCAACTTATTGACCTTACCGTCAACATTCCATTTCTTAAACCTTGTAAACGCTTGATGACTGTCGCGGTACGACAGCAACTTTATCCCCTCAATAATTACATTGTTATTAAAGCGAATACTTCCGGATAGTGTATAGCGGATCTAAAACTCATTAATTCAATTATAGTACTTGCTTCCTGATACGTAGTCACAAATCCTAAGCTTGTTCCAAATATTGTGTAAATGGGTTCCGTTGATGACAGCAACTTCCCGTAAATATAAGTTAATATACTAATCTTTCACCTACTTTATCTCAACTCACACAATATTTATTGATAATTCGAAATTACATATTGTAAAATGAATAAACAAAATTTACATACTAGATTATATATATCACCGATAAAATTTAACACAATTTCATAACCTATGGTGATTTATCATACACCACTCCTATCTGATGATAACTACGTAATGACTACGTCCAAATGTTATCAATCATTTCTAAGATGACAATAATGGGCAGAATCATTCGCCTATGATTGGGTAAATATGAGCGTTGCGTTTGTTTGGCAATGACCCACTGTCTGACCGAGTATAAAAGTACAAATATTCAAATAAATTGTTTTTGACCTTTGACTGCTTGCAGAACGCGTAAACATTGTTTGTATATTAATATCGCGAAGGACATCTTTCTTCTTTTGTGTCGGTTAAGTGTGTAGAATTGACAAGTTAACCAATTGTAATGTAAATGATTTATGTAATGATGCGAAATCTATAAACGCATTGCATTTTAACGCAAATTAAAATTATAATTTTAAGCTCATCGTTACATAGAAAGAAACCTTTTAAGAGTTAGTATTTTAAACTTTATTAATTAAGACTTCTAAATACAATGTTTTATGGTATTCCAAATGTTGTATATGTACGTATTTTATTATATAGGTCTATGAACCTTTGGTACCTACATAAGTATTTGGCCAATTAGTTTTGTTTCAGCTTGATTAAGCGCGTGTTATGCAAAGCGCTGGCCGCGTGACAAATCAAAATACCAAGGTCATATTTCATTAAGCACGCTTGCTTTAAATGGAGCTTAAAATTATAACACACCTTCATAAACCTTTTTGAGTAGAATAATTATCACATATAAGATAATATTCGTTAAAATTGATACGAGTTTAGTAATTGGGGACTTAATTAAATCGTAGACGTCTTGTTCTTAAAACGCATCCTTTAGACTGTTTTAATGGCAAAAAGGAAAAGACTTAACATCCATATTATATGTAATAAGAAATATCTAGTTGTAGAATAATAAATTACAAATCAATCTGCATTTATTAACATTTATAACAACGTATTAACTACATTCTTATGTTGAGCGTCAAATAAAACATTCAATAGATTTCCTTAATGACATTGTAAGTATGTAATTACTTTAAACAGGTATTACAATTCTTTCCCGTGAACGTATGAACACTGCATATTATCTGGTACAATCACATTGTTTTTAAAACCTCTACCTTACGTCAGACTCGTAGTGTTTACGAGAAACTTATTATGGCAAAAGGAAGCCGATTCAGTGCCGAAACTCAGCTTAATATAACTTCCGCGCAAATACTATATTTTTGACAAAAATAGTATGTAGACTAAATCTCATACGTTGGGCTAAGTCACGAAACTGAATAAACCCTTAGTACTCTTAGTAGTAGTTACTAATATCAGTAGCACAAATCGTATTTAAAATTATCGAATTAAGCTATTATTACTTATCAAAAGTGTAATTTATTAAAACTCAATTATAACATAATGGCTTATTTGTGATACGTAATGTCGTTCAATAACGTTAAAAAATTAACTATTTAAACTAGTTTGACCAGTAACATTTTTTTAAACCAACAATGCTGTAGAGGCAGAGACACAAATTTTTATCTAATTTAATTATTACGCAATGTTCACCAAGTGGTTTAGAATCTCCCCTCAGAATCTTTACTAGGTTCAACCCCGAAAGTGCATCAATTATTATAGGTAATTTATAATAAAAATGTATATGATATGAATATGTTAAATGTTTTCTAGTAATTTTATTTTGGATAATATTTTCATATAGATTCTGGATAATACGTGTTATGTGAAACAGCGTTTAAGTAATGAAACTCTCTTTTAAGCTTATTCTAAATTTCAACCAACCAATCCTAGTTGAAACATTAAAAAATGCGTGACGAAACGAGGTACGGATGTGACATAATAGGTATTTTTACGTAAAAAAATATTACAAGAGCAACAACGTTACGTTCATTAAATAATACTTTTAAAAGTCTATTATTTCCAAGGCAAATTCTAATTAATGTCTTTGCAACTATTAATATTATTCATAAAACTGGTTTGCTCTTGAGAAAATTATATGTCATTATTTATCTATATATATATATATATATAACTATTCCGTTACTGAGTGACTGACAGACAATGCACAGCCGAAACTACTGGTCGTAAAAAGCTGAAATTTGGCATGGAGGATTTTTGGAAATTCAACCCCTAAAGGGGTAAAAAGGGATTCCTTGGGCTTATAAACTTGAAAGTTGGCACAAACACGTACATAAATAAGCAAGTAAATAAGTTTGACTTTGTAATTTTTTTCAATCTACCCCCCAAGGGGGCTAAAAGGGGTGAAGATGTTTCTGCGAAAAATCTTATTCCATGGGTTTATAAACTTAAAACTTGGCACAATTACGTACATAGGCAAGTAATAAGTTTGACATTATAATTTTTATTTTTTTTCATTTTTATTTTATTTTTATTTTAAATGTCGATAGCACTATACAAGTGTGGCTCAAGAGCCCGTATTCTTTAACTTTTGTTAAAGTGGTTCGTATGTAAATCACTCAAAGAAAATTTGCTTTGAAAATTTTATAAAGATGTCATGTTTATGAGATGCACAGCATAGCATAGCATGTATAGCAAAGCATGCATAGCATATTTATCTTAAAAGTTGATCACATAACCAGAGTATATAATGGGTAATTACGATACTCCAAGAGTAATAATGGGTTATTTTTTTTCAGTTGTTGTGCATAACCACAATTACTTTTTCTGAACCAATCCCTGGAAGGATACCTAAGGTATACAATGCCCTAATTACGTCTAACCAAAATTTGGAGCCAAGCAAGGCTTATCCAGTGTACCAGCCAGTTCTGAGGAACGCCTTTCCCTATCCACTACAGCCTGTCTTCTATAATTTTCCTTTCACAAATGTAAGTTACAAAGATTATTTTAAGTAGATATCAGAATATAAATCACTCTTTACTCAAAGCCGGAATTATAAAATCATTGTTTATTTCGTTTTTTACTTTTTTCGTTTTATTTGTTTCAGAGTTTGCTGCCTCCAATACAACCAGCTCTAGGCGTGCCTAATGAATTTACCCCTAATGAACCACCATCTTCTCCATCATCTATAACACTCAAAGAAGAATCGTCAACCGAGAATCCTCCTGAAATAAGTAGCCCCGAACCGAACTCTAATCAAGGTACCGAAGCACCGCCTCCACCTCCGAAAACTGAATCGCCAATACCACTTAACGAATTTGGTTTACCGCCACAGGTTCTACCTTTGGGACACTTCGGTCCTGGTTATGAATTCACGCAGATAAACACTTTTCCATATTCATATCGGGGATTACGTTTTTATGACCCATACGACCCGTTCTTATACAATCCTTATGCGAATTTCCCTTTGTATCGACCGCTAACTAATGCTTTGGCTCCGTTGCCCGCTCCCGCGGTAATCAAGGAAGCTCCAAAAGCAATACCAACACCAGAAATAACTGAAGCAGAAGCCACGCCTCCATCAGAACCTAGCGACCTGAACATTCTGAACTACTCAGCAAAAGATCCAGCTATACCGAATGTGCCTCCACCACCTCTGCCTCAAGGCGGATTGAAACCCGACAATGAATAATTGTGCAGTCTATGATAATAAATGTTATTGTTAGGTATTCAGCATTTATATGTGATAAATATAATGCTCATAATTATTTTAAGATTTATAATGTATTTTTCTATAAATTTAAAGGCCAACTGAAGGATTTTGTTTATTTTGAAATGATAAATTTTAATTATACTCAAGCATAGAAGGATTAGTAGAATGTGAATATATTATACTGAGCAGTTTGTAATATTATTAGTATTACAAAAATGTATTTATAATGATAATCTTAATTTTATTTTTAAATAAACTCAAAATATTATTAATATTAACCTAACTAATATAAGTAACTTAAAATAAAACAAAACACAAAACTAAAGCAAATTTAAAAAGTTTGGCCCCTGTGGCAGAGTACCCACAATGCTGTCGGCATTTCCTCGCTGTATGGCAATGCTTACACGCTGAGCAAGGAAAGCCAGCTCTTGGATCACCGGTACTGGTACTATCGTAATATTTATTTCACAAATCGAAATGTTTTTTTATAATAATATATGCAAATATCTAGGTTGTATTTCATAACAGCGATAACTTCCAAACATTATTCAAAAAACTAATAACTGATACGGGAAATTTATTTACACAGCTAAAAGTATTACGTGTTGAATCACACAGGTATAAAGTATATATTATATTACAGACTACAGTTACACGATTGAATACAAAATCAATGTTATGGTTTTCGATATCTGTTCAGCTATCGAAAGTTCCATGTGTGGGTGTGTGTCATTGCTGTTAATAAACTGATTACAACCTGATAAACCTTATATAGGTGGTAGGAAAATAGTTACCCAAATATATCGAAAACAAAGATTTACTGCCAAGTAAGAAACGGAGGCCCATAGAAATATATATCCCAATTCATTCCACCAATCATATCAGATGGTATATACCATTCATAGTAATAATATTTAAATCGTTTTTGGCTGTGACAATAACTAATCCTTGGTACGCAAATTTGAAAATTGTACGCTGTACTCCTTAAAAGATCCTCTTCGAAGGATCTCGCTCTGAGGATTATACAAGTTGGTATTCTACGTATCTTTAACCAGCCCTGAAATTGAATGTTTTTTTTAAATATAAAAATTGTAACACAAAACAAACGAATTATCTTTGTTACTTACACGTATAATAATTTTTCCCAATACTTCCATGTGATCTTTGTGTATGTGGGCTTGAAATCGTATATCCCTACGTGTACAATCACCAAACGTATATTCGCTGTGTACAGACACTTGTAAAAAAAAATAACTTTTATTTCTGTTAAAAAAAAATATTTTACCAATTATTATTGAATACCTGGTTCTTTTTCGGATGCGTCCAATGTAAGTTCACTGAGTGAAGTGAAATATTGCCAGGAATCACATTTTGATACTGAAGATGTTTATGAAACTAATATTAACACGTTATCTAATGGTACTGTGTAATAAAATTTATAGTTGTTTAATAACCCGAAACAAAATATATTTTACAAATACTGTTGATTTTCATAATTAATTTCAATTCAGATTCTCTATCAATCATTGCTAATAAAAAAATATCAGGCTATATTCGCATTCATATTTAAATGTTCTATACAAACTTTTCAGTAACAGTATACGTAATAAAAATTAGAATTATGTACAATCATTACTTACTATAGCTGAGCAGGACACTTACATACAGTAATTTCAACGACATATTGCGACAATACTTAACGACATGAAAGAAATGCCCGACATTATAATAACAAAAACGAGTCGATTCACTGACAGATACACTTGCATAAAATATGATACATGTTTATAAACAATTTCTTTATGAAGCTTATAGATTCTTTGTAAATACACTATATAGAAAACAAACCTATGCATCTGTAAGGATAGTGGTCGTGGTCGTCGGTTAAGTCTACATAAAAACTCTTTATTTATTTCTGCGCAAAATAGTTGATATTATAATGTATAAAATATTTAAACATCGAAATCACCATGTATATTCTAAAAAAATATTACATTAATGGAAAAGCCTATGCGATAGCTTTAGTAACAAATCTCAGTTATACGTTCAATACGTATAATCGTGTTTGCCTTATGCGAGTGAAATGTAGGCTCTATCACAATGAAAATGAACGTTTCCAAAATTTTATATGTACTAATCCATTCGCTAATTTTCATTAGCCCAAGTCTAGAGGTAATGACTTACTGAAATTGATGACTTACATGCATGGTGAGTTATATATTGCTAAGTAAAATATCGATTGTTGCAGATTTGTTTAGAAGAAATCTCATATAAAGGTTTAACTGTACGCTGGCCACAAAGTGATGAGGGCAAGGACATTAAATCCGATCCTTTATGTTACAACGAAGAGACAATTATAACTAGAAATTGTTTTAATAACACATGGATACCTTCTGTATCAGACCTACCTACTTGCTTTGGAGCTCTACATTTTTTAGATACACCCCAAACATCGGTATGCCCAAGTTCTTTCAAGAAGGTATCTAATAATAATACAGATTATTGTTATAAAGTAGATAAGGCAACATCATGGAGTTTTCCATGTCTGCAAGGCGGTGGTGCTTCGGTGATTACACATCTTAATGATGACGACGTGGAATCACTTTTAACATCATTGATGAAATTGAACGTTTCAAGGTATTTTTGGTTGCCAGGACGTAGAGCTAAGCTTTTCAGCCCATTAATTTGGTACACACCGGGACAAATGTGGGGTCGTACCGTAGAAACTCAAAATGTGTTGCCCGTACGTGATTGTATATTTAAAACCTGCCTTTTATTAGATGTTGAAAAACGTGAATTAACATCGGAACTATGTTGGATAGAATATCCTAGCTTATGTTTTTATAGGAATAATATAAATTATCCTGCTAATTGTCCTGATAACTATCGTGGTGTGAGATTTACACCTCAAGAAAGCATTTGTGCTGGAATAAAGGTAATGAATGAAGAGTTGTCATTTGATGAATTTTCGAATGTCACGGAATTTCAATGTACACCAATGGGCGACGATATAGAAAGTGACTTGAGCAGATATGTTTATAAAGAAATAGCTAACAATTATGCTCTTCCAAAGGATACGTGGTGTTGGTTCTCTACATCGTTTTATAAACACGTGGGAGATGATATGGGCATATTTAAGGCCGTATTTTCTGATTTTCGGGTGTCTATAAATAAAGAAGGTTCAATAAGATTAAACAAAAAATCGGACTCCACGAAATTGTCTTGTCTGGCTTGTCGGACACAGATTTTGTACGAACAGCCTGAGTTATTGTTTGAATACAACGAAGTTCTTAACAAAATGTACTTAACTATTTATTTCCCCTCGGGGTTGTTTAAATATAGTGAAAACGACACAGGCATTCAATGTTTCTCAGATGCTAAGGGCTTTGTAAAAGTCATAGATATAAACAACCTTCCTTACATGGAGGTTAATATTGGTAATTCTAAAAAAACAATAAATATTACCGTAGAAAAAGTTGTCTACCAAATTGATCTCATAACCGATCGATCGGCACAGTATTGGTGTGAGGGGCATACAAATAATTTTACTTTAATATCAACAGAAAAGGTTATTGCTAATCCGCAAGGAAATGATATACATGTATTTTCTCTAGCTTTAGAGATATTTCTTACTGATGATGAAATTAGAATTGAACTGAACGAAAAAATGTTGCAAATCTGTGAGAATATTACTTATATCTTTAATGCCGATAAAGTTCTTCTAATGGAAATACTTACGTATACTTCGGAGAAATTGCTAGTTTTGTTACACATACACATGTCAATTATCAATATTTACCAAGAAAAGGGTGATAATATTAAAGCATTATATGAAAATATGAAACAAATTGCAGAAACGGAACTAGCTAAATACAATTATACTTTTGTCAATATCTCTAGTTCAATGTATTGCTTACCTACCAATTCAAGCTCAGATAGCATGAGCCTAGAATGGGAACTGACTGCAATTGGTCATATAGCAGCTCCTAAGCAATTTTGTTTACAAGCTAACGGTTTGCCTGTAAAGAGACGTTGTCTTGGTTCATATATTCTTGGCAGCAGATGGGGTCAAGTTGAAGGAGTTTGTAACAAAAATTACTCTCCTTCAATAGCGACAACATATCTGTATAAGTTTTATAAAGGCCGAATGCCTGCGAATGATACATTTAAATTTTTAACAATCGGTCTGGGATATATTTTGAAAGATGTTGATATATTTATTCCAGCAGATATTTATTATCTCTCTATATCATTGCAACACATTTTAAATATAGCTCAAAGCAATGAAAGCTCGGTCGATATGGGTACTATTGAGAACATTGCGTGGATTATGAATAGAGTCATGATATTAGATCACCGATACCTAAGACTAGCACAAACATTGAACTCAACTAACGTTATTTTAGATGCGGTAGGTGTAATCATTCAGAAGTTAGCTGAAGGGAGTACATCTAGTGTTGGTTTGTTACGAAGTCATCAAAATATTGATTGTAATTTGGCCAGACAACCCAATTTTTTAATACAAATATGTTATCCTGCCTTCAACAATATAAGTGGTATTGCTGTTAAGTATAATACAAACACAAGTAATTTTCATGGTATGGATATAATTCCATTATATAAAAATACTACTTATGATGATGTATTATCGATCTCTAACTTGGAAATAGCTACATGGATTCCGGAAAATGTTCTGGATTCCTTAATAAGTACTGAAAATTCAACAATTAACGAAACGTTACAAGAAAAGAATGTGCGTGTAATTATTAGCATTTTCCACAATGCTGCAGCATTCCAAGAATTAGATACTAATTTTCTAGTTTTAAACAGTCGCGTCATTGGTGTTTCAATTCCTGGATTTTTACCCAATTTACTTCATCCGATTCCCTTAATATTTCGTAATTTAGATAATTTACCATTCCAGAGACAATGTGGTTTCTGGGATTTTACAATAAACCAAAGAGTATCAGGGTTTTGGTCGAGCAAAGGATGCTACTTGGTTAAAATAGTTAATAATTCAAATGTATGTAATTGTTACCATTTAACTCATTTCGGTCAATTAATAAACATTCGGGAGCGAATAATTGAAGACAACGTCGTCAATAACATGAATACTAAAGCATTAAATATAATATCTCTCATAGGCAGTTTTTTATCACTCCTTGGAATAGCCGGTATATGGCTGACGGCTTTCGTTTTTCAGGCCTGGAGGAAAAAAGCTGGGTCGAAAGTGCTTTTGAATTTAACAGGAGCTATAGCAATGCCTTTGATACTAATAATTGTTTTTAATTTAGGTGATACAATATTTCTGGCTAATAATGGTAAGTATTACGGCTCTGACAAAATGAAAACTATCTGCATCCTTATAGGCTCGATACTACATTATTCAGTTCTTGCGAGTTTTATGTGGATGCTTATCACCGCAACTTTACAGTTCATCAGGTATGTTCGAGTATTAGGAGTAAATCGACCATCTAGATTCATGATAAAATTTACATTGTTAGGATGGGGAATTCCTTTATTACCAGTAGCCATTGTTTTAATATTTGACCGAGAAAATTATATTCCGAATGCATCTTTACTTAGAAACGAATATGCAATTTGCTATCCTTCTGGCTTGTATTTAATAAGCACGGTTGTTTTACCGATATGTATTATTTTGTTTATAAATATCATCTTGTTTATTTCAGTTTTGTATGCCATATCGCATGGTCCTGATGGAAAAATGAGAACTACTGATATAGATTTAGTTGGAGCTCAGTGGAGATTATCAATATTTCTGTTTTTCCTTTTAGGTTTAACGTGGGTCTTTGGTATATTTTCTTTTACGAAAAATTTAGTCTGGTCCTATTTCTTTTGTTTGACTTCTACATTGCAGGGATTCGTATTATTTGTTTATTTCGTAATTTGTGACCCAATTACACGTAACTTATGGGTAACTTTAATGAAACCACAGTTTCGGTCTAATACTCCAAGAGAAAGTGTCACAAGTATTTCTAGTACGTAAATACATATTAATTCATTGGAATACATAACTTTTTAAATAAAAGTCATATATATATTAGGTATAGTTTTTATTAAAATATTAAGTTAGTTCTTATTAAAACATGAGTCGTAAATATAAGTATTAGTTAAGGAATATGTAGTTTTATAAAACATTAAAAGATGTTTAGACTTAAAGTTGTTTATCATTCCTCAAACAATTCAACACAATGATTCAATCAAAAAGCATTCATTGCTCTTTGGTAATCAGAGATGATAAAGGTGCATTTCATAATAATGCTTGAAATTTATAAAACTCCTTACTTTATCTTGCTGGTATGCTCTTTGGGTACGTAATATTTAAATCAGTTAGTATAAGTGATATTATTTGTTAAAATAAAACAGTTATTTTTATTTATTAAATGTTTTTTATTATATGCAATAGTCCGTTTAAATGATGCTTGGAGAGCAATTCCAGCGCACCAAGCGTCATATGCATTAAGAGATAGAAGTGATGATTACGACGAGGAAGTGTTCAAGTCATTGATAAGTGACGACGACCGTTTACCGCGAGGTAAACATTTTCAAGTTTTTGCGTAATTGTTTTAATCTTATATTTATCATATATAATCTTAAATAACGTATGGTTGCTTTTGTTCAACATGATTGAAACAGATAGTTAATGATTTTATTTTTTTTAGAAACCTTAAACAGCATATACAAATTTGGGTGGTGCACCCGTGACTTAGTGGCTCCTGTGCACTATAGGAAATCTGTCAACGTAACGTTACCCACCTGGCACACTACAAATATTAATTATATTTATGTATGTAACTTTACCTAGTAATAACTACACTGCCCTGATGTCAATAAAGAAAATTGATTCTCGTTTATGGCTTAGAGAAATTTAAAAGTTTTTTTAATATACATATATTCTTTAATCACTTACTCTTCATAAGAGACCAAAGAATCAGCTCCAATTTTTTACTTGACTGTATATTTTACTTAATTAACATTGTTAATTATTAATGCGTTTGTTTCAGGTATTAGTGCGAAAAAATACTATACAATATAGGCACCAATGCGTCATATTGAAAATGTTTGTTCCCTACAAATTTATGTTTCAGAAATCTCGATTACCTATTTATTACTGTCAAGGGACCGTACATATATTAATGATGAATACAATCAATAAGTTTGACATTCACGAATTCTATATCAGACGCAGATTATTAATTCCAGCTAATTTTGTAGTCGAGTTTTATCATGCAAAATCCTACTAAAATTAAATACAACTGTGTAATGTCTAAGTAAATATACGTACCATAACAATCTGTTATGCAATACTTGAATCTTGGTTTTATTAAGAGCCCCAGTACAATACTTATAGTCGATATTTTATTACTATATTGTATAGTGGATGTCGAAAACATCATGGACATGATCGTATTATGATAAGAGCAATCGTAATACCTTGTCCAACCTTATCCTACCTCCAACCATAACGTGGCTTTATTCAAAAATACTGCCAACGTTCTACGACATCTAATAATGTAATAACTTGCATGAGGAGAACTGTTGATTAAAACCAATACTTAAAATAGTCATGTATAACCTTAGTAAGGAGAAACCTTCTTGGACATCTTGACAAAATTAAGCACTATAACAAAAATGTTTTATGTCTATGAATATATAATATATTTATATTATATATTTATTTAATAGTTTGACCGAGACCCATTTTTTTGACAAAAGCTACGGCTACTAAAAGAAAATCTAAATGATTGTTTCATAATAGAATACATAGAGATAATAAAATTCATGCAATAATTAACATTAGGAACACTTTATTCTTGCATGTTTTGTTTTTCCAATTATAGACCAGAGTTAATGTTTTATATTAATTGTTAATGTGTTTTGTGAACTCATGTGAATTTAATTTACGGAGATATCTATAAAGACGAACAGCCAAGTCTGGCATTTGAAAAGGTCTAGTAGCTTCAAGATCTTTGTATTACATTTAGTTTGAAGACTACTTATTGTTATGTAATCTATTTGGACATAAAAAAATGTAACTGTCAACAGTACAGACAAACAAAATCGCACACATTCCCGCGCATATTTTCAGAGGACAATTCGTAACAAACAATCGACGTTTACAAATACTATCTGCAATGTTCGATAGTCATACGAAATGTTTAAGATGAAACGCTTTGCTCTAATAGTAATTTGTTCGTATATTTTGCTTTTATACTACTTTGTTTAAAATCGAAGTTAACTTACACAGCACAATTAACATTAGAAAGATAATACACGTATTCAGTTCACATATTTCAGTGTGTGACATATAATATCTTAACTTTTTATTAAGCAATCGTGTTAATATGTATGCGCGTACATTATAGGCCAGGCGCTGTCTATAAAAAGCATGATACGAGATTTCTCGTCATGTCAAGATGACTTCGGTTTAAAGCCACCAGATGGTGTGCTAAAGGAACATACATTTCCATGGCTTGGATTTGTACAGTACATTCATGGTGAGTTTTACCGACTTTATGAAAACCCGATACAGGATTATTTGTTTTATGTGTGTCCACCCACGTATTGATGCCGCACGCATGTAATCGCCTTATAATAAATTCTCTGAGTATATTAGCACTTTATCACAAATATACTGCTGGATTGAATGTTAATTTTTTATAACATTTTTTCACAACGTTAAATACATTTAACATACTATAACTTATTAAATAAATGATAATGAAAAATAATTAAATTATTTTTACAAATATAAATCTAGACTTTATGTTATCTTTTCAGTTACCACTGCTCTTCCACACCACAGTAAGGCCCCGCGTGTGGTTCTGGTTCATAAGCAATACGCTGTAGGAACTGCCACTGACATGCTGCATTTACCTAAGAATTATAAACTGTAAGTTATTTAGTACATACATAATATATTATACATATATTTAATAGAACGAGTTTAGTTTCCACGAGAACGTGGAATGAAATAATCTGTGTTGATGGTAATCTTTCGTAACCCTTATCCAGGAGTATTTACCGGCCATTTACTCTACCATACATGCATGGGCATAAATCATCAATTTTTGTGTACAGCCCTCATACATAATCGGATTCTGTATTTTGGTTTCTTTAAGAACCAAAAGCCTGTCTTGTAATGTATATTCAGTATTTGTTTGCCTATATTATGTTATTAATTAAGGTGCTATGATAGGATTGGACGATATATTAATTAGTTCCAGCCCAGATGAATCAGACATGCAACTTTAAAGGACCGCACTGAGTTTAACATTGTAATGACAGTGTGTTTCGAAATTTATGTCTTTTATTATTTTAAAAGTATATCATGTTCAGTTCAAATTCTTGGACCAGCCCAACAGGCTTAACTTGTTAATCTTGCAGCGGTAACGTATTATTTGGAGACTACGTCAGAGATGAAGAAGAATGTGGTTTAACATTATCTCAAACTAAAATGGGATCAGACTGTCCCCGAGCTTATTTAGAAATACCGCTTATTGACATATCTCCACATCCTGAATATTCAAGGTAAGCTATTGAAAACATGATAGCAATAGAAACAAAATGTTAAATTATTGCGTCACATAACGTTGTATTAAAACTATATTCTGTGTGAAGACGGGGGTATAAAAATCGACGCAAATGTCTTAAAAAAAAGAACTCTAGAAACGTTAATAATGTAATATCTTAATAACAGGTTTGGAGTTGGAAATAGTCTAGCCATAGTAAAGCTTCTTAGACCTATTAAATCTCGTAAGTATGAATGTACTTTAGTTTCCTATAAATAATTACCATCATATTTAATTACCTTTAAATTGCTTTCTAGATTATATGGTACCAATATGCCTCCCATCAATCGAAGAACGTGAAAGAAAACGAAAACATAGATATGTTTTTATGGTTGATTATATAAGTTGTAAGTAATTTAGTATGTTTTAATGTTGGTATGTACAATTTACTAAGTGGCCATACTTTCAGCTGTACCGAGAGATTTTGATTCTGAAAAAATGGCAAAAAAGACACTGAAATTTTTCACACATAAAGAGTGCAGAAAACAAAGAATGCGAAATGTAAGCTGTTCATTTTATATAAGCACAGTTTTCATTAATAACCAGCTGTTGTCAATTATAAAATTAATTCTATGTATTTTTGCAGAATTTAGGTAGTGAGGGCGTAACGCACGTGCTATGTACTTCCGGGTGTGGTATTCGTCCTGGAGCACCCATTGTGACTCATGCTACTGAAGGTACCGTTCAATTAATGGGAGTTGCCGCTGGCAGTGCACCCTGTATAAGACGGTCTATGAGAAACAAACTGAATAAAGAGCCACCACTATACATAGATGTCTACCCTTATGTGAGCTGGATAATAAACTTTGTAACAGCCAACATATTACCTCGACCTTATCCAGTAAACTTTAAATTAGTCGACGGTGGTTCCAGTAAGTGCCATTTTTATAAACTCATACCATAACAATAGTTGGATATTTTAAACTTGAATTAATAACACATAGCTTTATTTATTAAATTTCAGCTTTGGGAGTTAAGAGTCAATATTTGAGAGCTAGGAAAACACAAAGGTCTGGATGGAGAGCAAGGACCTTTGTGTCAGGAAATAATTGTTATAAAAGTTTAAAAAAACAAAGACAAGCTGCATTCTTCTATTCAGAAAGATTTGAAGTCAACGCTGATCCCCCTGGAAAATTAAATATAATAATGAAGGTAATTTGTCCAAATACACATACATTAAAAATTTAATAGATATATTAGTAACATCACATTAAATAACAACTACATATTAATTTCAAAATATTTATCAAAAAACGTTTATTAATAATAACAATTAAATTTAAACCAACGTATTACTGAAAGTTTTATTTAAAATTACATACTATATGTATAAACTCTATAACGACACTGAAGGGACTGTGCATTTTATGGCGTTATAGAGAGTAGTCGTTAAATTAAGAAATAAAAATCTGAATTAGAATGCAAGCTAAACCAACCAAAGGCTTTCAACCCTTTAGAGAGTTTGTCGTTAAATCGATTTACGTTACATGGAGTTTTCACTGTTTTTAACATTTGATTTAAGGTGTCAGCCGGGATTGAATGTACAATTGTGTGCGCCCGTCTAATGCTACCGAATCGTCTCGTCACGCCTCTGATTACAGGAGTTGGTGGTTACAACATCACAATAACTTTTAACACACATTGGTTTCCGTACGTTTTTTATTTTGCTTTAGGTCTTAGCGGCAAGAATACAACATATAACGACTATATAAAATGGCTTCCGGAACGTAAGCCAGGTTTTTGGTAAAGTTTTAATAAAACTCTCATGAATTTTTAGCTTATTTTATTGTTATTTAAGTATAAAAACGCCATCCAATTTGTTACATTTTTTAATAAATATTTATTGAAAGACAGTTTTTAGTTTTGACCTACATAAATAGGCTAAACGTGATAGATTATAATCAACTGTAATGCAGCCTTGCCATGTTCTACAGCCAAAATATGACCGGAATACCTAAAATCCATTACAACATGTTTTAACTATAATCTTAAAATGTTATGCACATTTAGGCTGAATCTACGGCTATTGAATCTTCGTCGCTAAGACTTTGGGTGCCTGTTGATGGTGAAGGAAAGCCGAACTGAGGTTGCGGTTGATTCTGTGGCGGTGCTTGCGGATATGATGGGTTAGGTTGAAACAGCTGAGGTTGAGAGAATTGTGGAAATTGCAGAAATCCACTACCAGATCCTGGATACTGTGGTATTTGCGGAATTGATGGTATCTGAGGAATGTCAGGTGTTTGTGGTACAGATGGTGGTTTAGGAATGTCAGGAACTCCTGGTATTTGAGGAATTTGTGGAGTCTCTGGACTTTGAATTTGTGGGAATGCGGGCATATTTTTAGCATCGTAGGATCCGGTGTTTGGTGTTTGAAATCCTTGTGAAGGGTCTGGTTGTATTTGTCCACCCTGATCAGATGGAAAGTCTGCTGAGTCAACGACTGCAGTATCTTCGTCACCAGGCGCATCCTGTGGTGGTGATACATTTTGAGGTGGCGGCGATGGACCAACAGATATAGGTGGTGAGATAGGACTTAGACCGGGATACAATGGGTTTGCCCCCGGATAATATTGGGGCACTATGACAGGTTGAAAGGATATTCCTTGATACGATGGGTACACACCAAGTTGAGGTATTTGATAACCAACTTGCGGTTGATATCCGAAAGAATATGATGGCGGCACCTAAAATATTGAATAATTAAACATTTGGTAACTGCTATTACAAAAATATATAAATATTTAGTCTATGTATCCCACCGGATAGAGAACCGATTTTATAGAGAGCAGGATTTTATATTGACAAACATAAGTAAATAGATATTAGTAAAATAGGAATGCCTTCCTATTTTTATTTCACTGATTAAGAAAACCATGGCTCTCCCATGGACATAGAAAAAAATAATGACACATTTTAAAGGATACACATTCGAATAGATATCATAGAAGAAACCGATGAACTAAATAATGTCTATATGCCAATAAACATGGCAATTTGAATAAATATTTCATAACATACCGCGTTAATAAATTGGCGTGTTGAATATGCGAAACCATTGATTTGTGGTGATACAACTGAAGCTGATATTGGTATCGCTCCGGGCCACGCCACTCCTCCGCCGCTGGCGCAGCATATCGTGGCACATAGTAGAATTACGACCTAAAACATACAATATTATCACAGAGATGTCTGGAATATAAGATCTGCACGCACAAAATATATTTTCTTTTCTAAATACACGCAGTCGTTAATGACACTAAGAAGTTAAAAAGTACAGCTAACTTTTATTTTACTTATAAACAACGACATTATAAAATACTATCGTTAAAAAACCTGTTTCAGAGCACACTATATGCAACTAGTTCGATAAAAATAAACGGAGCAAGTGGTTTTTAGAAATATTCGTACCTTCATCTCTGAGGCACTCGTAACGAGATATCTGTACTAGTATTAATGATTGTGCTTATATACTCACCAACACCCACCCGAAACGAAGAAAGAAAAGACCTAGATATGTCTTCGGAATTATTTGTATTCAATATACTTGAATGTTGCATCACCTTACGCTGCACGTATTAAGATTAACAACAAACAAAACAAATTGTTGGCCTATTTAATTAACATACATATTTATTTAGTATATGTGATTTCACATATACTAAACAAATATGTGAATGTGAATTAAATTTATATGAATTTTAATTAAATTATATTGTTATTAATTAACAATAGTTTTATTCACATAATCATGAAAGTTATTTAAAAACCTATACTTTAGTGATTATTTGTATTATATATACTATTAAATACTTTTAAATATTAATCCTTTCCAGTTTTTTATGTTTAAGTTATAATTAGCATTTTTACTATAGCACCCTTAAAGTGTATGTAGTTCGGTAACCTATTAATAACCCTACATAAAGGTATATTCCCCTTGAACCAGTTATAAAAAATGTTAACATGAACACGTTAGTAAAGTTTTAGATAATATTACCTAAATGGTAACTATCAAATCAAAAAAAACTAGATTTTTCTATATTTATAAATTTCTATATACATCCTTAATATTTTATTTTCCCTTAACGGCATCTATTCCTACAGGGGGGAAGAAGAATTCTACTATTTTCGTCTTCCACAACGTAACAATAGCCTTTGGAACGTCTGGGTGCATTGGATGTGATCCGCCTATATATGTGGGACTCCACAAATTTTTAAAGTGTTGTAGAAACAAACGAAGTACTTTCAGCTGTTCCATTTGTGCTGCTTGTGTAAATTTACCTGAAACAATGGTTCTGTGTCAGCTAATTTTTTTTATGATTACTTTTTATTTTTAGCCTGCCAAATGAGTGACATTAGTACTTTAATTACATTATATTAGATAAAATTATTCTTATTGCATAATTTATATAATAAAAGTCGACATTTGCTATCAGTACAGATTGTGAAGCATGAATATGAGTGATTCAGGAAGGAAATTTGTATCAACAAAGTTTGTTTTCTTAGCATTTAGAATAACTTTGAAAACGTAGCTAGTTGGCCTTGAAATTAGACAAATTTGAAGTTTTACTTACTTGCACCGCTATCTTGTCTTTTAACACGAGTGAATTGTCCGTAAGTTGAAATATCATTTTTTACAAGAATTGTAGACGTGACATTCATTAGACCTTTCCATTCCTGAAACTCATTGAACCACTATAAATATTCTATAAATCAGGGTTGCGTGAAAATGTTATGTTACTCATAATTTTACGTACAACATCAAATTGGCGAGCTTAATAAATTTTTCAATCGTTTAAGAAAAGCAAAACCATCCTCCACCAAGTATAATAAATGCGTATGTGTATATGGTTAAGCAATTATTATATATTCAAATCCATCAATATTACGTTGTTTGATCTCATTGTGTAACTCGAAACGATATCATTATTAAGTATAAGATCAATTTAAGAGATCTGACCTTTACGTTTGTAGATCCCAAGGCGAAGGCGGCCACAGTGTGGTAACAATAAAATGTGATAAATGAAAATAATACTGGGTGTATCATTTTACACAACTTATATGTGTAATATTACGGTGCGAGTGTATGTGGCTATTTGAAAAATGCTTTTTATAATACAATCATTATCAATGTTTATTGTTTAGAATTATATTGTATTTGTTTATATTTCATATTGAGGAAAATAAATGTAAATACGCATATTTCTATTTAGTTGTCGTTCAACTAGCAGTGAATAGTTTGAATAAATAAAAACTTTACATGCAAAAGTTCCTGTGAAAAATGCATGTTTTTGAAAAATATATCTTGGAAGTTGACGAATAAAATTGACGAACTTTTCAGTAGATTTGCACTTTGTCACAAGCGTTAATAGATAATAATTACAATTTGATAAATATTTGCTTAAAACTTTCCATGAAATAAGCTTCTTGACTTTCAAACAAATTTTTATTATTAAGCAAGTATATCAAAATATATATCATAGACAATATTATGAACAATTTAATAAAATATGCTGTTTTATGATGTCTACCTGCTCTGCCGGTAAAATCAGTTGATATGTTATGACACATGACACATATCTAAGTTATGTCACTCCTTTAAATTAACATTTGAAATCAAATTAAAATAGAGACTTTAATGAATCCTGGCAGATATCATTTAAATAAAAAAAACAAATGTCAATGTTTTGCAATGACATTTAAAATACAGGTTATAATATGAAATTCCAAAACTTTTATAAACTGAAATGAATGTTTTACGGGAAGTTAAATAACAGGAATATTAAACAAATCGTATTTTGTAATGGATACGACACGTCAGGTAATTTACTACCGTGACTTTCTATAAAGCTATGTAAGTTGTTAAAAAAAATTGTACTCAGTTCATATTTCACGTGCCATATATAAAAATTAACTCGGAATTGTACGGTTTAGTGGCCTAGAGCGGGCATATTTTAGACAGAGTATATTTATTATCAATTGCAATGCAAAGCCGAAACGTTATTTAATGGTCTTAAAGTTCTAGTCGATTTCAAGTTAGATAGGTTCGAATCGTGTTTAGTTTAAAAATAGTCCTGAAAAAATCGTTGGCATCATTTTTGATATTTGTTATCGCTTTGTATCTTGTTTGTGCCCAAATGAATATTGTATTTAATTTTTACCATAATATAATTAAGTTACATAGAAAGTCCTACATTTTGTTAATTGTCACGCGCTGTTACGAACGCCATCACAGACTGTCAGTTGATAACATCAATGACAATTGACAATACAAAGAAAACTTGTAACGCGCGGGAAAAAAATTAATGTTTGTTGACATTTTTAAGGACATGATATCATCTACCGAATCTTCGGCACAGACACAAGAAGTAAAAAAAACTAAGAAAAAACGTAAGTTAACTTTAATAACTATTATAGTCGTATAGAATGATT
Organism: Leptophobia aripa; assembly: GCA_951799465.1. NCBI lineage: Eukaryota > Metazoa > Arthropoda > Insecta > Lepidoptera > Pieridae > Leptophobia > Leptophobia aripa. Next base: position 6,120,067 of record OX637260.1, read on the forward strand.
TACACAAATCAATAAGGACTTAAATGTTGTAATAGGTATTCATTATTTTCACTAAATAATGTGTTTAGCGTGGTAAGCCATCGCCCGCCCCCGCGATTCAGCAATTTAAATTTCAGTGACACACGACAGTCGGCCGCCAGCCGCCAAGGGGCGCTGTTGTTACGGCTACATACACAAAACATTGTTTATTCACAGTAAATTATTATAGTGAACAGGAAAACAACGCTACGCACTCACAAACGTATGTCTCGTAATGTTGACTATTCTTCGCTTCATTCCTACATCATTTATTTCAGTATACATACTAATAACACAGCTCATTTTTAGGTTATCACCAAACCCATTTACCGTTGAGAACCTAGTAGGACACTAGGTTACGGGCTATGATCCGTTTTAATTTTACAAAATTAGGTGAAACACTCACATGTATGTTTATCTGACGGCTTTTGTTATATTTACGATATTGACTTAAATATATACATTTTTTTAAATCTAATAAATAATTGTATCAAATAAGAAAGTTTAACGACTTAAACTGCTGTTTTGACATTACATACTTTTTTATCACAGACACATTATTACTGTTATATTGTTTGTGTTACAATAGTATATTTATCCAACAACTCCTTTTTAAATAATACAATATAATTTATTATAATAATTTAATTATAAACTCATAATCAATAAAACTCTAAATTTATTTACGACAGCCACATAACTTTTTTATCTGTCACGTAATACAAAATGGACTGGACCTTTGGTCAGACATTGTAATTGGCATCAGTTAAAAATCTATGAAAGAGTAAGTATCTTAAATCGCGAGCTTCATAAAAGCTTATGGTGCGTAAACAATAATCAATCAACGGATGTTTTTGTTTTGTTTTATCCAGAAACCATTGTAAAGATTAAATGTATGTTACAGCGTATCGTATGGCTGACGAGGCGACTTCGGACTGTTTGTTCGAGCGGCTGCGTCTGCATCAGCAGCGAGCCCCAGACTCCACGGAGGTGGCCAGGGCTATCACAGCTAGAATAAATTCCAGACTCACGTCTCACGGTATAGTGTTTTTATTTATTAATTGTAAGTAATACATTGTAAATTTTCTTCTTGGGTTTAAAAGAGTATGGTATTAAACAAAATATTGCAATTAGATATTTATAGAATGAGCTTGTACAAAAAAATAATTATAATTAGCGCTTGCACTGGATTAGTGATTGCGTGACGTAGAAATTTACGCGAATCTAGAAGCAACGTCGATATAGATTACAATAGACTGACCTCGACACGAAGTATCTAGAAACAAATGAATCTTTTACTCAATAAATGTTAGGTATTTTCTTAAAATATTTTTTTTAAAGTGACGTGGCGATTCAATAATATTAATTAAATTCTTTTAACACATTTTTTTGTAATAAATACGTCAATAATTCCATTGTAAACTTATTAATTATACAATTTAGACACCAAAACTGTGCACCAATAACTTGGGACTGGAATATTGTCATCATTATAAATAATTTGTAAAAAGTAATAATGTATACGATATAGCAAATCAAGATTAAATAAATTAACGGAAGTTGTAAAAACCGCGAATCTACTTTGAAATCATTTAATCTTATTTATAGCGTTAACCAGTATGCATTGAAACGTTAAGTGGATTATAGTTTAACTGTATAAATTGCATTAAGGCATTGATATAATGTTTAATACTATATACCGATATTAAAATGCACAACACGATAACCCAGGGATTCCATTTTCGGCCGGAGTAATTACATTTGTTACTTAAATCTTCAATGAAGGCACAGAAATACCCCCCTATGTGGTGAGGAGGTTGTTACATTCATAAATATATTAGACTGAAAGGTAATTTTACGTTACGTAACATTGAACTTATGTAACCGTGTATTTTTTATAGTCTACATAATGATGTATTTCGAATGCGAAATCGTCGTTATTTTTGGTTTTATACCGTTCAATTTCAGTTTTTCGTCATGTCGTTACGTCTTTATGAGGAAGGTGCATCAATATTCCATCGTTTATCATTTAACAATTAATTTATTTTGACAAATATTACTTGTGTTTTATATAGATACTAGCTTTCCGCCCGCGGCTTCGCCCACGTGTAATTTGGTTAAGTATATAGCGATTTTTAATGATCTCGAAAGGGCTTTTTTTCACGGGTCCGAATCTTGTTACAATTGGAATTATATATAGCCTGTGTTACTCAGGGATGATGTAGCTTTACAGGATCGGATGATTCGGGGAAATCGAGGGCAACTTTCAAATTAACGTACAGGCAATTAATTTTCTGACAATTTTATATTCTGATAGTCATCTTCTTATGTGGATGAGCTGATGATGGAAGGTAAAACTCCTCAGCGGTTAAGAGTTGAAAGAAAATTCTTACGAATTTATGAGTACGAAATACGTACTTGTGAGGTTATTAAAAGTAAGACTCAACCTCGCACACTCACTCACACAGCAACACCATTGCACACACAGATACACACTCACACACTAAAATGTTCGTACTACACATAGTTCCACTTGTTCATGTGTATTTATATTTTTATTTATTCTTTTCTGTTCGTGTTTTTTTTTGTTATTCTTTTTTCTGATCTTAGATTCTATTTCCGGTTCTATATTTTAACCTTATTTTGGCTTTATTTTTAATCTATTCTTATTGTGTAAACTGTTTTTGATAAGCTGTATAGGTTGAAGAAATAAAAAAATAAAATAAATCTAGGTTGATGACGAATTTTATCAACGCCATCTATCGCGCACATTGTTCAACACTTCAACCGCGCCCGCGCGGACTGCGTTATTTGTTATTTTTGTTACCTCTCATAAGTTTTAATATTAAGAATAACTTATATTAGAACATATTTAACAATATATAACTAATCAATCAATATAAGTGTTTAAAAATTTTGAAGCAGTGGTTGAAGTAAATTTTCAATTGACCATAACTTCTTTTTCTCTTAACCGATTTTGACAAAATAAACTTTTGACAACGCTCCCAATTATATGTAATCCAACTGTGAAAACGCGTTCAAACGCGTTCAAATCCGTACAGTAGTTTTCAAGTTATAACGTACCAGGCAGACAGACAGACAAGAATTCCAAAAATTGATTATTTGGTTTCTATGACTCTTCTTTAATTGCCTACTTTTAGTTTTTTGGAAAAATATTTAATGTACAGATTTTCGATTTTTACTGTCTTATTATTAGTATAGATGATGATTTTGAATGCCTAAGGTTCTATTTACTTTGTAAATAAAAATTTGAGCTTTGTTAAAAAAAATGCCCCTCCAATCGAACGCATCTTAAAGGAATATTATTTTTAAATTTATATTTTTCGTATTGTATATATAACTGTTTATATTACTTCTAATATTCGTCACTTTCGCGTTTTATAATTTTATAAGAATTTATAAGCAAAAATAACTTAATTTGTAATAAGTTACTCTTTTTCCTGAAAATCTGATTTGCGTCAAAATTATTTAACAGTTGACATACAGCACTTTACTTAATTTATTAACGTTGTGTTATTTATTTCCTTATTTTTTTATACGTCACATTGTTTCACTAACATCAAAAATAAAAAAGCTGTCGTAGTGTGTTTATTTTAATTTAACAATTTAGTGACTGAGTGTGTGAGTATTTATGGAAACAAAACAGACACATCACAAAAATACAATAACAGAAAAAGATATATGACAAAAATATAGAGACAGTCACAAGTACAGAAACAACCAAAAGCCACGGGAAGAAAAGGAAAACAAAATTATTCTATAAATTAAAAGTTAGTAAAGTTTTTCGATTTGTTAGTAAAGTTATTGAGTATCATAATATGATACGAACTATAAGTCAAATTGATCCCAATGAAGCGTTTTGATGTAAAATCATAAAAGTCCGCTCTGGCATATAGCCAAACATTATTTATATCAATAACGATCGCCATAGTACAAAATGCTTTTTTAATGAAAAAGTCACCGAAGAATTCTGTTTATTTATGGAAAGATACAGTGGATAGCGTGACTAAATAATATTAAAGGTGCAAAATTCCGTAAACACTTGACTGTTTTGGAACGACTTCATCATCACATTTTTCTGGAAATAGTTTGAGGTTTTTTGTTTTCAATACAAATACTGCTAAACTTAAAGTCAGTAATATACCAAATTTGTAGTGAGTTTTATGTTATTCAATGATCTACTTAAAAATCCATCTATTTAATGTTGTCCAGCTAAATTATTACTGCTTAAACCTTGTAAATCCTACTTTGTACTTTGTTAATCCTCGAGTTATTTAAAACAAAAATGGTACAAAAGTATTTTGTTATAATTTTGTCCCTTACTTTTAAAATAAATTGGCTTACGATCGCGTGTTGAATAATCGTAGTCTAGTGCAATTGGTGGTCTGGTGTTGGTGCCCTCTCCAAGCGTTACCACCCATTCAAAATGCGATCGGAAATCCTTCATTAGTTTGTACAACTATTATAATGGGACCTAGTACTACCAGGGGGCAAAACCCTCTTTCACAATGTAATATCGAGGGTTTATTACAAACTAAACTACGCTACGCTGCTCAAACTTATAAATTTTCTAATAAATTGAAATGTTTAATTTATGGTTTATCCAGTTTAGATACATCTAAACCAAGAAAACTGCAATCAGTCCGACTTTTGTTCGTTTAATAAGTACGCATGTAGTTTAGAAGAGACATGGTCCTTGTTCATTTAAAAAAATAATATATATTTTAAACATGTGAAATCTTAAGACTTTAAATTGGTAATTATGATTGTATGAGGGATCTATTTCTAACACTTACGTGGTATGTACGTAACATAGTTACGAGATATACGTAACGATTTCTTTGATTGGCACCCGAAACTTAATGATTGTATTTTACGATAACTATAGATATTGACATGCTATTAAAAAGTGGTGCTGGACCGTTAAAACTCATCCAATTAGCCTTTAAAAGCATTTTCAATTCCTTTTTTTTACAGAATTTTAATATATTGTCCACGTAGCAGTTGTAGCTGAGAAACGCATGTAAACATTGATATTAAAAATAGTATGGAACAAACCGCCAAAATGTTTCATGATAATCTTATTTATCAGTCGGTTGCAAACACGACGTATTTATGTTGTTGCCAACTCGCGTTTATGCGAAACGGAAAAGTCACGAACTTACGTATGACCGGTGGCTCTCATTCATCAACAGTATTAAAATAGAACGTTATTAAATTGGGCACATATAATATAAGAGATATATGAGAAGTTTAACACAGTAAAATATGCCTGTATTTTATTGTTTAAAATTAATTCTTGTGGATGACTGGCTCCACCAAATGTTGTGTCTCACTGTTGGAGAATAATATTTTATTTTCGTATATACAAATTATTGTACATTGTATCGTTTGTTTATAAATGAAAAGTACGTTTACCTTACCATAAAAATGATCGCTGAAAAGTATTGATGTAGCTCCACGCGTGCCGTGTTGGCTATTATCCAACCACTTTAAAACAAACTGTCATTATTTTAACATTTGTAATCATTCATTTTATGGTACATTATAATTATGATATTGCAAGTTAAATATAGTTTAATTAATGGATATAACGCGGCGATCAGAATGTTCAAAGTCTAATATAAAATAAGTTTTTTTAAAATAGAAGAGTGGGCAAATGAGCAAGAGGCACACCATAAAAGTAAAGTCGCCACCCATAGATATGCAATACTAAAAAACATGTTAATTAACTATACTAGCAGGAAATTACATTGAAATAATTATAAGTGTGAGATTAGATTAGAGATTATAAAGCTGTGGCTTATTTACTCTGATATTTTCATATCCTGCAAGAAGCTGCCAAAACATTTAATTAATGTGTGTGTTGTACGTTAATCAATGTCTTTGCCTATGCTAATATACCTACATAATAATAAAATTGAAAAATCTCCGCACTATCTAAGTAAACAAATCCCATGCGGCGAGTTGTGAAACAATCGTTTTCACAAGTAAGATATATCAATATAAAGAAGGTATGCTTCGACAAACATAAAATATAACTCGTATTCCTCGAGTTTCGGAAGTCGATGAAAAGTAACTTTAAAATGTCACTTGAAGACCTTCGGAGCGCTCCAGTTGATTCAACACAAAGAATTTTGCGGATATATAAATTTTAACTGGAATTGCAATTATTATGCATTAAAAATACAATTAATATTTATTATTTCAGACAAACATGTCCGCCAATGTACCCTTGAAAAACTATGGAACAAGCAGACGGGAGCCATACAAATGCTTTTATCGATTTTGGAGGTATGTAACAACATATTATTATATATTTTTATGATTTAAAAAGTAGTAAGTATGCATCAATTGAGGTCTCAAAAATGTTACAAAATAAAATATCAGTTTTATTTCAGACCTCTAGAGATATGCCTACGTCCACTTACATAACTTCAATACTCCGAGAAGCATTATGTTTGAAACAAGGAAAGGGGAAGAAATGTTCAGGTTGGTACTGTCAATTTTATCTCATCAACCTTAACTTGTCAAATATTAACGTTTTTCGTTCTTTGGCTGATTAGTTATCAGTGATACATCAACGAAGAAGAGAGAAACTAAAAAGACAGGAAAAGAAAACGTTCCGCCAATTAAAAGGGGTATGTTGTTTGCGTTGAGGCACACAAAGGGCTTATGCACCAAAATTAATATTTGTTATAAAAAAAAAACCTTTACACGTTTAAAATTCCCAGTCAGCAATAATTAACTAACTCTTCTGTCGTATTGTCATTCCGCCTACTGACATTTTGGCACGATCTCATTAAACCTGACATTGGACTACTTAATCGGAAACCTTGTTAATTGTACCATTTGAATAGCTTATACGGCATGACATTTTGTTTGTGTAACTAACATTACGAAACCCAGGACAGATGTATCTATTCGTGCAACGTCATTAAGAGAATGTAATATAATAGGTTTAGTTCACTGAGCGTAAACTTTATTCTAATATTTCAGCAAATAACATTGCAAGGCAGCAATGTTGTCAGAATTTGATTTCGCTAAACGGAACTCAGGTCATGCTCCGTACGATAATAACTATTCATGGGAAACGCGATGGGAATGTTGGTACTGAGCTAATGCTGCAAGACTTGGTCTGGATCCTCGCGGCGCTCTCACCGAAAGGTAAGGAATGCGAATAATAATGGAATGTGCTTATTTCAGCCAACAATGCGATGCGGCTTCAGTGCGCACAAGATTTTATATCTGTGAAGGGAGCACAAACGATTATTAGACGAGTTATATCGGCGGTACATGATAAACGTGAACGACATGCCGGTACAGAGCTTGTAATTCAAGACCTCGTATGGATTCTAGCACCTCTCAGTAGCCGAGGTTATATGAAATTTAGTTTCATTATGTAGGTTTTAGATAAATATTAATCATTTTTTGTATCGTGTTGTTAATATTTACCAACTCAAATTAACCGAAGAATCAAGAAATCTCCAAGAGAAGAATCATACAAGAGTTGATAACGATATTTTAAAGTCTTATTTACTTAATACAGCAACTAACTGTATAACAAAACAAGTGACAATCGTGAAAATTCACATATATTTCTTTTAAAATTTTGAGGTATAGACAATCCGAGCACAGTATACGCTCGTATACGGCAAGCAATAATATTGATTTTGGGATACTTTGTAAATATAATGAGAAGATAAAATAAAAAATTAATTAAATTTCCAGATACCAAATTCGCAATGAAAGTGAGGATGTTAGGGTGCGTCAGGACGATGCATCTAATTCTGAAAGGACATTTCACTGACAACAAACTCATATTTCCACTCCTAGTTATCATGAAACAGCTCGCAAAGAATCGTAAGTTATAATTTTAACAACTTTGTCAACTTCAGATCATCTGCAGGATAAGTAAGCGACACCGAAAAAAACTGCTAACTAGAACGTTAATTCTAGAACTACTGCAATTGATAACAGTTCGAATGAATAAATCAACCAGTATCGGTTTGACAGAAATATAAATATGTAATACTTTGAAATGGATTGTTTGATCATTAAGATGATTTTGGTACATTACAGCTGCAACAACATCTATTTTAATTCGCGACGGCGCGATCACGACATACGAGCGGGTGCTTGTTAGTCTCGGCTTCATACCGACCGCCAGACTGCGCCTGTGTCTAGACGCTATCGATTACTTCAGTAAAAACAGTTAAGTAATAATTACATTTGCTTATCAGTAGTTTACACAGATTAGGTATGAATCAAAAGTTTCGAGTTAAAGTTTGATTTTACTATGACTGTCCAAAAGTATAAGGCAAGGCAAGGCATATGACAGTATATTAAATAGCTTTGACATTTGTATTTTAAAAATTACAATGTTTTTAATAGAACTCGTAAGTTCACAATGTAGCTTTCTACTGTAAATAAAAAAATACATATATAAGACCTATGGTATTTGCAAACTTTTTTTTAATGTTTTCCTGATCTAATTTTACATTCTCGTACGATATGGAATCAAAATGTGATTATTTAAGGAAATTTCCTAATTGCAAACAAGACATTTTGTCTACATCATATACAGTGTAAACTCTTATAACGACACTCAAGGGACTGTGAATTTTACGGCGTTATAGAGAGTAGTTTAATTGAAATCATGGTACGGAATACAAGCTAAACTAAACAAAAGCCAATTGATTACGACGACTTAGAGAGTTTTTCGTTAAATCGAATGTTCGAGTTTACACTGTATATATATATATATTGAGATATGAGATTTCATTCAATATATCAGTTATGTTACACAAAGGTAACTCATACAGAGATATGCTGCATGCAGATTGTGAAGACAGGTCTATGTAGCGTGCTGTTACGGGTCTTTGACCGGTGGGATCGCTACGAGGGACGCATGCGGCTTAAGATCTGTGCACATATACTGCAAACACTACAGCACTTGTGTAATATAAGTACGTATTTTCAAATTGGAGTATGTTTCAAACATTTCAAATTTCTCTTGTGAGGTCTATAAAAGTACACTATATATACACTTTCACGTAAGAGTATTTTTTTTATTATAATGAATGAAGCAAATATATAATTAAATTAATCACAATGCACAAAGCATGTGACATGTGTTAGAATTTATAATTTGTAAAATATAAATTCCATGAATGCATCACCATCGGATATATAGTTTTTGTTTTTAATATATTTTTGGGTTATTTGTTTTTACCAAAACTCGACGCTCAAGATCAAACTCATTATCTTCGGGTTCAACTAAATATACAATTATAGAAGCGGGCCGCAGATCACTTTGTACCAAGAAGCATGTCCAAACTCTACATAGGTTTTGCTCCCAATGTCCGGACGAGGCAGAATTTGATGGACTTTTAGCGAGAGTGTGCTCCGTTATTACTCTATGTCTAAGACACCAAGCACTTCCAGTACCTGTTACAAGTCCAGCTATTTTCAACCTCAATCCTATTCTTAAAGGTATTTGTATTTTTTGTATTTACGTACGTAGTAGGTTCTATTTAGCAAAAAAAATGACTGGACATATTATAATTTTCAACTATGTACTTCTATGAAATATTCTCAAATGATCCAAATGACAAACAAAAACACTTTCAGGAACGAACACTTCATGGCCATGTCATGATGATGAGGAAGAAGCGGCAAACTCAGACTCTAAGACTGTGAATTCAGATTTAGATGAAGATGGTCCTGATATTGATGTAGAAGGTAGCGACGAGTTTCCTGATGTCGAATATGATGAGAATGATGTCAAAGATAATGAAGACGCGAGTAAAGCTCAAATGAAGAGTGCGGATAGTTTGCAAAGTGCTCTGTGGATTAACCCTAATGAGAGAGACTTGGAAGACCTTAAAAAGTTAGCTTTATTTCTTTAGATTTATAAAGATCAAAGTTACGGAAAAAATATTATTTCAGATTCTTCAATATGATGGTACAAACTGAAAGAATGGCCACCGCCTTCTGGCTGGCGCGATATATTTTTAACTAGAACGAAATCCACCCCAGTAAATGTTCTTTTGCAACCTGAAATCCATATAACGACAACATACAATAAATTATTAATATTTTTTTCCAGATACTTTATATTTTTCAAAGAATTCGGCTCGTATAATAGACAAGTTAAACTAGTTAAGAGCCGATCAAATTCACGGGGTTCGATACTTGAAGACTTTTTAGTGACACAGGCTGCCAATAAGAACGTACCTTCTTCAATAAATGTCTCATTAACAACAAATGTGAGTTTGGAATACGATTTGATGGGCTCCTCCCAAACACCTATGTCGTCAGGATATCACAGGATTCATGAGAGCTCATGTAAGTTTTAATGAAAAAAATATAAAAACAATGCAATTAGTGGATATGACTTAAACCTGAGTTCGCTCGTTCGAATCAGGGCTGTGTGACGTGTGAATACAGAAGCGCAGAGTTTTGTTGGAATTAATAAAACGTAATGTATAAATCCAAATATTGTACATAATTCTATGATTCTTGATATTTATTCAATAAATTTGTTCAAAAACAATATCATCTAATATATAAAATTCTCGTGTCACAGTTTTCATTCCCTTACTCCACCGAAACGGGTTGACCGATTCTCCTGAAATTCTCTGAGCATATTGAGCAGGTCTGAGAATCGGCCAACATCTATTTTTACAGACATTTTTTTATTTTATTTTTTGGCAAAACGACGTTTGTCGGGATCAGCTAGTAACCAATAAAATTATTAATTGTAACGTTTTAAGCATAAGTATTTCGTATAAAAGTGTACAAATTTGTACTAATTTATAAATAAATATGGTACAAACCCAATAATGAATATCATCTATTATAATTTTCAGCCAACACATCATGTTCCTCGTTAAAAATTCACAAAGATATATCTAAGTATACGTCGTTTCCGTCCGTATATTGTACGATTGCGTCTCGTGTGAAGAGTATCATTCCGTTCGTGAAGGTCGCATATCCCGACATGATGGGCGGACAGGGGGCTAATCAACCGGAGCCTTTGAACAAAATGGAAAGAACTGCCTGCAGGTGATTTATTATACATTTATCGGAATCAATCAGCGGTGGTTGTAAATGGATATGGAGCAATAAAATATTGACGGAATTAAAAACGCGTTTATATTTATAATGTAACGCGTTTGAAGATGTTCGCAGAGACTGGAAGAAATAAATTACTACATAAATGCTTTTTAAACTCCATTAACCTCTTCCACGGATATTAAACGGGAGAACTTAAGACAATGTTATTGTAATAACATTGTCTTAAGTTCTCCCGTTTAGTTATAGTAGTATAGTTATAATAATTATTTACATAAAAACTTTTGCAAAGCTTCAGCTTTTGCTGGCAGCAATGAAAAAAAAGCGCCCACCGACATTTTTGTATGTATTCTCCTCACTGTTGTACTGACGACACCATCCCATCAATAATTAACAGAACCAATGTTTACTAACTATAATAAAACTCATGTATATATCTTGTGTTTGCCAAATGCCGTTTGTAAATAGCTGATTGCGCTTTTGTGGTACATTTTTCAAATAAACATAATGAACTATTTTTTAAACTTATGGTAAGAATAATTTTAATGAAAGTTTCAAATATTTAAAAGACATACATTTGTCAAGCTCTTGTCTTTTTAAGGAATAAACTGCTGTCCTGCGTTGATAGAGCCATAAATCCGGAAACGTATATGAATGAAGTAATCTATGATTTAGATGCTTTAAGTACCTTAACTACGACCACCGATTCCGCATCACAAAAAAGGTAAGAATTGTTAATGACTTTAACGCATTACTACTTTCACCATTTTAAAACGAATATCTTAAAACCTTTATATTAAGTATTACTAATAAACAAAATTACATTAAGAATATTTACGAGTATGAAACTATGAAGTTGAAGTTGATACTTGTAAATGGACACCCACAAAAAAGGCAATTTATTTGTTTGAAAGTCCGTCTTTTTGTAAACACGCTATTAAAACATGTTGTTCATTACGATATTCTTTAGTTTCAGTTCAGATAGTCTGTTTCTGACCAATGCGGATGAGCAGGAAATAACAAAGGTTAATAGTTTCTCATCGCGTCTTAGCTTCGAATCAAGGTTTGAATCGGGAAATTTAAGAAAGGCTATACAGGTAATTTAAACTTTTTTTAAAGAAAGACAAACATTTTTTTTGGGATAATAAATCGTTCTGAAATATATTGTGTATGTGAATAAGTGTGTTTTAAAAGATACTCTGAATCATTTCTTAAATAAGTTCAGTAAAAATAATCATTTTAAAAACCATTAAAATTCGACTCTGGGATCCTACTAACTATAACTACGTTGTTTAGTCAAACATGGAATACACAATATGTTATAACTATTCTATAGAATTGTCTGTATTTGCATTTGTATGTATATAAAAATAGGTAAAGATTTTATATCAAAGTTCCTGAAATAAAACTTATCCGAAAATACAAGATCTGAACAAAAACAAATCACTTATAAACGAATTATCGCATAGAATACTTCAGACAGGTCCTAGAGAGTACGAGCTTATCCTAATGCCAGATGTGAACTCTACTAAGCGTCACCAGTGGTTTTACTTCGAAGTAAGAAATATGCAACAAGGGCGCCCCTACATATTTAATATTGTCAATTGTGAGAAGTCTGATAGCCAGTTCAATTTCGGCATGAAACCTGTGATGTATTCCGTGAAGGAAGCTGTCCTTGGAAGACCTGGTAATCCTTTATAATTTTGATCTTTAACTATTGTTGATATTAAAAAATATAAATAAACGCAAAAATTATCCAAATGAAACTAATGTAAAAAAATTCTTAAGGCGCGCCTTGGTCAAAAATGACCCCAATATTAGCAAAGACGGTTATTCATCAAATCGCCAACGACCTATCACAGGGTTGTTAAACAAAGCTATACAATTGTCAGCCTATTTCTCATTTGTATAATAATTTTTATTTAAGGGTGGGTCCGTGCCGGTACAGACGTCTGCTACTACCGCAACAGTTACCATTATGCAAACCAAAAGACTCTCAACAAATGCTACTTAACTGTTACCTTTAATATTGAGTTCCCTCATACGAATGACGTGTGCTATCTCGCATATCATTTTCCATTCACATACTCGATGATGCTGGTAAGTTGGTCCTATAACGAGTTAAAATTTTGCTTAGTTGATAATTTGTGGAAGAACTATTTTATTTCATATATTTTCAAAATTATACGTTATAATAGTGTCAGGTAAAGCGTAGTACCACACAGTACCATCAGGCGTTTCGAAATAGCATCGTAGACTTTCCAAATGTCAATCTAATTGTTATGAAATTAAAATATTTATATGTTAATATGTAACAAATAGGCTCTATTTATTTCACGTTTATTTTTCGTAAAAGTGTCCTCTGGACAACAGCCTACAGTGTGTTGAATTCTAGTGAGGGCATGTCAAATAACTTTAATGAATAATTTCAGAGCCGGATTTGGCATTTGAGCTCACGATTACCCCTGTATACATATCTTCGAGTAGAACCTCTATGCTATTCCATCAACGCTAATGAAGTACCATTGTTAACTGTATCTGCTGATGATACTCCTTCAAACCCTATTGTGGTACGTTTCACGTCGTGGTCAATTTCATTATATCTAGTAATATTGTCAGTCTATTCAAATTAAAATTAAAATCATCGTTAAAAATGACGTATATTCTAAAGTTCTGTTAAACTTTTTGTATAATAACCCATTGTTTTAAAACAAATTAACCCTTGCAAAATAAAAACTACTGGTTTTTAACGTAATATTTCCAATACTGTATGCAATTTTGAATGTCGAATAGGATCGGGAGATAATATTCCTTACCGCCCGGGTGCATCCGGGCGAGAGCAATGCGTCCTGGGTAATGGACGGGACATTAGGCTATCTTTTGGCAGACACGACAGCCGCAGCTGCGCTCCGGGCCAAATATGTATTCAAGATTGTTCCAATGCTGAATGTAGAGGGGGTCATCAACGGATGGTGAGTTCATATTGTAGTAATAAGCGTTAATTGTAGTAATTAGAGTACCGTAAGGCAGCTCTAGCCCTAGGATTTCTACCCTTTTAGCGAATAATTTCTCTGTCCTTCATAATTAAACCGATTTGTATAATTTTGTCAATTATAAAATATGAAAGAGCTTGTCAGTACATTTAGTTTTTGAAACTACTACTTTTTAGTATCAAAAATACGTGAAGGTAAATCATGAGTATGCGTCTAGATTGATTAGGGAGGGATTAGAAAATTTCAATAAGGCTATCTATAGCTTTTACAAGTTTATTGTCTTCGCTACATCACTATTCTTTAAATTCTTGAGTTTCACCTTACAATACTTAACTAGTTACGTCAAATATTACAAATACTATCTTAAATTGAATCCGATTGATATGTCCAAACAATGATTCATTTTATCGATCGTTATACATAACATAAAATTAGAGACAAAATGTTAAATTGACAATTAAAGAGATCTTGCACACAAGGAATTACGTATAATTTAGCGAATATATTTATGGAATGTTAGTAACCTGGTTTGGATTAGAAGACGGAGGCAAGTCGTGGTACGAGTCGCCAGCACCTTCATAGGTTATAAAGTATCCCAGTGAAAGACGAAGTCCCACCACACGTCAATCATACACATGACATAGGGTCATTCTTATATCTCATATACAGCATCGCAAAAGGTTTCAATGAGGCATCACGAGAAACCTCAAAAGCAAGCATATTATGTCTTAATATCTCGAAATAATGAATAATACTTTTGGTAGTAAATATAACTAAACGTCAGACGCTTAAACTATAGAAATGTCGAGCCGAACGCTAGTAGGCAGGGGGTGCTAGCATACCGCTAGCGTGGACGGTCCGCTCTGTAGCATCCGGTTCGGCAGTAGAAAGCACCTCTTCAGCAGTGGGCGCATCATGAGCCTCTTGGGTTAAATAGGCAGCGGGATCGTCTCCAGCCATGCCCTCATCATCTTCGTATGGGCCTTGAGTAGGTTCCTCTTTCGGTTCACGCTCTGGTTCTTTAGAGTGGGAGTCGGCGGCGCGGGAGTAGTGCGAGTCGATTTGTGGGGGTGATTTCAGTAGAGCGCCAGTTTTAAGATGTGGGGATTGGAGACCATCGAGAGAAGAGGGACGCAGCTTGCCAATGAGGTCGTTAAGAGTGAAATGTGTGGGCAGATGCTCGGAACGCGGTGGCGGTGGCGACGACGACGTTAACGGGTGGGCTGTTGTCGTGGTCGTCATCGATAGTGGCTTCCTGAATGAACATACAAAGACCGGCCATCGTGATACAATACACATTCCGCTCACAAAGTAAGTGGACTCCAAAAAAGAATAGAGTTGATTATAAAATACTTTAATATTGATTAACTGGTATATCCCAAAGAACTATCGGTGGTTATGGTAATAACTTGTTATTAACAAACAGAAATAATATGAGAGATACCAAGCAAAGCCCCCATCACCCACCCACCAAAAAGTTAGAATTTTAAATATTATTAGGTATATACTCGTATTCAATTCAAAATAAACTGGAGGCATTCAAAATTTCAGTTGGGTGTAGGGCTCTTGTTTGGTGGTTGGGTTGCCATAGAAGCCTGGTCCCGCTGATCCACGCGCTTATTACACCGGTGTAAAACTATCACTACATTATTGTTAGGATTAAAAGAGAAGTAACATGTCGTCTCGTAGACATGATAGTGAAAAGAACATAAAACCAAAAGTTTCAAAGTGTGCAATTTTGTTAAGTCGAAGTACATAGCGCGCAGTCATCGGGGATCGGGCCTCCGGAGACAGCTGGCATCTCACCTGGCATTACCCCTGCGCCGATGAAACTGGGATTGACCCATAGTTGTAGTAGTAGCATCGCGTTTGCTCGCAGATAAAGTCCTTAATCTCGCCGCAATGCTGAGGTTCCCAGTGGAAAGTCGGTGCTTTGAGTGCCACGCATCCGTTTGTCATCACATGCTCGGTTCTAGAAAACAAACTATTTATTTTGCATTACCTACTGCTCTCTAAGTCAACATTTTTAAGGTGTAAACTAATAAAGACATGAACTAAAATATCATTAATTACCCTAGATAAATTACCCTTTTTGCTGTCTGATATCGAATTATGTATTCCTTAAAAACGGAAATTGTCACTTATTTTAACAGTGCAAGAGTAAGTGGCTATAAAAGGAAGACACTTATATGGCGCGTCATGCCATCCCTTTATAGGAGTTGCCTAAGTCGGTTGTTGGTATTATTATGCTTATAAGGTTTTTTCGTACTGCTATGTACGATCAACTTTTTATTCTATCTCAATAATTGTTGCAATTTAAAAAATTACGTAAAAAATAACTTTAATCATGTCAGTGTGATATGTTACTTTTGCATCTTTATTTGACCTTTATACTTTAATATTGTTATCTACGTACCCATGCCTAGCGGTGCGTTGAGGAGCAGTGCTGCCTTGTGGTACATCTAGAGGATCCATACTATCGTCAGCATGCTGGCTTGGTTGATCCATTGTCAAACGCCTCATGTAATTGAAGGTAGCGTTGAAGGGAAGCCCGGTGCTCATCCATAAATACATATCGGTCCCCAGATTATTGCCAGATGTCCAGAAGTCGTATTTATTGTAACCTATTAAAACATTATTAAGTTAAAATCTTAAATGAGGGAAATATCCATCCTTTTTTAGTCACTACAACAAATATTTGTATTTAATTATGTAGTTAACTGAACTTACTTAACTTGTCTTACTCACCTGCATTTGTCAAGTATGTTGTAATTGAGTCGGCCTTTTCTTTAGTTTCAAATGATGCTAATTGAAGCCCTAATGATCTGTAACATAAAAACACAAATATAAAACGAGTTAGTGTTGTCAGTCAAGTATTCTTCAATCACTCTGATGTGTCTTTTATTTCAAGAACCATTAAAAACTAAAACCTTTGTAAAATGTCAATGCTCCTTTGTAAACAAAAACAAGAACTTAGCTTTGCAACGTCAAAGATTCCTGTGTCATTGACAGTTGTAACGCAACTCTGCCCGTGTATAATTGTATGTTTCCCGACTACGACAAGATACAAACTTGCTAAGCCAGATCCCTGAATGCTATTTAGCTAAGAGTTCTAGCTAATCGTGTTCAATAAGGTTTGTAAGATGTCAAGCACTGCACACAACGTAAAGCCAGTTTATTGAACAGCTATTTATCCGCTTAAGATACACTTTGGTCTTGCTGAGACTACATTCCAAGCTATAAAATCTATCTGGGAGATTATCACCCCGCATTTCTTCCGTTAGTTAGTAGTTAAGTATTTGGTAACAGGATATTTAATATAACTGTCACGTTTTGAAAATGAAAAGAAGGGTTAAAACTTCATCTATGAGCTATCGTGTTCTATGTAAGTATCTTTTATAATTGTTTTAAACACAACTTGAAATCTTATTAAAGCAATCATTAAATTATATAAAAGAGATAATCACTATGCAAGAAATAGCTTAATTTTCTGGCAATTTGCGATTGTTGTTTACATATACAATAGTCCTTTGAAAAACGATTCAATACACGTTTACTACTTGGATAGAATTAAAATGTCGTAAATTATACTCTGGTTAAATTAATCATTGGTATACTTTTACATATTGACACATTTCGGACCGTAACTGTTTTAATTTGTTGTCTCAGTCTCATTGACATACAGGACAAGGAGCGCCCCATAAACTGACTGTAAAATTAATTAATTCACTCATTATACATTCTTCACACGACAATGTATCAAAGTGAAATAATGAGCTCATAAAATTTTACAAATGTTTTTAAAGAGTAATATTTGTTAAAGGAAATGTTGTATTCCATCTTAATTATTATCCCTTAGACTATATAAAATAAATAGATGTCGGTTGTTTGGTCGAGTGTAATTTACCAACAATTACCGTTACCGTTATTGAAGACAGTTAACAGCGGAAACTAACCGTAGCTCACGATTACAGCCACTTCACATTATTATCTATGGTTGACAATGTGTACTAGACACTTTGTCATGCCATTTGTTGGGGTATCATGCTAATAGTCCGATCGTAATATTGATGTTTTGAAATTATTGTATTATATCGTGACCGTGATCGGTAATGGCTAACATAGCTTGTCGTAATTCGCATTCTATGATTTGTCACAAAAGCAATGATGCCTATGATTGCTTACAATTGGAACTGTAAATCTGGGTCGTGTTACCGGCAAACTATCGTGAGGGCGTCGTGACTGAGCAACAAGGCAACTGACCTTTGTCATTACTGAAACAAGCACGTGGTAAGGTCGAGATTTAAGATTAACCTCAGCCCTCTGTGCAAGTTCCCAGGATTTACCATGAACACATACCAAAGTACCTACCACATCTAGTAATTTAATGTTATTATTCCAATATTGCCAGGTCGTACGTGTTACCTAAACATTTCGTACTGGTATAAGCAATTCAAATGATCCCAGTATTTCCTAGTCGCGACTAAGGACATAGAAGTTCAGTGGGTACGCTTGTTAACGGCCATTCGAATGTAGTTATGGCAGGGTTCGACGAGGACAAGAGCGCGGATAAGCCAGATAAGCATTCATAGTCACGATGCAACTATTACGTCTCGCGAGAAGTGCGCTTTGCAAAATATGATACGATTTAAAGCTAAAATATAGAGGTGTAACATTCCTTCGTTGTCGGACGATTCCGTTCTGACGATATGGCTTAATATCAGTAAAGTTATACTTGCCTGCAATATTGGTATGCTAGAAAATAGTTTAACTCTGGACTGTACGGGTTCATTCTAGATATAAAATACTGCACTCCATCCAATTGTATCGTCGTTATCCGTTGCGCTGAAACAAGTAATATTTATGTCAGTAAATTATTAACAAAATGCCTGTACATGTCAGTTTTGTTCCTAACGGTTTCGCGGTGCTCCTTTTTGTGTTGTTTATAGTAATAAAAAGTTCATTGCCTTCCTTCGTTTCGTTTTGCTTTTATGTAAAACCAGCACAAACCACGAAATTTTTTATACGTTTAGTTTTTATGAATATGATTAGATTTGAAGCAACTATATTTTGTATTGCGGTTATATGCGGCACGTGGCGTTATCTGCGTATTGTTAGAAAAATTAATTTGACCCTGACGACGTTAATTCACCATCATACTCGTATTATAGCGTACTTGATTTAAGTGGTAGAAACTCAAATATGCTTCTGTAAATATTTCTGTGATACATTTCGAAGTATGTTATATTAAAAATAACATGTGAAAAATGGCTAAATAACTGAATATTTATATTGAGATCCCATTTAAATCCAAAACCCGTTTATCAGGTAAGGCTCGTTACTCCATAATAGGATAATGTATTGAAAATAATCCAAGTTGCAAACTAAAAT
The DNA here is from genome assembly GCA_951799465.1 of Leptophobia aripa. NCBI lineage: Eukaryota > Metazoa > Arthropoda > Insecta > Lepidoptera > Pieridae > Leptophobia > Leptophobia aripa. The sequence continues at coordinate 6,139,569 of OX637260.1, forward strand.
AGATTGCATAAAACAGGAGCTTACATTGTTTTCCTACACGTTCTGAATTCGTATCTTTGTTTTTTTTTTGGAACTCAAGGTAAACTTTGCAAGACATTTACAAACAATACACACGTGAAAATCCATCTTCGTAGCAGACGTTTCTGTTATTAAAAAACTCTCGCGTTGCGGTATTTAATTTACATTTCCTTTGGTTTCCTTTGGCGGAATTGCAAGAAACTTTTTGAATAAAATTGCAATCAAACGGAATAAATCTCAATATACTCATTACATAAATGACGAGAGTGTCCATAAAATATGTATACCTACTTATATGAACATACGATTAGACTTGTTTTTATTCCTTCCGTTCGCTCACCCGTTGCATTAGCATCTAAGTGGAGATTTTATCTAGCGATCTCAGGTCTACGAACCTGTATATAAAGGAAATCTTAAAACTGTCATAGTATAAAATTATTTCTTTCGCCTTAGATACATCCTTATAAATTTCCAACATTTAAAAATAGAATACAGTCAGGTAAAAATAACTGGCTAACGTACACAGAGATTATCCAAGAACTCTGTATTATTCGCCCATTAAAGAGCCCCTCGTCTTTGGAATCCATGCATAATACAGTCCTGCATAAAGAGCCTCGTACATTACTTAACATTTATTTTTCTTTTGCTGGCCATGTTTCTGTAAAAGCTTTGTAGTAGTTTTCAAACGCATGGCATGCATTTACGTATTTAAACAAGTAACTTTAACATACATAAAAGTATGAAATGTATGATTTGTACTGAATTTTTTTTTTAAATTTAACATTAATATTATACAATGCTGCTGTCATTTTAAAAGGAGGTGATGTATGCCCGTGCCATTGAATTCGGATCATCTAGATTCAACAAACTCTGTGAAATGGTTTTACACGTGGTTCCTTCTTCAAATGAAAAAAGTTTTACTCAAAAATCTCAAACGATGACGGTTCTATTAATTCTATCGTATCGGTATAAAGTATCGGCATAAAACCGCAATTTCATACTTTAACCCCTTTAATTTTAGCTATGCATTATGCGTTTTATGTTAGTGTACAAAAAGTTAACAACATATCAAAATGGGTCACTTTTAAAAATAGTTTATTATAAATAAAAACAAAATAACGAGCTGTATTGACGCTTAAAAGGCAATCGTTGAAGCCGCAACTAAATTTGTGTAAGATTAAAAAAGTGTTCATCTCCTGAGTCCGGTTTTTAAATTAAGGAATTTATGCTGTCGTCTTGGATGTCATATTCCAGTGACTGTTTATGCAAACTGGTACATGTTTTTTTTACGTTGAATCGAGTGAGTCTTGGGATAAAAGGTTTGGGCAAAGACACGAGTCACGTATTGAATCTTCGCTTGTCGCATACTGATGGGGAAAGCAGCTAGCGCTTTTTGTTCCTTGTATGATTTATATAAAGCACAAAATAACTTAATACTTTATCCAATGAAACAGTTTTAAATTTCCCAATTAAAATACGTTTATGGTTACTGTTAACGAAATCAGATCATATAGAGGTACATGTTTGTTATCGAAATATAATTAAATTTCAAAGATGTTCTATCTAATTATAAATTTACTAATAATAATATACAGTAAAGTGTTTTAAAAGTATGGAAACTTTTAAATGTTATAAGCAATCCAGTTTATCTAGTTGTATATAAAGCTACCGGAAATAATGCTAACGGCTCGCTGGCCAAATCAATCGGTTTGAGGTGACGATGACGCACCAGCCCGTGCTGTGTAAATCAAGTAGGCTAACCATTGCTAGAGCCTATAAAATTAACTAGATATTTGTATTACATATATATACAGTGAAAGCATAGTTGTCATCAGTGAAAATCGTATAATATTTGGCTAATGATGAGATAACAGCATTTTATATTTTTGTGACACCGATCCGATTCATATTAGTAGAGTTAATAATAAAGCTGTTCATTATTCATAACATAAGAAAAGCGAGTATCAGTATCAGCTGAAGCTGGTAAATATATCAAAATATGTGCTCGATTGAACCATAGTGTAACAATAATGTTATATTTATATTGAAATGGAAACCAAATCACGACTTCCATCGGTTCTCTCAATATTCATAATACACTCTCCAAATGAATGGAAGGAAGTTGTAGTTATTATTTTCAAGTTACTACCTATTTGTGATTCGTGACAAGGGATTTTTAATGAATACCAATGAGTGATGTTACTTTTTATTAAGTAACGACTTTATATTCATAATATTTTATGGCTATTATAGCTTAGTAAGAATCATTACGTTTTTATTGTTTTCTAGTTGACCGTACACGATACTATTTACAATTGTACTGAACGAATTTTATATTGAAAAAAAGTATACTATTTAACGGAAAAAAAAGTTCATCATCTTGTCAGAACAATCTCCAAGAATTGCATAACAAGTTACTTGCAATAATTCTTGATCCATGCATAAACGTGGCTCCCCTCTGTAATTATCAATGTCGTAAAAACAAGTAGTAAGTATGTAGATTCAGACACATCATACATTATGTATGTTCTTATATAAGTTATCTAATAAAAAGAGATTTTTCTATAGGTCTTTGACCTTGCCTATTGCACATACATTTCAGTACATAAGCAAACGATCGTGCTCACTTCCAGAGAAGCAATAGAAAGGAAGACAAGGCACCTCATGCCTCTTCTACCACAGTTGACCCGCGGAGGGAAAATACCAATACCCTTTAACGAAAAGAAAATGTTTACTAAAAAGGCAGGCTAAATTATGCGATATTGTACAAAACATTTCTATCCAACATATACGCATTTCATTATCATGTGCTCATCAACAATACACATTGAAATCATCTCGCTCTTGCAAACCAGGAGTAAACTTACAAACAATATATGCTAAGATATTTAAAAAAATCTCTTAGAACGGTGATACTTAAAATGTACTTTGACATTTAAAAATATCTCAGCGTGTTGGTGTTGTGCGCGGTATATACGGATAATGCGGTAAGTAAGCGCCGGCGTGTGAAGGCTTCTCAGCAGTTGCATAATGCAAACCAGTCCCATATCGGTCGTAACTTCGTAAGGCTCGAGCTAGCATTACGTTAACCAAGTGCAAGGGCAAGGTTTTATTTTCACGGCTATGAACGATTAAATAGAAGATTAACTTGTTGTAAATAAATTAAAATAGAATATTTACGGGACATAATCGTTAATTATTTTTCTTGTTATCTAAACTAAAAAGATGCTATTATGTTTAACAACCATTACACGAAAATAATTGTTCCATCTAACTCAACAAAATTTGGATTATAATGTACCATGAAAATTGATACTGTATGTTTTATCGAAATCTTGATTACCAATTCGTGGGAATACAGTTTGGCGGTGCGTGCTCGTTTTAAAACCAGAATCGGTCCGCAAAAAAGGGTTGATAATGGCGTGCGCGGGAGTCAGGAGACATGTCCAAGGACGCCTCGCTGTTGTGCCCTTAAGCACCCGCTCCTGCGCTGGAATGCAGCGGCTATATTTAGCATTATAACTAAAAACCAATAACTTAGTTTAGAGCTTGCAAAATGTTTGGTTTTGCTTTTATGTGTTCTCTGTGGTTAGTTTATTGTATAAAATCATTATTACAATACAAAATAGATTACTTAGTGGACCTGAGAAATGTACGAGTATGGTACAGAAGTCTAGCAATTGTTTAAGAAAAATAATCTTTTGATTATATTAGGTACTAATGCAGGCCGACAAACGAATAGAATCAATGTTAAACTCGTGACTTTCAAAAAACTGAAGAAGTAAAAAAGTTAATGTAATTTAATATAATCACCGCATGGAGCGACCGTAACATCATATCAGAATTAGGACTAAAAAAGGTCGATGAGTAGTGTTATAAATATAGATTGAGTCTTTAGTGGCCCACCACATTGATAGTAATCCAATATTAGTTTCCTGTTTGCTTCGTCCGTATGGTAACATTTCTTGAAATAACTTTTTATTCAAGATTATGTGTATAACTTTTACTGTTTTACAAATATCATAATAGAACAGTTATGTCACGTTCGCGTATCAAGTTCGAGTCAAGCTGCCTTTCGTGATGTCATAAAAACTGTGATTATTTACGGTACATGTTGCAGCATTCCGGCTAATCGACGCGGACATATAGACCCATAATGGTATTCCTAAGAAATAAAAGTCCTTTCCGCGGTTGCTAGACATGGTACATTGAACCGCACACCTGTCGGTCTCTCCTCACCCCTCGCAATTTTTTCTAAACGAAACTTCCGTTCCACAGTTTTTTGTCCTGTCGATAACTAACCCGATACTGCAGATACGGCTCATTAGATTGAATTGGATTGGAGTTTTGATTTTTTTGTTTTGTGGCTTTGATGATTTCTTAAACCAAAACAGATTGATGCGGTTTAAAATTTTTGTATAAATTTCAAGGAGGCCCTTATGAGGAAAACATTAAGTGTCGTTTTATATACCTGTACATATTTCCTCTACCCTCAACAACACTTGAGTCAATAAACGTGAACTACATGACTTAGCGTTCGATATGGTTGCGCTTTGTTGAAATTACATGCCGCATAAAATAATAAGTGATTCCGTACTTTATAGTGTGGAACGTGTTGAGTACCAAACTTTATTCTTGTAACCTCTTTTGACCAATTATGCAACTGTCTTGTATGAAGATGGTCGATCTTAATCAATTTTATATTTCGTGAAAAGATTTTACGAAAGATTGAGCGCTTTTAAAAAAAATTGAACCCTATATAGTATTTTTAATAATATATAAATTGTAATTAAACAATGTTAATAAAGAAACGTCGTAGAAGCATTTCAAGTTATAATGTAATTAAAAATAATAGTAGATGCCAGAGTAAAGTTACTGGCATTGTACTCTAATGGAAGCTGAACAATGAAGGTCGAGGACCCGGGGTCAAACCACGACGCGTTTCTACCCTAGGAATGTCAACTGCACTCGTACTACGCTCTTTTATTATGTCTAAGTTCATGCATGCGTAGTTGCATAACAACTAACACTCTACACGGCAAACCGAATCATAAGAACCGAACCGTGGGAATTTTTAAATAGCGTTGGAATATCCATTTATGTTTTTTTTTAAATATGACATATAACAAAGTATATGTTAACATCTACATGCATGCAGGCTGTAATGTAAGGCTGGTCGCAATACAATTTAATTATATATCAAAAAAGTGCTCTAAATATTTAATTAATATTAAGTTTCTATGGACATTAAACTATTTGACTCGACCCATATTCTAAAGAGAGGTTCATTTTAATCATACCTACATTAAAATTAAATATTTCGTTTCTATTAATTTTTTTAATGATAAATGAACTATGATACCTAATAAAAAATTAATACGTACGAGTAGAGAATAAAATATAATTTTCCTGAAACGACTACTATTCAGCTATTGGGATAATAAAAACATATATTAAGAAATAACATACCTGCAGCAGGGCCAAGGGTGGCTGCAAACAGCAGGAAGCATGTTACAAGTACGACCTGCATTTTATTGAATGTTTCGGATCAATTAAAAAAGTGTGGATCACCACTAAGTGGAGCGCACACGCAACACGGGACACTCGGGTACACTGAGCGCGCGCAGCACTGGACTCCCCCTTATAACAGCGATGCGTCCCGCACGTACTAAAGAACGAATAAGGGGGAAGGAAAGTCGCAATCTTAGCCTCTATCAAAGTGTACATCGTCGGTGTACCATACAAGGTATCGATGCTGTTACAACTCTAGTCGGTAATGGTGATACAACAAGTTGAAGAAACGTCTTGGTGCCTCGGTGCGGACGTCCGGCGACGATCGGACGCTCTGCCCGCGTTCATACGGGAGTTATCTCTTCAAATCGTACCACACAATAGTTTGCGTTTTAATTTGCTCTTGTTGCGGTCCACGCGAATTCTTCGCTTGTACAAAGGGTTGTTATAGTTTTTTCTCTGTTCACGACGCATGGCAGGTCTTCATGAATACACTTTTGTTAAATCGTCTAGTGGAATCGGTCTTGTTTCTCTGGAGCAATTACTGAGTCCATGCTAATTTATTGTTTAAGTATTTTCCAGCGGGCGGACAACAAAACCTATCTTGTGAATTATTTTATGCATTTACTAATTGACACGCAGAGTTACTAAGCTCTTTAAATAGCTCTTTAGGTTGAAATGTACGCCTATTATTTTCATTTATGTAAAATTCCTTTTTAAAATATTCCAACAAAGAGAAATAAAACCTCCAGTACTAACTTCAAAAAAAATTGGACTATATAATTTATGTTGTTCCATTTAGTATGTGTACTAATTGATTATGCTTATATAGATAGAGAGTGTTCGGTGGTTCTACCTCTATAATATATAATGTATATATCTAGATAAAATAAGTTGAAATCTTATCAAGATAGTGTAAATCTTACACATCGCGTTCTCTTTCTATGTACGAAGTAAAATCAGATCTTATCGCACAGATAAGGCAAAAGCTTTTAGTTTTTGTTATTTTCAACTCAGAGGTTATAATTAAATATCGGCAAGTCTACATAGAAATTAATTAGGACATTTAATTTTTAAATTTCGATTTCTTCAATCCGAAACTATTATAAGAACACCAACAATAAAAGTCTAACCATAATGTTATATCGTTTTAATACCACAAACAAACTGAGTAACTATAAACAACATTAACATAAATAAACACCATTTGCAAAAAACTGACGCCTTCAGCAATTCTTCTTACACTTTATCATTATTGTTGGTCACGAAGCCGGTGTGTGGAACCACGTTTAAATCTTTGTTTAGAAATAATGAGAGAATCCTGTACTATTAAGGATATTTTTACTTTAAATGGAAACCACCGGTAGCATACTTAGCGTAATTGGCTTAAAGTTTAAACATTCTTAAAGTGAAAACAAATATAAGCAAACATCTTTTATCAAATATATACGTTCATTATGTTTATTTTAAAAGAACTTATTTAATCGTGCTTTTCTTAGTGAATTATAATACTCATTAAAACACGTACGTTGTAAGTAATTTAATTTAAAAGTGTTAATTCCAGTGCATTTTATTACTACAGGCGTCTGGGCGTTGTCAGCGACAACGTTGACGGAACAATAAACGGGCAAGTAAGAGCTGTGACCTTGCCGCATACATAAGTCTCGCGTCGGATCCTTGGTTGTTAGATCTATGCTAAAATAAAACAAACTGGAGTATAAAATTCACTTGAAAGCCGCCGCCATTGGATTGCCACTTTAAGCCTTGAAAGCCACGTTAATTGGTGGGATGTTGTTTGCCCGCGCGCCGAGCGAGCATCCCCGCTTTGACAAGCGCCTCTGCATCGCACACAATGCAATCGCCTGCCAGCCATTACCACATCTGTAACGCCCTGTGGAACCTACTCCAAATAATATTTAATATACCATTGAAACATTCAACAAGATAGTGCACTTAAAATGAAGCACGCGAGTGCGATTACTTTAATGCCTGCGGGAATATTTTTTCAATCTTTTTAATCGCATTCAGTCGATGCCTATCGTATTGTCTTACATCGGATGAGTTACGTATGTCTGAGATAGGGGCAGATAAAATTAAATCAACCGTTTTATTTTCATAAAAAGCTATATATTGCTTTAATAGCTGCAATAAGATTAAAAACTATGCCGCTCAGGGATAAAGTCATATTGTAAAGAAATAGAACATTTCATTCTTATTTACCAGACATTAAGGCAAAACTCATATTATATATTATACCTCAAAGATGAATATATAAAAAATATATATTCAATTAATTATATTATTCAATATTCATAAATGATATCCTCCAAAATTGAGAAATAAGAAGCTAGTCTAACATAAATAAATAATATATTATTACATTTTCATGTTCACCTCCATACAATTTATAATATCTGTTTCTAACTCAAAAACTCTGTTACAAAGTACATAAATATTTGTTCCAATTTAAAAGTCGTAGTGGGCTATGAGTCATCGCGACAAGAATAAAGTTTAATGATATAGGTACTCTTCTTCAGTCCTAGAGCCAGACAGTCAAAAGCCTTTTTTATCTGTCAATCAACAACTTGTTTACTTTTTGCACATTATTTAAGCGATTTTGGAGAAGGCACGATGAACGAGAATTTAATTTTTCAATTTCGAACGTCAAAGTTTTTTCTACAGCTGAAATGTACCTATTGTTTGTCTCTTTATGTTTAGGCAAAAGCGAAAATAAGGACTGAACAGTGATACACAACCTCAATTAATGTGATAAATAAAAAACCCTATAAGTTTATATACATTGTTAATGCCCAGCTATAAATTGATCAAGTAATAACAATATACTATCCGCCCTCAGGGGGCCGTTTATACTAGAATTTCAGCGCCTTAGCAATTCGCCTGAAATATTTCACATAATTTGATGTAAGCACGGATCTATATATAGATAAAATTAAATTGATTAACCAACCCAATACAATACTAGGAGCGTATTACGTAAAAACATATAGCCACGCGTTTTAATACAATTAAAATACTATTGTTAATTACTATTAACAACATAGTGTTTCTGAGAAACAAAGTGTTCAATAAAAAACATCAAGAAGAGCATTCTTCGATCATGTACGCGATCTATGTCCACATTTCCTTTTCAAGAAGCGTTTCAAATTACTTCGAGCCTTTGATTCAAATTGTTTTTGTGATAAAATTCGTCGCGTTGTCTCACGCCTGACCCGTGTGCTCCTCGTCTTAAACCATTTAAGTTATTTTTTTACGAAATTATAAATAATAAAAGTTTGTTAAATAATCGCTTAATTAAAAACTAATTATTCAACAAATCTCTAATGAGATTAAACTACAAAAGCAGCAGCAGAGCATTATACAACTCATTTCGAGAACGAACGGTTTTTTTTGTGTTTTTTCAACTTGTAGGTTTTCTTTTTGACACAAAACATATCATTATAATGTTCAGTAATTAAATCGGGTTTCATCGATTTGTTTAAGAATCTTAACTGTGTTTGTAAATCATGCACTTAACATTAAAATTAGACATGGGACACCATACAGAATTTTATTGCGTTTATTTATGTAGTATACAACGTTTAAGTTTATGTATGTATACAACTAATAATGTTGTAGAGTATCAAGAGTTGTGTAAGCAAATAAACTTATCATAATTCAATACTTTGAAGGCAGCAGAAATCAACCATTAGCGTTGATCGTCGCAGATAAGACGCAGGATATTGATTCGCCCCGCGTTCTCCTGCGACATTAGTGATTATGTGTTTAAGCAATTACGCTACAGTAGTACCGCAACATTGAGCTGATGGTAAGATCGGATCCCGTTATAATTGGCCTGGGATCAGGGAGCGTCACGGCAAGGTGTCAGTCCACTTAGAGTGCTGGATAGGACCGTACGAGGTCCGCCTTCTTATCGCCCTATAATTTACAAAGGTATCTTACGTTACATTCTCACATCAACTACTCACTCATAGAGCCATTTCAAATACTTTTAAATTATCGTATTTATACCTAGCTTTTATAATATATAGCAAACCATAGCATACGGTCTAGTCTTGAGCACAACCAGAATTGCATTAATAAGATTGAATAAGTGAGGTCGTTACCGCTGTTTACTGAGATTGTTGAAAATAGCTTTCATATTTACGACGTAAAGCTATACATATTAAAATCTAAGCACATAGTAATCTTTTATGCTAATCCAGAAATAGGAAGTTAGATAAAACACTATTGAAATGTATAACTAAATACTTTTGAAGTTGAAGGAAAAAGTGGTGCACGCAAAGAACCGAGCGAATTTTAATATATCGTAAATTGAAAATCAAGAGCCTATCATCGCAACATCGCAAGATCACGAACGTACGTTTGTTTGATACACGACGTACGCAAGTGATCGCTGACACGATTGTGTGTATGAAAAGATATTAACACATAAATACTATATGGCTTTACTGACATTGTAAAATTTTCATTTTGCTTAACATAAGTATTGAGATTGATATCTGAGTTGATACTGGTTATCTTTGCTGATGTTTTTGCAACGTTTGTTTTATTTAAAAAAATTAAGTTTATATGTGTGTCATAAAAGCTGCTTTATTGGAGATTCTATTTTAAAGCTGTTATGATGATCTATTGGTTCATTGAACATTCGAAATTGTTTCTTTAACGAATAAGAATAATAAGTTTCATAAAATTGTACGATGGTTTTTTTATTGGTATTGGTTTGATCTCAACAAATGGCTGATACCCTTGGCAACAAGTGCTTTGTTTGAACTTTGTTTAACATCGAATTCTATACTCTTTTGTTATCTTTGTTGACTCTTATAATATTGACACCCACGTTATTTACCCAGTGCCGTGATTGAGACTCGTTTGTTTTTAATATGCTGCATCGATGAAACTAAAACTTGTATACCCTTTGTAATATTTTTATAATATCATAAATAATGTGTGCCAGAGTTTAAAATAAGACTGCACGATCATTAAACAAGTTAACCATTTGTCCACTACTCTGAAAGATCATAGCACGGCATTAGCTTATTCGCTACGGTTCATTGAGTGAAGGCAGTGCGATCACAGAGCACTTACAATCTATGGCCTGGGAAAACGCTCGTAATAGTATTTTTTTTCTCTGGGACAAACAAGAATGTGTGTACTGTACAAGCATCAATTATATTGTGGAAATTATCTTTGATTCCGGATTTTACTGGGATTGCACAGTTTGTTCCGCGTCAACGCCTACCACCTTATATTGTGGCAAGTTTATTGCCCCCCACCCAGTCTTACTTACAATTATCTATTTGATTTTGTGATGCTATACTCAGGGTTCATATGTATAGGTTTTATAAAAGTTGTTTACAGCTGTAGATCCGAAGGGCGAATGCTTTTGATGAGGAATTTGTATTGCTTGCTTAGAAATCACCTGCATTCGTATTTTTATAATGTGCTATAGATAAATTTGATTAAAGAAATAATTATATAGTTTATGACAAGTTTTTATTTAAAAACTTATTCCTAACTTGACTTACGAGGCTACAACAGGATATGCAATTGACGTATCATGGAAGTTATTCCAATGCCTTCAATACGGTGTTTTACACCATCAGACTATTAAAACTTAACCATGTCTCGTACGTCACTCACCTTGAGTTATAATATTTCAAGGATGGACGCCCATCGACGCCCAGCTATTAAAATTTCGCGTCCTTCCTGGAAGCCTCGTTTTATGATAATCTTAGGAATTCAAAAACACTTCCATATCACGCAAGGAATATTTATTGGCAAGGCTTAGGCCTCTTAGGTTATAAATAAGTCACTACAATCATTGGGAACATGAATACTTAAAGGAAAATATTATCTATGAATTACGGCAATGGCGGTGACCTTTCAAAGAAAAGTCATGAAAGCTATGTCAGATCTTGACCACAGTTGTTCTATTCAAATGTCCTTATTATTCGTTCATGGTAATATGCATTAACAGTGCAGTGAGAATAGCCGCGACAGAACTTAGCAGTCATAAATTCTGAAAAGTCTCCTAATGAATTACGATGGAAACGAGTATGGGACGTATAAGAAAGGGTCGTGTGATGTTTTAGTGCGCGAATGCAACCTCCGCAAGCACGACTCTGTCAATTTTATGAATGCATCATTTATTTTAACGGAAAATAATATACTTGTCCCAGAGCTCATCTATAATGGACCATTTCTGTTTGTTGTTTAGTATTTTATTTATCTCTACGTTGAATACGTTTTTTATAAGTCACAGAAATAACCGGAGCTATATCATTATTTTAATGTTAAAGATTCAATTAAATATATATTTTTGTATGTAATCAAATTTGCCCAGCCTATAAGAAAAAAAAGAAACTAACTACTTTTGTCATCAAAAGGAGCAGAAATGCAATGTACGGATCCTACAATAGGAGCGCCAAGGACGCCCGGTGCTCGCGATTATGTAAATAATGTTATGTGCCCTGTCCGTGGCACCCGCCGCCGCCGCCAAGCTATTACCTGCTCATCCCGTCGACCTCAGTTTCTATGACTCATTCTTGCCATTATCTTCACCTTAATAATTGTTACAATTGCTCGCAGCGCTATAATTCTTGCGAAGATTGCAGGCGCTAAAGGATGATACGAAGTTTTACAAATTAGCCTCACGAAGTCCGTTTATAACGTCATCTGAACTACACCGACAGACCTTTTTGTAATCCAATATCGAACGTGTGTTATTAACTTTATATACAAAGACCTCTTGTAAGTAACAATTATATACATTTATTTTAATGCCATTACGTTTTAAAATTAGTACGATAATGTGCATATTTCAGGTACGCATAATTATGTGTTGGCGTATTGTAAACAAGCTTTGCGCAATGAGCTAAATTGCTTATTTATTCTATAGGATAAAACACCATCACGAGGATTAAAAGCATAAAAATGATAAAATAACTTAGATTAACTTATTTTACAACGCAGACTGCATTCCGCAGGTGAGGACAGTTTGTTGAGCAGAGCCGTGTCGTTGAACCGATCCGTGGCGAATCGTCGCGCTTCCGCCAACATCCAGCAAATCAATTAGTCGACCTGACACCGTTAGCTTCATCTTCATTCTCTCCACGGATATTTAAGGGGGGAAAAAACAATTTCTCAGTACTCGGTGCAAAATGTGCAAACCTCAATATGCCCATGTTATAATAACATAGCGTTTAGACTATGAATCAACAACGATTGTTCTATTGCTTAGGAACGTGTGTTAATTTCAACGGATGGTGTTTAATATAGCCGGCCACGTCATGTTATTGGCACCACGTCGGTGGCACCGGATAAGCACTGCGACTGGCCGATTGTCTCGCGACTATCGTAAATAACTCGGCCCGTGTCCGGTAGCAGACAAGAATACAGAGTTTGGCTTAGCCAACGAATCTGGATGTATCTAAGGCTTTACAATGAACTCGTGTAACTACAAGCAACGAGAGAACGAGGCTACGATACGATCATTCCATTAGTGTGTACATTTCAAAGAGTCAGACTTGCCTAATACGGCCACGTGAAGACCTTTGCCCCGAGCACTAGTTGAAAGTTAAGGAATAACCAATTAATTTTATAACAATTGTCAATTAAAACCCCACTTCAGTTAATTGTTTTACCTTGCCGTCTGATTCATCCATCCATAATAGAGGTGAAAAATTTTCAAAATGCTGTTTGATATTTATGTACAAGATTTTTTTTCATTCAACTGCAAACGAGAAAATGAAAACAATGCATGAACGTCGCTTTCAACAAAAAAAAACTTGCGCCAACAAGCGGATCCGGATAACACAATAAAATTAAATACAATGTTTTGATACTTGTTTAAATATTTTACATGAAGGTTTAACAGGTAGTACAGACTTATTATTACATTAAAACGAAATGGATGACGCATTGACTATCCTCTGCTCAGGAAGCTGCCTCCGCGGGCAGCATACGGATGAGCACGACGTGTGCCCCGGCCTCTACTTATCTAACCGTCAACATTGATATCTATCGCAATGGAAATAATATTATTCTCGCAATGAAACTAATTAGCATGCTCTTAGTGTCTGTATTTATTGGTTTACAATTCGATCAGCTCGACAAGTATCGCGAGCAAAAGGCAAACGACACCGACAATTAATTCTGTCCGCGATAAACAATGGACATGTGATATAAATAGCTGGAACGAAAATAATATAGTTTCGCCTTGATCTATTTTATTGGGTAAGCTTTAAAGTAGGGATGCATAGAGGGCGGGAAGGCATCGTGCGCGGCCGACTGTCGAGGTATGGTTGAAGTCCGATAGCATCGCAACGCCGTAGTCTATAAATAGATGTGCAGGCGAACCCTTGAACCAGCCTCAGTCCCCACTACACTCATCAAAGGGCTACTACATAGTACTTAATCATACTTTATACTAAAGTGCCTCGACTGAACTATTCGTAGAGATCATCAAATATTTATAGCTTATTTTGCAATATTCATGAATCATTTTATGATAGGGAAACTTTTGAATAAACGCTTAGACCTTTTTGCGCTTTATAAATCACAAAAGCTATTTTTAAAATACGATATGTACATAATTGCAGTTCTATTACGGCAATACCGAAACAGTCCTCCATAAAACACGGATGACTTTCTGGCTTATTCTCTCGGAAATGTGATATGTTTATTTTTATGATTAGATTTAAAAAAATGTGCAACCGGTTTGCACGCGAAGGACGCTGTTTGAGAGTTAACTCGGTCTTCTACGCCCTCGGCGCACCTCTCCAACTAATGATCTCTGCGCTGGAATATTCCTAATTGGAAGAACGTCGAACTGTCACAATGTTTTAAAAACACTTAACAAAGGTTGCACGCGACTGTTAATAGAAACTCTATAGGTATGTTTCCCATTCGTTTGCTTTACCAGAGCGTCAAGATATTTTAATTTATTCGTCCTTTAACTGGCGAAGGCTTTTCAATGCGCTTAAAGTAAACCATTCTTAGTTATAAACATATCTAGAACTTTTCTTATCTTGATTAATTAGTTTAAGTTAGCCTCGTCTACTGGATATCTTGATAAAGGTACTATGCACATAATAGCTTTGAACTCGGGTCATTATATCCTATATTAATTATTTGGAATTCGTCAGTTTATTGCTAATTCTTGCGACTCTCTATAATACTGTATAGTCAAATGAATAATAGTTTATATATACACATTGATGGTTCGAAATTGTTTACTATAAAGAAAAAAATAATTTTGAATAAACTTTTATTGGTAAAATTTAAAGAAGAAATAATATTTAGGCCGTTTGATAATAATATTGTGAAGAATACGTAGGAAAGTATTACTCAATTAACAGTACCGCTAGAATCTACGTGCCACAAAATGCGTAGCAATACTCAGATGAAGTTACGTATCACAAGAATTACCTTGTAATAACAGACGTCCTATGGAGAATTGTCGTAGATTGCAGACGCACGGACCTTACCTAACTGTAAATAATAACACAATTGAAGTTATTCTTTTCTAATAGAATTAAGCGCTAATGACTTCCTTATACCAATTCAATGTTCATTTTACGGATCGTCGTGTTAAACAAGAAAATAATTTGAGCCCACGGGCGAATTCTTTCTGATTTATATATAGATTTGTCTTTGTTGTTTATTTATGGAGTTGCAGTCTGATTCATACGCATAGTTGAACGTGCGGTTATCTCGTGCTCAATTGCAATATTCTTGCTTCTTTTTGCCTTAGCAAATTATAACTTGACTGTGTTGCTTAATATAAACGTTTGCAGGAATTGCTTGCATTACAATTATATTGAATGGCACGTCGACCATAATATTATTTAAAGCTGTATAACAAATTGTCTCTTCAAAACTCTCTTTGTCAGCTTTTAAGTTTGAATTAATTATCATTTTATATCGATGCTTTTCCCTCGTACGTGCTGTGACTTTAATGAAATGAACACGGAACACTCCCTTTAATTGCATGCTATGCGTGTGTGCACATTTGTCCAGAAGACTCGTAAGGAAAGTACTGATTTCGTAACAAGTAGTTAACTTAAACGCGATTCAGGAAAGATAGTAGGTACCTCAGTGAATCTGAGAAGCTACACACTTTTCCTTAGATTTTATCGATGGTATGCAAACAAGTAAGTAGTAGGAAATAAATAAAACGCAATCTGATGCGATCCAATGTGGTTACGACGCTCAGTACGCACCGAGGGGCCCTTAGGTGTGTGATATTAGAATAACGATAGCTGAATCCCGACCTACAGGTCTTGTCACCTCAATGAACACGTCCAAGCGGCTTATCGAGGAAAGGTTGCCGCGGGCATGAGCTTCCTGCTTCCAAACGATAATGTCTGTGTTGTTACAGCCATCGGTGCGGCCTAACTAATGAAGATTTAAATCGACGTTGGTCCAAGCCAAACCCAGTTTTGCATCCTTCTATCTACCATACAAAGGTGAATTGTGTTAATTAGTGACTTGTGTCTTATTGTCATGCCAAATCTCACAGGAGATATTCCAATTAAAGTAGACAACTTAGTAGCCATTGCCGGCCGCTCGCAGGCTTCTTATAATAAAATGTACCTATTCTTGTCTCGTAAATTATATGCCGTAGTATCGTTGTCTGATCATGATAATAAAACTCTAAAAGCTAATCCGAAGAAGGATAAAAATCTTTTTATTTAAATATAAATCATAACCGACGTTAAGCAGAGACTTGTTTCATTTTTATTTGCTAATATTAATATTTATTATGCCCAGGGTTTAATCGAATACTTAGTAAGAGTTTGGAAGAAGCCACCTCTCGTATATTGTGATTACCATGGTCATTCTCGAAAAAAGAATGTCTTTTTTTATGGATGCGCCGGCGCAGAGAGTTGGTGCAGCAACGACAGACTCGTACAGGACGAACCTGTTAAATACCTCGTAAGTTGCATAATCTAGACGTTTCGAGATTGCACATTTCCATTTTTGGAGTTGATTAAACACATATTTTTTTAAGAATCGCTTCTAGATAGTTCCGTTAATACCAAGTTAATAAAAAGCTGAATTAAAAAAAATGTCTAGTACCGTTCAATGAGATTCAGGTTTTTATTACTGTTTATTTTATTGCATCCTCTTACAAGATACTCGCACTCATATAAATTAAGGAATAACTTTGTAGATGTTGCCGGCATTGATGCACCGGATATCACCTGCGTTTGCGTTGGGTTCATGCTCATTCCGAGTGGAGAGGGAACGAGAGAGTACAGCACGAGTCACGGTGTGGCGCCATCTTGGTGTTACTCGCTCCTACACTATGGAAGCTTCGTTCTGCGGATTTGACAGGGGCCCATTTAAGGTTAGTAAATACTAAATAACTTTCTTTCTCGATCCCTTTATTTTGAGAACGAAAAATGTACTAAGTACTTATCAATACTTTCGAATTTGTATTTAAACTTGGTGTCTGCTAGAATAATGTCTACACAAGCACTACATTACACGCAATAAATCGAGCAAAACATAACCATGAGAAAGCAAAAACATATTTTCATGGCAAAGAAATATTTGCAAAAAATGAGCAAAAAGTGATGCGCAGCGAATTCAACAATTCATCATTACGGTGTCAGTATTACTTACTGCAACAATTAATATTATAGTAAAAAAAGCATTACAACTCCAAACTTATTGAATTCTATGTATAACACGTGTCACTCGTAAAGTAATAATTACTTTTTGATCGATTATTTTACTACAATTTCCAATTAGTAATGATAGTTAATAAAGAGAGATTAATGATAAGGGTACGTTTGACGTGTAGTCTAATTCATCTGCCCGTTCAGATCTCGTAAGATAATGCGGCCATATATTTTCAATCAATGTAACGTCAGTATAGCTTATTTCACTTGTTAATTCGCTCAACGCTGATGACTTTTATAGCTCCATTAAAAATAGATAGCGGTATCATTTTTTTCAAATTATCATTTACGTATTTTTAATTGAGAGGTATTTGTTTTAATATTGACGAGTCTGAGAAAAAATTAGCCTTTTTGTAAACTAGTACATGTTTATAATAATTTTAAAAAGGATGTTAAAAATCTTTAAATTTATGCAATTTTAATCCTCTTAAGTAATAAATTAGACGATTTTCAAATGTAAGGGCCCTTACATAATTTTATTTGGTCCCGAGACGCGAGCAAGCGCTAAGCGAAGATAAGCTGCATAATATATCAGTTGGGATGTCATCACCTAACATGATTTATTTCACAGGGATTCCATCTGAACACGCAGCACCTACAGAGCGTGGGCAGCGACTTTTGTGAGGCGCTCAATGGACTGAACGATAATGCAACGAATGTCGACATTCAGCTCACAAAGGATATCAATGGGTTAATAGACACAATTACATTTTTATTTCTACTAAAACTACACAGGTTAATTGTAAAATTGAATCTATATACAGTCTATCTTTAGATAAATATGAATTTAAAGGCAAGTGGGTTGATAACATATGCAAAGCTGTTTGAACACAAAGATTGGCACATTATAACTGTGCGTGTATAAAAACATATTTCAAGCAAAGGTGCGCGTTAATAAAAGAAAAACTTACTGGCGCGTAAACTTCTATCCGATCCTATTAATATTACCTTTCACTTCAACTTAATAGCACGAATGATAAATAATAAAAATAACTTCTTAGACCACCTTGCTTCGTGGTCTAATGATTTATTCAGGCTATTGACAAAGCAATAAGCGTGTTCACAGGCGAGATATTTAATATAGCCATAAAATGGTGATGCTTAAAAGAATAAGGCATTAAAACACTATAGAAATAAAACGTGGTTTTTATAAATAAAGAAATTCACAGTATTCAAATTCCTTTATCCTTTGAAAGTTATTCGTACTTTATGAGTCATTCGTGGCCGGGATCGTGTAAGATCGTTTGCTTGTCCCTCAGCCGGATGAAAAACATACATTTTTTCTATGTTGTGAATTTAAATTAATACTGTGGAATTTTGATGTTTTTTTTTTATTCAATATATTACAGAGAAATAGCAGTAGACAGTGAGCCAGGCTCCGGGTCAGACAGTGTACTGAAGACAGATTCTGATGAAGACTTTGACTAGTACTTGACTTAGTCATATTCCGATACGGTTCATTTGTCAATGCGTTAAATTGAACTTGTTAAAATTACTAGAATTTCGTAAACTATTTTTTAAATGTTAAAAAAAACGTTAAGCTCTTTCAGTGCCCAGTGTAATTTACCACCGTTGTGTTTCAGTGTACAAGTTTGTTTGCATTATTGATTTTTCATAAATACTTTGTGTGAATGTTATATTTGCCGTTTTTAATTTTGTGATATTTTTAAATTATTTTTATTTAGTGGCTTGTGATCTCGATTACTAATAAATTATGAAATATCATGCGTGTTTTACATCCATTTTATAATAATACACACTATGTATGAAAAATTTATTTAAACCATTATAAAATTATTTGAAACAAAATCATATTAACCATAAAGATAAACACAATCGCATATAATATATCACATAGCTATTATACAACATGTATAAATCTGGTGGATCACACAAGTACACAACTTGATTGCAATTTATATCTTTGTTTAAAATTGTCCTAACACACTGTTTAATTGCTCAATTTTGTTCAAAGCACTTAATTCAAACAAGTGAAGGTCAATTTTAAATTACATTGATTTGTAACACTTTTGTTAACCTCGTAACATCATTGTAGGAAAACTTTTTTGACAACGAGATTCCTTTCGTTACAAATTTATGGTAATTATTATTAAAAGTTCTAAGGATAATTCTAATTTTACACTGTATTCCTTATACTATCATTATTATTGAATTAACAAGGCCTTTTTTATCTACATTATACTTATCATACAGTGAACACTTCAATTTATAGATTACTTTAATTCTATACCATAACTTAAAAATATGTGAATAATGTTGTGAGTCCACTCTTTTTATTCGATAATGTGACATTAAAATTTATCATTTATTGACAAATCGAATTACGAGATACAAACTTGTGATTTACAAATGAAGTTGGAAAATTAAGTTTCGGTACCTGCAAAACTTAATTTATTATTTAAACACTATTACACAGAGATAATTCTAAGTTAATCTATTTAAAATCTAATATTTTGAATTATAAAGGACAGACTTTTATTTTATTTTGAAAATTTAATTTGCTTGATAAATTATATTTGAATGGACGCATACTATATAGACTTAGATACAGAAAATATGAAAACACTATAAGAAATTAATACATTTTTTAAGAATCATTACAATAATGATAAAAATATAAAATCAATATAAAAGATAAAATCTTACACTGTTTCTTGGGCAAGTCATTTTCATTCTATAAGACTGGATTATAGTGACAGACAGAATTAAAATGGAAACATACTAGACACGAGACGCGACACCCATGCAATGCCATGACGTACTAATACTAATAATATTGAATATAATTTAATATGAGTCAGTTGCAAATAGACAACAAGCCATATAACATCTAAACGATCTAGATCGGCCTGTTACTGGTTAACAAAATTATCCCCAAAATTTTCTAAAACCTTTATAGTTTCGTCGCGTCGCCTGTTATGTATGTTGTTTCCATATTAAGAGCCGATAAACATTTTGCAGGTGGGCGTAGTCAGGGAAATTTGAACCACAGCCTCAATCTTCTCATATATAAATAAATCAAAATTAAAATTTTATTTAGAACTTGTTCGAATCACAAATTAATTTAATCTACAAATACTGTCTATAATATTTAAAAAGAACATTTCTAATCAAACCCACGACTTACGCATTAAATTATTTATTGTAATTGGTGGCGTTTACAAATTTATATTAGTCAAAGCACCTCCGATAAATTCAAGGTGACAAACGGAATCAACCAAATAGCCATATTGTATGCTTTAGTGACCCCATAACAGTGGAATAGTAGGTCAATGCGCGGGCGCAGCGGGAGAGTGCCTCGGCCTGGCAGGCTGGCGCCTTTGCCTCGCGAGGAACGAGTGTCCCGCGGATAACAGGGCGAACTTACTTTCGACCGCGTCGCGATGGCAACGCGTGCTAAGTTCGTACCAAGCGGACGCCATTAGACGCTGCTCGTTCACTGATACACGGCTTTCTTCTGTCCCACTCCACCTGTTATCATTCTATTTAGTAAGTTGGCGAATAACAATGCGACATACAAATAATATGCACCCATTAAATCAAATTTAAAAGTTAAAGGTTGAATCTAGTGCCTACTAGAAATGGTCTTGCACCATCTAGTATATAGTAAAATTAGAGAAATAGTTTACATACGTGGCTACTGATAATTATATCTCGTTGGCAAAAATAGAATAACATTAATAAATCTTGCCGAAAATGAGGACGATCCTATAACGTTTGGCATTGTAACCTTTCAAAATACAGTTTGTTGACTTAGTGTCTTAAGAAAAGCTTGACTAATGAAGGAAATGGAAAATTAAATCCTTACTCGTTTCCCTGTGCGGGGGGCGTGGGCTCAGATCGGGCGACGGCCGTACACGCAGCGCCACTCGCACTCGTAATCGTACGAGAGTAACCCAAAGTATCTGACAAGGACTGTTGACCTGGAACACACAGTTGCATTTTAACTATAACATTATATTAACTATAGTCTTCACTGTATCATTTATATTAATCTTTAACACGTTTTTTTCAATATGGAATTTTGACAGGCATAGAAACGAAGTCTAACCCATTTGTTTGAAAAACATATAATTTTTTTGCTTTTGAATGTTAGTCGTTAGGACGCAACAAAAGAGATCTAAACGTATGCAAAGTTCTCATCACTCTGGACGCAATTCTAGATCACTCGGCGACTTATTTATACATATATTTTATACTTGCGGTTATTGTTGGTTTTGATGCCAAATTTGAAAAATTGAACTTTCTTTCTTACCAGTGGTCCTCGGATTGAGCGTACGCACGACTTCCTTTGCCTTTTCGACACACTTCTTGTACTTGTCCTCTGTGGCCAGCAGGTCGGCTTCGCGTGCGGACACGGCTTCTTGCAATTTGCCTGCTCGACGCCTTTCCTCTGCCAACGCAGCTTGCAGTTCTTCCAATTGCAGGGCTGAAACGTGAAATAATCACTATAAAACAAGTTAAAATATACCACATACATCAATCTAATGATACGGGAATATTAATGCAGCATCATGTCGAAACCAGGAGATAAGTTTATATTAAATAAAATAAATTTTATATATTTCTAAGATATCACATTATAACATATTTTTTTTTCAGTGAAACTTAGTGTAGGATACATCTTACCTCTTAACATATTTATTTTTATACTTTCTATTTTTTTATTGTGGTGTATCTGTATTTATATCCTTACTAATTAAATAGCAATATAAATCAAAATAAATTCGAAGACTTACATTTTCTTTGATTATCTTCGATAGCAGAAGCCAACCTCGGATGCGGTGCCTCGATAGCCGCTTCCAATTGCATTATGCGTTGATTAGCCTCACGATTCATAGCTCGCTGTTTCTCTAGCCGGGCCCCGTAGTCTTCTAGAAGGGTCTACAAAATATATAAGCTATTAAAATAGAACAAATTTATAACGTAAAATACATTTTATTAATATGGTAAAAACGTTCTGTACACTTGGAATCGTATTATGTGCAAAAATGTAAAGTAACATATAGCCATATTATATTAACTAGATTAAAATACTGTTACATACTTGTACAGAAGCCTGATCAGCCTGTGCCTCTTGGTTCTGCTTTAATAACTTATTTTCATGCTCTAGTCGTATTAACCTCTCTTTAATATCGTTAGGCATTAACTCCTGTGATACATTTTCTTCGGTTCTATCTGCAGAATAATTTTCATGATAGTTTGATATAATAAAAAATTTAAAAACAATTGATGAAATTTCGGTATGAAAAACAAGGGAAACAAATCTCTAAGATTTGAATTGAATGTTCATAAATTAGCTGATTTCTAATATACTTAGTCTTGCCATAAATATTGTTATAAAGAAAAGCACGATTTTTTTTTTATACGTAACATTTATTCCTTTCATAGTAAGTTAGTTTAATACATCAATATATAACTATTAAAAATATACAATGTTTATTCGAAGTGGTCTCCATTGGCTGCAATACAGTCTTTTAAACGTTGAGGCCAGTTATCAATAGCAGCACGAACTCTTTCTAGAGGAAAATTCTTCACTGCCAACCGAATGGATCGTTTTAGGGACTCCAAATTATCATGGCGTTTAGAGCAAGCCTTACTCTCTAAAACTGACCATAAATCATAATCCAATGGATTTAGGTCAGGACTTGACGACGGCCAGTTTTCAGTGCTGATAAAGTCCGGAACGTTAGTTTTCAACCAAGATTGGGTGGATCGAGCTCTATGACCCGGTGCCGAGTCTTGTTGAAAGCACCATTCTTTGTTATTGAACATGGTGTTAGTTAAAGGCTTAACTACCGTCTCAAGAATGGTATTTTGATAAACTTGTGCCGACGTTTTAATACCTTTTTCACAAAAATATGGCTCAGTCACCCCTTCATAGCTAACACCCCACCAAACCATCACTGAAGTGGGATAATGCCCACGTTGTACTCTGTTTACTAATTGCGAAGCTTCTTTAGAGCTTCCAGCATAAATACGGTCATTTTGTTTATTAAAATACTGCTCAATTGTAAAAATTTTCTCATCCGTAAACAAAATTTTTTTGTGACCTCCCTTTGCGTACCGCTAAGTAGTTGTTTGGATTTTACCACCCTATTCTTCTTTAAATTATCAGTTAAGAAGTGACCAGTACGTCTCTTATAGGCTGCAAGTCCTAAGTCATCTTTTAATATACGCGACATGGTTCTAGGAGCTATCTTCATCTCCCGAGATAAAATCTTTTGCTTACGGACAGGATTTCTTCGAATTCTTTCCCTAACTGCTTTAATCACCTTTTTCACACGAACGGTACGTGGACGGCCAGATCTTTTTCTGTCACAAACAGAGGAGGTATCATTGTACCTATCAATAGCCCGGTAAACAAACATTTGACTAATACCAAGCGGGTGGAGGGTTTTAAAAATTGCACTTTTCTCCATACCTACTTTATGTAAGGCAATCACAGCGATTCGGTTCTCTTTATCACCCCACTCCATTTTAATATAACAAAATATTTAACAATATAATGGCGCGAAAATAAGAAAACACATCAAGCAATCATATAAAAATGACAGATTCCAAATTCAAACGTAATATTTTCTTTTTTTGAATAGTAACAGTATTTATGGCCAGACTAAGTATATAATCTCGGAATTGAAAGGCTCGTATCCCAGAACGACACTTAAGACTTGTCAATTTTAAGTAAGACTTGATACACCACAGAGTGGAAACTATACTCGAAGTAAACAAATAAATTACCAGAATTCGCCATCTCATCTTTAGTTATAGTCGAAAAGCGCAACTCTTCAACTGTCTCTTTCAGTTTGTCTCGCTCTTGCAACAGTGTGTCTTTCTCTCTTTGAAGCAACACCACGTGATTGCTTAGCTTTTTGTTTTCTATCTCCAGTCGGTCAGCCTTCGTTACTTCCGCGTCTAACCTTTCATTTAGATCTATTACCTGCAATTATTATGGTAATTTTGCTTAACTTATAGAGAAACTATGCCAAATTAAAAAAAACATTATAATGTTCCAATCTTTAATCCGCAGTGCTTATGCTGAATAAGCATGTTATGAGATAGTAAGGCTAAACGTAATCTAAACATGTTAAACAAAAACTTCTATTTTGATATAGATACAAAATTACGAAAAACTCGATTTCTTGTTGTCGTAATTATATTCATATCATATTTGATATTATGAATCCCTAAATCCTACGGAAGACCTCAACATTGAATCAGCCAAGTGCTTAAATGAACAAAAAATAAAAACAACCTGTATAATTAAATATCAAGATATATCCCTAAAAAAATATCAATTCTATAACTGAAAAAGTTTGTTTATGTGTACAAAGTTGCAGCAGAAGATAGGACAAATATTTCGCGGCAATTTTTTTTTTGACACAACCAGTTAGTCTCAAGAGTCCTCACAAAACAGATAAACTACATATAATTATAGATATTAAAAGTATAGCATAGATATTTATACATCATAGATAACACACAGCAAACATAAGTTACCTGTTTCTTATAAATCTCTAATTGGCCCCGAATAGCGTTGGCGCGATTTGCCGCCTGCTCGAACTCTATGGCCCGGTGAACGTGTTCCGTGTTTGCTACCTCTAGTAGTTTTACCTGAAATAATATTAATAGTTTATTTAAAAATAATTCTGCTTATGAAGATGTATAAGAAAAACAATGAAAACTACATAATAGTAATACTATTATTAACCATTGCTGTAAATATATCCCTCTCTTAGTTACTCGTCGCATAGTGGCGTGTCTAGGCTTACTTATCCAGTTACTAAGGCGCTAAACCGGACAGTGAATTTGGCTGTAGACATATCCAAAATTCACCTATTCTTTTTGCGTAATATTAACTACTAGCTTTCCGCCCGCGGCTTCGCCCACGTGTAATTTGGTTAAGTATATAGCGTTTTTTAATGATCTCGACAGGGCTTTCTTTCACGGGCTAAAATCTTGTTACAATTGGAATTATATATAGCCTGTGTTACTCAGGGATGATGTAGCTTTCCAGGATCGGATGATTCAGGGAAATCGAGGGCAACTTTCAAATTAACGTACAGGCATTTACTATTCTGACAATTTTATATTCTGATAGTCATCTTCTTATGTGGATGAGCTGATGATGAAAGGTAAAACTCCTCAGCGGTTAAGAGTTGAAAGAAAATTCTTACGAAGTTATGAGAACGAAACACGTACTTGTGAGGTTATTACTTATTAGCTTGGCCAAATAATAAAAGGTAAACCTCATTAACGTTAAGGATGTAGATGGAAAAATGGGAGCGGACAAACGATAAATGTCTTTTTACTCGTTTCCTTTTACTTGTTGGTATAGGTAGTGTTAACTAAAAATAATCATAGGGTAAAATGAAAGTTTGAACTGCATGGTAGTCATTACACAATGAAGCATCTTAATACCGCGATGGATATATTTGGCCTAAGTAGAAGTTCTTTAAAAAAAACTAAGACTCAACCTCGCACACTCACTCGCACAGCAACACCATTGCACACACTGATACACACACACACACTAAAATGCTCGTACTTCACATAGTTCCACTTGTTCATGTGTATATATATATATATTTGTTTTTCTGTTCGTGTTTTTTTTTGTTATTCTTTTTCCTGATCTTAGATTCTATTTCCGATTCTATATTTAACCTTATTTTGGCTTTATTTTTAATCTATTTTTATTGTGTAAACTGTTTTTGATAAGCTGTATAGGTTTAAGAAATAAAAAAATAAAATAAATCTACGAATTTTATCAACGCCATCTATCGAGCACATTGTTCAACACTTCAACCGCGCCCGCGCGCACTGCGTTATTTGTTATTTTTGTTACCTCTCATAAGTTTTAATATTAAGATTAACTTATATTAGAACATATTTAACAATATATAACTAATCAATCAATATAAGTGTTTAAAAATTTTGAAGCAGTGGTTGAAGTAAATTTTCAATTGACCATAACTTCTTTTTCTCTTAACCGATTTTGACAAAATAAACTTTTGACAACGCTCCTAATTACATATAATCCAACTGTGAAAACCGCGTTCAAATCCGTTCAGTAGTTTTCAAGTTATAAAGTACCAGACAGACAGACAGACAGACAGACAGACAGACAGACAAGAATTCCAAAAATTGGTTTTTTGGTTTCTATGACTCTTCTTTAATTGCCTCCTTTCAGTTTTTTGGAAAAATATTTAATGTACAGTTTTTCGATTTTTACTGTCTTATTATTAGTATAGATTTCACAACGGTTCGTAAATTAAAACCACGCAAGAGCACACAAAACGTTCTGAGCGACCAAATAAATCATATTATTTACACGGAGAACGATTGCCCTACTTATGAATTTCACGCGAGTTTTAGACCAAATTCATTAAGGTCATTTCAATTACGTAAATGCACTAAAATTGTAAAAGTGCTTTTGCAATTTTCATGCTGTGTGTAAACTTGCATTGTTGTGCAAATTAATTCATAACGCGCATTGACGAGATCAATGAACCAACATTAATAAATAATTTCTTTCCGTATAACGCAGAAGAGTACTTTCGAAATAACAGGCAAATTTCATTGAACGTCTATAAACCAGATATATATCCTATGCATTGTCGGCTTATGTTAATAGTGTATCTAAAACAAAAAAATGTATAAAGGCCGGTTATGAAGACATTCTAATAGAATTACGTCACTCGAAGAGAAAATTTCAACATATTGCAAATGAACTAAAGTTCTTAAAAGATTTTCTTTTAAATTCTTACACAATACACGCAAAGCTTTTTACAGCAGATATGATCTTACCAAATCATTCCACAGTTAGCCTAGTGGTCCTAGTGATACAAAAACCGACAGAGAATGGAACAAATATAATCTCACCCGTCTTCGTAAATCCACGTGTTCCTCCATTCTCTTTTTGTAAGAAGCGACAGTCGCTTCTAAAGTGGCCGCCTTCGCCGCTGTCTCCTTCAACGCATCTACTTCATCTTTTAAGGCGACGTTATCAATCGCTGCTATCTATTAATTTATTTTATTAAGTTAACGTACAGAATGAAATATATTTAGCAGGAAATATTAACACTATTGTATGGACAAGTTTTATACTCTAAAAATCTATATGACTCTAAAATTTACAACGTATTTAACCAACAAGTGTTTAAGTTACTTAGAATTAAAAATCCCTTGTTATCATACCTGGAGCTCTAAATTTTTTAACTTCATAACAGCAATATCTCGTTCGAGGGCATCCGCTTTCGCTTTCTGATCATCTCTTTGTAACTCTACCTTATCCAGCTCGTCCTTTAAAGAATCTAGTTGTTTACGCATATTGCTATAGCGTAGTGTACCAGCGTGTGCTGGTCCTAAAGATGCTCCAGCATCGTCAAGATCTTTGCTTTCAATGTCAGCCTCCCGGGCTACCGTAAGCCGGTTCATTTCACTCAGCAGCGTCATATTTTCTTCTTGAAGGGCTTTTACCTGGTACCCAAAAGAATTGCTTAGACGACGTGATTTTTGAAAGAAACAAAATAATGATTTAAAACTCATCACTGAAGGAAATGATTGTTTCCTTCCTCCACATATAAAATTAATTAAAAGTTTATTTAAAACAAACTCACTTGTGCATCCAGTTCATGACATCTTTGAGCGAGCACCTCTTTCATATCAACACCCGTATTCTCCGCAATGGGCCCCTCCAAAGGTAGACTCGCTCGAACTTGTCCCAAAATAATATTCTCCAACTCCTATTAAAATATGAATATCACAACTAGCTAACGCTATTTCATTACTACTATAATATATTAACGTTGAATATATTTATAACAGGCACTGTACAAGTATAATACACTACACGTAATAAATTAATAACAAAGTCACAATTGCCTAAATTTATCGTCTGTTACAGTGACGCAAGGGCCTCAGGCGCGTAAAGTAGCCGGGCGGTCTGCGAGCGTGCATCGTCGAAAGTGCACTTGTGTAAGACTGCTAATTTTCTTATTGCGATAATAATATATTACGATCATTTTACGCGCTTTTTACAATTGAATTATATGAAATATATAAGTACATTTTTGTTGATTCAAATATGTCAGTTGCTACTTGTAGGCGTTATCGAATCGAATATATAGTGTGTAGTGGACTCTATATTTTATGGCGTGAGTGGTCGTTAAATGGAGAGAGGAGAAATCATTGTATGGAATACATGTTAAACATAGAAGGGCCTATTGATTTCGATGCTTTAGAGAGTGTGTCGTTAAATCGAATTACGTTACATGGAGTTTACATTGTATTTAAAAAAACCCCTAATAATCAATATTAAACCAAATTTATAAACATATTTCAAGTGTTAATTACGAGTTACCTGTATTGCTTGCATTATAGAACGCTGACATGACAGCTCTAGTTCCATAATTCGCGTGATATACTCCTCTTTCTTGTTGCAGTTGACTGCACAACCTGATAAAAACATTATAATTATAACGAGCATAAATAATACCTTGTTTGTTTAAATAGTTAGTTCCTGAATGATACATACACTGTAGATATGCAATAGACTACACGTCTTAAATTTGTTTTTGCTGGTTGTAAGAACTATACATTACATTACGTGAACAAATGAACAAGGGCTCAAAGTCAAGACTGGCTCAAAGTTAATTTAAATTAAAAAAATACGTACAAATAACTCCGGTTTGATGTTACTAACCCATATTAACATTACATATTCTTGTTACTTATATTTCTTAATTATATTACTGTGGATTTCAAGGCAATGTCTAAGAACGAATCGCGGTCACCGTTTGTTATTTACTTACTCAAATGTAATATAAATTGCATTTAATCAAATTGTAAACTTTCCTTTATGTTATAATAATTTCTGATAACATTAGTTATTTATAATTTGAATTTTATTTCATTTATAACTTAACATTTAATCCTCATTATTTTGTCATTTTTCAAACAATATTATATAAATAAAACAATTATATTATACTAGCTGATCCCGACAAACGTTGTTTTGCCAAAAACAAAAGTCTCTAAAAATAGATGTTGGCCGATTCTCAGACCTACTCAATATGCTCAGAAAATTTCATGAGAATCGCTCAAGCCGTTTCGGAGGAGTAAAGGAACAAACATTGTGACACGAAAATTTTATATATTAGATTACTTAATATAATAGTAAGTTACTACACTTATTTTGAGTATTAAGTGAGAAAAAATGAAGAAGGACAAATTCTTGCATCATACACTAGATTTACCACATGACACCTAGTGTTCTCCTTAAAGGAAACCCTACAACAGTTGTAGGCTAGATTTAACAGTTGCACAATTATATTTAGTATTAATTCCTAGGCTTTGTTTTATATTTCTGAACTGCATACATGCCATTAGTATTTTTATTTATTTGTACAAGAATGCCGCTATGTACATGTATAAAATTACAAGGATAAGTAGTAGTAGATAAAAGCCCTATGAATAGGCGATATTTACAACTTAAATATAACTAAAACGCAATTTAAAAAAAAAGAAGCCAAGAAACTTAAAGGGCAATGACTAAAATATTCTCAACAAAAATTTTTGATTTTAGATTCCATTTTAGATGCTGTTTCATACAGTGTTGAACAGAATTTGAAACTCCAACTTAATCCACACCATGTTGAAATCTTGCAGAAGCAAGCAATTATAGAAATAATTGCCAAAAAACCAAGAAATATCTACTTTACTGCAAATAACTAAATACTATGGGCCGCTGCAAAAAGAGGGTTTTTACTGGCTAATGACCTTTTATCAGTCACAATTTTATTATTGTATAGTTATCTAAAGAAGCTGATGAGTTATGGAATTAAGAATTCAAGCAAGAAACAATCAAGAAGAATTAAAAAAAATCACTAGTACAGCATATTACTAAGAAAAAAATATCTACATCTGTTTGAAAAATAAATTGTAATAAACCAAATAAAGGTGAAATGGAAAATTTATTATCACATGATGTTGAAGTCATATTAATAAAACTAGGTTTAAAAACATGCCCACAGATTGAAGAGCCAGGTCATGCCTTGGCAAACCAGAAGAGCCTATCTTGGGGATGTTGAGGTCTAAGGGCTTTTAAAAGCTGGTAGGGGGTTTGGTTGCTTTAGCCTGCTAAAACTCAATTGACAAATTCATAAAAATATTTTATCTATAAAGGAAAATATTTATAAATACATACATTAATTATATCTTCTTGAGATGTATCTCAAACAAAATATTTTGGCCATATGGAAATGAATTAATACAGTTAATTAATTTAGAGTTATTCTTACTAAGCACAAGTTGTAGGAGTCTCCCTAAATCCTCTGGATCTGCATGTTCAGCAATATTAACAACATCAGGGCGTGAAAACTCTTGTAGACTTAAATTGAGAACATCTTGATGATAATCTAGAAACAAGACATTATTGTTTAAATAAAAAATATAATAATTAATTCAAACATGGCATTTCATAACAAACATATTCCAACTACACTTACCTACAACTCCTTCTAAAATTTTCTTTAAGTTACTAACTTTCAGCCTCCAATTCTGTCTCACATCAGTTTTTATTTTTGAATTCCATGTATCAGTGAAGAATTCTGGTGCAATTTGACTCAGAGCTTCAGCTATTGCTACACCATCAGAGAGTTCTAAGTGCAATCGAAACATAAGAGATTAAGCCACTATATACCATCAATACTAAATCTACTTTCACAATGTAGTAACAACACTTTAAAATGTAAAAGCATAAAGAAATTATCTTCGAGTATTTTTTCACTTTGATTCTACATTTCTATGTAAGTTTTACCTGCTGGATTTCCATGTTCTGCTGTAAGATTGAGAGTTTGTAACCATTTTATTAAATTACTACAGAGGACCACACCATTCCCCTCCATTTTTGTTGATTTATCTCAATTATGATATCTGGCCAAATAGTATAGGATATTATTACGCTTAGAAATGCATTATATACCCATAAAATAAATTCTAAAATATTACAAATGAAAACGAATAAATTAGAAATAAACTTAGTAAAAATTTTGATGCAAAACCTATGACGTTTCTATATTTATTTATTTTCTGTCAAATCACTATGACAGAAACCGTGACTAAGACGTAGACAAGGCGTCAACTGCACGCAAAGTATCACAATTCAAGATAATACATTTTCTAGCGAAGCAAGAAGCTTTAGGTTCATTTAGTATTTTCGATTTTTATGAATTAATGTTTAATTTTTTAAAATAATTATATTTATATTTTTTTTGGATTCAGTAGTAGTACTCATAAAAAAATTAACCTTGCCGTTCTGAGAGAATGGTGGGGAAGGTATTGGAAATCCCTTCCAAGTTAGGGTTAAGATTTTAAAAAGACGGATATCGATTCGAATCTGTTTAATTTTTAAGGTTGAACTTTATTCAACCTTAAAGTTTGATTAATTTATTACTGAAACTACTATTTTCAATGTTTTATTGGGAGCCTTAAATAACAAACAATTCTGTTAGTTTGATGTGCCTTGTGTATTGTTAGTAACGGTAGTACGGATAGGCAGATGATATATATTTATTCAAAAAGTATTGTGCCGATTACACTACACTACAAAACAACAGAAATCATTTCTAAAATGATATTTGATGAAGATTACTTGGAAACAACTGAATCATAGGGTTATGTTAAGATAAAGACATTGTCTATGCATTACTTATAATTTATTTCTTAATAATAAAACAAAGAAAGAGATATTATATTTCCACGTTATTGTCATCAATCGGCAAGTAGCATCCCATATATTTATTATTTTTTACTGCATCCATTATGACTTCATTCCATAACGAATCTATACTCAGTAAGTGTGGATTACAAAATAAAATCATAGATATTTGAGCTCTTGTTATTGCTACATTTAATCTTTTTGGGCTATTTACGAATCCTAATTTATATTTAATATCCTTTTCAATTAGAGATTCTGTAGACCTTACAGTAGATATTAAGATTATTGGCCGTTCTTGACCTTGGAATTCTTCAATAGTGCCAATTTTTGGTTGTGGTAGTCCCATAGCATTAAATATAAGACGAAGATATTTAATCTGAAAATAGAGGGACACTTAATATAATAGTGCACATAATCACCAATATGACATTTTTCATTGACTTTATCCCCTGGGTATCGAGCTCAGGAAGCGAATGACGCCACACAATGTCATACTCCTTATCACTTGTTAAACAGTGAAGATGAAATTTCATAAATTGTAGTAATTTCAGCAACAAAAACCAACCCTAAATTACTATTTAATTGTTGTATATTAATTCTACACAAAATTATCACTAATCCTGAAATATAGTTTGCACTTCATCAGGAGCTGGGAACAAATGTCATATTTGTAAATGCATTCCTTTCTTTTTTTTTAATTTTGAACAATACATAAATTTTGTATAAGTGTCAATTGAGATAAGAACTAAGAACAATGAGTTTAAATAATCTTACTTGAGCTATATATGGTGATATTATACCGATTTCTTCTGGAGTCACATTATTTTTGTATAGTTTGCAAGTGGTAAGAGCAACCATAGAGGCTTCTTGGGGATTATACCATGAGGGACTATCCTCAGCTCGTCTATTTTGTCCTTGTATGCCATATACAAATATCCCACCACTTTTATTTTCAGTTATTTTAAAAACCTCACAAGTAGCATTTACTATTTTCGATATCCAGGAAGTATTTTTATCCAATTTCGGAACAAGTGTGTTATCATAAAACATTTTACTGGGAAGTTTTAATATTTCCTCTAATGACCTGTAATTATCGTTTAACTTTGATACAACTCGGTCGTCAAAACCACTTTTAAAAGCATTGTAGTCCTTTTGATATGGATAGCATTCAAGAATTCTACATAAGTACGAGTGATTCATACCAAATTCAACACAATATTTGGATAATACAACTGGCCCTAGCTGCATTGGATCTCCAGATAATATTATTTGAACATTATTTTTGTCACTTAAACTTAGTGGTATCATCAACTCTGGTTCATTAGCTTGGCCAGCCTCATCAACAATTATATGTGTAAAATGTCCTTTTGGAAAATTCATGTAAAAAAGAACACCAGTACAGTTACAAGTGGCAATTATAACCCTATGTCTTCCTACATATGATTTTTGGCAGTTCACATTCATATTATCTTTCACATAATGCCTAGAATTGGAAGTTCCCTCTTTTGCTATATTAATAGTAGCACAATATGGTTTAATAACATCAGGAATATTTTCTGAATCTATTAAATAATTAGCTATGATCCTAATAACAGAACCTGAGAAATCGTTTCTATATTGTATGAGCCTCTCTGTTATTAGGTTTGATGCACTATTGGATGGAGTTGTAACAAGAATTCTACTATCTGGAATGTGTTTCAAAATTTGTAAAATTGTTTCTATTACAGTAACTGTTTTCCCAGTACCAGGTGGACCAAAAATGACATAGGGTAGTGGACGGCTTTCACCTTTAAGAATATTGATGACAGCTCTCTTCTGGCCATCATTCAGTTGGTTATTGTACCAATTGTTTTTCTCTAATTGATCCTTTGAAACTTGGAATGGCTTTAGTTTTAACTTTGAAGGAAACAATACATCAGGCCCTAAACTATTGACTACATTATTTATTGCATGATGAGCTCGTCGATAAACGGTCCTACTTAAATAAAATTGTACTGACACATCCCCTCCATCATACAGCTCATGGAATCGTGAGTCAAATTTAAATAAAACCAAATCACCCTTGATCAAGTGTATAAAGCCTTCATAGTTTTTTGTATTTGGACTCCATGTGTCTTTAACTATGACTCTATCACCAGCCAGTAATGAGGGTCTGGTCTCACAGAGGCCACTAATTTCGAGTCCAAGGTATTCTTGATGTTGAATCAAGAAAACTTTTGGCATATCATATACTCTTAAATTCATGTCAGCCTGAATTTCTTCCATAAACAATAAAGTGTGCCAATGGTCACAATAATTTTGTAATGTCAAATCTTGATTTAAAAATGGCAAAGTTGTCTGTATTCTATTTAGAATTAACTCAAAATCATTTGTATAGACTGTTTGTTCAGAGTCACCTAAGACTACTTGCCAAATTTTATCTGGAATTGGGTAAAACCCAATTTTACTGGCTATAAAGTGTGGGTTTTTGTGAATTTTAACACCTGGAATAAACTTTTCACTGTCTTTTTGTATTCTTTTCATTTTGTCAATTACTTCACAGTATTCAACTTTTTTCCTATTATCTGTATTTCCATTCATAGTAGAATACTTATCAATAACACTTATTTCAATAAGCCTTTTAAACTGAAAACCTTTAAACTGGATCACCAAACATTCTGTTGTCCTGCCAAGAAATTTTGGTTGGCAAATAATTGTAAAATGTATACTTTCCCCTGGTTGAAACTGCTTTGGTTGATCAATGGGAGGTCTTATTAAGATTTGTGAATCTCTTTTCCTACTAAGCATTATCCATTTATTTAAAGTGTAAATTTGGTTACTGTTATTTGTTATGATAAGATTAGAAGAATCTGAACTTGAAAGTTCAACACAATCAAATTTCAGAGGATATGTAACACTTATATTTTTAGCCTTTTCAAGTTCAAGACTTTTGTATTCTTCAAGATTTACTTGAGAACATTCATTCGAAGCAAATGTCTTGTTTTCTATAACTTCTAGTTTAAGTGCTCTCCATGAGTAATAACCTTGATTACTTTCTATGGCTTCAGCCAGTACCTGTAAGTAATATTTTAAAATGTACTAAAAAAAATTTAAACACCAGCAATACACTTAGCCATTGTCTTGGCCATTGTCAACAGATCTATGACCCAACTCAATCAAACATGCTGTATGAATAATGGGTTCCTCAAAGACTGGTATTAGAATCCCGAACACACTATCAAAACAACAAGATTGCATCTATATACCACTCTAGCTCTACTCTGATTAGTTAATACAATAAACAAATTTTTAAATTCTTTGTAACTAATAAATACTTAAGTAGAGATAATTAATAAAAATGGTGTTAGCATTTTTAATCAAATCAAAAGTAATAAATTTACTTAAGTAATAAATGACTCATTTGCTTTCCTGCAACATATATATAACTGTCTCATTATTTAATTCTGTTGGTGTGATAGGTGCTGGTTTTGCTCAATCTTCTACATCATTAATATGATACACCTTTTATACCTATACTATAACAGACAATAAATTAAAACTTACTTTTGCTCCCACTTGTGGGACAACAGTTTCTGTAAAGATACTACTATTAAAGTAAATCTGCCTGTCAATAATTCCAACATTTCCAGACCATTCTGTTACAATGCCAGACTTTATTTTAGTTCGAAGGGGGCGGAAGTGTGTTACTTGTATAACCTGAAATATTTATTTGTCATGAACTTCTTATATCAAATGATTCACATATGTTTTTTTTAATTTAATTACACTTGTACCTGAGTCATGTTGATGTCAGTTAACTTTTCAGAATTTTTTTGAACAGCACACTGCATTTCAAGCCAATCACCTTCAATAGGTATAAAACTTCCTTGGACATCATCAAGATTGAATTTCAAGTCATCTCCTTGAATATACACAAAGCGATTCTCTCGGTGGTAAACAAGGCCAACTATAATGTGATTAAACACATCAAATCTTTGTTCCTCTACCTCATCTTCATTTTCCCAGCCAATGCCTTCATTTTGCAAGATTCTTACAACAACTAATTCTGCAGAGGAGTTCATATAGCCAAGATATAATATTTTATTGTTAATATTTAACGTATGGCTGCACAATGTAGTATCAAAGTAAAATGAACCATCAATAAGCACATAGTTTTCACCACAATGAGTTATAAGACCTGTAAAGCAAAACATACTTCAGTATGTACTTTATTTTGGAAAATGTACTATGGTGTATAAACAAAGTTTTTCTGGACATTCCGAATATTGTGCGAAAATGGTATATAATTTTTTTAAAGGTTTGAACCTGCAATTGATTGTAGAAAATAAAAAAACAAATTTGACAACACAACCAATAATGATATATTTTATGGAGCTTCTAGGGTAGATGTGAATTTAAGTCTATGAATCTATGTAAACCTTTATTTTTACTAAGGCTCACATAGATTTGTAGACACTGGTCATTTCCACCTTATTAAAAAAATATTATTTAGATTATATCCTTTACTGCAATTCTAACCTCCTATCAGATGTATGTACCATATGAGTGCATGGTTTAAAAATAAATATTACCTGTTCTTTGAAAGCACTCAAATTGCTCAGGAATTTCTTGAAGATCATAGTTGTTCAGATTTTGACATTCTTCACTTTCTAATTGAAGTTTTAAATTAATCAACTCATCTACTAATATTTTTTCCCTATTTTCATCCTCTTGAGTTTTAAAAAACATATAAAAAATTGATGTTATATATGACCACATCTTGATATTCTTTTTATTCAATCTTTTAATTTGCTTACAGTTGATTGAAGATAAACTATTGAGATATACCCTTATCAGAGCCAAATTTCCATTCTGTAGCTTTTAAATAATCTAACTCTTTTCGCAAAGCTTGAATACGTTTCTGGTGCATTTCATTTTGAGCATTTTTTATTGATTGTTCAATACTATGACCAAGATTCCCATGACTTAAAGACTGGTCAAAGCTCCTATTATTCTGAAATTTTTTTTAATTAAACATGTATCAATTGTGTAGTCTTAAGCATGTGAAAGTATAATAAACTTGAATCTTATTAAAAATGAAAGAAAAATATTCAGTATTCAAATTTTTTACCTGAGGTGTTTCGGGGTCTGATGGAGAATAGGATGATTGAGATAAATTGCTAGATGAAGACATAGCTTCTGCACGTAGGTATCTTAAAGATTTCCTTCACCTAAATTTACAACCATAGTTTAAAAATGCATGTAAGATCTATTCTCCAGTTTTAAATACAGTTTCAAAACTGCTGCAATGAACAAATTAATAATTGCTACCTTTATTGTACATTTCTACTGGAGTAAATATTTATACTTCATTAGTGTGGTATGTGACACTTCTTGTCACATTTCTTGATTGTCATGTATTATAATGTGTCGTATAATTTTGTCGATTAAAACCATTATTATCATACGGTTTTATCTTATTTAACAATTTAATCGACAAAATTAATAAAAATGGAGAAATTTTTACGCCCGGAAAGGTTTGACGTTGACCCAAACAGTAATTCTTCCGCAAAGGAATGGGAGCATTGGAAACGGACGTTTGAAAATTTTATCCTGTCATGCGGAGACGAAGAGACCAAAGACGGATTGAAACTAATCCTATTAACAAATCATCTCTCCGCTTCAGTTTATTCATTCATTAGTGAGTGTACGAGCTATGACACTGCAATGAAGACACTTACCAACATATATGTAAAACAAAAAAATATAATATACGCTAGACATGTGCTAGCTACAAGAAAACAGCTAAGCGAAGAAAATATTAATTGTTATATGCGCGAACTAAGAGAATTAGCTAAAGAATGTCAATTTCTAAAAGTGGATGCCGAAACTAACAAGTCCGATAGTATTAGGGACGCGTTTATTGCTGGTATTAAATCGGATAAAATTCGCCAAAGATTACTTGAGAACCTCACTCTAACAGTTGATGAAGCGTACAATAAGGCGATATTGATGGAACAGGCTGAAACTAGCTCTAAGAGTTATTCTTCAATAAGCACTGTCCAAACGTCTCAAGATTACCAGAAATCACTGTCTGCTGCATCATATAAAAGAAAGTGTTACTTCTGTGGAGGATCTGTACATTCAAAAAAGAACTGTCCAGCGTTTAATGCCATCTGCCAGAATTGCAATAAAAAGGGAGACTATGCAAATGTATGCCGAGCACCCAAACCTAACGCTGCCGTAATAACATGTGTAGAAAATGATGTCAATGAACTTGCATCTTGCATACTTGCAGCTTCTCCGGTCTCATTAAGAAAAGCTACAGTAACGGCTTTTATAAAAGGTATACGTGGTCAAGCATTGATCGATACTGGGAGTTCGATTAGCTTCATAGACGAAGATTTCTTCAAATTATGTGGTTTAAGGAAAAAGTTCTGTACACAAACTATAACAATGGCCTCAACTTCTTTTTCGTCTCAAGTAGAGGGGCAAACTTATACTACAGCAAAAATTGGTAATTTTAATTATCCAGGGATCAATTTACTTATAGTGAAGAATTTGTGTGCTGATCTTATTATTTCGACATTTAGCACCGTTAGGGCAGGATAGCCCATACGCAAGAATTTCCGCTTAAAAAGGAATTGGTCGAAGCTTTTGAAGGACTCAAAACCAATATTGCTAGAGCGACGATTCACGCAATCGATCATAATTCACCATTCACTGTGGAGACAGATGCATCAAATCATTCAATCGCAGCTACTTTGTCACAATCGGGACGACCCGTTGCATTTTTTTCAAGGATGCTTAATAATAGTGAACTAAACCACTCTGCAATCGAGAAAGAAGCTTATGCTATTGTAGAGTCACTTAGGAAATGGCGTCATTTTCTCATTGGCAAACCGTTTCGTCTGATTACTGACCAGCGATCTGTATCATTTATGTTTGACAATAAAGTAACAGGTAAAATTAAAAATGAAAAAATACAGCGCTGGCGATTAGAACTGGCGCCATACAAATATGACATCATATATCGTCCAGGAAATAGGAACGATGTCGCTGATGCTTTTTCGAGAATTTCTGCTACTATTTCAGTAAGGTTAGATAAATTGAAAAATTTACATGAAGGATTATGTCATCCCGGAATATTACGAATGCACCATTGGATTAAATCAAAAAACCTGCCATATTCTCTAGAAGAAATTAAAACTATGAATAACTCTTGTCGAATATGTTCAGAAGTAAAACCAAGATTCTATAGGCCGGATAATGATACTACTTTAATAAAAGCTACGTCACCCATGGATAGACTAAGCATTGATTTTAAAGGTCCCGTGCCCTCAAATACTAATAATAAATACGTATTGACGGTTATAGACGAATATTCACGATTTCCATTTGCATTTCCATGCGCCGATCTATCATCTGCGACAGTCATAAAACACTTAAACGAAATATTCATGGTATTCGGGTTTCCTTCCTACATTCATTCGGATCGCGGAACTGCTTTTATGTCAGCTGAAATTAAGCAGTTTTTGAATTCATGTGGAATATCATCTAGCAGAACCACTCCCTATAATCCAAGAGGGAATGGCCAAGTCGAGAGATTAAATGGTACTCTATGGAAAACAGTACAGCTAGCACTACGTTCTCGTCAAAAACCCATAGAAGATTGGGAACTAGTACTTCCTCAAGCGTTACATTCTATTAGATCGTTGTTATGCACAGCTACTAACTGTACGCCACACGAGCGGATGTTTACTCACACCAGGAGATCCTCTAATGGAGTATCCATACCTACATGGCTAACTGAGTCAAATCGTGTTCTTATGCGGAAATTTAATAGAGCAAATAAATATGAACCAGAAGTCGATGAAGTAACTTTATTACATGTCAATCCGGATTACTCTTATGTCCGCCTGCCTAATGGAAAGGAATCAACCGTTTCAAATCGACATTTAGCACCGTTAGGGCAGGATGGGCATATAGTTCTTGATGCTGATGGAATGTTAAATCAAAGCACAGAATATAACCGTGAAGATTTAAATGATTCTCATCAAATGTTTGACACTGAAGAGGTAACGGATACTGAAGGAGATGTGACACATTTAGATGATGTTCGAATAGATGAATCAAGTCTAAATCTGGAGGCTGAAACACGTAGACCACAAAGGGAGCATCGATTGCCGAATCGCCTCCGAGATTGTGTCTTAGACTAAAACTTTTTAGCATGGAAGAATGTGGTATGTGACACTTCTTGTCACATTTCTTGATTGTCATGTATTATAATGTGTCGTATAATTTTGTCGATTAAAACCATTATTATCATACGGTTTTATCTTATTTAACAATTAGCATAGGCTATTTTGATAACTGGAGCGAATAAAATCTATGGTATAGTCTGTGATCGTTTCACAATAAGAGGTGAAATATTAAATTAAAAAAATCCATTAGTTCAATTAGTTCGTGGTTCGGGATGGTAAAGTTGTTTATAATAATATATAATCTATTAACACTACTTTCGGCAAAAAATCGTTTTCAGGAATTTAGTTGGGGCACAAAATATGATATTGATTAAGTACCGAACGGGATTTTCTAATAAAGAAGGTAAGGTATGGTTTTATTATAAATATCACATGTCTTAAAAATCAGAAGCGAGAGATTTAAATTATCAATAATCAAACTATCAGTGAAGAAAATATAACCGACGCGTATAAAAAATATATCCCCTGCTATATAAAAGGGTGACCATCACGACGACCAGCTGCGCCTCCGAATTAATATCTAACACATGTAATACATATACAAATGATTTAAATAATATTATTTAGACAAAAGTACTTTATAATTCAATGATTTTGGGATCGAACACATTTATTATAACTAATGTTAATATTAGCTTTCACGACAACGCGAGGATTTGAAGTTAAAATGGGATCACGCGACTAGATTAATAGATTTGCAGTTGGAAACGAGAGTCAAGTGGATAAGCCATAAATGTGTTGCCTCAATATATAATTTTACGTTATCTGTGCTGAGCTAGACTTATAAGAGTAATGTGCGAGTCACATCACAGAGTTCTACTTTTTTATTATTGTAATTACTTTTTTGTTTATTTAAAGTGTACAATACTCAATATTAATAAACTTCTTGGCTCTTAGATTATTAACGTTCTTTAACTTTTATTAAAGATGACTGAAAAGTGCTTAATAAAAATCAAGAGTAATGAAGATTTCGAAAAGGATTCATTGTTATCTCCATGTTTTCATATTTCTCGTGATGTTCTGTTAAAAGATGTCCCAAGTACGGGCGAAGAATATTTATTAGCAGTTATGAACGAAAGACGTAACTGTCAAACGGTGACCAAATGTAAAATAGACTGTTCAAAATTTTCTCAGAACCAGTCCAAATTTGTAAAAGAGGTGAAATTATAATATTAAACGCTTTTAAGTTTTCTATAGCTTCTATACCTTAAAATTTGTTTACATTATGTGTAATGTAAACATACCTTATTATAATATTTACAGATTCCTCATCTCAAAGCTCCTGCCAGTTTAAAGCCAACTATTGAATGGCAAAACATTCAAGTTGCTGATTTTTCTGATAATCGATTGTATATTTCACAATTACTCCAAAAAAAACCTAAAATAATGCTACTAAAAGTGCAGCCTGCAGATGAAGTTTGGAATATTTTTTTTGAGAGTCACGAGCCTACCTTATCATGTATTCTTGGTATTAATTACAAAATATTAGATTTGGGCTTAGAATATTTGATTGAGTCTTTAAATGATATCAAACCTGGTAACACTATCCCACATAAAACAGGTAAAATTTCAAATATTAATTTAATTAAACTTATATTTTCCAGCAAAAATGATGAATTTTTATAATTAAGTTATGGTGAATTAGTTTTATGACAACATTGTGATACTAAAATGTGTTCTTTTAGGTCAATGGATCTATGCCATATTAGCTTGTACAAGACAACCTTTGCTATCAAACACAGTCAGTATATTCAGAAACTTAGCCAGAAAATGTGCTGAGTTAAGGTATGTTTTACCTCAGTTTTTTTTTATAGAATTTCTAAATATTTACCATTAGAAACCCTGCCAATAGTAAACCTCTTAACCTCAAATTATTGAACTTCATTTAGTATGTTAAGTAAACCAATTTTGACCATCAATAAAAAAAAATTACATTACATTGACTCTTAGAATGTTTATATTTTATAACAGATTGAAAGAGATTTTCTATGTTATCTAATTTTTTATATCTAACTTTCAGATCACATATTAATCCCGAAAGTGAAAACTCAAAGGAATTAGCTACTC
Source organism: Leptophobia aripa (assembly GCA_951799465.1). NCBI lineage: Eukaryota > Metazoa > Arthropoda > Insecta > Lepidoptera > Pieridae > Leptophobia > Leptophobia aripa. The sequence goes on from OX637260.1 coordinate 6,181,859, forward strand.
CCTTTAATATTTTTATTTGTTTAGTATCTCGGTATTTTAGTCAATTTGATTTAGCTGATTGAAAATTGATTGATTGCAATTTTGTATGTATTCCATACATTGTATCAACGAATGTAACATTTATAAATGTCTAAATCTACATTTTGTTTAACCTAGGCGTTTCACTTGATTTTATAAGATTTTTTATGCAACTGCAGATACTCGTTATTAACATAGGAATGTTATATTTTATGAACCAGTGAGGTTATTTATTATATTAATACAAATAGAGGTCCACTAACTGAATGTTTTATAAAAGTTGTATAAGAGCAGCATTATCAAAATTAATAATTATATTAATAATATAATTATTAATTTTAATAATTATATTAATAATATAATTATTAATTTTGATATGAGAATATTTAAGAAAGTTCTCTGAATTTCGAACCAACTTCTGATTTCTGATACGTAGGAGAAAATATTTTTTGTTATGTCTTATTGATTAAAATATGGATTGATTCTCTCGTCGTACACGTTAGCCGGTGAAGTTTTATGTACATATTATATTGAGTATCGATATAAAAAATTAAGAATTGTAATTAAAAATATTGTTTACTTGGAAATGGTAACATAATAAATTTTCCCATCATTAAGATTTAATATCTTTACCCTGAACTACCTAATCCCTTTAATTAATTCATATTTATTTATAACTCTATTCAAGCGTAATCCTTGTCGTCGACCTCAAAGTGAACTCCAATTTGTTTTCGTACTTCATCCTCTATGTTGGCTAAAGTGAGACTCATCTGGTGTGTCATTCTTGGTGATTCGATCAAACCTTCATAATTTAATTCCGATTATTAAATATCGTATTTTATATCGACAATTTTTAAACTATGTAAATATGACAATATTATTACGTACCCTCATTTATGCATCTTTCTACTTCAAGAGCTTCGTAGACCAAACCAGTACTATTTTCAAAGTTAAGTTCATGTTTAGGCGGGTGTAATGGAAAATTGTCAACCTTTCCGTCCTCATGAGTTAGTTTAGTCGGAAAATGGAATGGTTCCTCCACCTAAAATTTCAATTTATAAGTAGGTAGTTTTAGAAGATTGTCAAACTTGTAGCAGCAGTGAAGTAACTCACAGTTAGCCTTCCATTTGTTCCATAAACATTTGCCTTGTTCAATAGTCGTACTGTCGCATTAATATTTAGAACCGCTCGTCGACGTCCACTGTATTCTAGAACTATAGTGGCCACTTCATCAACACTTTCGTCATTCAATTCTCCGCACGCTGTTATTTTAATAGGGTCATCTTTGAAAATGTATTGGGCAAATTGCAAAGTATAAATCCCTATATCTAGTAGTGCACTACCTCCCAAATCTTTTTTGCTGGAATTTGTAATAAAATAATATAAATATTTTTGTCGATTTAATTTAAAGTTTATTAAGACAGGGTTATAGTTACCTTACTCTATCGTGGACTGCAATCGGAACTCCAAATGTTACGTCAACGTATTTAATTTCACCTAGCTTCCCAGTATTAATTTCATTTTCAAGAGCAATGTACGCCGGCGAGAACCGAGACCACACTGCTTCCATTAAAAAGAGATTTTTCTTTTTTGCAAGGTTACTTAAGCTTCGCGTCTGCTTGTAGTTCATACAAAGCGGTTTCTCACATAGAACGTGTTTTCCAGAATCCAAAAACAGATATGCAAGATCGTAATGATGGGGGTTCAAAGTACCAATATAGGCAACATCTGAAAATATGTATTATGAGATAAGCTATGAAAAATTATGTTGTTTTTGTTCATATCCCGACGCCATAGCGATGTAAGTATGATAAAAAGCTTTGTCATTTTAAAATCGTAATTGTGGAGAACCTGTTGCGAAGAAAACACTTGTACTATTAAATTTAATCCCACCCAAATCAAACCAATTCTTTTGTCTTCTTACCTATTTCAGAACTCTTTGCCATTTTCTCGTATGTGTCGAATACGTGGGGTATATTATGAATATTAGCAAACACTGTAGCTCTGGTTTTGTCCCTTGCTGCAATTCCAGCAATGACAGCATCTCCTCTGTTAGGATATGAGTTGAAAGCAGTCACGAAGTCATGACTAATTTTAGCTGCACTTACAATGCCCCAGCGTAACGGCATTTCTTGAAGTTAAAAATATTTTTATTAAAATTGTTACTAAAAAAATTCATTGGTGAGGATGTAAATGTTATGTTGTAATTGTTTAGTTAGTATATCGTAGAGTAGTAGTAACATTATATAATGCAATTCCAATAGGAAGAACGTCTGAGAAAACTGCTAAATTCGAGAAATTAATAAAGTAACGCGCTGTTTACTTCAAACTCACTTTCATAGATTGTTGATGTTATGTTAAATGAGAAATGTAACTTTTATTTTCTATGTACAGACAAAAATAAAATGCGGACTTACCTGATAAATGTGTTATTGGTAGTGTGACTTATGATATAGGTATAATCTCAAGTACAGAAAATTAGATTACAGACCATCATCACTCAATAGCATCTAAGATATCCACTGGTGACACAATAATTTTCCATAACACACTTATAAAATTATACATGGAATGTTGATTAGTTAGTTATGACTATATTTATATATATGCTGTTTACATATAGAGCTTATTATTTTATTAAACAATCAATTAGGCGTATCAATATTATTTTAATAATTTAGGTAGTGCGAGTACTTACTAAAAAATCTCATGCAGTGTGTGTATAGAATCCGGCAAATAGTTAATAAATGGAAGAAGTTATATTTAGGAATATGTCTATATTTAATATTATTTGACAGAAGACAGTAGCAATGTGTGACTTTAGCATGTTGTGCTAAAGTCACTGCGCACACGCACAATTTAAACTTGGATGTCAACTTCAGTGTTAGGAGAAATAACCTTTGCCACTAATGTGGTCATTATTTATATATAATGTGAAATGAGACTACGTATTTACGGCTGCGAAGATAGTTGTTAAGTGGTTAACTTTGAGATAATTAAAAGTAAACTTGAAATTTACTGGCATGCTTCTAAATATTGAAACAAATTAATTTTTTATAGTGTTTAAGTTATATGTACAACATTTTTATACAAATGTAGAAAGAAAGAAAATACGTTTATTTGGACACACACACACGGTACACACAACATCACAATAAATTATAAGTACAATAGTATTTTTAAAATTAACAAAAAAATAAACACATTGCATTGTTGCAAGCGCCGCGGGCGTGCGCCAAATGGGGTGCTGCTCAGGATTTGTGTCGAATATAGCATTCCACACCACTGATTTTCAGCAGCCCCCAGTTGTCGCAAACCGCTGCACAGCGTCAAGTGTAATAGTTAAATGGAAAATTTAAATGGGAACAAAGAGCAATAATTAAATAATAAAAGGAATAAAAGGAAGGGAGATAATAAAAATAAAAATAGTGGGATTAATGTGGTTAAACAAGATAAGAACGGGACAAGAGAAGAGATATAGTCTGTATCATTGATATAAGTAAGCGCCTGCTAGATTATTTTAGTCATAATTTTGACTATGTAAGTTAAATAAATATCAAGGAGCAGGAAGCAGGCTTGAATAACATTGAAATAATGGGATTAATTTTATGAGACAAAAGGTAAAGCGGACAAGGATAAATTAGAATATGAGTGGCATAAAGCCCGAAGGCAATAGCTTCGCACTCTCACTTAAATATTTTTTTTATATTAACAAAAATACCACCATCTAAACATTCGATACCTATTTGCGGTATATGCGTTATTGATTTAAGGGTTTAAGTGTGTATATTTATTTTAAATCTAAATACCTTGTTTTTTATTTATTCTCATTACTGACATATGTTATCAACCAACCAGGTGGCATTTGGAGGATTAAATAATAAAAACATTTTATTTATCTTGTTTGCTTCAGTCATGTCAGTGGCAAATATTTGCCGACTAATTATAGTTCTTACATTTCTTTCAAAGTTGTGGAATATCTTATCAAATCAAAACATTATCTCTCAATTATGGTGTTATTTTTTTAACCAGGTTTTTGTCACGTTAAAACAAGACTGGTGTTAATTATATTGGAAAAAGTTAATCTCCATTTTTATTAGCTTTTTTCTTATCCGTTCTATTTCATCTCTGATCCAACTTATCTATGATCTTTGAAGTTATGTACAAATCACAATTTAGACAAAAATTGGGGAATGGAAAAATGACTGTTACTTTAAAAAATAATCCTGTATAAAGTCATGTTAGTTGGTGGTCTAATTTTAGGATAATCTTGAACTCTACAAAATTTTGGCGTTTGATCTAAAATACTATTGACTCAAATAACTGATAGCATTTCTATTCTCAATAAACTTCAAGCTCCTAAAAGTTCGTTATACCAACTATAGTTTAATTCTTGAGTATTCTTACAACGCTTTAGTTATTTAAATTGTAACATAATTTGGTATTCAATATTTAAATTAAAAGAGCAGTTATCGAGTTTCTTGACGGTTCTTCTTGGTAGATAACTGCAATCCGAACCGGTGGCAGTGTAAAACCTACTTGAATAAAGATATTTTGAGTGTGACTTTACAAATTAGTTTCTTTATCTATATCCTTTGAAAAAAGGATACTTATTTGAAGAAATACTGGTGGGGTTTAGGTTAAAGTTTTTATATCTCTTCAGAAATTTATTATATGCAGAAAAATAGGTACTATAGCTAAGGGTAGATAAAATATTAAAGGCTGAATATGATTTAGACCTGCCACGCATCCTTGTTTTTTAGATCTATCCGTTCACTTATTTTGGATGATTTTAGATGTGGACATACTTCATCTAACGTTGAACGATGGAAATTGAACGAACTTTAATACAATAAAATCAGTAATTACCAAAGAAATGATTCTTTAAAACTAAAATTTTGTTTGTACCGTAATGAATTTCATGAAATAAAATAAACATTACAGCAATAAATCATTTATTTCTTGATACTTGGTATCTTTTATATTAAAATATTGAAGGAACGACATTAGGAATACGTTAAACACAATACAAAATCATTCCATATAATACTTGTAGAAATGCACATATTTAACCTTAAATGATCTTCGTCGCTTATCGATGCAAATTGTATAAAAATACTTCATTTACACAATAAAAGCGTAAGTAAATGCAATTTAGTTTAACAAATACCAAAATTATCTTTATATCTATAACTTTTTTTATTACTACCCGTGTGTACAATGATAAAATTAAGAAAAATAATCACAAATAGATAAAATGAGATAACATATTATAATACTTCAAAAGTAGTTACTACGAAAACATGATAAAAAAAAACCTGAAAAACTTATTCGAATGCAACTTTGAGCGATTGCTCTAAGTCTTGAATTAGATCGTCGACGTCTTCTAAGCCCACAGACAGCCTTATAAGATTGTGCGTAATGCCCAACACGTCTCGCTGCTCTACAGGAACGGATGCGTGCGTCATCAGTGTACTATGAACAAGTTTATAGACTGCGTGTAAAATTTGGCGTGTCTATTAACCATTGGATGTATAGATTAGACTTAATAATTGTAATGACGTCACGTTACTCAAATTTAATATTAAAACTCACATATGTTTTAGTAATGTTAATGTGCTCAAGTCATAGGTACATTTTGTTATGGGTTAAAAGCTTATCACAATAACATTGAGCAACATTTTTTAAGCATGGTATAATATATGATAATCCTCAACGCAACTCATATTATATATATTTAATTTGCAGAATATATCGTCATTCCAATTAAAAAAAAACGTCAATGGTTTTATATTCACTGTGTAATAGTTTGCTGCGTCATGGTTACCACCTATAATGCTTTGAGTAAGCTATTTGTAGAATATTTGCGATTCATTTAAGATGATGAAATAAGCTTCTTAATTACCTACGTTTTTAGGATGAGGATTATGCTAGGCAATCAATTTAAACTATGTAAATGTTATTATAAAACTATCGTTAGAAATGTCGATACAAGCTTAAGGTAATAAGAGAATGGCATTCAATAATAGTACCTGTAGAAAAGTGAAAATTCAGATTTTGATAAAAATTATGGATCAATTGAAATAAGATGAGTAACGTAACAAGTGATGTAATGAATGATAAAATGTGGATTTAATTTGAACTATTGCGATAAAGTCATTTGTTTACAGTTTAACGTAGCTTTAGTGTGGTACGTGTTTTATTACGTCACAATCGTGCCTTATCAAAATGGCCACGCTTCACTTGACCCGCGTAATATGTCAAATGGTAATTTTACAAAATGTCAACAATACAAATGGTACAAATTGGCTATAGGGTAACAGAATTTGACTTACGGCAACTCCGCCAAGCTTTCATATCCTCCCAAACTCTCAGCCAACGTGAACACTTTAAGAGCGCTCAGCATTTTCTTAGATTCCTTAAGGTCACCACTGTGCTTGAAGCTGAATGTGCCTGAATGACCGGTCATTTGGCGTTTCGCTATCTCGTACTGAGGGTGAGACGGAAGTCCTGTAAGAGTTGATATAATTGACTTCACTGAATTCATGACGTTATAAATTAAGTGAAACACGCGGACGTGACATTTCCTATACAAGTCCTCAAAATAGTACTAATTAATTACTTTTTTATAAGTCTACTAAGTCTTTTGGACCGATATAAAATAAAAAAATTATTATTTCGTTCTTTTATAATTTACTTGCTGGAAATGGAACTATATGAATGATGCTACGTACCTGGATGAAGTACTTCAATAATTTTGGGATGTTGAAGGAGCCAATTGGCTACAACCAGAGATGACTTCTTGTGCTGTTCCATGCGTAGAGCGAGGGTTTTCAAACTTCTGTTTACCAAGTAGCAGTCCATTGGAGAGGGAACGATGCCCATAGCTGTGAATAAATCAAAATTACTTCATTCATTATAAACATGAGCGATAATTAACTTTTCACGTATAACATATCTTCATTATTAATATTTTCATGACATATATTTCATATATATAATCATATTGATTTCTTTCAGTCAACAAAAATATTAGATTAGAAGCAACTGTTATTTTTGGGTTTACTAGATTCAAAGTTTTATGCTATGTGTTTTTCATGTTAAAGAAAATCACTTAAGGTGTGATTATTGAAAATGTGAGATTGTATGACAATAACAGACATTAATGACTATAAGTTGTATCTGATAATCGATTATTCATGATTATTGATTAAATCTTTACACACGCCGCAAACAAGCTCACTATCTTTTTTGAATCTAAATTACAATCTACTTCACTACTACGTTTCATTCCTTTCCTGTCATTGAACGTAATTATTGTTCACTGACCATTGATCTTTGTAAGACTTTATGCAAAACAAAAGAAGGTTTCAATGTGTTTAAACTTCTGTGAAACAAAAATTTTATGCCTTGCCCATCCCACATTCCGTTCTTTCTTATATTTTCACCCAGGATTTGTTAGAAAAGTAATTTAAAAAAATATATGTATAGAAAAAAAAATGGGGAACACAACCAGAACTTCTTCACAAAAGAATTACAAATAAATATACATTATATAATATTAAAAATCTATATCTAATCTAATATATTATCATAGAGTATTAGCATATTGCCGTGATGACCGCAACATTATTTTAAGCGTGCCCATATTTTCGACTGAGGCTATAGAATTTCACACGCACTAATAAATTGGCAATATTCAATATCATATATCATATCGTTCAAAAGCCATTCTCGAAAAAAAACTTAGTAAGGCTTAAGTTGTAATATAAAATTAATTGTCTATAGCCAAGCCTTAAAAGGCTATGTCGAAAACTTGTATAAGTCTACACTTCCCTTATTCACTTCATTTAAATTTTCAACCGTATATTAAAGCAATTTTAGATCTAAGATCACGAAATTAATTGCTTTGAAATAAAACTAATAAGTATTAATTAATAGAATCAATTAATTAACAATTAACAGTGATAGCATTATATTTTTTTATTAAACGATCATACATTTGGGATATTCTGAATAAGTTTTAATGAAATAAATATATATTAGTCTTTTCATATACTTATTTATAAATTGTATAATTTTCCGATTCGTAGTCGATTTGAATTAGTTATCTATAGAATGCCTAATCTAAAGCTAAGTGCTAAGCTCTTAAGTTGAAATGGTTAAGAACGATAGAATGGGTATCTATGCTATAATGCGTATGTTCGTGCTATTCGAAATATACATTAATAATAAAAGAATTATTCGAATCTATTAATATACCGCGGTGTGCCTCGCCTACACGTCCAACAGAGATGACAGGATACATTTTCAATTCAAGTCATTCAGACTTCAATATTAAGAGAGTTTCAGAATATATGACTAATAAATAATGACTTAATTATTTTTTTCCTACAGACAGAACTCCGAATTTTAAAAGAATTGAAAAATCTGGTAATTTCAATATTTGTCTTAAATGTGATGATGCATAACTGGTATTCTATTTCAAAACAATTATTGGTTCAGTAGAATACCAATAAGCTTATAAAAGATCTATTGAAATATTACGTATTATAAAACATAATTAATCTCTTCTCGCCATATGTATTTATTGATTTATTATTTAGAAAAAAAATCTGCGCCAACTAAGTCGCGTGACCAATATTGTAAAATATAAGTTTAATTGACAATGTACGCTAACAGTGCAAACAGATATAAAGCTTACCGCAAAAAAAAAAATAATAGAAAAATTAATATGCTTAGGTAAGCAACATGCATATGGTGTGTTTATTAATTTTATTACCTGTGGAGCGTGTGATAAAGGATAATGAAAATGAATGTACATAGAAAGCTATAACAAACTATACAGTGCTCGTACATTCAACTCTAGAATAGCACGCTATATTGCGTAAGATGCCACGTTAAATTTACACCACAAGGTCATCCAATGATAATGAACGTTGTATTTAGGATTGTGGTACCTAATTGTTTTAGATATGTCAGAGAAATCAGAACACAATAGAGTGTGTAGAAGATTATGGAACTCGCAAATACCACTCAATATAAAAAAAATTTCATTTAAAACCTGTATCCTTCCCGGTTACTACATGGGTGTCATATGTGGCCTCTTTCAATCAAAAACATCAAATAATTATAAGTATGCCAACACAATATGAATATAAGTATTATAAACCTAAAGGAAAATGATAAAATTAAACTCAAGTCAATGTAACTCACGCTATAAAGCAAATGATGTGGAAATAGGCTGGTCGCATCATCAGATGCAGGGAAATAAGATGGGCCACGGACGTGACAAAGAGGGAAAGCGAACGAGAGGAAGACCAACATACAGATGGGGAGGACGATCTGAAGGCGGTGACAGGTGAGACCTGGACGCGAGCTTAAACAGGTTAAGCAAAACACTCGGATAACAATGTAATCTAACAGTGTTAATTTATTGTAATATATTTTGTTTGTTAGTAAAGGCTTGTATTGTAATATATGTGTATAATGTTTATTTCTTATAAATACTAAAGCGTTTTTGGTCGACGATCGACGTCACACGATATTCGATAATAATAATACACTTAGTCATGTGCGCTATAAAAACAAAAGAACACACCTATTTTCTTGTCATCGTGTGAATTATATTTATTTACATCGTTACATTGATGTTTTCGATTGTATGTCATGACTCTGTAAGAAATATTCACGCACGCCGCATGATTTGTCATTTTCTGTTTGTATTAGTCGTTATTACAGTTAACATATTTGCCCACATTGCATCACCATTGTAATTTAAACTTAAAAAGTTAAGGTCATAACAAAAAACAATGTTTTATAAAAGTATGTCTGTTTCTTTTTGTTATAATTCAATTTTCTTTTAGCTTAATCTCGTTTAAAATATAACTTTACACAGAGACTTACAGTTTTGAAGGAAGCGAAGCCTCTTCTCTAGGTCATCGTCGTTGACGATAGCAGCTCCCATGATAACATCAGAATGTCCATTCATGTACTTGGTGATAGAGTACATTACTACATCGACACCAAAGTCCAATGGTCTTTGCAAGTAGGATGTAAGAAATGTGTTATCAACTACCACTAAAATGTTTTTGGGTTTGGCAATTTTTGTCACCGCTTCTAAATCTATCACTTTGAGGAGTGGATTGGTTGGGGTTTCTACCCAAATCATCTAAAACAATATTCACGATTATTTATATGTATCGAGAATATAGTGTTGGAAAACTGACAGCCTGTTCAGAACCATGTGTGAACATTCGTTTTATAATAATTAAATAATTAATTATTAGATTAATTTTACATAGCTTAAGATTTTACATTATTTCAATCATAATTAAGTGATAACATTTTATTAGTGTAGCGTAGTGGTTCTTAAAATACATATTTGTTACGTAAATTATTGTAATAAAGTACATCAATTGAATTGTAAGAAAAGTCATGTCTGATGATAGGCCGTTTTTTTTAATATTAGTAAGTGCATATATGGTGTTACCATATTTATTACTGACTATAATATTATAGTATAATATAAATATGGTATGAAATAAACTTACTTTGGTATTTTCCTTAATTCCATTCGTGATGTGCTCGACGTTCGTAAAATCCGTAAACGATATTTCAATACCCATTCTTTGAACGACATTTCTGCATTAAAATGTAATTTTTATTCTTTATTTATAAACAAATTAATTTTATTTGATTCAAAATGTATGTCAAGTGTTTGATATTATAGACAAAAATCGGCCTTTAGAAGTTTTTGGTGTAAAACTAATGTGACTAGAATAGGCTTTAGCTGGAATTCTTATTTTTTACAAGGGCTGACACTAGCCTACTTATAAGATGTTCTAATTGTTCATAATATATTTAAAAGAAATAAGAAATCGGAACTCTTTAACATTTTCAAAAACACATTCTGTTTTACCTTAATAATCTGTTAGTTCCACCATAAACATCGTCGCAGCAAAGAATGTGCTCCCCTTGACTCAACAAAGACGCGATGGTCGTAATCGCTCCTAAACCTGACGCGAAAGCCAAAGCATGCTTTCCACCATCCAATGCAGCCAGGCACTCCTCAAGAGTGTTTCTTGTTGGATTCCCAGATCGGCTGTAGTCAAATTTCTACAAAATTCATATTATTAACAAAGATCACAAGTAAAATTTCAACAAATACTTATTTTGATTGACTTTACAATTTGAAATTGAACTGTTGAGACCAATAATTGCTTCAATTATTAGTTCGTTTTTTAGACATTATCTAAATATTCATTTAACCTTGAGGTACTCGCTAGTGCTTGTTTATGATTCGGATAAAATAAAGAAAATCAGTCAAGCAGAAGACAAACAAACATTTTATAAATTGTAATAAAAACGTGTTATTAATCAATGTTATTGTCAAGTGATGTATAGGTTCAAAAATAACGAACAAATTGAAGTGACCAAAACCAGTTATCACGATTGCTTTTGATTTTTCCTAAGAAACCTCAGAGAAGGCACGTTTTTTATATAACATTCGCCTTTAATTATATCACCATAGTTATAGTTCTATAGTACTACATATCTTGACTTTTAATGATGCAACATTGGTTTGGTTCATTTGATAAAAGGAAATATTTTTTTCCTTTGATTTACATAGATGTTTTATATTTAATATAGATAAAGTGTTTTTGCAAAAAAAATCCTTTGATTTACACAGTTGTTATATATGTATATTTAACATAGATAAAGAATAGTAAGCTCTTTGAGAAAAATATTAAGTAAAAATTTAGTGAATAGAGTTAACAATTAATACTTTATATTATCTGTATTTAAAACTTACATGATAGGTAATCCAACACTATATAACCAATATTGTAAAAATAATACTTAATAAAAGTGGTTACAAACTCGTTTCATTTAATTGAAAAAAAAAGGTTATATGTTAGTAATTTTTTGTATGCAGATTAAACTAATTAGATTTTTAAAATACCTCATATTCAGCAGGTCCAGTTTGTTTGAATGTTGTTGAAGTAACAATAGGCATAACTACAGGTGCAGATTGCCATTGGCTTGGATCTTGACCTGCATGGATAGCAAGTGTAGAAAAGCCAGGTTTTTGTTTTAAGAATCCTTGATCACCCATCTGTTAATGAATTAATATTCAGAATTTATATTATACTTACATATATATAAGAGTAGTATTATATGTACTTAGATACTTTAGTTTTTACTATTTTACAGATAATTATAAAATACATTTTGTCAATATTTAACAAATAAGTACAAAATATACAGTACAAAATTAATTTGAAATCTTATAAAGATGTTCTTATTAAGCCATAATAAAGTAAGATGTAAGCATAGATGAATTACAAATAACTCCAGAAAAACTAAAATAAATAATTATTTAGCTGAAATATTTGTCTTTTGTCACATAATTACTTTAATAACTTTCACAAATGATTAATTTACATAAAAAAATTAACTTGTACTTTTTCAATTATAATACATTCATAAATCATAAATATAATTTTATAATACAATTATTATTGTAAAAACTTGCAAGTATTATTCACCTTCGTAATTATTTATGTAGTCTGCAAACGACGAACTTGACTTCGCGGCACGCGATTGAAAATGAGTCGACTTTTGACAAACGCGTTTTTAAATAATGTAGCTTGTTTTTTTTTATGCCTTTTTCATAAAACTCGGAGGAGGTTTGAAATTCGACACTCATATTTTTTGCAATTGCGAACAAGCATGTTTAAAAAAATTAAAAGCAACTATTTTTTAATAATTAGAAGGCGTACAAACCTTCCAATAAATTATACTCTTATTAAATGACCTATGGGAAAATGAAACAACATTTGATTCAAAAATAAAGAGTACTGATGACAGTGACGGTCTAAGCGTTTTGACATTAGCAACTATTGGCAACTGTATTCGCGCCATAAGTGTGAAACTTAGTTTCCAATTTATATTATATATTTTCTTCACTTTTTATTTGTTTTTAGTTTTGTGTTAATATACTTATTAAACAAAGGAATTATACAATTTATTAAATAATTAATAATTTATGTAAACCGCAATCAAGATAATACTAAAGATCTTTTACTACTAATATCTATCAAAATCAACATTTAAATTATGAAAGTGGAAAGTAAATCTCTTCGATATGCTCATGCTGAAGGGCATACAGATGTTTGTTACAGCGAAGATGGCAGGTAATCTCCATTCTTCTTTTTATTGATGTATTCTGTATTTTTTACACATTAAAGAATCTACGTAAACTTAAATTCCTCTAAGATTATTAGGTGTTATAGCCAACAAATTTTGAATAATAAATCTTTTTTTTATCACAGGCATATCATAACATGTGGTCATGATGGTGATGTGCGAATCTGGGTAGATATTGAAGATGATGACCCATCCTCTCACTGTGTGGGAGAAAGTGCATCAGCTGTGTGTTTTAAGGATAAAAGGTTATATGTAGCAACTGATAATCATGCTGTGCAAGCGTACACTTTCCCCGCATTTGACAAAGATGGGATTATTACACGATTTACAGCTCCAGTAACTCAAATTATGTCCACACCCAAAATTGAAGTAAGTGTTTAATTTTTGTCTAATTCATGTATTCTGTTTCACATGTCCTCTAAAAATTACTTACAATTTCAGGGTCTTGGTTGCACTTCAGAAAATATGGAAGCAAAGATTTGCAGCCTTGAGGGTGGAGCTCCTTTATTTGTTATGTCTAACCATAATGGTCCTGTACTTAGTATAGCTATATGTCCTCAAATGAAATATGCAGCCACAGCAAGTGGTGATGGTGTTTTACGAGTGTGGGATATAGATACACAAAAAATACTTAAAGAACTGTCGTGTATACCAAAGATTAACACATTTTATGCAGCTAAAGTAATATGTAAGTAAATGCTCCATGAAAATGTTTTTTATTTTTTAAACATTTGGCTTTTTGTTTAAAACTTTGATCAAATATTTTTTGGTAAAACTGTATTTTCTATTAATATGTTTAAGATATACAAATGAATTATTGTAGGTCGTATGAGCTTTGAACCACTAGAGGGTAAATATTTAGCATATCCAAATAACAAAGAAGTTGTTTTGTTAGACAGCGATAGTTGGAGTCAAAGAATGACATTCTCGCACAATACTGTAAGTGTTGACAATTTTATTATTCCAATAAACCCTAAAAAATAGTGCTCTACTTCTTATAAAAACATACATATTGTCTCACATTTTGTATATTTATTTTTTATATCTTAAAACCCTATTTTACTCTTTATTGTAATCATAAATACAATCAAATTCTAATTTCTTTACTAACAATGTACTTTTGTAAAAAGTGTTTTTGTTAAACCAAAAAAAAATGTTTTAGATCAAATGTTCAATATCCCAATGTATATTTTCACCCTGTGGTGAGTATTTAGCAGGAAGTAGTGTGGCCGGTCAAATAGCTATTTGGGAAGTGCTGAGTGGAAGTTGTATTGATATTATAGAACATCCAACCTCACACAATGTCTCTTCAATGGCTTGGAATCCAAAAGGTATGCAAACACAGTTTTCAGTTTTAAAATTTTCTGACATTTGGAATTTTCTTAAAACTTTATCTTGTATTTAACATTATTGTTTAAGAAGAAAGTCATATTTCACATATACATTAAATTTCACTCTCTGTCAAATACTTTCAAAATATGACCACAAATTTCTTAAGTCAAGTTAAGATATTTTTTTTGCATTTTCTAAAAACACATCCAGAGATGCATTGAATTCAGATTTTCTATTGTAGTCCTTTTTCTATTAAATATTTTTACAATTTCAGGTAATGGTGTATTAGTTTACTGTGATGTTGCTGGCCAAATGGGAATGCTTGTGAACTGTTATGGCAAAGACAGCTCTAAAATTGGAGTTGATGCTGCAGATGATATAGAAACTGTTGAGAGAATGGATGGTCAGTTTTAACTATTTACTTTTTACACACTTACTTACATTAGGTGTAAACAGTTCAGTGGTTTAAGTTTCTTACCGTATCGTATCCCATAAATAGCAACGCTACGCTACGAAAGTCCTGTTTTATAGAAAAATGCATTTATTATATTGTGCTGGGTTCTATGAATAAAATTTCTCGCCATAGATATCATTCTAAACTGCATTTGGAAATTAGTATTACACATTACATAGTCTAATGATATAATTTTCTTTACACCTCAGATAATGATGGAATAGTGGACGATTTGATCGAAAACTATGCAAGTGATGACGACAATGCCATATCATTGGAGAGAATTAAGAATGAAACTCTCGGCTTAGTGGAAAGGGATTCCCGGCCAGCTTCCCGGGCGATGACAGCGATCCCCGCGCCCTCCACTGTACCAGCTCAAGCGCCTTTCCAACCATCATCAACTCCTGCACATCTTGAACATAGGTGAATTTTAAAAATGTATTGTCAAATCAATTTTAACAACCCGTGATTCGAGCTGGAAAATTGTAAAATTGTGATAATGGCTTATTTGTCGAGCTAAGTGTTAATTTAAATCACAGAACCTTTTCCCCTTTTTTTTAAAGATTTTAATACATTTTTTTTAAATTATACAGTAGACTAATTTATTGTAAACATTTTAGATACATGTGTTGGAATGAAGTTGGAATCGTGCGCTGTCACACCGGTGAGAATGGTGAATCAACAATCGATGTTGAGTTTCACGACTCGAACCTTCATCATGGAATACATCTTAACAACTACCTTAACCATACCATGGCCAGCCTGTCCAGCCACGTTTTGGCACTCGCCTGTGAAGCACCGAGGTATTTTTTACTTGAATTTTGGAAAACACTCTTTCCACTGCCCTTAAATGTATATTTGTTTGTATTTAAATCTTTACTACTGAATGTTAAATTCAAAGGATTTTTTTAAAAATTGATTATTTAGTTTGGTTTCACAAAATACCAGGTTTGGTGCCTCCATTTAAGTAATGAACCACTTGTGTTTGGAGGACACGCTCACTCTTATTCCATTGCATCAATATACAAAAAACGAAAAAACTCAATGTATTGAAAATATCAAAATACCATACACAATACATAAAATGTGTTATTCCTCATTTTTTTGATGATGAAAAAGTTTGGCAATGAATTAAATACAGCTTAGCCTTGCCTCAAATAGTGTACTGATATCATTTCCAAAAAAAAAATCAATCAAGCCGAGTTTCTTGCCTGCTTTGCTGCTGTCGCATACGAACAGGCGTAGAATCACTTAGCTCCTATGTACCTTAAGGAATAAGAATATTTTGACGTTGACTTTGACATACGTTCCTCACATATAAATGAGAAATACCGCAAAAATAATTCCCCATCAACAATTTTTGCTCTAACTTATTCCCATATAATGCGCTCTTAAATATGTTTTAATATTGATAATTGTGACACATTATAAGTAATATAAGCTAAATGGTTATATTTCAGTAAACTAGTCTGCATATCACTTGTTGGTAGCAGCAAAGAGTGGACTGTCTCATTACCGGATACTGAAGAAATTGTATGTGTCACAGCGGCGAGTGGAGTCGTTGCTTGCGCTACAAATGCGAGACTATTGAGAATATTCACGCCAATGGGAACTCAAAGACAGGTACAATAACATAGTCCTTAAAACTCATATTTTTTATTATAAACAATATCTAAAATATCTCGGAGCGTCAAATTTTTAACCAGAAGAGTTTGTTATTACAGTTTTTTATTTATACTTAGTCTTGCCATAAATATTGTTATAAAGAAAAGCACGATTTTTTTTTTATACGTAACATTTATTCCTTTCATAGTGAGTTTGTTTAATACATCAATATATAACTATTAAAAATATACAATGTTTATTCGAAGTGGTCTCCATTGGCTGCAATACAGTCTTTTAAACGTTGAGGCCAGTTATCAATAGCAGCACGAACTCTTTCTAGAGGAAAATTCTTCACTGCCAACCGAATGGATCGTTTTAGGGACTCCAAATTATCATGGCGTTTAGAGCAAGCCTTACTCTCTAAAACTGACCATAAATCATAATCCAATGGATTTAGGTCAGGACTTGACGACGGCCAGTTTTCAGTGCTGATAAAGTCCGGAACGTTAGTTTTCAACCAAGATTGGGTGGATCGAGCTCTATGACCCGGTGCCGAGTCTTGTTGAAAGCACCATTCTTTGTTATTGAACATGGTGTTAGTTAAAGGCTTAACTACCGTCTCAAGAATGGTATTTTGATAAACTTGTGCCGACGTTTTAATACCTTTTTCACAAAAATATGGCTCAGTCACCCCTTCATAGCTAACACCCCACCAAACAATCACTGAAGTGGGATAATGCCCACGTTGTACTCTGTTTACTAATTGCGAAGCTTCTTTAGAGCTTCCAGCATAAATACGGTCATTTTGTTTATTAAAATACTGCTCAATTGTAAAAATTTTCTCATCCGTAAACAAAATTTTTTTGTGACCTCCCTTTGCGTACCGCTTAAGTAGTTGTTTGGATTTTACCACCCTATTCTTCTTTAAATTATCAGTTAAGAAGTGACCAGTACGTCTCTTATAGGCTGCAAGTCCTAAGTCATCTTTTAATATACGCGACATGGTTCTAGGAGCTATCTTCATCTCCCGAGATAAAATCTTTTGCTTACGGACAGGATTTCTTCGAATTCTTTCCCTAACTGCTTTAATCACCTTTTTCAAACGAACGGTACGTGGACGGCCAGATCTTTTTCTGTCACAAACAGAGGAGGTATCATTGTACCTATCAATAGCCCGGTAAACAAACATTTGACTAATACCAAGCGGGTGGAGGGTTTTAAAAATTGCACTTTTCTCCATACCTACTTTATGTAAGGCAATCACAGCGATTCGGTTCTCTTTATCACCCCACTCCATTTTAATATAACAAAATATTTAACAATATAATGGCGCGAAAATAAGAAAACACATCAAGCAATCATATAAAAATGACAGATTCCAAATTCAAACGTAATATTTTCTTTTTTTGAATAGTAACAGTATTTATGGCCAGACTAAGTATAACGTTTAAATTTATGTAGAAAATTATTATTGTCTTTGGTTAAGCAATAACTTAAATGTAATTTCGTATTTATATGTATTAAAAAGGTTTTATCAGAAATCTAAATTTGTGCATTAAAATTACAGGTGATATCTCTGGCGGGTCCAGCGGTATGTCTAGCGGGTTTTAACACAACTGTATTTGCTATATATCACCAAACCGATCCAGGACTTTCCGATCAGCACCTTGCCATGGATATCATTGCTTTCAATGGTCAGAGTATACTTTTCTATTATGACCAAAATTCAAACCAAATCTTTCCTTTATTTGGTTTGAATTTAATTTAAATAGAATTTTGCATTACTGTTTCTGTGTTATTAAACACTTTCTATACGTCTATGTTTAATTAAATATCTCAGCTGAAAGGACACATAGATTTAACAAAAACTCAGCTGCTTATCAAACTGAAAGAATTGACCTCCATGACATTTTTTTTAATTTCAATTTACAGGTCGACAAGTTCGTAGTAAAACAGTATTTATGCCGTTAACGCCAGGGTCTAAATTGACATGGCTCGGTTCGAGTGACGTAGGCTCGCCCTGCTCTTGCGATAGTACCGGCATTATTAGAATGTATGACGTCACCAGTGCTGTTTGGATGCCCATTTGTGATACAACTTTGCACTGTAAAGGCGCTTCTGACTCTTGGTTCATGGTATCGGTGAGTATTTATTTCAATAATAGAAAGAACAAAAAATCAAACTGACAACACCTTTTTTCATTATAGTCTGTGGTAATAGACAAATAACTACAATTCTATAATAAAAATCAAAAATATGTATATTCATATAAGTTACTAAGGTACACTTATGAAACGTCAACAAAATAAGTTATTAAAAAATTTGGACTCTACATTTACTGCCAGTTCCCAAACCAAGGGCGTACAGCGGACGAGAAGAACTGGCAAGAAACTCTCCGCCACTCTCTTAAATCGCCACGCATGTTTCACAGTACGGTTGTAAAGATCTGCAACTATAATTGAATGATTTAATAGACAAAACGATTGGATATTGGAACTTGAAGTGAAAGAGGAATACGACCTTATAACTGAAATAAAATTGAATAAATTTCAGGTGAATGAGCAAGCGCAAAAAATTTGTGCTATTTTGTGTAGAGGCGCTAACTTTCCGCTTACAGCACCGAAACCGATTGTTGTGGAACTTCCGATACAGGTATGAAAAATAATGTGCTTGAAATGTTTATAGATAACATTGGCACAAGAATATATCATATAATACATTTTTACATACAGATGCCATTATGTGAATTGGATACAGAGAAAAGTCAATACGAAGAACAATTGTTACGGTGGGCGCATACTTCTTCTGACGTCGACGTCAAAGCTGCAAGGGAAACCGCACTCAAGTTGTTTGCTGTAAGTTTTTTTTATTATATAATAGGGCCAACGAGTCAATACTATTTATAGAACAATATTGAGTAAATAATACGATTTTTACTATATATTGTCATCACGTGACCTTTAGCTATCAAGTCAGTACAAATAATACGATTAATTGCCCCTACAGTTGGCTTGCCGTAGTGAAATAGAACAGCGTGCATTAGAACTAATGGAACTGCTGAAGGACGACCGTCTCCTGCCGTTGGCCGCGAAATACGCGTCTCGCCTTGGCCGAATGCATTTAGCCGAGAAATTGTCAAATTTGTCCGACACTTGGGAGAAGGATGTCGACAAAATGAACACGCATTTCCGTGAATTGGACAATCAAGAGACATACGACGTCACCAGTACAGATGATTTGAACGCGAGTCTCATTATACCTCAAAAGACTATTAATAAGAATGTTGAGACTGTCACACCAATAAAACCAGTTGTAAGTTAATTAATTATAGTTATTATTTATTATATCGGGTCACTTGCAGCCGGCACGTTTATCTTATCACGTGACCATAAATAACCATGCAGAATCACGTTCAGTCTGAAAATTTCTCGTCGTCAGTACAGCCCCGTTTATGACGTAAACAGACCCGTTTATGACGGCCCAATTTCCCTTAACCGTTTCCCTTAAACTAGATTGTTTGTATTTTATGTTAGTTATGAATTTAACAATTTGCTCTTAAAAGCACAAAATAATATTTATTTTTTAAAATTTACATTGACAACAACAAACGTTAAATGGCGGTCTTATCGCACAATTAGTTTTGGGTAAAGTTTTTTATTGATATTCCATAGATATTTTCTTTCTATCACGTTCAAAATTTAAGACTCCTTCTATATCCTGGTAAGTGTGTTATTCGAAATAAAACGATAGCTTACAATATATATTTTCTATTATACTCTCACTGTTACAAATATCTCACTTATTCTCTAATTCAATCAATTTATCTCGTCAAAACACAAAAACCCGCTAACTCCCTTATTCTCAACCTCGCCATCTTGTTTTTTATATCTTTCCCGCGTCTCTGGACTCCCCGCGTCGACCAATCAGGAGGTTAATGTATAGTGACTATAATTTGAAACGTATTATTACAAACCAAATATTAACTTCCTTTTCTAATTTTACATAGTAATTTTCTATCTGTCTTCCAACACCGGAAACTACACATTCCCCAAAAACACCTCTTATTGGTTATCACCGGTGCCGGAAATACTAAATACAATTTTTTGCATCAAAACGACAACTTAAGTAAATAGCTATAGAAAAAGATATAAACAATAGTTACCAACATTCAATTATTGTTATTAAAATAATTCGGTATTCAAATTTAACGAAACCTAACAAAATATACTGTTTGAATTTTCAGCCTATTAAATCATCGCCAGGTGTTGCGAGGAATCCTTTCAAAAAGCAACAGGATTCAAATAAAAATGTACAAAGTCCGTTGACATTAACAGAGAGGACGTTGGTGGAGGTTCATTCTACGGAGACGGCAGAAAATTGTGACGTAAGATATAATTTAATTGACAATACTAGTTTTTTTTTAATATTAAAAAAGGTTAATCCCCATTTGAGTAATAACCCACCAAATATGGTGACTGTAAAAGTGTATGTATTTGTATACTTTTTCTGGATAATAGTTAAACATGACGCGTAAAATAAAAGTACTTACGTGTTATAACTGGCAAGAATTGAATAAGAAATGATTGACAAAAACCACACTTTTTTTTCTAGTTTTTTGCTTGAAAACTAACATTTTTATGTACATAAAAGTATATAATCGTAATTTCTTTTACAGCCATTAAAACCCTTAGCGAGCGAGACATTCGTGGATTGGTTTTCGCGAAACAAAACAATTTTGGAAGAACAAAATCCCGAATTAACGCCATCTGAGTTAACACGACATTGTATAAGAACATTCAAAGTCGTTAACAAACCCACAGAGAGCTCCAAACGGAAACACGACGACAGTTTGGAGGAAACAGTCACGAACGCCCCCAAACAGTCCAAGCTTAGTGCGTTTGCGTTTTTGAAGAAGGATTAAACAATTATTCATGAAAAAAATTTCTAAATGCGCATACATACAGAAAAGAGAATTAATAATGCAAGTAATATAATTTCATTTTTGTAAATAAGTATTATATGAAGGAATTCAAATGGATTGTTTGCCTGCGTGTTAAAAACGAGCAAGCAAAACAAATGCCACACGATACCATTCGTCTTTTGTGAATATACGAATGACGAATGGTATCGTGTGGCATTTTTTTTTATTCTACCTGCTTCTGGTTGGTCAATGGAGGAGAATGTCTGACTGGACTGTGTTACTCAAATAAAATTTTCACCAAATTGTATTAATGTTGGGTGTAACCCTGAATTATGCTATTGTATCGAATTTACATATAATTGCATTTGTTTATATTGAAAGAAATTTGAATAAATGAGAATTTCAGATGAGACCTTATAGGCACAATTTTAGTCAGTTTAAGCTGTTTTACAATAAATTATATTTTAACGTTGGGTGTTTTATTCGTTAACTAATTCGGCTTCGTCGGGCGCAGGGAATATTCCTTCGCTGATCATTCTCTTCCATTCAATACCATTTGGATAAGCGAATCTCTCAATTGTACCTGGCAAAAATTGTGTACTGTAGCCTGCCATCTGAAATGAAATTATAACATTTAATAGTGTTTCTCCATCCTTTATTATGGTTATAACATTACGGCATTTGCCTTCATTCATACACGGGTCTATTGGAGTATGTTTGTGTATCTGCGTGTGTGTAAATTCGACTGGGTATTGGGAAAATAATACAGAAGAATCCTCGATCTTTGTCTATTGCAATTGGACTTCTCACAGATAACGAAAGACTTATAAAAATTGTGCACACGTACGTGTACTTTAAATACCTAAACGCAGTCCAATGGCGCAGATTTTTTATATTGTTAAATAACAACGTCAATAAATATGTTATTTTTTATCGGGCCCTCGACTTTTGGTGGTCGATGAATAAAAAATATTTTAACTTGTTTGTGGGTATTATATAAAGAATACGCACTTATTTACAGTTACCGGAAAGTCACAATTACCTTAGGCATCATATATCTAGCGTTTTCAACTACGCATGGGTCTGTAAAATGTTCGTGTTGTTGGTCGACGTACTCAATGAGCCGGCCCTTCATAGTACCAGAAAGGCTGACGTAGTCCCAATACTGCAAATGCTGCACCATTTCGCAAAGACCGACACCGCCGGCGTGTGGGCATACTTTGACTGTAAATTATTAAATTAAGTTAGTATATTAGTTTATAGATTATCACAATTATCTCAATACGCCTTTTGATAATATTGTAGAATCATTATAGTTGCTGCTAAAATAAATGGTTCTATTTCCGACTCGTTATATGTATTTGGTAGCGTTAATATAAACATATAATATTAACTTTTTTTTCTTATGCTGTTTATTAATAATTATTTAATGTTTGAAATACCGTTAAGTTTTTGAGCCATAAGATACACAGAGAGGATTTCATTGATCCCTCCAATTCTGGCCGAGTCAATTTGACAATACTGCATGCCACCGCTTTGCAAAAACTGCTTGAACATAACTCGATTTGCGCACATCTCTCCCGTCGCCACTCCAATACCATATGGCCTACAAATATAAAATAATTACTCAGATACCTTGATTACCTATAAAGAAATAAAAATCACTTACTTTAAAGCTTCAGCAATTGCGGCATGGCCGAGCACGTCATCAGGTGATGTGGGTTCTTCGATCAACAATGGACGTAAATGAGCGAGCTGCTTCATCCACGAAATTGCTTCATTCACACCCCACGCTTGATTTGCGTCTACCATCTGTGTTGAAGAGGCAAGTTTGCAATACTTACATATACTTAGTCTGGCTATAAATACTGTTACTATTCAAAAAAAGAAAATATTACGTTTGAATTTGGAATCTGTCATTTTTATATGATTGCTTGATGTGTTTTCTTATTTTCGCGCCATTATATTGTTAAATATTTTGTTATATTAAAATGGAGTGGGGTGATAAAGAGAACCGAATCGCTGTGATTGCCTTACATAAAGTAGGTATGGAGAAAAGTGCAATTTTTAAAACCCTCCACCCGCTTGGTATTAGTCAAATGTTTGTTTACCGGGCTATTGATAGGTACAATGATACCTCCTCTGTTTGTGACAGAAAAAGATCTGGCCGTCCACGTACCGTTCGTGTGAAAAAGGTGATTAAAGCAGTTAGGGAAATAATTCGAAGAAATCCTGTCCGTAAGCAAAAGATTTTATCTCGGGAGATGAAGATAGCTCCTAGAACCATGTCGCGTATATTAAAAGATGACTTAGGACTTGCAGCCTATAAGAGACGTACTGGTCACTTCTTAACTGATATTTTAAGGAAGAATAGGGTGGTAAAATCCAAACAACTACTTAAGCGGTACGCAAAGGGAGGTCACAAAAAAATTTTGTTTACGGATGAGAAAATTTTTACAATTGAGCAGTATTTTAATAAACAAAATGACCGTATTTATGCTGGAAGCTCTAAAGAAGCTTCGCAATTAGTAAACAGAGTATAACGTGGGCATTATCCCACTTCAGTGATTGTTTGGTGGGGTGTTAGCTATGAAGGGGTGACTGAGCCATATTTTTGTGAAAAAGGTATTAAAACGTCGGCACAAGTTTATCAAAATACCATTCTTGAGACGGTAGTTAAGCCTTTAACTAACACCATGTTCAATAACAAAGAATGGTGCTTTCAACAAGACTCGGCACCGGGTCATAGAGCTCGATCCACCCAATCTTGGTTGAAAACTAACGTTCCGGACTTTATCAGCACTGAAAACTGGCCGTCGTCAAATCCTGACCTAAATCCATTGGATTATGATTTATGGTCAGTTTTAGAGAGTAAGGCTTGCTCTAAACGCCATGATAATTTGGAGTCCCTAAAACGATCCATTCGGTTGGCAGTGAAGAATTTTCCTCTAGAAAGAGTTCGTGCTGCTATTGATAACTGGCCTCAACGTTTAAAAGACTGTATTGCAGCCAATGGAGACCACTTCGAATAAACATTGTATATTTTTAATAGTTATATATTGATGTATTAAACTAACTCACTATGAAAGGAATAAATGTTACGTATAAAAAAAAAATCGTGCTTTTCTTTATAACAATATTTATGGCAAGACTAAGTATATGCAAAGGGTATTTGATTATTATAAATGATATAAAAATCTAAATCAATTATACTCTTGAAATACTGACAACACGCAGTTACATTTTTTGTTATTTTATTGAAATTCAATTATCTAAATATTGTTTTAATAGTAGTAGTAATTATAACGGGATGTTAGAAGTTCATTAGAGTGATGATATTGGTATTTTTTTAATTCTTACCAAAACCTTGTCGTCTCCTATACATTTTCGAACAACAGTTGCTCTTCTGATGTCGTCCTCTATACAACTACCAACTTTTACTTTGAAATGTGTAAACCCAAGATCTATATATTTGTGACAAAGTTTCTCCACCATTTCGTCGCTATAACCCATCCAACCTGAAAAACGTACATTTAAATACTTCTACTACATTTATATAACAACCTAAAAGGGTTTTATTTACATTATCCTTACACTTTTTTTCTATTACAACCAGCCGGAAAAGCAACATAATTCACAGAACCAAAGACTTCAATAATAATATTTTCGTGATTCATAAGATTACGTGCTCGGATTGCTACATATTGGGGTACAAACATTTGAGCCTCGCTAAAATTTACGTTAATATTAAAGCGACTAGTAGGGATTCCCGTTTTATAGCACATAGGCTTACAAGGTATGAAACCACCGTCAAAGTATACTGTCTAAGAATATTTAATTATTCTTACATGTTTATTGCTGGTATCGTATTAAATGTGATACATAAGTTAGAATTGGGAAACGGGACTTTACGGCTTGGACAAACCACAATCGGAAGTGACCTAACCTTTCTTAATTTTCGTATACAAATCGAAACTAATCTGATATTTTTTTCATATTAATGATATCAAAAGAGACTTCTTTAAGGAAAACAATGTTTCTTATACAAATTAAGTTATCGTCATTCATAATATATAGTCAGTATTACGACTATATTTTAGCCAAACTAGCAACCTGTTATTGTCCTATATGTATATATTGGTACATTTGCTTCACTAATTTTACAAAAACGAGGTATCCTTCGAGTAGTTATCACTAATTTATAAATAATATCGTACCGACTTGTGTGGTGTACGCTGGGTATCCATTTGTTTCCAAAAACTTTACCCTCTCTCCCCACCCACTTCGCATGGTCTTTAGTATCTGAACGGCTTCATCTTTAGTAATCACATCCGTGATATAACGAAAGTCTATTGTTGAGATTAACTCCTGCCGAGTTATAGTCGGTTTAAACAAGCAAAATGAAAAAGTATTTATTTCAATATTCTTAGGGCTGATATATAGTAAACGTGCTAAAAAATCAAGTTATTGAAATGTCTTTTTAAGTTACTGAAGTGATATCGTTTTTAGGTTGTAGGATGATTTCGATCTATGAAATCTAACTAGAAAACAATGTTTAATAAAATGAAATATTGAATGAAAATATAAACACCTCACTGCACGCTATCTACATAATCGACATGTGTTAACATGAGTACCTACCTCTGGTTCTAAATCTACTAGCAATTTCCATAGTGGTTTGTTTTCAATTCGCGCCCACAAGTCCCATAATGAATTGAGAACGGCTGCTGCTGCTAGATGCGCTACTCCTTTCTCTGGTCCAATCTAGATATAATTATGTAGTTGCATCATTAGCTTTTGAAGGCTCACATAAAAAGAAACGGTAGCGAAGTGTTCTTTGCTAGCGTAGTTTCAGTGTTAATATTATAGCTTAAGATAATTTTTATAGCGTTAATAAAATATATTTTTAAGTGTTAAATTATCGACTGATTTAAGTGGTAGCTGGTGTGAACAACTATTTTAACCTAATTTGTCAAAAATATTTTAATTAGTATTTTACATTACATTAAAATATGAAAAACAAAAGTGTGTACCCATCTCATCTGTGAATCATTTGTTATTGTTCGCCAGAATTCGGCAAAATTGGTAAATATTTCAGCGGCATTAGTTCCAATGAGAAACCTTTTTAGGGCACGAATTGCCAGTACGACGATTTCCGTACCACGCCCGCACGTAAACGTCATCCCGAAGCCCTGTTTTCCATTCTCCGTCGTTATAGTGACGTAGGCGCACGAGTAGTTCGGGTCTGTATGCTATAAAAATTACTCCTTGGATTAGTATATTAAGAATTGTATATTCGCTCAAATGAATCATATAGATATAGAACAATATGCCTTGTACGTAGAACAATTTAATTACAAAAACATCAAACCATTATTACAAAATTTCGTATTATGTAAATATTTTATGTACTTTTAAAAGAAATAAAAAAATCACTCTAAAATTATATTAACCCTCAATCAATAAGCAGATCGCCATGTAGGTACCAACTTGATTAATTATTATAAGAAGTATTTGCCGAGGATATAATAAATTTGGGTTCACCTTGGGGTTCTTTTGTCTATACCCAGTAGTGAGCTGAATAGGCCATATAGTCCTGCACTTAACAATCGTAAGGCATGCGAAACAAACGGGCGGAAAAAATTATAGGCAACAGAGCTCAAACATGATATTAACCTTTTTATTTTATATGGAGATGAAACTTGCCCCTTATTACATAACAAACTCTTAGAGATAAGGATGTAATCTAAACGAAAACAATTTTGTGTTTATAATTGAACATGCAAATCATATAATTTTATTATTGTTCGCAGAATTATGTATTTTAATCATACCAAAGCATCCGATCCATGTCCTCCTAGGGATGTTGGAAACCTAACGTCCTTAACATCGACATGGGTGATGGTCAACCCTTTTTGATCCGGAAACGGCATCACGACTGTTCCCCTCAATAAGTAAACAGAGACTGACAATGCACCCGCAAAGTCCCCTTTTTATAAAGGTTATCTAATAAACTTTGTTTTTTTCATTGATCATAATATTTTTTTGATCGGTAAGTCATTGAATTTTTAATAAAAACAATAAGATTTAAAATATATATGTATAATGAAATTTATATTTATTACAAAACAATATACTATAACTTACATGACTAGATTATTTAAAAAGCTTTTTAATAGTAAACCGAAAAAAAACAATATAAAGTTTTAACACAGAGATCAAAATGAAACTTTACAGAGGTTTATTAAAAATTGTATTTCATTAAATTCAGTAGTTTACTTTGTAAACATAAAGATTACGCATACAAAAAATTTAAAAGATTACATTCTAAAAAGTTATCTCAAAAAAGTCATTGCACAATATTCCTAATTGTTATTTATTATTGTGATATGTATGTAAAAATAGCCTATGTCAAAATAGAATTAATATCACATTATTTTATTGGTCTGTATGTTTCGCTTACAATATAAAGAAATCAGAAACCCAGATAGCGAAGCAAACATAGTACTTTTAAATTTTGTTGTTAAAAACTTACTAACTTACAACTATGTATAATTATTAGTTTCACTTAGTTCATTGAACAATCAGGGAACATTCAAATTTAATCATTGATTATTTACCTAAGAAATTTGATGTCTTATTTTGCAGGCTGTGTTTTTGCAGAGCCAGGAAGAATTCTGGGAGGAATCCAACTTTAAACAAATTTTCAACATCATTCGTTTGATTTTCCCTACTAACATGAACACACAATAGAATATTTACACTTCAAACATATTTGCAAATTTATTGTTCTTGCAATATAAAAATTGGTAGCACCATTGACTCAATCAAATGTTACAAAATAGAGGTATAAAAATATTGGCACATAAACTATTATTCAACTAAGTATACTACTCATCATAGTTTTTGTAAATATCAGCTAACTCTTTAACAACATGTCTTGCATCTTCGTCCCACAGGATAGTGGCTAGTTTTCCAAGGGTTCCATCATCATCATTCCTTACCCAGTCTAGAAGTAATTTGTAACGTGCCTGCAATGAAACATACATAACTATTTCACATGTCATAGAATTGGCCAAGAGTAACCACTGTAAGAAATAGTTTTTAGACACTTATTTCACATATTACTTACTTATACATACAAGTACTTTCCATGTATTAAAAACAGAAAGTAATTATTAATGTAAACATGTTATTCAAACTGTAAAATCTTTGTAACGTTTTGTTAATACTTACCTCTGCAATACCACTTTGTGCATTATCAATTTCCGCAGTTTCAATTTGTCCCTTTGTGTAGCCCAGTCCTCTAAATATTCTGTACCAATTTTTACCCAAATTTTTGGATATATAATCAATATGTTCATGGTCAGGCTAAAACAAATTCAGTAGTATTTATAATTATTGATAGAGTATCTTAACAAATACTTAGTTCAAATTAAAAAAAAAAAGTAATTAATAAAAGTATACTTTTTATTTATATTTAAATGTTTTTTTGTTTTGTTTTAAGAATTGATTTAATTTAATAAAATGTAATCACTTTTATACAGGTATAGACTACATTCAAATGAATTTACCTGAATTTTAGCTTCCATTAGTTGCTTGATTAGACTTGATTTCTCAACTTCTTCCTCATGTGTTGGTACTTTTGTTGAAGCTGGCTGGCCATTTACAGGGCCCAAATAATAAACGAATTCATTTCCCCAACGAATGTTACTTGCATTAACAATATTTATCACATTGCCTGAAGCTATAAAAAAGGAATTGACATCAAATATATGCTTAATAAAAGATCACTTGTAAATTATTGTGAATGATTTAATTCTACATATCTTTTTTAATTTCATGTATATAATAATTTATTTTCTTTTGTTAAACATTAGTTATACTGTCTTTATATGAATTGTAACTTTATTTTTGGCACTTGCAACAGAAATATATAATATGTCATTAGGCTTTAACTTTCATAATAACTTCCTTACTCACTTTCACTGTGACTTTCATTACTAAATAGAATATCATCACAATAATTTTAAGTGAATAGATTACCTTGGGTATTAACAACACTGCTTGCATTGCTGCTTCGTCTATCATCATCGTCCCCTGAGGGCATTGGATCGGGGTCCGGAGTAGAAAAAGATTTTTTATACTTTGGTTTTTTCGATCCTTTTTTCGTGTCTTTCTTATTAAAAACCTCTTCAGTTGGAATGTTATTTGAACTGTTTAAATTTTCATCATTTACATCTTCAGGGTTTTCCCCAATTGAATTAGGCCTTGGAGGACGAGGTACAGCATCCGATTTCAAATTACGAAACATTTCAAAGAACTTTGCACTCAATTTGTTCGTCATTTTCTCCTAAAATCTTTGTCTTTCTTTTAAAGTCAACAATAATAGTTCGAGAGTAACTTTTTAAAGTAAATTTTGTAAACAAAGAAATTGACTATCGTTTACATTAGAGGAATGGACACAGAAATTGACAAATAATTGTGATGCGATTATATCGTTAATTGTCATTTGTCATTGATTATTGACAATCAACTTAAACGCGTTTTTGGTGGCAGAATCTTCAATAAGGAGAAACAGAAGAATAAAAAATGTTACGGAAAAATAATCTTAACAAATTTTACTTTGTACCACCTGTAGATGCGCCACCTTGTCTCTGTCTCATATAATACTATTACTTAAAATAAAACAAAACACATAACTAAAACTAATTTTGAAAAGTTTGGTCCCTCGTGCAGAGTACCCACAATGTTGGCGGCATTTCCTCGCTATATCGCGATGCTTCTACGCTGAGCAAGGAAAGCACCAGCTCTTGAATCACCGGTACTGGCTACCAGGCGCCTACTTAAATATACAATTACTATATACATTACTTAGGTACTGTGATCTCGATATGAAAGGATTAGGATAAATTAGGATTGCCTAACCGATTTTTGTACTATTATTGAGTTCCGTAGCTACTTCGAGACTTAATTTCACTCAATTTTCTTAACTTTCTTAACTACAGTAATATAAAAAAAACAATGTCTTTCTCAAAATAAATGGTCAATACCAGGCTAGCGTTTAAGTATATTTCATAACTTTGATATACGTTATAAGATGTTTATTAATACAAAATTAGTTATTATTAAAACCTATATGGTTGCGCCTTTTTACGATGATGTAAATGACTAAAACAAAGGTAAGTACCTAGCTACATGTCATAAATGGTTAGAACAACTGATTTTCTCTATTATAAAAATGAATAAGGACTCTCCGAACACAAACGGTTATACACCGTCATTATTGGATTTATTAAAGCTAGTGTCCCTAGAAACTATTTACGCTAAATCAAATATTGGATCGCGAGCAAGCTCTCCCCGGAGAGATCCTGCGACCCCAGATAAATACGCAGGGGGTGATGCATCAACTCCGAGAAAATGTGAATGTAATATACAAGATGGATCAAAATTAACGTCGGGTGATCGCGGCAAAACTGGCGCAGGCGTAACAGGTTCTAGAACTGGTAGAATATGCTACGGTCACAAAGAACCAGGTGCTCTTCCTGCGGGTGCAACTTATCCTGGTCTTCTACGACACATCCACAGTGCTGCGCGATTTTGCCTGCCTCAATGTTTTGAAGGAGCTTACGTTTCATTAAAACAACAATCCACAAACAACTGGGTTTTGGGGCATTCCTTGTCCTTTAGTTCCGTATCGCCGGGTGGATATAAAGTGTTACTTTCGTATATTGATAAAGACAAGAAAGTTAAATTGCCCTACTTTGTAATGGAGGCTGCACCAGGCGGTCAGACGAGTACAGAAGTTAGAGTTGGCCCGTCACAAGGTACTCGAGCTACAGTGGTCTCTCAAATAGCCGAAGGAGAATTGTACAGTTTCGAAAGCATATTTGATACATATTTTAATAGCTCAACAGCATCGATCATAGCTGTTAACCGAGAGTTTATTGCTGTTCATTACTTACAGGTCTTTATTTTTTATAGAAAAAAGTTCTTACGTAGGTATAAGCCTCCTCAACCTATTTTAACAACAAATTGAGATGATATGAGTCTTAACGGTTTCAGTGAATAATGCCAAAATACATCACCAAATACACAAGCTACATTATTACGGGTATTTTTTAGGGTATAACTGAACAGTTGTCGTTAGGAGCAGAGATTGTCGCAAGAGGTCATACAGCGGAGATAAGTTCGGCGTCAGGCGCTGGTCGCTGGGCCGTTGATGATTATGCTTTAAGTGCCACTTTAGGAAATCGCGGTCTTGATTTGTGTTATGCGAGAACAATTAAACCTTTTTTGACCGTGGCTGCTCTACTTGAGGTAAGTAGTAATCAATTTAGATCACCATTAGGTGAATCATGTCATATTACTGTGACTTATAAAAACGAGGTTAGATTTTCTATAAAGTGTAACAGAAACTTGGGGTAAACTCAATAATAATGTATTACTAAAGAACTATTTGTTATTAAGTATAAATTTACTGTTTTGGGAATGAATCGATGTTTTATGTCCTGAACAGTCTTCGCAGTCAAGATATATTTCATTTCTGCGCTTTTGGATTCCATTGATTTAGTTTTGCATTAATACTATTTTAAGTAGGTTAAAACCTACGCTACTTCTCTAACTGCCGCAACGAGTATTTTAAACTTTCGGTACACAGTTCTACATTCTGTTATTAACACTTTGATTTGTCTTAGGTGGAATTTAATTAACATAATCTACCATATCTCACAGGATGGTCGCTATGGCTTTCTTGATACGCTACTACATAGCAGATCCAAAAATACAAGATTTGCTATTTAAAACGCAGCTGCAATTCTATCATTTGTATAGGTTGGATTTTCTGTAAAGAGGGCAGTGGCGACCTTGGCCTATGAGTGGCGTACTGATGAATGGATCGTGCGAGGTTCGGCCGACTCCGACGGCCTGGTAGGTGCAACTTTGCAACGCGCACTTGGCGGCGAAAAATCACAAATTTCCTGTGCAATATCTGCGCTTCTTAACCATCCTAACAATAAATTTCGACTGGGTTTTGGTATTAATGCTGCTATTATTTAGTATTGTGTATATTTTAAACGTTACCTTTATAGTTCTTATGATTTTTTATAATAATTGAACTTGGGTGAATTACAATGACTTTAAAACACAAAATGTTTATATGTATGTTTACTTAATGTTGTGAAACCTAATTTAAATAAATACTTTTATAATTCATAATTAAAATTTTCATTTAAACTGAAAATAGTTGAATTCAGAGCCCTTACCTGAGTTCATTAAACATCCCCCTTACTTCGCAGAAATCACCTGCGCTGATGTGCTTTCATAGCCGACATAGGAACAACCATTTTAAATATTCATTATCGTTGTAATGATAATGTAGGCGTGTATTATCCGCCGGTGGTTACATTTGTGTCATAGCCGCGATGGCTGCGTCCTTGGGCGCCTGCGCGGACGAAGGGCGGAGTCTTACAGCCGCCCTCATTACAAAAACAAACAAGATACCATGCTAACTACTACAGAATAGGGTCGATATTTTAGTGCATACATGAAAATATGGTGATGTAGGCGTTTAGTCCGCCTTTGCTGCAGTGTGTTCCTTAAACCGTGTCGAGGTATGACCGTATACGATTGCGTGTGCCTGAGGCACTAGGTATTACAGTAATGGTGATGGAGCGGCTGGCGGACTTCGTCAGCAAGTCCTTGGAAGGTGGTGAAGCTCCTGCCCCCCCGCGGGACGTGGACTACGACGATGGAGACGAGGAGGTAGACATTACTGCTCTTGAAGAGAAGTCGCCGCCGGCAAAGAGACCGAGGAATTGGCTAGTGTCACCCCTTCCCGCCCAGCATTATAAACGGGAGGAAGATGACGATGATAACAAGCACGGTGAGATGATTGATTAATTCTGTATTATATATGGGTGTTTTTGTTTACTCTTTTCTAGGCCATTACACAGACATTGTAAGACATGTTTAACAGAGAGATATTTTTAATCAGTTTAGTACTCCTACTTAATTGTTTTTATTTACAAAAAAGAAGAATCAGAAATAACATTCACGGATCGTCATAGTAATGGGTCAATATTAATTTAGCGCAACTATTTTATGTCCAATATTGTTTAATGCAGACCTTACAGAGGCATTTTCCAAAAAATATAAGTATAGCCTGATCTATAGGAAGTTGTAAATTAGAGCTATTACCTGCAACAAACACCGTAATATTTTAGGTTTACGAGCACCTTGGTGATATTATCCAATTAAACAAAACTGCTTAATTATTCTCTGTATATTGCTTAATTAAAAATGTAGGTTTATTTATTTATTTTTTTATAGAAGAGGTTTTGTTTTGTTTTCCTATAATAATAATCCCTGATTTAATAAACGCGTTTTGTTTACACAATATTGTAACATGACGGGCAGGTTAGGTTAGGCTAAGCTGTAAAAACAAAACACACTACACAAGTAGATATTAAACATGTGAATGAAATGTATTTTAAGGCTACTCTATATTAAGTGGTTTACATGTTACATATGTCGATTAATTCAATAATTAACCATAATTAAAAAGTAACGACTTACATAATTATAACGGCATCTAAAAATCAAAGATTAAATTCTTTCAAAATCTGTAGCGTTGAATTTGTGAATATAGGAATTAGGTATGAAATAAATCAATATTTGCTTGTTGGTGGTTGATGATTATATGTCCCTCCGATTATCTCGACAGCTTTGTTATCCGGTTCTTACCATCTGCATCCTCAGTCTTCTATTTTACTAGTCCTTTCCTTTACCTTTGTGCAAATGATGTATGCCTTTTCCACTTGGGAAGACCCCATTGGATGAATGTAGGTTCTAATGATCGCCTAGTCTATGGAACCTAAGAAAGGTTGCGAGATTATATAATTTTCTTGCTTGGCAATTGTTTGTTTGTTTGTGTAGTCTGCATGTGGGTCTCCTTCGATAAGGCCTACAATAGTTTAGCATTAACAAAGAGCCAGATTTACTATTTTCATTATATATGGCTTATAACTAGTTTTAATGTATTGAAAACAAATATTACCTTCCTAATCCTTGCACTAGCATCTTCGTGATTCTACCAGTTTTGATCTATGGTTGTACCTAAATATTGAATGCAATCAGTGTCCGCGACTGGCAGCCATTCCACAAATATCTCTGTTGGAGCAAGGGTGACTATTTAGCACTGGCTTGGAGCTGTTCGTGATGATTGGGTTGAGTAGATTATGAGTGTTTCTTCTATGTTTTTGGATCCAGCCTTGAATATTGTAGTCACGTTTGCTAGCTTCCAGGCTTTAGAAACTAGATAACCAGATAATTAAATTGCACAGGTAAGTGATTGGTGGGTTGCTAAAATGCGTTTTAACCAGATTACTAGTTCAGAATATTATCCAAACGCCCCGCAAACTTAATGTTAAGCTTGTTTATGATTGTGAGTATTTCCATCTACGGATGAGGAGTAGATAAAATGACTTGTGGTGTGGTGCAAAGATCAAGTTTTTAGCCAAGCCGTTTTCCGGTGTAAGAAGATCTTTGAGAGTTTATTTAGCTTGACTATCAACTATGCGTATGAAGTAGTTTTCTTGGGTGATAATGGTGGATCTGTACCAATTCTAATACTAATCGGGTGTATTTTCTTGCAGCTTTATGTAAGCTGTCTCTGCGTTTCACACCCCTTAGAAGACGCCTAGTCATTCACACTTTACAGATAGATTTGGAATATTTTCTTTACAGTTTTTGGATTTCATCAAAATAGAATCATGATATTATAATTTTCACTACAAATACATATAAAAATGCTAATAAATAAATTGCCTTTACACCGACAATTTGTAATAAGAACAAAATTATGGTTTAACCTGAACAGTAATGATAATTTTTATCTAAGTCAATTTGCAAATATTAGAATAGTGGCCCACTTCTATTTACAAAAAAACTGTCTTCACGCAATACCCATTTACTTGTTTCTTGTACTTATCACTAATTGGAACTATCGAAGGTGTTTTTCTTTTATGTCTTCTCGCAAGATCCGCTTTGTCTAGAAGCTGAATAGACATTCACAAGATGGAAAAGTACTTTTTTGATCTCCGGCAAGCTTAACATTAGTTTCATCATTCACATTCTATTTTAAAGAAAAAATACGATTTCAAACGACCCCTGGGATTACCCAGAGAGGCAATAATTTTATAATAACTTAACAAAATATTGAGCTAATCTATTTCAAGTGGTTTAATAGAAAGGTGTAACCCAATATAAATCCTGTTTTAACGGGTAGCATAATATTTAAATTATACATACAAATTGTAGTTTGTAGTTAACTTTCTAAATTTACGATTACAAATGTGTAAAACTGTGGGTATTAAAGTTAATCCGGTGAAATGCTATTAAACTCACTTTAAAGACAATATTATCACTAATGATCACAATGACAACTGCATCCCTAAAATTCGATTCAATAAATAACAGAGATTTAATGTATTTGTTGGATCATTAATCACTGTTCTCAAGTCTTAGCTGTTTAAGAAGTTCCAATGCCCCAGGGATGAAAGGGGAGCGCGGGTGTGGCCCGCAGCACCGCCCACACTTGGATAATCCCTCCATTTACATAATTGCCGAATAAAAAGGAGAGCTTCCCAATTTGCTAAATTGCTTCCAACGACACCGTTAAACGTATCCCGTTCATCTCGATACCTTCTTCGCCCGAGAGACCCAACTGAACCCGATTAGTACTTCGATTTTCTTCGTCTCCATTCATTTATTTTTATTAAACCGATCACTATGTTTATATAATAATCTGACACGCTTAATTCTAAACCGATGCACAGATTCTCATGGACGTTATAAAATGTGGTTTGACTTTTTTTAGATATTACAGAAAAATCCAACTGTGGAGTTGGAAATGTTGGTGGCAAACAGAGACGTTCCCGCACAAACTTTACACTAGAACAATTGGGCGAGTTGGAAAGGCTATTTGATGAAACGCATTATCCCGATGCGTTCATGAGAGAAGAGCTTAGCCAAAGGCTAGGACTGAGTGAAGCCCGCGTTCAGGTTTGTGAACATTTTAAATCTTTGTGTGACTTGAGAAACAGCTTTAATGTAATAAAACTAATCAACACCACACTACAAAGACAATTTTATCGGACTTTTTTTATATTCACGTTGCTGTCAATAACAAAAGTATCATGACATCATATCATATAATCGAAATTCATTTTGAAAGCTTACAGATTCTTGCAGTTTGTAAAGTATAATATATAATTGTACTTTAATTCCAAAAAAACCTCTCTCTCTCTCTCGAAACTCTCTTTACGAATTAAACTATTTGTTTAATTTAATCTTTAATAAATGGAAAATTGCGTTAAATCCAGTTGAAAAATCTTACTTAACTCTAACATACAGACAACAATAACAATATAGATAACATTAAGTAAAATTATAATAACGATCGTACCTCGCACAGAGCACCCTTATTATTAATGCACGTAATTAGCTGCTACCGTCCAACAAGTGCCACTTTATCGGCAATATATCGCGATTAGTGTTCGATTGGCGTTAAGTGGTAGGGGACATTAGGTAAAAGCCTTGACCCTTACCACTACATCTTCACTAGTGTCAAGTACGTGTCTCTTTTACAGAGTAATTGATTACCTTATTCGGTTAGTGGATGGAATTGATTCCTTCACATTTAATTATTGTATTATTCGGCATCGAATAGAACTGAAAATTTAATTTTTCCTAATAATGTTCGTTCTATTAATATAATATAATAAAAATAATTCAATTATAATCATTATTATTAAGAAAGCTAAGACAGAGCCGTAAACATGAGTGCATATAAATAGAAAGAAAATAGTGTTTCTTTGAAATAGTGTAAATAATATTTTTTATTTAATTATTATTTTTATATTTATCCCGTTTTGGTATCGTTGGCGAAAGAATATAAAATTATGAACACGTCCTTCTAAGACTCCATAATATTGTTGGAAAATATTTATTTGATTATTTGTATAAATAGGAGAATTTATAGTGAAATAAATAAAAAAATCAAATGGAAAAACTTATCGTAATAATATTATCGTATCTTATTAATAATTTATTATCTTAATTTTTAGATGGAAAGTTTTCTTAAGTTTTAATTATAAATATCCATATACCATAACATCCACCTTATACTTATGTTATGCTGATTCGAAAACTGTTTCACTCATCGACAAAGATAAACTATCGTCTTAACAGAAAATAACTACAGAGTGACAATTTTTATTTATTTTTGAATTTTTATTTAATTTTTGATTTGATTAACTACAATTTCTAAGCGATACAGAAACATATCAGCAAAAAATAATCAATTCAATAATCACGCTATCTTACATATATGTTTTGTTTTCTGTCTGTTATGTATAATCTAAAATAATAAATTACAACCTCAAAACATTCGAAATTTAGTGAGACTAACACGACGTATAAAGTATGCTTAGAAATAAAGCTTGTTTAGGTAAATGATGTATTAAGTATGGTCTAATGCAATTACAAGATTGAATTTTATGATCGAAGGTACATGTAAACTGTAGCTTACAAGTTTACATAGAAACCATCGTAGTGTGGTATTGTTATGAATGTACGTCTATGATGTACCGAGGGCATGTTGCAATCAGCGCGGCGCGTGCCCTCCGTACTAATGCGGTTAGCCTGTTTGTTTGTCTCGCTGCTGCGCTATCTATGTTTACTAATTAATCACAATAACTGTATGTGTCTCATATATTAATATTTAGTAACATATCACGTGTGAACTGTTCATTTATTTGGCAGGCCAACAGCATAGGTAAAATAAACAAAAACACAAGTTTATTAAGAAACATTCAAATTAAAGAAATATTGACGAATCAAAACATTAATTAAATAAACTATACAGAAACTTAGTGAATGAAGTTAGATATAAATAAGTCTTTAGTCTGAATTTAAGCTAATCGGAAAGCTTAGTCGGAATTCCATCACTGGACATCAAGGCAGAATACGAAATTCCATCCGTACCACCTTGATGTCTGGCGTTCCACGACTGTGCGTTTTTTAAGGCAGTTTCTGCCGCGCACCACCTCTTTGTGGAACCAACTGCCAGCGCAGGTATTCCCGATCCGCTACGACTTGGGGACCTTCAAAAAAAGAGCGTTCCTCTTCCTTAAAGGCTGGCAACTCACTTGACAACGCCTCCTGGCGTTGCAGGTGTCCATGGGCGGCGGTTGTCACATCACTCGAAGTGACCCGCCTGCTCGTTTGCCTCCTCTCACATAAAAAAAAAAAAAAAGCTAGATCGCAATTTAAAATGTCTGTGTTTAAAAAAAAACAAAACTTCTTGACATCTTGAAAATTAGGTATTATGTAATAATCTAAGTTTAATTATAAACAAATTAACTTCTGTAAAAACACTTCAGTTTGTGCATCATTATTATCACTGACTTAATTTCTTTAACTATTTTATCTTAAAGGTATGGTTTCAAAACCGAAGAGCGAAATGCCGTAAACATGAAAGCCAAATGCATAAAGGTAAGTGAAATTTAACCTTTTCAAAGGCAAACGAATCACTTGTATCTTGCAATGTTTTTTTAAATAACTTTCGGGTCTATCTCAGGACCGTATATTATGATAACGGCACAAATTGGAAAAATAAAACTTAGTCGATTTCCAACAAGACACATAATTATATATACCTAACTACTGGCAAGCTAATTATTAGAAACTTCATCTTCTTCGAGCTGAAATATGAAAAATAAATAAATTATTCTAATTTTTCATGTAATGTATATATTTTCTTTTAGCTAGTCTTTACTAGTAAAATATTTAGATTTTATAAACACTCTAGCTATCAAAATAAAGCCAAGAAATTGTAATGAATAAACCATGAGGATTTGAATAAGTTATAAAATTAATGCAGTTAGCGGGCGCAAATGAATGTTGCGTCGCCCTAAACGTTTGCAATAAATGCATTGGTACGGAAACTTACTTTGAATCATTTAATATTGTATATATGGGGTGTTTAAGTAAGTTTATGCTTATCTGTGCTTTACATATATATACAATTATCTGTTGTCCTTGTCAGATCAGCGCGTTTATTAGGACAAGTTACTTATTAAATGATTAAAATGAGAGTGATCGGGGAACAATGAATAAGCAATTCTGTTTTTAAGGTCCTTAAAAGAGGAAAGTTACAAGAGAGATCCTTTTATGCTCGCTGCTTTTTTTACGTAATCACACAAGTAATCGCCGATACGAGTATATGTGGAAAATAATAAACAAATAAATAAAATACGACAAAGCAATCATACCATGTATGATGATGTTGAAAGTATCCCCTATAGATTTAAAGTATCCGCTGAGTTCCGAATAAAATCTTCGAAGTTTAAATCATAATAATTATAATTATAGCACTACTCGAGTACAATTACAATTTCATATAATTTTTGTTGTAATTCTCCGTTTACGTTTTTACATCTAGGTATTAAATTATTAAGAACGAATTGGTAGTTTGAAATGTTAGATTTACGCGAAGCAATTGAGATGACCGTATAACGTATTCTCCATCAGTCTACGTAACTCGATTACAACTCCCGCCGGCGCCGGTACCACTCTAACAGTTTTTTAATTCGACCATAACTCACGAGAATGAATAATTAAAATGGCGGGTCGGAAACGCGCGAAATGGCAAAAAATCGTGTAACTCCAATTGGAAAAACTGGAGGGATTTGCCGTATGATCGTAATGATATTACTGAATATAACGTAAATAATATGTTTAGATATCATGCGTTATATGATTAATTTTAAATGTAACGTTTGTTTTTGAATAATTAGCTTTTTTTAGCCCTAGAGCATTTTCCTTGCTTTAAGTACAACCTGGAATCCGGTGATTACTAGAAGCTTTACAATAAAAAGAAAAAGGAAATTTTATCAGAAAAGGATATATGTATCCTAATACGAAACACGGGCAATACAAAAATATAAATCTATTAGTTAAGATTAAGGGTAACCGGCGTCTACATTTATTACAACATATCACTGCTATCTGAGAAATCAAGTTGACATGGCTACTATGCTGTGATTGTGAAAGCATTGAAGAACCGCTAAACGAGGTATAAAAGCAACAAAAAAAAAAGCCGCTCGCTGGAATCAAATAAAATGATTCCCCATGGGAGCCATTCGGACGCAATCCCGCCGTCCCTAGCTAAATGTCTTATTAACTTATGTGCACCCCGCGACCCCCTCACTAACACGAGAACAATCATGTAAAGTGAAATGAAACGGTTATTTGTTACTTTTGCCCCTTTAAGAAATCTCCGCGATACAAATGATGTTATTGAATGTGATGGTTTTTGCTTGTAATGTTTGTGGTTTATCATTAGTGTGTTGTTATAAATGGATTGATAGAATAATGGATACAATACACATATATAGATTCACAAAAAAACATGCATATTATTAATGAACTCAATAATTCTAAACAAAAAGAAATATAACAATCATATAAACATTTACAATAATTTCTCTGAATGTTATCGGTTTCTTTGAATAGGTACACGTTTGTAGAAAAAACATAACAGAACTTTAAGGACGAAAAAAAATAATACAATAAACAGCAGTGAATAAATCTTCATAAATAACGAGGCACCAATTTCTTGTGCGGAAAATATTCGTATGAATAGCTCTGGTCGTGAATTAAAAAATAAAAGAAAACGGAGCCTAATTGCTCCCCAGTTCATGTAATTTTAAAGTTCGCGTCGAGGGTGGTGATGTTTTATTGCGTAGAAACCGCTGTAAAGATGTTTCGAATGCTTTAAAATAGCGCCACCCCCCCGGCTTTCCTTATAATTCGATTAAATTAAACAACTCAGAGTTAATCAAATAAATGCACGTCCGCGGGGTGAAGGCGAAGGGTGCTGGACGGTGATATTTATGTCGGCAGTTCTCGAAAGTAATTCGGTGTCAAATATGGAAATAACTCATACGCGCCGGGAACATCCATTTTGATAATGCCGACGGGCGACCGGAGCGCACTGATTTACGGACAGCGTGAATCCCGCCCAATGCATGTGTATTTAATATTTATGTTTAATAGATTCGAACGATTCTTATATACCTACTATATCATGTAATATATAGATATTATCTATATAAACCAATTCATGCAAAATAAACCATAAATCTAATATACAAAATAAGTCTAATGAAAAAAATATTAATAATTTTAATAAAGGCGGTGAATTAGAACGCTTTAATCCAATCCAATCCAATTTTATCCATCCGTTAAAAGTACTATGTGGGGAATTCGGGGGTTTTCTGATTTCATATCAGATTTCGTAAACCTTAATCGTAACGTAACTACATATTTACTTAACAAACTTAAAAAAGGAGTCACTTGTTCCACGTCGTAAGTTACGTTATAGTAGGTACTGTATTATCATATTAACGGTCGGTTGTTCAATATAATGGAGTCATCAATGAAAAAATATATACAGTCAGTAAATGTAGCTAGCTATTGTTTTGTAGTTATTGAGTTGTTAATTAATTTAAACCTTTAGACACGAACCGAACACCTTGAGTCGAGTAGATCCGTGTTAATTTATTAATTGCCTCACCCGAGGGAGGGCTATAAACAACGAATCTCACTTAATTTACGAGCAAATTATGCTTTACTTAAATATCAATTTAATTAAGTGGAGTTCGAGAAGGATCTCAGATTGCGCCCGGTGTTCGTTTGTCTTTGTCATGGATCAATAAGCTGAGCTAATGTCCTTCCGGCATTTTCATTATTAATTATACTGTAAAATACAAAATATTCGCCGGAGATGTTGATATTTAACTATTGTTTTTATGACAGTTTATATATATTTATTTAGTCAAATTCGAATTCTGAACCATCTAAGTTACGAATGAATTTTACCCCTAGGTCTCCTAATCAGCGGAAGTGGTACTCCACTAGAGCCGTGTCGCGTAGCGCCATACGTAGCCGTACCAAGGCTAGGATCAACACCTAGCGGACAACGACCGCCGCCACCTCCGCTGCAACTCGCACCGCACCCTTCATCCACAGCTTTCGCACCATTCGATTCAGCTCTTTTGTCGGCTGCAGCACATCAGGTACCTATTCTATAGAATATATTATATACATATAATTGTTTCACCTATCTTCTTATTAACAGAAGCCCTTTAATACCGTATGCACACACCGAGAATACAGCATGTTGCCTCGTGGTAATTTAAAGTACTTACCACCACATTTAGATTTAAACAATTTGACTTAATTTCGTTTTTATATTCTTATTATTATTATCTTAAAGTATCTTCACATTATATAGCACATTGGACAATAGTCCAAATTAAGTAGTAAATTTGGTCAAATTATTAAATCTACCTATTTGTTTGTATCTAAATAAATTCTATACATAAGAGACACAAAAGTACATTAAAATGTAGTTGCTTAAATTGTAGGTGTACACCACACAATTAGTTGTGAGATTTAGTAATAAGTTAAAAAAATATATATGTGAATTAACAAATGAGGTTGCGTATGTCCTAACAGTATGCAAGTGCAGCAGCAGCAGCAGCCGCGGCAGCACTGTGTCCACCATACGCAGGTCTGGCAGCACTTGCAGCGCGATGCAGATCCTCCTCGATCGCTGACTTGCGGCTTAAGGCAAGGCGACACGCGGCGGCTTTAGCTGCCGCTCGTGGCTCCACCCCACCTCCGTCTATACCAACACCCGCTGCGACTCATTCACCTTCTGATACATAGCCCACAGCTTGTAACTGAAGATACAACTATCTGGAATCTAGAAACAACTAGGTTCTTGAATCATAATTTTAAGATAATATAAGTTTTATCTTTTAAAGTACATACGTGTGCCAAAAAGATCTGTTTTTTAAAAAAACGTCAGAGGCACTACAATAAGCCTTATTTAAATCAATAAGAATTACTCATAGTTATCTAACTCGACGAATATTAGGTATTTCTGATTAAAATTGAATACTAAAAATAAAAATGCATTGTAAATATGTTCTCAACACCTTAAATGGTCTACATTTCTCGTTCCTTGTAGATATTAGTTTGAGCGAATGACCAAAACATTTTAAAAACACTATTATTGTAAATTAATATAATCTGTGATAAGTGTCAGAATGTGAAGGGGACACGATATCCCAATAACTAATCCTTAATATTTATACTCTACTACTTCTTATATTAGTGTGAATGTATGTGTATGAGTTTTGTAAATAGTATCTATGTATGTATAATTCAACAGACTTGCGATCGCATTGATTGCTTTTAGCTATGTATGTTTATAAATAAGTTATCTGTTCATGGGAGCGTTCAAATAAAATAACGTATCCAATTTATGGTTTCCCTTTTTTAATTTTATTAAACCGCGTCCTTGGGACGAGATATAGATTCGACTATTGGTATTACTGGTTGTAAATGACTCGAATTACCTTAAGACGTAACTGTCCTATTCCTTACTTTTCCGTTGCGCATCGAATATTCTTACTACTATACTTACAATTTATAAATTGAGAATTAAATTTTATTAACGAAGATATGGTTAGTTGTTAACAATATACGACTTTAATTGCTTCTAATAAAAGATATGCGTTAAAGTTAATCTTTTTTACATATAGAATACACACCTGTAAAACATTACAAGTGTTGGGTTAAATTTTAACCTACACAAAATGTCGTAAACTACATCGCAAAAAATATTTAAATCACGTAAACATTTGCATCACGATGCACGCTGAATATTTAAAATAAGAATTTATCGAAATACGTTGCAATCGTCATTTGCTTGAAAGGGCGATGAATACACAACGAGAATTTTTCGAAAGCAAACAGGACGGTTTGCCGTTTGCCCAAGCAATGTTCAAGGGAGAAAAGCGCGGGAAAGCGGTGTTTGCATAAGCTGTTAAAAAGCCCGCCCTCGCATCGGGTGCGCCCAATTAGGGCGACGACTCTGTTGATTGGATATAATCATGTTAGTATTGGAGATAAACACTGACATTGCGTCGCGTGCATGCTTTGTAACGTCTTCATAAACATTGAAAAACACGAGCAGTGAAAGAGTATGACTGGTGTATGAGGATTGGAACTTACAAGTTTGCAAGGTTAAAAAACAAGGTTAAAAAACTTAAATAAACTGGTTAGTATTCCAATATGATAGCCTAGCTGGAGCCTGCGGTTTAACGGTAAGCTTTATCCGAGACCCACATATCTACGTATATACCAATTACCAAGACCAAATTAGGATAAAACTGATACATTATCCATGAATGATCTCATGAAATCGTTTTAGGGACTTTATAAGGATTAAGAGCAGGACTGGATGACTCAGCAAACCGCTTAAGTAGTTGTTCTTTGTTTTGTTTACTACCGAATTATTTTTTAAATCATACA
Source organism: Leptophobia aripa (assembly GCA_951799465.1). Lineage (NCBI taxonomy): Eukaryota > Metazoa > Arthropoda > Insecta > Lepidoptera > Pieridae > Leptophobia > Leptophobia aripa. Next base: position 6,226,852 of record OX637260.1, read on the forward strand.
CAAAATTGTTTTTGGTGTTATTTTCTTCTCCCAGATAAAATTGTTTTGCTTTCGGACAGATTTTCTTCAAATTCTTTCAATTTTGCATTGATCGACATTTTTGTACGAACACACAAACATTTGCCTAATAACAAAAAAAAACATTTTAAAACTGTATTTCTCATATCACTTTACGTAATGCAATTCTCTTTATCACCCCACTCCATTGTATTATCACAAATTATTTCAATATATTATTTGCGTGAAAATAACAAATGAATAATTGTATAAAATGTTATATGCCAGATTCATAAGTATTATTTTGTTTATTTTTAATTGCAACAGCATTTTGGCTGGACTAAGAAGAGGTAAATTATTATTATGCATGCGAGAAAAATACTATAATGCATACATTTCTGATGGTTTATAGTTACGGTTTTCAATTTAATTTAAGTTATGACTAACTTCCGCAAATGCACGTCACCTTTAGGTAGCATTCGCTTTATACAATTATTAACACTATGTTTCATAGTACCGTAGCTGTTTTTCGTATTTTTAGAATAGCAACAATGCTAAATGGTTGGTACTTTTTATTACTTGTGTCTCTAAGCAAATGTCATAGACAGGAAATTAAGTTTCACTACTTTGCATATGGTAGTAATTTACTCGAGTCAAGGTTACGAAACAGTGCTCCGTCAGCTGTTTTTATATCACCTACCAGATTACCGGTAAGTAGAATTGTATTATTAATAAAATAAAGGCAGACATAACTTAGAAGAATAGAAGCCATTTGAATTTATGTATTAAAGAAGTAGTCAGAAATTTGAATATTATTGATTTAGACAAACCATTGATAGATAGCTTCAAGTTGCTAATTAATTGTTATTTTCTTTTAATTAATGTTTAAGTTATATACCTCTTACTAATAAATAGATACTTTAAGGGGTATAGGTTGGATTTTGATAACTATTCACCCAACTGGCGAGGTGCGCCGGCAACCATTGCTGAAGATCCTGAAGGTGAGGTTTGGGGGGCACTGTGGGCTGTGAACTATAGCGAACTGGATGCGCTGGATAAGTAAGAAATATTAACCTATTTAATAAGTACTTCAACTACAGATCGTAGGGCGTCAGATCAATTCGACATTAATGTTTTTCAAATACATTGTTATTTGCTTATACACAACATTAAAAAACTTCTGTTTATTTCCTAAAACTTATTATAACTCATAATTTATATAACAACCGGCAAAAGCAGTCACTAACTACCAAAAAGAAGAAAAATAAGATAATATTTTGTTGTACATAGTAACAGCTCCCTTAGCAGTGCATAAATTATTATTGATTTAATTGTAGTAAGATAGGTTCTTACTACAGTTCTTTGACTACAAAAACAATTAATATATTTTTATTTAGGCAAGAAGACTTGTATGTACGCATAGAAGTAAAAGTATTTAATCTTGAAAATCACGGGATAACAGCGAGGACATATCAAATGACTACTGATCCACCAAAAGTTCAACCTGAAATTTTACCACTAAAAAGAAGGCCGAGCAATACATATTTACAGGTATACAATAGCTTAAAAATATATAAGTGATCAATAAAAGATCAATTAAATAAACACAAAATATTCTTAATATTAACCTAACTAAAATAAGTAACTGAAAATAAAACAAAACAAAAAACTAAAACAAATATAAAAAGTTTAGTCCCTGTGGCAGAGTACCCACAATGCTGGCGGCATTTCCTCGCTGTATGGCGATGCTTACACGCTGAGCAAGGAAAGCACCAGCTCTTGGATAACCGGTACAATTGTGATCAAAAAGTTATTCTTGCGTATCCTTAAGACACTCATCAGATTACGCTCTATAATATTTATATCTTCAGAAGATTCTCACACTCATTACCTGAGAACATCGCATAATTTTACATTTTTTACTTTACAGGTAATTGCACTAGGCGCCTATCAATGCGGGTTACCATCTTACTACATCGAATTCATGTATAGATTTCCCACGAATGGTCGACCTGCCATTAACAAACTTAGCCAGGCGCTCGGTTACCCTTTCAATGCAAATATACAAATAAGTTAGTCTGTTGTGTAATTTTAAAATAATATATCACGTAACATCAAAAGTTTTTGCCTAATTTTGTTTTTAATATTTTTTTTATCCTGCTTGTTATTTTTAGGAGGTGTCACCTCCGGACGCTTTATCTAAACATATATTAAAGAGCAGGCCTGCTCATCAGTTTAAAGTTAATTTGAAAACGTCGCAAGACCGTTTAAAACTCATGCTATTAAATATCATATTATATAGTGGACGTAGCATCAAAATTGCTTTAAATTATTTTTGAACGATGAATGCTAACAGTAATAGCAGTAGCTATTTCATTCACTATACAATATTTTTATCCATATCTTAAAGATGCACTACCTAATCTTGGCAAAAATATTGGTGTAAAACTGTCAATCGTTGACTTCAATAATTTAAAGGCTCAATTGAAAAAGCTCGAGGATTTGGTTTAAATGAGCTTTCAAATTTTTATAGTCATGCAATATTTCAAAATCGGTGTCTGAGCCACTTCATCTGTGGCATTTGGCAATATTTTCTAGTATATATCGACACTTAACAGGTCATCACTGAGACATTAGACTTAATACCTATGGTTGTAAAATGTTTCGTTGATTTAAGTTGTAGTTATACAAATAAACATACTTATATATTTAGTAAATAAAATGCTTTAAGCATTTTTAAGCTTTAAGCTTAGTTTAAGATCTCTCTGATTTTTTTCTGGAGTAGCAACTACGTTAACGTAAGAGACATCATTATGCTGTATTGTGCGATTTGAACTTTAAAAAAACATATTTTTTTAATCGATCGTGTACATTTTATCCATTATCAATGGCGGTTAATATAATTTGGTAACTTGTACCTTTGCAGATACCAAAGAATAAACCAATTAATAAAAATAATAATTGTATTATTGTGATACAAACACGACGTAAATATTAAAAGCGATTAGGGAAAAAGATTAAAACCAAAAGAGTTTATTGATATATAAAAGATACATACAGAATTTAAATAAAATGAAAATTTAAGAACATTTTAATTACATAATATATAAAAAATTAAATTTATTTATAAACTACTTAACCAATATAATAAGGCATGTAAAACAACTTTTCTTTAGACTTAGTAGTTTTACAAAATTTATATGTTTCATATAATATCTCTAATAACCGCTTCTAAATACCTTAGAGCTACCATGTCTTCCAATACAATATTGCACTGTTGCATATACTTTTAATAATCTTCTTTCTACAGCTTTATACTGTTCATCTGTGGCCAAATCTATATCTAAAAACTTAGATAACAATTTAATTGTTTCTGATAAGTTGCCACCAGATATTGTTTCTAAATGTTGCCAGGTGGATGTAGCAAGCCTGCAAAATATATATTTTATTGTAAATATGATACATATTAACGATTTTTTTATCATGTTATACTAATTCAATAATAATAAAGATTATTGATAAAAAATTATATAACATCTTACATGCAACACTGGTAAAGAGGAGCTAAAATGTCCAGCTCATCTACAAATGGGTTACCAAGACCCTTTCCATTATCTAATAATATGATTTGTTCTTTATACACTTCATATCGATGTCGATCACCATTCTGGATTAAAAAATCAAAAATAGAAACATCTATTAGATTAAGAAGACGCCTTGTACTTAGAGTATCCCTAATTTTCCTGAAATGTATACCAACAATATATTTATATTTAAACAGCCAACAAATAAAGTTGATTTAGTTAGTCATGTAACTATTTAAAACAATATTAATTAATAATCTTACAGACAAAAATCATGATCAATTTCCCAGTCCATTTTCTTTGAATTATATGATCTTCTCCATGGTGATTTGTATACTTTTAATTGTTTATCAAAGTAAAGTATTGCAGCACCTTCAATTTCACCATTACTATCAGGGCACACAGTATCATTTACTTTACAGAAAAAACATTTACCATAAATGCATATTGTGCCTTTATCTACAAATAAAATCTTCAATTAAGTATACATTTCTATATTTTATTTATTGTATGTAACTATGTAATATCACCATTTTTCACCATAGTTTTCCGTAATCCAGATGTTGCTACTGGTAATATATCATTACCCAAGTGTACTTTTCTAATCACAGAAGGGGGAATCCATTTGAAATTCAAAACCATAGCCAAATAGTATGCAAATACTTCAGAATTATGACGGTCAAAGCCAGCATAAATATTTCCCTTAACTATGTGTTCTAAATTATACCTCTTTGGCTTGAAGTACACTTTTTGGTTTCCCTGTAAATATACTTATAAATTATTTGTATATGATAATAAAATTCATATTTTTCTACACAAGATTATTTATATGTAAATAATTAACACATACTTCTATAAGAAATAAAAGTTTTAATTGGGTTCCCTTAGGTGCATTATCCACTAATGCTATCTGTGTGGCCTGCAGAGCATGGAGTATTTTTCCACCAATACCATCCTCATGAGGGAACAATGAGATATCACTGACCCACTAAAATTAATAACATATATCAATAATTCTTATTCCTTTAAATATATCCAAAATTTTGCCAATACATACATTATCAGCTTCAACCCAATCAGATGCTGGTTTTGTGATTCTACTAGTGTTAAAGGAATTAATAAGCTTATTTTGAATATACCTGAATTTTAAAGTTTTATGTTTATATTGATTTGGTAGATAATTAAGATATTCATAAATTTCTTGAAACACATTTGAAGTAAGGTAATTTCCAATTTTTGGAACATTCAATTTAGAGGATTTTCTGTCAACAGTATTAAGTGTGTAGAAGAAATATATATTCAAAACTACAAGCACCATAAGAAACACTGAAAAGCTGAATGCATGGTTCAGTGACATTATGTAAATATGTAAATTGCAAACCCAATTATTTTATTATACATTATCCTTAATATTAAATTCTCTGTTGATTTAGTTGGACACACAGTGTGGATTTTAGTACAAAGATGTTACACATTTTATTGTAAATAGTTATTCTTATAGTATTAGTAAATAAAGGTCGGTTTTTGAGAACAAATGATTAATGAATGGGGTAATTCATCTGTCGTAATCTGTCTGTCACATTTCACAGATTATTTGTAATTAGTTTAGTACTGCCTGGGCCTGCTTCTCGGCATGAGGGAATAGTGAAGGAGCTGGTACCTTCCGATTACTGTAGAGAATAGAGATTAGTAATCGACATCCAGATAGATAGTTGAAATGCGTCAAAACGCGTCCAAAAAGAATTAAAATGACAATTTACCTGCGCAGAGTGCAATTTACATTGTCCTATGTCATATCGATATCATTCATTGCAATCTTCATAGTTCATAGGTAGTAGGTGCTATCTGACATCTGTAATGTGACTTAAATTAGTTCGTTACTGTACTTGTACTGAAACTTAGTAAATTATTGTAATTGGTTTAGACTTTAGTAGTGTCGGTTAATTGTTATTTTAACTTTACTGTTCGACTATTACCTTGGTTAAATCACAATTTTTTTTAAATATACATTTAAATTCTTATCAAAAAAGAAAGAAAGATTAGAAAAAAACATTGTTTACTATTAATAGCTCGAAACTTATAAACTCTTCTGTCTCTTCTTCAATATGTTTGCACCAGTAAAAGATACATTTTTATATTTCGCTTATGGAAGCAATTTATTGAAGAAGAGAATTCATATCAATAATCCTTCTGCAGAATTTATTGGAATTGGCAGACTTGACGTAAGTAATCTACTTGAAAAATATTGTTCAATTAAATGTAGTTATCGTTTCGCCATAAAAAATATTGTATTAGTTATTAATGTTTTATTTTAACTTAGATCTGTTTATTATAGAATCATCTACTGGACTTCATGAAGTATAGTGAACATTGGAGAGGGACATCAGCAACTATTGTCCCTGTTCAGGGTTCTCATGTTTGGGGAGCCGTGTGGAGAGTTCAGAACAAAGATATGCCATCTCTGGACTGGTAAAAATTCATATGTTTATGTTCCACAACACAAAAAAATTGTAAAGTTATATATATTATCAGGAAAGATTAAGAAATTTTGTTATCAAACATTATTATGTAAAAAAAGGCATATTTTAATTGTGTAGAGTAGTCATGACTTGCATAAGTAATGTGTACTAGTAATTCATATGTTTTAAACAATTAACAATAAAGTGTTAAATTTGTTGTCAGGCAAGAAGGTGTGGAAACAAATTGGTATTTCCCTAAAACAGTTGATATAGTGACACTTGATGAAGGGACTGTTCAATGCAGAACTTATCAACAAACAATTAACCCTCCACCTAGAAAGGAAGATGAACTGTTACCAGAAAATAGAAGGCCTTCATCAACATATTTGGATTGTATTTTAAAAGGAGCTGAGGAATGTATTTTACCTAAAGAGTATATTTTAAGACTTAAAACAATACCTCATAATGGTCAAAAAGCTTCACCTAAAATGATAGAAAAATTAAACATGATGTGATTTTATCATAGAACAAGTTAATTTACAAATACTTACATAAAAATTTTGTTTTTTGTTTATATTGCAAGAAGATTTATTTAAATTTGACTAATAATAAAATGTTTGTATATAATGTCAAGCAGAATATTATGTCAAAAAATATATTATTGTTGTAGTTTCAGATCTTTTATTGGAATCCAAAAATATTTTAAACATGAAAAAATTTCAAGTCCATAAACCAAACAATTTTCTTTATTTTGCATATGGAAGTAATTTGTGGTCATTTAGAATTCACATGAACAACCCAACAGCAGAGTTTGTTTCTATTGGTAGACTGGATGTTAGTTACCTATTGTGACTTAATGTTCCTCTCTCAAAAAAAAAACATTGTCACTTTGCAATCTAAGGCTGTGTAATGCCATTGACTTTGGGCATTTTAAAGTGACCATGCTATTTAGTGCTTGCATTGGTTATAAAATTAAAAAACTACAAACCATGCAATACTTTTAGTAAAATTATAGTTTTATAAACACTGACAACACAGTGCTAACAGTAAAGATAAAACATGATCTCTCCTTGATATTGTTTTAAAAATAAATAGTAATATGTAAGTCTAGGGAAAGATAAATAAAATTGATAGATTTTTAGAATAAACGATGATTATACCTCATAAGATAAACACAAAAAAGATTAAACAAGTATAAATAATAAAATTAACTTTGTAGAACTACAGACTAGATTTCATTAGATATTCTAAGTTTTGGGGAGGCCCCACAGCTACGCCTGTGCCAACAGCTAATGCCAATATTTGGGGTGTAATTTGGCGTCTACATGTGAATAATATAGCATCGCTTGATGAGTAAGTAAATTTTTTATAACCTTATATAAGGTTTTTTTTTCAATTACCTTCATATATTGTTCCAGTCAGGAGGGTGTAGACAAAGAAATCTACTATTTCAAACATGTTGAAATCATTACTCCTTATATTGGAAATTTCTTGTGTCGCATGTATGAGCATACAGTAATTCCATTGCCTAGGGGAGACAATGACGATATTCCTGTAGAATGTTGGCCCTCTTGGACTTACAAAGAAGTTATAGTGTTAGGTGCTGAAGAACATAACCTTCCTGAATACTATATCGAAAATCTGAAAAAAATCAAGCACAATGGTGAACAGGGATGTTTCTATATGGCTTGTCTATTAAAGCAGTATGCTACAGCGAAGCCTTGTGAATGCAAGCTTAATGTAAAAATACCTAGCAAGCCTCTTAAATTAGATTTAAAGCAGTTACGAGCAAGAATGTAAATAAGACGGTCAAAGATATTGTTATGTTTTCCGCCAAATATTTCATGAAAAAAATAATATTTATGTGTGCAATTTTTTTTATTATTATTCTACGACAACTCAAATTTAAGAGTAATATTAATCACTGTACTGTATCCGGATAGATTGGTTGTTTACATCACTAAAGAAAAACATTAATATAAATGTGTTTTCATAACTTTTATTAATATAAATATTAAAATTATTATTAATAGGTACTCGGTTTTCTTTAAATATAAAAATTATACACTATCTCATTCATTTGGTGAATTGTTTCTAAATTGAGCATAGAGCACAACGCTACCCTCACACTTCACATTAACATAACACGCACACAAATCACATGAGGAACACAATGTTTGGAAATAATATAATCAGTCAATAATAATTATGAACATAACTAATAATTATGAGGTATAATAAATTCAGTTAAAGTGGAAATCACAATAGAAACAAATACTGTTGTATTGAAAATGAGTCAGTTTGCTATTGAACACTCGCAGGGAACGCTGTGTGAGGCAACGTTGTGCGAGACATACCGAGGCAGCGCCAAACGTACATTGTCAAAGAATATTGTTACAACAGACAATGTATCGCTTGAGCTCCGCGGCGGGCTCGACTATAGAGGAACTGAAGCCGCGCAGCGGCAGCCGGTTAGCGAAAAGCGCTAGTCTGTCTTCCTTATACACAGACGTATATAAACAAATCACGTATTTTACATATTTAAATACACAATTTAATTAATTGAGCAAAAGGCACTATGCAATATAAAAATAATAGTTTTTTTTATATGTTTAAAACAGAATAAGGAAAAAAACCCAGTTGTGCCGACTAATGCAACGTGCCTTGAGCCCTCGACATCAATACATTTATGTGCATTTTATATGACTTAAAAAGTTTAAACGAACATTGATCATCGCAATCTAATGAATGATTGGGACAAAAAGATATTGGAACATAATCTTAAAACCTTTTAATAATGATGATTAAATCTACTTCAATATTGATCCTAAACATAACAATAAAGTTAAACACATCCGATACACAAAGTGAAGTGCGATCATTCATAGCTGTCATGTTGCTCACACAATCGATAATCCGGCATTCCATTGAAGGCTGGATTTCTGAAGGCACTCGTTAATACCCTTAAACCACATAAGTAATTTTACATCGGACATCTCTACGTACTATCGGTCCGTGTCCAGTATTGTACATCCGAGTCTACTTTGGTTTATTACGTTTTATAATTATTCATGTTTCTAACATATTTAATAATATTGAAACAGCTATTCAAACGAAATATGCAGTAGAAAATTTAACATACAAAATTTCGTATAATAATAAATGTTCGTCATTTGCCTTAAAATTTTGTGCGTATTTTGGTGTTTTATAAAAATATCTAACGCAATTTCCCTTTATGCACAATTTATCGGCAAATGCGAATAGCTATGAACCATAACCACAAAATTCTACATTTTAAATATTGTATAATAAATAGATGTTTTCACAAAGTCGCAGTTAGTTAGTTAGGTATAATATTTGAATGCCATATGTTGTAATTATATGTATTATATTAATGAATATTATAATATATTTTCGCTTCTACAGTCACTGGCCAATAAAGAACATGTTCTTTATAGTTTACATGTGTTATAAACATTCCAATTTCAAATGTATACTCGTATAGTGTAATATAGTGATAATTTATAGAAATACAATATTGATTAGAAGCTGTACCTATTGTATAAACAGTTGAGCTATAATAGTTTTCAAATAAGCCTTTGGTGGTATGTTTTTTCAAATGTAATTTATTATGGAAACAACGCGCAATGAGTATTATAGTCAAGGATTTGGGTGTGGTAACTGGAACACGCCATTCCCCCTGATACGGACAACACTCACATAATGTAACAACAATATAATCAACAACATTGACACTTGCAGAAAAGTTAAATATAAATGAAATAAAAATAATTTGTACACGATCTTATTTAGTAAATTATGTAGCTTTTAGATTTACAACTTATATGATAACTTAACGATAATAGGCTGCGTCATAAACGACATTGATACAACTATATTACTGAGGTAAACTATATAGGATTCATCGTTCGGCGGCGGTCGGCACGCGCCGGCCCTGATATGGAACTGCCTGCACGACGCCTCCATTCATTAATACTCTACAACGTTCTCTGCCAGGCACACATGTGTGCAATAAATAACTACTAACGCAGAGGAGATTCATATCTATAAAATACGAACACCCGAAAAATTTGACTACTCATCAGCTAACCGGTCGCGTCGTGCAATGCATTCGACTAAACTAAGCCAAAGGGCTTTCGAACAAATATATTTTTGTATATTGGTGCAAGAGGCACTCTCACACGGCGAGAACCTTATTGTACTCTATAATGTGCATTATCGTAAGAAAATCGTCTCTTATCGAAAAAAATCGGCTGCCAGACGCGGGACACGCAACTGTGAGAATGTCTCGCAGGTTGGGACGACTACAGTACGTAAGTAAAATAAATAAAACAACGCGGCGAATAATTAACTAACTACGCTTACAACTAGGATTCGAAGAGCCGGACAACGGCTTGAGGTAGATAATTCGCGACGCGGGGTCGCTCGTGACGTCACTCCACATTCGTTCCACCGCCGTCATTTCAACACTACACTTCGCATTTCATTATTTTCAGACGAGAAATTCGATTATTTTGCATCATTACAATATTATATACGTCAACAGTACAAATAAGTCGTCATCAAGATCTGCTCGAGATTAAAGTATGGAGAACACCGAACCGTGTTGTGAAATGTAAACTACGTACGGTGGAGGGATATGTAGCTGCGCTAGCAGGGGGGTGGTCGGGGCAAAGTGCCGTTGGGCGCCTGAAGAGGTTGCAATGGCTCTGCCGCTGCGTCGTCAGACGTTCGCGACCGCAGAGATGAAAGCTCGCGGACCCACGACGCCAAACGCCCCGACACCCCGAACAGGTTCGACGCGGAACCAGTCGCCACTGCCCCCACATTCATTTCCTGCACCTCGGTATCTTCCTCTGTGAAATCAATACACGAACGTTACAGTGAGTACGACCTTACTTATAATCGAAGTTCGCTAAGGGTACCCTGATAAACGTGGAATAAACATAGAAAATGTATCTAATCCACATTTATAATAAAGTCGAATTCTACCGACAGGCAAGAATCTATACCTAGAGGTGAGGACAATTTTAGGTGTCCCGTCTGAACCATATTATATATAGTTTTTGGTTTACTAAAGTACAACAACATTTCGTTAACGGATACAAACGCAAATATAATATAAAATTAAGCTGGCTACGGGCACCAAAAAACCACTAGGTGTATAAACATGGTGCCTGTAAGACATACATTTAAAGTTTAAAGTAACCTAACAAAGTGACAATCGACAATTTATCCAAGCCATCACACTCAAGATAGTCCAAAAAAAACCTTTTTAAGGGCTTGTTACAGTTCCCAGGTGATAAGCTAAGATTTGGGAGTAGCCTGTTTATGAGGCGCGGAACACTAAAGGTGTTTGTTCACTCACCGTAAACAGATGCATGGCTTTATGAGTATAGTGTAAGTAGTTTAGAGCAGCAAAAAAAAGCAGCAGAAATGTAATAAATATACGTTTATATCCGGAAAATTTAATTAAAATGTCAGTACGAGTCTACGCTGGACGCTAGATTATTAAATCGTAAAAAAAAATGAAGTGAAAAGAAACAATAAGTGTGCTACAATGAGAAAGGTTTGTTGACAGGAAATGATAACAAAATATGTGCTGGTGACAGTGGAAGCATGCAAATGGTACCACTTACGGTTAGGTGGCGGCCGTCTGCTCTCTACTAGGATCTGACAGCATGAACGTGCAAACAAAAGAACAACCAATTATACAACGAATGACTGCATAAGTATAATTGTATTTTGTTATCATTTGCCCGAACCAAGGTTTTTTATAGTTTCAATAAGTGGTTATTCATATAGAAATTTTCCAAAAAGAGACTTTGTAGTGAACCTTTATTGTGCAATTACTTTAAAAATGGAGAAGCCGTTTTTGGGTTAGAAACAGGCAGGCATCGGCGAATTATTGAGATGAACATTCAAAATGCTGAATTTGAAATGACTTTTTTCACGTTAGGATACATATCACGGTAAATAAAAGTTATATATTATATTTAACTGTTACACACCTGCTGCCGATCTCTGCAGCGCGTACATTTCCTGTCCCTGCGGCGTATGGAAGAAGCACCTATGTCGGAAGAAGGGCTGAGCAGAGGGCGCCAGCTCCGCGACCAACTGGAAGAAGCTGGGCCTTGCAGTAGGTCTATGTGCCCAACAGGCTCGCATTAACTCGTACAAACGGTCTGGACAGTGCTCCGGACGCTCCATCACACCACCTTCTACTACGTAACGAACTACTTGCTCGTTTGACAGACCCTGTTTGAGATTAAATTAATTGTTTATTTACATATCAGAACATATAAAATCTGAAAATTACCTTATAAATTCAATTATTACGGTCGCATTTATTTACTCATAATTAAAGGTAAGAATTTCTCAAGACAAATGCCACTTACGGGCTTAGTGCATCAAATTGCATAAAATGTTATCTTGAGACTATTAGTAATGTAAAAAGCACACCTGATAGGGCTGCATAGCAAGCGTCGCCATCTCCCATAAAACTACACCATAACTCCACACATCGGTGTTACTTGAAAAAACCTGAAATACAACAATTCAATGTAATCAAATAATAAACACAAGCATAGTACAAACATATTCTTATCACGTTGAAAAGTAGTGTTTATGAACTTACCCCGTCCTTTAAGCTTTCAGGGCTCATCCAACGTACGGGCAGGAGTCCCTTCGTGCCCTTCCTATAGTAATCAGTCTCATAAATATCTCTGGTCATTCCGAAGTCCCCTACTTTAACAGTGAGATCACCGGCGACCATACAATTGCGCGCCGCTAAGTCACGGTGCACAAACTTCTTGGCCGACAGGTAGGCCATACCATCGGCTATCTCTATAGCCATCTGAAATTAATATTCATATTATGAAGCCTAGTTTGACAATTGTTAGAACAGATTGAAAATGTAGCAAACATCATGTAATTTTGTATTCCATGTATTGTATTAGTCACAAGCAATTAAAGAGTAGAGGAAAATATTGGTTTGATAGTTCTTAAGAGAATAGAACAATTTGAAATGTCTGCTCTGACTGCAAAAAAAGTTTTATACCTGCAGTATATTCTGCAATGTTGGCGGACTTGGCGCGGGTCCCTTCCTGGGTAATGATGAGTCCGCATCAGGCCTGTGCGAGCGAAGGTACGTCTTCAGGTCCCCTTGCTCCATCAGTTCCATAACAACCAACGTCGGCTGGCCTCGTGAAACAACACCCAAGAGGCGTACCACGTGGAAAGTGTCGAATGCCTTCATGACTGATGCCTCATTAAGAAACTCGATGCGCTCCCTGCAAACAATTCATTAAGACAAATGTTTACCGTTCTGTAAAGGACAATTAAAACTTCTTGATAAAAAAGGTTAAATTGAAATAAAATGTTACCTGTCAGTGGCGTGTTCATTGACAGTCTTCACAGCACACCGAGTCTCTGGCTTGCCTTTTTCTATGTTTTTGGCGATACCTTCGTATACCTGGGTGTGATATTAAAGTTATTTAGTACTATGGAATATAATGTCGTAAATACATTTATCTTTTTCACATAGAATTGCATCAATGATCACTTGTATACATTAAGAACATGCCTGAAGTGTCTAATTTGTTAAGAGCCTTTATAATATCGTTAACCTTGGTAGACTTTGACTACAAGTCAAGGAAGCACAAGTTTTTATACTGTAATAATAATTTAGATTCTATTTACAAATGCATCAAAAAAAAGGAAATAAACAAGTTCGAAAACGCCATATCAATAACACGCACCATTCCAAACGAGCCCTGGCCAAGTTCCCGTATGAACTCAATGCTTGTACGCGGAACCTCCCACTCATCAGGCACGTACACAGTCGACACGTACTCTGGGTTGACACGCGCGAACAACTTGTTATTGTCCTGCGTGTGTAAAGCGCGACGGGCGTACCAAGCACCCAATGCTGCTGCGCATACCACCACCGCACAACCTCCCACTACGCCCCATACCCAGTCATAACTACTTTCAGCACGTGCGGTCTGTAGGACAAAATTTTAATTTGGTCAATTAATATTCTCTTTGGTCACACATTTAAATAAAAACAGAGATCTTGACAGTTGGTATCTAAAAATCCTAGCAAGTGTTAATTTTTCTATGGACTTAAAATATTGATGATCGTTTTTTACTTTTAAATTTAACTTAACTGTAACTTACCGGTATAAAAATGAATACATCGGAAGAGACGTTCCCGGGACCACTGACAGTTAGCGGTGTGACGTGTATGCTGTAGTTGCCAGCCACTAAGGCTCGCACCACGAAGCTGCGCCCATTCTTCTCGTAATCATCAGATCGAATACAGCTTGTCAATCCAATGTCCAGTGGTTCCTGAAAATTAACCTCTAGTTTCATATTTACGCCTAAGGTACACCCAAGTGTCTCAAATAGTGGGGGATTATATTATGGCTAACAGAAGAAAAGGTTCTATGATCTATGTTTTTTTTTTACTTTTACACTACTCAAACACTGATGAATTATTAAAATTATATTTTAGATTTTATATGCGGTAGTCTCCAACATAGCAAAATATGTTTTATGAACCGATGTAGACGACTTAATCTATTTGCGGGCAACGAATTAATAATCTTGGTATATGCCATTAAACACGAGGCAATACAAAATATACATTTTTGTTTTTGTTATTGGTTTCATATTTTAAATGTATATTAATATACATTGATAATATAACATTTATTGCTTTTAATTGGGTGCCACCCAATATAGCTTTTGCCTTGTACGTTCGACTTGAGATTTTTAATATGGTATCAATAAAACACACTACCTGACTACCATCCTCGATCCTGGAATGGTAGACGTTATAAGCTACTACGAAGCCATTAGGATCGTCGGGAGGCGTCCACGTCACATTCACTTCGGGTAGTGTTTTATTTGACGTTACGATCTCAGCGCGCACGTTATTCACGACATCAGCGTTCACTGAAATACAAACATTAAATGATAAAGTTCCGGTATATACATAGGTATATGTAAATTAATCATTAGAGATGCTCAAAATTTAAAATGCATACAATCTCTAGACAAGTTCACTTTAACTTACGTCGTTCTAAAGTACGGAAATTGTAGAATGCTCTCGCCGAACACCACGACTCATTATAATCGTCGACCGTTTCGTTCTCGTGTTTTGTACGACATGCCCATATGTTGACCGTATACCATGTGAAGTGACGAAGGTTTTCCAAGGATAACGATCGCTGCTTTCCATTTAGCTCATAGTATAGGGACTTGACGTAACCTGTAACAATAATATTGCTTTTATGGATGTGTCTTTGTAACACTGTTACTCTTGCGTGCGTCCAAACCCCCGCTTAACGCATTTTTTCTAGTAATAAAAATGTAATTTACTATGAAAACAGACATTCCATAGGTTGGTTCCGGATCACCTAGATGCCTATAAAGAATTATCTTTCATGCGCACACAAATGAGGACACAACGAATGTCACCTTTGCCCCAAAGTTATACATATTAACATTCGCCATGCAAAAGCAGTATTCACCAATTTAATCTATTAATGAACCCTAATTTTATCATCAAATGATTTTTATAATGAAACCAGCATGCAATTAATACGTTTAAATAGCCAGTTGTAACCTTTTTTATGATCCGTAATGACGCAATTGTTATACTTCTGATGACTGCACTTAACTGAAATAGAATGAAAAAGCAAAGATGATGAGCCGGGAATGATGGTATAGGTTGCGCATATATATATTAATGGGTATATATGGTAATTTTATGAATGAATAAAGATTAGAATAGGATAGAAAGCGATCGTTCCACTCAAACATTACAAACTGATATTTGAGCGTAAAAGTCGCCGACGCCATCTAGTTACGAAAGTTACAAATATCACAGACTCCCATCTCCTCTAGTATCTGTGGTGGTTTGCACATGGGGTCGGCGTCTTTATTTTTGAAGGCCGTTTCTCGGCTGCTTCCAAGGCGAAAAGTACTTATTAGCTATTAGTATCGTGAAGTGCAGTGTCTCTCAGTAAATGATTACATCGAGTGTCGTTCCTTATATAACACCACTTAAAAAGTTAGACAATATGGCAATAGTCTATTCTATGTCTAATTCCGAGAATGATTTCCTGAATGAATATGTATGTATTAATGATGACACATAACTTTTACATTAAAAGATTGTTAAATGGACATTACAGAATCAGAATGTTACTCTACGCCCACCATTCACCATGAGGGAAGTCTCCTGCAATAGGACTATCGTGAGAGGTTAGTGGTAAGAGCGAGATGGCTATACCTCCATCAGTTTCGTTGGTGTAGTTGTACCCTAGACGCGGCGCGTGAATTTCGCTGAGGATGACTAGCATGCTGTTCACGGAGTTGTTAATGGAGCGACGCACGCGATTAGAACCTGATCGGCTCCCTTGCTTAACATACACCTAGAAAAAACGGTTTGTATAAATACGTACATATTTTAATAGCTCATACATGTGAAGGGTATTTTACGTCAAGAACACACTTTGATTGGCGTAAATTTTAACTGTAAACACATTATTTCACAAAATTCATTACTTTTCCTGATGTACTTTGACTAACAACTTTTATATTATTTATTTAGCTTTTCTTTTAAATGCTTTGTTTTTAATCTATGTCTTTGTGTGCTTTGTAAATTATATATTTAAAATAAGCAAACATACATGGTTTTGCAATTCATTTTCAAAGTCGATACTCTCGACCCTTTCCTCTTCAGCCTCAGTGTTGAAGCGCACGATGGGCTTGCTATCTTCTTTACACGCACAAGTCTCGCTTTTGACTTCACCAGTCATCTTGTCCTCCTTCTTCTCGTCCACTTCTTCCGCGCGTACGGCTATCATATTAGCCAATGCACTGGCTATTTATGATATGATAATAAGAAAATATAATATGATATTCAATAAATAACGTTTAAATCCAATACGTTTAACGAAAAATGCAAAAAGGCTCACTTAATGGCGGAAGATAATATATTCTTTAAAAAAAATAACACTCCTAGCAACACTGGCCACGAATACTCTTCGTCCTACGTAAGCTTATGTCCACTTACGTAACAAGGTCCAACATGACCGGTTAAATGGATGCTACTATGCCAAAGGAAGCTAATTTGTGCTCTATGCATCGGTCTTATATAACAAAATTCATATTACAAGCTATTTTTCAATATAAAAACCAATTCAAATAGTGATTTTCTATTTTTCAAAATTTAAATTTGGCATCACTGAATTCTCTATGAGTTAACATTTATATAAATACGTGACTTACGGTTGCTACAGTAGTTTAGATTATCAGCCAATATCTTGTGTTGGTTGTACGAGTTAGCCTGTACCTCAATACGGTAAGATTCGATCGTTCCATTCGGCATAACTGGCGCCTGCCATTTTATAGTAGACGAATGCTCCCGAAGGTTTTCCACTGTTATACCACGAGGTGGACTGGGATCTAAAATATTTTTACATTTAATAAACCACTTTTAGGTAATACAAGAAGAGTATCTATTCTCTTAAAAACATGTGAAAAATATATTTTTATTAACACCAATATGCAGTACAGTAAAATACAGTTGTATAATAATGTCATTTGTGAAATAACTCACGTCCGGGCATAGTAGTGAAGTAAATAATAGGACTTTGTGCGCCTTTCCTGTCTCTAGTTGTGTACGTTTTCACATAAGCCGCATATCGAGTGAAGGGCTTCAGCTGTGTGAGTGGGTAGAAGAGTGGCTGGACGTCATCGCAAGGGTTAGCCAATATCTTCTTTTTGTTGGTTGGCAATGGTCTTGTTGTGTTGCGGACTTCGTCCATGGTTATATCAAGAACGTTCCAACTGTAAATAAGGCATACATTTATCAGAATGCGTATGTCCATTTAGATTTGATGCGAGTAACATTTTTTTTTATAATGTAGGCGGCGAGTCAAGGTCAATTCAACACTTGACCCAAAACAAATTGCTTGCTTGTATTTTATTTATACGTGTAAACCTTCAGGCATAACGACGAACATTTAAGACAATTAACTGACTGAAAATTCGCATCTCTATCATATTAATTTATATTTAAGAATTTTATTAATTAACCTAACTCATAGTAATTCACCGCGCATACTTAAAAATGCTTTTGATACCAGAGATACCAGATTTGAAAGAGAAACTTACGTATCTGAACATGCATCTCTCTGCCCATATAGTGTTACGTTATGGTCTGCTTGTATGTAGTAAACAGAGTATCCGATTAACTTGCGACTATCCTCCGAACAATACATGTCCCAAGTTAGTATCGCCATTCGGTTCACCAGAGAATGGACTTTTAGATGAAGCGAATCTTGGAAACCTGTGAAATAATCACAAGTGTTCAATTACGTGGAATTCAATGTATTATACAATTCATTATTTTATGCTATGATCATTGTTTCCACACAATGAGAGAAAATTTTGGCTCATTACGTAAACACTTAAACGTATAACTAAATTTATCCTAGTAAATATATAAAATACAATGCGTCGTTCTACCTTGGTCAAATGGTCGCCAACCTTTAAGGGAACTCAGAGATGGTGGTTAAAAAAATATATATTTATTATTATTAACTTTATATAGATGGATTAATTCATATTGATAACATTCTTACACTTAAGAATATTACTGCCAGTTCCCAATGGCGTGGAGTGGAAGAGAAGAACTAGCAAGAAACTCTCCTATTACTTTAAAACGCCAAGTATGTTCTACAGAACTGTTCTTTTGGGCCATTACACCGTTCTCCGTACATAAATTAACACTTATGTTACTTTGTTTTCTTTAGAAAATATTTTAATTTATTCGATGTATACTTCTAAAGTGAAATTTTGATATTCGGAGTCACAAAAATGTTTTGACATTTTGCAATCCAACAACCAAAACGAATTCTTATAAATACTAAACTACTTACACGTATTCTACTTACAAGAAGCCTGGTCTCCATTGTTGTCTTTAGACACGTCAAGATCAGTGAAGGTTGTCATTGAGTTCACTGTCATATTTTTAAGTTCTTCTAATTGGTTATAGCACAGCTTGGGATTGAAATGTATGAAAAATCGGCCTGACATTATCTTTATTTTCTTTCCAGTGCTCCAATCCCACAGCAGCTCAAGGTTTGGATTGTTAAAGATGTGAAGGCTTTGCACCCTATAGTGACGTAACAACATTTAAAACTTTGTTATTCACGTTAAATATTTGTGTGTATTTCATAGTATTTGACGAACATGTCAGAGTAGTCCATACCACACCGATGCCCGATTACCGTTACGGAAAAGGTGATCAGCATAATTGCTGTGAATTATGTGTGTAGTTTATAAGCCAGGTTAGCTATAAGCCTACCCTGGGGATAAAGATATGTGAAACAAGTCCTTATATGTGATTTTATAAGATATGAAAAATTGATATCGTTGACATTACACTCACTTGTCGTTGGCGCGGCTGCCGATTCGTTCTAGGTTCTTGAGGAACATGAGTGATACGAGTGGATACGAACGCACCACTCTTAACGCACCGTCAATTTCACGAATCTCGCCGAGAGCGTTTTCCAATACGCCCATTGTGTTACCTATAATATTAATCATATATTATTTTTATTCATTTATTCAAACATCTAGCCTTGGAGACTTTAAACTTTAAAACACTACGATTTACTAATTTATGCTTGGGTAAGAAAATAAATTAAAATTCATCCAAATTAACACATTTAATAAAAGTACGAAAATTTAAGTTTTTATAACACTAAATTGGGATTATTTATGAGAAAGAAAGAACTGTTTGATGGATTTTGATAAAATCAGATCAGCACAATTAACATATATTTGATTTCATTATGGCATGGCCAATCAGTTGAAAACAAGGGAATATGAACGTTTCATTAAAATATTAAATGTTTGCTAATAAATGGAAGACAATGTATTGCCGAATAAATTAAAAACGACCAAATCGGTATTGTTTTGGTTTTCTTTCTTAGGGCATTTTCTTATTATTTCATAATGTATACTTATGTACAAGGTATTTTATTTGTACAGCTACAACACGTCGAAGTTATTCTTCTGAACACAATTCAAATAGATAATATGGTAAATAATAACATACTACTATACCACATTCTACATTTTATAGAAATTTAGGCCTAAAACGTAGAGAATAAATACTAATTAGTGATATTAAAGGCTGAAAATATAATGAGTACTACAATTTCGGTATACTACTAAATACAGTATGTTTTTTCTTAATTTGGCACTTGGGTGACGATACTCTTTTATGCCATGCTATAATCATATGAAATAAGCAATATGTGTAATTTGAGTTAGATCTGGTTTTTTATATTAAAACATATTTAAACTACTTAGAATATAGATTACTAGGGCCTACCTCCACTGGCTCGTAGGGAGAGTTCAAGAATACCCCGTATGTAGGTACAGCCACGAAACTTCTCAGCCGCCGCGACACTATCAATTTTCCCACCTTCGCATTCCCGTTGACAACCAGTTGGAGGGCACGGCTTGCATCGTGAATTATGCGCCTCCCCTGTCTGACACCACGACAACTCTATATTATAATTTAGAATAAAGCAAGACTCCGGTATTTAACGGCAGAGACAAGAGTCCCTATAAAGCAGTTCTTGTTGCATAGATAATAAATCTGCGTTTTTTTTATATGTTTATATAAATAATTTAACGAAATAATTGAATGTTTTTGTTAAATTACCGTTTTCTTACGTTTAATAATTTTATTTTAATGGGCATAAATGCCCATAATTAAGTACCATCAGACAATTTAAAATATTTAAGGCAATATATGTAATGAAAGAAAATTTACATCTATTACCAAGTATTATGGTGGAATCTTCCCTAAAAACCATTGAATAAATATTTGTATACGATAAAGCGTTTTGTCATTAGCATAATCACAAAGATAAATTTAAATACAGAATAGACATTAAATTTTTATTCAATTATAGTGTATAAAATATGCGTGATTCAAGTAGTTAAAAATAATCACGCAAATTTAATGATTGTTTTTTTTTTTATTATAACATGGCACCATATTACGTAGAACTACAAATAAATGTTCATTAGTTGCGCATTGTTGTGGTATTATAATTACATCTAAATCACATTTTAAACAATCGACCTAACGCGTGTTCGACAGACTTCGCTAGACTCAGTATTTTATTTAATCACTATATATATTCGATTATTAAATTAATATATTATCTTGATATTAGTCTTAAAAAAACTTTAAAAAATATATAAACATTATATCAAGCCATGCTTAGCAAGTCGATACAATGTTTTTAATAGTTTAAAAACTACAAATCTCATTATGACTGGGTTTTAGATCCACACGATACGCATTTATAAAATACCTCCATATATCCGCTGGGGCAGGTGTAAACACATTTTTCATTATCCAAGATCTTGTATGCCTTGATGTTGGGTGGGTCTTGACTGCCAAGTGTTTGAGGAATTGTCATCGACCGGCATTCCTCTTCCGACACGCAACGTCGCGCTAACTGTTAACATTTTGATTTGTTTAAAAGATCGTTAGGATAACGTATGTTAGTATAAAGAAATGAGATGACAGCTGATATCAATCTTTAATATATAGAAATACGAGAAATAATACAGTATTTTTTTTAAATTTTAATACCTGGTATGTGTTTGCAGGACACCGTTCCACACAGGTTCGTTCTGCACCATAACGGAAGGAGAAATTAGCACAAACATGGCAATCGCTCGGCTGTGGTCCATCGCAGCCGCCCAGGCAGGTTACATTGCAGCAGGTGCCATTCCCTGTACAAGCTCGCCCTCCACATGAGCTTGGGCACTCTGCAAGCATTATATAAGCTTTAGACATCCGAAGATAGTGAGCCAGTACACAGTATTATCAGTAACCACAATTATAGTGGTAACAATATTTAACCTTAAATTTGACAAAGCAGTATCGTATTCTGTAGCCAATTCAATATTATAAGAATGCTATAAGTCAAGATTTTATTGGATGTGTACGATATGAATTGCGAAATGACGGGCACCAGCTCGTAAAACCTCTATTTTACTTTAATGTATTGCCATGGATATAATGTATGTAATGCCATTACTAAAAATTAAATCAGATAAGATTTTAAGAAGAAACGTAAAACGTAAGAGATAAATCTCTTTGTGAAATTGTGTTTAGGTAGTGATGATAAGAGACGGACGATTACTTAAGTCAACCGCTACATTTATAAACATGAAAAACGGCTTTCGGTACTGGAGTATGAGGTGTACTACTCGTGTAATGTACAAATTATTTGATATAAATAAATAATGTCTTATTATTTTCTTCGATGTATAATTATAGGTCATTCAATTTCCCTGTTATTTAAATAGGCTTGACGATAAATATATTCGCAAATAAAAAAAAAGTTTATACTAAACTTCCTTGGACGTGGATACCCCAAATATAATACGTAGATTATAATCAAATTACATTTACATTCATACCGTCGCATTATACAAATATATTCACCGAAAAATGCCACCCTAATGCTTGTAACTTCAAGATAGTCGATATAAAACAACATTTTATTGAGCTTTTGAACGCAGGTAGAAGTTTTATTGAGAGGCTCGATGCGTCTGATGCGACACAATTTAGCAAAACTAATCATTTGTAGAATCAATTACAAAGTCACCTTTCGTCTATACAAGTACTATGCACATATAATATTTTTAAGTCTAGACAATCATACCTGTCTTCTGGCAATGTTTGTCATCCCAACAAAGAAGATGTCCAGATGTATCAGCCGGACATTGTAAGTGTTGTTGTCTATGGTCCTCCATACGACTTTGCGCGTAGGGACAGAGTCCACAAAGTCGGGTGTCGTAGTTCGCCTGCAAAACACATGTATAGATGTTAGACGTATATTGAAAACAAAAATTGTGTCTAAAAGCTGACTTATAATCATGTGTATAACAAAATTAGCTATACATAACTTAAGCGCGATAATATCGAAATAATAATTGTATATGGAAGATAAAAGTATATTGAAAATTTTAATTGAAACGGCTATTTAATCATATCATATAACGATAACAAGAAAACAAAATTCCTTCGTTTGTTGTTGATGTGTGAACAACATTCCGCTAACGTGCATAAAGTGATCGAAACGGAACTTACAACGAAGTGATCCCACGGTCCGATCAAACAAGTTTCGTTCGGCGTATTATTGTGAGAATCGAGATATATGGTTATAAAACGTATATTAACAACTTAAAGTACTACGTTTCCGTATTTCTATACTATAATATTTTGTTATACCGATACTTAGAATACATTTATTATTAATTCGACGGATATATTTTGTGTATGTTGAACCGATAAACCAATTTCAATGATTAATGTGTCAAACGATTTAGACGATTCAGACGCGTTTGGTGCCTTTACGACGACATAAATTTCGACGCCACGTAACAGTAATTTAAATACGGTGAATGAAGGTAATGTGAAATGAACGCGTGTATAGCAGGTAATCAGAGTTATATATATTTTAAAGGGTAGTGTTTACTTCAAATACATTTTCTGCTAATTTCTATTTATATTAACTGCACAAATTTAAACGAAACATGGGGTCATGTTACGTGTTGTGACTTGCCATTAAAGGGAACTTCATCAAAGCATCTTGAATAGATTTTATCAACAGTGTTTTCCAATAATAATCTATTAATTACCCTGATAATATTATTGCTTCCGTCGACAACTATTTTCGACCAATCAATAGTATTTGCGTAGCAGAGTCTGTCATTGTTCTGAATCCGGACTGCCCCTCTCTCAACCCGAGTAAGAGAACGTAGGCCCAAGGACTGGAATAAAAGTTTGCTTAATTATACAATGAGGGATAATAAAATCTACAGTATATTATGTAGTATAAAAATGAATAGTAAAATATTCTAAAAACCGTTTACTGATTTAGAAACTACTTTCTCTTATCAACATACTAAGATTGATCAGAATTTAATAATATTATATAATGTGAAATGATTAATCGATATGTCGTCACGTCGAATAAATACCTCAAGACCTTCATTATCGAAGATGACAAGGGCATAGTCCTTGAACAGCTGCAGGCCTCGTATCACGGCGAGATTAGGAAACAATTCACCAAGATTACGTACTCCCCGTAATCTGAAACAATAAAATGCATGCATTGAAAACATTACAGTGATGGTTTTTTAAAAAACACATTTGACAGATCAGATTGCTTTTAAAACGTTCTGAATTCCTGAATACTTCCTGCTCAAACAGTTCTTGTCCTTCCATACCTACAATGGGACATGGGGTGGTTGGTGTTAAAGATTTTATATATGTCTTTTACATAACTGCGGACAGCTTGTCGGGCATCTATTATATGAATAAAAATAGTTTCTTTTTAATTATTCTTGTCATTTTTAATTATTAATATTCAGGTATTTAGAATGGAATTGTTATTCTACAAAACGACTGCATAAAAATCTACGATTCATCGCAATTATAACAAATTTACAAACAAGCTGTAACGTGAATATGATATATGTTTTTGTAATTGTTTGTATTGCGCATACTGTGAAATACCGAGAAACTACTATTTCATACACGTGTACTTAACAAAAATAATTAGTTACACAACAACAATCTAGTGTTTATAAACGCTTACAATTTAATAGTCATCAAAATAAGTCTGATTCACATGCACAGCGGATTTGATATTAGATATGTAATGTATTTAACGCCATTGTGATGACACAAAATCATTATTTACCAAGCACTACTTTTGCAGATAGTGTTTTTTTTAAATCAACAGTAGAGCGAGAGATTCAAATTACGTCACTTTCTATTATTATGTTGCAATTTTGTCTTTTATTAAATTAAAAAATCTTCATTTAACAAAAATTGTTGACCGATCATATTATAGTATAAGTATTAAAAACGAGTAAGCTTTTGAATAAATGAAATGCTGAAATGAGTTTAACACCTATATTAATAACTTGGTGTTTGGGTTTACCTATATATCAATATGTATCCAGTGACTTCGCGCAGGTTCGGAAAGGAGTAATTTTCGAAGGAAGCCGGCGTGGCGCGCTCCATGAGAACTATGTTAAGATGACCTTCAATCACCCGGCAGTCTTTTAGCTTCCTTATGTGGTCTGGGTTGTTGCGGATGTCTATCGATGGACATACTGGAACAAGAGAAAATTCCTGGTTAATTCCCTACTAATATTATGAGACAATAACTCTGGCTGCTACACAGCTCCTAAATTATTGAACAGATTTAAATAAAATTTGCCGGACACAAAAACCATGACAAAGGAAGAAAAGACCTTTTACCGTTTCAAATTACGTAATAAATATAATATGTTATTGTCGTTTGTTCGCAGTTGAACTTTTTTTAAATTAAGGATAAAGAAAGTTCACCCGCATGAAGATAACAAGTACCAAAACAGACTTCGATCTTATACGCATAAGATCGATTCAGTATTATTATATTATTGAACCTGCACGCGAACAATTAATTAGTAATTGATGATCTCCCACAGAGCTGTACCACATGGAACGTTAGCGCTGTGAATGAATGTGAAAATTAGTAATTAATTATTGTTTATTACGCGCTGTAATTTTGCCGTTTCTCATGAAATATAGGTTAATATAAAATATTCTATGACCGTAGGAGGTTAATGTAGCTAATTGAACAGTATTTTTATGTTAGACTTAATATAGAAAAAACACTTTATTTTGTTTGTACTTAAAAGTATGTTACATCGTATGTGTTTGGAAGTTGGATCAGGAATGATTGTTGAGTGGAAAAGGATGACTTATTTAAAGGATAGAGTTTGGGGTAGGGGTTGTCTGTCGGGAATAAACAATAAAGACTTATATGTAATTATAATTAGGCTTATATCTAATGTAACTTAACACCTTATGCTTTCGTTCGCCAACTTATGTCTATTATTTTTTAAATGAAAATGGTATATGGATTATACGCGCTTTGTATGAGAGATGGAAGTACGTCGACTTGATAAGGATTATCTATACAGTATAAAAAACTTATTCCCATTGACAAAATAAGATAGATGTATTGGATTTATTGCTTTGTAGTCTTTAACTATATCAATAACCAAAACATATTTAAAAAAAAACATTATAGTTAATAGATTCAATCACATCGGGCGGCCATCAACTAATTATATACTAACTCACAATCAATTTTGTATTTAGTTAAATCAAGTGGTTTTCGGTTAATCGTGATGAGTCGCTATGAATAGATTTCACCTATTTGTTCAAGAAACACAATTATTGTTTACAAAAATTATTATTGAAAATAATTTAAAATTACGCATAATATATATTTATTACAAACGTAGTTTTATTTATATCGTAACGCCATTCTGTAGTACTATCGCCGTACTAAATTTTACGACTCTGCACTCACGGCTTACGTTAGTAGGTACCTACTCAATAACCAGTCCACGTAAAATAAAACAATAAAGTACGTTTGCATATTACCTGTTACCTTTAACTATTCAAAAGCACGTTCTGAATATATAATTATTGAATTCTGAGAACAGATCATTTTATGCAGGAAACCTATGATGTTTAAAGGTATCCATACTAATACATGCGAAAGTTTCTCTTTCACAAGTACAATAGAGAAACATTTAAAATAATTTTCGACACAAAGAGTTAATTGAAAAACACCTCGAGGCATTTTTTCAACCAATCCCTTATGGTCTGAAATCGGTCATGGTTAAATCGACAAGAATAGTTGTGTTATTTACAAACATAATTTAATTATTTATCGTTGAAATATTTATATAAGTTTCCATATAATGTTCGTGAGAACAGAAATACCAAAAATCAAATCAATAAATGATCATTGCCGCTACTTTGTTTTCGATATGTATCTTAATGGCTGTAAAGGTGGCAAGTGTGAGGTGGCTCACAAACACGCTCCTTTCAATTCGTTACGTTTTTTCTGTAATTTGTTTAATGTGGTTTTACAGGTAATAATACTGCGCTAAAATGTCTTGTGGGCAAGGCTGGTTAAACCACGAATAGCTATTAGTTAGGCTGTTATAGTTTTCTACAAAGTTAATATAATGCACGACTTTGAATTATTACATTTAGAAAAAGATCTTTATAATATTAGTCGAGGTCACAAAATTATTTTCTCAATAAGGTGATAAAAAATAATTTCTACCGCGGTATTGATATACCATAGCGGTGAAATACAAATATTATTAGTACAGTTACATATTATATACGTATATATTAAAAGTTATGAAGGTTGAAAGCAATTGCGTTGTTATATTTCGATACTGGCTACGCAGTTACACCAATAACATTTCCTACGCATGCGCCAGGCACTGTAAACAACGTATTTTAAAACAAGAAACTATTCTATACGATTCAGATATTCAGTGTTTTACTAAGCATGAATGCTAGAAAAAATAAATCTTCAATTTCATAGAAGCAACATAAATTATACAGGCATTTTTATTCATTCGAATATTGAATGAAGCAACCCGTCAAGTGAATTGAAGAACGCACGGGCCGATTGTGAATGAATGCTCAGAATTAACAGATATAACCTGCGTTGTAGGTATACTGTGTATTTGTTTAAACGTATTATACGTAATTCGTTCGATACCTGAGTTCTTATGTTAAGACAGTTTGAACTTTTAGTTGGCCAAACAACCAATACTCGTGAAAGCGATTCACATTAGATCTATTGGAGTAATACGTCAAGGCGCAGTAGGTGCATTGTAATGCAAATGAACTCTACCAAAGACCCCTCCCCCACTCTTCATCCACAACCTATCCCCGACCCCGCGTCTCTCAAGCACAACGGATATTTATAGCGCGGAATGTTATTGTACTCTGTACAGGTAATGATGACGTAATTTATTATTTACTTTAATGCATTTCCATTACACAGTATAGTAATTAAATCTGCTGCGCAAAAACAAAGTTGCGCAGCAGTTTGATTACATGCATTTTATGGCCGATCATAATAATGTAAGTCCTTAATCATAGTATTTCATTTGTGGTGAATAATTTGCGACTTAAATAATCTTTACTTATACAAAACTTAAGAATACAAGAAGGAGACGTAAAATTGTGATATTAATTCTATAGCGACTTCCTCAGTCTACCTACCCATTCTAATTGTCTACTTAAAACACTTCAAGGTGGGATATCTTGACGTGTTTAAGTAGAGTATTAGCTCGTTTTACGTTCAAAACTATTCCTCCTACAATCTCAGAACAGAACGACAATTATTTATGATACGATTTTATGTATGTTTATTTTAGGAAGACAATTTCTTGCGAGAGCTTTGCCATTCGTACAATAATGAAAATATAAAGAAATATAGAGTACTTATACATTTGGTATGTCGTTATTTTATAAAATACAAATTTAATAAAAAAAAATTGTGTGTTGAGTGAAATTTATTGCTATTATATTAAAGTAATATTAATAGACGAAAAAGGTTTGTTTTAATAATCATTACAGAAGATAATACCACATCTGATTTAAAGGAAAATATTAGGAGATATCATCAAAAATTCACAAAATATCGTCAAGTTCAATTGGCGCGTTTACAATGCGTCCATGTCTACTAATTGACACGCGTGAAACCACGGGAAACAGCTAGTTGAGTCATAATGGGTACACTTTTGTTTACCGGAGTTGAAACAAAAATCATGGTACGTGGTCAATGTCGGCCGGATGTTCGATAAGTTAAACAACTGACCTAAGCTTTATACTCAGTCGTTCGTGGAATATTGATAACGATGTAATTTTTGCCATACGATGGCTTTATAATGATATCAGTCTAAATTATAATTACAAATCTTTTAATTCACACTCTGAAATCACTGATTTTACTACTTTTCAAATTGTATCTCTATTATTGTAATTATGTATTATTTTTTACATCCATAAATATAATATGGTTTACCTACTGTTGCAAACTAATTGCTAATTTTGGACTGGCGGTTATCATATTAAAACCGGAGGGCATTTCCATTGACACTAATATGTAATTTTGTCGTATTTCCAAAAAAAAACATTGTATTCAACATTTTCGTGTAAGTTAAGATATATATAGCATATTTCGCAAAGACGAAAAGTCTTGTGAAATACAAAACATTTAAACACATGTATATATAATACTCTAGGGCGATACGACATATTTAGTCAAAATTAGGTGAAGAAGCCTGAAGAAGCCATAAGTTTTTAAATTATTATTGACTCTGCAACGTTTATTTATATTTCCGGTCTATGAATGATGTTATGCTTTGCTCACATGGTACGTTTGTAACCCGATTGTTATTGCTGTTCATTCACATCGCATATTTTAAATGCAAATTTGTCGTAAAGTGATGTGTTGTTTGCGCATACTGGTCAAATCTGCTTTATTACACTTTGGGATAGACTCGGCGTTATTAAAGAGTTAAGTGGGCGTCTGATGGCAAAATACACTCGGATGGTCTTAGATCTTACAAAAGCTTTCATTATAGCAATTATTTTTTCTCTTAATATAGTATGTACTTTTTATCGGTTCTTTGTATTTTACATTCTATCTATATACAATATCGACGAGTCTTTTTAAATAAAAGCTTCAAAATTAGTACGACTGCCAAATACATACATATTAAGTTATACATAGGTACTATTAAATTTTGTAGTAAGTATGATTTATTGTAGTAAGTATTACATTATATAATAATAAATGTAATTTAATTTTGGGACATATTGATATTAATACAAGTAGTTATTTACATTTGATCAATAAGTTATCTTTATAGTTACTATAACATCTACCTCAAAGTAAATACAAAACAGAACAATTACACAAAGGATACGTACTCGTTAATCAGCGATAAAAAGGAGAGTTGTAGTTGGTTGGAAATTGTGTTTTTGATCATCAAAATAGAAATAAGGTTTCATATTTTCATACTACGTGAGGTTGCGGTTTAAGACAAACAATGTTTACATGCTTCTTCTTTATTATTAATAAAGTAATTCATTTAAACAATGTTTAAATCGAATCTGAAAACGTGTTACACAAGTCCCACTTCTTATATTGGTAATTTGATATAAGAAAAAGAAACGAAGATTCAGGTCACGATCGTAAAAGAGGCTGGCACGGATGCTTAATGGAAAACTGGTCAAATGTCGTTTCCGAGACGCTCTTGGGAATAAATTTGGCAGATATATATATATATATATATATACGAATTTACAATACATATTATATATATATATATATAATATGTATTGTAAATTCGTAACTACATACGAGTATATAGTAAGACCGCCCGTTACACCACGTAGGTATTTTTTTTCTTCTTAATTTTATAGATATGATATTATTCTTATTACACTAATTACAAAAAAAAATGAATGAAATATTGAGAAACATTTTGAACGTTTGGTCCTTATGGCCTATAAAAATGTAACGTAAAACTGACTTTCACTATTTAAGCTGGTACCTGCTCAACCAGCTGGTAAATCTGTTTATGTCTTAATAATGTTTGCTAGTGCTACGTTGTTTTAATAGACATACGCTACAGCCAACGCAGAAGCAATCTATTTGCTTCTTAATAGAAGAGCTAATGCTCTTTACAGTAGCGTATTATTAAATAGAATAATTTTGTGTGATGAACGGACTTTAAAAACCAATTTTAAATCATACCGCCATTGAGAGTAGTGAGATTTACAACCAAAATAATATAGATTATACATAAATACTGCGATCAGAATCACTACAATGCCTGTAATCTGTAATCCAAACAATTGCTAGAACATTATTTGGTCCAGTAGTTTTCAAGCAATATGAATTTTGACCATGTCGTTCACGTCACGTCGTTCTAACTTGTAGATTATTAATTTAAAAACATCACTCAAATTTAATGAAGATACTTTAATAACTAGTTTCCGTTTTGTTGTTTGGTTTTTCTTTTTTAGAGAACTCGTAAAATAGGTACAGCGCTTATTGTACGTACGTGACTTGTTTTCAAACAAACAATTTCCTAGACATTTAACATAAAATGCTAAATTAATTTAATTACATACTACATATTGTAATGTAACTCGTTTAATTTAAAAAAAATAATATAGATATTATTGTTTTTAGCTAGTAACTGTTTCACTTATAATACGACGATGCATCGTTTTGAATATAAAATAGAGTATAGTAAATTTATGTTAGGAATATTGACGTAGAAAGCTTTAACATGAAAAATATACGACAAAACAAGCATGCTAGTATATTTGCAGGCGGCGCGGTGGCCTCGTAGGGCTGCCTCAGGTTGTTTACGTCGCAATATTCGGTTGCGCATGAGTCACTGACGCGGCGGGTTCCGCCCACATACCAAGTACCAATTCCCAATTAGATCACTCCAACGAACCGCTAACAAACACGGTACACACATTTCAAAATAATTACTATCTATATCCAAATAAGTGCGAAATGTGTTCTTGAAAAATAACACAAGGCCGCAGACAGACAGGTTCGTTGACCCGGAAGTGCTTAAAAACGAGATTATCGCAAGTTGCAAGAGTACTTTTGTTGGTACGAAAAATAACGAGATTTATTTACGTACTTATAGTAAAGTATGATTGATTAATATATTAGTGAATGCGAGTGAGCGGCATTCTACTCGAGTCATTTACGGATGTTGTGTAGTGCTCATAGTGGGCGAATAGCGACAAGCGAGAGGCGTTATCGATGTATCGCTACATTCCAATTGTAGTACTTGTAGTTAACACGGAGGCCGCGGCTAGGTCGTCGTCGCTTTGGTTAAATATCTGATTATCTAACTGATAGGCCTAGGTTCTGTTTCTAATAATATAACAGTTTTAATTAGACTTTAAACAAAGTGTTTATTGTCTTTGCAGCAAATAAAATTGCTATCGTGTAATCGTATCTACTTAATCTTTATTTCGCTGTTGTCGTCACTCATAACACGTCCGATTGTTGACTACCAAGCTGTTTAAATATTATTTTTACTTCCATTTAATAGACGTTTTAAGTGGAAGTTACTACAAAAAATTATTTAATCATAATAGCCGTGTAATTAAAAAAAACTTTAATGTATGTATTTAATTACTATATTTTAATTAAACATTTAACTATTATTGTAAATTAATTATTTTTTTGGTAATTTTCAATTCTTAACATGACTATTAATTGGAGGTGCAAAATATACTTTAACGGCTCAGTGGTAAACAATCGGACAATGACGTCAACGGTGAAATAAATGTTAAGTAGATAGCATTACACGATAGTCATTTTATTTGCTGAATGACGTAATGCCATTGACGCAAGAGATAACCATAAAACCGGACTTTTTGTCGAATTAAAATTCCAATATAAATAACATCAAAAGCATTGTCCAATACAAACTGAGTCTGGCTAGAAATATACATAAAAATAGTTGCGGACGATCGCGGACAGACAAATGGTGTTCAACCATAATAATCATACAGCTTTTTTTGTTATTATACATTAAGTGACTAGAAACACACTGTAATGTTAAAACGAGCCTTAATAAATTATATAGATCAATTTAAAATTTTAGGCTATATAACACCAAAATCTTGTAGTGTAGATAGATTTCTAAATATATTTCCGAAAGATTAAAAAACATGTTTCCAATCGAATTTTCTAGAATAAAAAATTATTACGTATCGCGCCTATATCAATAAAGTAGGAAACTATACGAGTATCTCCTGACTACGTGGATTCTATGTAGCGAGAATGACGCACCTAGACCGCTACACGAGTTCGCCCGTTTGAGCCTCTCCTTACGAAACAACACTTGTTGTTGCGGAAATAGCGACGAAAACATGTTCGTCTATCATCACGTGGTATTTATCTCTCACGCCACAAAGTAATTGACATTTCCACACCATTCGACGCTACACGACAACACCCACGCCGTCATATTTGCAGCTTGCAGAAGACAATTTACTTTCTCTAAATATTTCTCTACTCAAATTACGATTCATTTTTGTACTAAACGAATGAACTACATTAAATTATGTTAAAAATAGCTCATCGCTAAATACGATCGCATAACATAGGTGTGTTATTTTTCGTCTAGAACAATATTATAATATGTTAAAATCGTAATAATAAAAAACAGCGCATAAAAATCAAAACAAATATTCTTTTAGTCGTACTTCAAGGCACTTGCATCGAACACGGTAAAATTAGCTGATATACTGACATTGAACACAAAGACACAGTGGAGCAAGGTTTCAGATGTTTTGATTCTCAATAAGAAGCAAAATTTCAATAATCACATATTGTAAAATAATATATTCACTGTATAGTTAGTAGTGGGGCACGTTTTTCGAAATAGCTTACACTGACGCACCTTCTCTAGTAATTGGAGTATCAGAGACGGATTCGGGCATCGACCGTTCACAACGATGGACTGATCAAATGATCGTACAATTCGTGGCCTTTTAACAATGTCTTGTATTTAGCCAGTAAGTATACTCGTATTACTGGAGTTTGCTACGCCTACTAATTTGTACAGATTTGGTAGTATAAAATACAATGTACGAGAACCCTTTTCACGTGGTTTAATCCAAAGTACGAAATGATTGACCAAAATATAAACATTACCGTAGATTACTTTGGAGTAATCTTTGACCCAAATCTCATTCTGTTGTGTATATAGGGCGAGACAAAATTAACTCAGAGCTAGTCCGCACTATATTATTCTTTCAACACTTCGACATAATAATATATTATTATCTGTTAATGTGAAATACTAAATTTTTTATGCCATAACAAAATGTATAACTGAAGTCAATATTAAGACAACAATAAAATATTAGTTAATTAGGATTCACTAAGCGAAGCAAGATCGCTCTCTATGTACAACCATATACAAATGTTGTAGGAAAAAAATACTGCTTGATCAAGTATACGATAATTTAGTAGATACTACCGATTTAGAAGAACATCAATCAGTGTGTTGTTTAATCGGAACTTATGTAATTAGTAGGGATTAACCCAAAAAAACGCACTGATTTTATAATTTTTAAAGTGAGTTATATAAGATTCATTTTTAAGGAGGAAATGGTGAATATAAAATCAATGTTTAGATTAAAACTGCGGCCGCTCTGTTTTGACCGCTACGAGTACAAGTTTTTCACTGCTGCGATTTTTCCTCCATATTTTAAGCACATATAATACAATAAGGCAGCCTACGCCCTGCAGGAAGCGTTTATATTTATGTTATCGGCGCACAAACAAAGATTTTGTGTCCAATTTAGAACACGATATTGCCGAGTTCAACCTTGAAACTGCATTTAAGATGACATTGGAATAAATAACAAGAATCAAATGAATAATAAATATAGTTTGTTCGCAGATTTATAGATCACTATGAGAAAATCAGATACCCTATTACAATAGTCGATACGTAAGATTTATCACATACAAACAACAAACGATATTTAAAGAACTAACTGTTATGAAATATATCTATCAATAAATAATAGATATAGGACACACGGTTAGCCCCAAGGTATGTGAGTTATAGCTCATTTTCATGGATACATAACGGATAAATATACTGTTTTAAATAAACATATATTATAACACTAGACTGTCTCGACCACAGCCAACAAATTTGCTTATTACACAAAATGGTCACCGTAACGTCCAGCATGGTAGTTTTATGATGACGAAAATAACACGTTTAAAAGGCCATTAAAGTATATTCTTGCGGAGGACTGAACCCACAACTATATATTATCATTTGTTTTTTCATCTGTTTTATCTCGCCTTTTATCGGTTTAAACATTACCTGTTTTATTTCTGTTTCCTGAACGGCTGTTCTAAATTACAAATTATAGGCAGATTAAGGAAATTATTTGCTTTTGGTATTTTTTTTATTCTATAAAGTATATACTATAATACACGCACGTAATATTAATTTATATCTTACATATGTTCCCTTTTTTGTATACATAAATCTATCTATCTATAAAAAAAGGCTGTGTGTCTGAGTATTCACTGTAATGCTGTTTTTGATTTTTATAAGTGTCTTAATTTTTATGCTAAACACCGCAATATGATTTTGCTTTTGATTATACTTATAATAAATATTAAAAGTAGCTCACCCTAAAGTTATTTACTATGTTTACTCTTATACGTATGTACAGTTTTTTTACAAAAATGTAATTTTAATAAATTAAAGATTCCTGACATCTACGCGCTATGTACATATTTATAACACTTCATCACTAAGCCGATGTATAATAAAAAAAATGAGTCATTTACATAATTGATCCACACTTTTTTATTCATGATTACTATAACAAATGTGTTACATTCATAATTATGTTATCATATGCACTTGAGCATAATGTATATAAGCATAATCATATAGTCTGGTGACGGCTTATCGGCGAACGGCATTCGCACTCTCGAATTGAGAATCACAGTAGCAGGTGCGGTAGGTCGGGAACTCGGTTACCTCGCTCTATCAATAAGATTTTTTCCGAACGCATCTTTATTTAGATATATATTGGTCGGCAAATCATTTGCGCGCGTTTAATGTCAGTTGAAGGTTAAAAAATATGTTTCTATAAGAATAGCTCGAAGAGAATATATTTTTATTTGTGTTATATACTATGTTGGTTTTTACCGCGTGTTCGATGTCCTTGTGTTTATTAATTTGGACAAATTGCGAATAGGACGACATTGAACGAACCGAATCCGGCGCATAAGATGCTTTTTATTATTTAATATGAAACAAATACTTTCAATTCGTATGGTGGAAACATAAACTATAAGATCCTCATTAAAAAAAACAAACTAACCATATAACATCACTTTATATAACGGAAAACTATCTAAAGCGTCGAAATCAATCATTGGCTTTAGTTGGTTAAGCTTGTACTCCATACAATGATTTTCCTACTCTCCATTTAATCTCTATAAATAATTTGCACATGTCGTTATATAGCTATTACACTGTATATTGAAATCAATTGTTAACAGTAGTGTTATATTGTTGTAATTATATATCAGACGAGATTAAATAATAAAAAACCACTGACACATAAATTATATTGCATAGATTAAAATAGTTTGCTGTTGACTTATATCGTGTCAATATTTGCTATCATAAATGATTATTACGCTTTAATCAAAGGTTACATGCATTATAGCACGCGCCATTTAATAAACAAACGCCTCGAATTACATATAAAGGTACATACACTTAAATTAGCGGACTAAACTCGTGATTTCAAAGATTATCGCATTATTCATAATAAATTGTTTTATTATGAAGTAAGGGTATATTTGAAGTAAGATTCTCATTCAAACTCAATTGACTAACGCGAAAGTTTTAAATCTAAAAGCCCACGGTGTATATGACAAGCGCCGTACAGAATACCGAACATAGTCTTGCTCTGTACACTAAAGTCTTTTCAACAGACTGCAGACGCTCGGTATCCGGGTGCACTGATATAAAAAAAAACACGGCGCCATTGATTTTATCATTGATTTATTAAGTATGTCTTATCTTTCCTTGAAATTTGACGATCGGTATATCGTACTTATCATTTCATGACCAAAACAATAAAATCTTGATAATCATTTACAAGGTGTTTATTTCATTCAGTGATTAATTGAAACGACGTTTTCTTTAATATTGTGTTATTGCATTTTAATATAAACTTTTATTCAGTCGATCCAATTTTATTTGTTCATCTTTAAAAAAATACCCAAATACACGTTTTTTAATGTCGTAGGAAAATATTTCACCTCTTTCTTTTGATTTCTATTAAAAGTATGCGACTGAGGATAATACATCGCCTGCAATTTATCGATAATATTACAAAACACAAATCAATAATATTAAAAACTCTTAACTACCACTATAACTTTATTGTATCACCTCAACAAGTAGATAATAAGTTTATTAAATAAAAGTATAATCATTTGCTATTAACATATTATTTTGTTTTTATCATTAAAATATAAATTATCCGACTCATGAACTATTAACTGTAGTTTTATTAATGTGTTAGAAGTAAGGACGTTATGGGCATATAAAAGCGTATTTAATTATTTGTTGGCAAGAAATATTTAAATACTTGTTAACAAGTATGTTAACAATCAACAGATCTGTTTTCCTGGGAAAGTTTCAATTCATATGGAATTACATGGGGTCTGGGATGGGGTTGTCTGGGCTAAGGCCATTCACCTTTGCGACAGATGGTATACGTACGGATACGCCACCATACTTATTAACCGAGCGGATACACTGACAAAAGTTAAATAAACGTGTATCTTTGATTTTGTCAACTACAAAGAAAACCACACGTCTCGTTGCTTGACAACTTTTGAACCGTCAAATATTATTTTTACGTTCATCAGTGCATCAACGGAAACTCAAAAGATTTGTTTCCTGTTTTTGCATCATTTTTCATGCAGGCCCGATGAAAATTCGACGTTTAACAAGGTTCATAACTGTGGCAATTGCAAATTTAGAGACATTAGGATTCGTTTTTCTTTTTTGACAAAATTTTTATATATAAAAATATGACACAGGAGAAATATACGCGTAGAATTGTTCGGCTTAAAAGCATATACACATTTGTATCGTTTCAACTTCATATATGTTAAGTATTGTCAATTAAGTATAGCATTATATGGTAATATATAAAAAATTGACACTAATTAAATAACATTTTTTTATCCGGCTCTAATATTGACGTATTAATGTAACACGATTTGTGTTAAATAAGTTTTATATTAAAGTAATCCATTGTCAAAACCCAAACTATATATCTTCTAGAACAAGAATTGTGTAATTTTTTACTATTATTGACAACTTGTTATCGGATGTTTACTGTAGTGGCAACTACGTGGCCTTAGCGAACTTTACGATAATATCGTCAAGTATTCCTTACCTACCTTTATGTTATTTTGTTATATTTCAACAGCACGTAAATATCGAATATTCTAGTGTTTTTTAAAGAATCTATTCGAATGTTCATCTTTTGATTTAGTTCCAAATAAGCAATGGTCAATATGTTTTCCATACAAAAATGTAACTGTTAATTTTCGATGACGATGCCTATTCGAATTTACGTATTGTTCGCGTTAAGGCCTCCGGTTCAAAGTCCGATTTTATTATATTTCTATGAATGACATGAAAGTAGGTCGCATCGTTGCTTAAGACACATGTTACTATTCTGATACAAGTATTCATATTTACCATAAAAATGGAAAAGATGTAAAGATAATTAATTTATATTAAAACCTATAACACTAAAGAAATAAATTAAATAAATAACTTATTGCTCAATCCAATATGTTTTTTAATTAACTCATTAATCTGTATAATTATATTATGCCTTGTAGCTAACAAGGTGCAGTAACTGCGTATATCGATATTGTGTTCGAATAAATTTGGTGATAATGAGACACTAAAAAAACATTGATTTTAATACCGTCCACCTAGAAGTTGCCTGTGACTTCGTGCGCCTGGTATATAAAACAGGGTCTACGGCTCTATTTTATTAATTTAGCACACTTTAACATTTATTATAATAAGATTTCATACCTATAGACCTTACTTATATTCATTTAAAACTCCCGGGCCTCATAAAGGGACTATTAAGTATGTTTTTGCAGAGTTATTTTTAAAATATAAAAGCAAAGATTATTGTACTAAAATTTATACAAAAGTTTATTTGATGTTTAGATAAAGAGCTCCAAAAGTAAATGTATTTACAACCAATTGATTACAATACATTTATTGTGACAGAACTGTCAAGGAAACATTATTATGTTATAATGAAAACTATTGTTTAAGAACGATTTTTAAAAAAAATCCGAATAGGTACTTATTACCAAGTATTCATTTAACTTGCATTCATTTAAATTCTGAAACTGTGTATGATGTATTTATATACATCATTCATCACAGAAGATTGACCCAACACATTAATGAATTAATAATGTTGTGACATTTCAAGGATAAACCTATACATAATATTGTTTAAAACATCTTTAGACTAAATTACAATTACAAAACGTATTCGTTAAAATTATAATTAAAATCTATAAATAGATTTCAAAAGCCCGCACAAAACATGGGGAAAAATAGTAAAAATAAAATCACGACCCACAAGTGGCCCCACTGCGGGAAGATCAATGGCCTCGGATGTTTTTGCAAATATTCGCAGTGAAACCGTCATCGATTGGTATAAGCAAACAATACAACTCATTCACCTACATGTAACAACGCTTTTTATTTGATATCGTCTATTTAATTGAATACATATATACATAATATATTACGTTGTCCGAAACACGCACATGTCCTAAATATATATTTAGTTTTATTAATATAATATCACATTTTCCACTTCCAAAGAGCACTGACGTACTCTCAGTACAATCGTTGCATAACCTCTTTGATTTCATCGACTCTCAATAACCACCATACAAGTTCAAATATACAAAGGCCTGCTCGTTTTCCAGAAATTTGATCCTGTCGTTATATTCCATTCATTCTACATAACGTATCCTGACCATCCCCTTCTACGTCACATCGCTTGCGTATCTCAGCAAATCTTTTGAACGTTTTTTCCTGCCCGACTATCATAATAATCATTATATCATAGACATTTATAAGTATTTCTAATCACAAATACTTATAAATATCTAGGTTGTTATTCGTAAAATCTCAAAAAAAATATGTTTACACCTATACCATACATGAGTGGAAAAAACCACAGATTCAAATAAAGTTCGCTTCAACATTCTTTCGCTCGTTTTGTAAAATTGTTATAGCCGTGTAATGAATATGTATTAATTTGTATCGATATCGTTTAAAACTAAAACGTGTTTTTAGGAACATATTAAAGCGGTTTGGCCCTTGGAGTTCTTGACATAATTATTTAATTGGATACATTTTGTACCAATAAACATGATTAGAACTTCGGTTGTTTTTATAGTTTGTTATTATTTATAAATAAATGTGTGAAAATTATAAACTTTCAAAGTACTTACTTCCAGGTGCAATCATTTCAATGGCGTATGCGTAGTTGCAAAGAAGCAAAAGGGCGCTGGCCACTACGGACCACGCCACCCAGTCGCACACGCGCCTCATTTTGGCCCGCGATGCTACTCGCCTGACCACATGATTTGAGCTGAAAGAAAAACAATTGTTTTTTATATTCATTGTTTTCAAGTTTATGGTCTGTTGAAATTATACAAAAAGAGATAAAGAAAAATTAAATTCAAAATTGGCGTTGCCAGTTTAATTAATATCCCACGCTAGTTTATTTTGTACATTATATAATTTAAAATAATTTTTCGTTTTATCAGAAAATATTTAATTTAGTAATAAACAGAAAAAAATACTTCATAAATTGCCACTAAATGGTTGAAAATTTCAAATCGGTTACAACTTTTACACTGATAAAAATCACTAACAGACTCGTATAAGACTTTATCGCGATCTTTTTAAATTATCGTAAATGTATATGAGAGAGGTATAAACTTAAATTTTTCACTGCTTCGATTTACAAGTAGTTAACCAAATTTCGTAGCTGAGGTGTGGCGTGATGTCGATAATAATTTATTAGAGTTTATTTTATATAACTGTAATAAGTGACGTAACATTGCAAATTTGTGAGAATTGTGTTCATTAAAACAGTAATTATCTGCCATCTCGTTGCACCATTGATGTTTCATTGATGAATTCATTCACAAACAGCGGCATTGTGGAGATACAGAGTCTCTGGTAATTAGCGTGGGAGCCTTTACGATTCTCACGCGACCTCTGTAAAATGTCACTACTACACTAAGTCACTACTGCCACTAAGTAAATGGGTTATACTACAAACAAAGGAGTTTGCTATTTTAGAATACTGTGTAACTTATTATAACTTTAAAATATCGTTTACCAAATTGTTAAAAAAATTAATGAAAAATTATGCTCCAAAGTTCGCTAACGTGAAGTAAAAATTTAAACTTAATTGTTACGTGTTTATTGTTTGTTTATCACTACTATTAAATGCCATCATTATCAGAAGATTAAGAGTTATAGAATTAAGATTATTAAGAGCAGAATGATGTGTTACGAATCAAATACTTATATAATAAGTAAAATACTTGAGTGTATACT
Organism: Leptophobia aripa; assembly: GCA_951799465.1. NCBI lineage: Eukaryota > Metazoa > Arthropoda > Insecta > Lepidoptera > Pieridae > Leptophobia > Leptophobia aripa. The sequence continues at coordinate 6,268,169 of OX637260.1, forward strand.
TTACGTCATGGTGAGAATTACGTTCACCGACCGACCGGCGCCTGATTTACGATAGCGTACGATATTATGTACCTAGGATTTAGATCCTAGGTACGTCAAAAAATAGCTTCTACAGTAACTTAACAAGACAAATAATAGATGCTAAAATGGCAATTATTAACGAAAATAATTATTGTTGTCAACAAACTATCATTAAAAAAATTGTTTTTAATAATATATAATAATAATTCTTATGAATGAGGAACCAGTCGAATCGGCTTACAATAACTTTATTAATACGCTGTTCATAAACAATTACAACATTGAGTGATTATAATTCACAGGTTAATTTAAGAATTGGCGATACACGTGGATAGCACGTTGTCGGTTGGTAGTAAAGCATAAAGTAACATCGACTTGCCGTCATTGTAACTGGTTAGCTTGGGGTGAAAGAGACGACACAATATTGAATCGCAGTAAAATCTTGGTAGGGTGCTGGCAAGCACGGTTCTCACAGTGCGCTTGCCTGATGTAAGAAGGGACAAGGGAGCTTTCCCGCGCAGCGCTGCATTCCGTGTTGTTTACGCGCCATAGCGTGGCGGTGTGAGGTCAATGACCGTTTGCCGCACCACGCCGCCATATTTTCGGTAATAAATAATAGTACAGCGCAAGTCGCAACGCAGCGCGATCGATCAACCTGCGGGCCTTAAATGACGCGACGCGGCGCGACCGCGCGCAAAACTTCCTTAGTCCAAACATTGTACTCGTCCTTACTCCTCACACTCTTGTATCCGGAACTAAGGAGAACCAAACGGAATAACAACATTACAGCCATTTTAATGAGAGTGCAATTTCATATTTATTTCGGGTCGAATTATTTGCTGGATTAACTACCAACTGCTTTTAGTAACGCAAAACTGTTGTTTTGTATAATAATGACCAAATTAACTGTGAAATGTTTTCTGTATTGTTTTGATAAGACTTCAAGGTGTACATATACACGAACGAACTCTTATCGCTAACAAGTAACTGTTAGTGTAAATAATTTACAATGTAGTTAAGATATTGTAGTTATTTGTATTTATATCATTATATTATAGGCATATTATCATACAATATAAAACCAGACAACCATGAATGTAAATATGTATAGTTATATGTATATGTATAGTTCGGAAAATATACAGAATAATGTGGGATTACATTTACACGCTTATTCCAAACGTAAGCAAGAACGTTATAAATCTTATGATATATACATACCTATAAATTTTGTATTAAATACATTTATTACCACTAAGAATTTTTACAAAGTATGAGGAAAAGTAAACAAACAGACCTTGAAGCTTCATATCACTACACTATCAGTGACGTTTTAGAAAATTACAGATAAGTTAAACAATTTCGACATTATCAAGCACAGAAATACCTATTTCTATATAGATCTGTGGAACATAGTACTATACTATACTAATAGGTTTTCATCCTGTTTTTTTTCACAGTATATATTATATGAATATAGTCTTCAACGTTTAAACATATACATACTATTACCCCAACGGTAGTTGTTTTTTATTAAGTACACTATTACTGAAGTATTAAATAATAATCAAATTACGTCTTTGCCTCGGATTTTTCTATCTCGCATAAAATAATTTATACGACTTAAGAAAAAAAACAAATAATTAATAAATCGAGTTTAAATGTCACGATTTGTATAGTTAATTTATGGTTCCGTGACCAGGTTCTTGCCTAGGTACTGTTTTTCTAATTAGTTTATATTATTCTACTGCATCGGTTATCTGAAATCTTCGCCTGCATCCTATGTTAGACTAGGTGCTTGATTTACATATATTTTACTAATTAAAGCAATTCTGAATTAATTTTATTTATAATTTGCAACTAATAGAAGTTAGGTATATTTAAAAAAAATATCAATGATTGACACAACACTTGTTTAGGTCAGGGCATGATATAAATACGTGAAAAGCTTATCAACCAATAATAAAAAACTCTTATCAACTAGTTTTATGGCAAAACGAGACAGCGGTATACTGCTTAAACTTTATCAAGAACAAAACTATTTTTTATTTTTATTTAGTATAAATTGATTATAAAAGGAATAAAAAATAAATTTTTATTAAGAAGGTATATTTCATCCACAATTTCATCTCTACAATAAATCTTAATTAAACTCTCTAAACAAATCAGAGGGCGACATTTTTTAGAACAAATACATATCCATCAGTCAAAATATCTATTTCTACCTACACCGTATCGCTTGCCACAATCGCATGTGCGTCGCTCTAGCTAGCGCTGGTGAAAAGGGCGTTGTAAGTTGTTGTTTACACCAAACCACGTGTTTAACTTCACAGTCAATTCATGCAAGCTATCGAATCACGTGGTTACACTCTGTGTAGTAACAACAGTACTACATACAAAATCAAAATACGCATTACATTTTCACACTAACAATACACAAGTGTAATAGTAATCAGATTGAAAATATATACGAAACGCTATACCTGAGCTCGACGATTGCCGTGGCCGTTTGTTCCGTAGACACAACTTTAATTAACGAAACAGTATAATTACATATAATTATCTGCACTGTCACAGTCACAGGGCACTACTCACTAGTAGGTATGATTTCTAATAACAGAAGCAACACTATTGTAAACACTGCGCGCAATAGATAGCAAGCGTACTACATACGAGTTGCCACGAACGACGCGCTCAAATGACTGGCTGGCGGCTGCCGGCTGCCGAAGGGAACGAGGCGCGCGGGACTATGCCGTCGACCTAGTCGAGGAATGCGGCTCGCCCGTTCTCGCATGCTTATTTTTTTGGTTTGGTTGGATAGGGTAGAGCAGAGTGAATGTTACTCATAATCCAGGTTTTCCGCCCCCTATTTAGAGTTCCTACGTCCTACTTTATGAATAGACTTTATTAGTCTTATTTTTAATCGTCATCAAAAAAACTGCAAGAGGCTAATTTTTTTATTTTTATTTATGGCCTATTCTGTTGGTACCTACTTACCTAAGTAGTTCTTTCCAAATAATATAAAATGTTATGTATTTTTTATACCGGGACTATTACTTTATACATTATTTAATACTCTCCTTACTGGCTTGCTTTTTTTCATTTTTCATGTTACCTAGGAATAATACTGTTAATTGCGAATGTTGGGAAATTAATGCCGCCACTATCCCGCAAGTTAAAGTAACCTAAAAAAATTATAAGTCTCATAAATTTTAAAGTTGATAGCCCCACAGGTGTTACGCATAGTGTTGGTATGAGTAGAAAGGGTAAACAGTAGTATTCAATTGTGCATTATTTATATTAATAGTTGACGAGATTCCCACAAAATTTGATTAAAGCCGTAAGCCGACTGGCGCTATCTACGGAGATGAGAGGAAGTAGGCTAGATAAATGTGCGTAGAAGATGAGGCATTCGTGGTGTGCTGCTTATCTCTTAGGACACTAACAACGAATTACATGGATGCCGTAAAACGGGCCATATACTAGATGTATCGAACGGCCTATTGTATGTATGTTTAAGTATTGATTTCAATTAGCAATAGGTAAACGAAATCTAATATATAAAAGTCTCGTGTCACAGTTTTCGTTCCCTTACTCCTCCGAAACGGGTTGACCGATTCTCCTGAAATTTTCTGAGCATATTGAGTAGGTCTAAGCCTAATCGGCCAACATCTATTTTTAGAGATTTTTTTTTTTTTGGCAAAACGACGTTTATCGGGTCAGCTAGTTATATTATAATATATTACCATAATTATAGTGAATTTAATCACTTTAGGTTTTACTTTTTAGTTCCCTTCATACGCCATAGCAATAAAATCTCATTAAATTAAATTGGTCGCAAATTTTTCAAACGTGACCGATGCATGATGTAATTGAGAATTAGATATACCCAGTCGCCACTTCGATGTGCAGTTGACCCCAATCGCCCCCAATCGAAGGACTGAATTGTGTGCTCGATCAATGATGTTATAATAAGTCGAAATATTCGACATTGTGCCTGATTAAATGTAATAACATGCATATAAATGTCCATTATATCCAACAGGAAGCTTAAAAAAATAACTTAGGTATCATAAAAGTAGATTAGTTCGCCATGGAATCAACGCGTTGTAAGGTAGGGTTTTAAAACCAAATGATATTATGGGACTTTCTTGTTTATATTTATTGTTACTTAATCTATTATAAATTTCAAGATTATACAAACTTGCGAGAGCCCCAAGACCTATTTACTCCAAAGTCAGTTTTTATATAACGTCTAATTTATAGAAATATGTAACAAAAAAAATAAAGGCTTTAATACACTATTGAAAGAGTTCTACGACGTTAATCTAACCCTGACGCAAGACGAATAATAATAATAATCAAATTTGCTCATAAACCAGTTAAAGTTTTATTATACCCAATATCGTATAAGTGTGCCAAATGACAAGTTGTTTTCGACATATCATGAGTAGCTGCAAAACCTTGCCAGAGTATTGCATCTAAGCCAACTTAGTTGAAAGTGTCATACGTCCCTGATCTGATTCTAACCTCTAATTGACCTGACCTGTTCAGTAACACTTCCTATCGTTAACAGCTACTTAGTAACTACTTTACAGGGATGCTCCCTGCGGTATTAACACCACCTATTGAAACCATAGGTATATTAATTGCGAAATTATGGCACCTTAGCGTTAATTACGAGACGAAAGTACGCCATTACTATTTAAAAAGGGGACCGCCTTCCAAGAGAGACAATTCGCCACCCAGTGTTTAAAGCTTAGCTTAAAATTAAGAAAAAAAACTACAACAATATGGACTTGTTTCACTTAATAAATACTTTATAAATGGCAAATTAAAATTCATTTTATCCCAATCGCTATTCGACAATATCCTAAACAGTTCTTAAGTCTCAAACAGCGATGATAAAGTCTTGCAAACGTTCATTTAGTACATTACAAGAGAATTATGGGAATGCATTTGGCACAAAAATTGTACTACTCCGCCATAGTGACGCCAATGATGCCACAGACTATATATTTTTTACATCGGCATACATATCATACATTTACTCATCTATGATGTGTGACTGTGAAATTAATTGATTATATAACCCATAGTAATTTCTTAAAGAATTATTAAATATATAGGTTGAAACAAAAAACGTCTAGTTACTTATATCTTTATTTATCTAAGTAATGTAAAATGGGTTCATCAGTAACAAAGATTTCCTTTAGCGCGCTAAGCACTTGCGATTGTATAAACTCGACCTGCGGAATTAATTCAAAATGACTATAACTATTCAGTCTTATAACTAATAAGTTATATATATTTAGGGAAAATTGTCAAGGTCAAGGCTAACCTGATCTGGAGGACAATATCCGTCATCCGTTGATCTAGCTATTGTTATTAATGTAGGTTGTGGTAGGCGATGTAAAAATGGTTTAAGGCCGAATTCAATAGTGTCTTTAATTAATTTTTCGGAGCTGATATGATGAGGTAGTCCACCCTGATCCCTTGTACACCCACCAGCGAACACGGCCCACCAATCTGGACGTTCGCCGAGGCGTTTTGCTTCCGCCTCTACAATTGGAATTAACGCTAGAACCTAAAACGTTGGTTAACATTTAATAGTTATACAACCTAGCTGCAATTAAAAATCTCGTATCGTATACCAACGTAGTTTTATACTCAAAATGTTATAGAAGTTTGATTATAGTTTACCTTTTCGTAATATATCCCTTTTTTACCCGTATATTTTTCCAAATTACCATGTTCCTCCATACACGTAAATATATCTTCCAATTCTTGTAATTGTATTTCTCGCATATTAACCGTGCTTTCAATATTAACATCATCGTGTTCCGGTACGTCGAAGTGGAATATATCTTCCAACAAATCATACAGACCAATATTGTCATATAGCGCTAGGAAGGGATTGGCTGTGCTAAAAAAATCTAGGTCAATATCTAGAACAAATGGGTTGTGGATATCAAGCTGATTACATAAGTTATGTAAATTAGAATCCATACGATCGTTCAGTTCTGCGACAGTTAACATAAACTTTCTTTTGTTCACGAGCTGTGACGAATACAGAGCGTCGGATAAATAATAGGGCTCTCTACTATCCACTCGGAGAAATCCCGTGGTGGGGTGGTCTCCAACGTGAATTGATCGTGACCCATCGCTAAATTGGTTCGCCCACGGTGGTCTTATCCAAACAACGCGGCTTATATGCCCCGCGGCAACCGCTGGTACTATCCAATTTTCTATCTGTAATAATTGCAAAACCTTCCTCCCTCCTCTTGCTTCCTCACCTTTAAGTTTACGATCTAAGAGCATGTCTGGATGAGCGTCTAAATGTAATAATGTAGTTCCTTCCAATGGCAACTTTTTGCCTCCAATTGCAGAATATATGAATTGTAAGGCGTCGTTATGTTCCTCTACTACATATATAGGAATATTTTTAAATCGCTTTAAGTTTTCCATTATCTAATTTAGAATTTATATACGTTGATAATTGTAAACAAGCACGTCAATGTTGATTCTATTGCTCGACCTGTAATATTAAACAATGAATTAGTAGAAATTTATACGCCTACAGGATTTTATAGGTTGTTTCGCTTTGCCTAGAGCGTTACGAAGAATAGATTCAAAATAATGCTTTAAATCTCCTTTTTCATACTAACCTAAAGTAAATATTAAAGTTCAAGAAAAACATTGTCGAAATATTATGGAAAATTCCGTGCCAAGATAGTGTAGTACATACATAGTCGAAATTGAGTATTTCGCTGGTGTTGACTTTGGTGGGCCCATGATTTGTAGCCTCGCATTGACAGTGATAGAGCACATATTAGACCACAATATCAAGCAAACACACGTTGCGTGTCAATATTTACTAACATCGCGACATTGTTCTTCAATACATGTATTGGTAATATTTATTGGATTCTATTTTTTTTATCTTATTGTTTCAATAACACAGAAAAGCATACGGTACTTCTTTTTTGGTTCAACAACCTTATGAAATCTATGATTAGGAGTCAGATTAGGGTTAATACGTATTCAGCCTCAGTATACGCTACAACTACGAATATTTATAGAATATCAATTCTCGTATTTAATGCCATATAAACTCGGTCACACTGCGCTAACAGTAGCGGAGGACAGGGGTGTTGTGACGGCTGGTAAGGTAAGGGGTCGATACTGCGCGTCACTGACGTCATTACGCTACTACGCCCGTCCAAACACCCCCCGCGTTTCTGCCCCGTGACCTATTGTGCCGCGTAACGCCCACATGGGTCAAGGCGGGAAAATAGTGTCTGATTTATCCAGAATAAACCAACAGTATCTAATTTCTTGCAATTTATAGTTGTGATATTTTATTGAGAGTTATAAGAAAAACGTACTAACATATAATAAATCTTTTATTTACAAACAAAACTATAAGTTGTTATGCAATTAATCTCAATAGTATCCGATTATTCATTCATTTCCTTTTAAATCTAGTGATATAACTCTTATTTTCTGAATTAGTGAATAATAAATCACTTTTTGTTGATATAATATAGGCTCAGAATTTATAACATGCTTTATCTTGAATTTTTAATATACATATACACATATATTTATAGACCATTTTTTATACTGCAGCAATATTTTTGATAAAAATGTGATATTAAAAAATATATAAAGCCACATATTGTATTGTTTCATTATATTTGAAAAATAAGCAGAAATTATAATATTGTCAATTGCTGATAAGTTGCACCAAATGCCGGCAACTTTGTCTTAATTAGAATGCTCCTTAGATCATTCTATTAGGTGATAAAACACATTCCTCTTAATTATTTTATATTTATTTATAACGCATACACAAGTTTATAATGTGTCAGTGACATTTAAAAAATATTGTTAGTCCAAAATTGATTTGAATTTTATTACATAATCAACCATGTAGTAAACTGCTACAATTTGTAAATAAGTAACAATATAAGTTCTAGTAGACAAAAATACTAATAAAGTTGCATAATTTGTTAAATGAATCCAACTTCATATTATAAGTGATTATTTCATTTATAACCGACGTTTTAGCAACAAAAAACTTACTTGTCTTTAACATAAAGTAAGACCTTTATATTTGATAATTTTTCAATTATGAACAGAGTGAAATTTTGTAGTAAATATAATAAAATGTTTAATGTTTACACTTATCAATTTGTACTTTGTGTACCTACTTAATCTATAAATCTACCATAATAGAACTATAAAATATAGACTGCTAATTTATACCAGAGACTATAAATTTCAATATACGCGTCCTCTTTAGTTCAACCCCTGAACTAAAATGATATGGCATCTACTTCGAATATAATAATATAAAAGTCATCAAGGCTGAGCTATGGTCGCCAACAAGCCCGTGCCCCGTACTGTACTATAAAGGCTTTGAGACAGACAGCGAGATTTGCTTAAAAGCTAATAAATATGGTTCCAGGTGTTAAACAGACGGGAAATAAATATAATTAATATGCAATGTAGTTTTCTTTAGGGAAATTAAAATAGGGAAAGGGTCGATGAAAGTGAGGAAAATACTTTAATAGATTTTAGATTCTAACTTTTTTGTTGAAAAAATAACGACCAAGTTATAGAACATATCTAGTTACTTTTTGAAAACGACCCAGGCCAATTATTGATACTTAAGTATAAACAGTAGCTCATTGAAAATCCATTGCAATTGTACAATGCTGAATAAAACTCACAATTGATTACTACTAAATATATATTTATTTTTATAAAGTAATTTGCACATTACACAATTTCTTTTAATCATAACTTGTTAGCCAAAAATAATGCAAATAAGATTCTGTCCTCTTAACTTAAAAGAATGAAAGTACATAATTTTTCAACATATTATTAGCAGTATATGAATTTGGTTAAAAAACTAATAAACACCACAAAACCTTTAAAGACCAAATCATATAAACCTTTTATGTTATTTCTGTATGTTAATTTGCGACTTGCACCTATTTTATATAAAAATGTGAAATACATATTTTAAATCTAAATTGACAACCTGTGATACGGTCACCTTAGACTTAGAACTAAAATAAACTCTAGTTAATGTTATATTAATTTAGTAGATTATATCTACGGATCACCTCGGTATGTGAACCACAAATTTGCACTTTTTTCACTGAACATGAGAAAGCAAAGTATGGCATTGCAGGGGCTTGCGTCTAATTAATTAAGTGGAAACTTAAATCAAGTGATGTATTTTAATATAGTCAGTTTGATATTGTTAATCATTAAGGCACATACACGATAGGTGGTTTAATAATTTGAAGAGAATTTAACTTAAAACTGTTTGGGCATAGTGTGCTTGCTAAGTGAACCAATAGAAGACTTTCGAAACCGACTATCGCGTCATGTCACGTTGCACGCTTGTGCAAATAGAATACTTATCAATTGTTCATCATCCACAAGGCTTGGAAGTTTTCTATTAAAACTTTATCTTACTCAATAAATAAACATACTTATTATATAAATGATGAAGTGGAAGAAATGGAAGGGGAAGCAGAAGGTGAGAACTTCTTAAAATACTATTTTCAAGTATTTATTTTAACAACTTAGAAAACTTCTAACAGTGCATGTTATGTTTGAATGAAAATCTTCCAAACTTTGTAAATATTTCATTGAATTTCAATTTATAGCAGTTCTATTCACACATGAACATAATTAAATCTATGAATGTCTAATGTTGAGGCACCTAAAGTTTAAACTATGTGCGCATGGCCGTTTACATTATACGACAATTCTCTTCACCCTCGCGAATTTCTCCCAACTGTAAAGAAAAAAATTAAATTATTAAAAAAAAATAGAAGAACAGCGATTTAGATTCTTAAAGTGGAGATGCTCCTTTTTTTAGTTAAATCTTGGCTTTCTGTGTTGACTTTCCCAGTGAAACAATTTAACTTTCATACCCAAGGATGGAATGGAATTCAACAAAATGTGTTAAGATATATCTTATAAGCTTGTCTGTAGAAATAAACAAATCAATAATGTGAAGTGTATACAATACTGATAAAAAATTGAAAGTTTTATTACAATTACAATGGGTATGTTATGACTTGGAGCAAATAAAAATAATAATGACTGTGAGCGCCACTGTGCTTGAACAAATTTGGATGTTTTGAGAGTTGATGCACCTTCCGTTTCAAATATCGATATATCATATAATGATTGGATAATGTTTAGGCTAGTATTGCTTTAGATTAAGACTTAAGTCGAAGACGTACAAAACATACAAATATGATTAACTCACCCCTTCGCGTCGGGGAAACTTATGTGCGAGCTCGCGGTGTCTTTGCGCACTAGTGCTCATCTGCCGCCGCTGTCTCTCGGAAATAGCTATCTCCTGTGGATATATAATTTTTTAAATTTAATTGAGTTATATTGAGACTAGTAGCCTGAATTATCGAATTGATTAAGGTAGAATTAACGAATGTTATCTTTACATAGATTCTGTCAAAAGAATATATAAAACACTTGAATGAAAAGATGTACTGTGTCTAAGTGTACTAGATATTAAGACTTTTCTCATAATAATATCTTATTGTATATTTACATGCTTTTAATTTAAGGGCCTGCCTATAAAGAAATTTGTGTTTAAAAGTGATATTTTTTACCTCTTGTTCCGTATTGAGCAGCGCAGTAGTGAAGGTATCTGCGACGAACCATTTCTGTCCCTTCATAACAATATCCTTGGGAGGTTCGTGGTCAGCACCAACGTCTGCTGACCAAACGGTGGTGATGGCACCCGGCTCCAGTTTCACAGTACGATGAAACTTGAATAATGTCTCTTGTTCACCGGCTTTACGCACAATTTGGAAGCCGCCGAGGCTTAGTTCCTGTAAAAGTAAGAAGGTTTTACAAACAAAAGCACTATATACATACTATTTTAACTCATCTTAGTCAGTCATTTTTGAATTTGATTATGCTTGTTATTTATCAGAACGTGTCTACTGTCTGTCAAGTATTTATGAAGAAAAATTGTTTGCATCAAATTAATAAAAATCCATAGACCCAGAGGAGTTTAACCAATGCACAACAGCATGTATGTAAAAATCCAGAATATGATAGAAAATGTTTTCAAAAGACAATAATTACCTTCTTTCCCTTGTTTCGAATCTTGACGAAAGAACCATCAGGGCAGGTTTCAGAGATCTCGAGATCTCCCTTAGCACTAGATTTAACACTAAAGTCCTGAAGGCTTCTTTCCTCGCTCTCATCGAGCAGAGTACGCTTACGAGCGGCACGTAGGGGCGTAGCGCGGCGGCCCGGAGTGAGACGTCCACTGCCGGTGACGCTTGCGCTGGCGCTCATGGAGGCACGCGAGTCGCGGCCTGGCGACTGCGATGTCAGGTTCAACCTGAAATAATTAAGCTATGTAACATATGGCTTACAATCTACCCATTAATCAAACAAACTAATCATCTTTTTATTGATTGATTTTATTGACTGATTAACTGATAGTAGTTTAAACAGCAATGTTTAGTGTTATAAATGGCAATTATTAGATAAATGTTGGGTTTCTAGTTCCAGAAACCATATTCATGAAATTGTAAATTCTAATAAATCGCGGTGTTATCTAGAATTATAGATATACATTATTAACGATACAGTCGGTACACGAAATATCATCAAATATAAAAATTACCGAGTGATGATAAAGAAAAAAGTACCCTGAAATCTCTCTTTCTCATAAAACAAAATTAAGATGTTTAATCTATGGTATTGACAGTACCTGTCCTCTTCACCCTCAAGCAGTGCGCGGTAAGTAGCAATCTCGTGGTCCAGCGAGATCTTGATGTCCATAAGAGTGGCGTACTCCCGCAGTTGGGCCGCCATTTCATCCCGAAGTCGGGCTAGCTCTTGCTCCAATGAAGCCAGATCTTCAGCGTGACGGGCGCGTTCAGCCTCCAGTTGACGCTCTAATTCACGGCAACGGTTCTGAAGAAAAAACAATAATTAAAACATATTTAATTAAATTATTTTAAGCCATACATATATTAACTCATACTTGTTTTCTAGTAGTAATTATTTAGAAGAAAAAGCGCCTAATTAACGTGGATAGAGATATATAAGATGTATGCCAATGTCTTAATTTAATGTATCCAAACCAGTTTGAATAGTCCTTGCACAACGGCTGATAAAGATAATTGTAGCGATGTTTTTATCGTTATTTGACGCATTTAACAATTATTTCGTTTCGACCTTCAGCGACACATCAAGGTAATTCTGAAAAATTTATCTATTCTGCAAGGTTTTTTTGTTTTCTCCTGTGCAACAATATTTGCTGATAATGTTGAAGAAATGCAAACTTACGAAAATGTTTATTATATATATATATATATATATATATATTATTGTCTTATAATTACATACATTTGTATGTATCACTTACACTGAGAGCAGCATTCTTGTTTTCCAACTCGTTGAGAGTATTGTTGAGACTATCGATGCGTGTGCGCATAGTACGGAGCTCCTCAACGGCAACAGTCGTAGCACTGCTATTGCGGTTGGCCGCCGCTTGTAGATTCTTCAACTATACAAAATAGAAAAGAATTATATCTATGGTTTATGATTTAAGTGGCTGAAAAACGAAACCGTTGAAGAAATTTTAACTTTAAGATCGGAATCGACATATTCAAAACGTTGCGTACTTTTCATCAAATTATAAGATAAATAAATTTTTCCACCTAGAGTTATATAAAAAAAGAAAATTTATATTCGGAGTCTAGCAACAACATCTTAATCTGAATCTTATTATACTATTTTAGATGCACTAGGAAAGCTTTTATTAAAACATTATTTCAATCGTGAATACAGTTAAGTCACAATTAATTGTGATTTTGTGGAAGTTCTTATAGTTATCTTTTTCTTATCTAATTTGAACACCATTAAAGTTTTTTTTTTTGGTAAAATTATTTACAATGTCAGTAAAGGTAAACATTCAATATGCTGTATTTTTTAATGTAATTAAAGTAACATAAAATTTCTAAATATATTGTTCAATCATTTATCTAATCAATTATGATGATTTTAAAGATAACAAACTATTAAACAATAGTTTCACATACTGTTTTGAAATAGAAAAAAATGTGCACATAAGGAAATAAGAATTAAGATGTTATTTAAAAATGATAAGATAAGCTTGTTATCAATTGAGTAAATTTTCATAAAAAATATGAAATTTAAAAATGTCTGAATGTCAGTGGTTGTTAAAAATAATAATATTTATATTTATTGTGTTTACCTTATTCTCATAGAGTGCTTCAATTTCATCACGGTTAGCCTTCATGTTGGCTTCCTGTTGCTCGCGCAACTCCTGGAGACTTTGTTGTAATTTAGCTTCGTATTGCTGAGCAAGTCGCCCATCTGTTGAAAATTATATAACTTAAGGTTCATCTTTATTAATCTATTTACTACTTAATACCATGGGACAGTTTTTTTCAATAGGGATAAACTCAGAGGTTAAAGATTTGATTGCCAAAAATACAATGAGTTGACCTATGATAAAGCAGAAGTGCCAATTCTAAAAAGTTTCTACATGCTTGAATTCTGATTTTTATTTTTTAGTGTAGGTTATTTGCTTTTTTTAAATTGTATTACTCACCAATTTCAGAAATCTCAACCTGTCTCCGAGTTCTGGTCTCTTGCAGCTCTTGTTGGAACACCTGATCTTTGAATGAGAGTTCTTCGCGCAGACTCTGTACTGTATTCTCCATATCAATACGACAAAGCATCTCTTCTTCAAGAGTTTTGCGGGTCTCTGCATAAACTTTACGTAGTTTCTCCAACTCCTTTGCCAATTCCTGACAAGTAAAGAATAAAAAAGATTTAAGACTAACAACATTATGCTTGTTTATATTATGTCTAATGTATAGTTATAATGACCAGTATAAATGTCAAAAACATGTAAATTGGAATGTTTTCAAACAAATTATATGTTGTTATTGTAATAATTTTTTATTGTATCGACTGGGTCTTGCCCTACTTAAATATTGATTTTGCTAGTATATTTGTGTACATACATATTAGTATTACTAATATTAGTAGGTATAAAATAATCATACTCTGGCCTCATCTTGAGCTTTCTTTTTATCAACAAGAGCGGTGTTGTACTTGTTGCTTTCTTCAGTAAAACGGTTCTCGAAATGACGGGCTAAATTGTCTGCTTGCTGCCAGTCCTTAGTCTTTTTATCCAAACTGAAATGAACACAGTACATCAACATTGAAATTTACCCTCACTATGAGGCAAAAAAATTAACCATGTAGCAATGGTTATAATGGTTTTATTTCGGTTTTTTTATTCAGATATCATCTAGAATAATTGTACTTTTAGAGACTGATTAACTGTAAGGAAAATTAGATTAATGGAACTAGTTTACCCAGTTATCCTCAGTGGTAAAGCTTTAACACTTTATGAGATGTGTAAATAGAAACTTCAAATATGTAATGAACTTAATTATTTTAGGTAATAATTTACTGTATTTACTTATTATAATTTGCTATATTTATAATTTATAGCTGTAGTCAATTCAAAATTTAAATGTAAGTGCAAACAAATATAAATTCGAAATAACATAATCATCAAAATTAAATGAAACCTAATAACCTAGGCCACGCTTCGTTATTTTTTACGATATTAAGCTTTATTAGTATACATAACAAAGCTTCGTAAAAATGTTTGATCAATGATTAACCAAGCTATTTATAGCGATTACGTAAAAATACTTAGGCATTTTTACGGTAAATAATACAAGATTCGTACAAGGTTAAGATGGCAATGGTATAATGTAAACAAAATATATTTTGGTTGAGCTTACTAAGTTAAACGAGTTTAACCATTCAATATATACTACATAACTACATCGGAGTAATTATCATGGAATAAACACGTGTTAAAAAAATGATTATGTAAACTAGGGCGATCTATGCGGGACACGCTTAAAGAACCTAAAGTAAATGACATTTACCATACTTTACAAGACTATTATAATATATCACTCATGGATACAGCAAGGGAAAGTGTTGACTAGGTGGGTTAGTGCTTAACATGGATGTGTATTGCAAGTATAGTGTGATGTCTCAAACTTATTTATTCAGTATGTGTGAGGTTACACAAGAGCTGTAGTGACATAGACCTCATGGTCAGCAACCTTTGCAAGGTGAAATCACATCATCTTAATTACAACTTTTGCAACAATGTAATTTTTTATTAAAATACACTAAATATTTACTATACTTTACCAAATAAATGATTTTATAACAGTCCTCATGATGGGATCAGATTAAAAATATTATACATTTATGCAATGAAAATATTTTCTTATGCTATTAAGGTTAATCAAATTTCTTATATTTATATCCAAACAAGAGCCATAAGCCATACTGCCATTGTATATATCAATAAATAATTATTTTTTATTGATACAATATGAGATTGTAATTTTTTTCTAAGAATACATTTTTAAAATAATGGGTTCATACTTAATACCCACAAATGTAGGCATATGCAAATATTAGCTCCTTATTACAAATAGGTATATAACATGTTATTAATAACATGTACAGTACATATATAATCGACAACAAAGTGAAGACAATATTTTTGCAGTTATGCAATTAATTAGCATATTTGTTTACAAACAATACATATACTTTCAAAATGCTTTAAAAGAAAATTGATAGGTTCCACTATAATTGGATTGTTATATTGAGGTATGATGTCACTGTGTCGTAAAGGCGAGGTCGCCCGCGTTCTTATGCGTGCCCGAATTGAAATGCCGTCGATGACGTAAACTATGCTAAGGTTATCCGGAAATATATTTTTAAAAAATAGGTCAACAATAAAATAGCTCGAGACTATAGCATAAGAATCTATTTACGTGTACAACGTGTATAAAGATTGTTAAATCAATCTTACCGTTTACTGAGATCGTCGTTTTCTTCTATCAATCTCTTCAAATCTATCTCCAACTTTGCTTTTTCACGAGAAGTATCATCTAATAGCTTTCTAGCATCTTGGAGTTCATGTTCATACATTCCTTTTATGTTAGAAACCTCGCGTGTGACCACCTCCTGGGTTGTTTGTATTTCACGACGCAATCCTGAGTTTTCGCTCTCAAGCTGGCGAACTTTGTCAATGTAAGCAGCAAGTCGATCATTTAGATTTTGTAAATTTTCCTTTTCTTGTAAGCGGCTGTGTCTTGTAGGGCTCAGAGGGCTGTGTGGCCGGCCGGCTGAACTAGAAGGGCGGCTACCAACAGGAGTACTCGATTGTGTAGGGCTTTGAACTGACGACACAACACTTATATTTGAAGAGGAAGAAACTGTCTTTTTAGATTTTGTCGACATTTTGATGTTTTAGTTATAAAAATCAAAATAGACGCGGATAAACAACTTCAATGATGAAGACAATCGTACACCTCGAAATTCACACAACCTGTAAATTGTAAACCCAAGCCTAAGCAAAGTGATCACGTGATTATGTGAGTCACTACCAGGGCTGCCAGTAGCAGAAACCTAAATAATACAATACTGTAATCCATTTTATACCACAGAATAGTTTAAAGAATTATCAATAAAATTATCGAAAAATTATAATACCAAAGTATTTTTAGGAACATTCAAAAAGTTTGAACATAAATATGTTGAAAATTGTGTTCACCATTATTTTTTTATACTTTGTATACACAAATTATACAATTAGGAACTCGGATTATACACAATAATAAAGATACTGAGCCTTTGTTCATTTGCTAGTTTTAAATAATGATTAGATTAGATTCAATTATGTAATATATATTTGCTTAAATTATGTTAATTTGTTCTAGAGATAGCAACATTGTATTATTCGTAAATTGTAATAATTTGATTCTGGCCCATAAACCATATTTTTAAATAATTAATAATACTTATTTAATAAAATATTGTACATAATAATGTTTATCTTATAAATAAAATATGGCTTATATAGTATTGAGATAATTGAATTATTAGTTGAAACTGAGTGTTGACACTTCTGTTATTGACAGTGACACATCTCAGAGGGATCTCGACTTTTGAGTTTTCAGTTTTGGTTTTGATATGCCAAAAAAACAATAATCACTGTGTAAAATGTGAATAGTGAATGTTGATTTATTCTGGATTTAACTTTTAACATTCTTCAATTTTATTTATTGGATTATAACAGCATTACTTTTTGTAGTACCATTATCTATAATAGTGTGATACTTTTCAAGCTTTACAAACGATTTTCGTAAAGAAACAATGGACGAAAAAGTTTAATCAAAAAATATATTTGTCTCGACTTACTTACCTTATTCCCTTTTGTTTAGAAATTGTATTTATATATTCAGCTAGTCGCTTTAGATCACTCGACTAATAAAGTTTTATTATTAGGACATTCAGTTATGTATTCATTTGAGGGAGATTTTAGACGTAAGCCTCAGCAAAATCTTGCTGGAGCTAGCGCACAGCGTAAAACTGATAGAGATGGTCTAATATACCAATCACAATTGCAGCGGCAAAAACGAGAGGTACATACAGGAGTTATTTATGTTTATGTGCTGTAATTAAAAGATATAATATAATCAAATCATATAATATTTTTTATTTACAAAGTATGTGAAACCATTTCTTTGTTACAGGATTACAGGAAAAGACTTTATAGTACAATTAAAATTCAAGCTTATGTCCGAAGTTATCTAACAAGAAAACATTGCAAACAGAATGAAAGACAGAGTTTTGATAATCTTTTTTCACAAATAGCTAACCTTGACAAATCTATGCTGTCTGTTCTAGTTGCTAAACTACTATTTTTTTATAATTATGAAATGGATAGTAAAAGACTGGTATGTTATCACAACATTTTTCTATTCAACCTTCTCTGTTTAATTGATTTAGTAAGCTATATTCTGTGTGTTTTAAGGTTTCCATATCTCAGATTTTGTTAAAACAATGGCAAAATATATTTATTAGTGATAGCTCATTAATACAGTTGAGACGCTTATCAGAATTGCATTTAAGGTTGTTAAGAAATGATTCAGAGGTATGTGAAATTTATTTGCTTTGTAGGAAACTCTGTCAGTTGCTCTTGGTCATTGAATCTGTAAAACAAAAAAACTTGATTTCTAATTTATACCTATATAATTGAACTACCATTGAAACATGCTTTTAGAGATTTCATAATTATTATGACTTTATGATTCATATTTATTTTAGGTACCATTAGCTGTACCCTTACGTATGTTTGAAGTTTTTACATCTGTTAATTGTCTGAGTACAGCAATGAGCCAGGAAGAAGCTATGAATGTAGTTGGGCGTACCTTTTATTTCTTGATAAAAAGAGGTAATGACAATGGATTTTTAATATTAGTGAAATAGTTTATTTCATATACCCTTAATTTTTAATTGTGAATTTCAGGATACTTTACAGAGCTTTGTCACTTAATATGTAGGAAAACACCACCACTGTATGGTCCTTCACCAAATCCACCAACACCACTTTGTGGAGCATTATTTGATTTGATACAAAGACCTTTAAATCTGACGGGCACAATTAATTTACCTGAATATGAGTAAGATATAAAAATGTTTAATTATTTTAATTAGGGAAACAGTAGGCGCTTTTTATTGAAATATAGTGTTTTTTTATCAAAAAATTTATGTGCTTGTTAAAATCAAATTATTCTTATATATGGCACTAGAAAAAACAATTAAATATATATATATATATTATATATATATTCAGGCTTTAGAGTTTGTAAAATCTACACACAAGGCACATATTGTATATAAATTATTATTTACTCATATTATACAAAAATTGCTGATTTAACTATTGTTTTTTTTAGTGATTTAATTATGACAGAATTTGCATCAGCATTTTTATGCAACCCATATCCGGAACCTGTGGAAATGTTTATAATACCTGCACTGGCCAATGATGTCAACAGGCGTTTTCCATTTGTTGCTCTAATACATTGCTTGCAAGATGACTCAAAGTATTGCAAAAGCAGACTCTGTAATGATTCTTGGCTTTTACATTCTGTTCTTATGCTCGAACCATCTGGATTTGGTGAGTAATTGTATTCAAAATCTGTATGTATATAGTATGGAAAATATGATTTACCTAAAATAGAATATTTTCCTGTTTTCACTACATTTTAAATTCATACGCCTGTGTAATTTCTATAAATCTTAGAGCCTTGCTTTTCGCACATTGCGACGCTTTTAGTTTCTTATTCGAGTCATCAGTAGCAGAGGAAATAAAAATTACAAGTGCCGTAGATTAGGTGGTCTAAAAGTAAGAAATGCTAGGTAGTATGGACTATATATATATATGTGTAATGTAAATTTCAGTTAACGATGTCCGCAACTTGGATCACACCAGACTGCCACTAAATCGGATTGTACTGAATTATCTAAGAATACTTGCTAAGTTAACAGTAAATGCATGCAATAAACAAATAAAATATGAATACGAAGACTCTCTGTATAGTCAAGAAACAGCAGCGGATAATGATGACGATGATAGTGATAGTGAAACTGAACCAAATCCCACTTCTGTTAGGGAGCAAAATCTTTTGACAAAATGTGTTGAAACCATAAATGAGCCTGAACGCTGTGTGATGAAGACATGCGGACAGATTGTTGAGACAGATTTGAGTGACGATTTCTTAGATTACATCTCACAAATTTGTCACAATTTACTATTGAGTCACAGAATGGCGTTGCATAAGTACAGGTAATTCTGACCTCTTTTAGCTTAGCTTTAGTTTTTTCTTCTTCAAATTTTACACGCAGTATGGTGTATTAATATAAAGCAAAAGTGCAATGGTACAGTGACTTTTAAGTTAAATATTGAATATTCGTTGTGTAATAAAATCCAACTTCTTCAGACATGTTCGGATAATAAAACTCTATGAATACATTGTCTCCTGAGAGTTTACTAGGTTTTTTTTATTTTTATTTTATTTTGTTATATCTGTCCCCAGACTTCTTATGTGCTAAACACATTTAAAACAATAAACTTATGAGATAACGCAACTAGGTTTACACATAAGACAATTAAATGAGAACTTGAGACACAAGTTTTCCTAATGAGCGCTTACATGAAAACTTCCCTTCCAGGTTATTATATACATTAGCATTTAAACCTCTATTTCTCCGTGGTTTGTGGCATTGGCTAACGAATATGTCTCATAAGTCATCGTTTGGGACAAATACACCTTTAATATCAGCTCTATCTCGGGGTATGGGGGCGGACGCATCTGTAATGGGTGTTCATAGGCTGTTAGCACCGTTAGCTGTATTCTGTGCATTGTTCACTTTGTTGATTGGAACGTTGCATGACACAGAATTTTTTAGAGATACGGATAGTGATGAAAAGATATCAGGTAAATAATTAATTTCTTTTAGTATTGGAAAAATGTAATGTCCATGTACATATTTGATTTTTTCTCATTTGTCTTCCATATGTTTTTGGTTGAGAGTTTGGTTGTTAATGAAAAATCACCTTTATTAATTATCAAATCGAAGTGCTTTTTTATTAAATAAGTTTTGAAAAATATTCATTTTTTTGAGTATAGAAAAGATCACAATTTACATTAATTTATTCCAGTGCCAAATATATCAAATGCGTCTGGACGTGTGCACGCGTTTGACTTCTCGGAGTTGAGTGGTCTGTGTCGTACATTGAAACAAGTTTGCCTTGGGCTTGTGGAATTAGTTTATCCGGAATCAAGACCTTCTATAGTCGGCCAGTACAAGGATGCTGTGGGAGTCCCAACTGATGCACCACCGCAGAATTTAACACCAGCGTGGACGCATTTATTTAAGGTGCCTACAGAATTTTTGGGACACATTTCTCACGATAAATTACATTCTTATATTTTTTTTTTTGCATAACACCTAGAAAGTGTTCTTCACACAATTGTAAGTCTGTTCGATAGTCCCAACTATTTGAAACTTGATCCAAATATATTGAGGCGATGTTTTTTTATATTACATTTATTTTTCTAATAGATCGTATTATTTACAATAAAGAGTGAACAGTTAAATAACTCTTGACTCCGGTGTTTCATTGTAATATAAATATATATACAAAACAGGTTATGTAAGACTTAGTTTTTTAATAAATTTACATAGATTTTTATTCTTTCCTAGGTGTGTACGCAACTTTTACGTGCGTTGTACGCTCGTGATAGTCGTTTGCAATTTACGGGTGGCGTGTCCTGGGCGTCGCCCGGAGCCGTTGGAGTACCTCCGGCTCCTGCTGATGGCACTGCAGCTTCATTAGCAGTGAGAGGAAGACACAGACGGACTTACAGGGCTCATTTGGCCCACCTTGCGCCTACGGAACAAGGTGACCGTTGATTTAATCCACTTGTTTTCTTAAAGGCTTTCAATACTCACTTACCTCTTTGCGTAAACAGGATCGCTGAGAGCAATATTTTTGAGATACATTAACCAATATACGCCTAATTTATTATGCTATTGTAGTTTATAGGTTTGAAATATATTTTTCATATTTGGTTTAAAATTTAATTATACTGGTGTTCTCTCCTGCAATAACTAATTAAACACTACTTTGTAATAGGGTTTATTATAAGGTATGTAGCAGTGTATTTTTATTATTTTAGAAGAGGGACCACCGCTTACAATAAAGGAGTTGAGAACTGTAACGATACTTAGGGAGATACCATTCGTTGTGCCATTTTCGACTCGCGTTCTCATCTTTCAAGGCTTATTGTTTAGGTATTTTTTTTATATATAATTATTTTCACCACGATAAACAAACAATTGTTTTAAACATTGATACTTTTCAGGGAAAAAAGTGAGCATTGGTATGAAATGACGAATTTTAATGAGGGCCCTTCTATAAACATTAGTGTTCGACGAACGCACCTATACGAAGACGCATTTGACAAGCTTAGACCGGAAAATGGTTAGCCATGTTTTTATTCACACAAAACAGCCACAGAACATATATTCTTATCTCCCTCTCAAATAGCAATTGTAATATTTCGCTCTCTTTTATATTAAACGCGTTCTTCACACCTAAAACTAGTTAAGATATATAGTGAACAGTGTTAAGAAGTTTAGTCTAATTTGCTTTACGCTGCAATACAATTTATCATTTAAAAGATATTAGAATATTTACTTAGGCACCAAAAATTATGTTTATTAATAAATATCCCAACAATGACCATATCTGAATCTAGTGTGTAATAATTGTGGCCTTATAATAAAAGGGGAATATAGTTATACAAGTTAAGTTATAAGTGTATTCATAAAACATCGATTAAGTTAAAGGGTGTATTAATACAAGACTTTTTTATACAATATTTTATTTCGTAGAAAACAGTTTCTTTTTACTGTAATTTAGAAATTGGTTAATGTCTAAAGGATATAATTATTGTAATTGGTAATCTTCAGAGCCGAATTTGAAACTGAAACTCCGGGTACAATTAATCAATCAAGCTGGTGCAGAGGAGCCAGGCGTAGACGGCGGAGGACTTTTTAGGGAATTTTTGTCGGAGCTGTTAAAGTGAGTCTTTTGTGATATATGAAGTAAACATTTTTTTCTCTTACTACTCTAGGACTTATATAACTATGTTGATAACAATTTTATTAATATGTAAGAACATGAGAAACTTTTTGTAGTATATATATTTAAGATTTTCCACAATAATTGTTTTGATGTTGGGTAAGAACAAAACATTTTTTGTGGACAAAGTTGGACAAAGGAAAAATAAATTCTGTCTATTTTCGTCTGTAATATAAAGCGAAGAAGACGTTGATGTGTGACCAAATATAATTTTAACGTTTTCAGGTCGGCCTTTGATCCAAACAGGGGTCTTTTTAGGCTAACCAAAGATAACATGTTATATCCGAACCCCGGAGTCCACTTATTATATGATGACTTTCCTGTCCACTATTATTTTATTGGAAGAATGCTAGGGAAGGTATGCATTAACCTAAAAATTACTCCTAAAAAGTTAAAAAATGCTCTTTTAATTCATGTATTTTTATATTTGGCTTTGAATCAAAATTTGGGTTCGATTCCTCGGGACGTCCAACAATTGTGTTATGAACAGTTGTGTACCTTAATTATTATATTACATTTTTCAAATATATATGTATTCATATTAGTACAAAAATGTATAAATATTGCAGGCGTTATACGAGAATTTATTAGTAGAACTGCCGCTGGCGGAGTTCTTCTTAGCGAAATTGTGCTCCTCCCGTGAGCCAGACGTTCATGCGCTTGCGTCCTTGGACCCAGGTCTATATCGGGGACTGTTGCTGTTAAAATCACACAGTTGGGAAGATGTACCAGACTTAGGCTTGGACTTTACAATTGTCAGTGATGAACTGGGTGAACAAAGGGTCAGTGTTTTTTTTTCACATAGATCTACGACGGTTTCAAAATAAACCGGTCTAATATGATACACACAACAAACTCAGCTGGCTAACTCAAGTTAGCTTCTTAAATCAGTTATTTAACCGAGATCACTCATTTACAATTGTCTTCTGACTCATTCCTAAGCTATTTAAGTTATGTCATACTGTATCATTTTTCATTCATCACCTGTATAGATATCTTAACAGGAATCGAATCAAAACCTTCGCAACGTGTGTATTGTGTCACTTAGTCCTAAACGCGATCTTTAATACGCGAAAAAAATTTAATCAAATAAAATATTTTTAGTATTATTTAATATACAGGCTTAATAGTACATGGTTGTATATTACTATATTTAACAAAGCTGGCTGAGTGAAAACTAGTTTTGGTTTCAATTGTATAAATTATTAAAGTACTTAAGGTAATATTTCAGATAGAAGAATTAAAGCCGGGTGGTGCTAATATTGCAGTGACAGCGGAGAATAGAATAGAATACATTCACCTTGTTGCTGATTTTAAATTAAATAGGTAATGTCTACTACTACTACTGCATATATTGGTAGAATGCCTACAATGAAGGTATTCCCTCGCTACAATGCTTGGTAGTACTAAAACTACATTTAAATTTAATTAGTAATATTTAGTTAAAGAACTTTTTAGTAAGTCTACCCCCATTTGATTTTTTTGTGTGAATGTTACAGACAAATTCGAGCGCAGTGTAACGCCTTTAAACGAGGCTTAATGTCGGTGATCAACTCTGAGTGGTTGAGGATGTTCTCGTGCCGAGAATTACAATTGCTGATATCTGGTGCTGAAGTGCCCATAGATCTGCAGGATTTGAAACAACATACACAATATGGAGGTTATCATTTTATCCAATATATTAAATTGACTTGGTTATATTTAATCCATTGGATTTTTTCATATCCAAAATGTTTGTTGTCTCCTTACACAAATGCACGAGGCATTTTCTCTCGCAAACAGATACTTATACGTATTATTATAAAAATAACGGTGATGGAACTAAATATTGGAATTTTTTTTTTTTTAATATTTCAGTTATATGTCAATTTTTAATTTTGGTTGTGGCAAATATAAATTGTGAAATATTTGAATCGTTGGAAATGATGCTAAATTGTTGATGCTTCTTCACTGACGCTTTGGAAAACGCGGACACTTTGTTTTAAGTCAATTATGTGACGTGACCGATATTACTAAAAACAAGCATATTTAAAAAAAATTGTAGCTATGTATACAATGATTTTTTTTACATAATTAAATATTTAAGTGAAAATTATGATTTTAGGTGGTTTCTCTGAGACACATCCGACTGTTCAACATTTCTGGAAAGTAATGGAGAGGTTTACGGATGATCAGCGTCGTCAATTGCTCAAGTTTGTTACGAGTTGTTCCAGACCGCCGTTATTAGGATTTAAGGTTTGCATATAACGAAAGAAGTATCTCAGTTGGGTTTTTGTATGGCATTGCGTCAGTATTGCTCGACTTCACGATTACCACTCATTATAAAAACAACACTTGGCTAATATTTGCCAGGTTTTATTTTACTATTGCTGTCGTACAACGATAATGCATCTATCTTCTATACGGCTAACTTGTCCGGAATTGTCTTGGTTTGTTTTCACAGACGTTTTAAACTTTAAAGTATTCAACTTGTGTTTTTAAATTTACTGTAGGACAATTAAATAATGGGTGAACTTAATTATTCTAGTTATTTTGATACTAATGGTTGTAGTTGCGCCGATATATATATTAATAATTCAATACACCATTCATCAACCAAATTTAAATAACTTTAATACGCGAAATAAAGATTAGCTTGGTGTTCCTACTACTAGGCCCCATAAGGTTCGACTGTGTCAGCAAAGAAATTTAAAAAAGTAGTAATTATATTCTACGAAGAAACTCAATAGTTTTATATAAGGTATGGAAAAGTCTTTGTATTGTCTTTTGTGTATTTGTTATTATAACTTTTAGGACCTACAACCGCCATTCTGCATACAATCAGCCGGTTCGTCTGATCGGCTTCCATCTTCGTCCACTTGTATGAACCTTCTAAAAATACCGGAAACACACTCCGAAGAGGTTTTAGCGGAGAAGCTCTTATATGCAATTCAAGCGGGGGCAGGATTTGAATTAAGCTAGGTTTGTTGTTCGCCAAATAATCTCTTATCTTTAATTAGATGAATGTTACAGGATTAAGCATAAATATTGTAAGGTATTAATTTGTGTCAACTTTTATGTTCGAACTAGCTGACCCGGCATACATTGTTTTGCCATATAAATTGTTTCTAAGTAATATCTTGTGTAGACAAAAAAACACCTGGTGATTAAATGATCAGTTATCGACCGGGGATGATAAATGATTGAATTACTAAAAATGCGGGTTGGTGATAAAAGGGCTGTATGTATTTTTTAATGCGACATAATTAAAACAATGGGCAGGGTTGACAACCCTTATCACCAAGGGCTATTAAAAATAGATGTTGGCCGATTCTCAGACACACTCATTATGCTCACAAAACTACGTGAGAATCGGTCAAGTGGTGTCGGAGGGGTACGTACGGTAACTAACATTGTGACATGGATTTTATATACTAATATATTATATATGATGGATGACCCGGTAAACTTTGTTGGATGGCAAAAATATTGTATAGATGTTTTAATGATAAAAATTTAAAATTATACCAAAAAAAATAGTTTATAATTAATAAAAAAATGGGTTCTATATATTTTTAATTTATGTGTAAAAGCTTAAAGAGGTGTAACACCGTTAACTTAGTGGTATGAAAAATTGATGTTGACCGAATCTCAGACCTATCAGACACTTAAGCATTCAAAATTTCATCGAAATCGGTCGAGCTGTTTCGTAAAGCAACAAACAGTTGTTAGATTGTGGCATTTGAGTGTCACGTGATTTCTTTGTTATAGTTTGAATTAACTGTTAAGCGGTTTATCTTTAAATTATTTCAAATGACACGAGAGTGAAATATGTTTAGGTGAACTAAAGAAGTTCTTGTTATTGTCAATAACTAAAGCCCAAAGTTATAAATAAGCTATTTTTAGTGCTGTAAATTGTATAAAGCTTGCTTATGCTCAGTGATTGTTCTCAATCTATCAATTTTTTATATCAGCATTATAAACAATTCATAAATACTGTAAAATATAAGATGATAAAGTCAGATAAATACATTCGTATTAACTAACTGTGAACATATTTTCATTGTATATTTGTTTGCAGGTCCCAGGTCAACGTTTCTAGTTAATATAACATAGATTTTACAAGTTTTCTATCTCAATGTAAATGACGTATACATTTTTGGTCAAATGAGTTGATATTTTTTTAGCAATCTTGTATTTATCTGAGGCAATTGGTGTCTGTTAAATTATATATTAGCTCGTGTAAATAAATTTAAATTTTATTTTGTTTTAGTTTCATTTAGTTGATCGATGTATTGAAATGAATGTTATGTCACGTGACAACAATAACCCAATGTGTAGTGATGGCTCATGGACTGGACCCAGCCGGTACTTAAATACTTATGTAAGAAGTAAATGTACGTAAGTTGTGAAATTAAATAAGTGACGATGGATGGAGTTTCTCTTATTAGCTGGTGTCAACATTTCAAAAGCGAATATCTAAATGATAATTAGTCGGCAAATAAACTCGGCTTGAATTTCTTTAATAAATTTATTAAACTACAAGCTGATCTAGACAGACTAATTTGTTTACTATACTACTTATTGCAATAAAACTAATGTAAAATAGCTAAAGTACTGTTGGTTTTTAAAAATAGGAGCAGTTTTAGAATTTAGGGTATATATTTTTTATGGTGGGCTACCCTATTCACTTTATGAATAGTAATCGATACTATTTTCGTATCTATTTAAATGGGTTTTATTGAAAAATTATATTTACATATTTTTTTCTGTTATATTTTTATTCTATTATCATTTACAAAATGCCAAAAGATGGTTTTAAATTTATTTTAAAATAAATAAGGTCCCACCAGGATCTTATCAAATGACGCTACGAGACAAACGTCTCCTACTCTGACAATACTACAATCCTAGGTGGTTTTACCAAAAGAATATAATTGTAAGTTTTAATAAGGTGTTAGTCTCGTAAGTCTACTCTACGATTTTAACGAAATTTAACAAAAACATTTGTCATACTACTGAATTGGTTATACTTTTCATTTTGCCACAACCAATATGAATATAGGAGTGTAGGAAAATGTTGAAAAAACGGGAGAAGTTACACGATTTTTAAGCTTCCGTCGCGTGTGCATCCTTAATGGTTAAAGCTACGTAGTAATCATGTAAGATGGAAATGTTCTCCTTAAAATTATGTAAATTAATATTAAAATTTCAACGACAGCATAAGTCTATCTTTTATGGTTGACTGACTTACAATAACACGTGTAACTTCCGATAGCTTAGCAGTTCCATGCTTTTTGATTATATTTCTCTTTACTCTCTATTCTCTTACGTTTATAACACTCTCGGTCATCTCTAATTAAAAAAAGTTAACGTATTAACCATTCCATAAAAAACAATCATAGAAATCCATAAAAAAACCAAAGTTATACCTGAAATACGAGAACAGAGATAATAAGAACTAGGCGTTCTCGTGAATTGGCAGAAAAAGAGCACATCCATTAAAATCTATGAGACTTATTGCCTCCACTTCTCGAGCCAACGAAAGCTCTACCGAGAGAGATGCGATTAGTAGCTGACAGAGCTAAGGCTTATCATTGACCGAGAAGCACAGCTGACCGCGAAAGTACTATTTTTTTTTCTAGAATATGAATATTTTACGTGTTAATGTTATAAATAATGGGTAAATACTGTATAGAAATACGCGTCTAATGGTATATCTAGATATATATAAATTGCTATTCGGTACAACTTGAGCGATCCTGCAAGCGTAGTGGTCCTACGATCTTGTAACGAGCAGCATTCCACTACGAACCGGAAATAGATTATTGTGCTGACAATTCAGTGATAATTGGGGAAATGACTATCATTTGTAAATACTGCAGGCTTTAAAATAGCCGCGACACTGCTGGATGATTATGTGGTGGTGGAAAAGTTAAATTGACACAAATGGTCCTACCAACACCGAATCTCTTACGCTCATCACCAGATCAAATATCTAGAAATAGTATTACCAATCTTAAAAAATTATAGATACACGTACAAATTTATCACTAAATTGGAGCATTATTACCAATACCAGATCATCAATTTTGCGAGTTTATTAGCAAGCAATTCAGATGTGGATTATGATATACATTATGCTCACAATCCAACTGTTAAGAGAGCCTTTATCCAAGAATTGCAAATGTTTCTTCATCAGAACAACGCCTTAATGTGCGTTTTAAAATAACAATTTAAAACCGCATAAACAGCCAGTATCATATATATATTTTTTAATTCATTGATTCAAAGGCGGTACGAAGTTTGCCGGGTCGGCTAGTAAATAAATAACAAAACCACAGCACACGAGTGTTTCTCAGGCCTACCGAAATATGTACGATTTTTTTTTTATTAAAAGTGTAAATGAAATGTTTAATAATTCTCTAAACAGACACGAACGAGGCGGGAGTCATCAATAACCCGCATTAATATTAGCCTAAGCGCATTCATTTCAATATGGCCGCCACTCGGCGCCATTATACGCCGAGACTTGCAATCAATCAACGCTGATGAATGCGTTTGTGCTGAACTGCTATGATGAGGTAGCAGGAAATACTTAACGTTTTGAACGTGAGGTGATTTTCACGGATCCCAGTGTGGTGGTGCCAATGATACACTGTCCACACCAGGCATACACGCGTATTTTATGTTTCAAAGTTGTAATTCATTTATGTAGTCTTATTCTCTTTTTATTTAAAAAAAGTCTGGTACATATTTTTAGGCAGCACTGTAGGCGTATAGCTTTAAACTTATTTAATAAACAAATATTTTATTGGATAAACTGATAAGTTTTTTTAAGAGTGGGCTGGGTGCAGGAAGGTGAAGTGGTGAATGCATTGCAAACATTGCAACAATGATCTAACGACTACTCGTACATCCCTAACGCACACGTAGATATTCTCACGACAATTGTACAGGGATGACGAGATCGCGTTTATATCCGTTAAATATTAGCGTAACCCGACATAATGCTACTAAGAATTAAAGGGTCTCTGACGGGTCGTCTATATGGGGAAAATATTTTATTGCATCTAATATGTTCGACTGTCATTCTCAATAAAGGTAGACCTGCAGTCGTGAGTCACCGGGCCACCGCGGTCGCATGCTTGATTCATTTCGATACCAATGAAAAGATTAAACGATTGCCTGTCAGCCTTAATGTAAATCAAATCGTACAACATATAAAACGTATTTTTAAATGTATATAATAGTAACGACCTTTGAAGGGACTGAATAAAATATTGCGTAGTTCTATTGTGATGTGATAAATTATGGACTGCACTCGTCAAAACATTAATACAATTTATGGGAATTTATTCTGTACTTGATGTATAGATCCGTATTTATTGTTATCATGAGGGTTATATGAATGCTTATGAATTTTTCAGGGTCCAAGCTTCGATATTGAAAACCTATCATGTCATGACTATTTTGATTGGCTTGCCTTCTTCAGAAACTGACTGAATAAAAATAACACCCGTGCTTCTATAGCAATTGTATGGTTGGTTAGGATTTCAAACGAATCGTATTATAAAAAAAGTTTTCGAGTGGGAATTACTAGTCTATAAGGATCATGTGCTATTTCAAGTTATGGTATGTGAGAAACACTAATTGCATTTACATTTAAAAAATCTAGAGTTGATAAAAATAAATGTTATTGAATACTTTTTGGTCGTACCATGCCATGTTTTTCCTTGGTTACTATGTGAACAATTCAGAAGTCAAAGGCGAATGCTAATCAATGCAGTTATTTACCGCATGTCAAACTTGAGTGCTTTAGGTTTTGTTAGCACTCTGGTCACGAAAAGGCGCGTCATTGCCGGCCATGCTAATTTGGCGTTCGGTCTCAATTTGCAACATTGTTCGCAGAACTACACTGTTTGAAAGTACCTAGACGAAGCATACGAGAAATGAATAAAAGATTAATTTAGTTGATTAAAATTTGGCACTGGTGTTGCTCAGGACATATGTAAATTAGTTTACGAATTTATAGGTATGACTTAAAATGTATTCTAAACAGAGTGTTTTACAATTGATTGCTTTCGTTTTTTTTTAATAAGTATGAATGATTCAGTTAGACGATATTGTCTATAATTGTTTTATTGAATATTAAAAATTAAATTGTGCGTCATAAATTGTGCATTTCAAAAGAATAACCAAACTTAAGTCTTAATTTATTGTAAAGGGATAAAGCCGTCAAGAGGCTTCAACAAATTTGCCTGACACAATCTGCTTTGCGGGTGGCCTACTACATTGTACGTGTTGCCTATTTCTGGGAAGGTCACCGGTGTAGGCTTTGTATTAGAGGCTACGGTCTATACGCTTATTAAACTATAGGTAATTATAGAGTCAGTTAAAATTAAATAATCAAAGATATGATTTTTGAGTTTCAACGGTTTAAATTATAAAATACACAAAACCATAGAATATAAATAAATATGTCAATAGTACTTACATTAGTTTCGAAAAAAAACCTAATACGCGTTAGTACTCTATGTAATTAGGTAATTGTTAAAAATAGGTTGCATAGGTGACTAAATACTGTCTGAGGCAAATAATAATTTTATTATTATTTACATTCCAGGCCTGTTTCCTGGTTTCATCATTATACAATCTTCACGGACTCATAATCAAATTGATCTTAAACTGACGTTTTGTCATATCATTCAGCGATAATAACGTCGCAGGATATATCCACGACTTAAAGTGGCCCGAGGCGACGCAGACGCGTCGTTGCACTAGATCTGATGCGACGCGAGATAAATACTTGCTATCTATTTCAATTTCACTCCAGCGATATCATACAAATCTCGGCCTTATTCTGTCCCCCAGCCGTCGGCCCACGTCAGACCACCCAAGTCGCAATACCACTCCTAAACACATACAAAGCGATTATCTATCTGTTTATTATTTAGTATACTCACGTGCAACAACCCAAAGATATGCTATGTGGCATATTTTATACCCAGCCTCCACTGCATAATGGACAGAAATTGTCGCGTCATTTAGCACAATGATCTATAGGCACTTAGTGATTCAATAATTGGTATTTAGTTATCAGCGTTTTGGTATCGCGCGGTCGAGTCGGGCACATTTAATTTGACCAAACCAATAAAGTGGTTATTATAAAAATGACATACGTGTGCGTTATTAAGAATGTCTGGAACTCTTTTCAATAATAAAGCGTTGAAGGTTTTATGGGCATGTTTTGAGAAACCCTCGTATTTTAGGTTGTCTGGTCAGAGCAGGTCCAAGCGAATTACTTGTCACGTTCGCCATTTGTTATGCAACGTTATGTTACTTTATGATGCTATGAATGTATCGCTTTGAATGGACATCTAATTAAATTTTATCTTTGATTTTACAATTAAAGTTATAAATTATATAGGTGTAATATTTGGTGTGTAAGCGGGAAACTGGACAATGATCTAAATATTATAAAGCTGCCTATGCTAAAATTAATCAAATGGAATGTCGTGGTTTAAATAAATTTTCCTTATCACAAATGAATGATAAATGATGAAAAAAAGATGCCTTTTTCAAACAACACGTTTCTGATGTCCTTGCTATAATATTTTGCAAAATACATTTTGTTGTTTGTACAAGTGTTTAATGTGAACAAAACAAATATCGGAAATTGTTATGACTGTATTTACTTTAATAACAGTTTGTCTTACAGTTCATTTAAATTGATAAGGATGACTTGTATGGATTGTTTTAACCCGACTTACTGTTAAGGGAAAATGATTAAAAAGAGTTGATACAAGCATTAACAAGTGTTCATTTCTGTTATCAACATAAATTATGACAATTTACGAGATCATTGCCTGTCTTTGTACTGGTTAGGAAAACATGTTGAAGGTTCATCGTTGTTGTGTTGGGTAGCTTTTTATTTGCGCGTAGTTTTCTTGGGTACAGCACTACTATTGATTTGGATTTCAGAGCGTTACGTTAAAAGGTGACGTCGATGCTTCTTTTCTGAGTTGATAGTGAAGTACTGCCACGTGTAATCGCAGCTTTTAAATGAAACGAAACAACAGGAAGTGTATATTCATATTGAATTTCAACTGGAGTGTCTATAATCGGTTCTTAACATCGTGTATGTTGAAACTATAGACTATGCAGTTCAATAGCCCATTCATACTGGTGCTCGAAACTCATAAAGCCTTCGCGAGGAATCGACGTGGGTGGCATTGGCTTATGCTTCTTGGCCTGACAAAAAAAATAAAAGTAGAATTTAAAGAAATTAGTCTCTCTAAAACACACGCCAGACACGTGTTACGTTTTTCACTCTTAATAAGATTTATGGTTCGGTTCTTCGATATAAACTTGTGGTCGTGTAAAAATCGAGGTTTAATTAAAATTAAAGTCGTATTTCTCAGATATTTTTATTGGTTGGTATGTTTGTATTTGTGATCCGAACGTTACCTGAGGCTTAGTATTTTTATGGTATGATAAGAATTGTTTGCGTTGTTTAGACAGAGCTCAGGTAGTGCGAGTAAAGTAGCGCATGCGTAGAACAGGTAGCCTCTACAGCTACTGTCAAGTCCTGTGCACACACCGACTGCATTATTACTATTAAAGGGTTTATATAAAATAAGATTTTTGGTTCTTTGAAAGTAGCTACTCGACGTAGGTATAAAACAAGAATCTAATCTATAGAATTAAAACAATGGTTTTATATAGTTTAAATGCCAAAGTTATAGATTGTTACCTAACTTAAGTAATTTATCGTCGATCAAAATTTAACGAATTGTTTATTTAGTATGCGTACCACAGTAGCAGTGCAAAATGTCTGGAGCCAAGGTATGCGTGACAAGGAATTAAGGTTGTTTGCCCGGTGCTCGAAGTAACAAGCTGACGATAAATGTCTGTACAAACATCACTGCCCGACACCTCTTATGCTTTTTATAGCAAACGGGAGCCTCTACAAACCGGTGACAGCTTCGAGTGGGGTAAGAAAAAAACTGCGAAGTTTCTTTGTAAAAATTACTTAAGCTTAAGACTTATTTTTTTTAACTGTTTGATTTTTCACTATACAATAGTGTAGGACGTCAATTATGTTCCGTTATATATGCCTAAATATTCAAATACAAAAAAAATATTTAAGGTGTCCGTAAAAACGTAAAAAATATCACACATATTTTTTATATACAATTAAAAATACGTTTTAGTAAGTGATCAGAATATCTTACAAAAACTTAGTTTTGAAAGAAATTCTCACGCGCTATTGGGTACGGAAGGGACACAGCGCGACGGATTAATGTAAATAATCGTTACGATTGATGGCCATGGTGAAATATCACAGGAAGTATGGATATGCCATGACCGACCTCTGTCAGTAGAGTATCAGTATCTATCAGATTATTTCAATATATTTTGGTGCCCAGACATGATTTCAAACCAACAAAAACACATGACTATATGTGTCGTTATGGAATGGACTCCCTTCCCCTTTTCATCATATCCTAAATAACACACTCATCAGCGTCTACTGCTAGTGTGTCTCAATAATAATCATAATAATATATCTTATAGAAGTGGATATATAGAACACATAACCACATAATACTTTTTATAAATTATTAATAGTTATAAATGTGTCTGCCTGCATAATTTGTATCATATGAAATCTATGTATGTAGCCATAAATATTGTTAAAAACCAAAACAACATTTTATTGTAATTTGTACATAACATTTATTACTAACACACTAGTTTGATATACTAATAAAAAAAACCATAAAAAATATAACGAGTTTATTCGAAGTGGTCTACTGCTATACCTACCATCCTTAAAACGGATACCAGTTGTAAAAAGCAGCACGTACTCTTTCTGTTGAAAAATCCTTCACTGATCGTTTTAAGGACGTTTAACGATCATGGCATCTACAGCATCTCTAAAAGATCGACCATAAATCATAATTCAGTGTACCATCTCCAGGGCTAGACGACGGTCTGTCATCAGCTCTGACGGAGTCCGGAACGTTGGGTAGGTTCCGTACAGATTGGAACGACCCTGATTTCGTGAATCAAGCTTTTTGACCGGGCCAGCCCCGCCTTACTGAAAGGACAATTC
Source organism: Leptophobia aripa (assembly GCA_951799465.1). Lineage (NCBI taxonomy): Eukaryota > Metazoa > Arthropoda > Insecta > Lepidoptera > Pieridae > Leptophobia > Leptophobia aripa. The sequence continues at coordinate 6,302,947 of OX637260.1, forward strand.
TTGGTGGAACATGGTGTTGTTATGTTATGTATTAACTACCTTCTCAATAATGGTATTTTGATATACTTGTGCCAAGGTTTTGATTCCTTTTACCCAAAAATACATATCATACAACAAATTATCTATCATCCCTCCATCACTAATGTCGGAACACTTTCTGTGACTTAAGTAGTTGTTTTGATTATACAAACTATTCCTTTATAAATTATGAGATAAGAAATGACACCTCTCTTATAGGCAGTAACTTCAAAATTATCTTTTAAAATACCTACGCGAAATGGTTCTTGGTACTATCTTCATTTCTGAGGTAAAATCTTAAGCACAGACAGGACTACTTGGAAATCTATCCCTTGTCTTTTTCATATGATCACTACAAGTCCATTAAAATATTAAAATTTAACGAAAAGAACCCAAGTAGAAATTTGAAATGTTACAATATATGGATTGTATGTTACAATATAAGAGGACGCAATTTTATTTTTCGGACATGTTTGGGAGGTCAATAGAAATTTAACTTCAGTTTTGAGTTTGTGGGGTCCGCACCCTTGTCCCTCGGCTTACATCTTGGCAAAAGTTGTGAAAACATTTACGCAATATCTCAGAAACTATGCGTCTTACAAAAAAATTGTAACATAATAATTTGAAGCAAATTGTTTTGCCTACAAATATGTTATTCATACTTTTTGCTCTAAATTATAAAGAAGTTATAAACTAAAAAGTAAGATTTTTTTTCTATACATTTATACTTTACCATACTTTTTTTGCGGCAGCTGAGAATATGTTTCCGATTGGAGGAGCAGCAGCAGTCATAGGACTCAGTCCTTGGATAGTCTCCAGGATACATAAAATATATAAAATAACACAATACGTAATTTTATAAACACACAAAAACTATGTACTCGTATAATGGAAACATTAAGCTGCCGTGGATTGTGAAGTCAATTTAATGTCACGCTAAGGGCTAAGTTTATTCAGGCAATGCCACCTTGTAGAAACGAGAAAAAAGTCCAAAACTGTATGGGAATTTAAATATTCTATCCTACCATTAACCAACTTTCAGTTCTTCTCGGTAGCCGACCGACAATTACGCGTTGATGATTGATTACACTGTTGACTTTCGATTTTTGTAATATCATTGTTTGGATAAGCCATCGCACTGGAAAAAGACGATAAAGTTCTGTCACTACTTTTTTACTGTTATTTCCAATGGCATCAACTATTCACGAACTTATTGTGTGTTCTATTATCTTCTGAGTTCTACTAATTGAGTCGTCTCAACCCACACCAGACGGGCATTGTTTGCAAAATTTAGCCATAAACACACAATGCACGCTCGATGTGGGTGGCTTTAAACGAATTCCAATACCTAGCAAGATAAATTTTTGTCTCAAATATATCATGAAATTATACATTTAATGCGATAACATCGCAGTATTTATAATTATGTTCTCATGAGTTAGAAAAAATAAGGATGGGATCGTAGGTATATGCGTGACGAAAATAACAATCTTCCCTATGTTGTAAGTTACAGGGATGGGCCAATGCGGCCGCAAAAGCGTACAAATTGATCGTAATGCTGTGACGACAGACTGACAAGGACCACCCATGATGAATTATGATTATGAGATTCCGCCACATAAGTTAATATCCATCTATTGTGGCGCGGCATTTTGCTTGCGTGCTCCATTTATATAATCACAAACGATCACGAAACCAATACCAGTAATCGTAAATAAATATAGTAAATGATCTGAATTGAAGAAAGATAGATATTTTAATTGATTATAATGTGTTTTTATTTACTTTTCCTATGAGAGTTTATAGGAAAAAATTAATAGGTAACAATGTATTGAAAGGACTATTAATAATTTGTTTTCACACTTTATTGTAATACTTATACCAACAAAAAATCCTGGTTAAAAAATCTATTTTGTGACATCATTAATGACTTTCACGTTTTTAATACGATGAAAACTTTGCTTACGCGTAGTGTATGTCACGAGCAGAGACAATTTTGTCACAGACTACAGACCACAGTCCTCAATAGCTATTGAGGACTGTGGTCTGTACTCTGTAATTGTCACGTGCGTTTCTATCTCTTCCTGCCATTAGCAGCCTTAATTGCTCTCAGATGGTTGTGTTACTCTCTTTTATGGTAAAGCGGTTAAACTTAATTGTTTTTATGAGCGTCTGTTTTTTGAACTTTGTATTATTAGTTTTGTGTGAATGCAGGTGGTCAGTTACTAATGGTGTCTAGAGCATTTTAACTGCTTGAAATCACTAATTAAATCGTACCTTAATTTTGTTCATTGGTGCTTTCGAGATTTTATTGCATTGACAAACGTTGCTAATTATTTTTATTGTTTCAAATGAAATCTTCGATGTTTTTACCCAAAATAATTATTACTTCAGTTGTCATTCATTACATTTAATTTATATACTTGTTTTTATTAAAAATACCCATGATTCATTGATGTACTTAATATATTTATTCCTAGGCAAGTAATAAAATATCATTCTATTTGGGATTATTATTTGTTGTGTTTACCGGGGTTAAAAATAGGGGTTGGGTATTAAATTAAATGAAATGATGAAATATTCTGAGCATATTGAGTAGGTCTGAGAATCGGCCAACATCTATTTTTAGAGACAATTTTTTTTTTTGGCAAAACGACGTTTGTCAGGATCAGCTAGTTTCAATATATTATAGTCACTATTGACTCACTCAAAGTCTTATTGAGTATATAATAAGAAATTATTTGAACATTTTAACAAGCAAGCAAGTTTACCTTAACAATATTTTGTTAGGGATAGAGAAATGTTTAGCCACCTGAAATTACAACGCAATAGCATGGATACTCCCGCGCCATTGCCATTCGCGAGTATTATCAACCTAACGTTGAAACTTTTTTGTTCAAATATATAAATGGAATTTGAAAATCAATTTATTTAAAGTAGTACATAAGTACTACTTTTAATTAATTGGTTTGCGTTAATAGTATCGCAATTTGAATTGTTAATATCTATGGGCTTGCCACCTCGTCGCGATCACAATATCGAGAAACATTCTCAGAAATGTACGAGTTGAGAATATATTCAGGTGTAAGGTGTTCCGTGTTGTTATTGCTATTACAATTTGATAAATCTAGTCATAAACTTGACTGGACTCTGAAAGGTTTACATTGTAACTGGAATACATAGATTTTATTGATGCTTTTCACGCAATCATGACGTCTATCTGGTTATTCCTACAAACAATTTAGATTTTAATCTTCAGCGTGTGTTCTGTACATATAAATGATTGCCTACTTGAATATTAGGAAAATAATATCGGAAAAAAGAAAATTCTGAGGCCAAGATCAAGGAGGATCGACACTTTTTAAATTTTTGACTCGGACTTTTGATTGACAACTTGTTATCTTAAAGTTTTATACGAACTTTTCTTAGTATCAGACCCGTGTGGTCAATGAGATTGCAGTTAGATATAGTATTATAAGCCGTTATATGGCCGATTCTACTGATACACGATTCAGTGTATGATGACGGAAAATTATAACATCGTAGTCTAGTAATGACTGTGCTGCGCGGCAGTTGTCATTCCTAGGTATTGCGATCTATTCGATGACGAAGTTTATCGTTGATTATTGTGTTTATTTGCGCGTGGCGTGTGTTAATGCGGCCTGTGTGTGTGTGACCACCCAGCGCGAGCCCACACACAGCGCCCACCCACGTGGCGGGGCGCCCCGGCCACTATCACTCCGCCAAACTGCTACTGTACAGATATTTGATTGACATCTGACACAGATATTGATATTAGAATAGTGTCTGCCTTGCAATCGAAAGCATCAATAGTAAAAATATTTACGGTCATCAAAAGATAAGAATATCATAAACATTTTTGTTCTAAAAAACCGGCTATAGCAATCGTTAGAACGTACTCTGAAGATAATTTATAAACGTACGAAGTTATTTCACAATACACCAAGCAATAGAAAATATGCGAAGACCATAGATAGCGTTCTCACTGCAATCGATTTCAAATCTTTGTCAATAAATTCTTTGTAAAAAAATACGCATTTTAGATACAATGAAACATTGAATTCCTATCATGCTAAATAGCAATGTCGAAATTAATTTAATTACAAAATTATACAATCGTAATGGGTCAAGCTGGACAAAAGTCATAAGTCAAGTAAAACGAGCTAGAGAGAACATTATTCAAGTTTCAACGGAAATTCAATACGTATGCAGTATTTGCAACAAAGTAATTTATCGTTAGTGTTTCGATCTTTGCAATCCATCATCCACGATTTTCATTTGATATGTCATGCCTACTGCATAATCATAAGTATAATTTGTAAATTTCTTATGTGTTTGTAGGTACGTAATAAACAAATCTTTATTTTCTTGTTTTAAAAATTTTGACAAACTAATTAAAAGGAGCACCAGTAAAATGAACTTGAACTGATTAAATAAAATTAATTTATTTTTTCCGTTAGTTAAAATACAACAAACATTAATAAAATATAAGGTTAACATTTCATAAGATAAGAATTCTATATTTATGTTGCTTACCTGCATACCACAAAGTTCATTCATATACCTATATGAGGGTGGAAGAACACGCTTGCGAAGTACATAATAAAGTTCAAGGCATGATCGAGTAATCTGGCACTCCAGTGCCCTCAGTGGGCCTGATAGATACATCGACTGTCAACTACTATACTATTTTAACTTTTTAATGTCCTTTTTATTGTTCGGTCACTGTCAGGGTATGACAATTATTAATTATCTCACTACGCCTAAATCACTGAAAGGATTTTTCGCATAGAGAGCCTGGGAGATAAAGTAGGCTTCCTTTTGTTGAAAATAAAGAGCTTGATGAGACGTTAAGTATTTAAGAACTTAATGAGAAATACTTTATAAAATAAGCTAAAAATCGCATCGATTATAGTTTTTATTAGTAATCTATCATTAGGTAAAATCACGAAAACAACATTAAGTAAAACAAATGTTTATTTCACTATTTCATATATTATACTATAACAAGAATAAAAATAGTCTTTTTTTTTCTTTCAAAATGAGTACAAACAAATATCTCTTTTATAAACTGCCTGTCGAACAAGTCAGCCATTTGAATTCCCAATGATAGAACTCCAAATTTTTAATAATGGCGCCACTATATTTCTTCGTTGGCATTTTGGCAAATCTAAATAAATATCGAATTAAATCTAGAACAGCATACCTTAAATACCAATCGACCGTTCGGATTATAATTTTAAATATCTCAAGAATTGTTTAATTTATGGTAGCAATAAAACAAAACGAAACACAAATCCACCCACAATATCCGTATTATGTTGCCAGATATATTGTAATGTTGCACCAATTGCACCAAAAGATAAAAAATTTCTAAGCCTTAACGTATAGGACCTCTGTTATATCAATCTCATCTGTATATCGTGAATCCATAATTGAATTATTTTTTAAACGATTGCTCTACTGTAATCTTAAAAAAAATAAAAGAAATATTCTATTTTTAAAATAACTTTCGCTACCGAGAAAGAAGGCGTGTCCAATCAGTGTTCCATCAATATTCGTCTCTATTGAGACGTTTTGCCGAACTGACATTAACGTACATTTTGCCCGAACGGCATATCCGGCTCTTTTTTGTCTGATCGACAATCAATTCATCTCCCCTTTTGAGTGCGACTTGGACCTCAGATAATTTTGTAAATGTGAAAACGAGAATGGACTACACATTATTATTAAGTATATTATTTTATTTATATAATAGAACGTTATAAGCGTCTTGAAATGTAGACGGCTCAGTTGCCTCAATGGTTAAAATTCCAGATTTCCGAACAGAGGTCGCGGGTTCGGTTAACTTCAAAAATGTATATTTTTTATATCTAATATTGGTTTTCTTATACCAGGCATACTAAATTCAGTATTCGGTATGAACAATTGTTCATATTCACTTTACATGTTAAGGCAATAATTAAAACAGAAACGCTTCGAACAAATATACCTCATATTATAGTCACAACAATAATTCATTCCACGCAACCATTTGTATACAAATAAAAAGCTTTAATCATAGCTAATACTGAATTGTAAATACCTTTAACATTATCTCTTTGCTTCCCAATTGTAAAAAGTTGAGTAAGCAATCCATTAGAGCCTGCAAAGCTTACTTTGTATGTTTTATGTGTACAATTAGAGGTAACTATGCAATGTTTTACTAGCAGTAAAACTTTACGTTCTCACTCATTACATCTATTATCTCGTTGTGGTGACTTGTTATTATGATTATCTTGTATGCCATGGTGCTGCAACAAAGTATTGCTAAACATTATATATGACACTTTAAAATAAACACTGGGCCGTAGCCTGTGAACAAGAAATACTGACGATTTCGCTTAGTCTAAACAATTTATGTTTAATATTCCTTTGTGTTTCGTGTAATTATTTGAAATGGAACGATTTTATCGTTAGTAATATTTTAGATTGTCCTATGTTTTAATAGAATTCGTAGCCTTTGGTTTTTAATTTACATTATCATGTCTCGGTGTTTAACAATTACGAATCTAAAAGAAATAGATACAGAAGACAATGGTAGGAGGAGAAGATCACGTTTCTATGGTAACGCGACGTACGATCATGTTTGGCTTTTTGTGCCTTTGCGGCCCAAGGACCACCCACGTCGACTCCATAATTTTATTGAACAATAAACAAATTTATTGCTTCATATGGCTATTTATGTTTTATTTATAAGGGCTTGCGGGTGCCTGCTTTTAGGAATACTTTTGCGGTTAATACTAAAATAAAATTGGCATATGCAAAAGAAGGAAGGCAAGGTGATAAATAATGCATTATTTTACATTTATATTGTCTGGTTTTTATGTAACCACAGTCGTCTTCGTCGCACAAATAATTATTAACGGTGTATTATAACTATGTTCGCCCTTGATTCACTTTTGGATTTGACCCGAATAATGTTAACGGATTCTACTCTTGTCGTACGTAATTCATGATGCGTTTTACAAATAATGTAAACGTAATGTAATGGATATTTCTTACGATGTGCACAATTTAATGCTCGCCCAGAAATGGTGAGGAAAAGGACACGCTTTAGTCGCAAAAAACAACGACGCACGTACAGGAACCAAGTAAGATTTTGTAACTGTAACATGATCACCATTTTATTGATAGACAAGATGGTTCTTAACTATGTCGTACAAAATTAAAGGCGGGTAGCAACTGATGTATTGAATTATAAGAACATTTAGCTGATACATGTTCACGGGCGAAGACAGGATATAGAGACGTCAGCCGGACCACCCACAGAGCGTTCCCTATAATATATATCTACTAAGCAATCAATTGCAATTTCGAAAAGGATGTGGGTTCCTTAAGTATCAATATTTTCTCCTTATAAAACGCTGCTTCACATGAAAAATTTAATCTTCCGGATCTGGAACGCGAGTGGATTTCACATGAATTTTACACAAAATGTCAAAATCGTCCCTTTCGCGTAATATTAAGTAACCTAAGTTGGTTATATATTAAATTAATATATAATGGTATTAAATTTTACTGATATGTTTTTTCAAATAACTATACAGAGCAATTAAGTTATGTGTTGTTATTTTCATTTCTCTTATTCCACTACTACGGTCGCTTGTCGTCAAACACATAAACAACATGAAACACAAGTAACTCGATTCAATTGTTACATAATGCTACTTTGACGAGCAAATTGTTTGATAATGTTTATCGTATCTCTAAGTCGGTAATTTATCCAATTAGGTTCGCTCGCGGCGGGCCACCCACGACGCGAGGCTATTAAAGTTAAATTATGAATTATTTACTTGCCTTTATTTTGGGCTGAGGATTTAGTTAAGTAAATTTTTTTCTATGTTATATCGTCAATAAACTAATAATTACAAGCGACACATACCTGTTTCTTGAAGTAAAAGGTTAATCCAGTATCACACAAATATATTTTTTACTAGAGATTTTATAGTTAGTTTAATATTTTTATACCTTATTTGATATGTGCTAGAAATACATATATTGTTGATAAATGTTAGAAAACGTTTCAGCCAAATAAACAACTCTTTAAAGTTGCTAAATTGTGTCAAAACAGCTCCAATAAAAAACTTTAAGCCTATATGTACACCTGTTTAAGCTTACCACGCAAAATCAGCAAAATAAAACTAATTACAGAGATCTTGACATTTTTAATTATACACCTGAATCATGTCCTAATCGTTGTTTATTTTATTACAACTATAAACTATTTTGAACTTATTCCTTAGATCATTAAATATCGAAAATAAAAGTCATAAAATTTAATTTATGCGTGGCCTAATATGTAGCCTCACCTCTACCAGTTTTTAAATGAAATAATTTATTACAGTAGCATCATTAATATTTAACAATCGTCTTTTGCACTTGTATTAGTATTGTATTGTCTATGTTTAATATGCTGTGCTGTGTGATAGCAACATACGTATCATTGAGAATATTGCACACTGTAACCAACGAAGCAATAATTCTTACGCTGCGAATTGAACCCAGTTCTTCTATTAATCGTATATCCTTCGTGTTTTGATCTAAATGAACCACGTTAATCAATCAAGCAAGCCTATCCATTATTCGGTCAAGGGAAAATTGTAAAACCATATACAACATTTTCGGTTATTATTTGAATTCGTTTATTCATTTTAAACACAGTATTTCTGCATTCTAATTAATTTTACTGATATAATATTTCTACGTATGGATTGACTACCATATAAAACAAATTACTGACATACTTCAATATAAGATGATGTTAAACACCCTGAACATCGCCTGAACAAACGAAGTCGCAAGCATTAACAAGTATTGTGTGTTCTATTGTGAAATTTGTAGGAGCTTCGTATGTTAACAGTATTTATTGTCGCATTCAACAGATGTCAGGTACGAATGTCAGTTATAATTTTTATTGCTCTCGTAAACCAGATGGCGCTTCGGAATAATAATCGGATATCATTATGCAGGATATAAACCCATTTCAATATGCAGAGTATAAGGAGTTATAGATACTTTTAAATATATTTTTTTCTATACAAAAACATACAAACCAAATGTCTCGATATTAAATAGACTTGAACTTATCTTTAAATTTGAAAATAACTTTAGGAAGTAGAATCAATATAATCATCCTCTAAATTAGGTTGTGACACAGGTTTCTGCTTCACAATGGGCATTATGGCAATTAATTAGTCTAGACTAGACCATTCCAGATTGTACAAAAAAAATCTTGACGTATCATTATCTGTAAATATAACTTTAACTTAATCAGCGGTTGATTGCTATTTCAATTGCCGTTATTGAATTGTCTTATAATATCGTATCAATTGTGTCCCACGCGATGTTCCTAGAAGACGTTTAGATGGGACGTCCCGCTGCGTTTTCGCCCGAAGTGTCAAAATGTCCAAAGTAAACTACCTCAAGGATACCATAAACATATTTCATACTTCTCTGTAAAAATAATAACAATGCGATCAAAAGAGAAGGTGTTAAAACTAGGTTTAATGTCTTGTTTTCATTATTCCTTAATTTGGTTGTTTATTACCAGTCAATATTTTTAATTGCAATTATACTTATAATATACTAGATATAGATATAGACTACAACCCTAAACGGGTTTTGGCCTCGGATTTTTCGTTTCTTTGATGTTTGTGTTTGTTTTATACAAGTATCGATATACCGTCTGTGCCTGCCGCAAGTCCCCCTATTCTTGTGATATCGGTTTCCTCACGATGATTGCCTTAACACATAAAAAAAAATCGCAGCCGGGATTGAATGCAAAACTTCAAGGTTGAGCGACACACTAGCTTGTAAGTTTAATATAAATCAAATTTAAATTCAATTATTAATCGATTTACTTGTTTAAGCAATATAATTTAGTATATCAATGGCCATTAATTATTATATAATAATTTCAAACAAACTAACTCATAATAAGTGTTTGTGATTCTTGTCAGTGTGGATGCAGCGACTCTCGGCACGCCTGCTAAATAAATTCATTAGTTAAATCACCGTCGGCGGCGTTTTATGTCGGTAACATCAAAGCACAAGTCAGCCGCCCTGCCGTGGGCGAGTTCCGAGTTTTTACTCATGAAGGAAACTCTGTAAACAAGACGATATGATGCGTTCGAATGTTTGATCCATATTTATTATCTCTATACAGAGAATTGTTTTCTTAGGAAACGTTCCCTCTGACACAGATGAAATAACAGATTAGAGTAACTTAAGTAAAGTCTTTAATGCTCTGTTCGTATTGGTAAAAGCGTAACGTTGTAAAGACTTACTGTACTTGATAAGCGGAATACCAACACATTCGAACCAGGTGCTCCCAAGGTGATTAATTATTATTAACAAACGAAATAAAACATTTATAGATAAGACATAGAAATATAGTGTAGTTAGTAACATTGTGTTGTGGTTAATTGATCAACACTACATAAACAATTTGCCCAAACGCCCTTAAATAATAAATAAATTAGTAGGTCCAAAAAACACTATAATAGTAATAATAAATATATTTGAAGTTTTACTGTTAGCGTAGTATTACGCTACTATGGCTTGCAACTCCGACTGCAACTTGAAAGCACTGATATTATTATGCTATAGGTTTCATTCAATGGTTTTATTTAAGTATAAATGATGCTGTCTCAAAATTAGACAGAGATAGTTATATAACTTGTGTGGTCCCTTGGCTGGACCCTCGGCTTGTTTCGTTGACGTTCGGTTATATTCGTTGCGTAGAACGGCAACATAATCCAGCCAAAACATGATGGCGGCTCTACAAAGTACAAACATTCGTTATATGTTCAGTGATGCTCGGATCGCGGCAGCCTCGGCACGTAATTGTGGCGGCTAAATATAACCATAAAACGGTTTCGTTCCGTGTCCTCTGTTTAGTTTCGTAGTGATATTATATTATAGAAGTGCAGAATTCAGGTGTAAACGTGTGTGGTTATGTGGCGGCGAGTGATATGACATCTTGCACTGCCAGACGGACTCCGGCCGTCTTCATGAGGATACTGGTGACAAGTTTGGCCCCGAGATCATGGTGGCTCCCGATTCCGAAGCTACTTCGAATCCTCGGATAGCGGCTGTACACGAGAGTCCCTCTGCCGCTGAGGCGCGCCACAGCGCTGATTTATACATACGTACCAGCTGGGTTGACGCAGCTTTAGCCCTCTCTGAACTTGAAAAGGTGCAGTGTTTGATTAGTGTTCTATGTCATAAAATAAGTGCTCCAACTAGTTTGTTCATTACACGTGCGATTGTTTTTCTCCAAATGTCATACGATCTTAAGAACGCGGTAGTGCGTGGCTGTGGCGCCGACTAGTGGTAAGCGTGCGTACTATCAAGGCCGTACGTATTTTGAGGGTTGAGCTTTGAGGTCCAAATACAACAGTATCACACACAATCAAATTTTAATTTTTAAACGTAACTTAATTTTAGAAAAAAAATCCTTTAATTAAGAAATCAATTCGCTAATTAATAATTTAACGAAGAAGTTGGCTTAGGTAGATTTTTTTTAATTTCAACCAAATATTTTTATATAAATTCTAAACCAAAATTTCCAATTTAAAAAAATGGAAACCTTTAAATGCGTTCTTTAAACTCCTTTCAATAAATAACAATGCGAGGTTTTAATACACGTTTCTACCTACTATGTGCATTTATTGTGGGAGACGGGTTCGAGGAAGGTAGCCTTTCCTAGAAGGCCACACGCGCTGTTGTGGTCGTCACCCTTTCCTCGCCATGCGAAAAATGCTATGGCATTTCTTAGAAGTAAATTATACAATTAGGGATTAAATGCCTAAGCAATATAATGTTATTAAAAAAAATCCTTTAGTTAGTAGATCCTCAAGTGTTTTATTTATTTCGCACTCCAGACTCGTTCTCGACCGTAAAATAGTAGATTTTCAGAAATAAATTTTGGACTATTCATTTTTGAAGTAAGAAAGCGGTAACACTAAGAATGTTCGTATTTAGGTCCCTATACAATAAATAATTGATTGTTGTTCTTATTGAATATGTTTTTATGAATGAAGAAATGAAATAACTTGATGCCCGGTAAATTTAAATTTTTTGAAAAAAAATATACCAATATAACTATCAAATATGCCTCAATAACGTCGCTATAACGTTAATTTACCAAGATGAAGTAATTAAGACGCAGCGGGAAAGGCCTCGCACGCGCACCTTGATGGAGACATCAAAAACACGCATTGCGAGACCCACGGGAGAAAGCGCACCAAAATTGTTGTGCAATTACTCAAACGCGATGTGTTTATATATTGTTGAGAATTCATAATATGTTACGTATCTCACAATCATACTATTTTCAACGACCATCTTTCTAAAATATTAGTACTCTGAACTACTATTCTCTAATTTGATAGATTCATAATACATTATACATTTAACTAAATTAAAGGTCCGATCACTTCAGTCTAAACGACTTCTTCTTTATCTGAATTATTTGTTAGTACAACAATTAAAAGAAAATAAATCTTCAATAAAAAAATAACTTTATCTCTGTGGACCGCACAACGCTCGCCCGGTAGAAATTGAGACATTTTGAGGTTTCCGATCTTACCTCCTGCTCACGGATATAGATACTTCATATCTCCTTCTCGTTTGTGCGTTATCCTTTTCCCGCTCGACATTCCCACATATGTTGCATCTTCTTCCAAACAAGCACGGAGGTACTGTAAACGACTATCGACTTTAAGTGCATACGCTAGTTTTTTTTAATATGTGAATTACTTATTTTCTCTGAAGTATAAGGAGAAAACCCAAGCCCTTTGTTTACTATTTAACGGAAACATTTTGAAATCAATGTTAAGCGCGAGCCGATAATGAATTGTGCAATATGAATTGACGCCGCATTCTTAATGTTGGCCGTGAAGTGATATCAGATTACCTTTCAGTCCTTAAATAATTTAGCCGTTAACCACAACACGTGGCACGTACTCAGATCATTGCACATTGTCATTTTTACTCTTCATTGCCTCTTGCTTCCGTTTCAGTGATTTACCACATGGCGGTATTCGCGTACCATAACATCAAAACAATATTTTAATTTATCAAAATTATACATAATATATTTAAAAAAATAGATTAGATTATATAAAAAAATGCAGAAAGAAAGCTTTTACACTAATAAATTTAACACATATTAGTAACAAGGCAAGAAGAATAATGTGTTATTTATGTTAAGAAACGATTTGCCATGTTTATTTATTATTAATTTAAAAATAAAACATACATATATGCTTTGGTAAAACGTGTATATGAATAAGCATACTATAAACCTTGTTGAAATATATTATAACATCCATAAAATAATAAGTTATTCCAAAATTAAGGGACATCAGAATATTTTGTTAATTCTTTTCTCTTATGAAATGGCACGTGAAATGAAATTTATTTCATTATTAATCATACAATGTTAAATTGTTGAAATTATTGATCTAGCTTTGCGTATTGTAATTGTAAGATTTGACACCATTTACAATATAGCGTTTAATATGCTTCGCGTTTGTTTAAAAAAATATTACAATTTTGACAATGATTCTTACTTTTCTAATAGGTATGATAACTTAACACAAGATATCCATGGCATTACTGAATGTTATTAATTATATTAATAAAATAATAGTTTAAAGTCTTGTAGAATTTTTTGGCATGAAGCGTAATATAATCGAGTAGGCTAAGTGTCAGTGTAACAATTATTCGTCATACTTTTCTCACTACCAAATTTGGACGGAATTACATTCGGAATACAGTCCTACATAAATTTATATGTTTTTCATCATGTAATAATTTTTAAATTATAAGATTAGTATGATTTATAAATATAACTATGATATATAGGTATAAATAGTAATTGAACAAGTAATAATAATTTATTACATCCAAGAGATAACAAATATCTGAAGTATCCGAGGAGGCCGACATGTTTTCCTAAACTGTCGTTGTTTCCTGCGTGATAAATGATAACGCTATAACATTTATCTAATTATAGTTACATTTCATATTTAATAATTAATTTTATTATTATTAACCCAAATTTCTTGATTGAAAAAAAATAGAAATCGTATATTGAAAACAATCACAGGAAATTAGCAGGAAAGGGGTCTTTTACCCGTGTTGTCTTAATGTCTTGATTATCAGAGGAAGTGGCGTGAGAATACAGTGGTGTTATCTGCAGGAAGCACGCGTAGACGCAGGCGCAATGCAGATCCCGTCTTAAATATTAATCCCACACTTGCGTCAGTGATAATTTCTTACATTATGTTAATTAACGAAACAAATAATATTTTATTTAGCCGTTTGTATATTTGCCCGCGTAATTTGGGATTGCCTGTATACATTTCAGTGTACTTTCGTGGTCTATGTAGTTTAAACCGTAGCCTCGAATAGTATAGAATAGTTTCATATAATAAAGTAAGAAGCTTGGCTGAAATTAAGCTTTGGCTCTAAGTTTAATTTGTGCATGAATGAAGGCCAATAGTCAGTGCGATCGTACTCAGTCCACGTGAGCGGAGATCGAACGGCGCAGGCGCATTCTGTCAGTGACGTCACGCCCACCCAGAGAGCCTTCATGAACCAGAACGGTTTGAATGCCTTTGAGGCTTGAGCTAACATTATTAAAAAAATTGTATCAATAATATGTAGTCAGTTCTACAATGTGTAGGCATTCCATAGTTAAAAGTTGTTAGGTCTGTTTAAACACAATAAAGGCACCATTGTTTTAAAATTCGTCTAGTCTCTTTTTTATCAAACATTTTAGAATATGAATTACATTTCAAATTACCAGATTTTGTGTCGTAAGACATATTCTGGCCCTAGTTATTAATTATGTCTGTTGGTCTTTGATGTTTTGTAATAGAGATTTAAAAAAATGTTTATTACAAACTTTGTTACTAACAGGTGCTGTATTTATCTAAGGCTGTGTTTATCTCAAATATATTCTATATGCATCGATGCACTTAACATCAAATTTAATAAACGATGTCTGTATATAATTTCCCTTAGTATCGAGAATCGTGATCTAAGGAACTGTGTGGCGCCATGGACTGGCGGCCGCCCGCGCCTCTCATTAATCACAATCAACTCGGAAATTATTTCGACGTTTAAAACCTCTACTACAAGCCTTATCTCATGCCAAAGCATTTCAGGAAGAAATAAACGTATACTAATTGTTTTAAGGATTCGAATGAAATTATTTTAGCATACCTAAAGGTTATAAACACATATATAATGTCTTTGCGGTTTCATTCATGCATTAATTAAAAGAAGTTGACATTTTAGAATCGTGGTTATGAAATATGGTATCGGCTTTTCTCGATTAATGGAAAATTCAATACAAAGAAATGTATAAAATATGGGATGTATTTAATGTGTGAATATTTTTGCAGGGTAATATCGAAGGAGGAAGATCGTCACTGTGGATACGAGCGTGGTTGCAGGAGCAACTATTTATTTTGGGTTGTTTCCTCCAAGGCGACGCGGGTAAAGTGCTGTTCGTCGCAACACTCGTCCTCTCCACGTTTTGTGTCGGCCTCAAGTCGGCACAAATTCACACAAGAGTCGACCAACTTTGGGTTCAAGGTACGCTAAATTTACTCATGTTACTGAAGTTCTATCGTGTGCTTACAATCTAAAAGTCGTAAAAGTAAATCATGATAAACACTATATGGCACATTGTGCATCTCGTAGAATACCAATGCACCGGTGACGGCCGCTTATATGGAGCCGCTTCCGTCCCGTGTGAACGTGCCCTGAATATCCTTTAGACTACACAACGCGCCGTATATTAGAAGTCCTTTTAAAGCAAATAAAGCAAATCATAATTATCCACTATTGGTATGGAACACCCGTGTACTTCACGACGTATGCCTCACTAATTACACAATTTCTATACGTAAACAGTTCCCTGTTAGTATCAATGTACGTTTAACATCCTGATCGGGCCGTTTTATACGCGTTGCGCAGGATGTAGAGGAAATAATGATGGTAGTATAAAATCACTCATTAGGGGTGCGCCATTCATAATGCATAACATAAATTGTTTTTAAATTTAAGTCATTATCGGCTCGTAGTGTTTAATTTAAAAGAAAAATATCTTATTTATCATAATTCTGTTCAAGTTACATCAGATATACCAGTTTATGACTTGAAAGTTTAATCATTTTATTTACTTCGGTAGATTTTATTGATAATTTATTGCAACGCCTGCAAATTGCGCACTGGGAGGTCTATTTTACACTAGTAAATTAAAAGATATTACGACTCGTTTCACCGGAGACATTAGTTCGTGTCTAATTTTTTATCTGGTTCGTATTATGTAAATGGTGACGTAAATGAACTTGGAAATATGGAGTTCATTTAAAATTATTATTGAGTTCATTTAAATATATGAGGGAGTATATCCTAGTTACATTCAGCACCGCCCGGTATTTGAAAGTATTTCCAAATCTGGGATCGGTTAAAATTCGATTTGTTGAGTGTCTTGTGATTGTTCTCTGCCGTTGCCCAGACCCGGAAATTATCTAAGTGAGGACGTATATCCTATGCGGGTAGAGTACAATGTGCTCAAAACTGGTTAGGAGAAAGTGAATTCTTGCTTGTCATGCGACCCGTATTCAATATTATTCATTAAAATTAAGATTACATTTAAATTATGTATTTTTTACATATTTATATAACTCCGATTAGCAGCTTAAATCGAGATTTGTAACTTTACAAAACCTATATCTTAAATATTATCAATGATATTTACGATTTAGATATTTTAATCGACGATCCGATGATATTGATGCACCTGCCCAAGCTCCTGCGGAGTGCAATACTATTGTCCTCTTGTCATATAAAAATATATTTTAATTCAAACTGAACTCAAACCATTTATTCCCTATTGTTATAATTAAGAATGATTTCTTATTCAAAATACCAATCATCAATAATTATCAGTTTATATGTTAATCCAAACATAGGAAAATGTTTATCATATCTATGTATATAAATTGTGAATCAACATCTGTAACTGTGCTGCATTGAATAAAAATGTCATTATAAAATAAAGAACACATAACATTCCCGGCTACTGTCTAAATCCAATATTCCAATCTAACGGCATCACATAATCTTAACACAACACAGACTCCGTTAAACAATGCCGGCCTAAGTCACCTAACAACTTAATTAGGTGGCCCGCGGCCTCCCATAAATATCCTCAAGTAAAATTACGACCGATAAAAGTAAAAAATGTAAAACATCTATTGAGTAACAAAAAAGAAGTGGTTTGATTGTCCGGCTCGCTTTGTATGAAGACGTCGTGCTGTGCGGCGAACGGTTCTGCGTTTACATTTATTTCTCGGGCCCCTTCAAAATTGAGATGTCTTCTCTCGGCGATGGAGTAAAAACCGTGACGGAGGTCATCGTATACTGGCCATGCGTTTGTTAAGAGAGAGAACGCAACGGATATTTTAAAATTTCGTACCTGAGTTTCCATTTTAGCATTCCCAGAAACTTGGTTAATAATTAGGTAATTGTCTAGTTTTAGTACATACTTATTGATGTTAACTATATGTAAATCCTGTATACTACAAAGCATCGCTATATAATTTTTTTACTGTTAAAATGTAAAGATAGATGGATTTCTTTACATTTGACCGTTAAAGAGTTTATCGATTTACCTTCGATTTCACTTTCGCTATAACGAATGATAACGTAGTTCATTGACTTATCTAGTTATAGCATGGTCACATACTGTGGTAATATTTTGTGCGGCTACCACCAAAGGGGCTATGTTGATTCCGCCATCCATCTGTTGTCTACGCGGGCTAATTTGCATAGAGGGCTCAGCGGGGTTGCGGGGTGCGCGGAGCGGACCACACGGGCTCGTACTGTGCTCGCGGGTGGTCACAACCACATGCGCGTATAACTCGGCCCGCGCTCGCGCCTCACACCCCTCACGTGAAGACGTCATTCATTGTGATCGTCCACACTGATCACTGGCTACCGCGGAGTAGAAATGTTGTCATTATCTGCGCGCACATTGAGAATGCTATAAAAAGCCAAACATGCACATTATCTTTATCGAACATACATTGTAACTCAGAGAATTGTTAAATTTAATCCTTAATGGCTCTACTTTCTCGACGGCGATTTGAAGATTCCGATGGCAGCTGCTGCCTAATGCATGTTAATATTTCAGTTCATCGTTACTTTTTTTGAGTTATTCTTGGATTATTTGGTTAACGAATTGCTATGAGTTAATTATTCCATATTAAGAATAGACAAGCGTCACAGATTGAGCAGTAAAGTCAGCGTCGTAAATCGCGCCCACGACTTTGGTAGGTGTTAAAATAGAGGCGCTCTGTGCGGCCGCACCACACTCAATACCATTCCTCGCTTTATGATAATCCATAATATCCGGCACTACGTCCTCGTATATTTTATTACTTATATTTAAATATAATGTGCTTATGCGATTAGTAAATTAAGAGATCCGTGTTTTGTTTTTTGCGTTAATTAATTATTTTACTTAAAAAAAATATTAAAATTAAAATATAAAAATAACAGCAAATTTTACAGCCAGATGACATAACAGACAGAAATGTGAGCCAAAATTGTCAGACCGACATATTTTAGTTATTCTAACCACAAAAATTAATTGGACTCGCACGTTGTATAAAATGCTTTTTATGCCGACGAAATTTAAAATATTTCACTTCCATTCACTAAATGGACAAAGTGTTCGCACGTCAATCACTTCTTGTTTAGTCGTTTTTTATACCTAATTTACATATAAATTGTTCTGCGAATTACCATAGCATTAGCATTAGTATTACTTGACACTGACAAGAGGATCACATTAAAATAAAACACATTTATTTTTTATCATTTAAGCAGTAGGTAACTAATTAATTAACTTTGTCTCTTTGCGTATACGTATCGTACATTGCACAGGCAATATTATTATCCTTTAAATATAAAATTTTTCGTGAAATGAAGGGCCTTTAACTGGCCTTATATCCTTAAATATAATAAATAAACAATATCTAATGTATATGCAACAAGATCAGATTTAATACACATACATACATTCCAAAATGTTGTTCTCTTAATTAGTTTAGTCTTAGTTAATGTTGATCTTAATAAGAAGACCCCAACATTGACATTTGTATACTATTTATGTTAGTAATATGTATTTATAATATTAATTTGCACAACCATTAGCCAAAATTGTTTAAACGGAAGGTGTTAATTAGACAGAATGTAGCAGACAGTGTTGATACCTTCGCTGCGATGAACAGATCGTTTGATCGACTAAAAAACTTCTTTACTGCATCATTTGCACCTTAAGTCGTCCATCACTCGAAGATCATATCTGTTTTATTTATTGCACATTGACTTCTCACATTAGAAGGAATATAGAAATAGGTACTTCTCTAATTTGTAATTGGCTGTATGAATATAAATTTTTATTACGATAATACTTTAATACATTTTTTCCCGTACATTTTTTTTAATAAGACGTTACGGCTTGTGCTTTGTTTTCGTTGTTCGCTTGTGAATTAGGGAATTACATAAAGTAATATCTTAAGGTATTTTTAATTAAGTCTTGACAACGAAAGCGTAGGGAGTGTCATTTCGATAAATCACTTGTGCGTTAACACCGATCCCCACCCTCCCACAAATGTGTCGACACTCTGATCTAGGGGACTAAAATTAGACACAGAGTTCACCAGACATGATGTACTTAAAAAAATCTTTTTTACTAAAATCTTTGTAGAATAAATGAAATGGTTCACAATTTGAAATAAATAGTTAAAATTTGTCAGGATTTCCAGTTCCAAAGATCAGTTAATAAAAATTAATACGTTTATACTGAATATATTAAACTTGTCTTGACATTATATGAACCGTATGACGCTGTAGACAAATTAAGATTTCACTGCGTGGCCGTAATCAAAAAGTAATATAAAACATATTAAGACATTATAATTTAACAACAATTTATTCGGTAAATTCAAGTAAAATAAACATATTTAATGATGCCTTATTATATTTCATATATAGCTTTGTTTTTGCCGGTCTTGGCGGATTTCTACACACCAACAATGAACAATACATTAAGAACACCTGTCGTGAAAACTGACGATTGTACCTCTTGCACTTCAATTATGGTTTTATAATCGGTTTTAAAAGGTTATATAAACAACACATAGGTTTATGTACTTTATTATATCAAAATATTTGTATTGTGTTACGAAATTATTCTACTTTTATATAGACAATATAACAGAGAAAGGCCTGCACTGATTTAACGTTGGTTTCGTAGAAGCTAACATCGTGAACTTTTACGAGGGCAATGACGTAATGACTCAAACTTTGTTGTTTCACGCCGACGACTATCATCACGCAATAAAACATTCTACACAGACAGACATTACTCTAATTACTTAATGTCAACATGAGTTATATGCTACATACCAAATTGCATGCATTCCAATATCTATATAAAAATATTGATAACACATGTATGTGGGTTCAATTGTTTCTATAGATTTATAAAGAGGCCTATAAATAGAAATGCCTGAATTTGAACCAGGAAGAAGACAGTAACTAGTTTATTAATCCGAACGCTTGACCACTTACCTGGTGATAGATTTTCATATAGTTTTATATATTATAGTTTTTATTTAACAGAAGGAGGCCGACTGGAGTCTGAACTCAAATATACGGCTCAGGCATTGGGCGAAGCGGATTCCGCTACGCATCAGCTTATTATTCAAACAGCCAAAGATCCAGACGTGTCGTTATTACATCCGGGAGCTTTACTTGAACACTTGAAGGTAAATTTATTGATTGCGTATTCACTTACTTATAATCCTTTGTTTAAGTGTATGCCTCTGCAGGTAACAGTAATCAGAACAATAAAAAAAATAGGCAAAATAAATTAAAATTTATTTAACCTTTGCATTATGCTTTGTGACGTAATTTATTCGTATTTCTTTATTACATAGTACATGTATACAGTGTGTAAGGTAAAGATAATTTAGAAAAAAAAATGGAATAGGTTGAATGCATTGTCTGAATTCCATTTTAATATTAACGTTTGAACAGGTAGTGCACGCCGCGACTCGGGTAACGGTGCATATGTACGAGATTGAATGGCGGCTCAAGGACCTATGCTACAGCCCCAGCATCCCGGATTTCGAGGGGTACCATCATATCGAATCAATCATCGACAACGTCATACCATGCGCAATAATCACTCCTCTAGATTGCTTCTGGGAAGGTTCCAAGCTGCTGGGACCAGACTATCCAATTTTTGTACCGTAAGCATCAGTTTTTGTATTTTTTTATGTTCGAAGTATTACCACTAATCTTCTAAGACCAATTGATAATATGTATTTCTATGAAGTCTTTATCAAAATCTTTACTATCAAATGGTCTAATAATAATATAATATTGCATCGATGGCCATACATGATAAGAAAAATATTTAAAATACTCATATACTTCGATTGCAGTCACCTGAAGCACAACAAATTACAATGGACACATTTGAACCCACTCGAAGTGATGGAAGAGGTGAAGAAGTTGAAGTTCCAGTTTCCTCTGAGCACTATGGAAGCTTACATGAAACGAGCTGGCATCACGTCCGCTTACATGAAGAAGCCGTGTCTGGACCCCACCGATCCTCATTGCCCAGTCACGGCTCCCAACAAGAAGTCTGGCCATGTAAGTTTAGAATTTTTATAAATAAAAGCTCCCATTGCACAAAGCATCTACGAAGGAGTATTATGTATAAATAATTCTTAAGCGGAATATTGTTTATTTATTAGAAGAAGCCCAATTCATCTATCGTTAATGATAAACTTGTCTTCAAAGCAATTCAATCAGTTTGAATTCACCACAATTCACTGGATAAACGGTTTTTTCATAATGCCAAATCATGCTTTGACAGCCAATTATCATGATACTTTAAGTGCGGAACGGAGATAGAGATTATTGTGGTATTTTAAAGGATACGAAATCGCAGTTAAACGCTCCCAAGAAACACCTCTTGTTAACGATGTTCTTGACAACATAATCTTTACGCAACGGTGCTAATTCTCGGAACATTTCGCCGCACGTTGTACCTAAATTGTGACCCTACTTTTTTGTCCCTGTCATTAGCCCAACGTTCGACCGTATATTACCGCTTCCTTGTTTGGTGGCTTGATGATTGAGACGTATACCATTCATTTCTTACGGCTGCGTGAGACCCACATTAGGATGCCGCCTTATTCCCGATTCTCTTCATGATTTAAATTTTTACGACATTTTTACAGCCGCATAAATAAAGTCATTGCGTGGACAAATAAATTGAACACACGCATCGATTAAATTCACTCTTATAAAATATTTCTGGAAACAGGAATACAAGATAAAAGCGGCCGCGCGGCAGATGGTACGACTACCTGTCCCGAACCGCCTTCGAGAAAGTTATGCTTATTATTATCATGGATTTTGGATGTTTTTGAATAAAAATATATTAAAAAATAAGCAGTCGAAAATAGAGAATGTTAACCATATGTTAACAGTATTGCATACATTGTTAAGGAATGCAACGTTCTGAACAAAGTTAAACAAATACAGTCGAAGTTGGTTTGAGTGGGTGCGTTTTTGTACATGAGCAATGGCGTCGCCACCCACGTTCGGCGAAGGACTCTGGCAAGGGACGAGCCAGTATTGTTTGTGTGTCCCAACATTATGCGGGTGCCTTGTACACCAAACGTTGGTTCGGCACACTCACAATGACACTATTATATCAATAATACAAACGAATTCCTTGTAATCGTAAATTTTGTGTATAGCTTTGTAAATTGAAACGTTTGGTACCTGCTATTTAGTTACACCTGTGCTAAGCACATAATTTCTATGGAAATTTATGTTTTTAATCACATAATCTTTGTGTCGGTATATAAGTTTAACGCGTTGCAATTTATACAAATTACAATTTTTGATTTATAGTAAATGATGAACTAGCACCGTAGAGTACGAACTTTCTAATGCTTTTACATAGAGGATGTTATTTTTTGGGTATATTCATTTACATTACATTTTTATAGTAAAATTGCTTGCACTGACGGTTTACATAAATGACATACATAGTAGACTTGGCGGTATAACTTTATTATTTATTTAAACAAAATATTAACTAACATTTTGTTTAAACTCAATTTCCGTATCGCATATACAAAAAAAAACGTTTTTTCTAACGACGTTGTATTGAATAGATTCCAGATGTCGCAGCCGAGTTATCGCACGGTTGTTACGGATTCGCGGCATCGTACATGCACTGGCCGGAACAATTGATAGTCGGTGGTGCGACCAGAAATTCCACGTCAGCTTTACGAAGCGCCAAAGCTCTACAGACCGTAGTACAGTTGATGGGCGAACGAGAAATGTACGAATATTGGGCAGATCATTACAAAGTACATCAAATCGGCTGGAATCAAGAGAAAGCCGCTGCTGTACTTGATGCGTGGCAGAGGAAATTCTCAGCGGTAAGTTTTTAAAAACTATAGTCATTCTTGTATAAGGTATACTTCAGTCAAGGTTTGCTTGCAAAGCGCAACGCAAAATGCATAATCACTATTATGAGCCTTGCGTAATGATTAAAAATATATTTTTTACATTAATTATTATTATCTTTGGTATATCTATTCTGTTAATACACCAACGTTTTATTAAATTTGTATAAAATGTAAACTTTATTTTGTAGGAGGTCAGAAAAATAACAACATCGGGACAAGTTTCAGCGGCCTACAGCTTTTATCCGTTTTCGACATCAACCCTAAATGACATTCTTGGCAAATTCTCGGAAGTTTCTTTGAGAAATATTGTTTTGGGATACATGTTTATGGTAGGCATTTTATCATACAAATTTTGTTAGACAATGCTTTTGTTTAATTTCTCGTAAATATAATTTTTTATAGTACTTGGCTTACATTAATAGAGTTGTTTAGTATGTTTAGTATTGTAGTATTTAATTATTGCCTTTTTGTTTATTTTTCGTTGAATTTTCAGTTGATTTATGTTGCTGTTACACTGATACAATGGCGGGACCCAATACGATCGCAGGCCGGTGTTGGCATAGCTGGGGTGTTACTATTATCAATTACTATTGCTGCCGGTTTGGGCTTTTGTGCCTTGTTAGGTGAACAATTTTTTTAAGAAGACTATGTGATTTTTTGGATTTACAAACTAATTATGGATTGTAACTCAGTATATATTTTTTTATAGGAATACCATTCAATGCTTCGAGTACGCAAATAGTGCCTTTCTTGGCGTTAGGCTTAGGAGTACAAGACATGTTCCTATTAACTCACACATACGTAGAGCAATCTGGAGATGTTCCGAGAGAAGAAAGAACGGGTTTAGTGCTAAAGAAGAGTGGGTTGAGTGTCCTTTTAGCATCCTTGTGCAATGTGATGGCATTTTTGGCTGCGGCACTCTTACCGATACCAGCATTCCGAGTGTTTTGCTTACAGGTAATTTTTTAATGATTAAATATGTGGTATTATAATACTACTCTCTTGTGTTTTTTTTTGATATGATATTAAAAAATATAAGAAGTAGAGTTAATAGATGGTTATGTGTCAGCTCTTACTTCAAGTAAGGTGGTTGGATTTGTGAATTAATATTGATTTTGATTTTTCAGGCTGCCATACTTCTTCTATTCACCTTGGGATCAATGCTTCTAGTCTTCCCAGCGATGATATCTCTTGACTTAAGAAGGAGGTCAGCTGCCAGAGCAGATTTATTATGTTGTTTGTTACCTGAAAGCCCACTGCCTCGAAAGAAATACCCAGAACGAACTAAAGGAAGAAGTGGGAGGAGCGAAAAGGTAATTGTGTAAAATTTTTCTTTATAAAATATTTATTCCATAAAGTAAATGTACGGTGAAATACATTTTGAAATATGGACCATGGTCTATGGTTTTGTGAATGTACAGACAGGTGTATTAACAAACTTAAATCTTTGCTGTAAATTATAATAGCTTTATGTATATTTTTCAGATTAGAGCTGATACATCACGCCAACCATTGGATCCTGAAGTTACAGAACCGGCAAAAACCTGCTGTCTCAGTATTTCACTGACCAAATGGACAAAGAATCACTACGCTCCGTTTATTATGAGGCCTTCAGTTAAGGTGACTTCAATGTTAGCTCTAATAGCTGTGATACTAGTCAGTGTATGGGGGTCGACAAAAGTAAAAGATGGATTAGATTTAACGGACATTGTACCTGAGAACACTGACGAGCACGAATTTTTGTCGCGACAAGAGAAATATTTCGGATTTTACAATATGTACGCTGTAACACAGGGCGACTTCGAATATCCCACCAATCAAAGATTACTATACGAGTACCACGAACAATTTGTCAGAATACCGAATATAATAAAAAACGATAATGGTGGTCTGCCGAAATTCTGGTTGACTCTATTCCGCGAATGGCTGCTAGATTTGCAGGCTGCATTTGATAAGGAAGTTGCAAATGGGTGTATCACCCAAGAATATTGGTGCAAGAATGCAAGCGATGAAGGCATATTGGCGTACAAGTTGATGGTTCAAACCGGTCATGTCGACAATCCTATCGATAAATCGTTAATAAATACTGGACATCGTTTGGTGGATAAGGATGGGATTATCAATCCAAAAGCTTTTTACAATTACCTATCGGCCTGGGCGACGAACGACGCGTTGGCGTATGGCGCGTCTCAGGGCAATTTGAAACCACAGCCGCAGAGATGGATACATTCGCCAGAAGATGTCCATTTGGAGATAAAGAAATCCTCTCCCTTAATATACACACAATTACCATTTTATTTATCGGGTTTGAGTGATACGGACAGTATAACAGCACTGATCATGTCTGTGCGGGAATTGTGCTTGAAGTATGAAGCCAAGGGTCTGCCAAACTTTCCTTCCGGTATACCGTTCCTGTTTTGGGAGCAGTACTTGTATTTGCGGACTTCGCTTTTGTTGGCTCTCGCTTGTGCTTTGGCTGCTGTATTTATTGTGAGTATAAAACTATTTTTTCTAAATACGTAGAGAAATCCTTTATCAATATTTACCGCCTTCTTAGTTACACTCAAAACAATCTTTCAATAGTTTTTTTAAATCTATTGGTATTATTTACAGTGCGTAATGATAGTGGTGCTAAACGCGTGGGCGGCGTTACTAGTGACCGTGTCTTTGGGTGCGTTGGTACTACAACTGGTGGGAGCCATGTCTCTGCTTGGAGTGAAGCTTTCGGCGATGCCCGCTGTACTTCTCGTTCTAGCTATTGGCAGGGGGGTGCACTTCACATTGCACTTGTGTCTGGTAAGTTATATTCAATCTTTTCGTTCCTTACTTTTTAAATACTACATAAAACCGTATATAATTGTGAGCTACAATTATTTGAAACAAAAACATCCAAAAATAGACGATTACACGGTTATAGAGTTGCTTCTATTCTGGAGCTTAAGCCAGCCATCATTTCAAAGTTTAAAAAAAAATGTGTTATTTCCGTTCATACCATTACGAACGCAATCCACGTCACATAAAAAATTAAATTATTGTATAACTAAACTTTCTTTTACTTACTTATAATAGCTGCCCTTGGAGTTTAGACGTTCAGACTTTTCATTTGTAAAAGTGTAGTTTCCTGTCGCCTCCGATGTTGGAGACAAGATTAAAATATTTTTTCACATAATTATTTATGAGATAAACGACTGAACCATTTTAGCTTTATTATATTAGTATTTTAGATGTTAACATAAATTTTCAGGGTTTCGTCACGTCGATCGGTTGTAAACGACGTCGGGCCAGCCTGGCTTTGGAAAGTGTATTAGCACCAGTAGTCCATGGCGCCGTGGCTGCAGCTCTGGCCGCTTCAATGCTTGCTGCCAGTGACTTCGGCTTCGTAGCCAGATTGTTTTTACGACTCCTGCTAGCCATGGTCGTGTTGGGCTTAGTTGATGGACTTCTCTTCTTTCCGATCATCCTATCTATACTGGGACCAGCGGCTGAGGTGAGATATTTATACAGATTTATTAAATTTAACCTATAGAAATTAAAAATTCCTCATAGATAGTACTTAAATTGTTTATATTTAGATTTTGCTTGAAAGTGATAATTCATTTATATTCAAATGAAATATATATTCAAGCACGTTCAAGATTAAACCTTTCTTTCTTATTTTCATAGGTTCGTCCATTGGAGCATCCGGAACGACTGTCGACTCCATCGCCAAAAGGTTCTCCTGTACATCCTCGCAAGTCCAGCTCCAGTTCAAGTGGCGGTGACAAGTCCAGTAGAACCAAGTCAGCCCCAAGGCCTTCAGCTCCATCTCTTACTACCATTACTGAAGAACCTTCCAGTTGGCACAGTTCAGCGCATTCAGTGCAATCGTCAATGCAGTCGATCGTGGTGCAACCAGAAGTGGTTGTTGAAACAACCACGTACAACGGAAGCGATTCAGCTTCCGGCCGGTCTACTCCGACCTCTAAGTCTTCTCATGCCGGATCAATTACGACGAAGGTAAGAATATTTTTTTTTAATATGTTGTCGATTTAAAAAATATCAAGCTGTTCCGTTAAGAATTCTTCGTTTTATGTATTTTATCTTCCTTGTCTTGCTGGTCTTACTGTTGCTACCTGTTAGAATTTTGAAATATTGATTATGATCTTTCTTTTGCAGGTAACTGCTACGGCCAACATAAAGGTAGAAGTTTTGACGCCGAGCGATCGGAAGTCGAGAAGGTCTTACCACTACTACGACCGTCGTAGAGACCGGGATGATGATCGGGATAGAGACCGAGATCGGGATCGCGAGAGGGACAGGGACAGAGATAGAGATCGGGACCGAGAAAGAGAAAGGGATAGAGATAGGGATCGCTCTCGTGAACGTGATAGGCGGGATCGGTATAGGGATGAAAGAGATCACCGCGCCTCGCCGAGAGAAAACGGAAGGGATTCTGGCCACGAGAGCGATTCATCGAGGCACTGAGTTTTGATAATGAACTCTTTGAGTTATTGGACATTTATAATGCGATTTTATATTAATATTAAACCTGGAGTTATACACTGCCAGTGGAATGATGGCATAAGAAAAATATTCGGTATACTTTTTAGACTTTGACTTTTATAAATGTTATAATTTGAATTTTTGATCCGCCATTTTTTTAAATTTAATATTTCCTCACTCCACAACCAGTAGACACGGGTATTTACTTGAATAATTTTGTTTCAATTTGAACCTCCAGGTGCGTTTACCAACCAAATTGCTTAGAATCGTGTTCCTATGTAAACATTTCCATTATGAATCGTATTGCGTCTGAAGACTGCTGATTATTTATCATATTATTTATTATGTCTATAATTACACCATAAATCTGTGAATCGGATGTATTGTACAAATTATTTAAGTTTGTATAGTTAAGGTATTATTTATGAGATTACTAAGATTATTTAATTGTATTTGTGATCTTAGCTCACGTTTACGTTAAGACTGCGTTAGAGATTGTTAGAGTGTATAGGACTAATCGAGTTGACGGAAACTATTGTGTATATTGAAAACTTAATATTTTAATTCTGCCAAAAAAGAACATATTTTCTGAGCGTTTAATATTTCATTCGCGATAGATTTCGTGTATTCGATAAAACTTATACGAACCCGTTAATTCCTGAGCAGCGTATTACACTTTAAACTAATTAAGAACGTACTTAATTTTACAATTATTAACAAAGAATCCGAACTTATACCGGCCTGTGCTGCCATACCCAACATTTGATATAGTATTTAAAATTACGTGCTTTTGTAAAATTGGGACGTAGTCCTATATCCGTGATTAAAGCAACGATATTGGTATAATTCTATAGAAAAGTACATTTTTGTAGGATTAACTAATAAATCGGATGATACGCTGTAATTGAATTAAAAATGAGGTAAGGAGACCAATCGCAGAAGTACTTACTAGGTTATTAATTTATCATTATTGTAACTTAGCCGTGTAAATATAGTATATGTATACTTGTAACGCACAAATGAAATGTAAACCAGGCTGAATGTTTTAAAAATATATTTTTATTATTTTATCTTTATTGTCAACAATCGAGAGACTATTTGTATAGTTGATTTTATTCCAAAACTTTTGAAATTGGGACATATCAAAGAAATACCCTTTTTATAACAAATTCATGATTATACAATGTTATATACTGTATTGGAAAAATAAATATGTAAATATATATTTTCTAGTTTTTTATTACTGTAATATCGATACGCCATTTTAATATTAAATATTATATAAGAGGCATGAGATGGATTGAATGAATACCAAAATTAATGTACTCTTTTAAAACGTTGGTATTATTTTAGGTAAAAATGAAATTTGGAATATATCCTGCATGGCGGTTTTATTATTACAATCAAAATTTGTAGGTACATTCCACATCTCCATTGTAAGCATTTCACCCTTCATACAATTACCTACCTTAATTGAAAATCACAAAGGCCAGACAAAATTTGGTGGTAACAACGCCTGCGACATTTCTTAGAAATCAGGAGCGCGGGAATCAATAAAGGATTTCCTGGCGGCGTGCCCACGCATGTGCGTGACAAGCTGTTAGTATAGGCTGTATTTCCGTCTTCCAATTTTCAGCGATACTTTCGTTAAAACAATTCTCCATAGTCATTCATTGAACAATAGAAGGACCATTCTTATCGACCATCGGAGGGAGCATTGTCAAGGGTCGCGTGATACCCGGCGTAATCGTATCGTGTTAGCCTTCGCTCCTGACTATCAACCCTATGCATGATCAAATAAATCTCAATAATAAGGTTGCGTTATTGGGCGTATGATTCGCGCGCAGCGTCACTGCGGCTGGGCGGGGCGGGGGTTGCGCGGCGTCTCACCGCGGCTCATTCGCGCCACGTCTCACGACTGTTCTCTATGGTCTATGTGCACGAGCTCAAGCCATAGTATTGGCAACTCAGTGCAGTGAGATCGGTGTTGTTCCATGTAGAGTAGTGGTGATTGAGCGTGTAATGTGGGGTGTGCGATGGTTTTAGCGACCATGTGCCGGCGTCCGCTGCTGCTGCTCTGCCTTCTGGCGGCCGCGCTCGCCAACCAGCTAGAAGATATACCCCATAATGAGTAAGATCTCTTGACCAAATAATAAAAAATAAAATTAATGCATCTGCCTTCTCTTGCACTATTCACTAAGCCTGTTATATTTTCAAACTATTACAAGGTTTGTCTTATTAAGCGACCATTAAGCACGCGACTTTCAATCTAGAGGTCGTTGGTTCGGATCAAGACTGTACGTAAACGTTAAACGTAAACGAAAATATGGTGTGGAAATCGACATGCCTTAGACTCCATGTCATTCATCTACAAAAAAAACTGTCTCGCGTGAAGCAATGAAAGCAGTTGATCTAGTATTTAATTCCTGATACATATTAAAAAATACCTAATTAGAATGAAACATAATTAAGAACAACATACAGAAATCTGAGACTTTTTGGCCTTGTGTTTTTTGGAAATGCTTTTATTCTAAATAAAGATTTATCTGCAATTGTTTTGCAGTATATTTTAATCAATAGTTCATATTGTGATGACCTTCAACCGAAGATTAGCCAACAACAAAATATTAAACCAGTCTATTCTTCTGCAGTACTATATATTACGCAATCAAAATTTTATATTCAGTCTATTTTATACACGTTTACGCAATTAGGGCATGTTAATAGCGCGTCATATAAGCCTTTAGTTGAAACTAATTTGGCATAAATTAAACAAACTAATCAAAACACCTGGATAGGTAATCATTGATAATATTCCTCATAACTAAACTAATGTAATGCTCGATTTAATTAGTATAAATAGCACTGAACTCGCCCACGTGAATTCCGGAAACCGTGGTATTAATTCATTCGATTAAATTAATCCTTTTAATTCTTTATTGTAAACTGAATCCGATATCTTATTGCAAAGCTTTTTAGTATTATTGTAGTTCCAAAGTTTTCTAATAGAATCTATACGAGTCTAGATACCCGGGTGACCTTAACAGATAAGAATTACTGAGGCGATACTTAACGTAATTAAGAGTGAGTTCGTTACGATACTTCTAGTTTTTAGTGGTAGTGGTAATGCGATATTATATATGGATAATGCAAGCCGTGACAATCATAAACTTTTTTTATGCCTTTTCTCAAAAAATATTAATTTGAAAATTATTTAAGTTAGATCAGAGCTCTGTATAGCTTAGACTATATCTTTGAGTCCTTCAAGTAACGTTTTTTTATACATAAAGTCCGATGTAGCAATGGAATTTATATTAAAGAAAATGACAATTCTGTCGGACTGTGTGTTTGTCTGTCGTCAGTCATATTGTCTTTGGCAATCATTTAGACGATATAACACGTGCATAAATATTAACATACGCACGTGTAACAATAAAATGCAAAACTTTATCTTTTCTTTTATATATATATGTACCTAAAAATAACACATGATATTATAAAACAAGAGACATAGCAATAGCTTGAACACTATATACAATTATTACAAAAATAACAATAATATAACAAACAAACTTAAAATTACATTAATTAATCCCAGACATCACTAGCCGACGAAATCGAAGGGGGGTTAATAAATACGTCAATGTTTTATTTATTTTACACAATTTTTTTTCACTGTCCTATGATTCTTTTTAAGAATAGTCTGTTTTAATAATGATTTTGGTATTACTAATATTTATTTCCTTGTTGACTGTCTCATGTTCTAAATGTGAATTAACTTGATTTAATTAAATAACAATTAATGTATATTTGTTTACGCTATACGTAGCGACGTAGAATGTCCAACTCATACATTTAATATGTCATATTCTACATAACTTTAATGCCGTGTATTTTACGTAGACAGTACGATAGACTTATTATCTAATTGGCACAAAATATAGCGTACATATTGTACAACTAAATTTTTGGATCTTTCTCCTTTCCTTCATTGGGAAAATAATTACACGAGAGCCTACGCTGAAGAAAATAACGGGCGTAAATGTAGTACAATTTACTAGGGAAGCGTAGGCGTCAGTCAACGACCTGACTTCATATTGCTGAATCGTACTGGATTGTGGCTTGGAATATTTATATTTTACAGAGCGAAAACTCACACAATGCTGTTGCAATTACACCACACCACCTCACGGAATAGATATTGATTTTATTGAATCAACGAAGATTTTGTTCCCTAAATTTGACGAGTGTGTTTTTTTGAAAAAACTTGTTTGAAGTTAACATCAGACTATAAGTTATAATAATAAGTTCATACAAAGCGCTACAATATAATTAAAAAAAGAAATAGCTATTTCAGCTATATGGCGGCTATAATAAAAAAAACAATTCATTCGATATTTCTTCCAATAACTTGAAATAATTTTCCGATTCTAAGCCGGAACTTGGTAGCTGTAACACAAAATTGACAAGTGACTCAAAGTGACCCGCCTGCTCGTTTGCTCCCTGTAACATAAAAAAAAGTGTAAGTAGGAATCGCGTCCCTAAATATATCATTATAATAAAAATGAAATAAGTATATTCCTTAAACTTATACAACACTTTACGTTTCTTGCTTGCGTTTTTTGTTGCATCAGGGATTGACAAGAGGCAAGGGACAAGGGTTAAAGGGACTAAATACTAGGACTTTACTAGACTGTGGACTACCCTTCATCATTCCCCTCGTCTCCTAAAGCAAAGGTATTGACGTTTGGCGGACTGACCAACCACAAAACAATGCAACCAATATGCCCTTAGAAATTAGACATTTATACCTATTAAAAACGTTCTCGATTGATATTCAATCAAAATGTAGTACCATAGTAGACTAAATTGAACATATTGATAAAGGTACAATTTACAGACAGCTAAAAAAACAATTAAATAAATTATTTGTCGGTAAGGGTAGACCAGAGTAAATGAAACTAGTTATGATCTGTTACCAGAACGTAAATATTTGCGTAGCGGCACGCGGGGCACATGTCAAAAGCGGCTCCGGTATTGATCTAGAGGGGCCCGGGTAGTGGGGGCACGGGTTGGGCGGGCGGCGGCGTACTACGGGCGGTGCCTTACGTAAGGCCGCTCGTCTGACACCCCGTCTGCCAGCAGCATGATTAATAAAACAACCACTATCGACTCGATAATGCGATATCACCGGTTATAATGAAGCGACCCTTGCTTCTTGTCAACAAAAACAAAAAAGGTTAAATGATAATCATTAACCAAACTCATTGTTTGCTAACAATTCTATTGAGATATATTGATTTT
The DNA here is from genome assembly GCA_951799465.1 of Leptophobia aripa. Taxonomy (NCBI): domain Eukaryota; kingdom Metazoa; phylum Arthropoda; class Insecta; order Lepidoptera; family Pieridae; genus Leptophobia; species Leptophobia aripa. The sequence goes on from OX637260.1 coordinate 6,336,411, forward strand.
TACTTTTATGATGCGAATGTCTAAATAATATGCAGTAACAAATTAAAAGTATAACTTCGAGAAAGTTCGTTATACTCGTAAGCTTTTAAGATATCATATATAATTAACTAAAACATAAAAGTTTATAATTACTATGTTTTCATATTTCTGTACAGTTTAACATATTTATATCTAATAGTGTATAACATATAAAACTTTCGGACCATCGTAAATTACAAACCGATCACGAAGTATTTAATATGTAATGAAGTATTTAATTGCGAGCATATTAATGTTATCAAGTGCAATCTGCCAGTTCTGAATTGCAGGTTCAGTCATTCAGTCTAACAATATGGCTCTCGTAAAATCAGGTAAGGGGCAAATCGGGTCAGTCCTCAAGCGAGCGTAGTTAACGGGTTAAACCTATTACTGTAACAAGATATTTAAAGCGGATTCCAGCTCACTTAAGCCTACTTTCTTTTGTTTTTGTTTTAACAAACCGTGAGCTGGATAACTATTGAGTTTCAGTGAACTTCGCTTCTGAGTTTATTCTCTGTATTGAGGCTTAACGGACTGCCGCCTATTAATACTTTGGCCATGCACTTTTTTATACGCAATAACGCCCATGGTCGCGTAAGAAGAGTAATCGAATATGTTTTATGAAGAGATATTAAAGGAATCGCAGAATTATCAAATTAATTTACAAGTGCAAATTTTCGTGCAGAATATAAGTAAAAAGAATTCTTTTCTTACAGAGTCAAAAACTGGGCGTTAAAATTCGGCGTGGACCTGTGGGAATTCGGGCGGCATTTTACAAAAATGAATCAAATTCAAAATGTAAGTATTTTTATATTTATTTATCTAGTATTAAGGTTACTTCAGTATACATTGGATTGATCAATTGCAAGTGTGGTAATAAACGTATAGAGTTCGTATCTCGCCCCGAACGACCGCGCGACCCTGGTTCGGTCCAGTGGAGTGGGGCGTGAGGGGCAACGCGACCTAGTTACAGAACCAGGGAACGAGGATACCATCAAATAGGATACCGGATACATGCAGCTGCCGAGTGCAAAGTGGACACAAAACACTTATTTTAATGTATTACATTTTCTGCCTAATTTTAAATCACCAGACGAAATTAGCATCAATCTTTCTAATATATTTAAGTATATTTTGCAGTAGTAAGTATCATTAAAGCAAAATTCTAATTTACAAACGATGGTCCTTAACGGAGCTTTAAGCTTAACTACATTTTAAATGAACAGTATTATCCTCTTAATATTATAAAATTACTATATGATTTGTACTTTTAAAATAAATTAACGGTTATTGCAACTGTTTAATAATAAGTTGTTAGTAATTATTATAATTAGCATTCGGAGCCTACTTTAGACATTGTTAGCGTGTTTAACAGCTACAGTAATGAATATTTCAGTCAGTTTTGTACATAATAATAGAAGAATACATAGGAATAAAATAGTTAGGGAACGTATTAGTGGAAGTAATATTCTTCACGGAAAAACTTCTGCATCAAAACTTATTTAATATAAGGGTTACAAGGAAATACAGTCAGACATCTTAATCAAGATCAAAATCTATGAACATAAAAAGTAATAACGATTTTCAAGAACCATTACTGCATAATATTGTTTCCACTTAGTAGTACCTCTGCCTTAACCCAGAGCATTATACTTCATTTCGGAACAGTGAGTCATCCCATGAGTTATCCCCTCGCTTTATCTACTAGACCCCCACCTTCTCGCAAAATAATTGTCAAATTAATTATAAGAGGAATCACTTTTATGTACATTTATATTCTAACTCATTATACACATTTATAAAACGATATTCAAATTAGCTTACATAGTCTAACAAAGTATTCAAACATTTTAATAATACATATTTGTACCCCTGTTAATGAACTGATATTATAAATTATATTATATTATAATTATATAAAAACCATTAGTGTTACTAAACATTTTGACCAAGAAACTTTTATAAAATCTTTGTAGTTACGTTATTTGTCTTCATTTCTTTGATTTTTAATTCATGAACATGTTTCGTAATATACTTAGTCTGGCCATAAATACTGTTACTATTCAAAAAAAGAAAATATTACGTTTGAATTTGGAATCTGTCATTTTTATATGATTGCTTGATGTGTTTTCTTATTTTCGCGCCATTATATTGTTAAATATTTTGTTATATTAAAATGGAGTGGGGTGATAAAGAGAACCGAATCGCTGTGATTGCCTTACATAAAGTAGGTATGGAGAAAAGTGCAATTTTTAAAACCCTCCACCCGCTTGGTATTAGTCAAATGTTTGTTTACCGGGCTATTGATAGGTACAATGATACCTCCTCTGTTTGTGACAGAAAAAGATCTGGCCGTCCACGTACCGTTCGTGTGAAAAAGGTGATTAAAGCAGTTAGGGAAAGAATTCGAAGAAATCCTGTCCGTAAGCAAAAGATTTTATCTCGGGAGATGAAGATAGCTCCTAGAACCATGTCGCGTATATTAAAAGATGACTTAGGACTTGCAGCCTATAAGAGACGTACTGGTCACTTCTTAACTGATAATTTAAAGAAGAATAGGGTGGTAAAATCCAAACAACTACTTAAGCGGTACGCAAAGGGAGGTCACAAAAAAAATTTGTTTACGGATGAGAAAATTTTTACAATTGAGCAGTATTTTAATAAACAAAATGACCGTATTTATGCTGGAAGCTCTAAAGAAGCTTCGCAATTAGTAAACAGAGTACAACGTGGGCATTATCCCACTTCAGTGATGGTTTGGTGGGGTGTTAGCTATGAAGGGGTGACTGAGCCATATTTTTGTGAAAAAGGTATTAAAACGTCGGCACAAGTTTATCAAAATACCATTCTTGAGACGGTAGTTAAGCCTTTAACTAACACCATGTTCAATAACAAAGAATGGTGCTTTCAACAAGACTCGGCACCGGGTCATAGACCTCGATCCACCCAATCTTGGTTGAAAACTAACGTTCCGGACTTTATCAGCACTGAAAACTGGCCGTCGTCAAGTCCTGACCTAAATCCATTGGATTATGATTTATGGTCAGTTTTAGAGAGTAAGGCTTGCTCTAAACGCCATGATAATTTGGAGTCCCTAAAACGATCCATTCGGTTGGCAGTGAAGAATTTTCCTCTAGAAAGAGTTCGTGCTGCTATTGATAACTGGCCTCAACGTTTAAAAGACTGTATTGCAGCCAATGGAGACCACTTCGAATAAACATTGTATATTTTTAATAGTTATATATTGATGTATTAAACTAACTCACTATGAAAGGAATAAATGTTACGTATAAAAAAAAAATCGTGCTTTTCTTTATAACAATATTTATGGCAAGACTAAGTATATACTGTTTGTGTGAAAATAAAATAAAAAGTAAAACTTTAAACTAAAAAAGAGTTCAAACAATTTGGTTAAACTAAACAATATCTATCCTCCTAGTCATAACCGACTTTCCGGCAAACTATTCTAGATAATATTGAGACAGTAATTTGGAAAATAATGCGTTAATTACCTTATGGGGAAACCTTTTAAGTTATTTCAAGAAGCCTTAGAAAACCTTCTTGATAATGTCTTACATGTACAGTAAGGCTGTGTCCTACTTAATTCCTACTTGTCTCTTGCTTTTAGGCGTATAGTAGACAATGCGTAGGCTTTCTATACAGATTGGCGAAGATTGTGGTTTTGTGCCAAGTGCATCCAACAACTCTCCCGAAACGCGTAACATACAGGAAAATAAGGTATTTTCCAGTTGTATATAATATAGAATTTCGGATTATAATCAACTGGATAACTTTTTGTCACCGAATTAAATTATCTAAACTACACAGGTCACAGTTTATCAATAAAAATGTTATTGTACTGTTGAAGCTACGATTACAGAATTCGCCAGAATAGCTTACTAGATCATATGAATTGTGCACTGTGCTTTAGAAATATTTACCTAGTTGGTTAGATAAGCCTTTCGCGTATACGCTAAAGTCAAGGACATATTTTGAGTTTGATGATATGAGAGCAACGGGCCATCCCTTCCAGAAAAGCCACGTTTCCAGTAATGAATTATTTAATTATTTATAGCAGTAAGATATATCATAAACTCAGTTTCATTGATAAAAATAGGATAAAAACAATCTGTGACTACAGAAAATAAATAACAAAAGAATACGAAAGAAACACAAATTGCAAGCTACAAACAGGAATACGGCATTTAATAAAAAGAAATTCTCGTTAAATATACGTAGAGGTAAACTAAGAAAATTGAATTATTGGATTCATTCGAATAGTTAGTGAAAGAATGTGAAAGGTAATAGCGTGTAGGAGATAGTTTACGAAGGCCTGCGGTATTGGTGCCGCGATCAAACGAACATTGAATCGTAATTACACAGATTCCTATCCAATACACCAATATTCTTCTCCTTCGATTTATGTACGAGATTTTACGTTACTTTTTTATGATTTCGCTGCATGTTTCCAATAAAGAAAATAAATAAACGTAAATGCTTCATAACTGGTTAACATTGCTTACGTATTAATTAATAAATACCATGTCACAATTATAAATGTTGTTGTGTGATACCGAACTTGGTGGTTCAAGATATTCCAGGTACTCTAGTTGACGATTACGATGCATGAATTCGAGAGCCTATGTTTATATCTTTGAAATTTCATTTACCAACACACTTCATAGCTTACTCTATATAGTCTTGACACTTGACACTTTTGAAACATTTTAAAATATAGGCTTTGGTATTTCAAACACATAATTCCAACAGCCTATTCATACAAGAAACTGCTTAAAGAACACTCAAGAGTTATTGTGTAGGTCACGAGTCGCGGTCTTAGGTCACTCTTAACTTGACTTGGCACTGGTTATATTGCGCCAGCTGAAAGCTAAAGATTTCGATACAAAAATATTTTCCACTAAAATCGCTCTTAATAAAAATCGGCATTTGGATTATAATTACTGTTTTGAATATTCTCAACTGCAAGTTCTTACAGGCGGCAAAATAAATTATTTTAAAGTAAAGGATACGAAAGTATTCTGGTTATTTTTTAGGGTATAAATGATAATAAGGGGTCTTAAGCTCTCTGAAATCAGAATATAAACTGTACTGTTGCATAACGGCTTAATTACATAACAATTAGATTCAATTGTAACCTCAATAGGAATATGTCGGCTAGTTAACTTACCACAATCCTAATTAACAATATATCGTATATACTTAATATATATAACATAAATATATATTATATTATTCAATTAGTGATATAATACAGATATGCAAATAGGTAGGACATATTACACTTTATCGTCTTTGAAGAGTGTTCAAGTTTTAATTCACTTAATTTTGATTTTCGCAGATACATGTTACATACATAGTGTTGCAGTTACAGTATATATGTAATATAGAAAGTGTTTCTATAATAAATATGCACTAAACTAAAGACTAAATCTATAATAGCTTTGAAGTCTTCACCATCTGAACCTAACCTGTCATGAAACTACATGGGTCTTTATTATTCCAATACAAAAAATTTCAAAAACATCTAATCTAATCATCTTGCTCCTTTAAAAGAGTTATTATATTTTTGTAATTTTATTATAATACCATAAATGCCTGACAAAGACTTTTTAGTCTCTCTCTCTCAAGTGGAATTAAAAATGGCCGGTAAGAGAAGGTTGAATGTTCAAGGTGAGCTTAAGTGGGAAGCCCTGTTACTTGTGAGCCGGGCACGATTACTTCATAAATCGTGGCATAGCATTTCCACTTTTTATTGTTTATCGCATCGTTTTACATACGAAGAGCATTTATTCGATTCGCTTCGTGTCTACTGACACGGTAAAGCGAAAAACAAATTACTTTAGAACATCACAGAAATAATTCAATCATTCAATGAGGGCATCGATAATCATTAATATAAAATTATTAGAGTGATCGAAGGAATTAAAATTGTTTCTTTTTATTATTTATATTTAAAAGAAGGTTTTATTTGTAATAAGTTTACTATAAATCATTAAACCCATGTACAGTCCCCAAAAAAAGTATAGTCATATATCACAGTCATATTTTTATGCCTATATTATTATGACCTGTAAGTTTAACAGTTACACAAAAGCTATTAATTATTCATACAATTTAATGTCTCATTAGAGCAATGCATGTTTATAACTGCGGTATTTTACACTAATCAGATCTTTTATTTATTTCGAATTACCTTATATTCAGCAGAACTCATTATTACAGCAGAACCTCGGCATATCGGTAAGGTTTTTACACTAGACCTTATTAATCACTGATTACTCACCCGTGATAAAGCGTGACCCAAATTTCGCTCTCCCCTTCCTGAATCACAATTAACTAATACATAATTCTTCCAACAAAGGAAAATTTAAAGCATAAACTTGATTTATTTTTATGAAATTACAATTTAATTGAAGTAGAATGTAAATGATAATAAGTAGTGAATAATGAACAATTAAGAGGTTATAAAATTGCATTTACATAAGAATGTATGATAGTAACTCTTGTAAACAGAATTCAATCAGCGAGCCGTAAGGATGGTGTTGACGTATAAAGCGGATTAAATTAACAGACTTAATTGAATTTAGATTTCTTGTTAGGCAATATGTCCCCGGAGTCCGGCGGTAGTTAAATATTCGTCCGCTTATTTGAAATCAACTCCCAACTCTTATGTAAGATTTGGTTCATCGCAACAATAATCTATTAAATATTAATTACTTAGCTTACTGATGTGTTGTTTTGATATTATAGAAAATATAATATTTTAAATACAATTTGACTGAACATTTTATTACATCTTATAAGTAACTATAACAAAAAGGCGCCATTGCTACAATTCGAAATTCAATAACACCACGCCCGAAGCGCGCCTTCGCTGAATAACAATAATTTGGCAGCGAGCATCCGCCAAATTCCGGACGGGTTCGTTCAATTTTTAAATTTGACATGTCCTTGCCTTAGGGCCAGTATCACTATAGAGATGCCCAATTGAGAATAGTATAACTTTACCTAATAATAATTGGTCTTGGTCGTATTGTTTGTCATAAATTAAGAATTTTTACTAGCAGTACGATAATAATGCTATACAGTGATAAAATTATTTACTTTCAGAAATACCATGAGTATAACGTGGAGGTTGTACGTAAAGATGGACTTCTTCTCGTGCGAGACCTCGCGGCTGAAGTAAAAAATCACATGGATTTCAAAATAAACGCCGTTAAGGTAAGTAAGTGTAATTAAGTGATTTCTAAAGTTGTTTCTCTATGTTATTCCAAGTAAACATTTATTTATAAAGGCAAAAATTAATTTATCACATTGTGTGTTAAATTCACCTTGAAAAAAAAATGTATTATTCGCTGCAGTGCGATGATGCTTTTAGTAATATATTGTATTTACAGTATACCTAATCCGATCTACGGATTTGTTGAAGTGCTCCTTTGATAGCGAAGAAAATGGCAGCGTTCGAGTTCTCGTTCGCCCACTATCTTTCCTTTTTTATTCAGTAGTTTACAAGTAATCTCTGTTCTTGAAGAGTAACTTAATAGTGTATTAATATATATTTTTTACTTTTATTAACAGTATTTTAAAACTTAACTGTTAATATGAGGGTCCCATTCCTTTGTTTAAAGATAATGTTTTTTCGAATTTAGAATGCGGTTATGGTTAATATAATTAGTGAAAAGATTTATCACGAATACTCCATGCGCGACAAGTTGTCGGCAGAATTATAGTTTTTGCCAAATTAACGTACACGGACACGTCCGTTTACATGTAACAAATTAGCCCTTTTAAACATGTGTGAAAGATTACCATTTATGTAGGCGTTACGGTAACGACGTTAGGCAGGCGCGGGCGTTAAAATATCGTAGGCGATCGTAGTTAATAAATCCATGTGACGTTAAACGCCCACGATTAGTGATTATTATCAGTCATGCTTTGCGTCGTAAGGTTTTAACAAAGATATTTATTACCACATATTGAGGCCGTTCTTAATCCTTCTCTCTTTTTACTTATTCTTTAAATGATCAAACTGAGAAAAAATACGCTTTTATAACAAATATCATTGTTTACATTAGTAACTCTCTTACGCTTATGAATCGTCAAAAGAGAATTGTAAAAATCCCACTCTACAATTACAGAGCAGATGAGAAGAACTCTTTAACTTAAACTTTAAACTCTCCGCCACTCCGTTAAATCGCCAAGCATGTTTTACAGTGCTGCTGCAACCATGCATATCGAATGGCTGATAAATTATGTATAAAGAAATTGAAAGGTATAAAGTAGATAAAAAGAAAAACGAAATATAAAAACGGAAAAAATGTTTCAGATGTTAGCTTAAAGAAATAAAAGATTGAGGTCAAAGATCCAAGTTTTAGGGAAGTTCCAAAGACAATTTTTAAGATTAACATATTCAGCGTTACCCGATAGTCGCGACCATGTCTATCCACGCTGTTATTGGAATTCTTATGAATCTTGAACTAATCCAACTACTATGCGTCCAACTTTCAATTTATTGAAAACTTCGCAATTTTATCTCGACTCTGAAATAGATCCGACATTAAAGATTAAATATAAATTGAAAATAATGAATGATATAATAATCCTCTAAATTGATAACGTAAATGATTTGATGGTCAATTCATTAGAACAAACTCAAGGCAAAATTAATTATAAATAATAATATTAGTGTTCTTAATGGGTAAAAAAAGGATTAAAAAAAAACAGTAGAATTAACAAAAATTTCCTTCGTATATTCTAAACAATATCACAATATGTGTGGGAGTAGGAAATTCTTACCGTTTGGTGCAATCCAAAACGTATGTGTTTCTAGTGTCATACTGTCAGTAACTTTATACTAAAGAACAACAGCTGTTATTAAGCATTTACAGAATAATAATAATAAAACAGATTTCATACATAAATATAATATAATAGAGGGGTTCAATTACGAAAAGATGAATTTGGTAAAATATTATGTGTACGAAACTAAATGTTCCTCTTTGTGTGTCTATCTAAAAACACATTCAGTATATATATTTAAAAATGAATATATAATATATATTCATTTTTAAATATGAGCAGAGCGCGTTTCAAAGGCTTTCTCGTGTACGTATTTAAGCATAGTGAGAATTCCTTTCTCAGCGATGAAACAGTTACAAAATTTCGCATAGGAACAAAGTCACTTCATAATAACATAAATTATTTAGGAATTATTAAACATGAAGCTTTATACGAGACAATATTTTAATTCATATTCATACTATTAGGTATATAATATTGTGTTTCAGTAACAGCGATAAGGATGTATAAGACACGTGGTAACCAAAAAAATGATATTCTCACTAATAAGGCTTTGTTTTTCTTAGTATTTATGCAAAACCTTATTCGAAAGTTGCAAAATTATGAAAGTTCAAAATTTAAAGAAATCTTTTCATAAAGGATTGTAGTCATAGCTTCACTGTTTCACTCTGACTCATTTTTAATGAGAAAGGTTTCAGTTTGCTCTCATTACAACCGTTCTATTAATATTTGTATTTAATTAAAATTTCAGGTGTACAACAATCCGATAGTGAAATATAAGAACAATTTTCATTACTCTATTAAAATGTCTTATTTTATGCCATTTTAGCCTATTGGTTTACGATGTATTTAAACAACACTCCTCAATATTGGAAATATAAACATTAATTGAGTGCTTATGTGATATAAAATGGCCCATGATTAGCAAAAGTAACGTTTGATTTAATAACTTATACATGATATATTGCTCCATAAATTATAATTTAAAGGACACTATATTTGGTATTCATTTGTTACCTTCTCGATACTTAAATATTGAATTTAGTTTTAATTTTTAAATGTATGTTTAATGAATTTAAATCGGAAGTAAAGAGTTATATTACTGTTTAAATTTGTATAAATAAATTTGTGGTGCCTTTATTAATTTGTAGGATTATCGCTAAGAATGAAGGCGTTTAAGTTATTATATTAATATCATATTTGATTTAGTTTTACTTTAATGAGAAATGAATTCCAAAACATATTATCTGTAAACGGTCACAGTTCTTGTACTAGACGTTAGTAGCGTAATGTATCTTGCCACAGTCATAAATCTTTACTTTTCTAAATTACTCTATCAAAACAGTATATATTATGTTTAAAAAAATATTATGTCTGGATAGTAAATATTTAATAAATTGTGAATAAAGTAATAAAAAATAATTGTACTTGATCGTTATGGTTAAATGTCGACCAACAGCTCTATCAGGAAGCACTAAAGCTTATCGTAAACCGAGGATGTCGGTCAATGTGTCCATTTTCCTGTGACCCTCGCAAAGCTTTTCCCATTTACTGTATAATTCTACAGGAAATTCTAACTATCATTAATTATCCACACAGTGAAAGGCAGTTAACTTTAAATTAATCATAGAAAAAGCGTTGCTTCAGATATTACATTCAAAAAAAGGTTCTGTTAAGAGAATGAAATATCGATTTAACTAACCCAAAATTAACCACGAAGAAATTAATCTCTAATAATAACTGACAATATTTAAGCGATCTATTTTGTGAATTCTAAGCACGTATATAGGAGGAGTATTAATTTTAGTCGACAAAGCCGTTCTTTGACATCAAACTAGTACAAGAACAACTACAAACTACCACAACGTGTGACACTATATGTATAGTATTGCAAGGCGCACCGCCAAATTCTCGGGGCATGCCGCAGGGCGTCCAGTGCCAGGGATGTAGGGTGGGGGTGGTAGGGGGAATATCGCTGCACTTACCGACCTTAATGCTGCCATCAGCAAATTGCAAAACACCAGCTGCTGAGAGAGGACAAGTGACAGACAGGATTGGATCGTAGGTGGCTCTAATGTTAAATTCTACCAAACATGATAATTTATTAATAGCAAATTATTGATTTCCTATTAATTTGTCTCAAAATTAATGTATTAAGAACAATGTGTTTCATAATATTTTACTATTAGATTATACTCTACACAAAATTTAATATGAGTCTAAACTCTCTGTATACGAATAGCCAACATTTTGTAATACATTTATATCGAAGTTTGTTGTTGAACTTACAAAAGCTTACACTGTGGTAAGAATCGAACCACTTCATACTACTGATGAAATCGAGAACAATATGTCAATAACGCGGACTTTCTTTCTTTAAAACAAAAACACCTAATAGCTATCATTTCATAGCTACATTAACAATTTCAACTAAAGAGTGATACTTCAAACAAATCGAGTGTGGTCGTCATATGTTCACGACAGCGCATACAGTGTTGGGAACCACTTAAATTTCAGTGTAAATAGCGGAAGGATCAAGTAATATCTGTCGGGTGTAAAGGCTGTTATTAAATACCAACTCGCGAGTGCAGCTGGCGTGACCCACATCTACTGCACCACCCGACTTGTATAAGTGGACTGTATTGATTCGTCTTGAGACGATGCCTCCATCTCTCTTACTCTTGGGCGGTTCAGGGGTACTTACTCAATATTCGCTCAGGATGTTTGCACTACCTACTTAATAGAGATTAGGTAATGCGCGGTATATTAAAAAAGTTCTATTCGAGAGTCGGCAATTGATTTAACATTTTTTAACACTATTGAATATTTGACATTATTTTTAATGATATGAAATCTAAATAATAGATATTATGGATGTTTTTTTCCAAATAAGAACTTGATAGCTAGCCAGATATATATAGAAAAACTTAATGTGGCCATTAGCGATTAAAAAGTACTTGTTTGAAATAAAAAATACAAATAGGGAAAACCGAGCAGTATAATGCAACTAGGTTATAACCGTCACGGGTATTACAATATACGTGCGTTTTTAATTTCAACTCATATCAAAAGCATATTTTTAATAAAAATGAAGATATTACAGGGCAAAGAGCCAAGCTGTAAGTAATTACTAGAAGCGTAACAAATATTTCTATACAATTATTAAGTTAATAATTTCAAGTGAGTGTGGTCTATTGCTTATAAGCTTACGCATTAAAAAGTTTTTATAAAATGTAACATAATAAACACCTTTTGTGGTACTTATCCGTAAAGGTTTTTTTTTAATCACATACACTTTGGTCTCTTAAAATAGTTTTAAATTAAAAGTGAAGTTTTTTCTATACTAGATTATTATTTCTTTGTTCAGAGCTTTAGTAAGAAATATGATTTGATTGAAATTTGTGTACAGGATTACGAAATATCTAAAGAGCAAAATTAGTACATATTGATAGATTAAAAATGCTGAAACTTTGGCTAGCCACGGTCAGAGACCGCATCTACTCAGCCGCCCACAAGGCTGGGTGAACGTCCCCTACATATCTCATTATGTTTTGACAACGTACACGACCCTCGCAATTCTTCAGCCGCCACAATATTACACAACCTGACCATTATTTACTTTTATTATATATTTATATTTAAATTATTATTATTTACCACTCATTAACGAATTGAAGATTTAGAACGATAAACGATATTTCAAATTAAACATTTTTTTATGTATTCTTTTGTAATTTTAATATCATCAATAGCAAAAGTATCAAATCATAAAAGCGTCTAGTCAGTGCAAGTCTACTTCAAGATAATTTAAAGCTCGAGGAGCTCTAGTTTAATAAGATTACACGGTCCTCGACCACGCAAACCGCATGTTTATCGAGCCAGACATATTACATTATGTCAAGCTCGACAGCTCAGACTACGAGTAAACACTTCAAAAAGTTCAAACTACTTGAAATACTTAGCTAATTTCGCGTTTACTGATATTCAACTTAAGATATTAGGAATTTTGAAAATTGGAAGTTTGACGAAGTATTTACGAAGGCCGGAAGTACTTAATAATTCGAACATAATATGCCACACATTTTGTAAGTGAAAACTTTAATTAAAACAAAACTGTTTCCGATTAATAAATACCATTATAGATAACTTTTATTTGCACATAATAGTTGAAACCCCATAGAAACATATAGGTACTTGTATAGTATATCGTTGAGTATTTCAGATGCTGAAATGAAATGAAAGCCGTAATATCTGACGATTGACAGTGATTTGAAAACAGTAAAATTTTCATAATGAATGGCATAGTGTGACGTAAAAGAAACACAAATAGGCGGTATCATAATAAGTTGCGAACAAGAGTCGTGCTAAAAGCGGCTAGAACTTAGCTCAACAATAAAGTTGAAAAATCGTGGGGATTGCTCTGCTGCGGGCGTCGCCAAGAAAAAACGACGCCTACATTTCGCACTTAATGAAACTGTAGCTGAAACAAAATAAAGGATTTCCGCATTTACACAGTGTCATTAAATATTCTTTTGAAACTGCGCCTTTCCACCTTTAATGATGAGATTTAAATTAATTAAATACATATACATTACATTACATAGTTTATATCTTAAGCTGGGTTGAAACAACGTACGTAATATTATTATACATTCATTTATTATGGAAACTTAATGATCCTAATAAATTAAATTCGTAAAAACGGACGATGTTCTTCGGTACATGGACGTCGCGCGATTCCTTTAAATGTTCGATGTTGCTTTTGAAAAAAATGTTTGATATAGCTAGATACACAGCGGGTTATAACCGGCGCAGCTTTTAGATTGATAGATAAAAGCCCCTAGAAATATGAACATAGTTCATTACGTTACGTCAATTTTATATGTATTTGTATGTACATGTTATTGATATAACAATGGTGGTTTACATACAGTGTTTGTGTTTATAGTATTTTGTTGATTGAAGCCTGAAGCTCCTTACTATACATATAAATTAAACTATTTACTTGATGATATCTGCAAATAAAGTCATGCATATTAACAAATATATGAATTATTTGCACACCTATAAGATAACGTACGTTAAACGTGCTTAAATAATAATAAACACTTAAACATTAGCAAAACTATTACAGTCCTAGGAATTACATTTCAGTCTGAAGTGTGTATAATAAGCCTAGTCCTTTTGAAGATTGCTCTGTGAAACTGCGAATACGATGTCTGTTATATGACCCTATCTAGATGAATAATATCCGATTCTTGCAACGTAGCTCCCTATGACACCTAAACAAGGCATACCTGGTAAAAGTAACTTTATTACGTCCATAGATTTTATATATAAGCAATATATTTGATTTTTATTACTAATGCGTTTAATTACTTTTTAGCGTATAATGGATTCAGCGGAAGCCGCCGCGTTGTCAGCTGGTGGTGGAGGATCGGATGGTACTCCAGGAACCTACTATGACGCTCGGTGGTTGAATGTCCATGCTGATGATGGGACTTTAGCGGCGCGTGCACGACGTCTCATGCTCGCCCCTAGTCGGCACTTCGATCACATCGCCGTTAATAGCAGTTATAGTGCTGTGCTAATGCCACCTTATATTAATACTGAGGGTAAGTCATTAGTGATTTTGCGTCAAGTTTGGATAAAAGTGCCCTTAATCGAAATATACTTAACCTTTTAGATTAGCTCCCGCTAAATATATCACGCAGCTTTCAAATTTATGTTTATAAAGGAAAATAATATTAGCTCGAACCTAAAAAAAATACTACGTGATAAGAGTCACTAATGTAATTAAATTGTATGTAGTTTTCCCAATTCGCTTATTTGTATTTTGTTTAAATGATTTAAAATACAACGCATTAATTCGATTGTTAGGACAAAAAATATCTAGTTTTTTGTCATCTTTGATATTTTCATGTCTGTCACTGCCGCAAATTATATATCTCTTAATGCCTATCAAAAACGAAGCCTATCTCTGTTGATTAATCATAATATATGAAGCGTAGAAGTAAATTATCCCTTTATTTTATTTAATCTAAATGAATTTGATAATATAACAGAAGATAGTCTTACATATTCTTAAAAATCTATCCAAGTGTAAATATCTATTCAATTATATCAATTGATCCTAGAAAGTACACTCGCAGCATTACTCTTGAATAGGACTTCTCTGCACGTATATTACGTTATCGAGTGCGTTTGGGATTGAGGGTGCAATATCTACTACAATGTCAAGCAAATATGTACTTAATGTTGTGTACATAAGTCTCAAAGTTAAAATATTGAAAGTATGAGTAAAGTGAATAGGAAACGACACATTTCACTTATTGAATGTTCCCAATGTTACGAATCGCAGATTTTCGACAGTAATAGAAATAGCTAGCTACTAAGAGTAATAGAAATAGCTAGCTACTCAGAGAAATAGAAATAGCTAGCTACTAAGAATAATAGAAATAGCTAGCTACTAAGAGTAATAGAAATAGCTAGCTACTAAGAGAAATAGAAATAGCTAGCTACTAAGAATAATAGAAATAGCTAGCTACTAAGAGTAATAGAAATAGCTAGCTTTTATATAAAATTACCTAATAATTTTATTTAAAAGTATGAGCGCGGGACAATTATTGCATGATTGTAAAAATTCGAGCTTGGTATAAATACAATTTCCGTTGGGATTTTAGTATGATATGTATGTATGTGTGTATCATGAAAAATTAGGTTCTTACAAGGTTAGTTAAAAAAAAAGATCAATGTTTCAATGTAAGGATTTATTTTATGAAAATAACTCTGGAACAAATTAGTAGTCCAAAACTATTTATTATAATTTACGTACAAATTAAAATGGTAAAACAAGCCAATCTTTTTATTAACAAAGCCTATTCCGTCACACGAATATGCATTTAGGGCTGTTTGCCTTGCTTCGGCCTCTGTCGCCGAACAACGATACGTTATAATATATTATCCAGGCGCCGAGAGTCGTCGCCTTTGAAAGGGTGAAATGATTTATTAACCAACCCTCTAACCAGTTTTTTCTGTGACCCCGATCATTAGAAGTTGTGTTTGTTTATAATCTTATACTTCGCCGATGTTATAAACATACAAAAACTCTTTCATATACAACATATACAGACAATAAAAATCGTAAAGTAAATCCGGAATGACGCGTCGTGCGAAGGAGATTAATTCAAAGACAAACCTTTTTATTCAGTAAAGTACATAGGACTATTTTGAATCGCGAAATTTGTTTGGTGATGATCCAAATACAATGTTTGCAAGCAAGATCGGCAGGCAGGCCGCAGTTTGAAAAGTATACTTTCAAATGGGAAATATTGTATAATTGTGACGTAAAATCAAATAATTAAAATGTCATAAAACAACGCGGTCACCAAATATATTTTTGCCTATTATATAAGGATTAATCAACGAATGTAATTCGCCGTTGAGGCCAGAGACAATTAATCGCGTTGCGTATTTAATTGGAAACAGCCAAAGTTGTGCATTCAAATTACGTATTACTCGTGTAGGCTGTATGTAACATTGCATTATACTCTCATCTGGGTTAACGCAATTAACCCATATAGAATTTACGCTACGAAAAGTTTTTATGTTAGAATCAAAGCACCAACTCAATTTAGTTGGGTTCTAACTGCACAGAAAAATCCTTGTTCGGAATGATTTCTATTTAAATGTAATTTAATTCAAATCTAGATTCGAATATAAATTTCCAACAATGAGTTACGTCGTATTTTCAATTGTTAGAAGGGAAACCTATAACGCTCTATTGTCGGTTTTAGTGTTTGAAGAGTAGAATATCCTGAATAATGTCTATTCGAAATAGACATTATTCAGTGAAATAAGAGTTTTAAGGACTGTATTGCAGTTCTCAAATGCGAAAGCAATTGTGACATAGAACCATTACTTTTTTCCGGTTCATTCGGTGCAAAACCAATCAGTGTTGTTCAATGAACGAATTCCAGAAATAAAAGATTATACATTATTTAGGTTAAAGATTTCAATAACTGTTAACCGTGTGTATAAAACAATCATATATAAAACTTGATTATCAACTAGAGTTAAAGTAGTCAAAAAAATATTAAGTAATTAATTGCGACTAACAATTGTATAGGCAAAGTCGCGTACTAATGAATACAATAAAACAATAAAATACAATTTGTATTGTTTTTTTTTGTCACAGACCCAGAGGTGCAGAACCAGATAGCGTGGTCTGAGCACTTGGACCCACTATTAGTTAATAACTATGAAATCGACCCGACACTCTCGTGGCAGTATTACGCCTCCTCTTCTGGATTTATGAGAAGATATCCAGGTTTGTAGACAATACAAAAGTGACGTATAAGTCATTATTAAATATGTCGTCAATGTTATATGAGTAAGCGCCTATTCTTGAACAAAATTGTCGCTCAAGAAATGTACTATTCTAATGTAATGTACTGTTCATTGTAAGTGTAGATTATGAAGATCAAATTATGATTTAATATCTAAATATAAATCTCTAATATAAAATATACGTTTCTTATAACATCATGTATTTACAGCTATGTCCTGGCCGCCAGAAGATGGCTATTCACATCACGCACGTGATTTCTACGACTTTAGATCGTCAAATTGGTTCGTCGAAGCAGCAACATCACCGAAGGACCTGGTCATCTTGCTTGATGATTCAGATGATATGGGATCATCTTATAGAAGACTAGCGAAGATTACTATCTCCGCATTATTGGATACGCTGGGACCTAATGACTTTGTCAATATCTATAGATACAGTGATACAGTATCGGAGTTGCATCAGTGTTACACGAAAATTTTAGCTCAGGTAATGTGTATTTTTATATAATTTTAAAAAGCGCATATATCATCAGGCTTGAATTAGGATACTTAATATGGGTACTTTTTAAACAGACCAAAGCTTATAAAACTCTTACGCTTTGTGTTTTAGTATCACATACTAACACAACTGATAAAGTACATAAACTTACATTAGCTATTAAAATACATAAGAGCACTTAGACCACATCATAAAAATATATAGTTGTTGACCAGGAATTGGACCCCGAGAGAGTAGGTACGGCAGTATGCCGTATGGCAGGTATGGTAGCTCAATGGCTGGTCCTGGCTAGTCCCAATGGACCATTCAAATGATATTGCTTCATAACACGTTCATAAACAACATAAGATATTAGAGAACAAGTATTTTAAGTTGATTTATATCCTCGAAATTACTGGACAAATGCAAGTATTGCGTGTCAGCATTAGTTTTTTGATACGCATCTGCCGCCAGTGTGTTTTGGCTTAATGGATTCAATCAGACGCTGAATGTGTAGCTCAATTATGTTGGACAATAATATTGTTAACGTTTAAATCCATATCTTTCATAGATCTAATAAATTTGATGTAACAACATTAACTTAAATTCAAAATTGTGTGATGACGTTTAATAAAGACGACCTAAGTAGGAATAGAATTAGCGCTTAAATAACTGAATTTATTATGTATAATAATTTCCCATGAATAGTACGAAAATTGATGAAAGTCGAAAGATGCCGTCTGAATATAAAACACGACGAAATATATTGCGAATAGAATTCATCAATTGTCTTGTCCATACTTAATGGAATATTTTTGTGAGTTGTAAATTGTTTTTCTTTAGTGAAAAGATGTTGCGATGTTCGTCAAATGGATTAGGAATTAATAATAAGTCTGGGAATATAATTAGCTTATATGCTAGTTATATCCTATATTTAGAATTTAACTAGCTTAAAGTGATCTGATTTTCATTGCAGGCAAAAGATAATTTCCTTAACTGATACATTACCTATTTCGTTTCCAAAATTTGATTAAATATTATTTTTTTGCACTAACCTACCTAAATATCACTTATTTGACCACGTTAAATTTTAGGAATACATAGATTTTTTGGTGTTATGATAAAAAATAATATAACGTATTTAAAAGCACTAACAAATACATAAAAATAGATCCACTTATAAAAATGTACTGGCACTATCACTAAACTTTAAACTAAATATTTATTAATACATTTGTATAAATCCTGAAGGATGACTCAGCTTCAATAAAAGATAGCAATTTATATCTGGGATATAAATCTGTAGCGAATAGACATTGCCAGATATTTATCACAGTTTCCGAAGAATATTGTTGTTCTTTGAATATGCTAGAAATGTTTTTGGCGTCCCACGGTCATATACTTAGTCTTGCCATAAATATTGTTATAAAGAAAAGCACGATTTTTTTTTTATACGTAACATTTATTCCTTTCATAGTGAGTTAGTTTAATACATCAATATATAACTATTAAAAATATACAATGTTTATTCGAAGTGGTCTCCATTGGCTGCAATACAGTCTTTTAAACGTTGAGGCCAGTTATCAATAGCAGCACGAACTCTTTCTAGAGGAAAATTCTTCACTGCCAACCGAATGGATCGTTTTAGGGACTCCAAATTATCATGGCGTTTAGAGCAAGCCTTACTCTCTAAAACTGACCATAAATCATAATCCAATGGATTTAGGTCAGGACTTGACGACGGCCAGTTTTCAGTGCTGATAAAGTCCGGAACGTTAGTTTTCAACCAAGATTGGGTGGATCGAGCTCTATGACCCGGTGCCGAGTCTTGTTGAAAGCACCATTCTTTGTTATTGAACATGGTGTTAGTTAAAGGCTTAACTACCGTCTCAAGAATGGTATTTTGATAAACTTGTGCCGACGTTTTAATACCTTTTTCACAAAAATATGGCTCAGTCACCCCTTCATAGCTAACACCCCACCAAACCATCACTGAAGTGGGATAATGCCCACGTTGTACTCTGTTTACTAATTGCGAAGCTTCTTTAGAGCTTCCAGCATAAATACGGTCATTTTGTTTATTAAAATACTGCTCAATTGTAAAAATTTTCTCATCCGTAAACAAAATTTTTTTGTGACCTCCCTTTGCGTACCGCTTAAGTAGTTGTTTGGATTTTACCACCCTATTCTTCTTTAAATTATCAGTTAAGAAGTGACCAGTACGTCTCTTAAAGGCTGCAAGTCCTAAGTCATCTTTTAATATACGCGACATGGTTCTAGGAGCTATCTTCATCTCCCGAGATAAAATCTTTTGCTTACGGACAGGATTTCTTCGAATTCTTTCCCTAACTGCTTTAATCACCTTTTTCACACGAACGGTACGTGGACGGCCAGATCTTTTTCTGTCACAAACAGAGGAGGTATCATTGTACCTATCAATAGCCCGGTAAACAAACATTTGACTAATACCAAGCGGGTGGAGGGTTTTAAAAATTGCACTTTTCTCCATACCTACTTTATGTAAGGCAATCACAGCGATTCGGTTCTCTTTATCACCCCACTCCATTTTAATATAACAAAATATTTAACAATATAATGGCGCGAAAATAAGAAAACACATCAAGCAATCATATAAAAATGACAGATTCCAAATTCAAACGTAATATTTTCTTTTTTTGAATAGTAACAGTATTTATGGCCAGACTAAGTATAAGTGCTTGTTTTGTTTAGTTCCAATGTTACGTAAAAACTGCAGCAGATAGGAAGTGTCTATTAAGTTCAGGTCACTTGACACTTGACAATCGCGGTCAAGTCCAATTCAGTAATTAATTTATTTCGAATGAACAATATATTATTAAAAAAAACCCTATAGATACATAAATACATAGGAAGTAGGTTTAGAAGCAGTTACTTTTATACATTGCATACTTTTATAACATTAATTTCTTTTAAGAAAACTCTTAAGAGCGTTCCGTTGAAACTGTGACAGCGCTAAAATGTGTTTCCAGTTTATAAGTAGAAAGTTTGGATAGTATCTGTGGCGCGAGCGTGAAGATTCCACGTCTTCCCGCTTTTGACAGGTAGCAGTTGTAACCGCGTCTTTATCGAGTTCGAGAACTCGAAGCACAGGAGAGTATTCCTGGCAAGTTTGACTTGTCACGCTTAAATTAACAAACTTATTACACTTCTTAGTGTCGTGTGTAACTTCATACGTGACATCTCATCGTATTTAGTTATGTAGAGAAGAAACAGTTGTACTTGAACTAAATGTATATCTAATTAAAACGTCCTCACAAAACATTTTTCATCTAAGGACAAGTATAACATTTGACAACACAAACCATTTTCACTGAAGCGATTATGTAATCGACATATTTCAGTATCTCCGTGGCTTACTGGAAATTGTCGCGTTCCAACAGATCTGGGTTAGATTATATATTTGAACGTAAGCATTTTTTTTTCAAATTTGTTTACAGAATTAGTAGAATTGTGGACTGGTCCTTATTTAATGGGGCAAACCCTAAGCTTCATTTAAAAATTCATATGTTCAATTTTATTACCAAAATTACGTTAACAAAACTTCGTAGCATACGTAGACCTACGAGTCGAATGTAAATTATGTAGCGAAAACACATCGTCGCTTTGTTATGGCGACGAAGCTTATGCGCATAAATTATTTTGCCGTATTCGGTTAAAACATGTCTTAATTATGTATTCCGGGGACAGCGTCGTCGTAGTTTAAGACCACCTCGCCGGCCGCGACGTTGCAGACTGATCCACTGCATTACTTATATAAGCTTTATACTGCAATTTAAATTGATTACATAAATACCATGTACTATATTAATTATATTACAATTTTTATTGTTACATAAACGCAAGACTGCGTTTCTATTGAAACTACTGACGACTCAGTTTGAATTCACACTGCCAGATTGCCGAACAGGTTTGACTCCCGGCATCATAATATATGTAACTGTTTACAGAAGCATAAGCCATAGCACAAGCAATAAATCGCTTACCTACTGAAATTTGTCCCATATTTACACATACACAAAGCTAACATTGTGTTTGAATTTAGTTTTATAAAGTAAAATGCAAATTTTATTACATCATAAGACTGAAATATATTTTCTAGCAGTTTCTCTGAACTGGAAACCTTAAGATCGCAAGGGGTGAACGCTTAAGTGCTCTAATGTTCAGTACATATGAGTTAAATGTATCTAAATGGATGACACAAATCCTTGACCTCTCGTACAAGTATGAAGGTTGTCGAGAAACTATCGACATCTAGCGTAGCTCGCGAGTGCACGTAATTACTTACTACTGTACGATGTTACCATTCTGTATTTGCTACAATAGAACCTTGATTTATATAACTTCCAACTTTAGAATTATGCACGTAGACAATATTACATATTTCACACACGGTTGGTTAGTCCCAGGTAAGCGATTTATACCCACTCTCCCCAAAATTGTTTATTGCTGAGCTTGAAAGTATATTTAAAACGCTTAATTGGGAAAACAAAGGTGTTCTAATAAATGGACGAAGGTTACACCATCTCAGATTCGCTGATGACATTCTTGTGCTAGCCGAAACTTCAAAAGAATTGGACGGAATGTTAAGATCCCTAGACCAAGAAAGCAGCAAAGTAGGTTTGGAAATGTATGCAACGAAAACTAAGATATTGACCAACAGCACGAAACTGCCAATTACAGTCAAAGACAATGAAATTGAATATTTCGATAGCTATATATATCTAGGCAAACAAGTATCATTCTACAAATCCAATAATATAGAAAACGAAATTAAAAGAAAAGCCAACATTACTTGGAAGAAATTTTGGTCAATGAAGGAAATCCTAAAAAGAGACTACTCCACAAGCATGAAAAAAGTTGTTTTTGAAACATGTCTTCTGTCCTGCCATTATACGGCTGTCAAACGTGGTACTTTACCAACAGAGTTAAAAATCAAATGCAAACAACCCCAAAGAGTATGGAAAGAAGTATGCTAAAAATAAAGAAAATACAAAAAAATTGAAGCATAGACATGAGACAAAAGACGAAGCTAATAGATGCTCTCGCACATGCTCGGAGGCTAAAATGGCAATGGGCTGGACATATTACACGCTACACCGATGACCGATGGACAATACATACAAAATCATGGAAAGGACCGGCAGGGAAAAGGAAGGTAGGCCGTCCAAACCGACGGTGGGCTGATGACATAGCGGAAATAGGAGGTAAAGAATGGATCACCCTAGGCAAAAGAGAGGGGGACCTGGAAAGAGATGGAGGAGGCCTTCACCCAAGAAGGGATCCATTTTCACTTTCACTTTACTAACAACATTTGCAATGTAACTTATGGATATGGAAATAAAAAGGCTTATTATTATGAGCGATTTATAGCTATTACAATTATAACACCCAGACCACAGCCAATAAATATGCTAAACACATAATTTGACCAAACCTTATCATTGGAATGGTAACCCTTGCGCCAAATATTACAATATTATTTAGTTATATATGTAACTAGGTAAATTTTACCTGCGATGTCAGTTTTAGGTTACACAAAATTAGATTAAACAGAAATTTGAGGATTAATCGAAAATGTATCATTATTTTACAAGTGGTCTGAATAAATCATATCTTTTATATCTACTTAGCGGCACCTCTGTGCGAATATTGGAGGTGTTGATATTACATTTGTTAAATTGTTCATTATTCAGTTGATAAAGAATTTTATTTTACAATGTGTATTTATAGGCTGTGCCGGAGACGATACGTGAACTGAAAAGTGTAGTTTGGGGTGCTGAGCCGTCTGGTGGTGCGGCCAACTTAACCGGTGCTCTCTCAACTGCTTTCGAAATCCTTCAAAGGGTAATCCATCTATTTCTATTATAATTCGTACATACGTAGATACATTTTTTTTGATACCTGAGGACGAAATGCTTTACGCATTTCTCGAAACTTGAAGGTCACGGGGATATGTGGGACTCAACTCACACCAGGATACCTCTACTAGTCAGAGGATCGGTGAGCCATACGCACTAAAACACTCCTCGGGTGTTGTAACCCACGATTTCGCATATGGAGATTACTGGGTTGTAGTTTCCGTGGTCTTAGCTTCGGACCGCCCATTACACAAATGATTATTAAATTGCATCTGTTATTACTACATAATTTAAATACATTTAGTACAGTTTAAATAAATCCATCACGTGCCGTAATTGCTATTTGTATGTGTGTAATCAATACAACAAACACGCGATATTTAAATGGACTAAAATTATCAACTTCATTTATAGAGCTGAATGAGTTGTATTCCGGTCTAATCTGAACTTTATATCGGTTCATAGATTCAGTTCAAAGTTATTTACAGTACAATCGAACCGGACAGGGTTGCCAATGCAATCAGGCGATAGCGGTTATAGGTGCGGGGGGAGGGGCCGGTGGAGTAAAGGGCGTGTTCCGCGCGTGGAACTGGCCACATATGCCCGTGAGAATATTTACTTACCGGGTAGGAGGTGACGCTACTTCGGGAAGTAATATGAAAGACATGGCGTGTACAAATAAAGGTAACTAAGTAGGAACTATAATTTCGATATAACTTAGTGTATGGATGGTCGTTGGATGTCGTTTAATATCACATTACAGTTACTTAGGCTCATACTTCAAAATAACACTCAAGTAGTGACTAAATCGCGCAATTGAGGACAATATTATTTGAAACGTCATTTCATATAATCAATAATCACAGATTACTTGATGAACATTTTCTCCAAAACGTCTCTCTTGTATTGTATATTCTTTATTGCCTCTTGAGCATTGATTTTATGGCTACTGTTTCTTGAACGATACTCAAGAGCCTGAGTTCGTCGTGGGCGTTGTTTTTGCCGCGACTGAGAGTCGTAGAAAACCTGAATCCGTTGCCGATCTACTAAATTAGGAATTCAACATTACAAACATTCAAATATTGAATAATACCGTATTGTTCCTCTTATTAGGTTTCCACGTGACTATAAATGACCAAAGTGAGATTCGGGCGAAGGTGCTGCATTTTATTGAGGTGCTGGCGAGACCATTGGTGATGTACCAGACCATACACCCGGTTCACTGGAGTCCCGTCTACGTAGGAGGAAGGGTACGATTTGATATTTCCAAACAATTGCTTCAGATTAGGTTTGACTTTTGAGTATCTATTAGTATGTACGTAGTGAGGATAAATTATTATTGTAATGCATATTAATCGATCTTTTATGTATAATTATTTTTGTGTTTATAAAATATAATACAATTTGAAGATGTATAATAATACATTACAGAGTAGCAACCTGGACGATGATGGGATGGGACAACTGATGACATCGGTCACAATACCTATCTTCGACAGGAGGAATCATACCGTAAGCGATATAATTTGGTCTAATTAATAAGTGTCTTTCTCTAAAGTGCGGAGACCAATAAAAAGTGTACCTATCTCGTATTAACAAAGTGGCATTCCAAGAATGTCATTCTATAGATATAGATTATTTATTCTCCATAAATAAATCTATCGACACAATAAACAAAACATGTAGCAAAGCATCTAAATTGATTTAATGGCATCTTAAAATCGGTATTTTACAGCAAAGAGAAGCAAACCTGCTCGGTGTAGTGGGTACCGATGTTCCTGTCGATCAAATAAAGAAGCTCGTGCCAGCATATAAGGTAATTGCCCCATAAATTAACTTAGGTTCGTTTACCAATAAATAAATTTAAAAAAAGGATTTTATCAGAAGGCTGGTTTAGTGAAAAGAGTAAAGTCTGCCTTTTTACATAAATTCTCACTTGTAGTAATTTTATTTACAGCTTGGTGTTAATGGTTATTCCTTCATGGTGGATAACAACGGGCATGTTTTGTATCATCCAGATTTGAGGCCACTGGTAAGACTTAATAAAATCTTATTGAATTTCCATACACGTGAACTAAATAATAAAAGTATTTTAAAATGTCACTTAATTATTATATAATACTTTACTATTATATTTTAAATTATTATTTGACATATGTATTTTTGTTACAGTATACGAACGAGGAGGTAAATATGAAATTTTTGTAACAAAATTTACTTAAAACCACCAAATTAAAGACAATTTCAATTCCGTTTTGTTTTATTCTTTTTGTTATTCACTTGTCAATTTTATACATTACAAAGAAATTGCAAATCATAATTTTTAATTCCAGTATACAGAGACACTACGTCCCCTATACTCAAGCGTAGACCTCACTGACGTAGAGTTGCTTGTCGACTCCGATGAAAACTCTCGTGTTAATCTTACCTCGCTCTTACTCGACGTAAGTATGACCTAGCTATAATATTAAGTTAGTCTGTTTTAGTCGTGAAGAGACAGTTTTACCGTTTTTGACTAAAATATTTAATAAATTTTGTTCTTACACAGTGGAAACGTGCTGTCTGTTGTGTCAAAAAACATTATAGTTTGACATAAAAATAAGTTACTAAAACACTAAAAAATTATATATAAAAAAATTTAATGCTACCGATAAAATTATGAATAATATATAATAAGTGTGGTTTGATGGTGAATTTGTAACTGTATATTTATATACAAATCCATTTACAATTTTAGCTCCGCCATGACATGATAGAACAGCGAGAAGGCGAGACAGAGATAGGTGTAAAGGTGCAGTACGATGGTATGCGACGGGTAGCGACGCGGCGTCAGCGATACTTCTATAGTCCAGTGGAGGACACACCTTATTCCCTCGCCGCAGTGTTGCCAGATGGCTATGGCATGTATGAGTTGCAAGCGGAGCAGGAAATCAAGCATAGTCCAATAAACAGTATGTGAACTTCATACATTTGTCTTGTTGATTTATTTAAAAATGAACCCACACGATCACTTTTTGTTACAGTTACAGAATATTTTAAGGGGGATAACTGGAAAGTCCATCCAGATTGGTAAGTTGCATTTACTGAAGATATCCACAGATGATAGATACTATATAGAGCTGGGGGCACTTCGCCCGAACTTCTACAATCAATAATCAATAATTCCCTATTAAAAATGTGTTCTAGGGTGTACTGTGAATACGCGTCAACGTCTGACCAAACATTTAACTCGCCTGAAGAGCAATTATTACATTTTCTAACTCGTACGGGCCGACCGGGTTGGAAGTGGATGTCTTTGCGCCCGCGTGCTCTAACTCAACACAGCGCGCATAAGAAACAGGAGAGAGACGCTTATTATTGTGAGTGTTTTTGCTAAGGAGTATATACTAATACTATAAATTTTAAATATTTACTGGACTGGTATGAAAGCAACCAATCTTATTGGGTTTCAGGTGATAAAACTTTAGTTCAATCCTTAGTCCGAGACGCCATGGTAATAAAAGAGTTAGACGCGCATACCGGACATGCTAGCCATCATTCACAGTAAGTAGCCCGTATTATATATAGCATGCTTTTTATAACAGGCTGAAAAGAATATCTTCTTGCAAAAAATATCTACAATAAAAAAGTCGTTAATATTGTTATTTATAGGACCCCATAAACAAGAATTAAAAAAAATCATGGACACCCGATTCGTAAGACGAGCAATGAGAGAAAACTTATTTTAAATTTAATTTTAATATTGCACAATATTCCGATCACTAATGTTTTATGTTTGTCACACAAATAGCCCGATAGCAACATTAATGGCATTATTGACAAGGTAACGTAAAATTATGGGCATTTTGGGCTAGAAGTGTTTTCCATAAGTAGGATTTTTATCATTATATGAAGACGTAACGTAAGCTACTGTCATTTTAGGGTAACAGAACAATACTGATTTAGCTTATTTAGTAAATTCATAGTTTTATAGTGTAGTATTTTATTTAGAGCTATTTTATACTTTTTAAGGTTTAACACTTAAGTATACAACCAATTGAACATTAGTATAAGTATTTTTTAGCAACTATTTCTTAATAATAGGCTTTCGAGGATACAGGTAAATACGTGTAAGCTAATCCACTTTTGCAAGCTGCCAAGGATTTATTTTTATGTATATAAATAAACTAGCTGATGCCGACAAACGCCGTTTTGCCAAAAAATAAATAAAAAAAAGTCTCTAAAAATAGATGTTGGCCGATTCTCAGACCTACTCAATATGCTCAAAAAATTTCAGGAGAACTAAAAATGTGACACGAGAATTTTATATATTAGATGTTGTCTAATTTATCGCTTACTGAGACTGTATAATTGTTGAACGTAGTTCTGGCACATATTTTTTAAACTATAAGATTAATTGGTGGACTATAATGAATGTTAAGAATTTGTTTTGGGAAAAAATTGATTTACCAAAAATATAATTAACTTTAATTAAATATAAGTTAGCTCATATATTTAAATATATTTAAAATAATAATGAATGAATATTTAAAATTGAAAATAAGAAACTGGTTTTTCACAGACAAGGCCGCTTCCATAAGTTTGTGGTAACGATGTCCTTCATTGCAACACGGAGCGGACTTCTCAAGTGGACGGAAAATATTAACACAACAAGATCTACCGACTCTATTGATCCGTAAGCAGTATTTTCACATTCGTTTACTACAAACATTAAATCCTTAGGGATATACTGTATCGCATATCGAATTTATTCTAAAACACTTGTATTACATAAAGTATAATTCTAGTCATATGAATTTATTGTCCACATTATGAATAACAATGAATAATAAAATTGTCACTTGCATTGTTGAATTGCGTCAGTTGAATTGCTGTTATCCATTCAACAACAATAACAATATGTTTTCTTAAATTAAAGTACTATTATCCACATTGGAAGTAATTAATAGTAATAACAGTGTAAATAATAGTAAAAATATAATTTCAGACATTTCAGCGAAAAATATGCGCGATCATTCGACTCTGAATGGTATCGTCGCGCAGTAGAACATCACTCTATTGAACCTGAGAGCTTTATCTTTTCGGTACCATTTCGTGATGGAACAGAGGCAGACGACTTTAATGGCAAGCCTCCATTAGTGCTCGCTACTCACGCAGTGTTTGTAGAATCAAGGGGCCATAGGGCGCCAGCTGCTGTAGTAGGCATTCACTTTCAACTGGACTCGCTGGCTAAACATTTCTTGAATGTAACTTCAACGGTAATTATATCATTTATCTTTGGTATTAAGCGTATATAGATGATGTAGTTCAGAAAATGTTTCAATAAATTTTATTTTCTCTCTAGTGCACAGCTGGAAGTGTCTGCAAAAAAACATGTGCCGGAGACGAACTCGATTGCTACATTTTAGATGATAACGGTTTCATTATTTTATCTGAAGATGCATCTCAAACAGGACGATTTTTCGGTCAAGTCGATGGAACTATAATGGATTCCCTAGTTCAAGATAAAATCTATAAGAAAGTTACTGTTCATGACCATCAAGGCCGGTGTCCAGATTCTAGAAACCAATTTAGTGGGGACGGAAATACGTTGACTCCAATAAAACCCTTGTCATGGCTCGGTGGATATCTAACTCGACTGTTGGCAATATGGTATCCATTATGGGATTCTGTTCTTGCCCATCCGTATACAGAAGAAGAAAACGGTAAGCCTTTTCGAAAAATCTAGTATTCTACTCGCGATTCAATTAGTTTATTCCTCATTATGATGTCTGACAAAAAATATTAAAACTTTGATTTTTGCATAGATTACGAAGATTATGAAGGAGAAGAGGATTTGGAGCGTGACCACGGCACTTACGAGATAATCATAGATGGGGTGGGTGACGTTAACCATGAACCTAGTGCTCCACCCCCTCACATACCAAGGGAACCACCTCGTGAAGCTGCAAGATCAGCAGCCGTCAGGCCGTGCGACACCAGTGCAGAGCTCTTCACACTACAGTCAACAAGGTTAAACGCGGCACAACCGCTAAAAGGAAAACTGACAAATTGCCATAATTCTGGCTGCGAAAGGTGAGATTTAACATGTACTAATCTCAATGGTTACGAACAGTAAGAGAAGCTAACGTTACTGATATAAATGCTCAGCTTTCTATCATCCAAATCGAATAGCAAATAACTACCCCACCCATTCCAGGCCATTCAGCGTGCAGAAGATCCCGCACAGCAATTTGATCCTGTTAGTAGTAGACACTCTTTGCCCTTGTGGTGCAAAAAGACTAGACGTTCGGGCTCGGGAGGCCCCTCCTCGTGCCGCATGTCGCCGTCCACCACGCGCTTCTCACCGCCGCAGACCCCGCTCTTGCGTCTCTTACCACCCCGAGGTCAGTAATTGTTGACACTTGCCAATTGAATTGTTTTAACTGAATTACTGGTTATTATTTTTTTTTGTAAAGGACACAATAATATATTGATATGATTGAGTCTGAGGAGGTATGTAAAAGTGTTCATTTTAGGAAATCGAGATTCTGTCCTGTGGACGCGCCGGTCGAATGGAAGCCGCCTACGCGCTGTATGGCGTACTACTACTGCGGCTATGTCTCTCGCTTGTCACGTGACTATCCCGGCCTTAAGTCGCCTGCAATAGCTTTCCATACCCATATCAAGTTTCATATCAATATCATTTTATCTGGATCGTACAACGGAAAGCTATGCGAGTCGATGTGCGTTGTGTTCTAATCGCGTGTGATTGTTGGACTGATTTTGTCGTAAACAAAACTGGTAATACTCACATGGGTAGATGTTTGCAGGAAATAATTTACACTTGTAAAAATACTTTGTGAGAGGTCGAGTGTTGGGCAATTATTTCCTGGATATATCTCATGTCTTAAACCGAGTACTACAGTATAGTCTACGTGAAATGTTTAGGAGTTTTGATCAATTTTATCGACTGAAGTTTTGGTCCGACCAAGTGAACTTTGATCTTGTTTTATGACAGGATTATTTACTCTTAAGGTAAGATACGGTTTAGAACGATTTTCTTCTTTGTTCTGTTCTCATATTGTAACTACGATGCATTCGCGTATAGGTAGGTAACTAATATCTTGTTAAATTAAATTAAATATTAACTTGAAGATCTTATAAATTATAGACGATGTTAATAAGTAATAAATTATTTAACCTAAAGTAATTACTGTTTTAGAAAAATTTACCTGTGTTAAACATGATTCAGTTATTCTCCAGACTTATTGAAAATATACTCTTTATTACTGTATATAGAGCAAAAAATAATTTATAGAACATTATTTTCCGTGCCTATGTAAAATAAGTTGTTGCTGTGAGCGACATCGTTTTATCGTAATTTTTTTAAATCTATGAGAAATTAATGGGATATTTAATAAGATATAATTCAGGTAATATTTCGATGGTCTAATATATTCAACGACTTACTGTTCGATGTCCTTGCAGTGACTTCACTGAGTAGTTGTTAGGGATTTTCACGCCTAATCTTTAAATAAAAATAAATATTTGAGAAAATTAACATTCTCGTATTTTATTGTACATATTTAATATTTTGATGGCCTACGCGTAACGTGTGCCGCTAATTTAAATATAAATTAATTCTAACGTTGGACAGTTTTAATACAGATGTTAACAACATTTATTATACCCTCTCATTTTACTAAATTCGGTAAATTGTCGATTGATCATTCTCGCTACAACATTTCCCCATTCTACAATAAATTGTATCTTTGTCTTATATTATTGCTATTGTATGCAAATAATATTATGAATGTTTAACTATGAGAGTGCTTGCTATTGTCCATATAAAATATGAAAAATGTCCGCAAAGCTCTGAAATAGTACAAATAACTTAGTATTTCTCGCATTGTGTGCCAAATACATCAGTATTGTATTTCAAGTGTCCAATTATTATTGATTTCGCTTGGACAAAAGCAGGCCCAATTTTACATTTTTATGTCAAATAAACAGAGCACTAATAGGTTACAAATATAGAGTTATTATTTTCAATTGATCCGATGGAACACACAATTCAATTGACGATGCTTATTTATATGTTGTGGTGAAAAATAAGGTATTATCGCGTAGTCGCAAACGTGACATAAGTTTGTCTAATCAAAGGAGATTGTCGATGGTTCCATTGTATTCATGTTGTATCCGTACGTATTTACAGTGTTGTTGAAGAAAGCTTTTGAAATATTGTACATTTTGTATAAACTATACAATAAGGTGTCAATAATGGTGTAATCGTTTCAACCGAGTGTGTGTTAACGAATAACGTATTGAAAGTGCTTCTTGAAAGCGTCGAGTCTTCCATAGCAGTCGTGAGGCGTGTTTACTCTAACTAAGTATTAAAATGATAATAATAGTGTATACTCTATAGAATAGGGACGCTCGCGTGCGTATAATTCGTATTGCACAGCGCGGGCTTAGTTCTATCATAGACACAAATACCTCGTTTAGTTACGCAAATAATAGCTAGACGGTATCATTTCGCGTTTAATTTCGTGGACATATCAAATCAGGCACCAAATATTAAGTAAGCGATTATTTTTTTGTATATTTTCAATATGTGAAAGTTTAAGGAGGCCTCTTACAATCTAGGATAATTTCAAAACCCGCCATAGTAGCTTTATATATCATTATAGTGTAAGTAGAGAAATAAAAGTATAGAGTTAAACTCGATTATTTAGTATATTGTTTTGCAGTGAACCATTGAAAGAGGTCTTTTTGAAATTTGATGAAAAATTTGTAATCTCAGTAATTTTAAGAATCGCCATTCAATTGTCTTCTCTAAAAAAAAACCCACATTTATTTCATCCCTTTAATGAATCATGTCCTCGTTAACGCTTCTAGAGTTTAGATACACGAAATTTGTGTATGAAAAGTCGTTTATTTGGTTAGTGGATGTTTATAGATGTCTATGACGCGGCCGACTGTGAACATGGTTCTCTAGTATTTCTAGACAAATGTTCTTTTTGTTATTTGCTAGTTCATGCTATAGATAAACCGTAATTACAATAAAGTTCTCTTATAACATTGTGTCTGTGTGTTTTCTTTATTTTTACCCTTATTGGAAATATTTAACGGATTACACACAAGGTTAGGCAATTTATAGCTTGCGTTAAATAAACTGTAACATGCACCGAAGTATCGAACCCTGGAAAATGTTCGGCAGTCATTGCCCCAAATGAACAGACAAACAAATAAAATGTTAAATGTCAAAATACCTCGCTTACGAATACGTGATTATTAGCATACTTTGTGATGAATACTTCTCATTTTTCTGGTAAAATTATTAAAATCAAATGCCAATTGAAGTATGTGTGGATAACGTGAATAAATAAAGTGTAATGAAAATATATCAATGATTTATTAAAGACTTACATTTGTAATTACATGTAAAGACTGGCTGCGAAAACAATATCGCGCTTAAGCATTTTGATGGCCTCCGTGAATTTGTTCTGCAAATCAACGTTGCCCATGTTAATTGCCGCTTGACATAACTGACGTAATACCTCCTCTAAGCGACGCATGCAACGGATTATCGAACCTGAAAATATATACATGGTGCTGTTACAAAGACCGCTACATTAGTTAACTTAATTCAAACAGAAAGGAGGCGATGCGGTTCAAAAACTGAAATCTGTGTCTTGTAGAACTTTTGAAATTATCTATCCTTTTAATAATTTTATTTATTTATTTAACAAGGCACACCAACAAACACAACCCGAACAAAATTACAAAAAAACACACACAAGACATGTATGTGCATAAATTATAGGAATGCGCAGCATTACAGGTACTGCGTTGAATTTGCGTCTGAAGACATGGAGACTATCACTAAATGGATCAGCGTCGCATGTCCTCAGAGCACAGTTCATCGATGACAGGCATCTAATATAATAATACAGACACAACAACAATAAAAACATGATATATTATGAACAGAATATATGCGATGACTTTCACGTATGTTGCCAATTCGTACCTTCAAACACATCCGTCATCTTGCATATTTGCAGGAAATTAGCGCCTTTGGCCCAGGCGAGTACAACGTCCATAATTGTGCATTTGAATTTGGCCACGTAGTCATCCTCCACTATATCCATTCTGGCCTCTATCGATATCTTCGCTATGCGCCTGGCATATTCCTGTTACACAGAAACGGTTACTCTATATTATATAAGCTACATTTTGAGGATGAAATTTTACTATTATTATATAATACTTCTACGAATTAAAATAAAAAAAATGTTAAAATAACCTGCAACTGTCTCAAAACCCCTTTCAACTCCTCCCCCGTGGCAGAAGCCTGGGTAGAATTCTCGTCACAAACAAAACAGCTCATCAGCGCCGCACATTGCTCTGGTGTCAAGGAGTTGAAAACTCCGTTGAATATCAACTCTGTCACGAGCAGCTCGTCGGCACTGTTAAAAAATATTTATTAAATACACTTATATTTATAATTATTCATATTAACCGACTCAAAATATCCCTCAACTAGACGAAACACATCAATGTTCATACATACATAATCTTATAAAGATTCAGACTTGTTTAAAAAAAATAGATTACTAGTAGCTTTTGCTGTCACCTTATCCGCGTAATTTAAATACAAAGGGAATTTGGATAATCGGTTTATAATTGGCAGAGTTCTAGTGATTTTTTTACAAACTTTCATTCCCCATTACAACCGTTTTCGCGATAAAAAAAAGTAGCTTATGTCTGTACATAAAGTTTAATCTGTCTACATACCCAAATTACATCGTGATCAGTTCAGTAGTTTCATACCTACAGACAAGTAACTCTACTTTCGCATTTATAATATTATTATGGATTATGGTAACATTTAATGCCCATTATGTACCACCTTGTTATTAAAAAAAAGGTGACATACCTACTGAGCTCGCAGGCAATCCGTCCTTTCATCTCGATAACATCAGACATAGTACAATATCCCATTCGTCGTAAGACACGCTTGCGTTTCTTTAAATCGTCCATTTGTAATATACTTTTCGCTTTTTTTAATTCACTCTTTGCTTGCTTCAATTCGTTAAACACTTCTTGTTTCTTTTCAAATGCCACCGTTAACGCTCCTCGATTCTTATCTTTGTGTAACGGATGGGCAAATAATCTGAAAAGAATATTATCAAATTTCAATATATAAGCCAAGGATACTATTAAATCTTATTTACTACATTTGTCGTATTTCACAAGGTTATAATAATTTTTAATAAAGTTATTTAAGCCAACCAGAGGGTCTCGGGTTTAATTCCCAATACGCTACAACTATTGTGTTAATACATTTATTGGCTCTGGTATGTAGATGAAAGTAATATGATATAATATAATATAAAGTGTGATGAAGTAATAAGTATTAAGAAGTACCTCTCTTCGAAAATTTTAATCTTGTCCACACATTCTTTGAAGACTGGTTCGTCAATTTTCATATCTTTGATCGGATTCAACAAGGGTGGTCCTTCCGGAAAACGTTTTTTCACTTCGTTAATTGTCTTCAATACGGATTTCCGACTGTCAGATGGCCTCAAGTCTTTCGGATAGTAGACTCTCAGCGAACTTATTTGGTAAATTAGGGTGTGCAACACTGGTACCACCTCCACATCACCCACCTGTGGACATTTTGGAAAATTGGAACAATAATATATATCGGCGCAACTACAACAATTAGTCTTAAATTAACTAGAATAATTAAGTTCAACATCATTTAATTGTCCTAAAATAAGTTTAAACACATAAGTTGAATACTTAACGTTTGTTACTCTGTGAAATGTCATCTTTATTATTTCAATAAGACGTCTTTGTAAACAGGTGCTAGATCACTATATATAGGGTCGCATTGTAACCGCACGACACAGTCGCGCTCAGGCCGTTGTACGGAACGGACCTCTCTTCAAATAGTGAAATATAAGCCTTGAAAACTATCAGTGAAGTGTTTCTTTAAATAAGTGGTTATTATGACCGACTCAATCGTGATGTTGGCAATGCTGATGCTACCTACGCCTTTCAAAAATAACCCTACAGAGTAGTGAGGTTGGCAGTAGCCCTATAGAGGAACTCTCTCTCTCTTCGTTATATATATACATGATAAAAAATCTATATGAAAGAAGAAGAGGTATTTTACAATGTGAGAGAGTTATCTATGGATATAAAGTGCTCTTTGTAAAGGTGAAATATGTTAAAAACCTTGTACTATATATATAGTACTTGTTGTGTGTACAATTGTTTTTACTTACCTCGCCAGACGGGCATGGCACGTTGGTCTCTGGATCATCTCCAGATGATTTCTTCACATGCAACAGCGTATCTACAAGTATCACTGTCTCCGCAGTTAGGGGATTCTCATTTTTACCCTTCTTGCCTTTCGTTTTATGCCTAAAGTTGACAATAATACCCCAGTCGTACTCGTGTTTTTCGGTTTTTATCTAAAAGTAAAATTTGTTTTAAAAAGGTGGTAACTTTTTCAATCATTGCACACAATGCAATGATTAATTATTACTTTTTTTATTTTATTTCAATACTTTAATTTAGGTGACGTCAACAAAAAGCTTTCGATTCCTTTTATATTAGTGTAGTAATTTTCTTTCTTCATTCTATTATGATATGACAACCTCAAAAAAAAATGACATTATACCTAACTAAAAAGGTACAATTCATACCTTAACAAGTCGTCCGGGCTGTAGAAACGGCTTAAGGTACTCAGGTCGTGTAATAAAAGACCGGAACTGAGCTCCCAAAAGATCAAGCTGCGAACGAAGGGCGCAGTACGACGCTATCGAGTGCTCCTGGTCTATGCCTAACGCATTATATTCTTTCTGCTTTATTTTAACCCCTTAAACAGAAAGTATTTTGTATAACTATTTAGGCCATAGACAACGATGCTCTTTTGTTTAAAAAAGGAACAAGAAATAAGAGGAATGCGCATTTATCTTATCTCCAGTTTGTCATCGATAAATACACGTTCCAATTCAAGTTAAAATCATATAACAGTCTCATATCATCAATACAAATTTTAAATTGGGAAAATTAATTCAAGAAAAAATTAACTTACTCTCTATAATATCTGGAATAGCAGCCTGATTTTGAAACTGGAAAAAACTTCTTTCGAGCATGTACTCGGGATTTATTTCTTCCACTCGCAATAAGTTTAACACCTGAAATTTTAATTAAGTAATACATAAAGCGGTCTATCTAGTTTCTAAAAATATATTCAAACAATCGAATCGTCTCGATATAAAACGAGTAGATTAAAAATCGAATCAGAATAAAATCTTAAGAATTCTTGCATATTTCACTTACCATGTTATACGTGAGATGGAAAGCTGAATTGATAGGGTCAGCTTTACCCTGCACCATGGACTTTACCGTGTTAGGTGCTACTTTTTGATCAATCATCAAAATAACAATTCCCTTGTCGTCCAATCCACGTCGCCCTGCGCGACCTGACATTTGAATATATTCACCTGATGTTATCTATAACATAACGTTCTCTATGTTAGTACCAGGTTGGTAGATTCAATATTAAAGTTAAATTAAAAAGGTGTCTTCGCCCATGGACATAGAAATTCGAATGAAATGGTAAAGACAGAAATTGCTTTTTCATATCCGTAGGAATATAATGAAAGTTATCAGTCAGTCATATTAGAATCTTTAGTTTTAGCCAACAATAAAATATAAAAGTAGAAAAGATTTTAAAAACTTCTAAAGAAACATTTGATAAAAACTTACAAATCTGAAATCTTTTCCATCAAATTTCTGGCAATTGGTGAAGACGACAGTTCTCGCCGGCATGTTAAGGCCCATAGCGAATGTCTCTGTTGCGAATAGGGCCTGAAAAAAAAATTCTTAGTTAAAACACACGCCCACGTCTTTACATTATAAAAATAAACCTTCTTTTACGGACACGATTTTTATAATATTATTATTAACAAAAATCTGTGTCAAATTCTTTAAGGCAATCATGGTCCCGTGACATTTGAATAAGATATGTTGATATTTGAAAGTTTTAAGGATGGCTAAGAAGGAACTTATTAGAATAGTATGCTTCCTTTTAAATAATATTTGCACATATTTTAGTAAACAGGACAAGTAATTGTCTTTGATATGTGATTAACGCTTATGAATTATAATCCTTAGATAAGAGCAATATTTTAATAACCAACAAAAGAATGTAATTCGGATTATACAAATGCTGATTAAGATTTAGATCAAGAGACTTAAATCAATGGAGAAAATAAAACATACCTTAATAAGTCCCAAGCCGAAAAGAATTTCAATGGTCTCTTTAAGTATGGGCAGAAGACCACCATGATGTATTCCAATACCGCGCCTTAGTAACGGTATAACATTCTCCACTTGGGGCAGCTTCCGGTCTTCCTCAGACAACACATCCATCGCATTATTGAATACTTCGTCTACTAGTTTCTTTTCCTCAACTATATTATAAAGAAACAGTTTTATATAATAATAAAAAATAAGTCTGAATATATATCACCTTTTCGTATCATAAAAGTTTCTAAAGGATCGTTAATAGTTTAATTACTAGCAACAAGCTGTAAAGAAATACACTACACTCACTTGTATTAAAGTCCAATTTAGCCATTAGCATAGCATACAGCTCACAGTCCTTTTTACTGAAACTAAATATAATGACTGGGGCAAAATTCCTCTCCATAATCATCTTGACGATATTAAAAATATTTGTATTATTATTTCCGCCTTTGAATCCCCCTCGGCGTCCACGCTGGTCGCCTTTAGCCGCATCTCCGGAATTACTTAACACTGCCATGGCTGTGTTGAAGTTGTCTTCCTTGAATTGACCCTGCAAATATTATATATTATTTACTAATTTTAAATCAACCTTGAAACAATTATTGCTTGGGAAAGTAGTAAAAAATTTGAGTTGAATTTATGATTCATTTTTAAACTATAGCATAAAGTGAACACTAAGGTTCTAATCTATAAGTAGTTGTATTTGTTTTAAAAAAAATAACCTTTTCATCAACAACAAGGTGGATACCGTCACCACCAGCTGGGAAGATATAATGTTGAAGGGGGGTGGGACGATATTCTGTGTATACCACGTGACACGGTTGAGAATGGAGACGGCACACCCATTCGGCAAATTGACGTGCGTTGGGGATAGTAGCAGAGAGAAACACATAGTGCACGTTGTCCGGGAGAAGAATCAATGTTTCTAAAATATAAAATAAAGAATATAGTAAAAATGTTTACTAATTTGTTAACAAAAAGAATTAAAAAATTGTCTGCTTATGCTTTGACTAAATTTGAATTTTGCAGTACTTATCTTGATAAATATATAAGTTTGGGCATATGTAAGCATTCTAAGACCTACTATAAGTTTGGATAAGGAAGTTGTTTTCAGATAGATAAGCAGAAAAGTATAACAAAAATTTTACCTTCCCACACAACACCTCTTTCTTTATCCCTCATGTAATGAATTTCATCAAACACAACCCAACCTACTTCACGCATGATTTCTGATCCTCTGTATAACATATTTCTTAAAATCTGTAAACAATTACAGTTAAAAATTGCAAAACATTAAGTTATTATTAAATTATATAAAAAAATATAATTCATAATTAATATATATTTAATATACCTCAGTAGTCATGATAAGACAAGATGCAGACGGGTTAATAGTGACATCTCCAGTAATTAAACCAACATCAATAAATTCCTCTGAAAACTCTCTGTATTTCTGGTTTGAAAGAGCTTTTATGGGTGTTGTATATATTACTCTTTGCTTTTTCTTCAGTGACAAGGCTATGGCATACCTAAAGAAAGAAAACCTTTTTTAAGAATCTCTTTTAATAGCAAGTTTATTTAACTATCTAAATGAAAAGCAATATGTCTGAGAATATATTTTTTAAAAGTACTTACTCTGCAACAACAGTTTTTCCTGCTGATGTGTGAGCAGAGACAAGTACTGACTGCATGTTGTCTATGCACATGATAGCTTCTTTTTGAAATGGATCCAATATAAAACTATATTGTTTTACTGGAGTTTCAGATAGTGGTACCAGGGGTACATAATTATGATTAGGCGGAACTGCTACCTCATGAGTACATCCTTCATGTGTTTCTAAAGTATGAACGACGATTCGAGAATTTGCTAGATCTAAGCTGAAATAACATACATTATTCTTAATAATTTTATATAAGTATTACCTAGACTATTTATATGGTGCATTATATAATATTATGAAGGCCTTACATTTAGTTTCTAAGCAAATTTTAATTAATCCAAAACCAATTTTAACTATAGACTTAAAAGTTCTGCTGGGCCAGTTGAGGCAAAACGTGATACAAAATATAGTGAGTACTTACTTTAGATCTGCGAATAAATCACTCTCATCTTCATCAATTTTTAATTTCTTATTATCTTCCGGTTGAATTTCTGTATTGGCGTATTCCACTTGCTCATGTTGTCTCTTCTTCGAGACAGTTTCGTCAATACTGTAAACAAATAATCGAATTTCGTGATACAACAAAACATAGACTAAATAAAATAATACTTATATAACTTTAGAATACACTCGTTTGTAGTGGAAATGCAATTATTATTAATAAGGATATTGGAAAGAGTAAAGAAGGTTAGGTATTAATACTTACGATTTATCCACATTTTCAACTTTAGGAACTTGTATGCATACTTCACTTGTAGTTGGCTCTTCGAAACAGTCAAATAAAGAGTTTAAGTCAGACATACTTAATATTATATCATGGGCTAATCAAGCTAAAAGTTAAATATAATAAATTTGAGTGAGGTACATTATTTACGAAAAATAACAGCGAGTAGATCAATTTATTCAAAACAAATGTGACTGAATCCACTAGTTTCAGTCCATGTGAAATGTCTAATCAAGTAAGTTTTAAAATTTGACATTATTGTCACAGTGGCTTAAGCACCTCGTGTTTGTTTGACACTTGAATAAACACAGACAACAGCCCACAGGCATAGTAACTCGAAAGTTACTGTATCCACAGACTAGTTTCGTTTGACGCAATTTAATATTCTGTAGACTAATAGCCACTGACAACTGGCAAGGTGTTCTAGGTTTTGTGTTGAAAGTGGCAGTCATGACTTATGAGTCACTTTCAGTGTAGTGTGTACTGTATTCAACCGGCGAGTGAGCGCTGGCTATCTAGTGATGCAATTTAGATTTTTAACGTACCAATGGTCTTTTGAATCAAAAAGGCCAATAAAACCTTCAAAAGTATGTTTTAATACACTCTTGAAATATAAATACATAATAGACATTATATGTTATACTACTAAATACTAATAGGTAACCTAATAAATAATCAACAAATGTGTATCCCTAGTAGTATGTTTCGAAAATAAAAATAACTAGGAAATTATTAATTAAAAGGGAAAATTCATTCATTATAATAAAATTTAAATAAATATGAAAATGGTGAGTTGCGATACTTTTGTTTGGCTGTTTTTTTTGTTTATTAAATAAATGAGATGCTACGAGCAAAATAGATTTATTGTCTAGAGCCTTTAATTCTGTCATAACTACTAAAAATAATATTGATATGTTTAGCAATATTATTAATAGTTTCCGTCTTTTATTGTTTATTGCTCTTAATAAGGTTAAGGTTATTATGAGTTGGAGGATGTTAAGACCAAACTTATTG
Organism: Leptophobia aripa; assembly: GCA_951799465.1. Classification (NCBI taxonomy): domain Eukaryota; kingdom Metazoa; phylum Arthropoda; class Insecta; order Lepidoptera; family Pieridae; genus Leptophobia; species Leptophobia aripa. The sequence continues at coordinate 6,377,688 of OX637260.1, forward strand.
CAACTGATATGAACCAAATATACATGATGCTATTTTAGAGATCGCGGCCAACCGAAGATCAAGTTAAAACTGTTGTAAGTTTTATAGAACAGCATCCAGATATGGCTTGTAAGGATTTCAGAAATGAAGATGAAGGTTTCAATAGAAACAAAAGACTGTGGGAAAAGCTTAGTACAATTGTAAATTCTATTGACGGGGCACACAAAACTAGCAGTGCATGGATGAAGGTTGGTTTTAATAATGCAGTTTACAGTAAATAATGCCATTTGAATATGGGTTACTAATTTTAGGTAAATCCCTACACTAATGTTTTTAAAATTATTATATTAAACATTTACTTCTATAACATAAAAAATAACGTAATCAATATATGTTTTCTAGTTTTGGCAAGATAAAAAGAGACATGTGGTGTTAAAAAGTAAACTAATAAAACAAGGCAAAGTTCAAAGACTTACTGTGGTAGAAAGAAGGATCATTAAATTACATCTTAAGAGACGTAAGTATACACCTTTCTGATATCACAACAAGTATGCTTATTAATGAAAAAATACACTTTGCAAATAGATGTATAAAATCAACTTGCCCATGCCATTTTTTTAGATGGTATGCTTTGTGGTTTCATCAAGAATGTTTGTTTAATCAATCAAATCAAAGAGTTCAATTTGAAATTGTTAACGCTTAATTATCTTGCCTTTATAAATACTTTTCACCTTACAAAGCCTTAAGGAGTTACAACTAACAATGATCACACTTATATAAATGTAAGCTTATGCTGAAATGCCTTATGGACATTTTAAATGCAAACTGAGTAATACAAGACATACATACCTTTATAATAGGTTTATTATAGGAAATAGAACTATAAAGCATGAGCCATGTAATGGTGATGATAAGCCTGCTAATGATGCAAAGGAAAATTGTAGTGATGGTATGACTAATGACTTTGAGGAGAAAACTTGCAAACTAATGGATACTATGGTAAGTTAATTTAGGTAGATATTCACAAGCATAAATATATTACTAAGGCAAAAATATCTTGTCTGCACATATGTAGCAAAATGTCTGATATTATCAGGCAGCATAATGTACTGGCATGGCAGGTGCATCTATTTACTATCATAAACTTTCCAAGCATAAATATATGACGTAAAAAGTATCAAGTTGCTTCACAAAATAAATATAAATAATAAAAATAAAATTTTGGATTTCAAATTGTCGAGCAAAAAAAATCATGATTTTTGGCCACAAAAGACCCAAGAGTATCACAACATTTAAGCAGCCATTGAAAATTTTAAGATAAATATGAACTGTGCATTTTTCAGGTTAATGTCTTAGGTAAACAGGGGGAGGCCCTTACTCAATTAGGTCAGGAGTCCTTGAAAAAATCTGCAATTATGGAACAAATTGCAGAAGCTTCCTATAAACAGGTTAGATGCTTTTTTACACATTGTTAAATTATAATGGAGTTAAAATACATAGTTTAAAATTAAACTTACTAAACGCATATGTATCTGTTAAAGATAATTTTAATGTGATTCTATATTATAGTTATCAAAATGAAAACAGTTATCAATACTTTTGCATATTTTTTTATTGTTCATAGAATCATTTAAGAGTTGCAATTCCCTATGTATTGTGATTTTCATGGACATTTTAAATATAAAAAAAAACGAAAGAAACAAAAATTGTAAATTCAATACACAATTAAAATTAATGTACATAATTTTTTTACATTTTTGTGACGTCTGGCAACATCTTATACATCTTATAAGATTTGACACATAGAGTTATGTCAATAAGTTATTAAAATATGACTCAACTGAATTAAAGTCATTATTCTACTTATTGTTACAGGCTTTAGCAGTTGACAAATTAGCAACAATATTTGATGGATTCAGTGGATCTTTGTATGATGTTAGAAATGCCATTATGAGCATAGACTATACCATGAAGAGATGTTACCCTCCTGCTCCACAAAATACAAGAAACCCTATATTATTTAGTTAGTTTAGTAGTGTAAAGTGTTTTTCCTCAGCTTTCTTGCCTTTTTTAGGCACTAAAGTTGACTAATCTTCTTTGTTGCCTATGTCAATTTAACGAAATGCCATATTTCTAATAAGCCATTGTATTTTGTAAAACACACTTTAGGAGGCATTTATCTTAACATTTGTATATCATTAATTAAATTATTACATAAGTATTTTACTTTTAGTGATAGAATACTAGATTTTCGTATGCATTTGTTTTACTGCATGCATTGATTTTCTATCTGTCTCCAGTTAAGAATAAACGAAAGACAAAAATCACTATTTTTTTTAACTTATTATTTATAATTTATTTACTTATTGAATTTAAATTCAATTCAATAAGCAATGTTGCCTAACATTGAACGTATTGCAACTCCATCCCGAACTTAATGAGTGAACCGAATGGAATGAACTCTCTGAAAATGTTGTTCTGTCATCGAGTAGATTTTCATCAGGCTTGCTGATAGTGTGTTTGAATATTAACATTAAAAAACGGATGTAATATTCACAAACGTAGCAAGATAATTCTATTTCCGAGTCGTATAATACAATAAACTATACCCATGAGGAAATATATTAGTTAAATGGTGGTTCGCGATATCATTTGCAAAAGCCGCTTATTGGCTGTTGCCCTCCTACGTGTGACTATAGTTTTGCATTATAATGCATAATAGCTTTTTTATTTCACTCAATTTATATTAATTTCATCCAAATTGTGTATATCATAATTTGTATGAACAACACATTGTCTTTTTTATAAAATAGTGGTCAATAAGGATACCGTGATTACGTTTATCTAATCTCAACATTACTTATCAGTTTGCACAGTGCTCTACTTTACGAATGAAGGCGTCACTGCAATTTGATACAACCATTTTATCATGCAGTACACAAAGACGCATAAAAATGTTGTTGTTATTTATAGTAATATTGTCATTGGATAGTGGTTTGTGTGTTTTATGCCCAAGACAGTGTGATTGTGATACAGAAAATGGGTTAAACAAAGCGAGTTGTATTGATCAACATATTGTTAGTGTCGCTGTAGGTGTGCCAAAACAAGTGCAAATTTATAGCCTCAGTCGGAATGTTATTAGTGAACTGGATAATTTTTGTTTCAAGGTATGATATTCAGTTTAATTTAAGTAAAGAAACAATGAATATGTGGTTTAGTCGTTACGATATCAGTTACAAGGTAAATGAGATGCTGACTGTGTTAGTAAACACAATGACATTGAATGCGTGATCAATTTATGTACTAATGATGTAGATTATAAAATTAACCACCCATTTTTTATGAAGTAAATCAAGTTTAGACAAAAAAAAAATCAAATATTCAGACACATTTAATATGAAGTTGTATTTTATAAAGTTTGTGCCTAATAACATTTATTAAGTAACGCCTTATATAAAACAGTAGCAATCTTAGAATTTGTGAAATATAGATTTTATGGTTCCAGGAGCTTGGATATACGTCTATTCAAGTTTTGGATTTGTCATACAACCAGATATTTTGGATTGGCCTGCACGCGTTCTCTGGATTAGATCAGCTCGTAGATTTAAACCTGAGCAACAACCGACTGAGATACTTCCCTCCAGATGTATTCTGGTATACTCCTCAATTGGATATACTCGATTTATCGTCTAATGTCTTTGAGTCGTTAAAAAACGAACCATTGATTATGCACAACAAATTGCAGGTTAGTTCTTTGCAATTGATTTGTCTCTTAAAAAAATGATCAATCAGACACTTTATTGACCTACCTACACAAGTGATCGCTGTAACGATTCTATGAGGAAAACATATAAATTTATTTATATATTCGCGATAAGGCCACCCGTTGCTCTTATATCTTATATCTACTGTCCAAGTGCAATAAAGTGTGAAGAAATAATTAAGGTATTCTGAATCATCAGGCTACAATTAATGTGTTAATCTAGAATATGCGGGAAAAAGAAGGTTCTATAACCGAATGTACTAGGCTAAAGCAAAGGTTAGCCCAGTGACTGAAGTCAATAGATAAATATCAGATACTAGTTGTCGCTATACATATATATTTTGGAACCAAATATACTTTTTAAACGAACTGAATTGTTTTATTTCAGGTACTTAATCTCAATAGCTGTCGAATTAAATCTTTACCAGACCGTATATTTACGAGGCTACCCAATCTTAAAAAGTTAGATATAAGTGAAAATTATTTGGTCACATTAAGTCTAGATGTCTTGCGACCTCTAAGGAAGCTGAATAGACTAGAATTATGGAACGATTATTGGCAGTGCAATGCAAACTTTATTGCCATCGAAACATGGATAGTTTCCCGTGGTATAGCATACGAGAAGTTTTGCAATAAGAAATTACCAAAGATGTCGGAAAAGATGATATCCATGGTCCACATTGAGAGGAAACCAGTGGAGATCGATAACATTTGGAATGTTACAAAAAGAAATATTACAATTAACACTATTCGTAACGAAACCAAACCATTGACGCCTTTCCAGAAGTTTGATAGGAACTTCTCGGCACTTCAAGCGTTTGTTATTGGTTTGGAGATTGGGTTAGCTATAGGCATCGTAGCTACGTATTCGTGGTTGCGTCGTGTGTGGGCATGTGGGCAATTGAGATGTCGCCGTCCGCCCACAAGACGTGAGCGACGAAGACTCCAACGGGAAGGCGATATAAGAAACCATTTACTGTGGAATGCCACCGTACACGCAGATATGGAGACGCCTCCTTTGTTTAGAAGACAGTTGTTACCGGTCCCGACTGCGCCATTCAATACTCAACCATCAAGAGGAAGAGAGGACAATTCTAATGTGGTTCGCTCAGAAACACCGCCTCCACCATATCATGAATGTCGTATTACAGCATAATGTTATAGAACTTATAACGACTGAGCTTTTTTTTGTATGCTGTTTAATATTAATAATATAAGCAATATAATTTTAGACCGACAAAGAATCTAGCTATGGATATAGTATTCAATACTTCTTAGTTTTTTTTACAATATTTTATAATTTGTTTTGTCCCATACTTACAATATTAGTGCGGACATATATTTCAAAATCAGTTAAAAACAATAAAAATAAATGATGCTAGTTCATTCATCCGTAATGAACATCACTTATTCAAGTTACAATAAAAACACGAAAATATGGATTTCGTTTTTATTCCTCATAAATACCGTTTATCACATTTCAACAAAGGTTACGATATAATCTGTTAAAATAATTAAAAAAATAATATTTAATACTTAATCAGACTCGTACAATAGAATTTAATATAAATTCTTAAATAACAGAAAAATTTAGGTAACTACAATTAAAATTTTGTACATAAACAAAACACAACCAACACGGCAATACATATTTATGGCATTTTATTTTTATAAAAAGTTAAAAACGAACCGCTATAAAAGACAATTCTATACTCTATTTTTATACTTGATATAATTCATCTATAACCTACGAATAAGGAATGTACACATTGTATCAAATGGTTTCACTTAAAAAACTATAAAAGCCGCGGACATGAAAATGCGTGGAAAGCACAAATGTTTTATAAAATGCACCTAAATCTTTTAATAAAAGCAAAATATTTATCTAAAATGCAATTTCTTAATTCTTAATTAATATCAAATTTGTATACGTCATTCGATTAGATATTCGATTTAAATATATGATTTACATAAATCAATTATTCCTTACTGACATTTCATTGGAAGTCCATAAACTACATTTTGTACATTTTTCACCACTAAACTAACAGTCAGGCACATATAAGATCACACCTTACAATAATAATACATTGAGATTTTTATTAACATTCATACAGTCATGGTAATTAAGCCACAAAATCTAATATTTACTAAATTAAGGACGTTTCTACACACCCATATATTTCTCATATCATAAATAGATTTTAATAATGGTGTAAATATTAACATATTTGAGTCATGTTAAAAAATGGTAATTACAAATAGGTGTCACGGAAGTCTACATTAATACATACATATTATTTACGTAATGGCAACACCAAATTGACGGATACAGATTAAAAACACTCTCGTATCAAACATAGGCCACAGAGTCAAACTCACCGATACAAAAACACATAGCCACACGACGTACGACATCCATCACCCGCAGTGGACTTTGTCGGAACCCAGAGGGCGCAACAGTCTGCTGTCAGACTGTGACGTCATCGTTCTCCAGCGCAATTTGGCTGATGTTGACGTAATCGGGGTGGTGGGAAAACACATCGACTAGTTTGCCAAACGTTGGCCTTAAGTCGGGCGTGTAAGCCCAACAATCCAACATCACCTGATAGATCTCGTCCGGGCAGTTTTCTGGACGAGAGAGGCGTACACCGCTTTCAACTAATTGGATTACCTGAATAAGTACGTATAGTTAATAAATGAAAACCAGCCACGTTCAATTTGTTTTATTGAATAAAGGTATGTATTTGTAGGTATTCAAGAACTCATCACCGGAACAAACATAGACATTATCTATTAACACAGATAACGTGGGTTTCCGGAAATAGATCGCTTATTAGCGATAAGATATATTTTGTAACTTTACGACGCCGACTCTACTTCTACGACGTCTGATAAATCTTCCGACGACCTCATTATAAATCATCAAAATAACATCTTTACCGGATATTAATACGACTTTGATAGGCCGTTTTGAGTGCTTGGTAAAAATTAGCCTTATAGCGGCGAAGTTGAATTTACAAATATATATTATATATATGTAAACGAAACCTAATATTAGGAAATTTTATACAAAAAAATAATGTCAAGAAAATGAAAAGAGCCATACCTCAATGCCCCGCATATCACCGTAAGGCTGGTTCCCGTAAGAGAACATCTCCCATAAGGTGACTCCATAGCTCCAAACGTCACTCGCGTGACTGAAAGTGCCGTAGTTGTAGGACTCCGGCGCATACCACTTTATTGGCCATTTGCCGCCCCTACTGGCTTTGTAGTATGAGCTGTCAGCGGATAGCGCACGCGATAGGCCGAAATCACTGATCTTTGCTTGGTGTCTGGAATTATTAAAATATTGTGGTCTTTCTGAGAGCCGGTCTATTGAATATGTAATACATGATTTGATTTTTACAAAACTTGGAGACAAAGTTTGTAGGTGAGAATAAATGTTACCTATTATAATATTATAAAAAATTGTTAAAAGAAGCTCTAAACGAAATCAATACACAAATATGATACATATGTTTTAATCTAATATATAAAATTCTCGTGTCACAGTTTTCGTTCCCTGACTCCTCCGAAACGGGTTGACCGATTCTCCTGAAAGTTTCTGAGCATATTGAGTAGGTCTGAGAGTCGGCCAACATCTATTTTTAGAGCCTTTTTTTTTGGCAAAACGACGTTTGTCGGGATCAGCTAGTGTTTTATATAACTTACCTGCTAGCGAGCAAAATATTCCTTGCTGCAAGATCTCTATGGACAAATCTTCTTTGCTCAAGGTACCGCATTCCAGCGGCTACTTGACATGCCCACAGCCTTAACTCATACCCCGGAGACACCTTCTCAGGATTACGTATGAGATACTCCAGTAGAGACCCCAAAGGTACCAATTCCTGCACCATAGCCAGTGGCGGACCCTGTAATAAGTTTGATATAATTAAAAAAAACGTAAAAATTAACGCAAATAAAATAACATAATATACGAACCAACGACACACCAATGAGTCGTACAATACATCTGTGTCGTAATGTCATCATAAGCTTCGCCTCAGCGAGAAATTCCCTCTTGTTAGAATCCGTATGCTGCAAATGCAACGTTTTGACTGCGACTTGCTGCGCAGGCGCATCGACCGGTGTATACACGGCTCGTAATACAGAACCAAATTCACCTTCACCCAAAACCGCACCAAGTGTCAATTCCGTGAAAGTTACAAACTCTAGAACAAATTGATTAAATTAATGAAAAAGAAACTATTTTTATATGTCGAATACTCGTTGATGTTTATACCTTGCAGTGTGGAAAGCTGGCCATCGGAGTTTATAGATATTTCATTGTAATTTTCAGCCAATGACGTCACCGCACTGTTATTCACAGGTACTTTGTAAGTGTCGCCATCTAGATCGTCATTATTGTTCAGTGAATCGTTATTGAAGTCCGACGAAAATGAGAGATTTCTCGTCAACAGTTCGAATGCATTGTTATTATTTGGAGAAGTTGGTTTATTGTCGTTCAATATATCGTTTTTAACTAAAGATAATGACTGACTTGAGTTCATACGAATCTGCGAATGTTTCTTTGTGCGGGGCATTGTTGAGAACTGAAACACAAATATGATTAGTAATTGTAATGATGTAAATTCCATACAGATTAAATGTAAATTAAGTTTACCTCGGGTAATGGCGGTTTCGGTTTAGGTGCTACAGGCGAGGTAAGCTTCATTGGTAGTCCATCTAGAACACTGCTATAATGCTCTATCAATCGCTCTAATGACTCCAAGTACGGGCCATTATCGATAAATAACCAATCGTTCTGAAATGTATACAGTATATATAGAGACGTACGTCTCTTTACGTCTAAGAATTATAATCGATTTTGTTTTATTAAAGTATAATATTTTTTAATGTTCAATATAATTCTCACCTCTTTCCTTATTATGAAGTTATACGGCGTATTTTCACTGAGCATGGTTAGAACGTACGCGCCCGTATGTCGCTCGCTGTAACGTACGAGATACACGCCATCTGTAGCCTTGTCTCGCAAACCATTCTGTTTGCAGAAGTCCTCTAGGGTTTTGACAGCTTCTTCTCGGTTCAAGGTGCCATGGTACCATTGACTTTTAGTCGTATTTGGATTTTCGGATTTGAAGTTTTCTGCAAAATTAAAATTTTCTATGATTATCTTTTCTAAGAGCACTCAAACAAAATACTATAATATCAAAAAAAGCCCTTTATGTCCCTTAAATTAATTGTGCCCATATACCTACTATTCAAAATCAATTGTTTTTTTGTGTTAACGGTTGCACATTTTAAGTAAATATATTGAACTTAAAAAAAAGTTTTTACTGAATACTGAACTTACTGAGCAATTGATAACATTCTGTATGACCATAATTCTTGGCTAATTGTGCTGGAGTTTCTTTAGCTAAAGTCCGTGGATGAGCTGGTGCTTTCAGTTTTAACAAAACCTATAAAATTTAACAAGTAAAAACTATAATATACATTTATTATTATCATTTAATCATAATTACTGAAATTATAGTTTGTAAATGCAAATAAAGAAATAACTTACAAATTAATTTGTGCTACACAATTTAAAAAGATAATTAATCACCTTTACACATTCAATATTCCCTCTCTGAGCGGCGTCATGTAGTGGCACTTTTCCTGTTGGCGCGTGCCGCATCTGATAATTTGCGTTTCCATACGTTATCAGCAACTCCGTTGTACTCGGCAAGTTATTTTGACAAGTGTACTATAATGAGATATTTTTAATTTTATTACATACACTATAATTTAACCTTAATTATACAGCAATATTTCCGTTGCATGACAGCTGCAGCATTCAACCTGTGGATTGCTCAGTACCTTTGTGCATGACAAAATATGCATTTATTATGGCAATTGTATGGACTATATGTCTGCATAATACTCACATGCAGCGGTGTGAAGCCAAAGGAATCCCGTACATTGACTGTGGCGCCACTTTCAATCAGTTTCATTAGAATTTTGTCCCTTCCAGATCTAGCAGCGATGTGAACAGCAGTCTGACCGTCTTGGTTCTTTGCATCTCTGTTGCGGTAACCGCACGCAAGCAACTGTGATACCACATTCAATTCACCAGCTTCTGTCGCTCTGAAATAATTCATAATTGAATATTATTATTAGATTACTTTTATAATATTAATATGTATATTGAAACACTATTGGCATTACCTACATTCATGTAGTAACAGTAAAATAACGACATATTCAAACAAATATAAACTGCTGTACTGTCGTGAGAATTTAACAGTCCAACTAAGCACTCAAATAATTTACTAGAAAGTGTTAATTTAATGTGATAACATATTTAAAGGTCCATATTAGTCCAACTGGATAAAAACTATTACTATATAATGCAAGTTTTTTTTAGTAAAAAGTCATCTCAATTTAAATTATCCATAATCAACTTGATACTATTACTACTACTACTATATTTGAATGAAACCTAACAATTCCACTCCTATTAAAAAAAAATATATATATATATATATGGATATATACAATACAGTCATTTTTAACATTTGTAATAAGCTTCGTATACATTGGTCATATCTTAAGAATGTTGTCATTAAAGCAACTAGCAACAGTTAGGCTAAACATCTGTTAATTCCTGGTGAATCAATGTTTATCATAATGACTCATTATCACCTAATTGATGACATTGATATAATAAAGGAATAATAGCTAATTACAAAATTTTATGCTTAATTTCTAAAAATTGGAATCTTATATATATTACATGTTAGTACTTGTCATTTAGCCCTATCTAGAAACCAAGTGCAGGATAATAAATTTAACATTTCTTTGTTTGTCCTTATATATAGAATAACCAAATAATACAACTATCATGTCTCAAGGACTTTACAAATTTTTATAATTTTTCAATCCCTTCCGTTATTACTATGTAAGCATTTTTGTATAAGAACAGACCAGTGTTTTATTAATTCTGAAGCCCTTACTTTAACAAGATTAAAGTGGAGGGCCAGTGATAAATGTCAGAGCTATTTGTGTACAAGTATGAGTGTCCTTCTCTCAATATTTATTGTATGATCGTATTGAACATTGTGCTGAGCAGGAAATCAACAATCAACTTGTCACTGCTTACAGTGTATGTTGCAAGCAAAAATCGTAGGTCAATGGCCTTCTAGAAACCTTGGATTTTTAAATACTGATAAATACTATCCATGTCTAAACTGTGATGTTTCAATATTTTATTAAATTAATAAAAAGTCTTTGCTAATTTTATGTTAACTTTTTTATAACAGAAATTTTGCCTTTAGTATATAATATTATGAATGTTTTATTTATTCGAATTCTATTCTGGATTACCAAGATGTTAAATTGTCATCAAATAATCACAAATGCTGACATAATGCCTTATTTTTACTAACATTTTACATACAATATACACAAGTACATCAAAAATTGAGGTCAATTTGTGGAAAGCACTGCTTAATAGAACTTCCTATTTCACGTTCTTTTTAGACTTACATCTTTATTAACAACAAAGTAACTTTAAGGTAAATTTAAATAGACAAAACCGTCCCCTTTTCTTCTTAAGATTTTAATGACAACTGAACTAAATTCTTCATTTACATTTATTTATAAATACATTATATTTATAAAATTTAAATATAAAAGTTTTTTGTTAACTGTTTACATGTATAACATATAGAATACATAGGCATAACAAACACAGTAAGTCATAATGACAATTCGATAACAAGAACTAATTTGTATTGTCTCTTATTAACACATGTCTAGTATGAATCATTAAGGTTAGTGTTGATTGCCTCTACATGATTTGAATAGCAATCATTAGAAAACATTAAGAATTCCAATTTTATATTCCATAAGGTTAGGACATAGAGGATATTTTAGCCTTGATTTGGACTAGCAAGAATTTGTCATAATAATAGATTTGGTAATTACAACCAATAGAAAACACAAAGCTATATTGATGGTTTTCTCTAAAAGTGTTATTTATGTTTAAACTAACCTGTGTAAAAGATTGGTGGTTCCTTGCGTTCTAGATTCATGAGGAGGAGCTTGTCCTTTACACACTACTGACAGACGAGTTACTAGTCCATTGGAATCACCTCGGTAATGCTGTATCAATGTGTCTAATCCATGCACTGTGGTGTGTTCCTCTATTGAAAAAAATGCATCTTCCCCATGCCTTCGGATTTGATAGTGAACAACCTCACCCTAAATTCAATTGATTTAATAAACGTAAAATAAATTGTTTTAGTAAATACTGTTACAATATGAGTGCAAATCTGTACAAACCTGATGCAAAACAGACAATACATAATCGCCAGGTGATGTATTACTCTCACGAACTAAAAACACACCATCCTCACCCTCTGAAAAGTACATATCGTATGAGAAATCTAGTTTAACAATACTAAATATGAATACACAATAAACATTTTTTCAATATATATACCTTCTTTGAGAAGTTTCTCAGCAGTTTCACGAGATATCCGTCCATGAAACCAGTTCAAGTTATCCTCTCTGTTCATTCTCAATAAAAACGAATTCGTCTGAAAAGTAAACTTATTTTTAGTTACACAGCTGATGAACGCTGTTTAAAACACTGTTATGTTAGTTTTGTTCCCACCTAACAAAACAGAGATATAGAAGTTGCTTTACGAGATTAACACAACACAATAAAACCTTGTGAATTATTTAAGCTTTAATAATACTTAATGATTTGTAGTATTGCATATTTTATCGTTTCTATCTACTTCAGTGCACTGATATTTACAGAATTACAATTTACATTTGGTATGTAGTTAATTCTATTTCTTTCTAACCTGTTCAATTCTTGTTGGAAAATACTATACGCTTATAAAATTATGAATAAGATCTTCTCTCCTTGTCGCTTTAAAGAACATTGAATGACAAATGAAAGAGATACAACATATCTGGCACTTGTTTTTCTTTTCATCGTATAGTATGATTTGTAAACGTCAAAATGTCAAACACTAACAGTAGTCAAATAAATATCTTATTAATTTATTCTCGAAAATTAATACAAAATCTCAAAGACAATTGATACTAAAATATTTTTTACCAAGTAAATAATATTATTTTGATTACTTGCCTTCAGTAATATAAATGACGTCATGGTTGTTATCATGTTATCCAACTGGAAAAAGCACAAGAAATCGCTAACGAAATTGCCACTATTTATTTTTCCTTCTCTTTTTTCCAAACCACATTTTTTTGGAAAATATTTACTTCGAAATATTATTTAATATGAATTATTTTTACAGAGTGCTTGTACAAGCAACCGGCAGACAGGCGCGGTATCCCCAACTCTGCCTTCTAGCGAATGACTCATAGCAAGGTCAATTCCGAGAAATGAATCACCAGTATACTCGATTCAGTTCAGCAATGCCATAAGTAATCGCATTCTTTGACAACTACATCGTTATTGTGTTTCGAAAATATAGCTTTTCCATAAATAATTCACCTTTCAGTATATTATATTATTGTAGAACAATAGATACACTAAAATTGGTACAAAATATTTAACAGTTTCACTAGTGGACTTCCATCACAATTTAGTATCTTTTATAGTGTATTTTTATACTTCTTAATAGTAACTAATTATAGATAGGCTCGTAGAAGTGGCAAAAATATTTAATGAACTTAACGCTTAACGATCTCTGTTCTGCCAAAGTTTTTTCTCATTTATGGATACAAAAAAATGCGGTTCTATGACACAAATACTTCGATTGAACGTTTCAACAGATACTTATTTAGAAAGTATTCATTATAAATGTACTCAGTACGAGTTGTCTAACCAGATCGAGTTAGGTTAATACCTGGTTTGTTTACCTCACGAATGCAGTGTTTATTTACTTTCATTCTTCGTCTGCAAACCTGTCGTCTTATAGAAAATACTGGACATAGTTTAGGACTGGGTCGGAAGTGTAAAACCGGTTGGTGGAAAAAAGAGAGAATCAATGGGTTATTTTATTTATCAATTTCAGGTAACAATTTGACGTTGTTCAGAATAAAATACAAACAACAAAAGATGTCGTAAATACGTACGTGCTTATTTTAGACTATATGGTCTAAAATAAGCAGTCTAATAATGTAGATTTTAAAGGCAGCGTTGCATTTTTTTAAGATACAAGAAGAAAATTGACGTATGAAAGTGAAAAAAAGGTTTCTTTGCAATATCCTCCTAATTATTCCTAATAATCTTGTTTTAGAAACGAGACTGGAGAGAGAAGGTTTTGTCCAAGGAAGTACGTAGGGATAAAAAGACTATAAATTTGCTAATTACGAGTAATAACCAGATTATACATAACGCACTGAACGTCCAGACGTTTTATATCTTTGTTAATTATTGTTCTCTTTTGTGGCCCTACATCAATTCAAATTTTACTTAAATTATTCTTATGTGGATGGTAAAATGATATAACTCAAATTGTTTGGGCTCTTTTTTGATGAATTAGGATAAGTAATTGGTTCATGGAAACAATTTTAACGATAATTATACTGTGTTTGTACGTGCGGAGATAACATCTCAAAAAAGGTTATTATTTGTCATATTTATTTTTGATATGGGACTAATTTTCATAAATTAATAAACGGTGTATCTACAATACATTACATGTATTGTGTTTTTATGACATGCAACTTATGTTTATTTACCATTTATGTTGGTCATCATATTTTATACTTTAAAATATGATGACCAACTCCGTCTCTGTGCTACCTCGTAACATGAATCGTCAAGGCAGCCTGGACCTGTGCGCGTGAGTCACCACTTTCTACCACCGGCGGTCGATGACACTTGCTTAACTGGCTATCTGCTAAATAACTACTTATATGTTGGTAAATTATAATAAACTAATAGATTTGTTACACGTTCCTTTATGTCGTGACGAATCAAACGGATAAAATAAACATTATTAACATTTTGAAGCAATATATTACTAATCATATGAAGAAAGTATTGTCACTCTTTAAGCTGTATACTGTATTGTATAGGTATTTAAAAAAATATTTGTTCGTATAGTTAATTATTAAATCTTACGTTTCAAACAATCGAATTTCTAAGATGTTTCCAATTTATCAACTTTGATTAGTGGGTTGGTTCTTCGGTCTTTGATGTATGTAAATTCGCCACTTGTTTGAG